>CM046396.1:33817500-35110000 GCA_025413875.1 Rhododendron molle
GGTTTTGATGGTTTGATCAACAGGTGCACCGGCCTTAACCAGCATTATAATGACACGGGGTTTCTGGATTGAGTGAACAAAGGATTCAGGATCGTGAAAGCCAAAAACGGGAAGGTTTCCTTCCTTTTTGGCTCGTTCAACTGTCTCGTCAACTTTTGAAGTGGTCCGGTTGTAGACGGAAATAGGGAATCCTTTCTCAGCAATGTTGAGGGCGAGGTTTTGGCCCATGACAGCAAGGCCAGCTAGACCAATTCTTGTTGGTGTAGTCATTTCTTTTCTCTGCGAAATGTATACTATATTAATGGCCAGATACAATAACTGTTGAAAACACCAAAATTGCAGTGTTCTAATACTGTTTACCATCAAAGAACGAATCCTAGAAGGGTATAATAATTTGCTGGTTCCCTTACAAATGAACCCAAGTAATGCAGACCATAACGTACTAGATTTCTTAACAGGCAGGGGCAACAGGACAGGTTTTAGAGAGTGGGACAAGTCAATAAATAGCATAGCATCACCATGGTTATTTAACACAATTACAACTAACAGAAACTTCAACATATAGCAGGTTCTAGTGTTGGTCCCTTACAACAGGAAGCAGAATGTTCAATTTGGAAGATACAAACTAGGACACTAAGGGAATTGGAATTTAATTGAGTGACAATTCTCAGAAACTGCCATTTCTTTGCAATATAATCCAATTCAAGTTCTGCAAATAACAGATCCACAAAAATTCAAAAACAATTCCATGGGGACTGGAAAATCCTCTATTATATGAAATTGGGATTCCAAATTAGTTCCAATTCTACAGAACTGAAATAAAAGAGCAAGACACCAAATCATCGACAAACACCAAGTCCCCAAGGTGTTCTTTCATGTTTTGTGGGATTGGTTGTCCAGTGACTCCAGTGAATATTTGCAATACCTCCACCAACTTTTTGCATTCGAACGCCACAAAGTGCACCATAATTATGTGATTCTATCACATGCCTAATCCGGCCAATCAAACGGGCCCAAAAAGGAAACCTAGTAGCATCCCCATCCCAAGGATATTAACACGATTGAATCTTAAGCCAGCACATCATAGAGCCTAGAGGGGCAGATTCTTCAAGAAAATTAGTGGGTATGTCATGAAACACAAAATGAAAAAAAACTTTAAGATCCTGTAATAGTACTGTTTATGAATATGGAACAAGCTGGAATCAAACTCATCAAAGCACCAAGTTGATAAGAGAAAACAGGACTGATTGGCGAATTTCAACAGAATGGAAGTAATGAAGAACAATCAACACGGGAGGCTGCATGATTTTAACTCTGCGGTGACAAAACGTATTAAAACATTTTGTAGAAAAAAACTGTGTAAAATAAGTACTTTTATTTTGGTTGAAAACATATCAGGCCTAGTTTACTTTGTTTTATTGAGCTATATGATCTACGTTCTTACAACTTTAATCGAATTTTCATTTACTCCGGACTTCTACGAATGATCCACTGCAGACAATATCAAGAAAAAATCAAATTATATGCAAAATCACATAAATTTTTAGTTTAGTTTTTGAACGCAGGGGGTTCGCTTGAAACCACCCAACCACCACCCCCCACACACACACACACACACACACAATGAAGAACCACTGCTTAACAAATATCTTAGCTTGCTCTTTTACATAAGTTGGGATAATTTGGAACCCCCGATACCTTAGAATAACAACTATTTCTTTCATAAAAATCCAGACTTTGACCACAGAAAGCATGAGTGAATATCAACGATCAACAAAACAGAAAACAAACGGAATCCAAACAATTCAATGTTAACAAACCTTTCAGAACTGCGAATCTTGAATCTGATACAAGCCCAGATCAATTTTGAGATCTGGGTATTGAAACTAATTTGTTGAATTATAAAAGATTGCCTTTCTTTTTCAACACCTAACACCAACTGACCAAAGGCTGCTTTGAGGGGAAGAGAGAGAGTGGGAAAATTGTCTTTCTATCCCTCTATATATATATCTATCACGAGTCGGACACTCGGGAGCAGCTCCCCTCAAGACCCCCCATCTCCACCATACCCCTCAAGACCCGGCTTTGAGGGCTCCACAAGGTCAACAACAGTGATCCAAACCGTTCACCTCGTATATCTCGTTGAGACGAAGAAGTAAAAAGGAAATTAATTTGATCTACGCACATTAGTTATTCATGTCTTTTGTTAGTACTAATTGGACCATTATTTTAAAAATTGTATTTACTGTCCATTTTATGAAACTAGACACGATTAATTGCTGTGTTTTTCTATGTCTTGTCAAATTAATTTGTCTTCATCCTACTTTGTCTCGATGAGATTTACGAAGTGAACGGTTCGGATTATATTTTTTTTGGCCTTATAGAGCCCACAAAATGAGGTCTGTAGGGGTATGCTAGGGATGGGGTCTTGAAAGCTGCTCCCCAGACTCTGCGGTCAAATACGGCAATTTTTTTTGGGCGAAATTTCAGTAGAAGTAGGAAGCAATAAAATATCTGGAATGATCTGTTTTTTCGAAAAAAAAGAACAATCAATAAAATAATTGCATATTCATCTCATAAAAGTGTTTTAAATTGTCCCAATTTACTGATAGAACCAAATATTCATCTCATCTAGCATTTTTTTCTCATCAAGATGAATAAATAATTAAAAAAATACGAAGCAAAACTAGCAAATGTTTATATTAGAAAAAAAAAATTTATGGAAAAACAATTCCCTTCTGGAAATTATGTGTTCTAGGAGCACTTTCTACTAGTACGACTGTATGTGATCCCAAATTCTTTTCTTTTTTTTTCTTTTTTTTTTTTATCCCAAGCAAGTCAATGTAGGCAAGAGGCCTTGATAACAAATACTACTAGCAAAGGAAGCCTAACTTTTTAGCATTTGGAGCGGTTCCGGGGATATCTATAAAAACATCTAAAAAAAATATCTTATGGTTTTCGATCAAATTTTGATGATCCGAGCCGCTCAATATGATTACAAACTGATTTTAAGGGTACCAGCGAGAAATTAGCAAAAAAAAAAATGATCGCAAAAGGCTTGATATGAGCATTTTCATTGAACTGTTCAATTAAAAACTGCTCTAAACAAATCTCGCGGACACCATTAAAATTACATTCTGCACACATTGAACGGTTCGGATTATAAAAATTTGATTGGAAACTATGAGATTGAGATTTGGGACCTCTTTTTTTAGATATTTTCATAAGTGTCCCTGGAATCGCCCCTTTAGCAATTGCCTAATTAATTTGGTCAAAATAGGAGGAAAGTTGAAATACTTTTTTGTCTATGATTAAATAGATTAATGAGGTGAGACCCTCTTTAGATGCACAACTTGGTTGGTGGGATGGTAGGTGAAGAAAACATGTCGTTACCTTTTCCAAGATCTTACCATTAATCTATGCCAAATACTGTAGTATATGAAGAAGACAACATATTCAAGCGCTCTCTTTTGTTAATTCCGTGTATATTAATGTTGGCTATTGCATGCAGTGGGTTGAATCGAGAAGCTCCGTCGGTCCCCAGCGGATCCCCAACCTCATTAGGCTAAGTGCCGGAGCACGTATGATCGGTCCTCAAGCCGCCTCCCCAATTATATTATCTGAACTATGATCCAAATCGAGTCAATCCGGAACGGTTACAGGCTGACCCAAGCTACAGTTATGCGAATTCAGCGGCGGATTTATCAAGGTGGGGGGAAATGTCCCCAGTACTGTTGCAAAATATTGCGTTTTTATTTATTTATTTTAAAATTCCGACTTTTAACTTAAAAGAATAAATAATATAAAAAATTGGTGGGAGGTCCTGTTTGTAACCCATTAAGTCCACTTCTAAATTCTATAACCCCTCTAGTCCACTAATTAGGTTTTGGTGAGGTCTTAAGTCCAATTCACTTAAAAGGGGAATTAGATCAGGACTAAAATACCCTACAGTTAGGGTTTCAATCATTATCTCTATCTCATACTCGTCTCTCTCTCATAGTCGCCTCTCTCTCTCTCTCTCTCTCTCTCTCTCTCTCTCCCTCTCTCTCTCTCACACACACACACACACACCCCGCAGATCATTCCTCCCGCTATCGCCACGATGCCATCGTCGATCCATCGCCGGTTAGCATAGTCACGCCTTGTGCAACGCTGTCCAAGATGATGCCGACGCCTTGTGACGAGGCGGTGGACGTCGCTTACCACCACGGCTACGACGCTCGACACCGTTTATGCCGTTTATATAACAATTGACAGACCAAATTTTATGCTTGTTTATGTTATCCAGGTGCATAACTATGGTTCAGTTTTGTTTTTGAGTGCAGGTGTTCTGATTTCATATCGGGGCATTTCAAGGATCTTTTAAAAGGTTGATATTGGAGGGGGTTCAAGGCTACCCGGTAATTCATAGTCTTGACCTCTCCAGCTTGCTCCTAGTCTGATGAGTTTCGAACCAGGAAGGTCATGCTAACTTGGGTCTTATGAGAGCTTGCTCCTACCACCACGGCTACGACGCTCCACAACGTTTATGTCGTTTTGTGAAGAAGGCGACGACGGCAAAAGGGGAAAAGTTACGAGAGATCCTTTTTTTTTTAGTAGAAGGACAGAATTTTATATATAACGTTATATGTATAGAAAACATATGACTGAGTGGTACTCTTTACAACAGATTATATGTGAATGTTATTGGTATGTAATTGAGTATAAAAGTTGATAAATGATCATGTATGTTAGCTATGTTGGCATGATTTCATCTTGATCTCGATTGCTTTGTTGATTTTTTTTTGAGTTTCACTGCACAAAAACTCCTACATAACATTATATTTTCACTTTATTGAATTGGTCCACGCAGCGGCCTCAATGTCTTGCTTTAGTAACAATAGAATTTTATATATAACGTTATATGTATAGAAAACATATGACTGGGTGGTCCTCTTTACAACCGTTACGTTGGATTAGTTTCGCATCTAACGTTATTGTACTTATATAACGTTATATAACATTGTATATTCTACTTCGTTGAATTTTTTTAAAGTTTCGCTGCACAAAAACTCTCATATAACATTATATTTTCACTTTATTGAATTGGTCCGTGCAGCGGCCTCAATAACTTGCTTCTAGTAACAATAGAATTTTATATATAACGTTATATGTATAGAAAACATATGACTGGGTGGTCCTCTTTACAACAGTTACGTTAGATCAGTTTCGTATCTAACGTTATTGTACTTATATAACGTTATATAACATTATATATTCTGCTTTGTTGAATTTTTTTTGAGTTTCGCTGCACAAAAACTCTCATATAACATTATATTTTCACTTTATTGAATTGGTCCGCGCAGCGGCCTCAATGACTTGCTTCTAGTAACAATAATACACACAAGAAAGACATAATATATGTGACAAAAAAATAATCATATAACCTTATAACGTTATACATGAGATTTTGTCCTTTCTAACTCTAAAAAAAGAAAAAGAGGAGATCTCGTAACTTGTTTCCATTATATTTTCGCTTTATTGAATTGGTTCGCGCAGCGGCCTTAATGACTTGCTTCTAGTAACAATAATACACACAAAAAATCGTTATACATGAGATTTTGTCATTTCTAACTCTAAAAAAATAAAAAGAGGAGATCTCGTAACTTCTTTCCCTTCGTCGCCGTCGCCTTTCTTCATAGTCGACTTCACAGGTAACTTAATACTCTTCACTCCTTGAACAACTGCACAAATAACACAGCCTTTAACAAAATTGGTATATAACCAACATTGATATAACCATATATACTATCAATTGAATCCCTAACTTAATTCAACCATACCTTAACATTATAATGGCCATGGTAAGTTTTGTTTTTGATTGCGAGTATATATGGTTATATCACTGTTGGCTATATATTTGGATCAATTAAGCCGCTACGCGGACCATTTCAATAGTCTTATTGAATTGGTTTAATAGATATATATGGTTATTACGTCCACCTTTAAATTGAGATAATAGCTTCCAAGTTCAAACAAGAAGAAATGGCTGCGAGCTTAGGGTGTGGTGGTTTCGGTACAAGTCCCATCGTGTCTAACATTATAAAAACCTTGCCATCTCTGTTACAAATAGCTGCACATGAAGCAAAACAACATAGAACCATCATTTCAAATGAGTAATAGAGAAACATCTGTGAATAAGTTAAACACACAAATTAATCTAGTAAAAAAATAAATTACATAGATATGTACATATAACGTACGCGACGACGTACAAAAATACCAATATAATGTTACAACAAAAAATAATGTTAACAACCAACAGGAGAATATATAACCATATAATCATATTTTAAGAAAATATAACCATATAATCATATATATTACCAACCAGAATATATAACTATATCTATTCATAGAACAAAATGACAATCGAACAAAATGATATCTGTCAAAATAATCATATATGTCAGAATTTCACATTTAACATTTAAAATTCTATTAGGCCGCTGATAGAAAACAGAGAAACAGAGACTGAAAATACTGATCTTATTTCTGAATGAATTACAATGAGGTGAGTACACCTTTAAATAGAGAAAAGCTACGCCTAAGAAAGGAAGGTTACAAGATGTGATTACGATATGATTACCCTATGATTATGCTATGATTTGATTACGATATGATTACCATATGATTATGCTATGATTTGATTACAATATGATTACCCTATGATTATGCTATGATTTGATTACAAGAAGATACAGAATATATATTCAAGATATATATTCACACCCCCCCTCAAACTTAAGGTGCGAGGGCAGAGAGCACCGAGAGTTTGTCAAGGAGAAAGCGGAAACGAGCATCAGTATGAGTCTTCGTGAAGAAATCTGCCAGCTGCAATGTGGAGGAGACGAAGGGTAAAGCAATGGTGCCAGACTGGAGATGCTGGCGTATGAAATGACAATCAATCTCAATGTGCTTCGTGCGCTCATGGAAGACCGAGTTGTGGGCAAGCTGAATAGCACTCTTATTGTCGCAGTAAAGAGGCGTAGGAGTAGTAACAGAGACCCCCTAGCGAAGCCAGACGATTTCAGAGGTAGCATGGGCCATGGCACGATATTCAGCTTCCGCGGTAGAGCGAGCAACAACAGATTGCTTTTTGCTTTTCCAGGAGATAAGAGAATCACCTAGAAAAACACAAAGGCCAGAGGTAGATTTGCGGTCATTGACATCACCTGCCCAGTCAGCATCAGCATAAGCATGGAGGGTTAAGCTTGATGTAGACGAAATCAGAAGGCACTGATGAAGGGTACCACGAAGATAACGGAGAATACGTAAGAGGGCAGCCCAATGCGTAGTCCGAGGAGCAGAGACAAACTGGCTAACAATGTGAACTGCATAAGAAATATCTGGCCGAGTAACCGTAAGATAAACCAAGCAGCCCACCAATTCGCGATACTTCGTAGGATCCTCAAGGGGGACACCATCAGAGGCAGAGAACTTGGCATAAAGTTCAAGGGGAGTATCAACAGTCTTTGTATCTGTGAGATGAGCACGGTAAAGGATATCAGTAACATACTTGGACTGTCCCAAAAGATACCCCTGAGGAGAGGAAGCAACTTCAATACCAAGGAAATAACGTAGCGGGCCCAAGTCTTTCATTTCGAACTCACGGAAGAGATGACTTTTAACTTCAGCAATAGCAGCAGAATCAGAACCAGTGATGATCATGTCATCAACATAAAGTAAGAGAAGTACTAGGCCATGAGAGGTGCGACGGAGAAATAGAGCAGAGTCATGCATGCTAGGTGTGAAGCCAATCTGAAGAACAACATCCTGGAAGCGTGAATACCAAGCGCGAGGGGACTGTTTCAAGCCATAGAGAGCACGACGCAAGCGACAAACCATACCGGAAGGATGAGAGAAGCCAGGAGGAGGCCGCATATAAACCTCTTCAGAGAGATTGCCATTAAGAAAAGCATTCTTTACATCCAACTGAGAAAGAGGCCACTGATGCACTGCGGCCACTGAGATCAAGGTGCGAACAGTGGTCATTTTGGCAACAGGGGCAAAAGTTTCCTCGTAATCAATCCCATACTCCTGAGAAAATCCTTTAGCAACTAGGCGGGGTTTATACCGTTCTAAAGAACCATCAGAATGAGTCTTAACCTTATAGACCCATTTGCAACCGATTAAATTCTTACCATCCGGAAGAGAAACCAACTCCCAAATCTGATTGTGAGCAAGAGCAGTAAGTTCAGCTTGCATGGCAGCCACCCAATTGGGATCATTGCAAGTTTCTTTATAGGACCTAGGCTCAAAATAAGTGTGAATGCGGAAAAGGAATGATTGATAAGAGGATGAGAAACAGGTATTAGTAAAGCCATATTTTACCGGTGGTTGACGATTGTCGCGGACGGGATACCGGCGGGCTGGCGGATCAGGATCCGTGGAGGCAGATTGAGGAGCAGTTGTAGAAGTTGGACGGCGGGTGTAGACCTGGGTGATCGGGGCACGAAGAGGTGATGCTGAGGGGGCTGTAGAAATATCAGATACCTCAAGAGTGGAGGTGTACTCTTCGAGAGGCACATCCATATCCATAGGAAAGGGGTCAATATGGATCAAGTCTTCTTTGGCTACAGGAGCAGTGCGAGGAGGAAGAGTAAAATAGGGAAGACGCTCTAAGAAGACAACATGCCTTGAAACATAAAGCTTTTTGGTCACAGGATCATAACACCGATACCCTTTTTGATTAATGCCGTATCCCAAAAAAACACCTAAGACACAGCGGGCGCTGAGCTTAGTGCGGTCTTTCTTGGGGAGGAGAACAAAACAAGTAGAACCAAACACTCGAAGAAGAGAATAATTAGGAGCCTGACCATAAAGCCGCTCATAAGGAGAGCTACCAGAGAGAAGAGGGGTGGGCATCCGATTCAGGAGATAGGCTACAGTGAGAACAGCTTCTCCCCAGTAACACGACGGGACGGAGGAAGACAGAAGTAGAGACCGAGCAGTATTAAGAAGGTGACGATGTTTTCTTTCAGCTCTACCATTTTGGGCAGGAGTGTCAGTGCAAGACGATTGGTGTATAGTCCCAAGCGAATCCAGGAATTTATGAAACTCTGAGAGTGAATATTTCCCACCCAAGTCAGACCGAAGAATTTTAACCGATGTAGAAAATTGATTTTGAACCATGGCATGGAAATTCTTATAAATCGTAAAAAACTCAGATTTGTGTGTCATTAAATAAACCCAAGTATACCGACTAAAGTCATCCACAAAAGAAACATAATAGACAAAACCAACTTTAGTAGCAACCGGAGAAGGCCCCCATAAATCAGTATGAACAAGCTGAAAAGGCAAAGTAGAAACAGAAGTACTTTTATTAAAAGGTAAAGCCGACATTTTTGCAAACTTACAACCACTGCATTCTGAAATATCACTGACTGAAATATGACCCAAATGACCTGACTTAACTAAAAGTTTTAGACGCTCACTAGACAGATGTCCTAATGTAGAATGCCCAAGATAAAATGGAGATGACTGATGATCTAAACAAAAAGATGACGCAGCAGTGGAAGAAGGTTTTATTGGGAGATGCAAGTGCTTCAAAAGATAGAGATCACCAACTCTACGGCTTGCCCCAATCTGCTTCTTGGAATCCCGATCCTGCACAACACAACCAGAGGAAGAGAAAACAACAGCAAAACCAGAGTCGGATAATTGGCTGATTGAAAGTAGGCTCAAAGACAACTGAGGAACATAAAAGACATTAAGAATAGATAGTAACGGTGCAGTAGAAGATAGAATGGAACCAATAGAAGTAACATGCATGGGAGAACCATTGGCTGTGGCAATACTAATAGGAAAAGCAGGTGGCACACAATTACTAAGAAGAGACAGATCGGGAGTCATATGGTGAGAAGAACCAGAATTAAAGATCCAAGTGGTGGGTTGGATACCTGAGGTGGGAGAACCACGCAAACCTGAGTGAGTGGTAGTCATGGCAGAAGCTTGAAGGGAACCCCCTCGAATGGCTTCCATGTAAGCCTGATACTGCTGAAATTGCTCATAATCAAACTCTGGAGGTGCACTACTGGAGACCGGTGTTGCCAAGGCTATAGGAGGGCGAGGATATTGTTGTGGTGCCCGAGACTGATGTGGGGCGTGAGAACCAGTCGACTGAGTAACATTTCGTCCCTTTGGCTTGGGACGATTAGGGCAGTGATGCTTCCAATGACCCTTTTGATGGCAATAGTTACACTCATCTTCAGGAATTTGAGGCCTTGGCTTGGCTGCAAATTGGACAGGATGAAATGCTGGAGTGGGCGAGTGATGTGCCGGATACTGACCAGATGGAGCAAATGGTGGTTTGGCCGCAAATTGAACAGGATGAGATGCTGAAGTGGGTGAGTGATGGGCCAGATACTGACCAGATGGAGCAGCAAAGACAGACTGTGAGGGAGGTGCAAGATTAGCCACTTTGAACCTCGTTTCCTCAGCGATAAGCTCATGAACAGCACCATCTACTGAGGGCAATGGAGACCGATGCAAGATAGCCCCACGAAGAGGCTCAAACTGAGTCCGAAGGGCCATGAGAAACTGAACAAGTCGTAGCTCCTCACGAAATCGGAGTACCAATCTGTAGCTGCAAATCTGAAGGTTCCATGAGAGCTAACTGATCCCAATATGTAGTCATTTCGTTATAAAATTCTTGAATCGATTTATTGTTTTGGGTGGTATTTCGGATGGACATTTCAAGCTCAAATCGTTTAGCAAAATTTGATTCAAGATACAGAGCTTGTAGATAATCCCAAACTTTCTTTGCTGTGTTATATTTCGAAAAATTCATGCCAATACTTGGTTCTACGGAGTTGTGAAACCAAATCAAAATCTGTGCATTCCTTGTGTTCCATTTTCCCAAGGCAGTGGCATACCCTGGGTCTTTTGGATCAGAAGGAGGTAGTGTAGAACCGTCTACGTATCCCCACATTTCTTTACCAACAACAAAATTTTTCATCACATGTGCCCAGTAGGAGTAGTTGTTACCGGTCAAACGAACACTAATAGCCTGATTTTTATCGCCAGACATGATGCTAACAGAGAAACACAGTCAAAAATAGAAAAGAAAACAGAATACCGGAGTACCAATCTGCCTTAGACTGGTTCGTCGGAGCTGTAATAGGCTGCTACAGTGTCGGCGAGTGCTGCTGGAGGTTGTCGGAGTGTGGGTAGATCACCGGCGGTTGGAGAGGGTTGGGTCTGCTGTGGGTGTTTCTTGTGATTCGGGCTGCTGAAAAATAGAGAGAGAGGGATCGATAGTAGCTGACAGAGAGAGAGATATCTGAGGATAGAAGGCTGATCGGAAAAAAAAACAGGGTTAGGGTTTTGGAACCTGCTCTGATACCATGATAGAAAATAGAGAAACAGAGACTGAAAATACTGATCTTATTTCTGAATGAATTACAATGAGGTGAGTACACTTTTAAATAGAGAAAAGCTACGCCTAAGAAAGGAAGGTTACAAGATTTGATTACGATATGATTACCCTATGATTATGCTATGATTTGATTACGATATGATTACCCTATGATTATGCTATGATTTGATTACAAGAAGATACAGAATATATATTCAAGATACAGAATATATATTCACAGCCGCTGCGCGGACCAATTTAATAAGTGATGGACAACGAAGTGATTTGTATGGTGTCTCACGTTTAACAAATAACGTGAAACACCATACATCAACAACACAAAAAGATACAAGACATATAACGTTTAGAATGGGTGCACCGACAACGAAATGAAACGAAATCCAACCAAGGGACACGAATCGAGCGGTGTTTGACCAATAACCATATTTCCACAAAAACAAACAAAATCCAACATATAACCATACATATTCAACAAATAAAACCATAAATATACACGAACTTCACGAATCGATTGGTGTTTGGCATCAAAATCCGACATATAACCATATATCCATATTAACAGCAGATATCATATAACCTTATATCATATTCAGAAAGATATAACGTTATATCGGCATATATCATATAACTTTATATCAGCTTACCAACAGAACGTGAACAACAGATATCATATAACCTTATCTCCTCGTCTTCTTGTTGTTGCAGCCAGAAAAAAGAACGGAAAAATAGTCACAAACAGTTCCAGATCCAAGTGCAAACAAAACCCTAACGATGACAATCAAACGCACCCTAGAAGGCGTTGTCGGCGTTGGTGATGGTGATCTATTCGATCAAGGGTGACGGTGAGGAGGAGGTGGAGTGCGGCGGCGACGATGAAGGGCGACGACGGGCAGATCTCTGCCTCTTACCTTTCGCGGTTCGCGGCTGTGGCTACGATGGAGGGCGCGAGGAGGAGGAGTGCACTGGCAACGTCGATGAGCGTGGAGGAGGAGTAGGCGATCGATGAATGGAGGAGCAAATCATCTCGTTTTTTTCCCTCTCAGTCTGGTTCCTTTTGAAGAGGGAGAAAGGGGGAGGGGTTTTATAATGGGAGGAGATTTTTTCGGATGGGATTTTTTGAAATTGCTAAAAAAATGGGATAAAACGTTTTTAAAAAAAACAGGGGTATATTAGACTAATCAGGGTTATTATATTCTTAGTAATAGGTTAGTGGACTTGAAGGGTTATAGAATTTAGAAGTGGACTTATAGGGTTTGAAAAGTGGTATAGTGGATCTGGGAAAAATTCTCCCTAAATAATACTCCTATCTTTTTGTCCTCTTTCCAAGACCCACGCCTTTTCTCTCTTTCCAAAACCTACCCAAACCGCCAGCGAGCAAAGAGCCGATCGTCGACGTCGAAGCTAGTCGGACCAGTTGCAACGCCAATCGCCGGAGATTGTCAGACACCGGAGCTTGGACAGTGGGGGAATTTTTCTTTCTTTGTTTTGTTTCTCCTTCCTTTACCACCAAAATCAGGCTTGTTTCTCCTTCCTTTTCTCTCTCCATATTTTTTGATGTGTTATAAATTATTTTTTGTTTCCAGATATGAAGAGTTACTATAAAATAAGAGAATTGATATTCATACTCACTTTTTTGTTATCTACACTTTCTTAATTATTTTTTTTAATGTTGAAAATATTTAAAGTACTTTAAAATTTCAAGATAAATTAAAAAAATAACACTTATATTAAAACTAATTTCATTCAAATTATCAAAAAAAACTAATATCGACCAACTAATTAAGAGTAGAATACCAGCAATTGCCTCAAGTCTTAAACTAATAAAATGAAATACTAGAAATTGGGAATAAGTTTGATATACAATAGAAGTTGAGTCTAAATTATCTTTGTAGGAAAGAAAATTTACTATTACAGTGGATTTTAATAAGATTAATAAATTAGGAAAGTAATATTTGACTAAGCCTCCCATATTTATTTGGTGGATCATAATTAAATTATACGGTTTGGAACCATAATCGTGAACGCAAATCCACAAATCAAACCATATAACGCCTAATCAAAAGTGTTTAAGAGGATGCAACTTCAAAAGTGTTTAGGGGAAATTGCATATTAGTAGAGAAAGGGGTAAATAATACCCAAGTGATTGAGAAGTTTTTTCGAAATTGCATAAATATGAAATGGAGAGAAAAAAAATTTCATACATGAAACGGAGGGAAAAATATTCCTCATACATAGAGTCGGTTGCAGTCGAATCTGAATTTCTTAAGTAGCCCCTCCTATGAATTTAAATTGTCCCTTCTATGGACCTAAGTTGCCATTTCTATGAACCTAAGTTGCCCCTTCTATGAACTTCTTGAGTATTTAATTTGTTGAACTTTCTTCAATCTCCTTAATATTTCTATTATTTTCTGAGAAATTTGGAATCTGGATTACGTCTAGATTTGCATGAAACGAACCAACTAAAATGGTCGGTTTGTAGTCAAATCTAAGTTTAAACCTAAGTTGCCCCTTCTATGAACTTCCTGGGTATTCAATTTGTTGAGCATTTCTTCAATCTCCTTACCATTTCTATTATTTTCTGAGAAATTTGGGATCTGGGTTATTTACAGATTTGCATGAAATGGACCAACTGAAATGGTCGGTTTGTAGTCAAATTTGAGTTTGAATCTAAGCTACCCTGAAACGACCCGCTCAAGGAGGATTAGCATAAACTGTCTAAAAGAAAACTAAGCAACAACCTTAATAAGATTCATTCCATAAACGCAAGACAAAGTCAATTAAATAGATTACATCCGGCTTCCAAAATAAAATTATAAAGAGAATTATACATGATGAGTTGCATCCACGTATGGTACAAACAACTCTCCAAAAATTTATATCACAAAATGTACTATGCCAAAAGGACACCAAGTCGACTCTTATCCCCGCTCCTACAGCCTGCCAGACCAGTAATGGACCAAAAATCTACTTCAGATACCTAAAAGGGTTGTGAGTGTTACCGCTTCATTCAAGCAGAAAGCATATAACGGTTTAAAAGAGCAAACATGGATCGAGTAAAACTTCCAATCACACTTAGCAAGAAAAATACTATTTTTCACAAACAAATAAATAAGCAACGATATTTCAAGAAGCCATAGGGTTGCTTCCCTCGCAACCAAGAGTTATGACAGTACCGTGACCCCGTGAACAGGGTACTTTCAACAATTTATACCCTGTTTGTGTACATCAAACAGATAATTTATACCCTTTTTGTGTACATCAAGAAGAAAGTAAATCCAACCAACAATACAACTATGGCATACTCTTGAAATAAAGGAAAAATATGCTTCAAGCAACTTGATCCATATCCACAATAGTCAAAAAATTTCAATATTTGCAAAAAAAGTATAACATTATTTTTTAGCTAGCCACTTCAATAAAACAGCACACTCACCTTAAAGATCCAAAAGATAAAAGCAAGAAACCTCCTTCTCAACGTTGAGGTGGAGACTCGTCCCCTCATCCTAAAATATGAATGACACCACACTTAGAATAATTCATACTCCAATTCATATAATAAAGCAAGTAAAATGCATCAATAAGTCTAATATATGTTCTTATTTTTTCAAGCAACTTGATCCATATCCACAATAGTCAAAAAATTTCAATATTTGCAAAAAAGTATAAGATTATTTTTTAGCTAGGCACTTCAATGAAACAACACACTCACCTTAAAGATCCAAAAGATAAAAGCAAAAAGCCTCCTTCTCAACGTTGAGGTGGAGACTCGTCCCCTGATCCTAAAATATGAATGACAACACACTTAGAATAATTCATACTCCAATTCATATCATAAAGCAAGTAAAATGCATCAATAAGTCTAATATATGTTCTTATTTTTTCAAGCAACTTGATCCATATCCACAATAGTCAAAAAATTTCAATATTTGCAAAAAAATATAAGATTATTTTTTAGCTAGCCACTTCAATGAAACAACACACTCACCTTAAAGATCCAAAAGATAAAAGCAAAAAGCCTCCTTCTCAACGTTGAGGTGGAGACTCGTTCCGTGATCCTAAAATATGAATGACACCACACTTCGAATAATTCATACTCCAATTCATATCGTAAAGCAAGTAAAATGCATCAATAAGTCTAATATATGTTTTTATTTTTAATCTCCATCCGTAATATGATAATAAATGAGAACAATGCAATAAAAATGATGAATGATGTGCTTCAATGCTCCAACGATGATGCAATGAGATTTGATACAAAAATTTTCAAGATTAAGGCTTAGTCCATGGCCAACGTGTACGGTTCTGACCATATCCAATACATAATCATGAATTCTAAGAATTTCACTTAAACCGTTGAAAAGTTAACTTCTTCCTCTTCGAATCGACAGGTCATACATCAAAAACGGAGTTCGGGTAACCTTACTATGGCGTCGCGATTATAACTTAACAAATACTACAACTGGTGCAGAGACAGATTTTAGATCAACTTTAACAGCAAATCTGTTATTGCTCAGGCATAACCACAGCGCACGGGTTACATCGTTGGAAAGCTCTATGTGTCTAGTTTTCAGCAAAGCAAGCGGAATGTGTTTTCGAGTCTCGAGCTAGGAGAGATGACTGTTTTCCCAACTTGTGTCGGTGCAGTCAGCACTGCGAGTTTCACAGCAACAGTTCGGTGCGTGATTTTTAACTTTTTCCCCTCTTTGAAATAAGTTCTGAAAATTTTACCCAATGAACAACTAGATATGCATAACCATCTCCAGTAAAAATTCTAGAAAATTACAAGGTCGGCAAGTTAGTGAGAAAAATTCGTTAAGAACATGACAGATTTCAATGTTGCTCAAGCCCTAATTGACATATCCAAATATGGGCGAATTAGGTAGAGTAAATCCAATCTTCTATAACCTAATTAGGACTTATACTACATGAATATGCAGGTATATACATGATTGATCAATATCCAAAACATAAATTAGGTATAAGATAGGGTTTACCTTCAATTAATTTTCTTCAATTCCTCTTATTGCTCTACTTTTTCTTTGATCTTCTTCTTCAATCTGGGACGGAGGAAACAATGAGACAACGCTGAAGGTTTATTAGAGAAGAATTATCTCATGAGGTTGGGTGTATGGATTCAATTGGGCTATTACTCATTTTCACTCTTCATTCTACCTACCAAGACAAATCCCTTATTTATTTATTTATTTATTTATTTTTAACTTAACTGAACCTTCAAATTTAATCATGTATACTAGACAATTAATGAATGATATGTGAATAATAACGCAACTCATGTATCAAATAACATGACATATGCAACATAAAATTAAATGTCATATGCGATGCACGTGCATTCTCGGAACGGGTGTTACAATTCTCCCCTCTTAATAAAATTTCATCCCCGAAATTTACTTACCTTGTCCAAATAAATGAGGGTCTTGCTTCCGCATATTGGTTTCAGCTTCCCACGTTGCATATTCTGTTGAACGACTCCTCCACAATACTTTTTACCAGCGATATGGTTTTGTTACAAAGGACTTGTTCCTTGTGATCCAAAATCAGAACTGGTTGTTCCACGTAGGTCATATCATCTTTCAATTCCACCGTTTGAGGGACGACATTAGATGAATCTCCTTTGCACTTACGAAGCACGGATACGTGAAAAACATTGTGCATCTTAGCCAATTCTGGAGGTAAATCTAGCTGATACGCTGACGAACCCACCCGTTTTACAATCTCATAAGGCCCGATATATCTTGGACTTAATTTTCCATTTTTACCAAATCTCAACACCCCCTTCCATGGTGATACTCGAACAAATACTTGATCGCTCACATTAAACCCCAAGTCTCTTCGTCTTGTATCAGCGTAACTTTTTTGTCGGCTTTGTGCTACCTTCAACTGTTTTTGAATCACTTTTACCTTATCAATAGTAACTTTTACTAATTCTGGGCCTAGAAATTCTTCTTCGCTTACCAACTTCCTTTCACCCACCTCACCCCAACACACTGGAGACCTGCATTTTCGACCGTACAATGCTTCATATGGTGTCATGCCAATGCTTGAGTGATAACTATTGTTATATGCAAATTCAATAAGAGACAAATATTGATCCCAACTACCCTTGAAATCAAGTACACAAGCTCGCAACATATCTTCCAAAGTTTGGATTGTACACTCGGACTGTCCATCAGTTTGAGGATGAAACGTTGTACCGAATTTCAAAGTAGTACCCATGGCATTTTGAAGTCTAGGCCAGAATCGTGAAGTGAATCTAGGATCTCTGTCTGAAATAATAAAAATTAGAGCACTATGTAATCGAACAATTTCATTCACATAAATGTTAGCAAGTTTATCCAATGAATATGTGCTTTTAACGGCTAAGAAATGTGCAGATTTAGTAGGTCTATCCACGATTACCCATATACTATCATTTCCTGCTTTGGTTCGAGGTAATCGAAGAACAAAGTTCATAGTAATATTAGGTCCATAGAATGGACAACTTAGGTTCAAATTCAGATTTGACTACAAACTGACCATTTCCATTGGTCCGTTTCATGCAAATCTGCAAGTAACTCAGATATCAAATTTCTCAAAAAATAATAGAAATGGTAAAGAGATTGAAGAAATGCTCAACAAATTGAATACTCAGGAAGTTCATAAAAGAGGCAACTTAGGTTCATAAAAAGAGCAACTTAGGTCCATAGAATGAGCAATTTAAATTCACAACTTAGAAAACTCATATTCGACTACAACCGACTCCATGTATGGGGAATATTTTTTCCTCCGTTTCATGTATGCGAATTTTTTTTTCCTCCGTTTCATATTTATGCAATTTCAAAAAAAACGTCTCCATCACTTGGACATTATTTACCCATTTCTCCACTGAAATGCAATTTCTCCAAGTGTTTTTTAAGAGGATGCAACTGAATCGTTCCAACTCCCAACGGTTCACAGAACCACAAACTTCAACTAACCAACCACATTCAAGCGCGCACACACTCACTCACAAAGCCTATCCATAACCTTTTACATTTACCAGAACAACAGATATCACAGATTAGATTACCGACGCGGATAATGAAAACTCCTCCTCCATCCACATTCGTCCCAGTCCCTCTCCGCTCACCCCTCCTCCGTCTCCCACCTCACCACCCCCACAAGACCGCCGTCTCCGCCCACTTCCCAAACCCCCTCTCCTCCTACTCCACCTCCGACGCCGACCTCTCCTCCCGCGGCTTCCACCTCCGCCGCACCCCGGACGGCCTCAACATCGCCCACCTCAACTCCGTCTTCGCGTCCGTCGGGTTTCCCAAACGCGACCCGGACAAGATCCGGACCGCGCTGGACCACACGGACTGCCTCCTGTGGGTGGAGTACGAGAAGACGAAGCGGCCGGTGGCGTTCGCGAGGGCGACGGGGGACGGGGTGTTCAACGCGATCATATGGGACGTGGTGGTGGACCCGTCGTTCCAGGGGATAGGGCTGGGGAAGGCGGTGATGGAGAGGGTGGTGGGAGAGCTGCTGGGGAAAGGGATCCGGAATATCGCCTTGTATTCGGAGCCCCGGGTTCTGGGGTTTTATAGGCCGCTGGGGTTTGTGGCGGATCCGGATGGGATTAGGGGGATGGTGTACTCCAGAAAACAGCAGCAGAAGAAGAAATAAAAGAACGGATATTGATTTTTGTTGAGGGACTCAGGGAGGTGCTGTGCACATTCGGACTATCCATTCGGTAATTCAACGGATCAGATTTCATCTCGATAATAAATGGTTCGGATGCTTGGATGGTGAAAATGAGATTTGAATCGTTGGATTGCCGAACGGACAGCTCAGTTGCCGCATAGCACCATCCCAGTTCTTAAGTGAAATCAATGTGTCCACATATAAACTTTGATTTGTTATTGTTATTGAAGTTTCTTGTACTCCTCCATTTTTTTGTAGATAACCAGACAAAACATGTTTTTTTCTTTTCTCAATTTTAAATGCCAGAAGAACAAAACTTTTCCCTTTCCCTTTGCCTTTTTTCTTCTTTCTCTTCTTTTTTTTTCCGTAAAAAAAAGAAAAATTTTAAACGACACCAAAAAAGAAATGATTTGGACACAGGTATCCTTGTACAGATCCAAACACAAATATGTTTGAATTTCTCGGAGTTCAGAAATGTGTGTGTGTAGAACTATTCTATCAAAAAAACAAACGAAGATAATGACAAAGCAATGCATTACCGCATTAGTGGAACTAGACTAACACCAACCTTAATTAATTAACCAAACCTTACAGCATTTAAGCATAGCTAATGGTACTTGATTATGTTACCAAGTGAAGCATGGGTTATGACCAAGACTAGAGAAACCAAACTTGCTCTAGATCAAACATCAACTAACGGCGCACTTTCAGGTCCTAAGTCCATCGCCATTGCCGTCGAGAGCAGGTATTTTGCCTCGAGCTGGTTTTTTCCTTTTTGGGGAACGTAAATGGGAAAGTAAAACTGTAAAATATTACAACGAGGCTCAAGACACGACCAAATGACCGAGAGATCTGCTAATCGTTTCTCATTTGGGTCGCGATTCAAGATGAGGCATACCATACCATCCTTTCCAACTAGTAAGAGACTAGAGGATAGATAAAAAGAACCTGCAGCCTAAGCAGCTTATCAGGAACAGCCATACCATATGCAACAAGAAGAAGAAAAAGTGTTCCACTATCGGTTTCAGGGGAAATTCCTACATTCTTTTGCTTCACAAAAAACACAGTACAGTTCTTTTTGTTACATTGAAATGAAATGCTTGCCATACATCATGGTCTCTCTCAAACTTGCCTATTTTCCTGACAAAATGAACCTTACAACTAGTCACAAGGGCACTGCCAACCCAGTTTCATGTTGTGCTGCTCTCTTATTGTGCACCGAACAGAAAGTACAACATGCTCCCATTTATTCCATTCAAAACTTCATAATCTTACACGTTTCCTGCCTGCAAGAGAGAAAGCAATAGTGCCAAGATTATGAATTACGAACTCATAAGGTCTCAAAACATGGATCAATGATATGCAAACACAAGTAGGCACCAATAAGTCAATATATCACAAGGATTCAAGTCAAAAGGAACGAAGACCAATATACCACAAGGATCAAGTCAAAAGGAAGAGATAGATATAATATGTTGCAACTTCAACAATTTTGGTATTGAAAACTTACTGCATACAGGTAATAACCAAATGAACTTCCACTTCTAAGTACAGGACTATTAACTGCCATCATTCTTGTTTCCATCTCACAAAATACAAAATGAACTAGTTAGTTTTCGGCTTGTAATCCAAGTATTCCATTACGACTTCTCTAGTACCATATATACAGTATGCCATCAGCAAATTGCCATAGGCTAGTGTGCTCTTACACATTCGCTATAGTAAGACAGCTACTACATACTAAATGTCATCATAAATGTTACAAGCTCATGTTACCATGATCTCAAATATCTTTCATTGTGCATATGAACTATTAGGAATCTACTCTCTTGTTTTGGGGAGGCATCCACTAACATGCGTTAAAATAAGATTACGGTCGTACGTGCAACCGTTGAAATAAATGGAGAAAGAACTCATGTTTACATCATCATCATCAGCACCCATAAAGGAGACAAGTTCGTCAAACCAAATGTTGTGATATTTAACCATGCGAGTTTATCAATATTAACTTTAGTCACCTAATAATTAGTTGCCGATTCTTAATCTCAACGCAAAGGCAGATAGGATCTTGACTTTGGGGAGGCGCAATTTGATCGAGTATAGGACAGTCCCCCTTCTCTCCCTTCACGACCACTCAAGGCCACATGGCATGAGCTTACCTCTTTCATCTGAATCCTAAGGTCTCTCCATTCAGATCACAAAGTACTTGTATGGATGTGGCATTCTACCTACCCTATATCCCCCCATAGCTTTTGCCCATCATATACTCGGAGAGTAAGAATGTTCAAAAGGTTAACTTCCATTTCTTTTTCTTTTTCCTTTTTTTCCTTTTTCCCCTTTTGATTCACCAAAAAAAAGGCTTCCTAACAAATGAGCAATAAACTCTGACCTTAAAAAGAAAAAAACAATTAGGAGTTGTATCTATTGTCTAAGACGTGGGAAGAAGAGTACACAGACTCAAGGGTATTCTAGTGTAGGAGGGGAAAACCCTAATTACTAACAAGTATAAACTGCTTTCTGAAGAACAACTTTCCAGCTTTATGCTCATCTGCCCAAGAACAAACATATGCTTAGTGCCACACTGTTGCAAATCAAGACAGAAAAACCAAATAGAGAATTACCAACTGGCAAAAGAAAATTTGTGCCTTCTGATAGGAAAGGCTACATTCATCCAAATTCCCAGAACTATTCAGCCAGTATTCACAGTAACAATCACCACCTAACACCAGCTCAATCGAAAGGCCCAGACTATAAGCCATGTAATCATTTGTGCATTGGAATGACAAGAGCAAACCCATAGCTTTTGTCCGTCACATACTCAGAATGTTCCAAGGGTTCACTTCCATTTTTTCTTTCCTTTTGGACGAGGAATCCTCCACGACAGGGCCGCGTTGACCGATCGTGGGGGATAAGCTTTGGATACCTGCAACTACCCACCAGCCACAGGTATAGGGCAGACCCAAACCGTAGCCAGATGTGTTAAACAAAAAAACCTCACAATCTTAAAAAGATAGGCTAACCTGATGTAAAATTGCCCTTTTGATCCACCACAAAGGGGCTCCTCAACAATTAAGCCATAAAACAAGGAAAACTCTGGTTCTGAGTATATAGGAGGATAAGGATTAGAGAAGCTGTAACACCTCTAAAGTTTATATTTCACGGATTTCTAGGCAGATTATGCATTAACTAACTAAAAAACCATTTAACAAAAATAACTTGACTATCGCCATTAACCTATAGTATATTTAGTTAAGGGGAAACCACACACACATTCCGCAAAGACTTAACACACACACAAAAGGTGTGAGCTAAAACAAACCTAGTGTGAGGTACAAAGATTTTGACATTCGTACCACGAAATCCCGAATTTATAAGTACAAACGCTTTTATTTGAATGACAATGGCCTCAAACCTAAAAAACAAGGGCATCTTTCTTCTCCTTTCTCATGAAAATCCATGATCAATGCATTGCCACTTCACCACAAAACTAGCAAAATTGGGGAGGTGGGAGGAGAGGAACCGAAATTAACCGAATATAACATCACAACAACAGTAATTATTCAAGACCCACGAAGTCAAACTCCTAAATAACGAATCTAAGTGCTCTTGAATTTCCACAAAAAGAGTATACCTTGAAATTTGGGGGGGATCAAGAGACGTCCTTGGCATTTTGCAAGAAAGCAGCAGTGCAAAGAATGGAAGCAGTGAATGCGAAAATCCCCAGCCCAATTACCAGAGAAAACCCAGCTACTATTAGGTCCATCAAGCTCTGCAAACTAATAAATCCCATCAGCAACATCGTCGCCCTCTCTCTTCTGATCAGTATATATGACGCCGATTTACACACTTGTATTATCTGGGTTTGGTGTTGCTATAGAACTCCGTACATACACTGATATATACACCACGTGCATGTAGAGAGAGAGAGAGAGCGTCTTGGGAAGAGTAAATCATAACCAGCCGACAGGCCTGAGCTCGACGAGAAGTTTTTCGGTGCCGGGTGGGCACCGGCCACGTGGTGCCAAATACCATTTAGGCCGTCTAAACGTATTTTGGACGGTTCAGATTTGTTTGGGTAATTTTTAAGTATAAAATTATCAAAACACCCCCAAAACTAAATAGATTTGAACCGTTCAAAATACGTGTGAATGGCCGAGTTGCATGCTCGACACCACGTGACCGGTGCCTGCTCACCACTGAAAAATTTCTCCAACTGGACGGTCCAGCCGAAGATTATGGACCTACATGCTGATTTGAGATTGCAGTACATAAAGCAACTGGAATTGCTAAACTTGGCCCATTTTGGTTGAAAGCCCAAGAATAAACTCCAGAAATGTCCTCTATTTACACAGCAGGGGATCTCATCGAAGTGAAAATTTTGTAAATTTTTTTTCATGGTTGAGAAGTTGTTAGGTGTTTTCGGTAGTAAATAAATTGTTAATGAGTTTGTGAGAGAGTTACTGTAGAAAAAGAGTTTTTGTTGATAACTTTTTTGTTAGTGAAATCGATATGGTAAAATGCTGAAACTTTTTTTGTTAATGGAAATGATATGGTTGTATGATAAAATGTGTTAAGTTTTTAGTATTTTTTGGTAGTGGAAACACCCCCTTAATCTCATCTTCTTACGACTCTCATCCATTTATAACTGTTACCAACTAGGGCCTAAAAATTATTCAGTAATGGGTCACGCCCTTTTTTCACCACACATCGTTGGGGGCCACAAGAAAGTGTACAGATAAATCACAATGTTTAGTGAAAAGACACATGTGGCACCGTACGGTATCTCATGCAAATGAATAATGTAAAGAATTGATTTCTACCTTCCTCTTTTAGTCATTCACACTCTTTTTTATATTTATTTGCTTGAATTTACTATTTTGCCTTTTTTCAAAACACTTCTTCACACATTCAAGAATAATATCATAAATTCATGTGAATAAAGACAAAAAAAAAAAAAAAAGAAGTGTGGATAGGGGGTGTTTGGCAAGCTGTTTTATGGATTATTGGATTCTCATTTCCGGATTGTGGGGTGTTTGGCAACTCAGGGGAAAATAGATTTTGGAAGAATAGATTTTTGGATTGTGGCTTTTCCGGATTGTAGGGTGTTTGGCAACTCAGGGGAAAATACATTTTGGAAGAATAGATTTTTGGATTGTGGCTTTAGGAGCCAAAAACCAAAAACTGGGTTAGAGGAGTTTTTTGGATTCCCATTTTCGGATTCTGAGGTTATATTACCAAAATACCCATCAAACTCCCTTCATTTTACCAACTCCGCCCTCCCTCTTTATCCACTCCCTTCGTTTTCATTTCATCTGCTCACCACAAAACACACAGCCGACACATTTTACCAACTGTGTGTGTGTTTTTTTTTTTTGCCTTCGGATTGTAATTTAATTTGTTTTGTAATATTACACAAGTGTTTGTGTTTGTTTTGTTGTTCTAAATTATATTTATGTTATGTGTTGGTCGTTAAATTAAAGTGTTATTTGTAACATAGGACTTATTATTTTAATTCTAAAATACCAAATACAAATACCGAATGCCTTCCTTAAGTTTAAAAAAAAATGACAAAAAAAAAAACGGAAGTCACCTGGGAAAAAAAAAAAAAGGCAAACAGGGCATCTGAGAAAGAAAAAAAAAGGTAAAACACAACATTACTTTACAATAATTGACTTCAATAAATAGCCCATAAAAATTATTGAGAATAATAAAGTAAAAAAAAAACAAAAAAACAAAAAAACGGAAGTCACCTGTTATAAGAACACAAAGGGCATAATGGTAAAAATGCAATCCATAATTCATTCTCAACAATCATCTACCAAACACTACTACATTTTGAAAATACATTCTGCTCATAATCTAAAAAGTCAAAAAGCCAAAAAGCTGAAAATAAAAAGCCAAAAAGTAGGCTCCCAAACACCCCTTAATGGAGAGTGTAGAATTCATTTTCCGTAATGTATCTTATTTTTGTCAACTAACAAGCTTATTAGTCCTATTTTGTTGGTCACGGCTATCTCAGGACAGTGAATAATCCCTCCGATTTTGTTACTCTAACAAATTTCTTATTTTTTGGGGTCAAAATTCTCTTCCAATAGGCTCACCACACTAACTGCAAACTAACGAATTTGTGTCATTAGCCAAGCCTGGTAAGTCATAGCTTTTGGAGTGAGGTCCTATTTCATACTCTTTTATTTACATGTTTTTTTTTCCCCATAACATATATGCTTAATTCCTAATTCGTACATTTACATACGTGAAAATGAATCTCATATTTACGTAACATACATTCATATTCAGTCGAATGGAGCACATACACACTATAAAATCTGGCTTTCACCATACTCTGCCCGGTAGGCTTGAAGAGGGATGTCATAGTCATTCCGTAGGTTCAGATAGATTTGAATTAGATGGGCATTATGTTTTTGGTGTGTTATTGAACTATTGCAGGTATCTATTGCAACAACTAGGAGTAACAGAGGTGAACCATAGCTTTCGTGAAGGAAATGCTTGCACATCTTCTTCTTCTTCTTTTTTTTTCATCTAAAAAAACAAGATGGCTTGGTGTATTTGGGTTTCGAAATGAATTTCGGAAGTTTTTGTGCCCCCAAATAACTTGGAAGGCCGCTTAGCAAAAAAAAAAAAACTTGGTAGACCCATTGTGGTCCATTGCCAATCCTGAAGTTTTCATGTTCTCCCCTTGTCAATTATGTAGGTGATGAATCCAATAGATCTTGTGTTCAAATTGTGGTTGCCAAAGCTTTGTTTGGTAGGGTAAATTATCTTGAGAGCAACAATAGTTGCTGACAAGAAGACAAGACCTAGTATGGACAATCTTACAACTGCAAAGATAAGGTTAGCACTTAGCAGCACTGTCTCCTCTTCATTTACCAAGGCTTATCTCCTTCTCCTAGCCTTGGAACAACCATCATCTCTCTCTCTCTCTCTCAAATATGACATCCAATAATTAAACTTACTCCTACTGTTTGACATGTAATCCACCATGACATGGACAAATCAAATGCTGCATCTACTCGTAATAGCAGTTTAATCGATATGAGTACATGTTTATGTAACATTACACGTTTGGAATTGAGTATGAATCATTAGTACGAACCATCAAAACATCACAGACCCTCAATTTGTAAACCCGTACCCAAACGAGCAGTGGTGCATAGGATTCAATGAAAACCTTTTAGTGCAACCATTTGAGTACAAACTATCAAAGCATCAGGGACACGACTAGTATACAAGTACTTGTTTCTTCGTAACTATGCAAGTACATGTTGAAGATAAATTACAGGAAACTTATCAAGCACCAAGCTTAGTTTTATTGATGAATCGTAAAAACTGGCATTAACATGACGAAAAACATTTGGTTAAGTTTATCCTTCTGGCTTTACAGAGTGGTTTTGAATTTCATACAATGAGAGATTATCATTTTCTCGTAGAGTACTATCGCAGGAAGCATGAGACTTCCCCATTCAAAAATGAGGTTTAACATCTACGACACCTTGCTTTCAGTCCTCTTCACACTGCTAGCTTCTTTTCCCCGGAAAAATGCAGCCAACTTCTTGTTTCTTCAATGGGCTGCCAGACCAATTTGATACCATGGAACAACATGTAAAATGCTACTTTTGCAAGCCTAGTTTCAGTCATCAGAACCACAAATGATGATCAATGCGCTTGAGTTTCCTGTGTCTAAAATCCAAATCCCTGCATAATTCCTTCCATGTCTGAAATGCATGCCCGGAGTTTGAAGAGAGAGAGTCTGATGGCAATAGCTTTCCATTCAGAAACTAAAAGCTGATGGGGGGATGGGTCCAACACCTGCGTGAAGAAAGGGAAATGGTGTGTGTTACAAGTCAGTACGATACAAAAGCTTTCCAAACTACGGGGAACTGAACTGATTGGGAGCGATTTACTACCGGAGGTTGGCATTGGTTTTCTTGTTCGAAGGGGGGGCAGCTGGGGCAGTGGTTCCTTGATGTCAACAACGACGGCATCAGCTGTCAAAAATGTCCTGGCAACAGATGTGGCATGCTCCAAACAACATCTAACTACCTGTTTCAGGTTTTAGTTTCCAGTCACGAAATTTGACAATTATCTCATCATATACAGCGGAAAAAGAGCACATGTGCATGCAAAAATTCAAGAGCATGGCATCTCTTGATAATCATAAGCTGTCATCTACATTGCTTACTAAGGTCCCTTCCCTAGCAGCATGATTAGGCAAAGATATTAAGACTCAGAGGCAGAAGTGTCAAAAAACAGTAATACTATAAGTGTATTCAGGAGTCCATGTTTCTATCATCCAACAGCAAATCTCAGTTTCTTGGTCCATACATAATGTACATGTCCTCCTGTAGAGTGCTACTTGCTGCGACAAAATCCAACGATCAGCACATCCTTCACCATGAAATTGTAAGGGCCTCTAAGGGTTTTATTTAACATCCATAGTCGAATAGTAAAATATAAAATGGCACACATAAATACTAGAACTACGTACGCATGGTACTCAGTAACTTGGGATTTGGCTTTTGGGCCATGTTGGTAGCCCACTTTCTTAGGGTACTATGCCAACAAGCAATGGTCGTTACAGTTGCAACCTCGTCGTATTAAGACCCTGTAGGCTTGCACCCATTACCAACAAAACTATAGCATGCTGCACATGCAAGGGTAGCTCCATATGATTTTAAATGCAAAAGCTGTTTATGTGGTGATTACCTTTGATGGATCAATTATTCCAGCAGCCATTAAATCCTCATAACTGTCTCTTGCAGCATTGTACCCATAAGTTGGCTCATCATGGGAAAGAACCTGCAAAAGCATCAAATCTCAAGAGGGATTTTTGTTGGATTCAAATTTCATCTTAATGGTCAATTCATGCTATTTTCTTTTCTCTTCTAACTAGATGATGCATTAATAAGAGAAGACCTTCTCTATGACGACGTTGCCATTTACACCAGAATTTCTGGCTATTTGCTTTATTGGATATGTCAAAGCTCTTTTGAAGATCTCAGCTCCAATCTGCATGCACAAATGGAAACAGTAGTGCACTATCTTACACAGGATGACAAACGGCGAAGTAATAGGAGGATTCCATAGAAAATGATTTGATGGATTTTCGGCAAAATCTGATCACAGCTTCCCAATAAAAGCTGTGATGATTACCAAATTCCGGTCTGAAAATTGTTCAACTGAAAACTTGCCAAATCCTAACTGCACGTATACTTGATGACATCTTATGTATTAGACAGTAAAAATGTGGACAAAAGTGAGTGTAACCATTTTTTATAAAGTAACTTTTGTTAAAGAACAAAAATGATTTATGGGTCGAAATTCCGCAAGTCCATTTTGGCTGAAGTGACATGATGCTTGATTGCTTTCCAGTGGCCCAATGTGGTGTAGGGATGGGCATGGTCAAGGTCTTGCAATTGGAGAACTTCATATTGAACTTGGGAAATAGTAGTTCTGTTAAACTTCTGGAGAGAGGGTGACTCTTTAGTTTCAGAAAATAAGTGTGCTAGTTGTCAACCAAACAACCGAAAATAACATGGAAATTAACCTTTTTCTCTAGCTTTCTGCATGGCAATTATTTTATGGCGTAAGATGTTGTACATCAAAACAAAATTGACTCAGAAAGTTCTGTTCTGGGAAGGTAATCTCCTTTGCTTTGGAAAGGGAGGCCCCGAAAGACCCATAGTGAAATCTTATTCAAGAAGCCGGAAAGAAGAAAAGATTAGTAGGCGGGGGCATAGACTAAGGGGAATTCTCTTTACTAAACAATAGGCGAAGTAACTCGAAAACAAGCACAAAAGTCAGAGAGATGCAAGAGAAACCTTCTGCTCTTCATTGTCTAGTTGTTCTTTTACTTGATCAACTTTTAGAGAGAGCCTCAAAAGGCTACAACCACCACCAACCACAATGCCTTCTTCAATAGCTGCCTGGGGCAGGTCAATTTCAGAATCTGACCACTACTATTCCACAGCAAAAACAATCAAAAAGTATTTGGAAAATGCAACTACGACCTTAGTAGCATTCAGAGCATCTTCGATCCTCAACTGTTTATCCTTCAGTTCTACTTGTGTTTGTGCTCCCACCTGTAAATTACTTCAGACCGTCAAATGCATCAGGTCAGAAGGAAACCAGATTCAAAAACTCCAGAGTATCCAGATTCCGGCAATCATGAGTTACCTGAAGAATGGCAATTCCTCCAGATAACCTCGCTATTCGCTCATTCAGTATTTTCTTTTGAAAATTTTCTTCTGTGTTCTGCAAAGAAAGCCTTAATTTGTCAGTCTTCTCAAAGAAGCCATCTGTTAAATGACTTCAACATCTTAGCAGTATTTACTTAAACAGCAGGCAAAGCTTCAGTTATATCATGATTAAGATCTAATAATGCCTTTACGATAGGAATGTTCACTTATGTTCAGTCTATTGTTAATCATGAATTCAAACCTGTGAGTCTGTGACCCTATGCATATTGAACTACACACTTTAATAACTTCACAAACAACAGCGCTAGAATGACCGAGATTGCAGATCCCATGACTTAACAACACACATGGATAACCATACCAAACTCAGCCTTGTTTCAAACTCTAATGGGGTCGGCTCCCTGTATCCGTTTTTTGCATTAAGCCCCAGGCCCTATGTTCAGGCAAATTAATCTTCTTCTAATATTTAGTTGACACTTAATTAAGATCTTTTTCCAACAGACATGTTGACAAGATTTGTCGATTATCAATGCGACATGCAGGTGCATGGTTTTATCTTAGTATTGACCCTTCAAGCCTTCAACTAAATGTGGAATTAGGAGGGAAGTACATGAAAAATATCAGGTAGCATGAACAATACAGAAGATATTCTATCCACCTTGACAAGATTTTGGAGCTGAGAAACCCTCTGCTTAACAGCCGGTTGCGTACTCCCATCAGTTACAATCAAGGTAGAATCCTTAGTTATCACCACCTTCGTAGCAGTACCTAGTACCTCTTTTCCAGCCTTTTCTAGGGTGAAACCCATTTCATCCCTGATTACAGTCCCTGCAAAAGACATGCAATCTCAGCATGCAAATACATGGTAAAATACAAAACAAACTCTTAGGTGGCTCATGGACTTGATAAGGCAGGAGAATATTACTAACGGTAGAATAACAACATCAAGGTACCCTGTGATGTGGCACGTTTCAGGGACCAATCATGTGTTGTTGGCTATGTAGAGCCCATATAAATTATATGGTTGGTCCATTTAAGGTGCCAAATCAGATGGTATCTAAACGAGGTCACCATAGTACCTCCCAAAGAAATATACCCATTTTTTGAGACCTTGCTATGGATGTAAAGTTGCTCCTAGAATTTAAAGCCAACCCAATTCATAATGTTCTAGATGCTTTTGTCGTGGTATCATCATCACCACCATCACCATCACAATCACTGATTCATTATCCTGGTCAGTCCTGGTTTTTTTGATTTACCTAGAGTGAAGATAGGATATGCATCTTGGAATACTAATAAAAGCCAAGTGCTACTGTTTGAATTATATATGGTTTTGACCAAGAAATTCTCCGAGTGCAGGAATCACAAATAGGTGCCTTCTAGCATATATTTTTTTTGGGTAATTACCTAGTAGAATGTTAAGTCTACTAATGCGAGTTTTTTGTGTGTTTTCTTTGATTGCAAACACTATTTCGTGGAAAGAAAAACTATTCTTCATGTTAATGCTTAATCATCTACCTCCAGTCAAGGTAGCAATGTCATCTAAGCAGTGGCTCCTGCGCTCGCCAAAGGCAGGAGCTTTTATAGCAGCTGCCTTCAGCACGCCCCTGAGTTTGTTCCTAATTACTGGAGCCAGAGCTTCCTGCTCAATGCCCTCTGCAACAATCACAATTGGGTACTCTTCTTTGACAGCACTGTCCAGTAATTTAAACATCTCCTTTGGGTTTGTGATTTTTCCGTCGACTAGAAGTAACTGCAACCAAAGAATTGCACGCCCTCTGAATTACTCCACATGAGAATGCCTCAAATGTCTGGACAAAGTTAACGGCCCTACCTTGCAATCATGGAACTCCACTATCATCTTTCGTCGATCAGTTACAAAGTATGGGGATAAGTATCCGCGATCAAACTGCATTCCTTCTACAATCTTCAAAGCATTTTCTGCACAATTTCCTTTCTCAATTGTGACAAAACCCCTTCTCCCCACTAGTCGAAGAGCTTCAGAAATCATGTTTCCTACTGCATAATCGTTCCCTGCGCTTACGGCAGCAACATCTGCAAGCTCATGATCCTCAACCTGCAATTCAGAGAATACTTGCAGTTGGTTTCCTGAGCATGAGTGAGCCAAGGAGAAAATGTTTGCTAATAATTTCTTTTACCATATTTTTGTGTTCTATATACCCAATTCTTCCCAGTCATTCCTTGGAAATGAAAAGAGTAGAAATCTTATCTACCTCTCTGGACATCAGTTTGAGTTCAGAAATAAGGGCCTTTGCAGTTTTCTCGATGCCTCTGGAGATCTGAATGGGATTCATGCCTGCTGCAGTAACCTAGAGGATATATATCTCCAGTAAATAGCAAACATTATAAAAAGGATGATTTGGAACGGTAACTGACTAGAGCTTATGATCGCTAAAAAAATCTCAAGTGAGACTGCTTTCCTACAACAAAGGTACTTTGCGGTTATAACTGCTTTCCTAGTGCATCTGTACAAAGACTTAGGTTTCTAGTTTGGTCAAATAGGAGAGACATACTACTCCATAGTCCATACTCAAAGATTGGTATCCCATTCATACCTTCGCACCTTCAGCGATCAGACCTCGAGCAAGCACAATTGAGGTAGTGCAACCATCACCAGCGAGATCATTTGTCTTTGCTCCAGCCTGTCTCACCAATTTCACTCCGACATTTTCCAGTGGGTCTTCCAGCTCTATCTGATTAAGCCAAATATAAGCCATTTAAGACAAGAAGGATTATGGTGAGTTACTGCGGTATAACATAGTTGAGGATTTCTAAACTACAGATTCTAATCATATCTACAACCACCATAGCATGTGGCACCTCCCACGGTAAACCACTCTTTTCAATTGAAATGTTATACTCCATCCATCAACTTTAATAATAATAATAATAATAATAACATTAACATGAAAAAGAATTTGTTCCCCAGTTCCCTGTTATCGATTCTCATATATCTGGACTCCCATAATCCACTTGGACACAGTTCTGAATTGTCGTTAACAAACAATGTCAATCATGCATCAAATTACCTCAAGAGGCAACAAAGATTATCTACAGCAGCATCCCTGCTTACATGAGAACTTGTCCTCATTACACAGTTGATATCATTTTTGAATATCTTCACAGTTGACCTCCTTACAAATTTCATTCACCCAAAATCCTTGTCTCTTAATTTACAACGATTGATCTTCGTTTTTTTTTTTTTTGGACATTTTGTCGAATGTAAGAGTTACACTAGGATAAGACAAATGATGGGCAAATTCCGCAATTATGAATTACCTCTTTGAGAACAGTTTCGCCATCATTGACAATTTTGGGAGGGCCATATTTGTTCTGCAACACCACATTCCTACCCTTTGGACCCAACGTCACTCCAACCAAATTTGCCACCAAATCCACCCCTGCCTTCACACACACACACAAAACCAACAATTAGCATAACAAGCCGAGCAATAAATAAATACTGGGGAATCAAATTAAGAGGGAAATTATAGGGGTTCAAATGAAACCAGGAGCTTCTTCGTAGCAGAACCATCACGGTTCAAGTAAAGGTCTTTAGCCATTGCTCTTATGTTCCGCAGAGAAGCTGGTGTTTTCCTACTAAAACTGGGAAATGTTTGGTGGTTTGATGAAATTGCTGATGCGATGGAGAGAGAACCAGCCATGACTGTTATCAGTGGGTGAAAGTAGTATGACCAGATTGTGGGATGCCTTAAAAATGTTGCCTGAAAATTGAAGGATAAGACATGAGAGAGAGAGAGAGAGAGAGAGAGAGAGAGAGAGAGAGAGAGAGAGAGAGAAGGGGAAAATATCTTTGAAACAATTTTGGCGCTATTAGCGCTATTACGGTATTACCTACTGGTTGGCTGTTACTACCGTTTGGAAACGCAAGTGGCAATATTTATTAGTGTTTTGTTTTGGGTAAGTGCTAGGAGTAGTGTATTAGTCACATATAAAATTTATCTTTCTTTTGAAAACTAATCGAATGTATTTTTTAAATACGCGTAAAAAATTGAGAAATTGTACATACATATACTTGTTTTTTTACTTTGAAAAACAACTCAACTTAAAATAAAAATAAAGGTAAAATGGGACGAAGACAGTACTACTAAACTGCTTGTTTGAATTTAACTTACGTTGTTAAGTATTAACTCCGATATCTTAAATACAATTTTCTTCCCCCAATTAAAAGGTGGACTGGGGCGACAAGTGCTGTTTACTTGCTTGGGTGTGACCAAAGAAAGCCACAGTTGACCAAACTAGAGAGAAAATATTCGTTCATCACCACGTCGCGTGACGCATCACTAGAACTCCACCGTAATGCAAGTGGCACGTGATCAAGACCCCCACCACCCAACTTTCTAGTACTAAGTCGACTCGAACTCCGGACCGATGGGAGGGTTCTTCTTTTGATTTAGTAGGTCAAAGAGGGAAGTGAGAAAGTGCAATGCGATTGAAGAGACTCATTTAGTAAATGACTAAGTTTGACTCCTTAAGGCTCAAGCCGAATTCAAACTCAAACTCAAATTTTTAGCTCATTTAGTAAACAAGCCGAGCTCGTCTCGGCTGGTTACAACCCTACTAGGACCCTAACTTTTAAGTAGGGTAGTTTAAAGAATAATCTTCGTAAGTTCGGCCCAGGAGCCCAAGTTAAACTCAGGCTCCGTTCCGCAACGCTTCTTAAAAAATAAGTACTTATTTTCTCTACTTCTAATTCAAAACACATCCAGCCTTCTTATTTTTTCCAAATAAAAAGTTTCTTTCATTTTTTCAAACTCAAAAATAATGCAAATGAAAAAAAAAATTATTTTTTTTTGCACCGTATTAAAGATCTCAATGAGATCTATCAAACAAGATCCATAGTGATAAGAAAATTATTTGTATAAACACATGATTTTTGAGTTTGAAGTTGCTGTATACAAAAAACAAGACGGTTGCTATTGTGTTGGGCGCCGGCGAAGGGAAATCGTACTGGCGGCCTCGCCCAGCCGGCTCAGGCCACCGGACGGCCGATCCGAGCTGTCCAAAAATTCTAAAAAAAAAAAAACCAAGGGCACACCGTATCCAACCAATATGTGGCGCTTGATCGGAGCACCCCTTTTCCATGTGCATATGATATTGAAATCATACACAAAAAAGGGGTGGATCAAGCACTCTACACATCTCGGATGACGTTCGATCCGCTAGCCCCTTTTAATAAACAGACGGTTGATCGATTTCGATGGCGGAAATGGCCCGGCGGGGCCGCAGCCCTCCCCGGCCATGGGGTGCTTGATCCGGGTGCTTGGTCTTACTTGTTTTAAAAAATAAGAAGGCAAAGTTTCTGAAACGGGTTCTTTTTACACAAAAAATAAGTACTTTTTCCGGTTGTGGAACACAGCCTCAGGGCCCTGAAGCAACTGGGTCCGTTATAATGGGGCCCACTACAAAACAGTCCCATTCTCTTCTTCCGGCGCGAAATTAACCACTCCAAACGGACCAAACACAAAAGCCTTTTTCAGTCGAAACAACTGCATTCTACTCTGACCGACCTAAAATCTCTCTCTCTCTCTCTCTCTCACTCTCTCTGTTGATCCATAATTCGTGACCCTCGACCATGAAGATTCGAAGGTAATGTAGAAAAGTCAACTTGTCATTTTATTGCATATGCTGACCTAAAATGTTCATCTAGTTTCTGAAATCAAAGGTGCGCTCACAGAATTTGCTAGGGCCTTTTAGAATGTGATGTCGGATGTTGTGTTTCATAATATGTATGTATAGAATCACAGAGTGTGTTTTGTTAGGGAGGACTTGTGTTTGTATACGTATGTCCTTTGTTTTACCGGGGTAAGTGTGTTATATGTACTTGTGGAAGAATCGCAAGAAGACATTTAAGAAGCCATCCATTTCGAAAGACATTTAACAGATGGCGTGTTTACACGACAAGGGTAAGAATTGTACCCATTTCAAGTTGAAGGCATAATGAGGGAAAGCGGAAGGATATTGGAACATTTTGTTTCGGTACTCGTGATAAAAAAAAGGAAGGAAAATTTGTTGATGTGCTGAGAAAGGGATGATGGCCTATGTTTTGGCTACGTAAACTTAACCGGTGAAAGAAGGAATGCGTAGCACTGTAAAAGTCACAAATGGATGGATACTTGCTTGTGTACTAGGGATCACGATTAAGCACAGGATGTGGCAGAGTCTTGTGGATTTGAGCGATGAAAGAAGCACTGTTTTTCGCACCTCGTGAACTGTTCGAATAAATGCTCGCTTTTTTTTGCTTTTGCTTTGTGTTGCTACGGTCGAAAGGCCTTTCAAAGATTAGTAGATATTCCTTCCTCAACACTATAGAAGTTCAACAGTCAAATCAGGATTAGTCATTAGTAGCTGGTAATCATCAAATCCTTTAACACATCTTGGGTATACCTTCCAATAATGTTACTTAAAAGGACTTCAAAGTTTCTTAAATTAGCATGAAGGGGGACAATAGTGGTAATACAAATTAAGAAGGGAAACATCATAAATCACCAAATGTCTCGTCCGAGAAGTGAAAATTAGGTTTTCTATGAGGCTGGAAGGTAGAGTCAAATGAGCAACCAATGGCGTAAACGATGAGGAAATTAGCTAAGGCAACTAAAGAAATGGAAGAAGAAAATTATGGTTGGGCTGCAAGTAGGATGGAAAGAAGAGCAAAGAATGATCTTATCAAAAGTGAGGGATCTTACTAATTTTGGAGTCTTGTGGCTAAAGTATAAGGACCTGTATTGATTTCTTACCCCCTCGTGGGTCATTATATAGCCCAAGTATATGATAACTTTCCGCACTTAGAACTTAGACGAGGGTGTATAAGTCCAGCAGCCCATTAAGTAAACCCTTTAAATTGCCTCAAAATTGACTCCTTGTCATTTTAAGTAATTGACCCACTCAAAATTCCATGTGCAAACCACCTGCCTTCCAAGTGAGAATGGGGACCACTGTGCATCGCAATGCAAATGACTTAAAATTAGATAGACTCCTGACCTACATTTGTCTGTCTATGCATTATTTTGCTAGAAAGTGTTGGTGTTCCTTGAGTTGACTTTATGAGAAACAAACTAATTACCTTGCACTTAAAAGCAAGAACATGAATACATACTTACCCCAAAAAAACAAACATGACTCCATATAAAATGAGTTGACAAGAAGAGCACATGCAGCTGATCGCAAGTAATTTCTTGAAAATTTATAAATCCAGCAAATAATTACCGAAAAAAGAGTATCCAACAAATAAGTAGTTATTATTTGTCTTAAATGTGAGTGCGCACGCGTGAGAGAGAGAGAGAGAGAGAGAGAGAGAGAGAGAGCTGCTTATGCAAATTGTCTGGCAATGTGGTGAAAATGTACTGTTCTGGCAACACCTGAGACCTAGCCACTTTTGGCATAACCCATGTCGATGAAAGAAACGTAAACTGCGGATAGACCAAGTTTGAGAGGCTTTCTTGTCCTCATAAAAAGCTAGAAACAGTACCTGGGGTCCTTTAGTGGACTGCCTTTTCAAGTGTTTTGCTTCTTATAGTAGTTGTTTGTATTATGAGCCACTACCACCAGCACTACCACCATCATCTGTCGATTCTGTCTAATTGCCTGAGTTAGTGTGTGTAACACCGGACTTGTCATGGGGCACCTCTCCAAATGTATTGCCTGGTTTTCATTGAGGGCCACCTACTCTATCACTTGATTTTTGACCTTGTTTTAGTACATTTGATAAACAATTATTAGTTATTACTTCATCAACTATCATGAACTTGAATTCGTAATAATTGATTTTATTTCCTTTAGTTTTTCCATCTGTTCTCCTCCAAACATTTTTCCAAAGTCTTTATCTTGTGCATGTATCAGGTGAATAATCTACAGTTGAAGCTGACGGGTTCTGATAACGATAATCAGGACAGAATCTTGTAATTGTCATAATGTCATGTCGTGCTGTTGTGACTGGTAGGTATGATTTTCACGGATTTTTCTTCCACAAACTACTGAATAATTGTGTGGCAAGAGGAGTTGGATTTGTGATTCTGGAAATAGATTAATCAAGCATGGTTGTGTTCGGTGTTTTCGAATTGAAATCATCCAAGCTGGAACGAAACGGCACAAAGCTGTTAGGAACTGTTTGTTTCTTTATCTCATACAGCTCAGATTAAGGCCATCAAAGGCTGATAAACATCCATACTAAAGAAAAGCACCATAAAAAAAAAAAAAACAAAGCCGATAGAAAGAAAAAAGAAAAGGAGGAAGAAAAACAAGACTTGTTTGTCCCAGTCAGTGAAGCATATTAGTGGAAGTAGTTGTGATGGAATGGTTAGAAGATTCAGCTCTGAGATGAGCCGTGTTGCAAGTAACCTCCTCCAGGTCTCTCAGAGAAGGTAAAGGGCTCCCTAAGCGGAGGTCAATGATCACTTGGTGGAGGTCAGATGCTTCTTCCTTCAGCTGTACATTCTCTTGAACAACTTTATCATGACATTCGGACACGTGGTTCAGCTTGTCGATGAGGTGGCGATTTTCGGTCCTCAGGCGGACCACCAGTGACCACAGCTCGTCGAGGTGCTTCTGTTTTCGCATCCGAGACCTCCGGGCAGACTCACGGTTGGAAATCATCCGCCGTTGCTTCCTCTCGTCGATGATGGTATGGCGTTGGTGCTCCTCTGCCTCATCGGAGGTGGAGTTGTTGCTTAAGCACGAGGACTGGGGAGCAAAATCTTGGAAAGGAGGAGAGAGTTGGGGATTTGGAAAGTTGGTCAGGAATGCATTGTTGGAAAACTGGAATGGTGGAATGGTGTTCGGAAACATGGAGAAGTCAGTAGGGAATGGGGATAGGTTTTCGGAAGCTAGGTAGTGGATTGCTGCAACATCTGATGGAAGCATGGCTAGGCTATATATTTGAAGGTGGTGATATTTGGAAGTTGTATTTTGCAGAGATGGTAGGGAAAAACAGAATGAGGATTGGAGAGGCTTTATAGGGGGAGGAAAAGGCATGTGGGCCAGGTGCTTACGAAAGCAGAACTCGAGAATTCACATTTCACCTAATTATAGCACCTCAAATGTGTATGGTATGTATGCAATGCAACTATGTATTCATGTTGTGTTTAAATATTATGTAAAATTTGTGTTCAAAAATATAATGTATGTTTGAGGTGCTTTACGTCATGAGTCATGGATTTCTGGAGGGAGTCACCAGCGAATAGGAAAATGAAAGTAAAACCAAGGAAATAAATTTACCCCTTTCACATCATTATCTTCTGATCCTTGCGTCTACTTTTTCCTTTCCCTCCGTAGCTCCTTCCACAAATCCATCACACAAACACATGGTTAAGATGTGTTTTGGTTAGGAAATTGTGGCAGGATTTATCTGATGGAAAGCAAAAGATATGGAAACCAAATAAATGAATTTAGCTTATTCACTTCTTTATTTTCTCATGTACTTTTTCCTTTTCGATTGTTAATCTCTCCACCAATCCATGACCAACCATAGCCTTGATCAACTTTAGTTCTAATCAATGTTGAGCCATTGTATCATGATGATGGCATGATGCATTTATAGTTTCTTTTCTTCTGCCATGCCATGCAATGCGCTAATGGATAATTTTGGGTATTGGATAATCATTTAACATCTGGTGTAATGCTCACCATAGAGAAAAACTTTTGTGAATGTGGGGAGTATAATTATTTAGGATGGCGAATGTTTCGGAAAAGGAGGAGAAAATAAAAGTGAATGAGATATGGTGTTAAAGTCAAATCTAAGAAGAGATTTCTGGTGGGTAGCTAATTTCAGAGTCATATTGTACTGTTTCAGCCAATAAACCTGAGGATTGATGACGAAATGCAGGTCAGTCATAAAAGAAGAAATTGTTGAAAATCAATATGGAGGTTTATGACCAATTCTATACTATTTGATGACTCAAAGGGCACTTGAATTTTGTTAGAAGGGACCCATGAAAGTGCCATCACCAAATGGTTAACATCAACTACCTAAAATTCTGGCATGTCATTTTTTTTTTGTTATTTGCATAAGATTGGCAAGATGAATTTGGCCGAAGGCATCAGTTGATATAATTCTTGGGAAAACGTTGAGTAACTTACTTGATATTCTCCTATGTGTTCATTTGTTGGATTGGTTTACTGGTTGGGTCGTCTGGCCCTTGGCTTCATTTGTGTAGACACTCGAGTCACAGCAAATTAAACTCTTTCATCTAAAAAGGGTGCTATTGATGATTTCCAGCCCCAGTAACTTCCATTACACTTTGCCAAACCCACCTGTGTCCGGCACTTTTTACTGTCGAGCACAATACCAAAACTAGTATTGTAGTGGAGGGTCAAATTAAATTGGATCATATTGCTTGAGGAGCAATCCTACATACATGGATTTATGTGCACATATATAGACATAAATGTGTCCGGAATCATCCGATACACTCCAACCTCTTATTATTTTGTGGTTCCATGTGTATCGGACACTTTTGGACACATCTATGCACATAAATCTGCATATACATACAATCCCTTTGTTGTGTAAGCAGTTGTATATAGATTTGAGTTTCTATTTTTTATTCTTACTTAGGCTGAAGAATTTTTTTAGGTGTGAATATTAGACACTCGCAGATTTTAATTAGCTAAAAAACGACCAAATGTAAGGGTAAACTTATATTTTGCAGATTTTAATTATCTAGCTAAGTATTTGATAACTAAAAGTGTGAGATGTGAAAATATTTATGGATCTGGTTAGATTTTCCCCGTTCTTAAAGATTTAGGTTGTACTTTGTGTTATCTTCTACTGTAGACTGTAGACTGGACTCTGTTACAACTTACAATACAATAAGGAAAAAAAAAAAAAAAAAATTCTTCTGGTTTAAATTCTAACTCTCCTTAAGATCGAAGATATTTGGGGTACACTCATTTCGGTCCCTGTGGTGGACAGAAGGAGTGCAGGCGAGGGGCCACGACACCCCAACATAATCTTATTTTTGCAGAGTTTATCTTGATATTTACCATAAAATTCAGTGTTTTTGCCCCTTCAAAATCCTGGTAATCTTACATTAGTCTTTGCAAAATTGACTTTTTTAAGCATAATCCCTGCAAATTGAAATTAATTATACATTTGGTCTCCTCTTTATGAAATTCCTGCGCTTTCCACTACTTAGACCCCTGCATAGTTGATTCTTTTGTGGTATGGCTCGTGACCGACAGAGTTGTTTGGTGCAGTGGTAAAAACTCAGGCTTGTCAATTGGGAATATGGGGTTGAGTTTCAGAGTAGCCACTTCGGACGAACATAAGCCGCTAGCTAAGAAGCAAAGGATATCTGTTTAAATTTTAATCCAAGTAAGCCGACACTTTCTTTTTTCATTACCTTCTGTATCATTGTCTGCTTACATATCTGCTATGGGGGTAGTTTTTTAGAAACAAATCCTAAGGGAAACATCTCTTTCACATTATTCGATTCATAAAAGATTAGAAATCCTTTCATATCTTATCATCGAAATGATCTGATGATCTGAACTGCAAACAGTATAGTTAATTATTGTTTCGTACTATTATTTTTTCACTTTTAGTACCATTTCGTCGATCTACTTGCCTTGATTAGCAAAAAGAATAACAAATCGAAATAGTTGACGAATTAGATCACTGCAAGTCTTTGTTATTCTCATAGGCAGCTACTTGCAACCGCATATATAGGTTTCATGGTACTTTAATTAAATCATGCACCATTCGCCACCTTTGTGTGGAAATTACATTTTATATTAGTGTTTGTTGTTTTGGTGATTCCCCACTAGGCAGCTTCCTTCTGGTTTCATATCCTACGAAATGCAGATAAGAATTAGGGACTTTAAGAAGGTGCTTCCATGCATTTCACCTGACTAAAAGGCAAAAGCAAGGGCATGCTTGGTAGTCTTTGTCATTTAGTGGTTCTTTAATGTACTATTAATAAGAAAACGTAGTGCATTACATCGCTGATTAATTAAAGATTAAAGACTTTTGGCACCGCATCTTTTGGGAGCCAGCAAAACACGGGGCGAACCCAGTGCACGAGGCTCCCGCCATTGCAGGGTCTGGGGAAGGGTTGATGAACGCGGCCTTACCCTTGTAAGTAGAGAGGCTGTTTCAGCAACTTGAACCGTGACCTCTAGGAAATGGAAAATATTGAGACATTTACGAAATGGAAAACCAAAAAAACCGAAGCAATTTGTACCTGCAGACTGGGATTCGGTTCAAGTTTTGAACCATAGCTCACTTCGACTGCCAATCAGGAAAATAAAAATCTTAAGAGAATCTAACTAATAACCATTACAGCACTCAAATTGCTTACGGAAAAACTCAAAATAGGGTCCTGTTTATTACCTATTCAGTGGGGTGACGTATATGTTTGGTATATATAGTAAAAAACTTGTAAGTATGGTGAAGTCTATATTCACAGACCCACTAAAAATGTATATATTTCGGTTCAGATCGGTTCATACCAAGAACTGTTTGGGAACCGTTAGCATTTACACGCAGACGCAGGACACTGTAAATAATAAGGATCAAAACTATACTGCTAGAATACTATACTTTAGGAACCAGGTAAAATTAGACCCCTAAGAGTATCAACTCAAATTCTCCTTAGTCTTTCTCAACGATGCCTAATCCATTGCAACATGATTGCAAAAGTTAACTTGTAATTCATTGAAAGCTCTAGGGATGTGAGCCATCTAAGTTAGAAGTTTATTTCAGCGGATCAAAAAAAAGAAGAAGTTTGTTTCTGGCCTTAAATGCAAAAACTAAGAACGGAAACGGAAAAATTCTTCAATGTGTGGAATTTGTCTTAATGTGCTATGTAGTGGCATATACTGTTCCATTCTCTTTTCATAATACTCCTTCAACTTGCAATCTCATGCAAAAAAAAACAATTAGAAATATCTAATGATTACAATAGTAGCGACGCAGGAGTAAATAGTGCATGATTCATCACGCGTGCTTAACTTGTGTAAACATGCGCCAAACTCACATCAATGTCCCTAAAATTCAAGCTATCCAACAATTATTGCTCGATTCAACCTATGAATGTCCTATGAACAGTTTTTTGTTGAAACCATAGGGGATAGCTCCAAACATTGTGGTCTTAGGCATGAAATGAAAACAACAAACCCATGAAAAAGAACAATATATATATATATATATATATATATATATATATAGAGAGAGAGAGAGAGAGAGAGAGAGAGAGAGAGACTGTACGTTCTTGTGATGTTGTGAAAAGTATGCAACTTCGTACAAAAATCTTGATGAAATGATATGGCAGTGTTATTTTTGGAAGATTATGATGTTTTCTTTTATTTATGTGAAGTGCTTAGAGCATAAGATTGAGTCACATTATATGCTATTGATTATATTATATGAGACTTTTTTGTTAGAATCATATTCCTCAAACGTTAGTTGTAGTAATTCTACCACTTGGGCTGTTGGAACTGCAGGGGCAATTGCAATATGATCATTTTATGATTTAGTAACCCTTTGATGAAACCGTTGGGACAACTACAGGGGCAGCAACATGTCTAGATATAGGTATAGAAGCATTTGGTGTGAAATAACTTATGCACAAAGATGTCATGTAAGCAAGTGTGTGACTCACATCAAGGTTCCTAAAACTCTCTTCAATGTGTAAATGTCTATGAATAGTCATTTGATGAAACCTTTAGAATAACACCGACACATGTGGTGTTAAGCGTGAATGAAAACAACAAAACAAATAGAGAAAATCCACCCCATGGAATATTGTCTATCCTTGTGTTATAGTGATGTAGAAAAATTTCATGCTTAATTACCCAATCTGTGTACAGGATGACTAACCAAATAATGTGAGTCATATTTTGTAAATTTGTGTGATCTTGACGAGGTTTCCTTTTAAATGGGATTAAAAATAAAAGACTCTGTCACATTCTTTTGCAATTTTCTGTATGAGTACTCTCTGTTTAATGTGTTTGTGTAGAGATCTATTCGATGTTACTTAATATCATATGGGTAGTTTCTTATTCATGTAATTCCAAGCAAATATAGAACCCATGGCTTGGCCTAGAGTTCAAGGGTTGAGATTTAAGGATTTGTTCTCTCTTAGGTCTCCGGTTCAAAATTTAGTAGGTGCTATAAACTCTTGTATGGTCAGTTTATACGAAGCTTTTGTCCCGACTTTAGTTGCGTTCCTGCTAGTGAACGGTTAGGTTGGTTCCTTGGGATTAGTTGACCTGCAGATAAACTGACCCAAACACTTGCGTGACAATGACTCTAAAGCAAGCTTTTCTTGAAACCACTGGGATAGCAGTTCAGCACCCAAGAGCTTGTGGTCCCACCCAAAGGAGAAAACAACAAAACGAAGAGGAAACAAGAAGACAGACAATTGATGGCTATACTTATATAAACTTCGGTTTTTATTTATAAGTTCCTTTCCTTCTTAATTTGTTTAAGTACATAGTGCCCATTACTAGTAAGTGTGGCTTTGATGGGGAGAAAGAAGATAGTGAGAGGGGGGGTAACAGGGGAAAATTATTAATTATTGCTTTTGGAGCACCGCCACGGGGCTTTTTCACTACACATTTGTGTGGGCTCCACCCCAAGTAGCACTACGTGGCGGTGCTAGCTCTAGGAGTACTGAATAATCAGTCGGTAGCAGGAGAGAACAAGGCCCGACTGAAAACGCAAGGGTGACGAATGTTTTAGGTACGGAGGGGGACTCCTTTGATTTAACGCCTTTCCCATTTGCATTTTGTGCCAGACATCATTTTCTGGATTTGAGACTAGGCAACAAATGAGAGTCGAGTTCCATTTCCATGACAGCTACCTGTACAAATAGAAAGCACAATGCTATAGTGGAAAAAAGTTTACGCTGTGTCTGAAATGCCTGAAAGGAAAAAGTGAAAAGGAAGACAAAGTAAGAAATTTTAAAGAAGTTGAACATGTAATTTATTTACTATATATGTCATATTCTTTCCTCAATGAAAAACGAAAGACTTCCTCAAAATTCCTATTAATTCGTATGTTGTCTTCTTTTCTCCGTGATCTATGGTCGAATTTCGACTGTGTCCTCCCCGAAGTTTAAAACTCGACACTAGCGCCCCGTAATTTTGGGAATTGCAGGTGTAGTTGGTGCAAGAACAAAGGGATAACAAGTGGTAAGGTTTTTCTGTTATCGGGAATGCATCACAGGTCCGATTCTTATCCTAAAATCTCATTACGCATTTGAGCTAGCTTAGATTTGGTTAGGTTTTGTACTGAAATTGTAGCAGGTGTTGTTTTCCAATTATAAGCCTCGCATTATTTGCTCTCTGTGTAAAGTATTCACACACAGGCTTACAAGACATGACTCATGAGGGCAATGTCCTTAAGAAACACTTGACTTATAAACTGTTAAAGGGATTTGAGACCATCTTGTCTGGGCTCCCATGGGAGGTATATGATTTGAATCATTTATTTTATTGTTTTTTGTTTAGAAGTCATTGCCCCCATAATTGTGAACACAATTATGAGCTGGAATTGATTTTTTGCACTCCTCCTTTTACCATTCGCACTTCCCCTTTTTTGTTTGTATTGATGTGAATTGATTACATTATCTCTCGATGTGTTAAGAAGTAAATCCAAACATCTTGAATTCTAAACTTGGTAACTTCTGGCGGTCAGGCCGCAAAAGAGAAATCTTGTATACCCCCAAACCTAACGCGAATTTTCTGCCTTTGACCTCAATAAGAAAGAGAATAGTAGTACGTAAGCTAATTCAGACTTCCGTGACTCGGTGGCCGTAGAAAAAAATGGAGGACTGGGGACAGGATGTTCTGGTGTGATGATTTTGCTAGTAGTAGTAGTAATGAAGTGGGGGTCCCTTGTCTAAGCGCGCGTGGGTGCCTCGTGCACCATCGTCACTCCCACTGATTACCAAATCGCGTAGCCAAATCCGTTCGCGTTTGTTTATTAACCCACGTAAATGTATTCTTGGCCTCATATTTTATATTTTTTTTTCAATCTTTAATGTGAACTTTTTGTGGTTCTTCGATGAAAGTAAAATCCCATTGAAAATGTAAGAGTTTGCATCTTATACGGATCCATAGTACAAATGTGTGATAATCATTCCCAACAACGTTATTCACCTCTTCTCAAAATTGATGACTGTGTGTGGGGAACATAGGTTGGTAAGTGATAACTCCAAGGGGTTGGCGTCTTGGTTTGGAATCTAGGTGTTTGCTTCATCTTAAGCTTTCAGGTTCGATTCTCTTTGTCAATAATTCTTGAGACTACCTCACCCTCACGCGTAAACGTGTGAAATAATTGCGGGAGGAGCTATAAGGATTAGACAGAGGTGCGGACAAACTGGCTCGAGGCACTCTTGCATTACAAAAAAAAAAGAAGAAGAAGTTGGCAAGTGATAGAGCTCAGCCATCCTGTGAGGGGTTTGAGTTCAAACTTTTCTTACGTACAAAGTGCTCCTGACTTTTCTATTGTGAAGGTTGTAGCTCCATTGGGATGATTTATGTTTCCTTTTTTCCTAGATACAAACTGGTGCAGAATTTGACGATTGTCAAAAAATAAAAATGGTAGATTTGATCAATTAATGCTCAACGTTTTCATGGATTTGTCATTTTGTGCACTATTCTCCATCATTACTAAACACATACTGTAGTAAAACATTTTTCTTCAAGGTAAACAAGAGTACGAGGGGAGCCATCAGTCCGTGATAACATTTGTTGGCCGTGAAAAAGCAAAACTTCTATGATGCTCCCAGGTGGTATAGGAGCATTATACTCTCAATAAATATGAACCATTGAATTAAAAATAGTCAAATCACAAGTCTTGGATTAAAACCAAAAATCGAAAGTTGAGTGATTTTGTTAAAATCGAAATGGTTTTGTGAACTTTGACCAAAAAAAGGGAAGATTACTTACCACAAAATAGGCAACACTTATCATTGACTAAGAAACCACTTATCATTGTATAAGGTAACACTTACCACACAAACATGCAACACTTACTATAACCAGTTGGTCAGGTAACAAGTTACCATTAAGTATAAAAAGAGAAAAGAGAGCCCGATTTTTTGGCGGAAAAATTTGCAGACTTTAGAGACTTATGTATTAGAAGAATTAAAATAGTGTTCATTTATAAATCTAGTTTAAAATTTTAATTTGTTAAGAAAATATAAAAATTTGGAAAATATTTTCCATAATTTCCGAATGACATTATAAATGTATTTAATTAATTAATTTTCAAATAATCATTTATTCTAGATATATTTAAGTAACTTAGTTTGAAATATTATGAAAAAAAACAAGATATTTATTAATATTTTGATAGCTTACAAATTTAGTTAATATATATTATAAAATAACGCTACAAGTTGATTGTTACAACAAAATTGAACGATAAATATATTTTTGTTTAATAGCTATTGAATAATTTTGTAAGATTCTCAATTGAATTTATGGTAGTATTTCATGAAATTAGGCTATTCAATTTCATTAATATAGTTTATAGTGATCAATATGATATATTTTGCAAATTTAATACTCCCTCCGTCCCTTTTTTATTGTCCAGTATTTCATTTTGGGTTGTCCCTTAATAAGTGTCCATTTTGTAAAGTTAGTGGGTAAAAGTTGGTGTATTGTCTACTTTGTCCCTAAAAGAAGATTCCTTTTTGAATAGTAAGTGAGTAAAAGAGTAATGATGATGGGTAAGTAGGGAAAGTGGATGTGAAAGGTATAATGATGATGTCTTTTTAATAAGTTGGAGTTACGAAGTAGGACACTTAAAAAGGGACGGATGGAGTAACTAATAGTGTCGATATTAATATACTTGGCAGCGATCAATTCATTTGTAATTGATTGATCTGGTTATATGTTCAGCTAATTGATCAAACAATTTGAATCGATTAAGATCATATTTGGCAAATGTGGTAGTTAACAATGATGTTGATTGATAGTGATTAGTGAAAATTAATACAATTGACTAAAATAGAATGACTAATTTATTTAATTGCTCAGCCACTGACATATCTATTTCAATCCTTCAAATTATACAATTAGCAAATTTCAAAAATAGTTATTTGATGGTTAATATTGATCACTTGGCAAATGTAGGAGTAACCACTAATGAACCAGTAAATTAAAATATCTCATTTATTTAATCTTTTTTAAAATTAATTTTATTAAATATAAATATTTTTATTTAATTTATCATAAAAGTAATAGAAGTAAATCCAAATAAAATTTAATGTGGTTGGTACTATATATGGCATTAATGATGATACATAAATGTATACATATCTATCATTAATGTCATACGTACCCTAGAATAAGGCTAAAGATACCATAAAAGCTGTGAATTTTTTTACAATTGACTAATATTCGTTGATAACACTTACCATGTGGTTGACAATACTTACCATGAAATAAGGGAAAAACGACTATATGGTGAAACCAATCTTAACATGCAAACTGATCACGTTTTACCATGAACTAACCCTTGTTCACAACACTTACCACGTGTTTACTGTTTTTTTACTTTGTTGAAAGCCAACAATGACTATATGATGAAACCACATTTACTACAAAAAGTTAAAACGTTTTAATTATTATCATGCTTACTTACCACCAATTATGGCATTACGTACTAGATTTATCTATACCTACCTTAAACTCTTCAAAGTTGTCCATTCTACCTCCCATTCATCTCTCTTCTTCTAAAAAAATTGAATATTAAAGAAGAAACTTCCTAACTTTCAAAAGCCAATAAGTTGAAAAACTTAACCAAGTAAGTTTTTATCAAAAATAAACTAAATTTAGTTGTGATTATTAGCTCATACCAATTTACTCAAAGACCATAAGTTGAAGAACAAAATAAGTGTTTGACAATAATCTAACTAAGATTTAATTTCCATGTTTTTATAATTTTTCAAGGTTACGCTTACCATTGTTTATGACAATACATACCACTTTATATGGTTGTACTTATTAGTTATTATGAATTGAAACTACATGATACTAATGAGTATAGATCCTCCCATGCAACCCTCATGTGGTGCAAAATTGGATCCACCACGATTGCACATGACAATTTGAACTATTTATTTGTAGTTCTTAATGTTTATTTTTCTCAAGGCGAAAGTCCCTCTGTAGTAGAACAATTTTGTAACGCCCTGACTTTTCGGGTGCAAATTAAATAATTTCTTTGCGAAAATTTTGCTAAATAAATATAATTTTTCAAAACAATGGTTTAACCATTACAATTTCAAGATAGATCTACTAAATCAAAATACACTATCTTCAGAGCTGACTCTAATCTTGATACGAATCCTAAGCATCCTCGATCTTCGTTACTGATATTCTTTCCGTGTCGAACTGCATCATCGTTGAATCTCCTCCATTGAATCCTGCGCCCTCTAGCAAATTGATCGCCGAAGCAATCGATTTGCCAGGATACAGACGTATCCGTGAGTGATAAATCACCCAGTAAAATAATCCAACCCAACCACCCCTCTTACTTTACAGCTAGCAGGCAAACAGAATATATATGGTGCGAAAAGTAAAACAGAGATAATTTATATAACTTGATTCATTGCTATCCATTAACTTAACATGAAATCTAAGATCTCTCCACGAGATCTTTCCTCCCCAACCACTAGCCATGCTCAGTCCCATGAGATCACTTCCCTTTGTTGTCGCAGGAACACCTAAGTTATGTACTGAGTGTGCACCCCCGATAACTACAACAAGGGTAAGCTTATCATGCCTAAATCACAACAGGGTTCGACTATCTTATAAACCACATCACGGCCATTTCACAATCATCCTTTGGACACCCGCCAGTCTATCAATTCATCACTGGACTCTCGCCAGTTTCAATTCTCATCACAATCTCATCATTTCTCATATCACGCCTGCAGGCAACCTCTAAATAGAAAGAAACTTCACAATTTATCCATTACTTAGCATCGTCTACGTGATTTCTATTTCGCATACCACCCCATGTCCCTATGGTCCAATCTAACATTCAAATGAAGCATTAACACCATATCATTCTCAATAATAATTAAAAACGAATAACAGACGGGTCAAAACAATTATTAGGCAATGCAATCGCATAACTTTTTATGACTGGGCCGTTGCCCTTAATCTTGTATGGTCACAAAGTCATTAAGAATGAAAGAATTAATTAATTAAGATTTAAAAATAATTTTCTAGGCTTCTATTAATTATTTATAAGTAATTAAGTTAATTAAACACTAATTAAATACATTAATTAGTTAAAATATTAAAATAATTATCGTAACCTTAATTAAGGTCCTAACAGTCCTCTATAATAAGTTCGACTGCTAAAAGTTGGGTTTGGATGCTCACGTAGTTATTTTAAATAAAAAGATTAAATTAATAGACAAAACAAGAATAAATAGACAATAAATAATTAAATAATTAAAAATATTTTTTTATTTACAGAATATCCTCTTAGGACTGTAAGAAGTCTAAATAAAATTATTCGTAATTTCAAACCTCTTTTATAATATTTTACAGTATTATTATTAAGAAACAACTCTTAAATAATAATAAATAGTTAATCAAATAAACAAAATTTTATTTTAATAACCTACCACTTCTGAGATGTTAGAAGTCTAATAAAAATATTTTTGATGTTAAAAACATTTTTTGTAAGGTCGTAACTATTTTTCGTTTGTAACTTTAATTAAAAATAAAGTAAATAACAAATAATATCAAAAAGTTATGAAATCAGCAACTTATGATCTTTAAGAAGTTAGGAATCTAAGAAAAATAGTTTGGGGATTTATAGAGTAATTTAAATGGTCGTAATGAATTTTTGTTTACAAACGATTACACAATTACAAATAAAAATTAAATAAATAGAAGATTAAATAAAAATTTATGAAACTAACGAGGTATGAACTTTAGAATGTGGGTAACCTAGGAAAATTAATTCGGGGGTCAAAATCTATGTTTAAAAGGTCGCAAAATCAATTCGAAACGAAAACAAAATCCACGCGCGGCTGGACATAAAGGAGTTCGCGGCCGCGAACTCCGTTTCACTGGTTCGAGCGGTTGGAAAACCCGCACCTTGCGGCCGCAAGGTCGGTCGCTGTTTTTATTTTTCGTTCGTTTGGTCTCGTTTTTGATGCATGGGGGCACGGGGCTTATTGGGTTATGTCTATAAATCATAAATATACTTAGAGGAGGGCTCGGATTGAATTATAGTACCTCGATTCGGATTGAATTCGTTTTCGATCGAAATTGAACGTTTGGAGAAGATGATTCGATTCCGTCGATCGAGGGGCTTCGGGGCCGAATTGGTTGTTGTTTGGCGATCCTTGGGATTGTAAGAAGTAATTCAATCGATCAATTTGAGTCTCGGGTGAACGAAACCACGAAACCCACTTTTCTCTCTCCTTCTTTCTCTCTCTAAAAATCTATGGATTGTGGCTCGGTTCTCTCGGGTTTTTCTCTCCTTTCTGGCTCCGTGGAAGGTGGTGATGCTTGCGACTTTAATGTGCGATGAAATACGATTACCCCAAGCGTAGGGTCAAGTCGGTTGAAAGCATAATAAAACCCGGAAGTCCGGGATCGATTCCACAGGGAGCGCGTCCATAGATTGAATTGGAGATTAGCTTGTAGAGTTTTCAGCGTTAGGACGGCCAACCAAACTTCGGCTTTGAGACAGCCAACTGAACGATTTAGTTAACGGGCTGCTTAACCTATCTACGGCTTTTTACTGGGGTTTAAACTAAAGGTTAGGTCTAGGGATAATCAATACCCGTAAACCAAAGGCAAACTTGTTCTTCTCTTATTGACAGGACCGGTAAGCAAAATTAGGGTTTTGAAGTCATTTTGACAAACACCCGGAAGGACATCGCTCTAAGTATCATCTGTGGCTAGGAATCGAAACCCTAGCCTACATACGATCAAAGAGGTTAACACTTCCAAGTTTTGATACATAAAAATACCCTAGAATCGCGTTTACCTTTTGAAAACGAAGAATAACGAGAGAAGAACAAGGAATACCCTTGGTTACGGGATATTAATCATCCCATAACCCAACCTTGCTACACTACTCACACATATTGCAAAGGGAAGTGCAAAGAGTATGGGTAGAAGAGAGAGAACACGAAATCATACTCAAACTGAAAAGAAATGCAAGATTAATAAAGATCTCAAGGTCACTTACAACATTAATGAAGACCAACCACCTCCAAATCCCCCAATCAATGCGCCATTAATGAGGGTTTGAGAGGAGGAGAGGAGAGGGAGGTAGAGAGAGAAAGAGCTGCTGATAAATGATAAGTGATCCCTAAAAACGTGTTTGGGGGTCTTTATATAGTACCCCAATTAAATTACAAAAGAAAAAGGAAAAGGAAAATAGAAATCAGCAAAATCTGGGAAACACCTACCGGTAGGCATTGACCACCTACTGGTAGAACGGGGAAGAAGGCAGAAAGAGCAGGCGGACTTGACTGATGTCTACCGGTAGGCATTCATCCCCTACCGGTAGGTATTCCCGAAGTGCAAAAGGTTGACAGCACTGGACCCCAACTGAACCGGTAGGCATTAATACCTACCGGTAGGTATTCCGAAATTTTAGGCCTTCATACAGCTCTGCCAGACTTGATCCGGGACCCTTCGAGACCGTCCTCGAGCTCCGAAATCGCTCCAATTGGATCCCCGGTTAACATCAAATGAGCCCGTGGCGTCAAAATCCGCCCCTTTTAACAAAGAAAACCTGCGAACACCAAAAACGCACCTTTCGCGCAATATCATTCAAAAACAAGGATTTATGCGCGTGAGCGTGGTAAAAATGAGCGAGATAAACCCGAATATTAACACAATTGCGGGCTTATCAGGTGAGATGATGTACGTGCCCTAGGGTCGGAGTGGTGTGTATTTATAGGAGAATTGGATGAGTTTTGAATTAAATCGAGTCCTAACGGTATTGGGTTTCGGAACGAACGAATTATGCACGGTTGTTGGGTCTCGGAGGAGGTAGAGATCGAGTAGGAGTGTGAGGGAGAAAAGAGACGTTCATGCATGCAATTATATATATGTATATAATGATAAAATAATTTTTAAGAGATAATTAGATAAAATAACCTATTTTTGTAATTATCTACTAATTATTAAATAAGGAAAATAATATTATCATAAATAAATAATTCTTTTTAATATTTTTATTAGTTAAATTTTCGGGTTATTACAACTATTGACTATTGGATTAAAAGTAATTTCTTTATTCGAAAAAGAAAAAAAAAATTGGGTTGAAAATCCGGGTTGTTACAAATTTATAGTCACTTCCAATTTTGTCCATACTAAATTTATATCCCCCAATTACATAATCTCCTCTTCTACCATCTTATCCTCTAACATCCTTATTTAATAGTATTACCAAACGCTTAAAAACGCTCACTAAAGATAAAAACAATAAAAACAAATAATTTTTTTTAAGGTTGACTCATGTTTTTTATTCTTTTATTTATTATTCTCATCGAGATGAATAAATTATTCTTAAAATTTAACAAATTTTTTTGAATAAATAAAAATAATCCACTCGATAGGCAGATGAATGATTAATTCAAAAAAATGTAATATAAATTTACCAAACCATTCTTAAAACCAACAGAAAAAAATACCAAAAATTTATGTGGATGATCATTGGCCCAAGAGAACAAGAGTGTGCACCATGTGACAATTTGCAATTAAAAAATATACTAATATAAGAAAATAAAAGAAAAAGAGCACAACAAAACTGTACGTGCCCTTGGATGTATAGTTTAGGTAGCCCAATGCCAACATGAATGGTTGGTTGGAAGTAACAGGAGTCAGAAGCACTGAATAATTTGTCCCAAAAGAAAGAGAAAAGTGTCACCAACTCATAACCTATTCGGCTTTTAGGAATTCAAGGGTGGAGATCTTTGTTTTTCAATCCAATGGTTAAAAAAGTGTAAGTACAATATGGGAGTATGGTGCTCCCAAATAGGCCTGTCAACGGGCCGGATCGGATCCGGTCCGGATCCGATAGATCCGAATCCGATAAAACTTGGATCCGATCCGAATCCGATAAGACTCAAATCCGATAGCGGAAATCCGGATCCGATCCGAAAAATTTGGATCCGATCCGAAAATCCGAATCCGATCCGAAAACTTTTTTACTCCAAAAATTTTAGCCAAAAAAAAAATATTTTTTTTATAAAAAAAATACAACTTTTTTTCAAAAAAAAATATTTTCCAAAAAAAAAATAAAAGAAAAAATTGAAAATAAAAATACAACTTCTTAAACATTTTTTTTTCAAAATAAAAAATTTACTGTATTTTTAAAAAAAATTTCAAAAATTTATAAAAAGTAAAAAAAAAATAAAGTTCGGATTCGGATTGATAACGGATTTAATCCGGATCCGATAACGTTACTGGATTCGGATTATCGGATTATCGGATCGACGTTATCGGATTCGGATCCGGATCCGGGTCGAATTTTTCGGATCGGATCCGGATCGAATCCGGTCCATTGACAGGCCTACTCCCAAACCACTTGGGAGCACCACAGCCGGAGCCGTGACAAAGTTAAGTACTAGTTCTTATCGGGTGGGAGCTGGAAAGGAGTGTGCTAGGCGACCTGACCCCCTCAGGTACGTACCATAGACTTGAGATTCACAGGCACTTCCTAGTGACGAGTCGGAGTCACTGAGATCCAGTCTAGTTTTTCAATCTACGTAATTTTCGACGTGGTCAATGTTCTCGGCAAGCTTAGATCAATAACGGGTCCACAAATAACTCAAAATTGGATCGGATTGGAGGGAAGGAAACTGGACTGGATCTCAGTCTTGCGTCTTGGTATTGCCCTGCAGTATGCCTTTATACTCTGCTCACTTTATGTTTTCGTTCTCAATCTTTCTTCTTACAAATTGTAGTAGCAATAGCATGTCTTTAAAAAAAAATATTCTTGCGCTAGCGCTCGGTGTCCTTTTCTTAAGCTAATGCAGACACACGAGGGTCGTTTGGTAAAGGTTTTGATGAAAGTTTTTGAAGTAATAAGTAGAGAAAAAAAATTATCGGAACCGTGCTAGGAGAGGGTTGGGATTTGTGAGAACCAAGTGATGACCACCACCATAGGACCAGCACCTAGGAAATATTTTACTACTACTTGATGAGTGAGTTAAATTTCTCTGTTGGCAGACATAGAATTTCGCAAGTTGTACTACTAGTAATTTTGTTCAGGGAACCATCACTTGCCTTGTAATGGAACACGCGGCTCTACCCTCCGCCACATCCCTGAAAATTGGGGGTATTGGGTTTCAGTGGGAAGGTAGGGTAAAAAATTCTCAAGTGGTGGACAAGTTTATATGGAATTGCATAAAAGTGAAATGGACAACAAAAAGAAATTTTCCATACATAAAACGGATAAAAATAAATTCTCCATACATGAAACGGACAACAATTAAATCCCCATACATGGAATCGGTTTGTAGTCGAATCTGAGTTTAGACCTAAATTGCTCCTTGTATTGAACGAAATTGTCCCCTGTATGAACCTAGATTGCACCTTATTTTTTTAAAGTAACACTTGAGAATGACTGAATTTAGACCTATAATGGGCAACTTAGATCCATATAAGTAAGGGGGGGCTACTTAATTCCATACAAGGAGCAATTTAGGTCTAAACCTAGAATCAACTATAAACCGACACCAAGTATGAAAAATTTATTTTTGTCCGTTTCATATTTGGAAAATTTCTTTTTGTCTATTTTATTTTTATGCAATTTCATAAAAACTTGTCCACCACTTGGGAATTCTTTACCCCACCTCCCACTAAACCCAATTTCCCCTGAAAATTCCATGCGACTGCCGCTCACCACATCCACCTCTCTTTTCTACCAGTATTTTATTCACGGCTCCGCGCAATCTCAATCCTTCGTTTCAGTAATAAATGGTCGGGATTTTAAAAACCAATTAACTAGAAGAGTTTAATTATTCTAGCAAACAAATTTTTTTAAAATCTGATTCGTCCAAGATATTTTTTTGAAAGCTCGCGATTGAGCGCCGTATATTTTATTTACGGGTTGCTTTGTAAAAAAGTTTTTCTCTTTCTTTAATCTTCCATCATCTCTTCTTCTCTTCATTTTCTCCAGTACAATCACTCGTACCATTTGTGTCTTCTGCCCCTTTTCCCCCCACTCAACCAACCCATCTCTCTCTCTCTCTCTCTCTCTCTCTCTTGACATCATCACATGGTGATTGGCTCAAACAGGATAAGCTCATCATCGTCCTCCAATAACATTCTCCCTTCACCATCTTTCTCTTATTCTGAGAACTTTTTTTTTTTAAATTTGTAATGAGGCCAATTTTCGTATCCCTCTCGTGGGGTTATATATTTTTTTTTTCTCTAAGGTGTGAGGTTTTGTCTGCTAATAATAATGGTGGATGGTGCGTTTTAGATTAATAATAAAGTTGCTTGCACGCATGTTAATCGTGCTTACGCAAGTTTGTTCAGGTCCTAATCCACTATCGAAGTGGATGTTAAAGCTGTTAATCTGTTTTAAACTAATGGTATTGGTCTAATTAAGTATTGATTACTTTCATCTTTTTTAATGGTAAAATACAGTATCCGTACTATGTTAGTATCTTGTAAAGTTGGTGGATATCATCTAAAGTCCTAATTCCGTGGGAGGATTTGTCAGGGCCTAAGTCGCATTATACGCGAATGTGAAATCATCTTTCGACAATATCTCGAATTGTTAAAGTTTGCGAGAGCATAAAGGAGGATTGAGAGCTAGAGCATAATCTCTTGCTCGAGGATTATGTGACTTAGGTCAGGATAGTCATCAACTATATCTAGCTACATCTAAAGTCCAAATGTTGCCCAAATTACGAGCCATTGAACGGTTTGATTGTAGGCTGATCAAATCTAATATGGTCAAGAGATTTTATTTGAAAAAACAAAAATCGATGGGGGATTCGAATTTATAGCTAGACAAATTATTTATTTTGATTCCGCTGAATCAGAATAACATAGATACTAGTAGATCATAATGATGCTTAGAGTAGGTTACTCATTCCCTTTTACTTATTTCTATTGCATACCGCATCATGTCACATTTTGTTCAGCAGCCGCGTAAGAATCGTCAATAACAACGCGATGTACATTCGGGAGTTGTCTCTACCTGTTCCAAGTGTCTACTGTCTCTATGAGACTATGCAATGTTGTGGGCGAGGTCTATGAAGGGGGTTTCTGGGAGCGTTCTTAAGCATTTTTACATTGCATTTGCTAATTGATCTGTCAATGTACGTAGTATCTCTTCCCTCCTTATTTCCTTTTTCAGTGTCGGCTCTGAGTTTTTTGGGGCCGGATGCGAACTTTATATTTGAGGCTCATTATATAATACGGAGTACACACAAAAAAAAAAAAAAAAAAGACTAGAAGAATTAAAAATAATGATAACACAAAACTCATGAATAATCATTATATACTTTAATCCAAAATATATATTACTTAAACATCACCCTTCTCGCATTTTTTGCAGCAAAAGTAGTAATTGAGCTATTATAGATGTATACCTATACCTAAGGGTACAAAATATATAGGGGCCCACAAATTTCGTGAAAATTTGGGGGCCAGATGCGGCCGCATCACTGGCGTATGTCCAAAGCCGGCCTTATCCTTTTTCTACCAGAAGAAGAAGAAGAAGGAAATTAAAATGAAAATTAAAATTAGTTGATTTGAGCCAACTATCTTAACATATTTCTCCTGGTTACAAGGGTATTCGAAGGCAACTAACCAATAATGTTTTTTTTTTTTTGCTCGGCAAAAGAAACATTTATTAAAATTCGAAAGGGGTACATCGAGAGGAAAGCCCAAAAATACAACCACATCCAACCGACAGTTGGACACTCTCCTAAAAACTAGATTACACTCTCAATTTTCGGACACCGTCTAAGAAGATCTTGAACTCCTCAATAGTGTAGACCTTGATGTCGAACTTCGCCTTTATCCACATTGCTACTCTAGTTTTGACTAAGTCCCCCACCTCCCAAGCTTGTTTCAATGAGTTGTTGAATATAGTGTCTTTTCGTACCAACCAAAGGGACCACAACGTTGCATAGAAACAGATTTCCCAAACATATTTTTCCAAGTTAAAAAATCCATTAGTAAACCACCACTGTGCTAAATCTGGTACAGAAATTGGACATACCCATTTGATGTTCCACCAGTCTAAGATAATCGACCAAACATTCCACGAAAAGTGACAGTGGAGAAACAAATGCTGATGGGTTTCCAAATGCAAGGAACATAGAGGGCACAAAGCCAAATGAATGTCATTGATTAAGTTTCGGCTGAGAAGAACTGACCTTGTAACTGCTCTTTCCTTTACCGCCTTCCAGGTGAAGATTTCGACCTTAGGAGGGGCCAAATTCTTCCAAAGAGAGCCCAACAGAGTACAACTCGAATGGTTTTGGAGTTCCCATTGCGCATAAGCAGACTTAACTGAAAAAATTCCATCACCCGTCCATCTCCACTGCAAGGAATCAGGCTTCGATGGGTTTAGAACAACTAGTTGGAGTCTCGCTTTCAAATTCTCCATCTCTTGCTTCTCTCGGCCAAACATGTCTCTCCTGAACAATAAATCCCAAGATCCCGCCGTCCTCAAGGTGCTGATCAAGACCTCTTTTTGTGTAGCTAAAGAAAACAGCCTGGGGTAATCTTCTTTCAACGCCGACTCACCTAACCAGACATGTTCCCAAAACATAGTTGCATCGCCTGAATTTACTTGGGCTCGAAAGCTATCCCGAATGGAATAGGCTAGTCGGGATGAAGGGCTATCCAGAGAGCATATATCTCTCCATATTCTTGATGATGAGCCAGAGACACGAATATAGGGTAACCAACACTTAGCATCCAAACCGTATTTTCCTTTGATCACCTTCACCCGTAGAGCTTCTTTATCCTTGCCGAATCTCCACCTCCATTTTGCCAAGAGGGCTAGATTTTGTTGCGCCAATTTTTTGACCCCCAAACCTCCATTAGATTTCTTTCGGGTAATCTCGTCCCACCTAACCACATGCATTTTCTTTTTATTACTCGTATCACCCCCAAAAAAACCAATAATGTTACGTACACAAAGATTTACCACAAGAGATTAAATCCGAACAAAATGGGTTTTCTGCTAGCACCTTTCGTGGGCCCGCTTCGCACATCTTGTTGGGTAATCCAAATCGTGCATTTTGTGGGGTTTGTTAAATAATGTATTTACGCTAAAAATCAGCTTGTCTGGAAATAGGTATGTCAAAAGCTGAGTTCTAGACGAAAAAATGGACAGCTTGGATCTGTGAAATGTTTTTAAGTTAAATTGTCCACAGCCATTCATTTTTTCGTCAAAAAACTCAACTTTTAACATACCTATCGTTGTGCGGAGAAATTAATTTTTTGCCTGAATACATTATTTTACAGACCTTACAAGATACACGATTTGAATTACTCAAAAAAATACGTGAGGGGGACCCACGACGGTGGCGAAAAACCCCCCCTTTTACACCTGATCCGGACAAAATTTACGCTCTTGGCACAACAAGTATTCGGGGGCAACTAATACCGTACGACATGCAGTCTCCCTACCCCGCAAATATCGAGTAATTACAGTGCCAATTCTAACGTGATTAAGCACCTCATACGATTAGGACTCATCACTCATGACTTACTATTCCCGACGTGCTTATCATCCCTCGACTTTTCTTTTTTGCTCGGCGAAAGTCTGCATTTTCAGTTGTAGTCAATGAAGTTTGAACCCCTGTTAAAAGCATGAGAGAGTATATGTGTCTACCACTCGGCTGCTACTCCACTTACGTTATCATCCATCCCTCGACTTTTCTTTTTTGCTCGGCGAAAGTCTACATTTTCAGTTGTAATCAATGAGGTTTGAACCCCTGTCAAAAGCATGAGAGAGTATATGGTGTCTACCACTCGGCTGCTACTCCACTTACGTTATCATCCATCACTCAACTCCCCAGATTTTAAATTCGTATTAATATGTGGTTAGGGTTCTTGTGGAATGATTAGAAGATCTAGACCATTCAAGAACTTACAGCCACAAAATTTTTTCCACATCAAAAAGTAACCAACCCCCTAATGACATCAACTGCATAACCATAAACTCGACACTGGCATTATAGAAATGTTTTAAGTGCTTAATTTACTTATGGTCGTCCATGAACCTAACCAAAAAAAAAGAATTAAGTCGCGCAAGAACATGTCAGCTTCATTGCTTTTTTGTGTCTCCATTAATTGGTAATTGCATTGCCTCATGAACCACTAATTTGCCTGTTTCAAACAAGGATGGGAAATACTGTGTTTGGATGCAATAAGCCTCTTCATTGACCCATGATTTGCATCTGAAACCACTTTTGATGCAACACATATTTTCCTTTCTCAGGGACCATGGTCCATGTATGTAAGGCTGTGTTTGGATCTTGGTCTGTGTGGTTAAGAAAAGCAGAGGGTGCATGAAGGAAAATATAAGAAGATAACGAGGTTGAGATCCTACGTTTATTTATCTGGTTTCATGTCATTTTCCTTTCTGTTTCTGGTGTATCGCACTACAAGCAGATGCAAGATTGAGGCGAAACCATGGGTCTAGTTACCGGGTAGCTCATGAGTAACCGTGGGAATATTTACTCGGTCAGGAGTAATTTGCTGGTACTTATCAGTATGGTCACAGAAGAGGCTAGGAAAAGTCGGGGACACGACGGAACGCCAATTATCATATTCAACCGTATGGCGTTCAAGCCAAATACATAATTCCTCATTAAAAAATTTAAAAAAAAAATCTGCTTTACAAGTCGACAAATGTTGTACCAACTTTTCTTACTCACTGGCATACGCATACGCAATCAAAGGTTCGCACATCCACCATTTTTGCAGCAAAGAGTAGTGTTGCTTTTCTGCAACACTAAGCCTAACTTTGTTTTACTTTAACATGAATCAAATTGTCTATTTTTCTGTACTGTGTCTAGTCTGCAATAGCCAATAATCCTGTGACTGAGATAGTACAGATTATTGGACGCAATCATTTTCCCTTAATGGGGGAGTATGGATAAGTAGTTTTCAAGAATGTGACTGCCCCATATGTAATATGACCGAGCCATTTTGGTTCATGCTGTATTTTCGAAATTTTCAACACCACATGCATCTTATTTTGCACCATATATACCAGGTAATGGGAGCATTATGGAGCCATTTTTTCTGGATATAAACTTTCCTCGGACAGATCATTCATCGGTAATGTCCAAAAAAACAGGTTCAGGAAAACTGCCCCCCTGAATATTGAGCTACAGTCCCAGGCCTCCTGAAAAAGGAAAATGACATCTCAAAGGCAGTTGGTGGATTTTGGTCCCATTTTGAGCTAGATGCATGTGAAGATTAGCATTGCTTGTAGTTGTCTTGTTGAGTTAATCGTACATGAACACGTATCAGATTGGTTAGATAGTGGTAGCGTTCGCCTTCAAAAAGTTCAATCCGCTAGTGCGATTTTGAGGATAAAATCTTAAGACAAATGTAATCCAAACCACAAAATGAACTGCTCTATTAGCTAATCAGGCTCGCCCGACGCGGGATAGCCACATTTTCCCTCACATGCAGCAGGTACCCATGTCCCATTTGGAAAATAAAGATGTTTCTGATCAAGAGGGCAAACCAAAGCCACTCGTTAAAATCCATTGTCATAAGAGGTCTAAAGTGTAAATGAGTGCTCTTTTGATTACTTATGCGGACACTTGTGTGGCCTACCGGACAAGCCCATTAGGCCATTATCGAAAAGTACAATTTTGCAAGTCCTCTGTTTCTTCTCGTTTCAAGATCCACAGAGGCACAAATTTGAGCCTGAGAAGTATTGAGCACATTATCAATATCAGCTGTTACTTGTATCTATGTTTAGTCTTTTTTCGTTATAACCGGATGTTCGGATCAATTTGCGTGCACCTCGATTAACTCTCGAGCCCACTAGACAAATCCCCCAGTGGCCCTAAAGTTCGGAATGTTTGGCTTTCGTGGGATTCGAATTATGTTTAGTTTTTTTTTTTTTTTTTTCTGCTGAAATCCAAGGCAGATGAGTCTCCCGCTTAAGCGCCTCGACTGCTTTCGTACTTGCAACCAAAATGCAATGAACCGAAAATTTACGTACATGTAGATTCAACTTCAGCACAAAAAAACTATCCGCGTGCTATGTTTCTTTCTTTCTTCTTCTTTTCTTTTCTTTTCTGTTTTTGCTTTTCTTGATAATTTTCGTACATATTTAACATATGTTGTGAATGCAAAAACTGAAGATTCAGACAGAGATGAACAAATATAGGGAGTCGAATGAAATATGTAAAATGTGCATTCAAATTGAATATAAAAAGCAAATGTGAGATTTTCAGGATGAGAAGGACTTCGTGTTGGTGCTGTGCAGTGGTGTGCGCAGCACCGTGCTGTGCACCTCCGAGCCGTAGGATATGCATCCAACGGCTCAAATCTCATCTCGGCAACCGACGATCGAGAGTCATTTATTGTCGAGATGAGATCTGAGCCGTCGGATGAATGATCCGACGGTTCGGAGGTGTGCAGTACGATGTTGCGCATACCAATGCACAGCACCATTCCCCTATTCAAAATGATATCGCTTCCGGTCATCCAAACATTTCGATGAAACTCCTGCTATATTTTCCTAAGACTTCATGGGCTGTTTGAGAGCCTACTTTTTGGCTTTTTATTTTCAGGTTTTTTGGCTTTTTTAATTATGGTCAGAATGTATTTTGAATTTGTTACAGTATTTGGATGATATGTGCAAAATGCATTTTGCAACAGGAGTAGTGTTTGGGAGTATGTTAATGAAAACAAATTATGGAATGGGTTTTTATAATATTGCCACAAGAATGGTTATGAGAATGTGAAAAGTACCTCCACACCTCTTTCTTACTTCTATTTTAGATCTTCCAAAATCAAAGGATGGGTTTTGTGAAATGAGTTTTCAGAATGAAGTAACCAAACAATCAAAATGCAATAATGTGAATGGGAAAATGCAATAATGGACCTCCCAAACACCCACATGATGTGCGCGGTGTCTAACTTCTACATCTTGAAAAAAATTGGTAAGCTCTGTTACTAGATTTCTTTTATAGTGATAATGATATGATGATATCATTCTCCATTTGGTTTAATGAGAGAAGGGGAAAAAGAAAGGTCCTGCAAAAAATCAATCAAGATTAAAATTTAAAAAAAAAAAAATACATTTTCAAGAAGGAGGTCCATTTAGCAATGCAAACCTAAGCCACCTGACCTGACCATATTTTTTGGGTGCGACTATTCGCAGCCCCGTATTTTCTCCCTTAGCCCATTAAAAATTTTCAACTACCGAAATATGTTTCGACAGTTAGTTACCGAAATTGAGATATATTTTCAGTATCCAATTACCGAAATATATGTTTCTTGTGCATTTTCGACATGTAGTTACCGAAATATAATCTTATTTTCAACAGCTAATTACCGAAATGTATGTTCGGCAGTTGTTTACCGAAGGTTGAACATATTTTCGACATGTAGTTACCGAAATATAATCTTCGAAAATTATTAACGGGTTATGAGAGAAAATACGGAGCTGCGAATAGTCGCCCCATATTTTTTTTGTTGTTGCAGTGCATCCTTTTTCTACCATGCCTTTTTGTGGTAATTAAGTAGTTTTGCTACCATGTTTTGAAAAGCAAGTAAATATTAACGCCAGAGCTACTGCAACAAACGGTGGGCTTATCGATTCTGCACCACAGGGGCCCACTCCGAATTCCAAAAGCCACCGCCATAGCTAATAGTTGCATTCATCAGGGGAAGCAACCTCCACCCACTACCATCCTCAAACCTACAGTTGCGTACAAAATTTATCACCCCAATTAGATCCCAGATAAACCCATTTATAAACGGGCTGGACCAATGTAACTAGGGCTGTAGATCAACTGTTCGTGAATATTTTCAGGCTCGATTAGGTAAAGACTCGATCGATTTTGATTCGTTTATTAAATGAACTGAATCTTAGCCTCAATTTTAGGCTCGTTTTGTAAACAATTCGTCTACTAAATAAACCGAACCTTAGCCTCAATTTTCGCCTCGTTTCATAAATGAGCCGAATATAAACCTAGCAGTATTCGGGTCGATTAGGCTCGTGAACCTGGAATACATGTATATCGTGGGATTTTTATGAGAATTTTGTGTAGGTACATAATAAAAATTTTAGAACTCGTACAAATATAAATGTTTACAATTACTAAAAATTTATTTACGTATATGTTTTTATTGTTTTATATATGTATGAATGTATTTATGTACGTCGTAAAATTTTATTTGCATTTTTAGACATATATGAGGGCATAAATATATGATATTATTTGCTCGTTAAGACTCATGAACAAACTCGAATTTGACTCAAACCTAGGCAAGCTCAGCTTGAGTTCGGCTTGTCAAATTTTCATTGAATTCGATTGAAGTTCGAGTTCGATTAAAAATTTAACGAACGAATCTGAACATTCTAATATTAGGCTCGATTTGGCTTTTTTTACAGCTCTAAATATAACCCAATCACAAGTTCCAAAATAAATGGGTCGGGTTGTACGGGTAATTGGTTTGGGGTGAAGATTGCCAGCCCTAAATTTACACAAGCTCATAGGAATCTCAGTGCAAGAGTACAGAAATTCAAAAAAGAAACACGTGATCCCCGGGCCTTCACTGGATCTGCCTTGCCCATAACATATGGGCCATAAGTAATCTGTACTGGGCGGGCCCGACCCATTGCAATTAGTTAGGCTATTTAGTATTTGAGTCCTTCTACTGATCCTATAATCTGAATGAGAAATGAGAAGATTGAATCGAACATCTGCACATAAATCGCCTAATTCCAACCCAACCCACCTTTTTTTTTTGAGTCAACGGACGAAGCATAACCATTTAAAAAAATCATACGGCATCTACAGATTATCATCGAAATACAAATCAGGCTATATGGCATTAGAGATTCTCACCCGAATACAGAGATACATAGACACACTCAAGCCCTAAAGCTAACGATATATAAGAAAAGTAAAGAGGCAAAACTGATATCCAGCACCTAAGCAAGTGCCATCGCTCATTCCACCAATTCGCCGCCTCTATTCAGTGTAATCTTCCATTTATCTCCTATATAAAAAAGTTGCACTAGTGCCTTTGGTAATTAGTAGGAGTATTAACTTTCGCGAAAATGATATATGTACCAACTAGAGGGAGAGAAATCGTATTGCCAGCCGCCGGCGGGCCGTCTCCGGCCACCGGACCGTCGATCCGAGCCATCCAAAAATTCTTAAAAAAAAAAACCGATGGGGCCAAAACGGGAATCAACGGCATTCGATGTGTGTAGGGTGTTTGATCTAAATACTCTCTTTTTCGTGTATATGTGTATATACATGTATATGCGAAGATATGGGGTGTTTGGATCGAACATTTACGCACGTCGGATGCCGTTGATTCTCACATAAGCCCACTCGGTTTTTTTTTTATAAATTTTTTTGGACGGCTCAGATCGACCGTCCGGTGGCCAGAAACGGTCCGGTGCGGCCGTCGGTGCATTTTCCCTACACTATTGGTCGGTACCAATAGCAGTACTCTTAACTTCCATAAGTGGTAAGCCTCATAATTAATAAAAGTAACCTCTAAATCAGTAGTAGTATGTTTCATCACTTTCTCTCTGGAAAATCACTTTCTCCTCTGTACTTTTTGATTTTTGCAGGAAAAATGCCTTTCATTTTCTCACATGATTATCCTATAGGTAGGCTTAGATTTACTCGATTTTCACGTTGAATGACAAATCAACTTCAAAACATATGAAACATAATTGAAGGAATATTAAACGAGTAGTGCTAGCCGTACCGACCAAAACCATACCGAAATCATATCGACGGCCACGGTTGGCCGTCTCCGGCCACCGGACGACTGATCCGAGCCGTCCAAAAATTTTAAAAAAAAAAACCGAAGGGGCCCACGCGAGAATCAACGGCATCCAGTGTGTGTAGGTGCTTGGATCAAGCACCCTATTTTTCGTGTATATATACACACACATGTATATATACACGAAAAATAGGGTGCTTGATCCAAGCACCTACACACACCGGATGCCGTTGATTCTCGCGTAGGCCCCCTCGGTTTTTTTTTTTTTAATTTTTGGACAGCTCGGATCGGCCGTCCGGTGGCCAGAGACGGCCGGCCACAGCTGTCAGTACGATTTCGGTATGGTTTTGGTCAGTCCTCATATCTTTACTGATATTAAACCTGTGCAAAAATATTTTCGAGATCATGTTCTACTTATTATGTCCACTCTCTATCGAATTTTTGATTCCACGACTATTTTTGTATCTCAGCTTTGTGCAATGCACCAACGACCTCAAAGGTGCATTATTGCTTATTTTCTACAACATGGTGGAGAAATGTCTTGAAATATTCATGAATGGTTTATCAGTCTTTGTGAGTTCTTCTGCTGTGTGTCTCCATAATCTTTCAAAAGTGCTCAAGAGTGGCATGGTGACCAACTTGCGAAAATAGCAACTTCATGGTTCGGGAGTGCAATGTAGGAAAATATATTGTGTCCACGAGAGGGATTGAAGTTGATAAGGAAAAATTGACTTAATTTCTCAAAGTGCTCTCCCTTCAACGATGAAGCAAGTTCGATCATTTTTGGGACATGCGGGATTTTATAGGATTTTTTTTTTCTTTAATTTTGGAAAAAGTAACTTTTTTACTTTTTCTTTGTCTAACTTTTCAATCATTACTCTCATTTTTCACTCTATTTCTCTCTACTTTTTACCTCTCTCCACAATCATTACTCTCCTTTCTCTTTCTACCTTTATTCAAAAACACTACTCAAAACCCACAACCGAACAAAAGCGTTATCTCATTGCTAAAAAGATACCCCATTCCTGCCAATGATTAGAAAAACGATTTCTATTATATTCTGATTTATTAAAATAAATATTGCATCCATTTATGTACGTGAATATCTTAGACTATATATCCCGTTTTGTTAAGAATTTTATTTTTTAAGTCCTTATTTTCGTATTACAAAACAAGTCATTCTCTCATAATATATTACATTTATTTCAAAAAAAAAAAAAGTTATCCATCGGTCTCTTTTTAAGTGTCAACTCCAACTTATTAATACGATATCATCATTACACCTTTTATATCAATTTTTATCTCCACGTTCCTTAATTACTCTCTATAGAGATATCATCATTACACCTGTACTTAATAATTTTTCAAAATGGAATATATTTTTAGGTACAAAATAAAAAATGTACTCCCTCCGTCCTTTTTTTATTGTCCAGTATTTCATTTTGGGCTGTCCCTTAATAAGTGTCCATTTTGTAAAGTTAGCGGGTAAAAATTGGTATATTGTCTATTTTGTCCCTAAAAGGAGATTCCTTTTTTAAAAGTAAGTAAGTAAAAGAGTAATGATGATGGATAAGTAAGGAAAGTGGATGAAAAAGTTGATATGAAAGGTATAATGATGATATCTTTTTAATAAGTTGGAATTACGAAACAGGATACTTAAAAAGGGACAGAGAGAATACTAATTTTTATCCATTTAAATTACAAAATAAATAAACACTTATTAAAAGACATTACAAAGTAAAACGATGGACCAAAAAAACAAGACGGATTAAATATTTATTTGCGCTTATTGTTCAAGGTCTGGGTTCTTTGGAACTTCTACTGCTAAATCGCCGACGGGTCTCTCATATCAGCACGTAGTGTAGGTTTGGCTCGGCAGGGTGTCTTAGAGTCTGTAGCCTGTGTGCTTAAAACAGTAACTCGTGTCTCGATTTGGTAGCTTTGGTCCTTTCCCTGTACTTGTGATGAAATCTTTCCCTTGGGGTGATGAAATGTATTGACAGTACAAACCAACACCACACCACAACAGGTGTAGGAGTGAGAGATCGGGGAAAGAGAAATAATACTACAGCGATTGATTTAAAAGGAACTCTAAATATCTTTCCTAATGAGTTTGGGAGAAGCCGACCCAAATCAGCAATCCAACGGCCGATGCGACGGACACGGATGAGTAGAAGCTGCAGGCTCTGGCCATATTGGGCTTACTTTGGAGAAACAAGGCGCTCAAAGCGCCTGAGAAGGCGAGCATGACGGATACAAGGAAGGCATGGAAAACAGAGGGATGGCCCTTGAATAACCTCTTCGGAACCCGATGCGCGCCCGATTGATCGTACGGGATCAGCTGCAGCACCGCGGCTGTGGCGGCGGTGACGAACAAGATGGAGACCGACAATTTGGGGTGGGTTATTGAAGTCGTTGAAAATTTGGTCTTGGTGATTCTCCGCTGTTCACACATATTTTTTTAAATTCAAGTGGAAGCGTTAAATCTAGAAGAAGATGAGAAGAGAGAGAGAGAGACGATGGAGGGAACCGGGAAGGTTCAGGGAAGAGAGAAGATAGAAAAAGTGGGCAAAGTCTTGGCTCAGAAAAAGCAGCTATTCTTTAAGAGCAAGTTTATCAACTACTTTAAAGTAGCTTTATAGTCATTTTACCTCATAAAAAGGGGAAATGTACCCTTGCAGCAGTGTAGCTAAAGGAGGCGGCATTTTGCCTCCATCCACAGTTGTGAGCCAAAAATAGCTCACAACTATTCACAAGCAATCTATTTTTTTATTGTTTTTCTCTCTCTCTTTCCTCCTTTCTCCTCTCTCCTCTCTTTAATTTTAATATTGGAAAAAGGAAAAAAATAATATTTTAATAGATGATAGGTAAAATGGATTGTATTGGTGTAGTTGTGAAAGAAAAAGTTGGTAGGTAAATTAAAATTGTAAACTATTCACAAGGTAGTTTAGCTACTTATTGGTGTACATGCTCTAATGTGTTGACATCGTGGAGGAGAGGAACTTTTTTGTATCCGGGATACCAAGCTGCTTGATATATCTCCTTTGATCCATTTTTTGTTTTTTGGTCACTTTTTTGTCATCACATTTTGATGATCGATTCCGTTCATTTTATAGAGTTCAGTGAGAACCTTGTTCGTGTCAGAAATCGCATTCGTCAGACTTTATTTGATACATGATCAGCACACGTGAATATTAAAGAAAACCAAAATTGAGTCTATAAACACATCGAATCAGAACCCAATTTTGGTTTTTTTTTTTTTTTTGCTATTTCTACGTATGCCGATCATGTATCAAATAAAATAAAGTCTGATGAATGCGTTTTTTAATTGGAATAAGGTTTTCACCAAACTCTTAAAATGAACGGAACCGATCATCAAAATTTGATCAAAAAATGATTAAAAAATAAAAAACAGATTGAAAAGAATACCACCAAGGGGCTTGGTATCTTCAGGATACACAAAAACTTCTCCATGGAGTATTGGGGCCGTGGCTTGTACTCATTCATGACGAAACTTCCTTTTCCTTTTCCTTTTTTTTTCTTTTTTTCTAATTTCAAGAACACCCCTTTAATTATCACATTTTATCAATATTACTCCCCAAACTAAAAAATCAATCAACATCACCTGCATCAACTATCAAAATCAATCAACATCACCCCCTCCATCCAATTTTGTTAACATTTGTTAATATTTTTGGCGGAAGAATGAAGTTTTTGGACTTGTGGGCACATGCCCCCAAAATCGATCTCGATAAGCGGGTGCGCCCCCTTTTGGAAGCTCGATGAAACGCTCAATTCAGAGTCGCCACTTGAGTTTGAAGATCCGCCACCCAAGTAACCGAACTTGAAACGTTTGCCACGTTGCTTGATTTGAAAAAGGATTGTAGACCGGTCTGTCGTTACCTTAATATCTGAGGTTTGGGAGCTAGGTTACGGGAGGAGAAGGGTTTTAAGGCACTCCTCTCGCCCAATTCAGAGATCAGTCTCTACTCGAGCATTCGTAAAACATTTGTGATTCCTTTTCATTAATCAATTTTTAGCCAGTTAGGACGGAAAACAATTTAAAGGGATTAAAGCTATAACAAATTTGTAGGATGTGATAAAATTGCATGTTCGCTTATTGAAACAGTTAGAAAATGATAAAAACAGACTCTTGTGGGGATCTTAAACAGACTAGAAAGTACAGTTTTGGAGTGTTTTGCGCAGGAAGAAACCAGCATGCACTAATCAAGTCACTGCATGTTGATCTAACCTGTGCGCGCTACACCAAGACTCACGCGCTCTAGTAGGTTCAAACCCACAACTCTTATTTTCAACCATCTAGGCTCTGGAAATGACCTATGCACACTCAGGACAAACCACACAGTTTATTGACAATTATAACACAGTTTATAAAACTGTGTGAATGGGCTCAGAGGCCACCAAAAGAATAAACACCCCATAAATAGTGTGGGGACATAAAAACAAAGGTTAAGGCCTAGTTACCCATGCAAAGGCCACTCACTGGTTAAAGACAAATCTGCGCGCGCGGGTAATCCACAGTCGCGCGCGGGTTTAAGCCTACAAACCAGTGTTTGGTTCTACATGTTTCTGGGTTCTGGAACATACCCAAAAAGACCTCAGGAGTATTCCATTGCAGCAGAAATACATATTGAACTAAAACTAGCAGTTCTAAAAAAGGAAAACAGTAAACTGGTTATTAGTATGCTTACAGTGGTCTATATACAACTGAAATCATAAAACACAGGATTTTCAGTCCTCGCGCAAGATCTATGCGCGCTGCCACAGAGTGGTGCGCGCGTACTAAGAACCGAAGCGCACTGGTCACCTGCAACACGATTTTTGAAACCTTACTAGCTGTAGAGCCAAGACTTTGTATTGATTACCAGTCATGACCTTGTAAGATCCCTTCAAGGATCAGAACAAAATGTAGTTCAAAGATGTTATACCTTTGGTTTTAGGTTTGAAAGAGTGATTGACTTTTGAGCTTGAGGAGTGAATGTATGGGTTTGATTCATGATTGTGGTGCTTATCAAGGGCTTTCTTATGCAAGAAAGTGAGCAACAAGGAGTTAGAGATGAAACTTTGTGCTAGTGAATTTTTGTAATTTGGTAACCCTTTGGAAGAACAATAGAGGGGTGTATATATAGAGGGAGAGGGTGAGAGAGGGGTTTAAACCAGTCAAGGGGCTGGCTTTGCTTCCCTCCAAAGGCTTCCCTCTTATTGGATGAGAGGAAAAAAGTGATGGGATGGGTGTAAGAGATGTCCCCTGGCGAAAACTACTTTTTCGACGGATTGGAAGGTTTCCGTGTGCTGTAAACCCCTAATTATGGTTTCTACATACTGAATAAAGCAAGTTTGACTAGAGTTTTAACCAGCGCGCGCGGGGTTTAAACTTGCGCGCATAGGTCAATGAGAGGGATTAACTAGCGCGCGCGAGTGAAGGACTGGCGTGCGCCAATCAAAGTTACCCTCCCTTGGTCAATGGTCAAACCTTACAGTTTGACTAACACTTGGCACTTTGACTAGCACGCACTGGGCCCGAACCAACGCATGACAATAGGGTTTTGGTTAGGTTTAAAAGGGTATCAAATACTCAAAACTCAATCACTCGACATTCTCAGGGTGTTCTTGATCTATTTCATCATCGGGGAATCAAATAATACAAATAAACTAATCTGAAAACTCATATTGGAGTGTCTACATGACTAAAAATGAATTCTAACCCCAAAATACCCTTCCTTTAAAGATGAATTAACCCTTCGCTTGCTCTCTCTCCCCTCCTACCCAATCCAACAGCTTCCATACCCAGTTCTGGTTCTCTCTCTCTCTCTCACACACACACACACACACACCAAGCCAATTGTCCATAGCCAGGTCCTTCTCTCTCTTCCCCTCTAGTCACGCAATAATTTGGGTATTTTAGTTTTGGTAGTGGGTGGAGAGAGAAATAGGGTAATGATTGGAGAGAGGGGTAATGAGTGGAGAGATATAGAGAGAGAAATGAAATTAATAATTGGAGAAATAGGGTAATGATTAGAGAAAAATGTAGAATAATGATTGAAAAACAAAGTTAAAACAAAGTAAATATGGTAAACGAACAAAGCCCTAGACTTTCAAATACACCAACAACAAACCCAAGTTAAAACTCTATAAGTAACAATAACCTAGAAAGTTTTCTCCATTGACATCCAAATAATGTAGCATAATTCAGCAGAACTAAAACTTAATTCAATAGCCAACAACATCACATCCTTGCACATTAAAAATTACATATTCACCTATAGCACGGTCGGATTAAATAAAAACATAAAATAAGAAAACAAATTCCACATACAACAACTACTACTTCAATATCTCAACTTATATGACAAATTTGAGCAGCTTCAGTCTCCTAAAACTCCTACCAAAATGGGTTTTTGTTTTCCTCCATCTCCTCATATCCTCACACATGCATAGCCCCCGTTAAATCGTAGCATACTCACACAGATTGTAACAAAACGGGCAAACCGTCCAGTAGTTCGACGATGCCACCTCCTCCTCGTCTCTGCCTAGGAATCGGTGACAAGACGATACCCGGCGTCGGCGATTTGTTCTTGTCAGGGTAGAGGAGGAGGGCAAGGCGGCGGTACTGTTTCTTGATACGATTGATCTTGTTGAAGCGCCGATCGAGCTGGAGGATGGCGTACCAGTCGCGGTGGTAGTTGATCCACTTCTCCAACGCAAATAAAACTTTGGCGACAGGTAGGATGTGGTAGGTGTCATCGAGGAACAGATCGACTTCCTCGGCCAGGATCGCGAAAAATACATATTATTATTTTTTATTTTTTTACACCAAATTAAAATATTCAATGAGCACTTTACATCTACCCCAAACTCTTTACATGCATTTGCAATTAATTTGGAAACTAAAATTCTAAGCGAACCTCAGTTTTGAGTCTTTACCAAAAGGTACTATCCTTTATAGATAGAATATATATGTTTATACCGGAGATTACGACGCTGCTTAGCCCCTATTTCACATAGCTTTTGGAGAGATTTTTGGTTTTTGTCTTTGTTCAATTTTTTTGGCACTTGTCGATTATGTGTCAATTTTTTTTGAATTATTAATTCGTTTCATCGAGAGAAATTGAAAAAATAAAAAATATGAAATTTATCCTAATATTCTATGAAAATATACAATATAAAGCCCAAAAGCTGAAATTTTTGAGATTTTTGGGCTTTGTCTTAGATGTTTCTCAAAATAATTGGGTAAAAGTCATAATTTTTAATTTTTCGATTCACTTCATCAAGACGAATCAATAATTTACAAAAATTTGATGAAAATTAATTAATGCGAAATTATTTTGAATAAAGACAAAAATCAAAAATCCCAAAACACCCATGAAAAGCTATGTGAAACAGGTTCCACACATTGGGTGATAAAAAACGTAAATAGAAACATGTTTATAATACGACTAGAATGCCCTTGGTTTTGAAGGTCAAAACAAACGTTGTTTGGGCCAAGGACGATTTTGACTCACGTTTTAAATGTTATGGACCAAATTCTAGATTGATAGTTTAAGGAAAAGAATGAGACTTGACCAATACATCGAGACAAGAAAGGTATATATAAGCCTGCAACGCACCTACCTTCTTTGGAAATGTTGGGTTTTTGCTATGTAGGATATGTGATATTGAAAAAGAAAAAGAAAATAATTATGGTTAGTTGGCCTTTAATTGGTTCGGTGGAGTTAAGCAGTAAAATGGATTGGTTTTTGGTGAATGAGATTTTCTAGAAATCCCTCTTGTTAGCCGGCTGTGCATGGATAGTCTCAAAAAGCATTTGTGGCATTGGGCTATAGTTTTTCTCGGCAGTGGAAGAGTCACCTGTGCTAGTGCCAATTCTAGGAGTATTTAAAGAAGTGCATAGTGTGTGCCGTGGGTGTAGAGAAAAAGGAGAAGACAAAGAACAATGAAAAGTCAATACTTTCTTTGTGCATGTATGAGTTACAGCAGAAAGAAAATTGTGTGAGTCTAAGGGAGATAAAAATAACGAGAGCTTGAGAGCTAGAGTAGGGTATTTTGTATCTCATTATTCTCATTCAATATTAGCGGAAGTTGTTCTCTCTCCGTGGACGTACCCGAATTTGGGGAACCACGTAATCTTGTGTCTCTTTCGTGTGTGTTTATTTTTCGTTACGCTTTCGTTGTACAGATGATCGGGTATTTTACCCAACAGGGAAAACAATCCATTGGATATAAAACTACTCAAGTTTTGAGAGAAAAAGAGAGAAAGGCATTGGATATAAAACTACTCAAGTATGAGAGAGAGAGAGAGAGAGAGAGAGGGAGGGGCGGGGGTACTGATCTCCTCCCTTCTTCGAAAAAGCAACTCGTAAGGAATGACTTTATGCAAGAGTGATTTCGGTGCGGGTTCGATTGGTTCGGGTGATATTATCAAGGACAGATTCGGTTCAGTGTAATTATTTTCAGAACCGATTCTGACTAAAGTTAAGTGTGGTTAAGGATTGGATTGGTCCGATCAGAAATTTCGGGGATTTTGGTCTGTCCATCTCCTTAGTTGGGCCCCCTTTTAAAACTTGACAGTGGGCCAATGCACCCAAACCATACCATTCAAATAAACCCATACCCAAACGGTTTAGGCCTAACCTTCCATTCTTGCTTTTTTTATTGGAAATTTTGATTTCACTTTGCCATCCCTCCCATTTCCCTCGTTAAGTCCCAGATCCAGACATAGAATTCACCCTGGAAGGGAAAATAATGCAAATGAGTGGCTTATTAGGGTAAAGATAGAAACGGGTGATTGAAAAAAGCAGTAGTAGTCATTTGAAAAAAAGATGTGATTTTGACGCTTCACTTTTAATTTTATTTTTTCACATGATCAAGGCAATTGCGAATCCTAACCATCAATTGTCCACAATGAACTTATTTTTTAGCAATTAAACACCATTTTCAGGTATAAGATTTTCCATTGCCCGTCTTTACCCAAATAAATTTCCCGCCCTACTATTGAACAGCTTCACAAATAAATCTGAATCATTCCAAAAACTGGTTTTTTCAATAAGTGTCACCTCTTATGACATGTAAGTAGTAACGTCAAAACCATTCAATTTTCTGAGCTTGCCGAGAATGTTAATGTCAAAGATCACGTCAATTCGATGCCATTTGATTTCGAAATGCATTAAGTTTGTAAAAAAACAAGTGTGCAACACTAGATTACAATCCATATAACACAATTATATGAAATTTAATGGATTTCGAAATTATGTCAAATGGTATAGGATTAACGTGATTTTCAACGCGATTAATGTTTTCTCAGCGAGCTATAAAAAATGAACGGTTTCGGTCATTGTTTTGGGCATGTGAAGGGCCACAAATGGCCCAAAATTGGACTAGACTGGACAGTAGAGAATTGGACTGTTTTTTTTAATGTTTGTAACCTAATAAAATTTCTTTTGTTACTCCCTCCGTCATATAATGTTTGTCCGGTTCGCAAAACGAGAACATAAAAATAATACAATTTTTGCAAGAAAATAAAAATTGAACAATGTTTTGGTGCTAATTTTTTTCAAATTTCCTTCTTATTTTCATGGATCTTGGTGCATATAATATACTAACGCATGCTTGTGTCTAAAGGCACGGTTCGATGAAAATGATATTCGATATGGTTTTGAGTGTCCTGGTAAATTTGAGTAAACAACCGGTACCTAACGGCCCGACGCAACTTGATATTGAGTTTGCAACATCTGAATCGTCCGACTTAATTACGCACCAATTAGAAGGCTATTGCCAATCCTAACCATCAATTGTCCACAATGAATACATTTTTCAACAATTAAACACCATTTTCAGGTATAGGATTTTCCATTGCCCATCTTTATCCAAATGAATTTCCCGCCCTACTATTGAATAGCTTCACAAACAAACCTGAATCATCCCAAAAGTTATTTTTTTTCAACAAGTGTCACTCCTTATGACATGTAAGCAGTAACATCAAAATCATTCACTTTTTTGAGCTTGCCGAGAATATTAACGTCAAAGATCACGTCAATTCGATACCATTTGATTTCAAAATGCATTAAGTTTGTAAAAAAATAAGTGTGCAACACTGGATTACAATCCATATAACACAATTATATGAAATTTAATTCATTTTAAAATTATATCAAATAGTATCAAATTAACGTGATTTTCAACGCGATTACTGTTTTCTCAGCGAGCTCTAAAAAGTGAACGGTTTCGGTCATTGTTTTGGGCATATGAAGGGCCCACAAATGGCCCAAAATTGGACTGGACTAGACAGTAGAGAATTGGACTGTTTCTTTTAATGTTTGTAACCTAATGAAATTTCTTTTGTTACTCCCTCTGTCCCATAATGTTTGTTTGGTCCGCAAAACGAGGACATAAAAATAATACAATTTTTGCAAGAAAATTCAAAAAACAAATTTAACTATGTTTTGGCGCTGATTTTTTTAAAATTTCCTTCTTATTTTCTTGGATCTTGGTGCATATAATATACTAACGCATATCTGTATCTAAAGGCACAATTCGATGAATTTGGTATTCGATATGCCTTTGAGTGTCCTTAGTAAAGGCTGAGTAAACAATTCGTACCTAACAGCCCGATGCAACTTGATATTGAGTTTGCAACAACTGAATCGTTCGACTTAATTAAGCACCAATTAGAAGGCAATTGCGAATCCTAACCATCTATTGTCCACAATGAATACATTTTTCAACAATTAAATACCATTTTCAGGTATAGGATTTTCCATTGCCCATCTTTACCCAAATGAATTTCCCTGCTTACTATTGAACAACTTCACAAACAAACCTGAATCATCCTAAAAGCTGGTTTTTTCAACAAGTGTCATCCTTTATGACTTGTAAGCAGTAACATCAAAACCATTTACTTTCTAAGCTTGCCGAGAATATTAACGTCAAAGATCACGTCAATTCGCTACCTTTTGATTTCGAAATGCATTAAATTTGTTAAAAAACAAGTTTGCAACACTGGATTACTATCCATATAACACAATTATATGAAATTTAATGCTTTTCGAAATTATATCACATGGTATCGGATTAATGTGATTTTCAATGGGATTAATGTTTTCTCAGCGAGCTCTAAAAAATGAACGATTTTGATAATTGTTTTGGGCATGTGAAGGCCCACAAATGACCCAAAATTGGACTGAAATTGACAATAGAGAATTAAATTGTTTCTTTTTAATGTTTGTAGCCTAATCAAATTTCTTTTTTGCTATCAAAATTAAGGAAATGGACTGGATTTGCTTCTGAGAGTATATAAGGACAATTAAATAAGAGAATGAATTTTGTCCAAAGCCGGCAGACAAGGGGGTTTTCCATTACCCAGTGTGGGCCCCACCACATTTTTTTGGGTTATTCGAACTGTGCATCTTGTAGGGTCCGCAAAATAATATAATCACCTAAAAAATCAGCTTGTTCGGACATCGATAGGTGTGTCAAAAGTTGAGTTTTAGACGAAAATATAGACGACATGGATCTATCAACTATTTTTGAAGTTAAACTGTCGACAGTTGTCTATTCTTTCGTCTTAAACTCAACTTTGACATACCTATCGATATCCGGACAAGTTGATTTTTTGCGCAGATATATTATTTTACAAGTCCTATATGATGAACGATTCAAATTATTATGAGAGTTTATAAATGCAACTATGAATTTACTGCATGTAGCATTTTGCTAACTTAAACCACAAATCTTATAAAAATTTGCGATCATAAAACCTCAAAATAGCTATGAACTTCCAAAATTATCCTTCCCTACTTTAACCAAATACTTCGGCCAAAATTTCAAAACGTCCCCTGTCTGTTTTCTAAAACCCACTTCTGAAAACCCTCCCACCCAGTTCTACAATATTTAAACTCTAGAGTTTGAAATTTCGGCAAAATTCCGTGTTTTAAAATATGATATTATCTTCAATTTTCAAACTCTAGAGTTTGAAATGTTGTCCTAATTTTAAGTTTTATAATCTGACAATGTCGTGCCAGAGCTAGGTTTAAAATGGATGAATGATTATTGTTGACAAGTTTCGAACTCTAGAGTTTAAAATTTTGGCAGAATTCTGAGTTTTAGAATATGATATTGTTTTCAATTTTCAAACTCTAGAGTTTGAAATTGTGGCGTAATTTCAAGTTCTAGAATATGACAGTGTCGGGATAGAACCAGGTTAAAAATGGAGGAGTGATGAGTTACCTCTTGCTGTGATTTCGGCTCTGAAACTACAACATCCATGGCTCTCTCTTCTTTGTCAACTTTTATTTCCATTGCACAATCTTCCAATTCCCAATAAAAATGCACATTTCTCTCACATGTTGGGTTAAAGACTTCTTCTTTACCAATGGAGGGAGAGGAAGCAATAGAGGATTCCATTGAGAGTTAGAAGGTGTGAGGTGAGAGTTTGAAGGCAGATGTCACACCCTCGATTTTCAACATAGATATAAAGGATTTTCATAAATCAAACCTCACAATATTCCGCATGATTCCCAAAATAATATAACATTTCCATTTCCATCATTTTCATTCCAAACTTCTAAGGGTTTTCAAAATATTACAACTTTGGCTTCAAGGCCCGAATTACCATAATTATTGAGTGTCAAAATAAAATTTAGAACTTACAACTTTTCATAGTCAAATGATTTACGAATAAGAGTTATTAATACATCTTCCAAAATAAAAATACAAAGATGATTTAATAACTCCACGGTGTTAGCTTTCAAAATATTTCTCACATCCAAGCACTCTAAATATGCTGCTACTGCCCTGGGTTAGTACCTGAAAATGATGGAAGGTCTGAGCTACATTAGCCCAGTAGAAAGCTCTAATCTAACAATGTATGCAAATGACATGTTGGAACGATGATAAAGTGAACAAGATATCAGGAACCAATGAATGATCAACGATGGCGATTCAATTTCAATACTCTTTTTTTTTATTATTATTTAAAAAACCGACACACGTATCATTTAAACAACCTTTGAAAATTCCAGATGCCAAAACGTGTCTCGTTCAAGTGTCATGAGGCGAAACTCCTGCCGGGCCAATTAAAGGACCCCGATGTCCTCTGCCAGGCACTCATCCGTCAATGAGTCCTGAAGTGTTCTCGTTGCGTCCGAAAAGTACCAAAATCCTTTAACCGTCAAATTCATACCATTCAACCAAATTTAGATTATAAAGTATTTTGTTAATATCAAGTCCAAACAAAAGTTTAAAACTCATGGAAATATACCCAACAGTTTTGCTAATGGAAGGTAATTAGGTAAATAATTTGCTCGGAATATGTTTAGAATGAATTGGGAGCAATTGGGACTTAAAATAATGGAATAAGTATCAACGGTGATTAAGCAATACAATTAAGAATTGTTATTGATAATGAAATGAAGGAAGTATCGATAACCTGAGGTTGGAATCAATCAAGACCCGATGTTATCGATAACGAATTAATGAGGTATCGATAACTTCAAGAATTTGGTCGGTCGAAATGCAATGGTATCGATATCAGTGAGAGAGGTATCGATACCTCTGGGGTTAAAATCGTTCCAGACGTGAGGGTAGCGATAACAAAGTCAGGAGGTATCGATAATATCAAGTTTTCTGGGTTCAGGGGACATTGTCATCGATAACAAAATAAATGTTATCGATAACATCAACTATTCAAGCAGCAGTTCAACAGATTTTCATGGGTTTCACAGTAGCCACAACAACAACGACCACAACAACGATCAATGCCAAGAATCAAATAACGGGAAACAAGCCATAAACATATATTGAGAGTTAGAACCTCCTACCTCAAGGATTAAAGATCAAAATCAAATGATTTTCAAACCCTAGCTCCAATCTTCGGATTCAAATGGAATGCACCTCCACCGAGCTCAAACCAACGAGAAGCAAGCTCCACTACGCGAAGGGATGAAGGATTTGAGGTTGGGTGTTATGGCCTCGTTTGATAACAGTGATAGATTGATGGGATTCGTAAGGAGATGGGATTAGGATTGGGATTCGTAAGGAGAAGGGATTGGTAATGAAAAGGGATTGATAATGAGTATGTTTGTTTGGGATGGGATTAGATGATGGGATTATTAATATCATGTTTGTTTGAGATGGGATTAGATAATGGGATTGGATTGTTAGAAGAAATTGGTAATGAAACGGGATTGGTAATGTGAAGGAGTTGGGATTGGACTATTAATACCCTGTAATACCAAGTCCCACGGGGTATTAACAATACCCCTAATACCCCCTCTATTAATCCCATCGGACTATTAGTCCGAACTAATTTTGGTTACCAAACAAGGTATTACTAATACCATCACCTTCACAATCCAATCCCAACCTCCAATCCCTTTATCAAACGGGGCCTATGGGTTTTGAGTTGTTTGGTTGGAATTTGAGTGAGAGTGAGAGTTAGAGAGGGAGCCGAGAGAGAGGGATAAGAGAACGGGAGAGAGAGAGAGGAGAATGTGAATTTTAATTCCCTGTACACACACACCAGACATATATACACACTACACACACTCACCCTTCCAATATAGCATTTTGACACATTCGCCCAAAATCTCAATATTTCAAATCAATTTTATACTTTTTATTACTCGTAAATCATTTAAATAAGTTCTAAGAATTTACGGGTCTCTACAGCAGATGTCGACTGGGTTTATGATGGGAGCTCAACAATGGTGGTGGCCTGGAATGGAACGAGAAGAACCAGAAGATTTCCCACGGAAGGAGATGGTGGGTTATGGGGTGTATGTGTTTTGGATGTGGTTATATGTTTGGGGTTGTATATAATAAAATTAAGGGTATTTTTGTCCATTTTTAAAAGGGTATTTTTGTCTAAATATTATTTACTTAAAAATAAGTTACATACAGTAAATTCGCAGTTGTATATACAAACTTCCATTATTATTATTTCAAAAAAACCACAAAAGAGGCCTACGAGTGGCAGAAAACCCTCTTTTTCTCCGCCTCCGAAAGAATGTTTTCTAATTAAATAAATTTTCAGTAAATTCCGTTTGAACAAAAACAAATTTTTTTTTTTTTCCAGATTATGCTAGTACCATTATTAACCATGGCAACCTGAGATTCCCCCCGTCCAAACCCGACTTTCAACGGCTGAGATCAACTCCACTAACTTTCCATATCTGATCCCCGCAACGCTCCTCTTATCTCAAACTTACCAAAATCTTTTTCCCATCTCCTCCCGCTCCCCTTCCTTCATCATCCTCTCCACCGGAGACGACAACAATGGCGAAATTCAATCCACCACACAACAGTCCCACTCTCTCTCCTCCATTCTCTCTCCTCCCCTTTCCCACTCCCACTTCCCTCCCCTCCAGATCCCTCACAAACTTCTACCCTCTCCACTTTCCCCACCGTTCCGCGCTTCTTCGGCGCCGTCAAAACCCGAACTTCAAGGTTGGTATCAGGACACGTGACGGTAATGGTCGAGGCGTAACGGTATCGCGATTGTCGAAACTATACGTAACGGGAATCGGTTTTCGCAGGTCGAGGATTTTTAAAAATCCTTTTTTAAGAATCTCTTTTGTAAGTGCGAAATCACCGGTAACGGTCGTGCATTGGCCATAACCGCCGTGAATTGGTCTGTGAATCCGAAACGGATCGATACGTATCGGGAACCGGCCAATGCGCTTGCGAATTTCCCTCCCACCGGTATACCGGGTGTAACTGCATCCGAAGGGCAAAAAACCGTTGCGTATCGGTCTGTTCGTTAAATAACGGCCGATTTTTCAAATCACATCCCTTCTCCTTTTACTTGTGCGATTTGTATCACGAGATGGTGTGCTTTATTGATTTCGTTGTAGGTTATTCGAGGCTGTTTAGTGAAAGAGGGTGAGTTGTTGGGAGCAGAAGAGGAGGAGGAGGAGGCTGAGTTTCTGTTCACAACCTGCATTACGCGTACGCTGCCGCCTGCGTTGACGCTCGAGCGCGGCTTGAAAACGATTAACTCCGCCGTTGAGGAGTTGAAGTCGAACCCTCCTTCCCGTTCCACGCGTGGCATGTATAGATTTCAGGTACACCTTTCAATGCAACTGAATACCGAAAGGCTAATCATGTAAATTCAATCCCAAGGAAACAAAAGAATTGTGGTGCAGTTATAAAAAGAGGGAGTGCTATATCCTAGTGATGAGGACCAAAAAGGAAAAAAAAGTAATTTCTTGTGATTACACATACCCACGGACATATATACACCAATGATACGTACACACCCACCCACTACAGATCCAACCATACCCACGTGGCACGTTTATGTGAGAGGGGGTGTGGTTGGATCTGTGGTCAGTGGGTATGTACCTAACATTTCCCACATACATATGTTGTTTGTTACAGTTTGTATGTGAGTACGGGACATACAAACTAAAAGGCCTACCCAGTGCACGAGGCTTGGCCTCAGGCCTCGATAGAATCTGAGGAAGGTTGGGTATACGCAGCCTTAAGCTGAAAGCAGAGGGATTGTTTTCACGACTCGAACCAGTGAGTCAGTGACCACCACTTTGAGTCGTGGAATGGTGTGGCTGCACTGGGACTCTTCTAGTTGAAATTATGCTTCACTCTAATGGTACTTTGTAAAGTCTTGTAGGAACAATATTTTAATGCAGGTAATTGCCAGTTGGCGGGAAAACTTTGTATGGAATTCTGTGATGTGATTTTGCATTTGCAGGTGGTTGTGCCCCCAAGTGCAAAAGCTTTGAATTGGTTTTGCTGCCAACCTGAATCATCTGCAGTATTTCCTCAGTTTTTCCTTTCAAAGGAGACAGCTAACCAAATAACGCACTCTTTGAGTGGATTGCGGGGCATTTTTGGTATTGGCGCTGCAATCCTCTTCAAGGGGTCTTCTTATGCCTCACGAGAGTGGAGTTCACTAGAAAGGTTGATTTCATCATACCTTCTATTTGGAGCACATTTTTTGTACCTCTGTCTCGCGCTCCAAATTGAATGTTTCTCTATTTTCCTTTGGTAAATATGCATGGAAGCCTCAATGAAATTTGCTTTTCATGCTTTGTATGGTTCGCTATGGTCATGCGTTGCTCTCAACAAATGCATGATTTGCCAGCCATACAGGGGATTAAGCATTAAATTTTTATTAACTCATGTGTGCATCAATGAAGATACTTTGGACCCATATTGCTGGAGAGAGAACGTTTTAATTGCTACATAACATGGATATTGATATTGGTTTTCTGTTTTTTAGGTTAATATATATATTTTTTTGTTGTAAATAGTGGATAGAAAGTTCAATGGCATAGTGCAAACTGCAAAGGAGTTGACACATTATTGTTTGTCGTTTTTATTTACAGATATCTCCCACCAGATTCATCGCTGGTATCGGCATATGGTTTTATGGATGTAGATTTTAATTTGAATTCATCTTCCATGAAGCATCGGAGAGGTTCGTTCTATGTTTTCATACCTGAGGTAATTTTGGCTCCTATTCTTGTATCTGTCCTTGCCTGCATCCATTTTTCATCCCTTGTAACCTTACAGTTTAAACTGTATTATTGTTCTTATGTTTATTAATAAATGATTTTCATTTCAGCTTGGGGTTTTGATTTTAGTCTTTATTGAGTTGTGTTGTGTTCACCTTTGTTTCCCAGTGGAGAGCTGCTCTGCACATGTATACGCTTCTGAAATGAGAATACTTTTCAACAGATTGAGTTAAACGAGTTTGAAGGTATTTCTACATTAGCTGCAACATTGGTGTGGCATGACTCTTTCCTTTGTACATTTGAGGAGGCCATTCAGTCTTACAAGTTAGCTCTCTACCAGGTGTTCTCAAGTTCTCATCTCACATGTTATCCCTTCCCGTTTACTCATAGTTGAAAGATAAGACCTGATAAATAATCTGCATGCAATAAGAATGGTATGACATTCACTTCAAATTGCTTTGGGTTTGACCTGCTGGTAATGCCGACCCCAGAATGCCTTGTATTGTCAAATTTTAAAAATATTTGCACTGGCTTTGGTTAATGTCATATGCTCGAAGATCTTGGTCATCATTCACTATGCGGCGCGTCATATTCTGTTAAAGTTTACAAAAAAAAAAGTACTGTGGGTGGCCCTAAAACATTGGATGAAGTTTAAAGCCTTTCCACTCAAATGAAGCTATTTGCAATATGAAATTATTGCTGAGCTATTGTAGCTTAACAAAACTAAGTTGCATTGATTTTAAGTAGGTTGTTGCTATGCGCTTCCTCGACATGTTGTGAACTTCTGATATTTTCATGTCCATCTTATGCCTCTTTTTTCTTTTTCTTTTCCCATTGAATTTCTATTTTCAGGCCACTTATTATGTTTTGCCCACCACAGAGAAATTCTATCCTAAATGCATCAGATCTACTCTCAAAAAGTTCAATGTTGTCAGGGATACAAACACCCAAATGGTATGCTTTCTCCATTTTTTATTACACTTGTCTGATGTTCTTTTACATAACTTGCACGGTTTGCCTTTTTCTTCTTTATTATTGAACATGACATAGCTTTTTGTATTGACTGTGGCCCTACATTTTGAACTTCAAATATGTATTCAGAAATCCAGTTTCGTGGTTCAGTATATAACTACTCTCTCGTTCACTCTTAAAGTGGCTTCCAAATTACAAGTATCTATGAAACTGGAAGGCCAACTTACCTTTGAAGATACCCAAGTTTTTCATTCGTGATCATCCCCTAACACTGTCACAGTTTCGGTAGCTTACCTAGATCAAGGTGATTTTGTAGGTGTGCATTAATGCTAGCTCGATCGGTGGAGGGGATCTTGGTAGCGGCTCTATGGCACTGGTATTGCCTTTAACACGATACTCATCCTTAAAGTATTCTTAACTCTCATTTTTGCTGGGATAGGAAAATTCTTCACATTGTTGCTTAGGCTAGAACTAGAAGTTCTCTATTCTGTTAGAACTCTTGATGGAAACAGTTCAAGCTGAAGCTTTTCATGATCTTCTTGCAGTCAGAGCTTTCATCTTCATGTCAGTTCTTGGTTAGACTTTCACCTACTCTGGCAATTGCCAGTAACATGGTATGTCAATGTTATGTTTTTAAATTGGTATACTCATTCTGCAACGTTTTTGCTAGATATATCTATATAAGCTACTAGTGTTGGAGTTGTAAACTTGTGCGTATTGAATATGCTCACTAAATGTTTTTTCGTACCTTAATTTTCCTTTTGTGAACACTTTGATTATCCTTTATTCCTGTACTTGCATGGCATTGTATTACGAACTTTCTCATAACAGAAAATAAATAATCGAATAAGATGAGAGAAGAGTCCCACTTTGAGGGGGGAAGACCTTCGATTGGCTCTCTGATTGAGGAGAATCGGTCCTCTTCTTCAAAATAGAAGACTTTTTTTAATAACATTCAACTCCCTTTTCATTGATTCACAATATGGTATGGTGTGTATATGTACAAGAAAATATAGCCCCATTAACTCATAACCTACAAAATAGCATATACCCGACCCAACTACCAGAAAGGCCGAGTGGAAGGGGGCAGTCAGCTGGCTGCTTCTTGGCCATGCCCCCCTGCAACTAGATACTACTCCTTAACTGCTTACGGCAACTAATTTAATACAATGTACTTTTCACATAAAATAAGTACGTAACAATCTTACCCCCTTAAGATAACCTTGTCCTCAAGGTTGAAATTCTTAAATATTACAATACCTGCCAGGATCCCAATCTTTATAAAATGCAACTATAAAATTTAACCAAATTGCACAAATACTAGTCTTGATTCTCTTGAACATTGCTCTAATAATGTTTTAAGTTTTCTTCCAACTTCAAAGTAGCCGGGGTTGACCTTGTGAAATATAATTGATTGTGTAGAGTCTTGTCAACATCGATTACTTTATCTTCATGGATAAAAAAATCAACTTTTGCTAGGTCTGCTTCTGCATTGGTATCGTCCAGCTTTTCCTCTTCTTCACCATAATTTAGTTTCTTGATCGGCAATTTTATCTCACCCAAAGACTTCTGCAGCCGCTCGGTATTCTCGACCATCTTCAAGATAATTGTCTTCATCTCTCGTACATCTTTAGATTCTTTACGTAATGCATCCAAAACAAACTAGTTACGAACTTTCTAGTAAGAGAGAATAAATAATAGAATGAGAGGAGAGAAGAGTCCCACTTTGAGGAGGGAAGACCTCCAATTGGCTCTGATTGAGGAGAACCGGGCCTCTTATTCAAAGTAGAATATTTTTTAATTACATTCAACTCCCTTTTCAGTGATTCACAAAATGGTGTCTTTATTCAAGAAAACATAACCCATTAACTCATTACCCAACTACCAAACCCACTACCCACAACTCTTATCACTACTTAACTTCTAACTACATCTAATTTATACTTTTTGTGTAGAACAAATACGTAACACATTGCAGCTTTGTTTTTGACGGGGTATTCTACAAAACTTATCAATTATCATCCATCAACTTTGCTTTATTATATATGTTCAACATTTTGGTTAGAGGTTTGTGGTAGTGCAATGTTAGTAAGCGTTGTCTAGTGATGAGAGTCATGAGACTTCGTTTCAGTTCAAGGTTGTTTAGGCATTTTTCTTTTCTAATGATGATAGCTGGATGATCTCAACGGAAGGCGTCATTCTCTTGAAAACTATCCCAACGTCAATTCTCTATGGGCGTTTCTTATAATTGAAGAATGCTCTCGACTTGGTTTGACGGTGAGACTTTTTGATTGTGCATTCTATCTCTGTTGGCGAACACATGTCTGATTTTTTCTTCTTCTAGTATTTTTGCATAGCCCCGGGATCGCGGTCATCTCCACTCGCTGTTGCTGCCTCTACTCACCCCTTGACAACTTGTATTGCATGCTATGACGAGCGCTCACTAGCATTTCATGCGGTTGGTTTTGCCAGAGGTTCTCATAAACCAGCAGTAGTCATAACAACATCGGGCACTGCAGTTTCAAATCTTCTTCCTGCTGTGAGTTATTTTGAGTGCTATTTACCTGCATATTTAATAACTAGCTTCAAAAATTCAGAATTTCAATCTATTACCTCTTTTGGATAGTTTGTGTGCCTCCTACTTTTTGGGTCATTTAGTTGGGTGGAAAAGTAAGCCATCAGCTTAACCACTGCATTTTTCTTATCATAACACCTCCATTGTTTCCATCCTCCATAGTCTATACCAACTGGGTTTATCCTTCTGAAATTTTGCTCTTCTTTCCTTTTAATCGGTAGACTGTAGTCTTCTGTGTGTGTGTGTGTGAGAGAGAGAGAGAGAGGGAGGGAGGGAGGGAGGGAGAGAGGGAGGGAGGGAGGGAGAGAGAGAGAGAGAGAGAGAGAGAGAGAGAGAGAGAGAGAGAGAGGGAGCGAGAGAGAGAGGGAGGGAGGGAGGGAGGGAGGGAGGGAGGGAGGGAGAGAGAGAGAGAGAGAGAGAGAGAGAGAGAGAGAGAGAGAGAGAGAGAGAGAGAGATCGTCTCCTGTCTCTTAGCATCTCAATCCTCTCCAATGGATGTTTTCTTGGCTACACATTGCTTAGAGAGAGAGAGAGAGAGAGATCCTCTCCTGTCTCTTAGCATCTCAATCCTCTCCAAAGGATGTTTTCTTGGATAGCCAACGGTAGTACACATTGCTTACCTTCTTATTTTATTGCAATTCATATAAAATGGCATTGTTTAGGTTGTGGAGGCGAGTCAAGACTTTGTCCCCCTTATATTACTTACTGCAGACCGTCCTCCAGAGCTGCAGGATGCAGGAGCAAACCAAGCAATCAACCAGGTAGACTGGTATTCCTTCTCTGTTGTTACCCTAGGTGTCGCTTGCTTTATTTCAGTGAGTGGATATCCATTGCTTTTGGTGGTTGCTGCTTTTTTTATTATTTTATTTTTATATATATATTTTTAACATTATCTGTCCTTTTTCTCTACTTCCCTTGTATCACATAGTTTATGCGGGCCTCTATGCGGAAAGCGATGGTAGCTTTTTGCTTCTTTTCTGATTTGTGTATGTTATCTCCCTTTACTGTTGAGATATGGGTCGATGTTGCCTACAAACAGGCGTTGGGCTTGGCTAGGTAGTCACTTACGAAGTTAAAGAAGTTGATTCAGCCTTTCCTATTTGGTCTCCATTAGTTCAACTCTTCCAGAAACGCTCGTGGGCATATAGTAAACATCAACCTTTACTGAAGTTTGTGGTGCTCTTTTATTCTTCTGTTCTCCCTTGAACATAGCTTAGTGTTTTTCATTAAGGGGGAACACACAAGGAAAATTCATATGCTGTCATTTCAAGCAATTTCGTAGGAACGAACTTGCTGTGCCTTCTGTGAATGAGCATGAAGGACTTTCACTTTCGGTTAGTCATAGTATTGAGAGAAGAGTTTAGAGAAAAAGCGTAGATTTTGGCCCTAATTTGATGAAGTATTAGGATTCAGGGAGTGTAATGATTTTGAGGAGAAAGGAGAACGATGCAAGTTCTTGCCTACTCGGACAGTCTTACATTTCTGCTTCCACAGGTTAAAAACCCATTTAGTGTAATTAGTATCTCCCTGATTCAGCACTTTGAACTTGGCTTGGGCTACAAATCTGCTGGATGTTTTTATTCATGACCATGTTAAGAAGACTACCAAATATTAAAGAAAGTATTCTATTGGGTCTCGTGGTGGGTCAATATTTGTTATTTTTCAATCCTCGTTTCGTTCTTGTATAGTATTTACTTCTTGGACATTTGTAATTACCCCTCCTTTATACTGTGTTTTTTTATGCATCAATTTTGGAAAAGCATGTACAAGGATGACAAAAGTAGGTTTTGTTTTTCCATCCCGAGCTCTCTCTGTTTCAGCCTCTATGCCTGAAATTTTTGGTGGACTATTCCTCTATACAAAGGTTGTAGGTTAGGTTAGGCTAGGTATGTAATTCCTTAGTTAGAAATGTTGATTGAGTCCATCGCTTCAGTTAAACTGATTGTTTGACCTTGCTGACGTATGGAGACTCTCTAGTTATTTTTTTTGTTCTATACTCATTATCTCCACCTTTATTGCTTTTTCCTTTTCTTGTTATCTGCGTGCACTCAATAAAGCCATTAGTTGATGATTTTGTGTTGTAGGCAGGCATTTGCCTAGATCTGTCCATACTTTTTGCTCTTGAGATAGTAACTAGTTGATTGTACCCAAGGTAGTCAAATCGGGATATATTTTGTATAGTTTTTTTCCACCATTTCATGATAAAGGATTCCGGATGTGATACATGCAGTTTTTCAAAAGAGACGATGTGAATCGTAGGATAGTTGTCCGTATTGTAGTTTTTAATAACTGTGGTTATTCCGTAACACCATTAGCTTTCATTTTACGGCGTAATGCAATATTTCGAAAACCGTTAAAAGGGGCTGGGCGGCTGGGTCGCTCTTTTAACCTGGGGTCAACCATAATCAAACTGTGACATCATAAATGAATAGAACAGTTTATAATTTATATCATTAAAAAATTTGGGTTAAGAGAATTTTAAAGTTACCTAAAACATGACATTAGAAGGCTCCGAATACTATTCCTAAGGCCTCAAGTTTGCATGTTGAAGTCGTTTTTGAGCCTAGAGTGTTGTAACATTTTTCAGCAAATTCAACTAGACTAGAATAATGACTTTTTTTTTGTTTTTTTTGTAAGGAAGAGATTTCTACCTAAGTGTTCATATCTTTCATTTTTCATGCTTCCAACTCTGCTGAAAAATGACCGCATTTTAGCGCCCTTGCGTTTTTCAGTAGGCTAGCGGCATGCAAGATGGGCCAATAAGCTACGGGGCGAAAACGAATGAAGCCTAGAGAACATAGTGGGCATTTGGACCAGGCATATTGACATATAAAGAGAAAGAACTTCTGACTCTTTCTAAAAAGTGGAAATCTTTTTCTTCAGAGAATCATCCCACACAGTAGATGACCAAAGTAGGGTATACTCTTTGTTATATTGACGGTAGATAAGTGGCGTAGGACTTTTTCCCCATTGCAAGGGTGTTTCCAGGAGCTTCAGATCTGGACCGTTTCACTTGGCCTGTCAATGGTTTTAACGGTTTGCCGGTAATGCGTCTGTTTGAACGGTTCAAGACGGTTTCTTATCCTAAACGGTTCTGTTGGGTTGGCCCGACCGGTGCTTGGACAAGTCTATAGTCCAACCGGCCTGTCTGGTCCGGTTTTAAAAACATGATGTAATGTATTTCACTGTATATATTCTGGTGACGTTCCCCTGATCACTTCTGTCAGTTTTGTAATATAGGTCAACCATTTTGGTTCCTTTGTGAGGTTCTTCTATGGTCTTCCAGCACCCACTGATTATATTCCTGCACGGATGGTTCTTACTACAATCGACTCTGCAGTTCATTGGGCAACCAGTTCGCCCTATGGTCCTGTTCACATCAACTGCCCTTTTAGGGAACCATTGGATAACAGTTCAAGAAAGTGGATGTTGAGCTGTTTAAAAGGCTTGGATTTTTGGATGTCAAGTGCTCAACCATTTACGAACTATATCCAACTGCAGTATCCTTATGGGTGCAATGGTACTCACAGCCAAATGACAGAGGTTCTTCAAGTGATTCAAGGGGCGAACCGAGGGCTTCTACTAATTGGTGCGATTCACAGAGAGGATGACATATGGGCAGCGCTTCTTTTGGCTAAGAAACTTTCATGGCCAGTTGTTGCCGACGTTTTGTCAGGTTTACGATTGAGAAAGTATTCAACGTACTTTGAAGTGGAGGGAAACCTTTTGTTTATCGATCATCTGGATCATTCTCTACTCTCTGATTCAGTCAGGAGTTGGGCACATGCTGATGTGATTGTTCAGGTTCATTTCTCCTCTCTCATTTTTCATTATTCCTCTGTCCTTTTTTGTTGGTCCGCTTTGGGGAATCCAACATTTTTCGAAAGCATAATGATTGTGCTTTACAAACTTCAACCTTCCAATTTAAGAAAGTGGGGCAAAGAGATACCAAATTTGTCTTCAGCTTTTCCAATTGATTAGCATTATGGGACAGCAAAAATTGGAACAACAGACTAACAATAAGGGACTGAGGGAGTATATTACTTGTGCGGGCATTCCAAAGGCATAGTCATTGTACTGATATTTGTTTTTGGTATGTTAGTATGCTTTCTGTTACTAGTTTCAGAATTTGAGTCCTTGTAAGCCATTTGCTCCAACTCTTGCTGGTGACTTTGAATTGCATTAAATAACAGGTTGGAAGTAGGATAACAAGCAAGCGAATTTCTCAGATGCTAGAGGACAGCTTTCCATGTGCTTATGTATTAGTGGAGAACCATCCATGTCGCCATGATCCTTCACATATTGTAACTCACAGGATTCAGAGTACCATCACACAATTTTCTGATTGTCTGCTTAAAGCTAACATCCCACAGATCAGCAGCAAATGGTGCGGTTTTCTAAAGGCTGTTGATAAAATGGTATTTCTTCTTTAGCCGTGATTTATTCTGTTCAATCTCCGCTACTGATAACATGTTTGATTTTCCTTTCATTTTGTCTAATTTTAACTGTAAGTACCTCCTTTTGACTCAAGACCTTGCTAAATACGGGTCTGACGCGCTGGCCTAGGGTGCAACTCAAGTTCAGTTGGTTAAACCGAGTTTTTGACCATTAGCACACTGGCTACATTAAGCAGCAATAAACTCTACCTTAACAAAACCCATCATAATAATAAGAAAAAGAAGGAAGAAGAGTATGTGGATCCCGCCTACGATTTCTTTAGGAAAATCCCTTGTACGCAAACTTTTAGAAGTGTATACTGTCTATTATTCTGTTTAATGATTGGTTGGAATTTTTATATTGTTTTCTCCTGATGGATACATACTTTCCCCACTTTTTAAAGTTTCCTTTTCCATGTTTTCTAGGTTGGATGGGAGATATCATTTCTGATCCATTCGGAATACTCCTTGACTGAACCCTATGTTGCATATGTTATTCCGGAATCACTTCATTGTGAGTCTGCTATATTTGTTGGGAACAGCATGCCTATACGTGATGCGGACATGTACGGATGTAACTGGGAACAGTGTACTAATAATATTCCTGTGATGTTAAGCTTAGAGTTACCATATCACTGGATACAGGTGGCTGGGAACAGAGGAGCTAGTGGCATTGATGGTTTGCTTAGCACAGCTATTGGTTTTGCTGTAGGATGCAACAAAAGAGTGAGTATTGGAGGATCCGAAAACAAACTGTTTAATGTTATTTTTCTAGTTGCCAATCACAGTCAGTTTGGTCTATTTAGTATTTAGGTTGGATGACTATCATATTGCTGCATGCAATGACAAAAATGGGCTTATAAAATTTGAACACACTGTGCCAGAAACATTCAAATTCACCTCCATGAATAGATATGAGATTTCCAGTTGACTGCGAATCCTACACCCCCTTTTTTTTTTTGTGTTTTGTTTCTGGTAAAGTCCCTATTATGTGGGATAGAACATGTTACTGCATTTTGCTATTTTTTACGAAGACATATTTCTTGCTCCATTATCTTTTGGTGAGACAAGGTCCTTAGCCTAACAATAGAATCATGATTTCATCATGTCGTTATTACATCCATGATATTGCTATCATCCCTGCTTACTATTGTCGTTATTACATCCATGATATATACCAGCATATACTCCTCCATTTTTTGTGAGAGTTCCAGTCCACTGAGAGTGCTACATTTTTTTTGTTGGTAAAGACCTTGCTATGGATGTTGTTACTTGGTTCTGATTCAACCACAAGCTTTCGGAAGGAAGTTGGCTCGAAACGTCTGATGATATCATGTTGGCAATGAATAGTGTAATTGACACAAAAGAAAACCTAAGTCTTTGACTCTTTGTCAACAATTCCATGCCTTCAACCTTCTGTAACCTAGTAATTACATTTTGTTTTTCTTTCTATTTGTAGTGATAAGATTGCGCTGAAGAGTTTTATAAAACATTTCGTTTCAGTAAAAGAATTACCTGCCTAAACAACAATTTTACTCAGCATTCTTGTAATTTTGTGAGTATTGCAATTTTAAGGACATCCATGATCATGTTCAGGTAACTTGTGTGATTGGAGATGTTTCTTTTCTGCATGATACAAATGGGTTGGCACTTCTGACACAAAGGTAACAAGTTCTCTTATGATTGTGCTTGTGTATTTCCCTAATGCTTGCTCAATATCCATTGGAATTCATTTCCATGACAAAATATACCTTCCCAGTTCCCACACAATGTAAACTAATGTGTACTATCAACTCTAAGTCGCTTTATCATTGGTAACATTTGTTTACTGACTGTCAGGATATTATGAATCTTTTCTATGGTCTATGTTCCTGCAAACTTTTGTTATTGTTGTTGTCTGTTGATGTAACGTATTAAGGTAGTTCTTTCGAATCACGTTTTTTGTTTTTATCATACGAGGTTATCTTGATTTGAGATTTGTACAAGTGGTCAAGAAACAATGGGATTATTGAAGTTGCTCATCTTTAGAAACTTTGGCAGGATATGATTTCCATTCTTCCCCTAAGAAGGGATACAAAGGAAAAAATAAAAGTTCCATTTAGTTGAGTGAAATTTTAGAACTTTCTTAAGGTGGAGGCTGGCATGCTTGTCTTCTCACGTTGTCTTTCTCCAGTGAAATTAAACATGGCACACCTAACTACTTATGCTGTCATTAATAGAGTGCTATAGCCACAATGCTTCTCATTATATTGAGTTATGTTTTGTTGCTTGAAGGATCTGCCGGAAGCCGATGACAATTCTTGTCATGAACAATCATGGTGGGGCAATCTTCAGTCTCCTTCCTATTGCAGATAGAACTGAAAAAAAAGTGTTGGATCAGTATTTCTACACTTCTCATAATGTTTCAATTCAGAACCTGTGCGTGGCCCATGGGTAAGAGTTCTAAGTTCTAAAAACTAAATTAGCACGTGTGTTGTCTTTTTGGTAATCTGCATACATCTATGCACTTTGAATTAATCAGTTATGCTCTAAAGTCTTGGTTGGTTGGCTACATCAATGGACAGGGGGGCATATAATCCCATTGGTTAGCATAGGATGAGCAATCCCACCTGCTGGGATTACATCTACCGCACAGCTCCCAAGATGCAATACCCCGAGTTTTTGGAAGTAGTTCGCATATGCATACCCAGTCAAGATGAAACCTTTAAGTTGCATCATATATACATGTATGTGTGTGTGTGTGTGTGTGTGTGTGTTTGGATCAGTATTATTACTGCAGAATATAAGTCTGTTAATTAGTGCTCACATGCAACATTTCTAAGGGTGTGCTTGCTTTTCCAGAAGACAAAGAAAAGCATTTTCTTTTTTTGGAAATACTGTATCAGCTCAATATTGAAGCATAGACAATATATAGTGACTATTGGAGTAGATAACAGTCTTATCATCAACCAAAAAGTAAAGAAAGTCCCACATAGTGAGCGCTGATGGTTTAGAGTTGTTTGCTCATGTGTATTTTCGTTTTGCAAGTTGTCTATATGTGAATAGTTCACTGTGTTAGGTTTATCTAGTTTTTCAACGTCATTTGTGTTACTACTAAATATGTGCTCGGTTCTTAGATTGAGAAAATGAAAATTTGTGCAGTTTGAAGCATGTGAAAGTGGAGACAAAAATGGAATTGCAGGATGCCTTGTTAACATCTCAACAGGAGGAGATTGATTGGATCATAGAGGTTCACAGCTGTATTGATGCAAATGCTGCTTTCCACAGGTATTCAGATTATACCATGGCTTCAATGTTTACCTTATAGCCTCTACTACCTACCAGCTAACTCACCATGGCTTCAATGTTTACCTTATAGCCTCTACTACCTACCAGCTAACTCATCTTCGTCCGCTTCTCAGTAAGTTGAGACGATTTGCATGTCAAGCTGCGGACAATGCCTTGGCCCTTGTTTCAAGGTTTTCAACTTCAGATTGTATGTCAGCTGGTTCCTTTCTTGTTGGGATCGGTAAAATGGAGTACTCCCTTTATAGGTGTGAGTTTTACTTGATGGACTCAGTTCTAAAGATGCCTTGATCATATATTTGAACTCCAAAATGTATTACTGATGTTGTTCAAACTGTTGTGACAGAATCAAGCTATGTGCCCCACCTACTTCAACTTCTGCACCTTATGACTCTATGAGCTGCTACAGAGAAGGTTTTATTATAGCTTTGTTTCTTGAAGATGGAAGTGTGGGGTTTGGTGAGGTTAGTGTGTAAGTTTTTTTCCCCTTTCCTTTTGTTTGCAGGGGAAAACATCAGTGGATGTCATGTTTGGTGTCCCTTCTGCTTTGGTAATATTTGAAAGTAATTAGTCACATGTCACAACATAGAAGTTGTCATAAAGAATATTAACTAAATTAAACCTTAGCAAAACATCATTTATGTGATCCCAGGAAGAGTGTGAACTGTGAAGTATGTAGATCCAATCTGAAGTTTGAGATCTGCCTTTTGTTTCGAAATAAGTACAATTCATAGTCTTTATTTACTTATATAGTTATATTGAATTTTGGAAATTATTATAAATTATATAGCTTCATCTTTATCTTAAAGCAGCTAATTCGGTTGGCTACGAGCTAGGTTTTATAGTTCCCTTTTTCCCTGTTTTTAAAACTTTTCTTTGTGCAGATTAATAAATTGTCCGTCTTGTTTATCAAAGTTAATATAGATAATGAGGCACTGCTAAGTAGTTAATGTGATAGTGTAGGAGTTCAGATGTTTAAAGAACAGACCTCTCCATTTTAATTGTTGTTTTACATGTCACTTGTCTGTTGATATTTGTAATCCCTCATGGAAAAACCTTAGATGACTTGAGTAGTAGCAAAAAAGAATTGTTCCTGGAAATGGATAAAAAAGGGTTTATGGCTGTAGCTATTGATTAATGGGTTTCTTATTTTTTATTTATAAAAAAAAAGGTTTTCTTATTTTTAAGTACTAGTTGTATGGGTTCTATGCATAGAACCAATGGCTTTGGTTTTTCCAAGAAAACAACAATATAGTTAGCTGTGTGATTTGATCTTCAATTCGAAGACTTAGTTTATTATCCCACTTTGTATAATCTATAAAATGATGTTATGTGGACATGCATGTAGGCGGTAGCCCTTTATGTATTCTATTTCCTAGTTTCAGAAAATAGGGGTCTTAATTTTCCTTTGTAGCTGCAAAAGAACAGAAATATAATGCGTTTTTCCAAATTCACTTTCCTCAAAAGGTTCTTAAAGGAAGAAAGAGTCATATGCTTCACCTATGATTCATTGACTAACATGTACATGTAGTGGTACATTCCAGTATATGCAACCTTTAATTTCTGTGTTGCTGTCCTCTTTCCATCCCTTAAATTCTTTGTTCTTCAGGTTTCCTCTTTTTCGTTTCTACTCAGGACTAAAAGTTCTTTGCATGCTTCTTATACACTACATACTATGTGTGCAGGTTGCACCTCTTGAGATCCATGAAGAGAACTTGATTGATGTTGAAGATCAACTCAGGTTTCTTATTCATGCCATACAACAAGAAAAGATCAGTTGCTTCCTGCCTCTGCTAAAGGGCTCGATTTCCTCTTGGATATGGACCAGTTTAGGAATATTGGTATGTCCCTTAATTGTCATTCCGCAAATTCACTGTTTTGTTATCTAGATGACTAGATGTTGTAGGTAACAGTAGAAGTTGAGTTGAATTTCTTGCTACTTATCTTCTCATTCTGGCTCATGGAATGGTTAAGCTCCTTTCGTGTTATATAGCCAGGTTCAATCTTTCCAAGTGTCAGATGTGGTTTGGAAATGGCCATCCTTAATGCTTTAGCCGCGAAGGAAGGTTCCAGTTTATTGAACATACTCCATCCTGAGACAGCTACAGAAGAACTATCTCAAAGGTCTTTTACTGTTCAGATTTGCGCTCTTATTGACTCGGATGGGACTCCAAAAGATGTTGCTGATATTGCTGCTACACTTGTTGGAGAAGGGTTCTCTGCCATAAAGCTAAAAGTGAGAAGTCTATCCCTAAGTTTAACATTAAAGACCACATTGTTCTAGATGACATGTAATTAAGCAATTTGGTATTGGGAACCATTCGTCTAACTAGACTAATAGTGGGAGGATAATTAGAGTGATAGTGATGGTTTATTATTAGCAGACCTCCAAAGGTTGACATTGTGGGCAAGCATATGGACCGTAAGGGCTTAAAGTCTCGGACCATCTCAAATACTAGTTGGACTACTAAGGATTTTACTAATAACAGGTTGCACGTCGGCAAGATCCTATTGAAGATGCCAGAGTTATACAAGAAGTTAGAAAGAGGGTGGGACCCCAGATTAACCTTCGTGCTGATGCGAATCAAAAGTGGACCTATGATGAAGCAGTTCGTTTTTCTTCCTCTGTGATGAACTGTAACCTGCAATATATTGAGGTATGAATGTATGATACATGTTTCGGTTGATATTACCTCTTGTAGGCCAGCTGATTGCTTTTTGGTAGGTTTATGTTCTGATTCACATATTTCCTTTTGATTGAAAATGCATAGACATTTTGACCAGTGGTTTCAAATTGGGATACGTATCGTGTATCGTTTATTTTATTTTACGAATCGTATCGGAATACGTATTGTGTATCGTAAGATACGTTAACAAGCTAATATACAATAAATAATAGTTATACTTAATAATAATCTAAAATTTTGGCGTATATTTGAAAAATAAGTGTTTTATGTATGGAAAAAATGTTTTTAGGATAAAGTCTCTCAGGTAGGGTCTATCGCATTGAGGCTTTCTAGTGCCTGAGGTTAAGGGAAGAGAAAAATAGCCATTATCGGATTCACGCAAAACATGATTGAAATACGTTCTTTCTCTTGTTCGAGCTTTGGGTTTGGGTTTCTTTTAAATGATTTGGATACGACCATAATTAGATGAAAAGATCAGAACGTGTTTGGTGTTCCACCCCTTAAAATATGGTATGATTTGTTCTTTGTAAGTAATCGCAGGATACGCTATGAATCGGGATATGCTATTATATCGTAGGATACACTGCCGTATTGTAAGATGTCTATACAAAAGGATACGGTCTGCGATACGTATCGTTTTTGGAAGGAGACGATACGAATCGTAGGATACGTACGCAGACGAAGATGAACCATACAAATGAATAGTCACTTTGGAAACACATGAATACCACAATTTTGCATTGTGCCACAATGCAAAATTGTGGTATTCATGTGTTTCCAAAGTGACTATTCATTTGTATGGTTTCTTCTGCATGTTGATTTAATTAGGTTACATCATTTAGATAGCTTAGCGGATGTTGATTGTTATTTTGCTGTCTTCATGTTGCTCTTATTGCCTCAGGAACCTGTTCAGGATGAAGAGGAGATAATCAAATTCTGTGAACAAACTGGCCTACCTGTTGCACTGGATGAAACCATTGGGAATATTCGAGATAATACTCTTGAAAGGCTAGCAAAGTTCACTCACCCTGGAGTAGCTGCTGTTGTAAGTGGAACTATATTCTCGTTATCCAAAGTTATGGGAAGGAGCAGCATGTAATGCAAGTTAAAATATTTATCCTAGTGCATGCTTGATGCTTCATATAAAACTATTCTGGGTGAAGGAAATAGACAATCAGATGACCGGAAAAGGCGGAAATACAAGATTTTTATTTTTATTTTTACCATAGCTGAACTCAATTTACTGGAATTTTTGTTTAGGATTGTCCAGATTTTTTAGTCATCTGGGACCTGGTGGTAATGAGAGCAAAAACACTCCAGTAAACGTTCTGAGCATGGGGACTAGCTTTGATTGTGCAGGATGCGAAGAGCTTCATATCTTGTCGATAGTATTATTGCTTCCTGTTATGGCTTCCTTTTTTTTTTTTTTTTTTCCCGCTAAACAGGAAAATTATTTATCACCACTGGTTAATTGAAGCTGAAGCAGTTAGATTCTTCAGTCAAAAAAAAAAACAAAAAAATGTGCACTGACCTATGCTTTTTCGACAGGTATTTTACCATTGTGGGAGAGTCTGTAATGTGAACCTAATTTGTTTTTTAACTTACAATTCATACCAGGTTATCAAACCAAGTATTGTTGGGGGTTTTGAAAATGCGGCATTGATTGCAAGATGGGCTCAGCAGCAGGACAAGTTAAGTGTTATTAGTGCTACGTTTGAGAGTAGCCTAGGTTTGTCAGCCTATGCCCAGTTCTCATACTTCCTTGAGCTGCAAAAGGAAGATATATGCAGAACAATGGAAAAGGAACCTTCCCCTACTATAGCACATGGTCTTGGAACTTATCGCTGGCTTAAGGAAGACATAACTGCTGAACCTCTGAATATTTATCGTAATCCATCCAGTGGCTTCATAGAAGCATTTGTTGATGATGCTGGCCGTGTCTTGACGAAATTTCAAGTCAACCGCAAGGTAATCCTTCGAAATTTTACTGGGGAAGAAGTTCAGAGGTACCAGTTAAATGTTGATTCGGAGGTTTTTTCGGTTTCCATCAACGTACAAGAGATTGGACCAAAAACTGAAGTAAGTGCAGGAGTATATCATATGATGCTCATCGTTTGTATCCTTCATAGTCATGGATGCGTTGAATTTCCTCCAATGTCTCTAGAGTACTCTGTAACTAACTTTACTTCCTGATGACATGGCACATCATTCATCAAAGGTTGTGGGAAGTGGAAGATACCTTGGTGCTTTTCTTTAGTTATCTTTTCCTTTTTGGTTGGGATCCTTGTTCATATTTGGGTTAAGCTTTATAATTCAATGTGGCAAATGTTTTGCTGGCATGTGAAGAATTATACCTATTTATGATGTAATATACTAATATGTCCACATTTCTAAGCCTAGCAGGAAGGCAGTTGTGACTAAAAAACTTCTTGGCATTCATTTCATTTTTAAGTGCTTCCCATTAGCAGCTTCATTGTTATTGTTAGAGCTACTTCTTGTAATTCTTCTTCACTCATTCATAGTTGGGTTGATGCAGAAAAATGTTCTTGTGTTTCTCCATGGGTTCCTTGGAACTGGTGAAGACTGGATGCCCATTATGAAGGCCCTCTCAGGATCTGCAAGATGCATTTCGGTTGACCTTCCTGGGCATGGGGAGTCAAGGATACGAAATCATGGCATTTGGGAAACGAAAAGAGAACCAAGTTTGTCAATTGAAGTAGTTGCAGATATAGTAAATAAGTTGATTGACAATATTACTCCTGGAAAAGTTACCTTAGTTGGATACTCGATGGGAGCAAGAACTGCATTGTACATGGCCCTGAGGTGCTCTACTAAGGTACATTAGTGGATGGTTGAATTTATGATTGTCTATTTGAGTTAGCTGTTGGGCCTGTTTGTACGTTTGTCAAGGTTAAATAACTGTCGGATATGAATCCCACAAACATGTGGGATATGCAACTATGATGCGGATGCGGTATTGTGAGCAAACATGTAATAGTCTGATAGGGATACCTATCCTATGGGATTATACATCCCTTCCATATTAGTTCAGTCAAACAAACAAGCCCTTAAACTACTCTCAAAATCTAAGCTTCTGTGATGCTAGATTGAAGGAGCTGTCATGGTATCTGGAAGCCCTGGATTAGCTGATGGGCCAGCTAGAAAGATCCGTAGGGCTAAAGATGACTCCAAATCGAGCTCTCTTATTGCTCAGGGCTTGGAACTCTTTCTAGATGTCTGGTATGCTGGAGAGCTGTGGAATAGGTAATTGTTGGGTTTTCCGTGTCAAACGTTTTGCTTCTATTGTTGGCATATTTATACTTGAAGAATCGAGCAATGAGGTGATTAATACATTTCTTTCGCTATTCAGCTTAAGATTTCATCCCCATTTCAAGAAGATAGTTGCTAGCCGTTTGCAGCACAATGACATAAACACCCTTGCGAAAGTTCTGTCTGATTCAAGTACCGGGAGGCAGCAGTAAGTTTTTTTTTTTTTTTTTCCCGTATTTGTAGATTTGTGCTTTCCGTAAATACATCATACTTTATGGTTTATTAGTTTAACTATTTAATCTAATTGGTTATATCCTTCATGGCTTGTGCATCAGAACTTGAGTTCCGAGGATTTGGAAAGAGATTTGGCTACTATCATCATGTTCATATTTAGGTCATTATGTGCTTGGCTTGAATTAATTAGTGCATGCAAGAGCTCAATGCTGCTGTGTTGAAACTTGTTAATGAATCTATTTGATACTGGATGGTCACGCGAAAAACATGACCATTACACATTTTGTGCTTGGGTATCTAGTCCTGTTATCTTAGCTGTAGAATGAAGCCACTCGTGCTGAGTTGACAGTTTTTCTTGGAACATTTTATGGACTTCTTACCATTTACTGGCTAGTGGTTGACCTTTTCCTCCATTGCCTGATAGGCCATTGTGGGAAGACCTGAGGCACAACAAAGTTCCTCTCCTACTCGTCGTTGGGGAAAAGGATGACAAGTTTAAAAAGATTGCTCAGAAAATGTTCCAACAAGTAAATCATGAGGCAAGGAGCATAGACGATTCAAAAGATATTTGTGAAATTGTTGAGGTTCCAAAATGTGGACATGCTGTGCATTTAGAGAATCCCCTTCCTCTAGTTAGAGCAGTAAGACAGTTTCTCAATAAGTCGAAAGGAGTTTGACTCCTGAACCAGGTTTCAGTAGAGATTCGCTGGCATGATATTCAATCAGCTCGATTCGCGTTAATTGTTTACAGACCTATGTCAAAGGTCATCACTGAAGGATTGTTACGAAAGGGCGTCATCATTATCGTAAGTTTCTGATTTATTTTGTCACACTTTGAAGCTGGAGACTTGGTGGAACAGAGAATGAGAGGACATTTTACCCATTTAGCATTGAACTATGGAACTGGCGATTATATGGTTTTGCATCTCTCTTGGCGATCAAATGTTCTTTCTTTCTCCAGACATGAATCATTTACAGTTGATCAGGATTGAGGTAATACTGTCAGCAATCTTCTTTTTAGCAGACCCATGGAGAAATACATACATCATTTGTACATTCATTCTCGATCTAAGAACATCGTTTGGTATCTTTGTGTTTCCATTTCTCATGCCTCTTTATTCTTGCTCTTAATTTGATATACAACGTGTGATGTTGGGTGAGCAGACAAAGCATCCCCAACTTAACCACACATGATCTTATGTTCCAAAAAATACATGTTCTTATTCTGTTATACTATAGACTACATATTACGCCTTGATGAGATAGGCAATTGTGAGAGAGTATTCCATCAAGGAGACGGTATTTTTTAGTGAAGAGCATCCTGATCCTGCTTACAGCTCGTTTGGTTGTCCAACCACCAATCTCAGCTCACGAAATCATGGTGCAGACTGCCATTTCCACCAAGAGAGCACCCTATGATTTTGGTTGGTAGTGGAACCTTCTCCATCATGAAGTTTTGATGTGAAATTGGTGGCCAAACAACCAAAGCAACGTTCGTATTAGGACCAGAATAGGTGGTTCCAAGTTTGCACCACCAACTCCAAACACGACGGTAGGACTAACCAGGTCAGGATTCCTGCTGCGGACACTGTGGAAGCAACAGCCAAACGACGACTATGTCTTGCGATTTTTGGATGCAACTCGCGCAGAGTGATTGTGATCCCGGCACCGGTGAATGCGAAAGTGAGAGAGAGGAGAAAGGCATGGAAAAAGGAGGGCTTGTCCTTAAATAGGATAGTAGGAACAGGGTTGCCCCCCACATCTTCAAGTGGCAGCTGTAGAAAACCAAAAACTGTTAGAAATGCAATTCCGAAAATAATTTCTTCAAGAGGAGCTGCCGGGGTGAATGTGAAAGAAGTCTTATCCATTTTTGTGATGAGATGGAGTGAGTTAAGAGTAGGTTTTTTTATCTAGGGGTTTGCAGCTGCTATTGATAGATGCCAAGGTGCATTGAGGGTTGCACATTTTATAGGCGCTCTTGATAAAGGCTTGTTTGTCACACTCCGTCGTAAGCTAAACTGCATTTTTTTAAAATTTGTGGATTTTTTGTTTTCATAGTACAATATTAGGTTATCTGTCCAAACTAATGATGCAAAGACTTGCGAAGAAAGTAACCGTTGTTGAGGTAATCCAAGTTACTAAGTTTTGGCTCAATAAGTTAAAATGAATTTTCTTTTTTTGTCTTTAAGTTGTTCAAATTTTGATTTCCAACACTTAACAAGATGTAAAAAAATGTTACTATTATTTTTTAAATAACTCTAGTCAAACTCAAAATATGAGGAATGTTTCGCTGGTCTTCCCTTGACGTGTTACACACGTATAATTAAGTAATACTAGATTCATCTATATCTATCTCCTAAGTTGGTCAATTCCTATTAATTCCATCACAGGAAGATATAATTAACATGAAAGGGCAAATTGTCAAGGAGTTCACTACAAGTCTCGCCCGAAACTTAAGAGGAAAGGATGGGAAAATTCACAACAAAGAATTGTTCCACTTTCTTTTTAAAAGTTCTTTTAAAAAAGAGAGAGGTAATTTTAAGTTAAAAAATTATGTATTTATGCAAATAATTTTTTTACAAATATGGATATTGTTTTATAGATCTAACTGAGATCTTTTAAACAATGCAAAAGAAATCAAAAATTTATTTTTTATTTCCATAATATGTGAGTTCGAAATTACTTTTTTTTTGGAAAGAAAGGTTTAGAAAGAAAGTGAAACGGGACAGGTATTACCCCAAAAAGACGACAAGAAAATGATGAAGTCTTCTTCTCTGTCCAAAGTCAAGAGCTAAGGCCTTGTTTGGTTGGGGAATAACGTAATGATGAAGACTTCAGGTCTTCTTCAGCCCCTAGTTAATGGTTTCTGAAATTGGTGGGAAAACATTGAATGAGACATTAGGGGCCGTGGGCCATGGCCGATTGAATTTTTCTACCTGAACATATTACGTGTTCTCTTCCCAACTCAAAAAGAATTTTTCAAAAAATTTCCTCTATTTTCAATATTTCTCTCTCTATCTCTCTCCACTTATTACCCCTACTATTTTTCAAAAAAATTTTCAAAAACCAAACCAAACACAGCATTTATTTTTTAAATCATGGTATTCAAAGCGTTCAGATCATATTACGTGTTGTTGATGTCATCGTATCAACGATCTCTCCAAATTATTTGTACTTTTCAAAAATTGTTCTTGGAATATGAAGTTGATTAACGGAAATCAACTTCTAATACGGGAATGCCTACATTACAGGAGTGTAAAGCACGAACGTAACCGTTCATCCCTACAATTAATGGTTCAAATTTTAAAAAATATCATAAAAGACATCTTACATGTATGACACTTTTAACAAATACAGACCATCAAATATTTTTGGACTACTCAGATTGTATACTACACTCGTGTTGTGCACTCCACCCCTGTTGTGCAGGGGTCCCATAGATCCCGTTTTCACCCAACAAAAGTTTGTCCCCTTTAATACTATAGCGCCGCCAAGAAGTTGCTACGAAATTTTGGTTCAACAACCGGGTAATTAGTGGTGGTATTCATTCAAACTCTTCCTATTCCAACAATTACCCTGTTGGAACTTTCAAAACAAAATGGTACGAACTTTCATCGATAAAAGGAGCTTAATACATCAAAAGATGGTTATCAGTCTTAAGAGAATACAATAACCAAACATGAGGCATAGATTCTCAAGTTTTGACTCATGAACCATGCAATCCAAAAGCCAAACACCGGCGAGCTACACAACAAACCCCGACGACAGCGAGCACCATCACACGCTAGATCTGGGGGACCCAGACTAGGACAATAGAACACCCTAACCAAAGAGGGCTGCTTTCCCCCCACCCCCCCCTCCTTTCCCGTTTTGCCCTCGCCTCCTGATAGGTGATGAAAAGCACCCGTTTATTCTCATTAACTTAAGCTTTGTCGGACCTAATTAGTGTTATTTAACGAGGTTTAATTGAATTGTGGTGTTTCAGAGGTTTCGGAATATTCGAAAAGGATTTGGAGTAAGAATCGTGAGTTAAGGATGTTCCGCTGGATTCCATGGCTTGAAGAGGAGCGAAACGGCAAAGGCCAGGAATCTGGTCCAGACCAAAGACTTGCTGGTCCGGACGACCAAGGCTTGAGCAACACCTAGACATTCTGTTTTTTTGGTCCGGACCAAAGAACCGCTGGTCCGGACCAGCGGCAGCAGTGACGTCAATCTCTGGGCCAACTATAAAAGGGAGGCCTTACTTTATTAATTAGGTCACGTTCTTTTTTTAGAGAATATAAAAGGGAGGCTTGGGTTCATTCTTTAGGGAGACTTTATATACTTTCCAGAGACGAGAGAAAGAGGTGCCGTGACAGGGATATTTGTTCAAGTCTTCCATGTCTTCGATTTCAATTGCATCGTTCTTTTCCATGGCCGGCTAAACTCCTTATCTAGGGGAAGATGAAATTCCGTATCAAGTAACTATATTTTTGTGTAGGGTTTTGGTTTTGTTATTCGAATCGATTGTGAGACTAAGAATCCTTTCCGTTTCAATTGAACGGATTGATTTTACTTTTTCTTATCTATTGAGTATTTGTATTTCGGATTTCAAATACTTAGTCTTGCAATGGTTTTCATTGATTGTGGTTTGAGTTCTGAGATAGATTATGCTCGTAAGACGGATCGTGCCGTTAGGTAGCCAAACTGTGCTACTGAGAGACGGTTCGTGCCATGGGATAGTCTATGCCTTTTAATAACCCGATTATTTTCTTGACGATTATTGTTAGGATTTGCAAGTCCTAGCAATAATCCCTTTTGATTCGAATAAATAAACCTAACCTATGCATATTGTTGTTATGCGGTCGGAGTGGATTCCAAACCTTAGATATTTTCTCCCCAATCGTTACAAACTTTCCATTTAATTTATTCTCTTAGTTTAATAAATTCTCCACATTCAAACAACCAAATTTCCTTTGCCTGAATTAATCTAAAAGTTAATCGAATTTATCGTAACTTAGCCATTCAGTCCCCGTTGGAATTATACTCGGTTTTAACCATTATTCTACGGAGTAGTAGTTAACCCCTCTCGTTCTTTCCAGTGTTAGTCTTTCTTTTTTTTTTTTTCTTTCTTTCTTTTTTCTTCTAATTTTCAATTCTTTTCATTTCTATATTAAAAAATATATTTCAAAAATTACGTGCTCCAATTTTTAATTCAGTTGAACCGGGGCGATGGTCGTAATGAAGTTTTTGCTCTAAGGCCTTTCAACGAGCACCCTAAAACTCATTTTTTAATTTCAGGACTCTCTTAGGGTGTCTATTGAAAGGTCTTGGAGTCAAAAATTTATTACGACCATTTAGGATGAAATGATCAGAAAAATAACATTTTTGCACCAGTTCAAAAGGATTGAAAATTGAAAAACTTATTTTTTTACACCATTTATACCTTTAAAAAATATAGTTAAAAATTAATGAATACACTTATTTTTTAATGAATTCAACTGTTTTTTTTTCTTTTTGCCCTATATATATATATATATATATATATTACATAAAAATAGTTAAAAAATAAAATTTTCAATTTTCAATCCGTTTGAATCTAAGGCCTTTCAACAAGCACCATAAGACTCTTTATTTGTGGCCTATTTTCGGACTTATTTCGATTCAACACACATTAATCGATTTTGGATTTATTTATTTCCTATCCTAATAGGAAGAAGAATAGCACTATCTGTAATAGCACTATCTGCTGTTCTTAAATAGTAAATTGTTTCTTTTTACTGCTCTATATATGTAAGAGGAGAGCCGATTAATCCCGATTTTCTTTTCAATTTGACTCGAGAATGTATTCAATTACTTGAACCTATTAGACTTGAACCTATTATTAAAGAGAAAAAAAAGGAAAAAAATCAAACTGAAAAAGAAAGAAAAGGAAATAAAATGAAAAAAAAACAAACTGGAAAGAAAGAAAGAAAAGGGGAAAAAAAAAAGAACCGAACGGTAAAGAAAGAATAAAAGAACCCTGAATAAAAAAAAAAAAACCAAACTGAAAAGAAAAAAAACTAAAATAAGATGTCTCGAGCAGAAGAATCAAACAATATAAAAGTATGGACCGAAGTATAAAAAAGTTCAAATAAGATGAACCTAAATACAGTAAAATAGGTGCATAACAATGAAAGAACAAGTGTATTTTGGACTAACTTAATTATTCTTAAATCAATTGGTATTACAAGTGTTTAGTGAATTTTTTGAACTTTTTGTCAAAATTTTGGAATTAATCAATCGTCTCAAACACAAGAATAGAAAAGTACACATGTATGAACCGAAGGACAAAAAAAATTCGGATAACACGCACAAAACGACAATAAAATGGATGCATAACAATGATGAGTAAGGGTGAGTTTGAACGATAATAAAAAATTAAGTGTTCCAAAATTCAATCCGTTTGAACGGGTGGAAAGATTTTAGTTTTTTGATCATTTTATTCTAAATGGTCATAATTAAATTTTGACTGTAGGGCTCTCGTTGATTAATCCTAAGAGATATTTGATTCTACGACTTTCTTATGGTTAATCAACGAGAGCCCTATAGTCAAAATTTAATTATGATCATTTAGAATAAAATGATCAGAAAACTAAAATCTTTCCACCAGTTCAAATAGATTGAATTTTGGAACACTTAATTTTTCAACATTTTTATACAGTTTAAACTACCACAAAAAATATATAATTTTTCCATTTTCTATTATTTCATCATCAATATTAGATTCATTTGATAGGTTTCGTTGAGTAGATTTCAAAAATATAAAATTTATTTTAAATAAATAAGTCAAGAAAAAGTTATTACAATTTAAAACAAAAAAATAAAATGAAAGAGAGAGAGGGAAGCAATTTCCCTAACCAAAATAGAAAAGAAAACAAACCCCTCTTCCCCTGATGCGCCGCCGTTGGAAATTCTGTTTCTCGCTGCCTCAAAATCGATCTCTACTGTTGAAGGAGAGAGGTGGAAAATGAGCTTTGATCATGGCCTTAGCTCTTCTGATCTTTAGATCTACGGTGTTCGAACCAACTTCACTTGCGCACTGGCCAAAAAGGGAGATGGGAAGCTGGTGATGGAGAGGTGGCTGGCTAAGAGAGGAGGGGCTGAGGAGTGGCGGAGATCGAGGAAAGATGCAGGAAAACGCTGACCTTGTGGCGAGGAAGGAGAAAGGAGAAAGAGGGAGAAAACAAATACAAGGGATAAAATCATGTGAACGGGAGTAAAACCCTCCCCTCCCGCTACCGGGAAAAGGCCATGGGAGACCCTTGGAGGGGAAGGGGAAGGGGAAGGGGAAGGAGGAAGGGTAGCGGCAGAGGAAACCTAAAAGATGCTTTTTAGAGAGAGATCGAGAGAGAGACGAGGGTTTTATCCTACTATAAATAGTTGAACGGGTGTGGAACAAGTGATCACTTAAAAATAATTCATAGAACTTTTTCTCCTAATAGTTTGGATGGATCCAAAAAATTTCTACACTGATTACATAAAAAACATTTACCCTGCTTCATCCTTTCAAAGTTTGAATGTTTGGGATCGAACTGTACGCCCAATGATCAGTGTAAGTGGGAAAACACCGAAAAAGAAACAACTTCTCGATTATACCCAAGGCAATATATCCTTTCTATTCCGGAAAAGAAACAATTTCTCGAGAGCCTCCAAGGATCCCTTTGGAAGGCGATTTCATTGGAACTCATCAGAGCTTGAATCAGGTGGTGGGTGATTCCACATCACTTACACCCACTAGAGGTGAAACTAGGAAGAAGCTTCGAGAGAAAATAAAGATGTTGAAGGCTTCAAAGAGTTAAGGCTTGCATGTCATTTGTGTTGCTAATTTCTTAAAGTGTGCTTTGAGCGTTATTGGATATCTGCTATGTTTTATTTAGGGTTTTTTGAATTTCTCATTTTTTTTTTCTTTTCCTCCTGGGGTATGTTTCTTGTAGGTTGTATATTCGATTAGCCTTTTTTCTATTTCAAGCTAAGTTACCCAAAAAAGAACTTCTTGAGTAACAGAGATCGAATGCACTGAAAAATGAACACAGAAAGCTGGGAATTTAGTAAACAAATTCAATATATCCTTTCTTTTTTGAATTTTGATTCCTCACTCATCACATTGACATACTCCTGATAAATTAAGTGCTGCTACCTCCACTGTATTGAAACATTCTACTACAATCTATTTAAATACGATAGCCAAAATGACTGTATTTCTATATTCCGGTCCGGTCCAACACGGAATGAAGGCAACGTTAATTTAATTTACATATCTGATGCCCTCATTGAAGAAATGTCTAGAGAGAGACAACTCCGAACACAACTATGTCAAGGACCGTTCAATTATTCGATGCATATGGGTCCACATGCATGCATCGAATGGTTAGTGCGCCCGGAGTTCTGTTTCTAATTAGGATTGGGCTTCAAAAGTGGTGTTGAAGTTGGGCATTTCTCGCACAAGCACCGACCACCTATGCAGCAGTTAGGGAAACCTTGGCACACTGCGTTACAATCTATCATTCTTGGACACCGAAATGTCTGATAATTATATCCCCCAGCCGCAACCCCTGCCACCACCGAGCCTGACACACCTGCAGCCACCAATATTTCATTTCATTTACTAATTAGCTACCTCTATTTTCACAAAAAAAAAAAAATTATTATTACAGATCCAGCTTCTGTACAGTCTCTGTACCGTCTTGTTGGATTCATTGTATTTGTGCCCCGGTAAAGAACCGGCTTTAATGATCGAAAAAGTTCATTTTTTTAAAGCCCGTTGAAAACATCAGTTGCATATCGTTTGGTATGTTTTTCAAGAAGCGTCTATATTGAGAGAGAAACATATTACACCACTGAATCTGAATCAAAGTTTCTCAATATAGATGTGTTCTAAAAACATGTATGATTAACATGATTTTTGAAAGCTGAAGTTTGAGAGCTTTACAAGGTGAGCGGTTCCGCTCATTGTGAGCTCGAAAAGTTAGAGTCCATAATAATCCCAACAAAATGGTGAAAGGTTTGGAGAGGAAACATTTTCATTTAGCGTTCATAAATGTGTGTGTGAGAGAGAGAGAGAGAGAGGAACTAACCAAATGCAGCAACCAAGAGGAAGACCGACAGAGAAATTTCAAAGGGAGCTTTCTCCATGATGTATTTGTGTCCTGTGGTGCTCTTGGGTTTAACATTTGTAGGGATAAATAGGTTTATCTAGCCTAGGCATTTAATATGTTTGGTGGTTCAGGGATGAGCTCCTCTCCGGTCCATTTTCATGGGGAGCAATTCAGTTCTAGTTTTTTTTTTGGTCCAGTCCGGTTCAGTTTTGGGTCGTTGTGGGCCCCTCCGGGGTCCACAACAATGATCGGAATCGTTCATTTTGTAGAGCTCGTCGAATATGTCGGCCACGCCAAAAATTAGCTTCATCGAACATCAATCGGTACATGGATGAAACAAATTTGTACAAGGAAAAAGCGGTGACAAAAATTAAGTTAAAATTAATAATTGCCCATTTTTTTCATGAATAAATCTGTTTCATCCATGTACCTATTGATGTTCGATAAAGCTAATTTTTGGCATGGACGACATATTCGACGAGCTCTACAAAATGAACTATTCCGATCATTGTTGTGGGCCCGGGAGGGGCCCACAACGGCCCAAAACTGGATCGGACTGGACCAAAAAAAAACTGGAGCTGAATTGCTCCCATTTTCATGGACTGGACCCTCCATTTTTTTTTCCGTTTGCAGGCCTTTCTCGGATTCACTTTGATGATTCAAACCGTTCGCATTTTAGGACTCGTCGAGAGTATCAACCAAACCAAAAATCAAGTTGATGAGATATCGTTTGATATGATTTCGGAACATATTAATTTGTCTTGGAATAATAACAAAATTAGTAAAAATGCATTCCGAAAGTACTCCATCCGTTCTAATTTAATTCACTTTTGAGAGTTTGTGTCACTTTTTAATTGATTATATCTTATAATATATAATATTTATGTGATTTTTAAAAACACTATTTTTTATAGAAAAAAACGAGATCTATCAAACAAGATTCATATTGGATATAAAATTCATTACCAATTTAAAGATATAACTAATTTTTTATCTGGTTAAAATAGAACGGAAGACAAGAAAATTAGGACAAAGAGAATAATATATAAATAAATATCTGATCAACCTGATTTTTGGCATAACAATGTACTTCGCAAGCTCTAAAATGGAACGGTTTGAATCATTCAAGGGAGCGGGCAAACTGAACTTTCCAGTCCTTACCATCTTGTTGTACACGTGTAAGGATAAAAGGATTTACTTTCATGTCACATGAAAGTGTACAACATATCACATGAAGTGTACTTGTTACGGATGGGACCTGAGTGACCTTAAATGCACCGTTACATTTATTTTAATCATTCAATTCGCATAGTCATGGTGGTAGTCGGTGAGTTAGGAGAAGTTTTTCGGTGTGGGGTGGGCACGGGCCACATGGTCTAGAGCACCATTTCGGCGGTCCAAACGTATTTTGGATGGTCCAAATCTGTTTAGATAATTTTTTAGTGTAAAATTATCAAAACATCTTTTCAAGTCCAAACAGATCTGGGCTGTTCAAAATACGTTTAGACGGTCGAGATGTGTGCTCGGCACCACGTAATCAGTGCCCGCTCGGCACTGAAAAATTTCTCCCCAGTAAGATGCACTTTCCCTTTCCTAAGTTGTTCAAAGTTCCATATCCCAATTGGATATTTAATGGTTACCTTTAGAGACCATTAGTCCTGAAGTAAGTCCAATATGTGTTTTTTGGGTCTTTTTAAAACTTTCTTTAGTTTTGTATCAATTTCTTTTTGGGAACATTCTTGATGAAAATTCGATCTAGAGTTCGAAGTTTTTTTGTTTTGGTTTGAAGTATAGATCCTTGGGCGTGATCGTGGGAGGCATACCATGGCAATGCCGTACCATAAAGTTTGGTTAAAGTGGGACATAGAAGGAGTGAAATTGATAGATTTATAAAAATAAAGAGAGAAATAAGGAGGATGGTAAAATAGATCGTCTGGCTCAACTTGCATTGTGTGATGAGATAGTAAACTGTACGTCAATAAGCACTTATTAGTAATTTGGAGCCGAAAGTTTAATGAGTGGGGCTTACTTGTGAGTAATTAATTATGTACGTAGTGGTTTGGGGGTTTTGCCACGTGGTGTCTCGACACCCTTTTTCTATTCAAATATTTAGCTGAGAATCATTCATTTGGTCTTCAGTACTCCCAACATGAATATGTAATGAAGAAACGTGTCGGGAGCTTGGGACACCATGTGCCAGTACCCTAAGAGCACTCAAAATCATTGACTTGTTTGAAGGTGTTTGTACTAAAATTTTTGAGATATTATTACCAGTAGAAAAATCAGAAATCCAGTAAGGTCCTGCGTCCCCACTGGTCCTTAACTCCGTCCGCGACTGAGCAACTGAGATTCATGGCCCAATACAATCGAAACAGGGGTGGTAAAATATGCAAGCAATGGCTATGAAACATATAGAGAAAGAAATTAAAACATCATTTAGTTTCAGTTAATATCTCAAGGCATATATTTCCCTCTATATAAACTGAACAACAGTGTAAAGAAATCAGACACCTTATATAGCAATTGTAGAGGACTATGGCCAAGAAGTCCCCATTCATGTATTTAGCTCTCTTTGTTTTGTTGGTGGTCATTTCATCCGGTCAGTCCTTCAATTTATACTTCTCTCAATTAATCGTCGACAGATTCTTTAGTTATTTGAGATGATAATCAAATTACTTTTTTTTTTTTAAAAACAAAAAATAATTTGTAATCTTAATATTGCATGAGGGCCAGGAGCCGAAGCCAGAGGCTTGATTGTTGTGGCACCTTCAGCTTGCAAAACCAATGCTGATTGCCATGAATTTAATTTGAGCTATGGGAGGTGCATCTGTGTGAAGTCGCCATTGTATAGACATCAAAAGTCATTCGGAAGCAACTCCGGTGACGGAAATGAAGGACGTGATCCATTCATGAGTTGTGGGTTGAATTGGTTGAAAATTTTGGAGAATGAATATGTGGGTGTTTGTGTTCTTAGAAAACAAATGCTGTTAGGTTATTTATGTATGTGCTCGATCCATCTTCTGAACAAGGGTAGTGATGGAATGAGATCTTTTGATTCGTTTTGTTTTCCATGGAACATTTGTTTATTGGGTGTTTCTTTTAGATATCTCCCATCTACAATGCGGAGGGCCATCTTGAATCCTTGATTATTCGAGTCAAATTTTAGCATGCTCTCCAAATAAATTTGGACAATTAATTTTCATCCCTATTCTTCCAGCAATGCTACGGACGGAGACAGGAGTGTACAAATTCAAAAACAACATACATCGCACAATTCCAAACAAATCTAGATTTGAATTTGTGCAATTCCCATCCAGGGACAGAGCCAGAATTTTACCATAATGGTGACCCACATTATACTAAAACATAAAAATAAAAAACGATGGGCCACAATATGCATATTTATCGAATTTAGAAACAATTAAAATACTAACATACTAAAAATCCTATTGTCATATCCATGTACAGTTTCAAGAAAGAGAAATTTTAATGCAATCAATCTACTAAAGTGAGAGGAATATTTATTTGTGGCACTCTTTCATGTTGTTAAAAATATCGATGATAGATTCAGCATCAAAATTTTTATCTTCTTCTCAATGTCTGTGTCCTTCTCGACTTTGAAAAAGGTTTATTTGCAAATCTCGATGCCACTCAACTCAATTATCGTCGTGGATACGTTACTTTCTTACCTTCCGTTTGCTTTTAAGTTTTTTCCATTGTTGCTTTTTCCCACAAAGTTTGCATAAAACCACATCGTGATGCTTGTTTCTTTCTTGGGAAAATGACGGTCAAGAATGTGTTTCTGATAATTAGTTCCGTTAAAGACATTTTCAGCATTAACAAATATTTTTAGTTTATCCTTAACAGATACTCCCTCCGTCTCAATTTGTTGCGCCCTTATTCCTTTTTGGGATGTCTCAAAATGATTTGTATGTTTCAAAACTTTCCATTTTTAGATATTTAAATTACCATTTTACCCCTCCTTTTCTTTTATACATTTAAAAGAGGCTATGTTTTCAAGAATTCAAAACCAAGCAATTATGAGGGACAAACAGTTTCTGAGCATGGCAGGGATTCTTCCCGCCTCAGTCAAAATAAATTACTCCCCTGATCCCGCCTCATTCAAACAGTTTCTGAGCATGGAGTAGAATTTCACTTTTTGCCTAATTTAAATATTCTGTCAAGGGGTAAAATAGTAAAATTGATAGAAAGTCAATGTAATTATGAAGTTTTCTTAAATTACGTGCAAGTCAAAATGGGCGTAACAAATTGAGACGGAGGGAGTATTAATTATCAAAACACGACCTGAACTGTCATTTTCCCTTCTTTTTTTAGATTAAAATCTCATGTTTCATAATATGATTATTTCACGTAGCCCATTGAATTTCGTTTTGGACTTTTCTTTTGGGCCTCCTTTCTTGTAAACAAAATAGGGGACAAAGACTTCCTATACGACAAAAAAAAAAAATCTAGTGTCGCGGCTCTATATATTTGTATACTTTATTCTTTTTCATTGTAGTAATAGTATTTTCCAAATCATTTATGTGGCGGTCCCCATCACTTGTCCCTTCTGGCTCAATTCTTGTCCGCACAACCCAGTATATTTTTAGCGTCGGGTGAACTCGTAGTCTTAGAGCCCGTTCCCGAATGGAAAAAAAGTCCTTATTTCTTAAGAAGATAATTTCAAGTTAAAAAATAATGGGTTTATTGAAATCTAAATGTAACGCCCCGACTTTTCGGGTGCAAAATAAAATAATTTTTAAAGAAAATATTGCTAAATACATATAATTTTCCAAAATAAAGATTTTGCTAATACAATCTCAAGATAGATTTACGGAATCAAAATACACCAACTTCAGAGCTGACTCTAATCTTGATACGAATCCTAAGCATCCTCGATCCTCGTTACTGATATTCGTGTCGAATCGCATCATCGTTGAATCTCCTCCATTGAATCCTGCGCTCTCTAACAAATTGATCGCCGAGCAATCGATTTGCCAGGATACTGACGTATCCGTGAGTGATAAATCACCCAATAGAATAATCCAACCCAACCACCCTCTTACAATTATCTAGCAAGCAAACAAGATAATCATGATGCGAATAAGTAAAGCAGATTTTTCACATCAACCGGTTCATTACTATCCATTAGCTTAACGCGTGTGATCCAAAATCTCCCTACGAGATCTTTCCTCCCCAACCGCTAGCCATGCTCGGTCCCATGAGATCACTTCCTTTTGCTGTCGTAGATAACCTAAGTTACAATACTACAACAAGGGGCTAGCTTATCATGCCTGAATCACAACTAGGGTTCGCTATCTTATATACCACATCACAATCATCACTGGACACACGCCGGTCTATCAATTCACCACTGGACTCTCGCCAGACATCAATTTATTCCACCGGACTCTCGCCAGACATCAATTTATTCCACAAAACATCACCTGGACCATCCGCCAGGTTTTATCGTCACAAAACATCGCTTGGGACCTCTCGCCAGGTTTTAACATCACAAAATATCGCCGGACCGCTAGATTTTAACATCACAAAATATCATTGGGCCACCAGGTTTTATCAAAACATCACTGGGCTTACTTTGCCAGGTTTTATCAAAACATCATTGGGCTTACTTTGCCAAGTTTTATATCATCACTGGGCTTACTCTGCCAGTCTTAAATCATCTCCGGGCTTACTCTGCCGGTTTTAAATCATCACAGACATCACTGGACTACCCGCCAGTTTCAAATCATATTACTGGACTACCCGCCAGTTTCAAATCACAATCCTAGGTCCATCAGGCTGCCCTCAAGGTCCTGCTCAGGCTACCCCCAATACTTGAGGTCCTGTCAGGCTGCCCCTAAGGTCCTGCTTGGCCATTCTCACAATTCTAGGTCCATCAGGCTGCCCTCAAGGTCCTGCTCAGGCTACCCCCGATCACACGAGGTCCTGTTAGGCCACCCCCGAGGTCCTGCTTAGCCCACGACTTTCATTTGTTTCCTTTTCCCTTAACAATAACAACGTCTGTATACTTTCTCACCACAAATCTCATCATATCTCAGAATCACGCCTGCAAACAATCCTCTAAAAAGAAAGAAACTTCACAACTTATCCATTACTTAGCATCGTCTAAGTGATTTCTATCTTGTATACCACCCCATGTCTCTAGGGTCCAATCTAGCAATCAAATCCAGCATCGACACAATTTTATTCTCAATAATAATCAAAAACGAATAACAGACGGATCAAAACAAATATTAGGCAATGCAATCACATAACTTTTTATGACTGGGCCGTTGCCCTTAATCTTGTATGGCCACAAAATCATTAATAAGGTATGAACTATTTAATAAAAATTTAAAATAATTTTTCTAGGCTTTAATTAATTATTCTTAAGTAATTAGATTAATTAAATACTAATTAAATACAGTAATTAGGTAAAAATATTTAAATAATTATCGTAACCTTAATAAAAGTCCTAACAGTCCCCTATAATAAATTTGAGTGCTAAAAGTTGGGTTTGGATGCTCACGGAATTAATTTAAATAAACAGATTAAATTAATAGGCAAAACAAGATTAAATAGGAAATAAATAAATAATTAATTAAAAATATATTTTTATTTATAGAATATCATCTTAGGACTGTAAGAAGTCTAAATAAAATTATTCGTAATTTTAAACCTCTTTTATAATATTTTACAGTATTATTATTAAGAAACCACTCTTAAATAATAATAAATAGTTAATAAAATAAATAAAATTTTATTTTAATAACCTATCACCTTTGAACTGTTAGGAGTCTAAGAAAAATATTTTCGACGTTAAAATTATTTTTTTATAAGGTTGTTATTAATTTTCGTTTATAACTTTAATTAAAAATAAAATAAATAACAAATGACATCAAAAAGTTATGAAATCAACAACTTATGATCTTTAAGAAGTTAGGGATCTAAGAAAAATAGTTTGGGGATTTATAGAATAATTTAAAAGGTCGCAACGATTTTTAGTTTACAAAAGATCACACGATTACGAATAAAAATTTAATAAATCAAAGATTTAATAAAAAAAAATATGAAACTAACAAGTTATGAACTTTAGAATGTGGGTAACTTAGGATAAAAATTTCGGAGTCAAAATCTAATTTTAAAAGGTCGCAAAACCAATTCGATCTCAAAACAACCAAGACCGCACGGCTGGGCAGAGGGAGTTCGCGGCCGCGAGGTTGGCCGCTCTGGTTCTTGCGGCTGGAAATCCCGAAGTTCGCGGCCGCAAGGTCGCGGGCTGTTTTTTATTTTTTTCGTTTTTTTCATTCGTTTCAATGCATGGGACTACGGGGGTCATTGGGTTATGTCTATAAACATCAAATATACTTAGAGGAGGCTTCGGATTGAATTATAATACCTCGAATCAAGTCGGATTGGTTTTCGATCGAAAAATCGGAATTGGAGAAGATGATTTCGGTTCCTACGATCGGGGAACCTTGGACTCGAATTGGTTGATCTTCGGGGATGCTAGGAGTCATGTGAAGCAATTCGATCGATCAATTTGAATCTCGGATGAACGAAAGCGCGAAACCCACTTTTCTCTCTCTTTCTTTCTCTCTCTAGAAATCTATGGATTGTAGTTCGGTTCTCTCTGATTTTTCTCTTCTTTCTGGCTCCGTGGAAGGTGATGAATGTTGTGCGTGCCCTAGGGTTGGAGTCGTATTGTATTTATAGGAGAATTTGATGTATAAGAATGAAATCGAGTCCTAATCGAATTGGGTTTTTAATTGGACGAATTTAGCTCGGTTCTAGGGTTATGGAGGTGGTAGGGATTGCGTAGAAGTAGGAGAGGGAGATATACACGAGTTATATGCATGCATGCAACTAAGGAAAATAGAATTTGATAATTATAGGTATTTATCTAACAAAATAAATGTTTTCATTAAAAGGATATAATTAGGAAAAATAATACTATTATTATTTTTAAAGCTATTAATAATATTATTAAAAAAAAAATACGGTCGAAAATCCGGGTTGTTATACTAAAAATATACAATATGGATCTTGTTTGAAAAATCTCATCGAGATCTTTCATACGATGCAAAAAAAATTAAATTTTATTTTTCATTTACATTATTTTTGAATTTGAAAATGTGAAATATATAAGCTGCTTATTTTTTAAGAAGAGTTCTGGAATGGGCTCTTATTGTGTCCAACTTAAAAATTAAAGAAATTGGTGGAACATGCCTAAAGTGCAGCCAACATTTACCCTTAAACTCTTTTGAAAAATTACTTCATTTGAAAAAAGTAAGGCCAAAAAGGAAATTTTACCAGTTTAAAAGTCAAAAATTGAACAAAAAAATTAGTACTAGGCAAAATTAAAAAGCGAACGAACAAATTGAGACGGGTGAGTTTGTATCAGTTTTATTTTTACTTGTATCTAACATCATTGTTCCATTCTAGTATAGTAGTATTGTTCTTCCCATCATAGCGAGTCTTACCCCTACTTTTATGCGTCTTTTGCTAGGAAATTAGTACTCTTTCTGTCCCTTTTTAAGAGTTCAGTATTTTAATTTGGATTGTCCCTTAATACGTTTTCATTTTGTAAGGTTCATAGGTAAAAGTTGGTACATTTTTTATTTTGCTCCGACAAACAAAAAATTATAACAATGATGTCTCCATAGAAGGTAAGTAGGGAAAGTAGAGTTAAAAGTTAATGTCAAAGGTGTGATGACTCTTTAATAAGTTGGAGTTATAAAATTGGACACTTAAAAATACACGGATAGATTAATTGTATTCGAGGTTCTACCAAATGGAGAACCACCGGCCACGATTTTAGGGCTTTACTGCTCTGTCTTACTAATAATTACTACATCGATGATCGATCCAATGACTTTCTCCCCCAAAACTGGGGGCTAAATGTTTGATCTTTTCCGTATTTTTGGCGTTGTTTGTTCAACAAAATCAATCTTTTTCTTAATGGTTAGATTAGAAAAAACCCAAAAACCGTGTGGGATACTTCACAAACAGAGGAAGAAATAATTAAAAATTATCATTTAATTTGAATATCTCAAGGCATATATATCTCCCTCTATATAAACTGTTCGACAACTAATGTAAAGAAATCGGGTAGACAACAGGTTACTGCGAGTACAATGGCCAAGTCTTCATTCGTCTATATAGCTTTCTTTGTATTGTTGGTGGTCATCTCATCTGGTTAGTCCTTCAATTTACACTTCTCTTCGATCGATCGATAGTTAAGTAATTCTTGTATTTCATAATCAAATTAGTTATTTATTTATTTTTTTTGGAACAGAAAATTACGGTACTACTACATCTCTAATCTTAGTTTTTTAGATGAAAGATCTCTAATCTTAATCTTGCAGGAGGGCCAGTAGCTGAAGCCAGAAGCTTGGCTTTTGTGCCATTACTTTGCAAAGCCAATGCTGATTGCCAGAAAACAAGTTCTGCTTATGACTGTTTCAATGGGAGGTGCGTTTGTGTGAAGACAAAATGTACAGACATCAGAAGCCATTCGGAAGCGACGGCGATAAAGGAAAAGAAGGATATGATCCGTTCTTGAGGTGTGGGTTGAATTGGTTTAACATCGGAGAATGAATCTGTTACGTGTTTAGGTTTTTAGAAAACCATAAACTGGTAGGTCATGTATTAGTTTGTGTATGTGCTCCACGTCTTCTGAACAGGGGTAGTAATGGAATGTAATCTTTTGTTTTCCAGGGAATATTGTTTCTTGGGCATTCGACTGTTTGATTTTTAGCATGCTAGCTAAATAGAAATGGGCAATCTTTCAACCTTATTCTTTCGGCAATACTAAGGACATTCGTAGGGAAGAGTTTACAAATTTGGATACAAATGTATGTACCGCGAATTGTCCAGGCGGATCCTCAAACCAAAGCGGTGAATACGAACTCCGGCGAGTTAATTTTTTGCCCGACTTAAAAAAGAACTTGCATATAGATCTAATTTTTTGCCCGACTAATAAAAAATCCTCTTCCATTGTTGGTAGTCCCCGCATCGGCCATGTTTTGTTTTGTTTGGTCGTGAAGACCGATCATATTTTGTGACCCTCGTCCGAACCACCTTCAGATTGGTTCGGACCACCGCGAACATGATTGAAGAAGTGGAGCTTTCGGAAATCTGGTCTGGATGACTGGGCACGCGCAATTACGCGAGAAGCGTGTTTTTTAGGATTCTCGCGCATTTTGTAGGTTTTCTGATGTGTTGGTTTGCTTAGACTATAGAGGCAAATCTAAGGCTACCTCCTGTTGGAATCTCTAATATACAGAATGTGTATATTAGTTGAAAGAGCGGCACCAAATATCTGTCTTCTGTATTTTTTTTCTTTGTTGTCGATGCAACTTGAACTCCTCTGCTTACACTACACACTACTATGTAGTATAGAAAAGGTAGTGTACCTAACATTTTTGTTTTCCGTTTGACAAAAAAAAAAAAAAAAAAAAAAAAAAAAGAATAGGTAGGCCAAACAACTCCAATCAAGTGATAGAAATTTTCTAACGTACTCCTTGTTATTTGATCTCGAGGAATACAATCTGGTGCCTCGAATATTTCAGGCGGATCGAGTCGCGGAGTATGCAGGCGGGAAAAGTGCTACAGCCTACGACTCGGGCGACCGTCGTTTCGATCACAATTGGTGATGATAACGTTCTGCGTATCGGCGGTCCAAACCAAGTGGGAGCAGCCAACGAGTGGCGCAGAAATGCAGTGAAGGTGTACCACTGCTCCACCGGTTGGCTGCACCCACTCGGTTTAGACCGCTGATACGCAGAACGTTATCGTCACCAATTGTCGTGGAAACGACGATCGCCCAAGTCGTAGGCTGTAGCACATTTCCCACCTGCATACTCCACGACTTGATCCGCCCGAGATATTCGAGACACCCGATTGTATTATTCAAGATCAAATAACAAGGCGTACGTTAGAAAATTTCTATTTCTCGATGAGCTTTGAATATGTGGCCATAGCTCTCATACTTTGCTATCCAAGGTTTTGCTCTCCCTCCATCACTTTGATTCTCTCTCGGTTTAAATGTGATGTTTTTTTTTGTTGTTCGGAAAACAGAAATCTGTTGGTTGAAGAAAGAAGTGCGTATTTGCGTTTTCAACCTCTCTCGTATATATAGAAGCCTTTCATTATGTGTTGTTCTATTTTGTCAACATTATTAATTGTTGCTTTTGGTCTGTAACTCCGAGCTGTACATATGCGTCCATTTCAATCCGACGCATAAAAGAAGCCAAAATCTTAGAGGTCCATCTCCCATTGGTTGGGGCGGTCGTACTCTCTCTCTCTCTCTCTCTCTCTCTCTCTCTGAGTTCTGTTTCAACAGAAGCTTTTATTGTATATGTATGGGAGAAACAAACAAAGAAAGGAAATCTTGACACACATAAACACACACTACGTACCAAAGGACCTGAAAGTGTGACGTGACCAAAGATTCTTGTGTAACTACAACACTACTCTCCACTTCAATTCTAAGTAACCAGATCTCACTGGTTTGTTATTCATGAGATTTGGGTCTTAACCCATTTGGTTGTATCGCTTGATGAGATGCGATAGTCCTTACAAAGACTATCACACTTGTGTTTATGGAGTATAAAATACAGTGTCAATAACATTGTTTATAGAACATTAATGGCTCCGTCTTTGTTTGCTTCATATTAAAAGTCGTGTTATTTTGAATTAAAAGTGTCTTTTCGAAAATATATATATTTTTTGTACCGTTCAGACCGAAGTGCTCATTGAAATCCTTGAATGGATTGCAAAAATTCAAAGAATTATTCGGAAAATAATTTATTTTTTAAGGTCAAAATGACACAATCTCCTGAAGTTAGCAAACAGAATAGGACATAGGAATGACAAAATGAAGTCCCCAAGATTCGAACGTAGACCTCTCATGATTTGAGTGATGTGCTCAGCTGCTCAAAAATTCCAATTCAATATTATTATTTCGTAGTGTCTGATTCTCTATATCTACCGCAAGCAAAGGGGTAAAATTGAGGGCTTTAGGATGATAAGGGTGAAAGCGGGGGCCGTTGTACCCATCTTCCAGAAGCGTATTGTGTAGCTGCACTAAATCTCACCATCTAAAATTGTTTTGGACAGTATGAATGATCCTACTATTTATGACCACTGATAGTATTTTATCGATCATCGGTCATAAAACAACTCTTTCCTAGACCATTGATTGGCGAGACGGATAGTGAAATGGGTACAGCTGCACGCTGCTGTAAGATGGACACAATAGCCCCCGCTTCCGGTTAAGGGAGTCTACACAAGCTATCTCTAAGGTGTTGGACCACAAGGGATTGTACAAAGCATAGCATTGCATTATTTTCAAAATCTTGCCACGTCCGGCTTCCCAACAAATGACTACATGGTACAAATCTAGCCTCACCAGGCTGAAAGCATATACATATAGCATTGCATGATCTTCAGAATCTTGCCTTAGGCTTCCCAACAACAGACGGAGCGAGTATTTGTTTTTCGCAGTACCAAAGCAGGATGGGCATCTACTACTTTCACTTTCTTCCCCTTTAATTTCCTGCAAGAATTGTGGTCATGATCAGAACCAGAACCAGAACCAGAACCAGAACCAACTGAAATTGTCCCTTTCATTGGAAAAAATTTTCAGTGCCGGGTGGGCACGGCAAGGTGGTGCCCGTGCATGCATCTCGACTGTCCAAACTTGAACGGCCCAAATTTGCTTAGGTAATTTTTTAGTCAAAATTACCAAAACACCCTCTCAAACGAAAACAAATCTGGGCCATCCAAAACATATTTGGAAGGCCGAGATGCGTGCACGGGCACCACGTGGCCGTGCCCGCCTGGCACTGAAATATTTCTCCTTTCATTGTGTGGTTTTCAGAGTTTGTCAAGATTATGGAAAAATTCGTAGTGCGTATCTTTGAAATTCTGAATCATGGCACAAACTCTCAAAGTTAACTGGTCCCTACTGTATTATATCTTTCAATATGAATCTCAAAAAATATGTAATATGAATCTTGTTTCATTGTTCTCAATTAGTTCTATTATACAAAGTTTTCAAACTTGTAAAAATATTATAAATTGAAAGATACAAAAAATGAAAAATGACACAAATTTCAAAAATTGTCATTCAATTTGGAACGGAGGGAGTAATCAAACTACACTATATATATTTTTATTTAGAATGCCCTAAGCCCTGCGATGCCAATCCGTTCGGTCTCTAGTTGAATTTTTCATATGTGATTCATACACAAAGCCTATAAAACAAGCAGCTTGAATTATCAGAGTTGGACAGGTGGCTGGGCCACGGGCCACCTAAGAAAAATATTTTTATTAAAAAATGCAGATGAAATTTCCCACAGTGGCGCATTAGGGGAAGGAGGGTTTGCTTTCTCTTCTGCTGTGGTTTGGGTGTTCCCTTCGACGTTCTGTTGCCCTGATCTGGGTACCCCAAATCCGGCGTGTGATGGTGGTGCTACTCGTTGTCATCAGGGTTTGCCGTGTAGCTGGCTGACGTTTGGCTTTTGGTTTGCGAGATTTAATTTTAGAGTCAAAATTTGAGAATTTAGGCCTCTTGTTTAGTTATTGTATTAGCTAGAAAAGGATAACTATCTTTTGACATATTGAATTCTTTCTCTCAATGAAAGTTCCTATTATTTTGACAAAAAATAATAATAACAATAATACTATTACTCGTAATATCAGTGAAAATTTTGAAATTGGGAGGGGTTAGGGCCCTTGAGCCCCTATGCAGCACCGCTGATTGGTGGCCGAGCATAGCAAAGAGGAAAACTGTTTGGACGGAAGATAAATTTGTTCTTGCCAAAAAAAACCTCCTCGATCACCTAAACGCCCCCATTAGTTGCATTGGAAAAAAAATCATCCAACATGCGATGATTCTCCATGGAATAGTAATTTCTCTACAGTGAAATCTGTTTATAACCGGTGGGAACAATTATACTCACATCGTCCTGTGAAGTTGGTCCTTTCGATAATACATGCAATCTAAAAACTTAAAAATAACGTATTTCCCGAAATAATTTTTTGTACAGTGTTAATCTTAAGTATTTGATAGATCTCGATGAAATCTTTTGAACAGTGCAAAAAGAATCGAAAAATTATTCTAGTAAATATGTCATTTTTAGTACTCGATCATCATGTAGACGACATAAAGTTGAGGGTCTAACATCATCTTGTTATAAGTCATCACATATGTAACCTCGACACAACTAAGGGTTTGTCGTTTATTTATCATCGAAACACGAATTCCTATGATATCTGCTGATCAAGGCATATTGCACCCTTCGGACACTTGCATTTCCCATTGACACACCTAAAGGAAGGATGTAACGGCGTCCGGCATTGAGCATCGGTAGTGCAATATTCTGGTGGTTGCTGTTCCAAACGTCTCACCGCGTAAGTTCCAGGCACCCCTACAAGTATTCAAAAGATCATATATTGTTAACGTCTGTGTCTGTGTCTTAGAGAGAGAGAGAGAGAGAGAGAGAGAGAGTAACCGGACGAAATGGACAGCAGGAGGACAAGGAAAGCAAAGCAAGTGAGGAAAGACTTGTTCATGTTGGGTTCTGTAGAGAACTACCCCCGTTGACAATATTGGCTTTGGTGTCTTGTGTTCTTCACACAAACGGCTATATATACATACATATATTTAGAGAGAGTGGGGACCACACTTGAGATAATTAGGTAATTCCTTTGGTTATGGAATTGGATTTACTAGGATCCAATAATATTTATGACATTAAGTGCATGCAAATCGGAGGATTTCTAGAATTCTATGATATTTATGACATTAAATGGACATAATTGTTCTAAATCAAAAATGCAAAAAAGTTTGAATATGAAGATTACTTTAAACGTCCTCTCACATTATGTTGGGTCTCAGGCAAATTAGGGGTAAGTACAAAAAATTCAAAGTAACTCTCACCGGGTCAGAAACACATGCTTAAGGTAAGTCAAATTTTTATACCAAAAATACTCCTCCACTACCACTGTTTACTGTTGACAACTATCGGCGTTGACTGTTGACCACCGACATGGACCTTTGAAAACGTTCTCAGTACACGCTTAGACTTAGTAGTAATACTGGTAGCTCTGAATATTTCGGAGCCTTGAATATTCTCAAAGCGTTGTCAAGTTTGAGAACGTTTTCAGCACGCGCTTAGATTTAGTGGTAATACTGACAGCTCTGGCAGTGCCGGCTCGAAAAATATTTGGAGCCCAAAGCAGAAATCCTAATAGGAGGTCATCTATCTCCGCATCTTTAAACTAAATTTTGCAAAATGTTGAGAAAAAAAATTAAAGGGTGGAGATTCGAATTCAACTCTTAAAGTATCCAAAGAATCTAAATTGCCACAAGACCAAGAATATGTTACTCAAAGGCAATTGAAGCTCATTAAACTATATTTTTTGGGGCCCTCTTTGGGCCAAAAAAATTGGGGTCGAGAAGCGACGGCTTCCTCCGCTTTCTCTCTACGCCGGCTTTGAGCTCTGGATATTTCAGAGCTGAGAACATTCTCAACACACGTCAAAGCTTAGAGGTTGTTCTTTCTCAGACGTTCTTAGCTCTTAGAACGTATTCAGCACACGCCTAGATTAAGTGGTAATTAGAAATGTGTTACCCTTCAATGAGAATTAAGGTTTGATCTGAACCTAGTGGTAAAAAGCCCCAAATGAGGAAGCATCTTTGTATGCCACATTGTGGTCATTGTGGCAAGCACGGAATGACTATGTGTTTAACAATGCAACAACGAGTATTGAGGTGATGGGGGAATTGGTGAACGCTAGAGTCGCAAAGTGGATGAAGACCAAGTTTGAGATCAAAGTTTATTTGGTGGATGAGTTTAAGTTGTTTTTTGATGGTATTTGTAAGCTCAAATTGTAATTCATGTTGAGGTGTTGAGTCTGTCTAACTTTCTATTGGATGGGCTAGTTGTATTTGCTTTCTTTTTATTTTTCCTTTGACGTACCCTTTCGAGTTTATATAAAAGTTTCGTTTGTCCAGAAAAAAGAAGCCCCAATAAAATATCTTTTATATCTTGTAACAATTTCCTATTCACAATGAGTGGCTGAAACCTCTTTTTATAATTTTCTTCTCTACTAGAAAGTAGAAACTGACTGACATTTTGGTACTCATCACCATTCACCACTTTATTCTGAAAGCAAAACTTTATGAAAGCGGTTTAATTGCGAATGCAATGGTGGTTGTTTTGCTAGAGTGATCAGAGAAAGGGAAGTGGTAGAAGATGATGCCGTACGTGATTCTTTCTTCAAGAACTGAAAACTACATTTTAAGCAGTTTTTTAAATTATTTTTCTCTGGAAAAAAAAAAAAAACAATACATATACATATACATATACATTGGCCAAATATAGTGAATAGTAAAACTCGGAGGAGACAGAACTTAAAGATTTATGCTAAACCAAAAAGGGTAAAGCCAATTGTGAATTACGCATCATGCACTGTTTTATTCCTCAGTGTTTTGTGAAGGGGCAAGCATCATCTGAAAATCTCAATCAACACATATACATTGGCATTTCCCTTCAACGCAAAATTTGGAGTAGCAAACAGGTGAACAATGCGTTTGACAGTCTCTATCATCGAAACAACTTAAGTCGCTCATGGCTTCTACAACAAGCTCCTCTCGGCTACCTTTGCCGCATGTGCAAACTCCATTAACACAATCACCGCTTACTCCACATAAGTGACCGCAGTCGGCTGCAGAGAAGCAACTCTCTGGCACTCGTGCTTCTGCTATTTGTACCTTTGATATATCCAAACCTATCAGCAAAAATCAAAATAAAAAAATGTTCAACAGGATAATTTCTTTCAAATTTATATAGTCTCTATGTTCACTTTCTCATCAATCCCTCTTTGTGATATGTCCGAAATAGATACTAAAGATAATGGGAAAATGTTTTGGACATAGATGTATCCCTAGCATTTCGATAGTATGGATCTCACATGCGTCATGTGAGCCCGCATTCATATGGACGCATTTGTATATGAATATGTGTCTAGACATCTGTGTCCGCAGCATATCTCAAAAGAAAGTGGGAACCGATCACTAAATTAAGAACAAACGTATTCACGGAAAAATGAATAGTACTGAAGTATTCATACGATACAAATTCAAGGATGATTTTATATGCACAGTAGATTGCACAAAGTATGCCATCTTGAGCAGAGCCTTTTCCATCTCTCTTTTTGGTGGTGTTGCTACGTACTTTGATAGAACCAATATTCGTATATAGGTTATGTTATACTTGCTAGTATTTGTACTGCCTTGCAAGTGTTGATGCATGGACCTGAGTTATATCCTGTTTATATAGGAGTTTACAAATTTGGCTTAAAGAAAATACTTCCGTAGTTTCAAATGTTGCGTCTGTTTCCTTTTTGAGATGTCTAAAAAAATTATTTATATTTTTTAATTGCAAGTGAGGACAGACTTGTTAATGTTGGGTTCTGTAGAGAACTACCCTGTTGACAATATTGACTTTGGTGTCTGATTTCTTCGCACAAACGACTATATTTACATACATATATTTGGAGAGAGTGGGGACTATACTTGAGATTAGGTAATCCTTTTGTTAAGGAATTGGATTTCTAGAATCCCATAATATTTATGACATTAAATGCATGCGAATTGGGGGATTTCTAGAATCCTATGATATTTATAACATTAAATGGACATAGTTGTTGTAAAAAATGCAAAAAAAAAGAAAAAGAAAAAGAAAAAGAAAAAGAAATTGAATATGAAGATTATTTTTAATGTCCTCTCACATTGTGGTCCTGGCAATTTACGTGTAGGTACAAAAAATTTAAAGTAATTCCCATCGTGTTGGGCCCAAATTATGAAATATTACACACTGAATGTAAGTCAAATTTTTATACCAAAAATACTCCACTGCTATTGTTTATGGTTGACTAACTATCGGCATTGACTGTTGACAACCGACATGGACCATTGAAAATGTTCTCAGACGTTTTTCAAGAACGTTTTTAGCACACGTCTAGACTTAGTAGTAATATTGGCAGCTCTAGAAGTTTAAGAGCTGAGAACGTTCTCAAAGCGTTCTCAAGTCTGAGAACGTTTTTAGCACGCGTCTAGACTCAGTGGAATACTGATAGCTTTGGATATTTCAGAGCTGAGAACATTCTCAACACACACTGGGACTTAGCGGTAATTCTTTCTTAGACGTTCCCAGCTTTGAGAACGTTCTTAGCACATACCTAAACTTGTCGTGTAGCTGGCTGATGTTTGAATTTTGGTTTGCGAGGTTTAATTCTAGAGTTAAAACTTGAGAATTTAGGCCTCCCGTTTAGTTATTCTATTCTCTGGAAAAGGATAACTATCTTTTGACATATTGAATTCTTTCTCTTAATGAAAGTTCCTATTATTTTTTGATTAAAAAAAAAGTACTATCACTCGTAATATCAGTGAAAATTTTGAAATTGGGAGGGGCCAGAGCCCTTGAGCCCCTGTGCAACTCCGCCTATTGGTGGCCCAGCAAAGCAAAGCGCGCGGAAAATTGTTTGGACGGAAGATAAATTTCTTCTTGCCAAAAAAACCTCCGCACCTAAACGCCCCCATTAGTTGCATAGGAAAAAAAATCATCCAACATGCGATGATTCTCCATGGAATAGTAATTTCTCTACAGTGAAATTTGTTTATAAGCAGTGGGAACAATTATACTCACATCGTCCCATGAAATTGGTCCCTTCGATAATACATGCAATTTAAAAACTTAAAAATAATGTATTTACCGAAATAATTTTTTTGTACAGTGTTAATCTTGGTTGATAGATTTCGATGAAATCTTTTGAACAGTGCAAAAAGAATCGAAAAATTATTCTAGTAAATATGTCATTTTTAAGTTCAAAAATTGTACGTACTTTTGTGGAGAACCTACATTATGGGATGGATGGAGTATTGTGTAGGAAAGAGTATTGGCGAAATCATACTATATAATTGAAAAATCAAAAGAAATTGAGCATCTTAATAACAACAAAATAAAAAGAAGTCGCCGTGTTTTATTAGTACTCGATCATCATGGAGACAAACATAAAGTTGAGGATCTAACATCATCTAGTTATAAGTCACACATGAAACCTCGACACAACTAAGGGTTTGTCGTTTATTTATCGTCGAAACACGAATTCCTATAATGGCGGCTGATCAAGGCATATTACACCCTTCGGACACTTGCATTTCCCATCGACACACTTAAAGGCAGGATGTAACACCGTCCGGCATTGAGCATCGGTAGTGCAATATTGTGGTGGTTCCAGTTCCAAACGTCTTGCCGCATAAGCTCCAGGCACCCCTACAAGCATTCAAAAGATCATATATTGTTAACGTCTGTGTCTGTGTCTTTGAGAGAGAGAGAGAGAGAGAGAGAGAGAGTAACCAGACGAAATGGACAGCAGGAGGACCAGGAAAGCAAAGCAAGTGAGGAAAGACTTGTTCATGTTGGGTTCTGTAGAGAACTACCCCTGTTGACAATATTGGCTTTGGTGTCTTGAGTTCTCCACACAAACGGCTAGATATACATACATATATTTAGAGAGAGTGGGGACCACACTTGAGATAATTAGGTAATTCCTTTGGTTATGGAATTGGATTTACTAGGATCCAATAATATTTATGACATTAAGTGCATGCAAATCGGAGGACTTCTAGAATTCTGTGATATTTATGACATTAAATAGACATAGTTGTTCTAAATTAAAAATGCAAAAAAGTTTGAATATGAAGATTATCTTAAATACTAAGTCTAGGTATACTACATACAACCACTACACCATCCACTATATATTTTGTAGCATCTACTTCGGATCCTAAAAAAATACAGAAAAATGTTCATAAATTTTAAAATAATATATTATGGGGCCCTGCAAAAAATCAACTCCAACAAATATCGGTAAGTATTATTTCTTGATTCGTAGGAGTGAAATAGTGCAGTTGAGCAGTTTCACCCCTACAAATCAAGAAATAATACTTACCAATATCCATTTGAGCTGATTTTTTACATAGCCACATAAAATATTATTCTAAAATTTATGGACATTTTTTTGTATTTTTTTGGGAGGGTGAGCCATACAAAAAATGTAGTGGATGATGTAGTGGATGAATGGTAGTGTATGTAGCATCTCATGTTGGGTCTAGGCAATTTAGGTGTAGGTACAAAAATTCAAAGTAACTCTCACCGGGTCAGAAATACATGCTTAAGTTAAATCAAATTTTTTTACCAAAAATACTCCTCCACTACTACTGTTTACTGTTGATAACAATCGGCGTTGACTGTTGACCACTGACATGGACCGTTGAGAACGTTCTCAGTACACGCTTAGACGTAGTATTAATACTAGTAGCTCTGCATATGTCGGAGCCGAGAATATTCTCAAAGCGTTCTCAAGTCTGAGAATGTTTTCAGGACGGGCTTAGATTCAGTGGTAATACTGACAGCTCTGGCAGTGCCGGCTCAAAAATATTTGGAGCCCAAAGAAGAAATCCTAATAGGGGGTCATCTATCTCCGCATCTTTAAACTAAATTTTGCAAAATGTTGAGAAAAAAATTAAAGGGTGGAGATTCGAATTCAACTTTTAAAGCATCCAAATAATCTAAATTGCCACAAGACCAAGAATATGTTACTCGAAGGCAATTGAAGCTCATTAAACAATATTTTTTGGAGCCCCTTTTGGGCCAAAAAAATTGGGGTCGAGAAGCGACGGCTTCCTCCGCTTCCTCTCTACGCCGGCTTTGAGCTCTGGATATTTCAGAGCTGAGAACATTCTCAACACACGTCAAAACTTAGAGGTTGTTTTTTCTCAGACGTTCTCAGCTCTAAGAACGTTTTCAACACACGCCTAGATTAAGTGATAATTAGAAATGTATAACCCTTCAATGAGAATTAAGGTTTGATCTGAACCTAGTGGTAAAGAGCTCCAAATAAAGTATCTTTTATATCTTGTAACAATTTCCTATTCACAATGAGTGGCTGAAACCTCTTTTTATAATTTTCTTCTCTAATAGAAAGTAGAAACTGACTGGCATTTTGGTACTCATCACCATTCACCACTTTATTCTGAAAGCAAAACTTTATGAAAGCGGTTTAATTGCGAATGCAATGGTGGTTGTTTTGTTAGAGTGATCAGAGAAAGGGAAGTGGTAGAAGATGATGCCGTACGTGATTCTTTTTTTTAAGAACTGAAAACTAAATTATAAGCTGTTTTTAAGTGGTGCCAAATATAGTGACTAAAACTCGGAGGAGACAGAACTTAAAAGATTGAAGGGTAAAGCCAATTATGAATTACGCATCATGCACTGTTTTATTCCTCAGTGTTTTGTGAAGGGGCAAGCATCTTCTAAAAATCTCAATCAATATATGTACATTGGCATTTCCCTTCAACGCAGAATTTGGAGTAGCACACAGGTGAACAACGCGTTTGACGATCTCAATTATTGGTACAACTTAAGTTGCTCATGGCTTCTACAACAAGCTCCTCTCGCGAATGGCTACCTTCGCCGCATGTGCAAACTCCATTAACACAATGACCGCTTACTCAACATAAGTGACCGCAGTCCGCTGCTGAGGAGCAACTCTCTGGCGCTCGTGCTTTCGCTATTTGTACCTTTAATAATATACCCAAACCTATCAACAAAAATCAAAATGAAAAAATGTTCAACAGGATAATTTCTTTCAAATTTAGCCTCTGTGTTTACTTTTTCAATTCCCTCTATGTGATACGTCCGAAATAGATACTATGGAAAAATGTTTTGGACATAGATCTATCCCTAGCCTTTCGATAGAATGGATCTCACATGCGTTATGTGGGTCCACATTCGTATGGACGTATTTGTATGTGAATATGTGTCTAGACATCCGTGTCCACAACAAATCTCAAAAGAAAGGGGAAACCGAGCACTAAATTAAGAACAAACGTATTCACGAAAAAATGAATAGTACTGAAGTATTCATACGATACAAATTCAAGGATGAGTTTATATGCACAGTAGATTGCATGTAGGGGGAGGAAATAACCAAACATGGAAATTAAACCACAAGGATAACCAAGTAAGCCATCTTGAGCAGAGCCTTTTCCATCGCTCTTTTCGGTGGTGTTGATACGTACTACGACAGAACCAATATTCGTATATAGTTTGTGTTACTTGCTAGTATTTGTACTGCCTTGCAAGTGTTGATGCATGGACCTGAGTTGTATCCTGTTTATATAGGAGTTTACAAATTTGGCTCAAAGAAAATACTTCCGCAGTCTCAAATGTTGCGTCTGTTTCCTTTTTGAGATGTCTAAAAAAATTATTTATATTTTTTAATTGCAAGTGAGGGAAGACTTGATCATGTTGGGTTCTGTAGAGAACTACCCTGTTGACAATATTGGCTTTGGTGTCTGAGTTCATCGCACAAACGACTATATATACATACATATATTTGGAGAGAGTGGGGACTATACTTGAGATTAGGGTAATCGTTTTGTTAAGGAATTGGATTTCTAGAATCCCATAATATTTATGACATTAAATGCACGCGAATTGGGGGATTTCTAGAATCCTATGATATTTGTAACATTAAATGGACATAGTTCTAAAAGATGCAGAAGAAAAAAAAATGAATATGAAGATTATTTTTAATGTCCTCTCACATTATCGTCCGGGCAATTTACGTGTAGGTACAAAAAATTTAAAGTAATTCCCACCGTGTTGGGCCCAAATTATGAAATATTACATGCGGAAGGTAAGTCAAATTTTTATACCAAAAATACTCCACTGCTATTGTTTACGGTTGACCAACAATCGGCGTTGACTGTTGACAACCGACATGGACCATTGAAAATGTTCTCATACGTTTTTCAAGAACGTTTTTAGCACACGTCTAGACTTAGTAGTAATATTGGCAGCTGTAACGCCCCGACTTTTCGGGTGCAAAATAAAATAATTTCTAAAGAAAATATTGCTAAATACATATAATTTTCCAAAATAAAAATTTTGCTAATATAATCTCAAGATAGATTTACGGAATCAAAATACACCAACTTCAGAGCTGACTCTAATCTTGATACGAATCCTAAGCATCCCTCGATCCTCGTTACTGATATTCGTTCCGTGTCGAACTGCATCATCGTTGAATCTCCTCCATTGAATCCTGCGCCCTCTAGCAAATTGATCGCCGAAGCAATCGATTTGCCAGGATACAGACGTATCCGTGAGTGATAAATCACCCAATAGAATAATCGAACCCAACCACCCCTCTTACATTACAGCTAGCAAGCAAACAAGATAATTATGATGCGAATAAGTAAAACAGAGATTTTTCACGTCAACCAGTTCATTACTATCCATTAGCCTAACGTGTGATCCAAAATCTCCCTAGGAGATCTTTCCTCCCCAACCGCTAGCCATGCTCGGTCCCATGAGATCACTTCCCTTTGCTGTCGTAGATAACCTAAGTTACAATACTACAACAAGGGACTAGCTTATCATGCCTGAATCACAACTAGGGTTCGCCTATCTTATATACCACATCACAATCATCACTGGACACACGCCAGTCTATCAATTCACCACTGGACACACGCCAGGACATCAATTTATTCCATAGACTCTCGCCAGGACATCAATTTATTCCACAAAACATCACTGGACCATCCGCCAGGTTTTATCGTCAACAAATCCTCGCTGGACCTCTCGCCAGGTTTTAACATCACAAAATATCGGGCCACCGCCAGGTTTTAACATCACAAAATATCGCCACCGCCAGGTTTTATCAAAACATCACTGGGCTTATTTTGCCAGGTTTTATCAAAATATCATTGGGCTTACTTTGCCAAGTTTTATATCATCACTGGGCTTACTCTGCCAGTCTTAAATCATCTCCGGGCTTACTCTGCCGGTTTTAAATCATCACAGACATCACTGGACTACCCGCCAGTTTCAAATCATATTACTGGACTACCCGCCAGTTTCAAATCACAATCCTAGGTCCATCAGGCTGCCCTCAAGGTCCTGCTCAGGCTACCCCCAATACTTGAGGTCCTGTCAGGCTGCCCCTAAGGTCCTGCTTGGCCATTCTCACAATTCTAGGTCCATCAGCCGCCCTCAAGGTCCGGCTCATGCTAACCCCGATCACACGAGGTCCTGTCAGGCCACCCCCGAGGTCCTGCTTGGCCACCCTAGCGACACTGGGTCTTTCAGGCTGCCCTCAAGGTCCTACTCAGGCTACCCCCGATCACACGAGGTCCTGTTAGGCCACCCCCGAGGTCCTGCTTAGCCCACGACTTTCATTTGTTTCCTTTTCCCTTAACAATAACAACGTCTGTATACTTTCTCACCACAAATCTCATCATATCTCAGAATCACGTCTGCAAACAATCCTCTAAAAAGAAAGAAACTTCACAACTTATCCATTACTTAGCATCGTCTAAGTGATTTCTATCTCGTATACCACTCCATGTCTCTAGGGTCCAATCTAGCAATCAAATCCAGCATCGATACAATTTTATTCTCAATAATAATCAAAAACGAATAACAGACGGATCAAAACAAATATTAGGCAATGCAATCACATAACTTTTTATGACTGGGCCGTTGCCCTTAATCTTGTATGGCCACAAAATCATTAATAAGGTATGAACTATTTAATAAAGATTTAAAATAATTTTTCTAGGCTTTAATTAATTATTCTTAAGTAATTAGATTAATTAAATACATTAATTAGGTAAAAATATTAGAATAATTATCATAACCTTAATAAGAGTCCTAACGGTCCTCTATAACAAGTTTGAGTGCTAAAAGTTGGGTTTGGAGGTTCGTGGTATTATTTTAAATAAAAAGATTAAGTTAATTTGACAAAAGAGGAATAAATAGATAATAAATAATTAAATAATTAAAAATATATTTACATTAACAAAATATCATATTAGGACTGTAAGAAGTTTAAATAAAATTATTCGGAATTATTAACATCTTTTATAATATTTTAAAGTAATTTTATTAAGAAACAACGTGTAAATAATAATAAATGGTTAATGAAATAAATAAAATACTATTTTAATAACATATCATCCTTGAGATGTCAGAAGTCTAACAAAAATAGTTTGGATATTAAAATCATTGTTTGTAAGGTCGCAATTATTTTTCGTTTGTATCTTTAATTAAAAATAAAATAAATAGCTAATAACATAAAAAAAATATGAAGTCAGCAAGTTATGATCTCTAATATGTTAGGACTCTAGGAAAAATAGTTTGGGAATTTATAGAGTAGTTTATAAGGTCGCAACGATTTTTAGTTTATAAACTTTTACACGATAACGAATAAAAATTTAATAAATAGATAAATAAAAAAAAAATATGAATTTAACAAGGTCTGATCTTTGGAGTGTGGGTAATCTAGGAAAAATATTTCGGGGGTCAAAATCGAAGTTTAGAAGGTCGCAAAATCGTTTCGATCAAAAATAACACAAACCGCGAACTCTGATCCGGAGGGAGTTCGCGGCGAACCGCCTGGTTCTAGCGGCTGAAGCAACCCGAAGGTTGCGGCCGCAAGGTCGGCATCAGTTTTTGTTTTTTTTGATTTTTTTGCACGGTTTTTGATGCATGGGACTACGGGGCCTATTGGGTTATGTCTATAAATCATAAATATACTTAGAGGAGGTTTCGGATCGAATTATAATACCTCGTATTGGGTGGAATTGGTTTTCGATCGGAAACTTGACAATTTGGAAAGAAAACTTCGGTTTCTTCGATCGAGAGACCTTGGGGCCAAATTGGTTGATGTTCGTGGATACTTGGAATTGTAGAATGAGATTGGAACGATCAATTTGGGTCTCGGACGAACGGATCTACAAAACCCACTTTTCTCTCTCTCTTTTCTCTCTCTAGAACTCCATAGCTTTGGAGCTTTGATTTCCTTTCGATTTTCTCTCTTTTCTGGACGATTGGAGTGTGAAAATTTTTGTGCGTGCCCTAGGGTCGGAGTAGGAATGTATTTATAAGAGAATTGGATGAGTTTCGAATAAAATCGAATGGAATTGGGTTTTGGAACGGACGAATCGTGCTGGGTTTTAGGGTTACGGACGAGGTAGAGATCGAGTAGGAGAGTGAGAGATAGAAGAGTTGTGCATGCATGCAAGTATTGTAGGAAAATTAAAAAGAAGTTGTGCATGCATATTTGTATCTAAAAGGAATAATAATAATAATTGTATTAAGAAAATAATTCTAATAACATTATTATTAAAAAAAAAATTGGGTCAAAATTCCGGGTCGTTACAACCTACCCCCCTTAAAACAATTTCGTCCTCGAAATTAGGGCGTACTAGATTTGGGTAGTCGGCGCGCATAGTATCGGTTTGTTCTTAAGCTAATTTCCCGATGTCGCCAAAGAACTCGGACGAGTTGAATGGTTTTCCTCAGAAGCACTTCTCTTTATAGTCCTAGATTTTCCATTGGTAGTTCTTTGAAAGTGTTCGACGTTTCCTCAGTCTGAAAAGTCAGCGGTCAGGTTCTTTTGTTGGCATAGCTCTTTTTTGATTCTGCGAAGCCAGATGTTGTTAACGAATGATCTTGACCATGTTCTGTTAGTCCCATTGGTTCTAATAGGCTTGCTCCTCCTGATTTAGTCCTCGATTCTTGTGACTCGGCGCATTAGCGACCTCGTTTGCCTTCCCTCAAACTGCTCTCCGTATAGATAATGTCGCCAAGATTTTAGGACGGACACTACTGCTGCCTGTTCCAAATCATGAGTTGGACAGTTCCTTTCATGCGGCCTCAATTGTTAGGATCCGTATGCGACGACCTTTCCACAAGTACAGCTCCAAATCCATCTTTCTCTTTGACGAATAGGGTAAGGGCTCTCTAGGTGAGGTATTGGGTTGGATAAAACCCTTTTCCAAAAGTTCCTGTAGTTACGTTTTCAACTCTTATAGTTCTGTCGGAGCCATTCGATACGAGGTCATGGAAATTGGTACCGTACCGGGCTGTAGCTTGATATTGCAATCTATTTCTCTTGGTGACGGTAATCTTGGCAATTTCTTAGGGAACACGTCTTTGTATTCACAGATAATCTGAGGAGGTCCTAACTCCATATGATCCATTTCTTTCCACTTGAAGCTCGCCAATCATTTAGAGGGCTTATCACGCCATCTTGCTTTGTGCGTGTTGGGTGTCCTGTCTACCCCCCTTAAATGAGTAAGGCCTCTCTTATGGAAAATGACCTTTCACTTCTTATCACTTTTGGTAATAGCATGGTTGGTTAATAGTCGAACCTTGTCGAAGTCAATTCCTAAAAATCACAAGCCAAACATAGGCCTAAGACTCCTTCTACTATAATCTATCCATCTTTCAGGGACGAGGGCGTTCGGAGCTTAAGGCGAGAGTTTAGGCGTAGTCCTGGCGGTAATCGTTCGTATGAGTCGCGCATCCTTGTTGATACTCGTATTGTGTTGGGGCTCGAATTGGCATAAATCCCGGAATTCACGTAAGCATTGTTGTCGACGTCGGCAACGTTGTTGTTGGCATTAGGGCTACACGTATTCTCCTTGCTGACGGGGGTTGACCCAGATGACCGTGGAAAGTGACGTTGTTGACCCTTAGTTTCAATCTCATAATGACTGCTCCACAAGGTTAGGTTTAGGGTTTTAAGGGTTTCTAAATATCAGGTTCTCAAAAGAAAGTGCGTGCGATAACGTTCTTACACCGGTCCTACTTTATTTGATCATTATCTACCTAGAGAAAGAAAATTCTTCTTCGACGGTGCTCTATTTACTGAGTAGCCTCATTCGACAGTGTCTTATCCTCCATTGTCAAGATTTGTCTATTTGTCTTCTTCGTACTAGGATTCTTCGTCTTGTTTGATCAACCAACAAATGATAAAAGGGAACGGCTCCTCTATCGCTTCCTTCCGATCGGAGTCAACGTTTGATTTCCTAGCTTCTCGGAGTCTGGATCGCATCAGGTAAATAAATATTTATATGATATACTTAGGTAAGATATATCGTAGTTTTAGGGGAGCAATAGATACCGTAAACGTTTAGCTATTCGGATTTACGCTCTCAGAACGTGATCTATCCAATCTACCCAAGGCCGAGCATATGAATTTTCGCCGGTTAAGATCCTGAAACGCCCCGACTTTTCGGTGCAAAATAAAATAATTTCTAAAGAAAATATTGCTAAATACATATAATTTTCCAAAATAAAAATTTTGCTAATACAATCTCAAGATAGATTTACTAATCAAAATACACCAACTTCGGAGCTGACTCTAATCTTGATACTAATCCTAAGCATCCTCGATCCTCATTACTGATATTCGCCCGTGTCGAACTGCATCATCGCTGAATCTCCTCCATTGAATCTTGCGCCTTCTAGCAAATTGATCGCGAAGCAATCGATTTGCCAGGATACAGACGTATCCGTGGAGTGATAAATCACCCAATAGAATAATCCAACCCAACCACCCTCTTACAATTACACAGTTAGCAAGCAAACAAGATAATTATGATGCGAATAAGTAAAATACAGATTTTTCACGTCAACCAGTTCATTACTATTCATTAGCCTAACGTGTGATCCAAAATCTCCCTAGGAGATCTTTCCTCCCCAACCGCTAGCCATGCTCGGTCCCATGAGATCACTTCCTCTTCGTAGATAACCTAAGTTACAATACTACAACAAGGGTTAGCTTATCATGCCCGAATCACAACTAGGGTTCGCCTATCTTATATACCACATCACAATCATCACTTGACACACGCCAGTCCTATCAATTCACCACTCGACACACGCCAGGACATCAATTTATTCCATAGACTCTCGCCAGACATCAATTTATTCCACAAAACATCACCGACCATCCGCCAGGTTTTATCGCCACAAAACATCGCTGACCTCTCGCCAGGTTTTAACATCACAAAATATCGCCACCGCCAGGTTTTAACATCACTAAATATCGGTTGGGCCACCGCCAGGTTTTATCAAAACATCACCGGGCTTATTTTGCCAGGTTTTATCAAAATATCATTGGGCTTACTTTGCCAAGTTTTATATCATCACCGGGCTTACCAGTCTTAAATCATCTCAGGGCTTACTCTGCGGTTTTAAATCATCACAGACATCACCTGGACTACCCGCCGCTTTCAACTGGACTACCCGTCAGTTTCAAATCACAATCCTAGGTCCATCAGGCTGCCCTCAAGGTCCTGCTCAGGCTACCCCCAATACTTGAGGTCCTGTCAAGCTGCCCCTAAGGTCCTGCCTGGCCATTCTCACAATTCTAGGTCCATCAGGCTGCCCTCAAGGTCTTCTCAGGCTACCCCGATCACACGAGGTCTGTCAGGCCACCCCGAGGTCCCTGGCCACCCTAGCGACACTGGGTCTTTCAGGCGGCTCAAGGTCCTACTCAGGCTACCCCGATCACACGAGGTCTGTTAGGCCACCCCGAGGTCCTGCTTAGCCCACGACTTTCATTTGTTTCCTTTTCCTTAACAATAACAACGTCTAGTATACTTTCTCACCACAAATCTCATCATATCTCGGAATCACGTCTGCAAACAATCCTAAAAAGAAAGAAACTTCACAACTTATCCATTACTTAGCATCGTCTAAGTGATTTCTATCTTGTATACCACCCCATGTCTCTAGGGTCCAATCTAGCAATCAAATCCACCAGCATCGACACAATTTTATTCTCAATAATAATCAAAAGCGAATAGCAGACGGATCAAAACAAATATTAGGCAATGCAATCACATAACTTTTTATGACTGGGCCGTTGCCCTTAATCTTGTATGGCCACAAAATCATTAATAAGGTATGAACTATTTAATAAAGATTTAAAATAATTTTTCTAGGCTTTAATTAATTATTCTTAAGTAATTAGATTAATTAAATATTAATTAAATACATTAATTAGGTAAAAATATTAGAATAATTATCATAACCTTAATAAGAGTCCTAACGGTCCTCTATAACAAGTTTGAGTGCTAAAAGTTGGGTTTGGAGGTTCGTGGTATTATTTTAAATAAAAAGATTAAGTTAATTTGACAAAAGAGGAATAAATAGATAATAAATAATTAAATAATTAAAAATATATTTACATTAACAAAATATCATATTAGGACTGTAAGAAGTCTAAATAAAATTATTCGGAATTATTAACATCTTTTATAATATTTTAAAGTAATTTTATTAAGAAACAATGCGTAAATAATAATAAATGGTTAATGAAATAAATAAAATACTATTTTAATAACATATCATCCTTGAGATGTCAGAAGTCTAACAAAAATAGTTTGGATATTAAAATCATTGTTTGTAAGGTCGCAATTATTTTTCGTTTGTATCTTTAATTAAAAATAAAATAAATAGCTAATAACATAAAAAAAATATGAAGTCAGCAAGTTATGATCTCTAATATGTTAGGACTCTAGGAAAAATAGTTTGGGAATTTATAGAGTAGTTTATAAGGTCGCAACGATTTTTAGTTTATAAACTTTTACACGATAACGAATAAAAATTTAATAAATAGATAAATAAATAAAAAAAATATGAATTTAACAAGGTCTGATCTTTGGAGTGTGGGTAATCTAGAAAAAATATTTCGGGGGTCAAAATCGAAGTTTAGAAGGTCACAAAATCGTTTCGATCAAAAATAACACAAACCGCGAACTCTGATCCGGAGGGAGTTCGCGGCCGCAAGGTCCAACCGCGCTGGTTCTAGCGGCTGAAGCAACCCGAAGGTTGCGGCCGCAAGGTCGGCATCAGTTTTTGTTTTTTTTTGATTTTTTTGCACGGTTTTTGATGCATGGGACTACGGGGCCTATTGGGTTATGTCTATAAATTATAAATATATTTAGAGGAGGTTTCGGATCGAATTATAATACCTCGAATTGGGTGGAATTGGTTTTCGATCGGAAACTTGACAATTTGGAAAGAAAACTTCGGTTTCTTCGATCGGGAGACCTTGGGGCCGAATTGGTTGATGTTCGTGGATACTTGGGATTGTAGAATGAGATTGGAACGATCAATTTGGGTCTCGGACGAACGGATCTACAAAACCCACTTTTCTCTCTCTAGAACTCCATAGCTTTGGAGCTTTGATTTCCTTTCGATTTTCTCTCTTTTCTGGACGATTGGAGTGTGAAAATTTTCTTGCGTGCCCTAGGGTCGGAGTAGGAATGTATTTATAAGAGAATTGGATGAGTTTCGAATAAAATCGAATGGAATTGGGTTTTGGAACGGACGAATCGTGCTCGGTTTTAGGGTTACGGAGGAGGTAGAGATCGAGTAGGAGAGTGAGAGATAGAAGAGTTGTGCATGTATGCAAGTATTGTAGGAAAATTAAAAAGAAGTTGTGCATGCATATTTGTATCTAAAAGGAATAATAATAATAATTGTGTTAAGAAAATAATTCTAATAACATTATTATTAAAAAAAAAATTGGGTCAAAATTCCGGGTCGTTACAGCAGCTCTGGAAGTTTAAGAGTTGAGAACGTTCTCAAAGCGTTCTCAAGTCTGAGAACGTTTTTAGCAAGCATCTAGACTCATTGGTAAATTGATAGCTCTGGATATTTCAGAGCTGGGAACGTTCTCAGCACATGCTGGGACTTAGCGGTAATTCTTTCTTAGACGTTCCCAGCTTTGTGAACGTTCTTAGCACATACCTAAACTTAGCGATAATTTATTCCCAGACGTTCTCAGCGCACGTCTAGACTTAATGGTAACTAAAAAATGTGTTACTTCTCAATGAGAATTAATGTTTCTGTACCTAATGGTAAAAAACCAGAAAAGATCCAAGATTTACGCAATCATTGTCATAAGATATAATGATTTTATTAAGCCTAAACAATTTTCTATTTCACAATTATTTAAGATTTTGTTTTTCGTAATATTGTGTGTTGGGAGAAAAACAAAAAGAGATAGAACGAAAATGAAAAAATAAATAGTGGATGGGGAGGAAAACAAAACGAGGTAAATCAAAAATGGAAAAATAAAGGAATTGAACCAGAATCCCCTTGAACTTTGAAGAGGCTAAACGAAGATGCTTTGGTTCGATGCTTCTCTTTTAATTTCTCACCTTCTTGCTTGCACGATTTCCTAAACCTAAAATAACAGGTTGTCCAAGTGTAGGGCTGGGACCGACGTAGCACAATATCGGGTAAGATCGGAGTTGAATCTACAAATACGGTGATGTGTGCGGAACAAAAACTCGAGTTGTTACTATTTAAACTGGCTCTTAGGTAGTCACCCATTGTATTTTGATGCTGAGATTAATTAAAACAAAGAAATTGTTTGATTTTTCAAATAATTTAAAGGATGTACGGTCGTAGGGTTCGTAGCACTCACAATCAGTCCGGATTAACCTGCTCCATCCAGTGTTCTTAAAAACATTCAACTTTAAAAGAAAAAGATACCCCCGCAAGATAATGGTCACTGTTTACTGATAGGTGCGTAAATGTACCCATTTATGCCCCATAATTTGCTCTTGTTATGTCCTTTTCTTTTATAATTTAGAGTTTGATATCCGTTTCTCTTGTTTCAGGATTCACGGAGCCATTGGATGACATTTGAAGCTAAAGCGCGAAGAATGACTATATGGTCAGCTTCATGGCTAATCAGTAAAGAATGGAAATTGTAATTTGGCAACCTGTGGACAGACCCATAATTGTGAAGATTTGTCTTTGGCATTTACAATAAAAAAGGGCCCACTGATTACAATGAAAAGGAAAAAGATTTGGTGCTATCAATTTCCCATATGGAGCTCTTCTACTATTATAAAAGGTAGCAAGGGTTTTGTTTTAAAACGTTCTTCTTCTGACGCATAAAAGGAGAAGGGGGCTGCCGTCAAAAGTCACTGCTGGAATCGGGAGAAACGCAAAAACCGGGAGAAGGGGGCTGACGTTCTTTTTCTGGCTTTGGGAGCTTTTTTCCTTCAAGTGTCAGACGATTCATTCAAAATTTCATATTTCGGTAACTTGTTTCAAATTTTGTTCTTAATTAAAGTTAATCGTTTGCATTCGTTCAGTATCAATCTCTTGTCTGTTTTTCTTTCTCCAGTAACAGAAGCATGAATCAGAGTAAGAAATTCTCGTCTATTAAAAAACTCTCTCTTTCCCTCCCCCTCCCTCTCCTCTCCAGGCGATTTTGAAACCCTTTTTTTCCCCTGTTTTTCCTTGGCCGCCACCGCCTACCTTGGGTTGGGGGGGGGGGGGGGGGTGGGTCCTCCCCCAGGTCCGATTTCCTCTCTTCTCCCTCCTCCCCCACTTCCGATTTCCTCTATTCTCCCTCTATCTCTCTCTCCTATGCTCTTCTCTTTCGGATCACGCCTCTTTTCCTCTCCTCCGTTCTCAATGGGGTTCCGCCCTCCTCGGCGTGGGAGGGTGTGGCGTTTCGCCTCCACCGGTGGTCCCTTGGTTCTGCCGAATGCCTAGCGGCGTGGGTGACTCGATTGTTGTTTGGTGGTCTGGGTTGGTGGCTTAGGATTCGGATCTGGAGTTTGTAAGCAGAGGGCGGTGGTGGGGTGGTGTCTCATTTAGGTCTGTTTTTCTAATATTTGTTTTGCAGGTTTTATTCAAAATGATCGGTAAAGATGGCGGTGTTGATCGGTGGTAGTTTTTAGTTCGGTGGCGGTGAGGTGGTTGTGGCCCCCATGGTGGTCTGCTTAGGCTGTTTTGTGTGTCGAAGTCCGGTTGGCGGCCATTCCGAGTTCTCCTCTGGGCGCGAGGCTGGCGTTTCATCATTTCGGGTTATTGCTAGTGTCTGTTTCGCCAGAGGAGCTGGGGTTTGTTTGGGTCAGGCTGTGTGGTGGTGATGTGCTCCCTTGCCTTGAGTGCTGTGTTCTTCATTGTCGTAGGCCGGTTTCCTCCGTCGGTCTCTATTTCTTGGAGGGGCAGGCTCAGCTTAACGGCGAGACTGATTTTCCGGTGGTTTGTGCGGCGGTGGAGTCTACAACGTTTAGGGTTTTGGGTGTTGGTTTGGGTGGGCCGGTCCTTGGTTGGATCGGGTTTGAGTGTTTTGGGCTTTTATTTGTTTTATTTGGGTTTGGGTTGTGCTGTCTTGTTTAATTGATGTTGGACCCTAGTAAACCATTGGATGTTTTAGGGCTTCGCCCTTTAGATGTATCTTCCAACTTTTTGTTGGATCTCCTTTCCCTCTCCTCGTTTTTAATAAAATTTCATCTTTAGCCGATCAAAAAAAAAAAAAAAAAAATAGAAGCATGAATCAAATTAGGGTTTCTTTTGTTTCTTTCCTAATGACTAGTGAGTAGTCGTATAGGTAGGGTCGTGGGGTGATTAGCATGGCCAATTCGGGTACTGCTCCTATTTTCAAACAATGGAAAAAATAGTTTTAGATTGAAAAATACTTCCCATTGACGAATCTGGGCATTGTCGGACCCCATGTGAACGGGGAAATGGGGATCCAAAACTGATTTTTCGCTGCACATGGAATAACGGCGACCCTAAGGTTTCGCATCTTACGGGGTATCTTTTCAATCAAAAATTGAACGTTTTTAAGAACACCAAATGAAACAGGTTAACCCGGACTAGTTACGAGTGCTACGAACCCTACGACCATACCTCCTTTTAATTATCTGAAATGTACAATCAATTTAGTTAATCTCAATCAGTCGACAAGGGGTGGCAACCTAAGAACCCGTTCAATTAGTTAAACTCGAGTTTTTAGTCAGCACACATTGCTCTCTCTATGGATTCGACTCCGGTCTTACCGGATATTGTGCTGCGTTGGTCTCCGCCTTGCGCTTGGGGCAACCTATTAATTTAGGATTAGGAAATCATCAAGCATTTACTCATGCGCAGCATAAAATGAGTTTTGGACCCCCATTCCCCCGTTCACATGGGTTCCGACAATACTCGGGTTCGTCTACGTGAAGTATTTTACCAATCTAAAATTGTCTTTTTCACTGTTTGAAAACAAGAGCAGTGCCCGGACTGTCCACGATGTACTAATCACCCCACGACTCTACCTTTACGACTACTCACTCATTATTAAGGAAAAAACAAAAGAAACCCTAGTTTGTAACATGCTTTTGTTCCGCGAGATAAAAAATAAACAATTAAGAGATTAATACTAAATGAATGCAAACGAATAACTTTTATTAAGAACAGAAATTGAAACGAGTTACCAGAAGCTTGAATACTTGAACAAAATTTGAAAAACAAAATTGAATTTCGGTAGTCGGCAGTCCCGTTCATCATTTCTCGTTTTTCCGTGTCGAAACCCCCCTAAGGGGGTGTTCTCCTTTCTCAAAAAAGTTACTTTAAAAAAAAAAGGCAATTTCAAACTCAAAAATTATGTATTTACGTAAATAATTTTCCTAGCAATATGTGTTTTGTTTGATAGATCTCATTGAGATCTTTTAAACGGTGTAAAAAAAATTGAAAAATTATTTTTTATTTTCATTATATTTGAGTTTGAAGTTACCTTTTTTTTTAAAAAGTTACTTTTTTGAGAAAGGGGAACACCCCCTGGAGAAACTTTTATATATACCGGGTATACCAACCCCGTGGTATCCCCTTCCGATTTGTTTCTCATTTTCCGGCCATTTTCAGATCACATTTGGATGATCGGCTCTGTTTTTTTTGTCGAGTTCGACGAGAACCTTAATCATACAAAAAATCGTGTTTATCGGACTTTATTTGATACACGATCAGCACACGTGAAAATGGAAAAAAAACCAAAACTGGGTTCCAATTCAGTGTGTTTTTTGGACCCAGTTTTGATTTTCTTCAATTTTCACATGTGCCGATCCTCTACCTAATAAAATTCGATGAACAAGATTTTTGGTATGATGAAAGTTCTCGCCGAACTCTACAAAATGAACGGAGCCGATCATCCATATGTGATCGGAAAATGACCGAAAAATAAGAAACAAACCGGAAGAAGATACCACGGGGTTGGTATACCCGTTATACATATAAGTTTCTCCACCCCCCTAAATGTCCGCAGCATGCGTGTCTTTTACATATGCTCACGGCCGAGGAAAACCCTCTTTTATTTTCTTTTTATTCCAGCCGATTCACCTTTTAACCCAGGCCCACCATTTAGACCGAATAACTACCAACCATTGGGCCCACCATTTAGACACAAGTCCGGCCAAGTCCAAGTCCAATTCTTAATTTCTTCTTCCAGTGATAGTTTAACTCTTTGGCTCCATCTCCTTGGCACTCATGCCCGTTAATTTCAGTGCTAATCTCTCGGCTCCATATTGCAATTTAGACCTTCCACTGGATTGAACTCAAACGACCCAACTTTGAACACCATTCAATATTCCAATTTTCGTACTTTTTTGTATCAAACTCTCCAACTACCTACAATACACAAATTAAGCATTAAGCTCCAAATAATAATATATATGTGACTTAATAAAGATAAATTAATGGGCGTTAATGTAAACATTTACGCGCCTATCACTTCTCTCCCTCTCATGAAAAGTCTTGTACAGGATCATGTTTTGAGAAATCTACGTTACTTCTGAGATTCCACATGATAGTGTGATGGTGAGCATTATGCATTAGGATGCATGCATGTGCCTATGTGCGTCAGAGATACCTCAGCTATAATAATACTTACAAATATGTTCGCTCTCTCTCCAATTTCCGCTAACCATTATATATACAAAAAAGATTACCGAAAAGGGCTTGATTAGAACAGTTTTTTATTGAACCGTTCAATAAAGTTCAATAAAAAACTGTTCGGATGAAACCCTTTCCTGTCATTTTTTTTGATGATTTCTCGCAAGTACCTTTAAAATCACGTTCTGATTACATTGAGTGGCTCGGATCATCAAAATTCGATCGGAAACTATGAGATTAAGATTTGAAGTGTTTTTTTAGAGGTTTTTTTAAGGGTCCCCAGAACCGCTTCATATATATATATATATATATATATATATATATATATATATAACTGTCGGATAATAGAGCTTAATTAGAGAGTTTCAATGGAAGAAAGAGAAATGAAATTAAGCTGTCTAGTTTTGTTTTCTACGCTCAACGTGGTCTCAATCTAATATTAATCCAACTGGGTTCACTTCCTATCCAGTTTATTTTTGCTCCAGTTCGGTCCAGTTTTGGACCGTTGTGGGCCCCTCCCGGGTCCACAACAATAATCGGAATCGTTCATTTTGTAAAGCTCGTCGAATATTTCATCCACGCCAAAAATTAGCTTCACCGAACATCAATAGGTATATGAATGAAACAGATTTGTACATGAAAAAAGCAATGACAAAAGTTAAGTTAAAATTAATAATTGCCCATTTTTTTCATGTACAAATCTGTTTCATCCATGTACCTATTGATGTTCGGTGAAGCTGATTTTTGGCGTGGATGACATATTCGACGAGTTTTACAAAATGAACGATTCCGATCATTGTTGTGGACCCGGGAGGGGCCCACAACGGTCCAAAACTGGACTGGACTGGAGCAAAAATAAACTGGACAGGAAGTGAACCCAATCCAACTCGTTCATTTATAATACCCGCTGTGTAACGAGAGCAAATCTAAAATCATGTGGCTATATATGATAATCAAACTACACTATATATATTTTTATTTAGAATGCCCTTCAAACTACGTACACTATATGGACATCATTTTTAACACAATTTTTGCTACTCTATCTCAGTCCTTCAAATGGTGAGATTAGAACTCTTAAAATGGTGCACTCCCAACCTCACCTAATCTCTCTCTCTCTCTCTCTCTCTGTTACGACCCATCCCCTCCCCTGCCACTCCATCTCAGGCAAAGAGTCCCAGTACACACACACACACTCTCTCTCTCAATTGATCCCCGTCATTCCATCTCCCGTTTCAATGTCGTCTTTACCCTAACGTACTCTCTCCTCACCTGCACACCACCACCTACGACTCCAGCGACTCCCGTACCCGGTGAACTCAGCTCCGACGTTATCTCTCTCTCTCTCTCTCTCGCCTGCCGTTGCGCTTCTCTCTCTCTCTGTCTCTCACCACCCCTCTCTCGAATCCCCAATGAAGTCCTAATCTTCTTACCACTCGTTCAAAATCAAAACAGTTACCTCAAAACCAGAGAGGAGGATGGTAATCTCTGCAATTTTAATGGATTTTGCTTTGAACTTGAACTTTTTTAGATGTTATTTCCGTCCACAAATTGAAATGGGGTTATGGGTTCTGAAAATTGAATGTCAATCTTGAATGTTATGGGTTTCCATGGTTTTTTCTTTTTTCGCCCATTAAAAAATCTTGAAAGGGTTACACCGGAAATTGGTAAACAGTAAACACTTGTTGATGCTAATATTGGGAGAGAGAGAAGATGGTGTTCGCCGGAGTGGGGAGGGGAGTCGTTAGTGTTGTGATTTGTGAGGGTACAATGAGAGAGAAAACGTTAGAGAGGTGAGAAAGGGGAAGAATTATTGAGTACAATATCCCCTTTTAAGGTTTAATCTCAGCCCTCTATTTCAAGGGCTAAGATAGAATGGCAAAAGTTGTGTGAAAAATGATGTCCATAGAACCGGCCCACACACACACACACATATATATTATTTATTGAGAATGCCTTAAGCCCTTTGATGCCAATCCGTTCGGTCTCTAGTTGAATTTTTCATATGTGATTTATACACAAAGCCTATAAACAAGCAGCTGGAATTATCGGAGTTGGACAACCACCTAAGAAAAATATTTTCATTAAAAAGTGTAGATGAAATTTCGCATAGCGGCGCATTAGGGGAAGAAGGGTTTGTTTTCTCTTCTGCTATGGTTTGGGTGTTCCTTTCGACGTTCTGTTGTCTTGATCTGGGTACCCCATGTCGAGGTTCGGATTTGGATCAGTCAGTTCGGGCTCCGTTCCTGCCTCCTTCCTTACAGCTCCGTGTGTCCTCCGACGATCAAGTCAGATCTAGGGAGAGAGGTTTAGATCTCGGGTTAGGGAGAACGAAATCGTCCTTAACGACTGTTTGGCTGTGACGGGAAGAGCATCGACGACTTCGGGAAGGAGATAGGCCTCGGAAAGAATATAGACCTCGGGAAGGACATGGACAATGCATTAATGGGAACAGTGATATTTCATGCTTCAGATGACCAAACCAGCATTTTTCACCAATTGTCGGGATCCCGATCGTGAGAGGATTCCGGTTCTTTGCTCCGCGCCTCCGCCACTAGACCTGCAACAAGTCACTAGGGCTGTGGAAGCCCAGTGACCCTCCGACGATCAAGTTAGATGTAAGGAGAAATGTATAGGTCTGGGGTTAGGGTAGAATAACCTACCTCTTTACGTTAGAGTCTCTTTGTATTTATAGATCCTGGTTTGCTTGGCCTCCAAGCTAGAACGTGGAGTTCACACTTGGGTAACCGCTTCGGGTGACGTCACAGATGACCCACCGGATAAGGCAGTTACGAAGCACATGGCCAGGTCAGCCCTTTGCGAGGATTCTTCTCGATGCTGTGTCTCATCAGATGCAGGAGGCATGCTCGGGAGCCCTCGATGCTGCATTTCGGGGGTCGGTACGGAGCCCTCGATGGTATGTCTCCGAGGTCGGTATGAAGCCCTCGGGTGCTTTTCGGTAATATGTCTCTGGGGTCGGTACAGAGCCCTCGGTGGTATGTCTCCGAGGTCGGTACGGAGCCCTCGGTAATATGTCTCCGGGGTCGGTACGGAGCCCTCGGGTGCCCTCGGTAATATGGCTAGGGGGGTTGGTACGCAGCCCCATTTATCCGGGCCACTACAATAGCCCCTCAACTCTCCCGACCTTTTATTGGTTTGAGGGGAGTTGACAAGTAGCATGGCCGAATGTTTTGATGTGTACCAAGCCCCAGAGAGATGTGTCGATACTCATATCCGTTGTTCGTTGATTTTGTGGGTTCGGCTTCTGGAAACTGAGGCATGAATGGGTTCCGTCGGTTTGTGGGCTCGGCTTCGAAAAACCGAGGCACGAAAGGGTTCCCTTCGATTCGTGAGTTCGGCTTCGGGAAACCGAGGCATGAAAGAGGCACAGAAGGGTTTCGTCAATTCGTGGGTTCGGCTTCGGAAAACCGAGGCGCGGAAGTGTTCGATCGATTCGTGAGTTCGGCTTTAGGAAACCGAGGCACGGAAGGGTTCCGTCAATTCGTGGGTTAGGCTTCGGGTAACCGAGGCACGAATGAGGCACGGAAGGGTTCCGTTGGTTTGTGGGCTCGGCTTCAGGAAACCAAGGCACGAAGGAGGCACGAAAGGGTTCCGTCGATTCGTGGGTTCGACTTCGGGTAACTGAGGTACGAAGGAGGGACAGAAGGGTTCCTTCGGTTCGTGGGTTCGACTTCAGGAAACCGAGGCACGAAGGAGGCACGGAAGTGTTCCGTCGATTCGTGAGTTCGGCTTGGAAAACCGAGGCACGAAAGGGTTCCGTCAATTTGTGAGTTCGGCTTCAGGAGACCGAGGCACGGAGGAGGCACAAAAGGTTTTCGTCGATTCGTGGGTTCGGCTTCAGGAAATCGAGGCACAAATGAGGCACGGAAGGGTTCTGTCGATTTGTGGGTTCGGCTTCGAGAAATCGAGGCACGAATGAGGCACGGAAGGGTTCCGCCGATTCGAGGGCTCGGCTTCGGAAAATCAAGGCACGAATGAGCCACGGAAGGGTTCCGCCAATTCGTGAGCTCGGCTTCGGGAAACCGAGGCACGAAAGGGTTTCGTCGATTCATAGGTTTGGTTTAAGAAAACCAATGCACTAACGAGGCACGGAAGGGTTCCGTCGATTCGTGAGTTCGGCTTCAAGAAACCAAGGTGTTGGTCCAAATAGCAACCCAAGAGGGGGGGTGAATTGGGTACCTCAAATATAATGCGGAATTTAAAAAACTAATTTCAATCTACTCAACCACAATTTCAATTTCAATGATATACTATTCAACTCATGCAATATTGTTATGCAAAACTCAAAATAAAGAGAGTAGGGAAGAGGAAATCAAACGCAAGGATTTATAGTGGTTCGGTCCGCAATTTCACGGCCTAGGCTCCGTTTCGCAAACGAAATAAGAACTTATTTTTTGTTAAATAAGAAGGTGTGTTCCTGAAAAATAAGAAAGTGGGTACTTATTTTGGTAGAATTTGTATAGGTAAATACCGGCCAGGGAGGGAGATCACACCGGTAGCAGTGTCGGGTCGTCTCCGGCCACCGGATGGCCGATCCGAGCCGTCCAAAAATTATAAAAAAAAACCAAGGGGGCCAACGTGGGAATAAACGGCATCCGAGGTGTGTAAGGTGCTTGATCCAAGCACCCCTTTTCCGTGTAAATATGAAGTTCATATGTACACGGAAAAGGGGTGCTCTGATCAAGCACCCTACACACCTCGGATGCTGTTTATTCCCGCCCGCGTCCCTTTGTTTTTTTTTTTTAAATTTTTGGACGGCTCGGATTGGCCGTCCGATGGCCGGAGATGGCCCGCCGCGGCAACCGGTCGATTTCCGACTGCCGGCCCTCATTCTCGTCCAAACATTCCTGTGTTTTCTATACTAAAACTTCCAGGTAAAAAACAATAGGGTTACGCAAAAAAATTTCCTACCACTATGGATTTTATTTGATAGATCTAATTGAGATTTTTAATACGGTGCAAAAAAATTTTTTTTTTTTTTGCAATTTATGTTATATTTAAGTTTGAAAATGTGGAAAAAACTTTGTATTTGGAAAAAATAAGAAGGTTGGCTTATTTTTGAATAAGAAGTAGGGGAAATAAGTACTTATTTTTTAAGAACCGTTCTGGAACGAAGCCCTAGTCCACTCCCCAAGTGTCCAACTCGGGATTTGCTGCACTATCTCCAATAGTTACAATCCTTCTAGCTTCGCGGGTGCTAGACAACCTTTACAACGAGCAATCTATCCCCAATCACTCCAACTATTTTTGACTTCGGTGTTAGTCACACCTAATCCAACTAGTTTTGACTCCGGTGCTAGTAACACCTAACTCTCAAGTGATTTTCTTTCCAAAACCACTCACAAAAAGATTAACTCTCACAAGAGTATGAATAGGGGTGTACAATCCCTTTTACAATGAATATTAATATCAACTCACAAATAACACTCTTTCTAAGTGTGCTTAACTCCGCAACCTACCCTCCAAATATGGCAAAGGGCGAGGTCGTTGATAGCATATAAATTCGGTAAGACCGGGATCGTTCCCACAGAGAAGTCTTCTTTAGCGAATTTGGAATAGATGCAATAAAAAGGTTTGCGGCTTTCAAGCAGCCACCTTCGGTGTTTGGATTGAAATGACAATAAAACTTGGATTTAAAGTAGATTAAGACGATCGAGTCTAGAGGGATTGGTTTACCCACAACTTAGTCAGTCAAACGGTTCCTTTATCTAACGAATGAGTGGACCGAAATCGTCCGATTTCCACTAAAAGCATTAAAAGCTGAAGACTACTTGTAACTCAATTCATTGCATTAATTCAAACTAAACTCATTTAACGCAAGTGAGAGACGAAAAAAGATCGTTTGCACGCGTACAATTATCAAGCACGTAGCATAGGGCGATAGACTTCATTGATCAAAGAAGCCACCAACCCCATGATCAATACAGGAAATCATGGGTTTAATTCATTCAAAACATTGAAATTGAGCTAAAGATTAGACGAAACCATTTGATCGATTAATTCATAGAGTAAATCTCACCCCATGACTGAACCGATTAACTACTCACTCATAGTAAAAAGACTAGAAAGCATGCTTAAGAAAGAAAACATAATTAACCGATAAAAACAGAGATAAACTTGATATTAGTAAGGAACTCAACCGTAGTTACAACATTAGTGAACGAGAAAACAATAAATGACTAATACCTTAAGTGGTTCTTGAAGGAAATGCTAAGAAAACTTGAAGAACAAAGCTATAGAACCTTAGAGCAAAAAAAACTAGAAAACTTAGGCCTAAACTAACTAATGGCCCATCCCTTCCATAAATGGCATACAAGCCTATTTATAGGGCTTACAAAATCAGCCAAACAATGGACAAAAAGTCCCCCAAAATATCCTAAAAATAAACCAAAAGTAGAAAGTTTCCATAAGTGAAAAGTTGAACAATTCAGCACAAAATATCTTCTGGAACAAATGTTATCGATAACTCAGGCCAAAGTATCGATAACAACCTTCAATCTCTCCCACGTAGCATAATGTTATTGATAACATCAAGAAATTGGTATCGATCCCCTCAGGTCTGGAGTCTTGTGGACCAAAAATGATGCAAAGGTATCGATAACTCTAAGAAAGTTATCGATAACATTCTGAACTGGGGAAATGTTATCGATACCTTCATGATTGTTACCGATAACATTCTCAAAAAATGCAGATTTCAGGTAGGCTTCAGCTTCAGCACACAGCTCCTCAGCAACTTCCAGCTTCTCAGCACCTTATTTTCATTATCTAAACTTAAGTAAAGACTACATTTTAAACATTTCTTTTACCTTTTCTTTACTTTAATTTATTTAATTTAAATAAGAAAGTACCCCCTATTTGGAAACAATGGCATTACCAGAATTTCAAGATTCCAATTAAATCAAAATGTCAACCCCCCACTTTTAGTGTAAAATAAAAAACTGCACATTTTTCTCACGAGAAAATGACATAAAACATGACCTTACTTTTCGAATAAAGCCTTGAAACTTTGTAGTTACTCTTAGAAAAATTGAAGGATCAATTACCGCCATTTTTTATCTCGAAAATCGAAACTTTTCCAGAAAATCATTTTTCCATACTTAGACAGATTTTAAGAGGCCGACAGGGTCTTCGGGTACTTGGAAGCACTTGGGCCGTCCATGGCGTAGAAATGTGCCTTATTTGCACGTTTTACCTGAAATATATAAAAACCTACCTTACGTGCAGTATCGAATAAAACATTAACTTTATAAACATAAATACTACAAAACCAGGGACTTAAACACCAAGAATCTACATTATTGGTGCTTATCAAAGTGTGGATAAAACCAATTTAGCTCACCATTTTCTTCTTTGCAATAAGTTCTTTTCTTCAATCTCTTTGTCTATTTTCGTGCATGACTCTTCTCTTCATTATATGCTTGAAAATATAACCGTTGGAGAGAATAATCTTGTAGCACAAATCTTGCCTTTCCAACTCTTTCCAGTTTCTTCTTTGATTTGATTTGAATGAAGCTCCTTCCAAAATGCAATTTGTCTTCTTCTTACCCATCTTCAACATTCTATAGTGAAGCACCATTAACCCGTTGAAAGGATTGGCTCCAATTTTCTAGTCAACAAAATTGTAGCCTATCAATATCTTGTTCCCATTTCTTTTCTGCAGTACTAGCCGTTAGAACCCATGCATATGGGTAGCCATATTCTACTTGACTTGTTCCCATCACTTAGCCGTTAGAGATAATTAAGCTCCCAAGTAATCTTCAATCTTCCTCCTTGATTAGCATTTGCTTTCTATAAAATCCCTTGTAGCCAATTAAAAATTAGGAGAAGATTTGTCCTTAATCTTCCTCCTTTCAATTTATCTTGACCATTGAAGATAGTGATTTGGTGTAGCAATCTTTTCATGTGCACTTCAACCAAATCCTACAAAATAAACATTAAGGTATTCCAAGTATCACAATATTAATTATATTTCTTTTCAATAAAATATATTTTGTTATCATCAAAATAAATAAAGTATTCCATAGAAACCTTTGGGCTAACACGAGGCACGAATGAGGCAGGGAAGCGTTCCGTCGGTTCGTGGGTTCGGGAAACTGAGGCACGAAGGAGGCACAAAATGTTTCCGTCGATTCGTGGGTTTAGCTTCGGGAAACCGAGGCACGAATGAGGCAAGGAAGGGTTCTGTCGATTCGTGGGTTCGGCTTCGGAAAATCGAGGCACGAATGAGGCACGGAAGGGTTCCGTCGATTCGTGGGTTCGACTTCGGAAAACCGCGAATGAGGCACGGAAGGGTTCCATCAATTCGTGGGTTCGACTTCAAAAAACCAAGGCACGAATGAGGCACGGAAGGTTTCCGCCGATTCGTGGGCTCGACTTCGGGAAACCAAAGCACGAATGAGGCACGAAAGGGTTCCGCCGATTTGTGGGCTCGGCTTTGGGAAACTGAGGCACGAAGGTGGCACGGAAGGTATCCGTCGATTCGTGGGTTCGGTTTCGGGAAACCAAGGCACAAATGAGGCACGAAAGGGTTCCGCCGATTCGTGGGCTCGGCTTTAAAAAACCGAGGCACGAAGGAGGCACAGAGGAGTGTGGATGCTTCCGAGCCTGTCGAAAGCTAACTTCTGCCTTGAATCCTTGTTTGATTGGTGTTGGGGGAAGAGTGAACACCTTCTGCTCTAGCCCGTTGTCTCCTAAAGAACCATTTCGCTGGAAGGGGCAAGGCGGTCTTTTACGGATTGCCTAGGCCAAGGATTCTTTTGGCGGATGCGTACGTCATTATGTAATGGACGGTCCTAGGCCCCCGCTGCAGTGAGAGCTAGAGTACAGGTGGAAGAGCCGTTTGACCTTCACCAATTCCTCTCGTCGCGTCGCCGCCTTTTTGTTCTCGGATCTTGACATTTCTATCGAGAAGAATGCCTATGAGCGAGATGAGAGCTTTAAAGGGGAGGAGCGGACAACAAATTGAACGACTAATCCCCAGCAGAGTCGCCAATTGTCGGGGTTCAGATTTGGATCAGTCAGTTCGGGCTCTGCTCCTGGCTCCTTCCTTACAGCTCCGTGCGTCCTCCGACGATCAAGTCAGATCTAGGGAGAGAGGTTTAGATCTCGGGTTAGGGAAACGACATTCTCCCTAACGATTGTTTGGCTGTGACGGGAAGAGCGTCGACGACTTCGGGAAGGAGATAGGCCTCGGGAAGAATATAGACCTCGGGAAGAACATGAACAGTGCATTAATGGGAACAGTGTTATTTCATGCTTCAGATGACCAAACCAGCATTTTTCACCAATTGTCGGGATCCCGATCGTGAGTGGATTTCAGTTCTTTGCTCCATGCCTCCGCAACTTGACTTGCAACAAGTCACTAGGGCTGTGGAAGCCCAGTGATCCTCCGACGATCAAATTAGATGTAAGGAGAAGTGTATAGGTCTGGAGTTAGGGTAGAATGACCTACCTCTTTAGGTTAGAGTCCATTTGTATTTATAGTCCTGGTTTGCTTGGCCTTCAAGCTAGCACGTGGAGGTCACGCTTGCGTAACCGCCTCGGGTGACGTCATAGATAACCCACCGGATAAGGCGGTTACGGAGCACATGGCCAAGTCAGCCCTTCGCGAGGATTCTTCTCGATGCTGTGTCTCATCAGACGCAGGAGGCTTGCTCGAGAGCCCTCGGTGCTGCGTTTTGGGGGTCGGTACGGGGCCCTTGATGGTATGTCTCCGAGGTCGGTACGAAGCCCTCGGGTGCTCTTCGGTAATATGTCTCTGAGGTCGGTACGGAGCTTTCGGTGGTTTGTCTCCGAGATCGGTACGGAGCCCTCGGTAATATGTCTCCGGGGGTCGGTACGGAGCCCTCGGTAATATGGCTCGGGGGGTCGGTACGGAGCCCCATTATCCGCGCCACTACACCCCAGATTCAGTGTGTGATGGTGGTGCTACTCGTTGTCATTGGGGTTTGTTGTGTAGCTGGCCAACGTTTGGCGTTTGGTTTGCGAGGTTTTAGAGTTAAAACTTGAGAATTTAGGCCTCCCGTTTAGTTATTGTATTCTCTGGAAAAGGATAACTATCTTTTGACATATTGAATTCTTTCTATGAAAGTTTCTATTATATAAACAAAAAAAAAAACACACTATTACTCGTAATATCAGTGAAAATTTTGAAATTGGGAGGGGCCAGGGCCCTTGAGCCGCTATACAGTGCCGCTGCTTCGTCCAAAACCTCGCCTTCAAAAGAGGTTGAAATACCCCGAGCGTAGGGCTAAGTCGAAGTCAGCATAGATACCGGAAGACTGGAATCGTTCCCTCAGAGAAAGTCTCAATAGCTTGCTATGATTTTTAGATGTAAGTCTCAATAGCTTGCTAGGATTTTTAGATGTAAGGGTTTAGCATCCCCCATAATTTTTTCGTCCTTCCCATTTTCAACTTAACACCAATCTCACAAAACATAGCAAGAATGGAGCACCCCTTACTACAATCAAACAACCACCTGCGCAACAAAATTCAACCCTCACAGCAAAGTAACAACAGAGCAATCCTCGAAACTCAAACAAATACCAGCACCTATTCACGATTTCAGCCCGCAAAACTAGCAGAATCTAGGAGCAATCGTTAGTCCAAATTCCAGTTCAAACAGAGCAATGCCAGAGTAAAATTAAAACAAGCAGTCTCGAGAATTTGTAGCACCAGTTCAGCCCATCATCACAACAAAATTCAACAGCTAATAACCCCCAATTCCAGCCCCCAAAACCGCAGCACAAGCAGCAAACCAAAACCCCAAAACAGTCCGCACAACGGAGATCTCAGAAATTTAGGCTAGGATTCTAATTAATTTCGGAATTCGGGGTCTTGGGTTAAAAAATCTATAATACTCCTCATAATACTTGAAAACCCGTGATTATAGAGTGAGAACTCCGAAATTTCGTGGAGAGCAGTGGGGAATTTCAGATTACCTCGTTTATGTGGAATTCGGACTGAGAAGAAGAGAACCAACCTTGAAATCTTCAATTTCGGACAAGAATCCTCAAGGTTTGGTGAGAATTTCGGAGATTGATGGAGATTTGTGGAAGATTTTGGTATTTGCGTGGGGAAAACCGAGGGGGGGCTAGGTTTTTTTTTTTTTTTTGAGTCGTGGGGTGTGGGGAAAAGAATGGGTTTTGGATTATCTAGTGGGGTAGGAAAGAGAAAAAGAAAGCCCGAATTTTTTTTCATCTGGACATTATGAACCGGTTGAACAAAAATCCCGTACCGGTTCATGGGTTTTGAAATTTTAATTGCAAGGTCTGTCGTGCATGAACCGGTTGAACCAAAAACCTGTACCGGTTCATGTTCCTCAGAAACCTGATTTTTTTCCACTTCATTGTTCTGACCTCTGATCATTCCCAGCACCTTCCAAACATCCCCCAAACACCTTAGAGCAATAAAATCCCATTCCAAACACCCCTCCAAACTCCGGCTCCCTAAGTTATCGAATAAACGGTAGGACACGGACTAGGATACGAAATAGGACAAAGGGACACTCCTGTGGTTTAATCAATCAAATAATGCCTTGTATCACTTCCTAAGTACGTCATAGATTCCAAAATGATTCAATAATGATATTAAACACCTTTAGGCATGACATGAGATGATTAACCTAAACTAAGAATGTACGATGAAAAATAACCGGGATATGGGCAAAACTTGCTCAAAACATACTCAACACCTAATTGCTTATCCGTAATCATGCTAACGAGTTGAAATGGACACACTTACTTAAAATATTTACAACGAACTCTTGCCAATTAAAGATTTAACGAGCATGTGCCAAGTTGTTCTAATCCACTAAATTTGTAATAACGGAAGGATTACCTACTAAAAACGAAAAATTTATGCTAAAAATGAAAAACGAAACTAAAAACATATCTAGCATAGCATAGATATACCCCTCCCCCCAACTTGAAATATGCTATGTCCTCATAGCATGGAGAACAACAGTAGGGAGAGGGAGAAACCCACGGGGGAATGTCAACCCCCGGATACCTCGACCAAGTTGGAGGCTTTGGCATCACCGGCTCGTTTCGTCATCCAAACAGCTTCCAAGGTCAACTCCTTCGGCTCGTCCAATAGAACCACAGCTAGTCACACAGAATCATGGTCAAAGCTTTGTTGGACTGACAACCGCGACACGTAATCGCACCCATGCTTAGGGCTCCTGAATGCCTCAATCACCCCGACGTTAGATTCAATCCACCAAGGCTGGTGTGGTAGCACGTACACCCTGCAAAAGACTGAAGCTCGAACTACCTACTAAGAGCCAAATGACATTAGAACCGCCCGGCTCTTGTTATCCGGGCACCACAGACAGAAAAAGAAAAACAGAAAAGCAAAAAGAACACCACCCGATATTCACGCAATCTTACGAGTCATACTTTTCTTCCCGAGTCTCACCGGCGAGATAAAACTCGGGTGGCTATACTAGACCATCGAATGTGTTACATCATGCCCGAAGTAAAATTCACCGCTTGACCTCGCCAAGCAATTAAGCCCAGCGGTCCCTATGATCGAAACAAAGCGAGACAAGATAGAGCCTAGCGCCAAAGCACGGGAATATCAAGCCTCACCCAAAGACCTAAATTGCCCCCGATAGGGACATATCTGGTGAGCATGGATCATTAACGGCAAACTACTACAAAGACGGACTAATTAAAGACCGAAACAACGATGCATTGGTGAAATCTCTTAGTGAGAAAAACCCAAGACTAAACAAACATGCAACAATACGTACAAGAACAGAACATTGCCCTTACTAACCGGAGCTGGGCACACGATCCTTTTTTCAGTAGCGGCGTGCGGAGCTACAAATACCCAAGTCAATGGTGGGTACCCCCTACCCGGGGGCCGGGTCCGACAAACAGTTAAGTTCAGCGGTTACGCTTTCGCTCCCCGTGCAAACATGGATTAAACAAAACTAAGCTAAGGAAACAGCAGGATTATCCAAGTAAACCGGAGCGACCAAGTCCTCCGTCACCTCTTCTATTGCAAAGTTTTCCAGGAACGGCTTAAGCCGTTGCCCGTTCACCTTAACAATATGCTCATTAACAGGATTCATGACCTCAATGGCCCCATGAGAATAAACTTCATGCACAACATAAGGGCCTATCCAACGAGAACGCAATTTGCCCGGAAAAAGATGAAGTTTAAAGTTATAAAGAAGCACTTTCTGACCTACTTCAAAAGTTTTCCTTTGAATATGCTTATCATGCAAAACCTTCACCTTAGACTTATAGATGTCGGTAGTATCATATGCATCTCTACGGATTTCCTCAAGTTCATTCAATTGGAGTTTACGGTGCACCCCGGCATCGGGAAAACGATAATTCACTTGCTTAATAGCCCAATATGCTTTATGCTCTAATTCCACCGGAAGGTGGCATGCCTTACCATATACAAGCCGATAGGGCGAAGCACCTAAAATGGTCTTATATGCGGTACGGTACGCCCACAACGCATCGGTCAACCTTAAAGACCAATCCTTCCTGTTGGGATTCACCGTTTTCTCAAGAATACGTTTTACCTCACGATTAGCAAGCTCGGCTTGACCGTTGGTTTGAGGATGATATGCGGTGGAGACTTTATGCGTGATGCCATACTTCTTCATCAAGGCGGCGAATGGCCGATTGCAAAAATGCGTCCCTTGGTCGCTGATGATAGCCCGAGGCACCCCGAATCTTGACAAGATATGCTCCTTAAGAAACTCCAGCACCACCTTGTGATCATTTGTGCGGGTGGCAATGGCTTCAACCCATCTTGAAACGTAATCAACCGCCAAGAGAATATACAAATTCCCAAAAGACACCGGAAACGGCCCCATGAAGTCGATACCCCAACAATCAAAAACTTCCACAACCAGAAACTTCCCTTGAGGCATTTCATTCCTTCGGGTCACACTCCCCAACATTTGGCAACGGTCACAAGACTTGCAAAAGTCATACGCATCTTGGTGTAAAGTCGGCCAATAAAAACCACATTGTTGTATCTTGGCGGTGGTCTTTCGGGCGGAGAAATACCCGCCACATGCTTCCGTATGGCAAAATTGGAGGATTGCCCGTTGATCAAAGTCGGGAACGCACCGGCGGATGATTTGGTCGGAACAATATTTGAATAAGTACGGATCATCGTAGGAAAAGTGCTTTACTTCCGCAAGGAACCGTCGGCGCTCATGGGAAGACCAATGTGTCGGAAGCATCCCCGTAACCAAATAGTTAACGATATCAGCAAACCACGGAGCCGTTGATACACCAAACAATTGCTCATCGGGGAAGCTATCTCCAATAGGGATATGAGAAGTACGATCCTCAAATTCCAAGCGAGATAAGTGATCGGCTACTACATTCTCGACCCCTTTTTTGTCCTTGATGGTGATGTCAAATTCTTGGAGGAGAAGTATCCACCGAATCAAACGGACCTTGGCATCCTGCTTGGTGAATAGGTATTTGAGTGCCGAGTGGTCGGTGTAAATCGTGATCGGGGCACCAACTAGATAAGACCGGAATTTGTCCAAGGCAAAAACAATGGCAAGAAGCTCCTTCTCCGTAGTCGAATAGTTCATTTGTGCCTCATTGAGACTTTTGCTCGCATAATAAATCACATACGGATGCTTATCCTTCCTTTGGCCAAGAACGGCCCCGACGGCATAATCACTCGCGTCACACATTAGCTCAAAAGGAAGATTCCAATCGGGCGTTTGAACAATGGGAGGCGTGGTGAGACTAGCTTTGAGCTTAATGAATGCCAGCTCACATGCGGCGGTCCACTCAAAAGGAACATCTTTGGATAGAAGATGGCAAAGCGGCCTTGAGATCGCGCTGAAATCCTTGATAAACCGTCTATAGAAACCAGCATGGCCAAGGAACGATCGGATGTCTTTGACACACTTCGGTGTAGGGAGGTTTGAAATGAGGTCTATCTTGGCCTTATCTACCTCAATGCCCTTGGCCGATACGATATGCCCGAGCACAATCCCTTGAGTGACCATAAAATGGCACTTCTCCCAATTTAGGACCAAATTCTTCTCCTCACATCTTGTTAAAACTTTCTCCAAGTTGGCGAGACACGACTCGAAGGAGTCACCAAACACGGAGAAATCGTCCATGAAAACTTCCACAATTTTCTCGACCATATCACTGAAGATTCCCATCATACATCTTGAAAAGGTGCCGGGAGCATTACACAAACCGAATGGCATGCATCTATAAGCAAAGGTCCCGAATGGACATGTAAACGTTGTTTTCTCTTGGTCGGATAACGCCACCTCTATTTGATTGTAGCCCGAATAGCCGTCGAGAAAACAATAGAAAGCATGGCCGGCTACTCTTTCCAAGATTTGATCAATAAATGGAAGAGGGAAATGATACTTGCGCGTCGCCACATTCAACTTGCGGTAATCAATGCATACCCGCCACCCGGTAGTAACACGGGTCGGCACAAGCTCGCCTCGGTCATTTTGAACCACGATCACCCCCGCCTTCTTTGGAACTACTTGAATAGGACTCACCCACTGAGAATCAACGATGGGATAGATAATCCCCACATCAAGCAATTTAGAATTTCCGCTCGGACCACATCTTTCATAATTGGATTGAACCGGCGCTGAGGTTGCCGAGATGGTTTGACGTCCTCCTCCAAATAGATATGATGAGAGCACAAAGAAGGAGATATGCCTTGAATGTCCGCAATGGTCCATCCGATTGCCCGAGTATGCCTCCGCAAAAGTGCCAACAAGTCTTCCTCTTGTAGTTTCTCAAGAGAGGAAGAGATAACCACCGGAAAGGTATTATGCTCACCAAGGAATGCATATTTCAACGTGTCCGGTAAGGCTTTCAACTCAAGCATAGGTGGCTCAACACTAGAGGGGAGCGTTTTCCGCTCAATAGGGGGTAATTCTTCAAACTTTGGAAGCCACGGTGTAACTCCACAAATCTTCTCGCCACCGGCATCTTCATTTAGCAAAGCAAAGAGTGACTCCATCTCTTCGGATTCAAGGAAAGCGGCCTCTTCCGAGGTAAGAGCTAACTCCAACGAGTCTTTTGACAGAAATTCATCCACGTGCTCTTGCACCAACGTATCCACAAGGTTGACATTTTGACAATCGTCATCGTCACCCATTTGCGCCCCGACATGGAACATATTGACCTCCATTTGCATATTGCCGAATGATAGTTTCACAAGTCCATCCCGACAATTGATAGTTGCGTTCGAGGTTGCTAAAAACGGACGACCAAGGATAACGGGAGTAGATAACGGCGATGTCGACGACGGGCAAGTATCTAGTACCACAAAGTCCACCGGAAAAACAAATTGCCCAACCTGGACCAACACGTCATCCACCACCCCACGAGGAATGCGAACACTCATATCTGCCAATTGAAGAGTAACTCGTGTGGGCTTCATCTCCCCCAAACCGAGTTCTTGATATACCGAGTACGGTAGCAAATTCACACTAGCTCCCAGATCCAACAAAGCTTGCTCCACCCTCGTACCCCCAATGTTCACCGAAATTGTAGGACACCCCGGGTCTTTGTACTTCGGAGCAAGGCTTGTATGAATGACTTGGCTGGCTTCCTCGGTAAGGAGTACATTATGATGCACACTGAGTTTGCGCTTCTGAGTACATAAATCCTTCAAAAACTTGGCATTGGCGGAAATTTGCTTGATGGCATCTAACAAAGGAATGTTAACATTGACCTGCTTAAAGACATCAAGTATATCAGCCTGCTTGGATGGATTGGCCGGCTTTTTCAGTCGGGAAGGGTAAGGTACCGGAACGGGAGACACTTGTGGTTTCGGATCAATTTCGGCTTCCTTTGAAACTTGCACGGGAGATTCCCCGTCTTCCTCAATGTCTTGCTCGATACTAACATCCGGTGAAGGAGAGCTTGCGGACGGTGATGATGGCACGATAGGAGATGTACCCAACGGCATAACTACCCGGTTGTCAACGGCCTTGCCACTCCTCAGAGTGATGATTGCTTAAGCTTGCTCAGGCGGAGGTACCGAAGAAGTGCCAATGAGAAGTTGACCTTGTGGGTTGGCTACTGGCTGTGTAGGAAATTTACCTCTTTCTTGTTGTAGAAGCCCAATAGATGTGGTTAACTTTCCCATTTGATTTTTCAATTCCCCCATCATTTGAGTGTTGCCCTCATTGTAATTAGATTGAGATTGCATGAAAGATTGGAGAGTATCCTCCAAAGATCGCCTTGGTGGGGGTTGGAATTGGTTAGATCCTTGAAACGGCCCCGACGGGCCAAATCCTGGCGGTCCTTGGGAAAAACGAGGCTGGCCTTGGCCTTGAGTAGGCCGCCATGGCTGCATTTGAGTAAAGGAAGTGGCTTGAGATGGTCCGCCCTCAATCTGATTGTTCCAACGGAATCCCGGATGTTGTCTTTGGCCTTGGTTGAAGTTTTGGGGAAAAGACTCGAATCTTTGGTTTATTGCACTAACTTCCTCAATCGGATGGTTGAGGTTGATATAGTGCTGCCTAAAAGTGGGAATAGTTGCACAATGATCGGTTGAATGACCCGTCGTTTCACAAATAACACAATGCTCCTCCACCGCGCTCACCGCTTCGACCTCCTTCACCCCTTTCAATTCCAAATTCTTCAATTTTTTCGCCAATTGTTCCATCCGTGTTTCCATGGTTTGATGCTCATTAATGGAGAACTTTTCGGAGCCTCCGGGACCTTGGTTTGCCATCGCTCGGTCTCCGGCATCCTCAAAACTCCAAGTCAAAGACTTCTTGGCTACTTCATCAATATAATCCCATCCATCATCGGGAGACTTATTCATGAACCCACCGGTGCACATAGTGTCAAGCAGCTGCTTACTTTGTTGCGAGCATCCCAAATGGAAGTAGTGAATAAGCTGATACAAGGCAAAATTATGGTGAGGAACCGCCGCAAGTAAATCCTTGTAACGCTCCACATATTGGTGGAAAGCTTCTCCGTCCCGTTGCTTAAAAGTTTGGATTTGATCCATTAAGAGCTTCATTCGGCTGGCTGGAAAAAACTTCTTGTGGAAAGCATCTTGAACCTCTTCCCATGTGGTCAACGATTGAGGCTTCAGCGAGTGAAACCATGTCTTAGCCTTATCCTTCAAAGTGAACGGGAAAAGCCTCAATCTTGCTTGGTTGAGATGCGCATCCACAGTAACAAACGACTGGAGGGTTTCCTCAAAAGTTCGGATATGTTGGTACGGATCCTCACGCTCCATACCATGGAAGAAAGGAATGCACCGATGATAGTCCGATTTGAAAATGAAGGTATTTGCAACAGTGGTGGGGCGCGGAAAGACTATTGGAGACCGTTGAGTGACCCTTTCCGGATTCAAATAGTCGTTAAGAGTCCTAACCGGAGGAGCTTCCTCGTCCGCCATTGATGTTCTTGATGGAGAATACGGTCGAGAATAGCTACTTGGTGGAGAATAAGCTCGCAGAGTGCTGATTCTTACGCGAGACGGAGAACTAGAACGATGCAAATGGTTGGAGCGAGGACTACGATAAATCCGAGGCCCTCGATAAACCACAAGCATGAACTGGTGCTTTGAGCAACTTAAGAGCTAGGTAACCGCTCTGCAATAAGACAAACAGACTGGAGGGGCTATGCCGCCGCCTCTCTCTCTCAAGACAATTATGAGGGGCTATGCCGCCACCTCAATATAAGCACAAACAATAAAGGAAAAGAAAAGACAATGGATGCTCAAACTAGCTTCGTTAAACCTCAAGTCTAATTGGTGGCTCAGTTAGAGGTGTCCGCTAGGCCGAGTATACAATGCACAAAATAGAAATTAAACGGAATACTTACAGTGGTTTGTCGAACCTCCCAATAAGCTAGAATAAGAAAATCCCCGGCAATGGCGCCAAAATATGCTTCGTCCAAAACCTCGCCTTCAAAAGAGGTTGAAATACCCCGAGCGTAGGGCTAAGTCGAAGTCAGCATAGATACCGGAAGACCGGAATCGTTCCCTCAGAGAAAGTCTCAATAGCTTGCTAGGATTTTTAGATGTAAGGGTTTGTGGCGTTTAAGACGGCCAACTGTCGGTTTTGCTTTGGAGAGTGATGAACACTTATGAAAATGACTAGAAAATGAGTTTTACTAGATTAAACAAGCGGCAAGGCATTGGGGCTTTTAACGCCCGTAACTTAAGCAATCGAACTATTCCCAACGAAAACACGGTTGAATCGCACGGCTTAGGCTATCAACCGGAAGATTTAGCTTTGAAACCATTAAAAGACTTGAAATGAAATATGGAAATTAAGCGAGTTCTTTTGGTTCTTTTGGCAAACACAAGGCGAGACATTGCTCACGAAACCATATGAGCGAGCATATGATCACCGGAGGTTAACATCGACTAGTTTTGTGACATAAAGGCGAACCCTTCTTACTTTCCATACTAAACCCCAAATTTTGAGTTGAGAAAGGCAAGATAAGCATAAATCACGAGGTGTTAGTCACCCCGTTGCCAAGCCTAAGTGACTACTCACGTACCATGAGAAGACTAGAAAGCATAGTAAAATTGGAGAACATGTTTAACCGATAAAACTGAAAATAAACTTGATTTATATAACGATCCAAGGATTACAAACAACTTTAATACTCGAGAAAATAACGTAACGAAATTACCTTGAATTGTTCTTGAGGAATTACACTTGAAAAGCTTAAAACACCATTAATGGAGGAAACACTAAGAGTAGTTATGTGCTAGATACAAGGAGAGAGAAGAGGAACCTATATTTATACAAAAGGGCCTTTCTCTCCCATAAATATCCCAAAAATATCCTAAAAGTGGCTAGAAAAGGAAAATATCCCAAAAGTAGAAAGCTGGAAAAAGCAACAAAACGTGCACATTTTACACAGCATGAACCGGTACAAGCAAAAAGCCCAACCGGTTCATAACCTTGCAAAGCTGCCAAAAAACATGGACTGGACCACATGAACCGGTACAGGCAAAAAGCCCAACCGGTTCATAACAGGCAGTGAGCAGATCTTGCCATGGCCTTGCTTCCATCCATCCAACGACGACCCGACACCTTCTCGCTTCTTCGATAATCACCCGACGGGACTTGATGGAGTGTCACCACATGGGCTTGGGTGCTTGGATACTTCCGAGAGTGATCCTTAGCGTTCAAAAGCGCCTTAATTCGTCGTTTATCCTGAAACTAATAAAAAACGACCTTACGTGCAAAATGGAATAAAAAGGTATTAACGGGAATGAAACGCTACAAATTAACGAACTAAAAGCCCCAAGATTATACAATCTTGGGTGCGGATCAGCCGCCTATTGGTGGCCCATTACGAAACTACATGCAATTTCAAAATTTTAAAATAATATATTTACTAAAATAATTTTTTGTACATTATGCATCTTGTTTGATAAATTTTGATGAAATTTTTTGAGAAGTGAAAAAAAATCGAAAAACTATTACTATCGAAAAGTTATTCTATTAAATATGTTATTTTTAAGTTCAAAAATTTGCTCGTGTTTTTGTAGGGGACCACCTTTATGGGACAAAATGAGTATCAAGTCTAGAAATTAAAGGAATATTGACGAAATCCAACTAAGTAAAAAATCAAAAGGAGAAATTAAGCAACTTAATAAGACAAAATAAAAAGAAGTCTGCTGTGTTTTATTAGTACTTCACATAACATTAGTACTCGATGTAGACACGGTCTAACATCTTCTTGTTATAAGTCACATATATTGAAACCTCGACAAAGATAAGGCTTTGTCGTTTATCATCGAAACGCATTCCTATGATGATCACGGCTGATGAAAGCATATATAACCCTCCGGACAAATGCATTTCCCTTTGACACACTTTAAGGAAGGATGTAACGGCGTACGACATTGAGCATCGGTAGTGCAATTTGGTGGTTCCAGCTCCAAACTTCTCGCCGCAGAAGCTCCAGGCACCCCTACAAGCATTGAAAAGATATAGTATTATGTTAACTGTCGTCTATATCTTTGAGAGAGAGAGAGAGAGAGAGAGAGAGAGAGAGAGAGAGAGAGAGAGAGTAACCAGAAGAAATGGACACCAGGAGGACCAGGAAAGCAAAGCAAGTGAGGAAAGACTTGTTCATGTTGGGTTCTGTAGAGAACTACCTGTTGATAATATTGGTTTTGGTGTCTGAGTTCTTCACACAAACGGTCATATATACATACTGTTAGAGAGAGTGGGGACTCCACTTGAGATACAAAACTTCTTATAGTGACGCTCTTACCGTATTAAAGTGAAGAAAACCACTTTTCCGACCAATTTGCGATGATTCGAACCACTTAATGTGTTCAAAACGTAATTTTAAGGGTACCCGCAAGAAATCAGTAAAACAAAAGACCGGGAAGGGGTTCATCCGTGTAGTTTTTGTTTATTTTTTATAGAACGATTCAAATAAAAACTGCTCGGATGAAGCCCTTCCCAGTCTTTTTTTTTTGGCTGACTTCTCGCGAGTACTTTTAAAATCACGTTCTGAACACATTAAGCAGCTCGGATCATCGAAATTTGGTCAGGAAATGGGAAAAAAGGGAACGTCCGCAACTTAACTAAAATAAGGGCGCCCTTATAAGAAGCTATTCCCACTTGAGATTAGGTAAATCCTTTGCTTAGAAATTGGATTTCTAGAATCCCATAATATTTTTGACATTAAATGCATGCAAATTGGGGGATTTCTAGAATCCTATGATATTTATGACACTAAAAAATGGACATATTTGGTCTAAAAAATGGAAAAAAAAAATACGGATATGAAGATTATTTTTAACATTCTCTCACATTATGGTGGGTCTCGGGCAATTTACGTATAGATATAAAAAATTCAAAATAATTCCCACCGGGCAGAAATACATGCTTAATGTAAGTCAAATTTTTATACCAAAAATACTTCCACTTCTATTGTTTACTGTTGACAACTATCGGTGTTGACTATTGATCACCAACATGAACCGTTGAGAACGTTCTCAATACATGCTTAGATTTAATAGTAATACTTGCAACTCTAGATATTTCAGAGCTGAGAACGTTCTCAAAGTGTTCTCAGGTCTGAGAATGTTTTCAGCACGCGCCTAACTCAGTGGTAATATTGACAGCTCTGCTGCTCTGGATATTTTAGAGCTAAGAATGTTCTCAACACACACCAAAACTTAGTGGTAGTTCTTTCTCAGACGCTTCCAACTCTGAAAAAGCTTTCAGCACACACATAGATTTAGTGGTAATTAAAAATGTGTTAGTACTCTTCAATGAGAATTAAGGTTTGATCTTAACGTAGTTGTAAAAAGCCCCAAGCAAAGAGTCTTTTGTATCATGTGACAATGAATGCGTAAATTTTGGATCCTTCGGCGTGCTATTACTCCAATCCAACTTATTAAAGCCTAAACAATTTTCTATTCACATTGAGTGGCTGAAACCTCTTCCTATAATTTTCTGCCTGCATTTTCTTCTCTCTACTAAAAACTGACTGGCATTTTGGTACTCATGACCCATTCGCCACTTTATTCTGAAAGCAAAACTTTATGAAAGCGGCTTGCGAATGCAATGGTGGTTGTTTTGCTAGAGTGATCAGAGAAAGGGAAGAGGTAGAAGATGATGACGTACGTGATTCTTTTCTTAAGAAATGAAAACTACATTTTAAGCAGTTTTTAAAATTATTTTTCTACCGGGGAAAAAAAAAAAGGACAGTGACTAAAACTCAGAGGAGACAGAACTTAAAGATTGCGCCAATTATGAATCACGCATCATGGACTGTTTTATTCCTCAATATTTCGTGAAGGGCCAGCATCTTCTAAAAATCTCAATCAATACATATACATTGGCATTTCCATTTATTTTTTTTGGTACGTCGGAAATTCATTCAAATACCAGAAACGCAGGATTACAACAGTAAAGAAAACATATATAGAGTCCAAACCGGCCTAAAATGGTCAAAGCGACTAATCTAAAACCCGCCTTACATATATTTAGGCCGTCTTTGATAAGGAATTCCCTGAGAGAGATAAGGATGTCCACAGCAACAATCAGGTCTTTGTCTTGCTCAATTCCCATGTGGGCAAGGTGATCCGCGCATTGATTGGCAGTGCGGTAGACATGGTTCAGCGTCGTATCCGTGCGAACGAGGAGGCCAAGCGCTTTGTGAATAATAACACTCTGTGCGTGGCTACCCGGATTTTCATCGTTGATTAAATTCACCGCCAACATTGCATCTAACTCAATCTGGACATTCTGCAAACTTTTCTCCAGAATGATTTGCAGCCCTTTATATATTCCCCAAAGCCCCGCTTCAATGCTAGACCCACAGTTAATTTTTCCAAAGAAACGCAAGATCCAGTCTCCTTTAGCATCCCTGAACAATCCTCCAAATCTAGCTTTTCCGTTTGATTCATACCAGCATCCATCAGTGTTGAGCTTGATTGTACCTGCACGGGGAGTACTCCAGTTAGAAGACTGATTGATGTTGAGGTCATGTAGGCGAGGGGTTGTAAACCCTGCATCAATTTCAAGAGCATAATCAAAAATTGTCTTGGCACTAATGAGAACATCATTATCCAGATTATCAAAACTTTTTTTTTGTTGCGGTATTTCCAAATTTGCCAAAGACTGGTAATGAAAAAGGTATGCCAAGGCAATGTAGAATTATTGCTCACTGAAATTTTTGCCTTAAGATCTGAGGAAACCAGTCGATAAAAGGACTGTTAAAACCCCGGCGCATGACATGACCATATGGGATAGTATTCCAAAACTCGAGAGCTTTGGGGCAATCCCTGAAAAGGACTGTTAAAACCCCGGCGCATGACATGACCATATGGGATAGTATTCCAGAGCTCGAGAGCTTTGGGGCAATCCCTGAAAAGATGATGAAGATCTTCAGGGGAGGAATTGCAGCTAGGACACAAGTCAAAGTTGTAGATACCTTTCCTGACACGAAGCTTATTTGTTGGAAGTTTGTTGAGAAATATGAGCCAAATAAAAGTTTTAAATTTTGTAGGAACTTTGAGTTTCCAAAACCACTTCCAACCCTTCAAGTCATTCGCGTCTTGGTTAATAATTTTATAAGCAGCTGCTACAGAGAAATTTCCACCAGGGGATCCCACCCAAGTAGGGTGATCCGGGCCTTGATGGCCCACGATTGGCATTTCCCTTCAACGCAGAATTTGGAGTAGCAAACAGGTGAACAACGTGTTTGACAGTATCTATTATCGAAACAACTTAACTCGCTCATGGCGGCTTCCACAACATCGAGCTCCTCTTGGCTACCTCCGCCGCATGTGCAAACTCCATTAACACAATCACCACTTGTTCCACATAAGTGACCGCAGTCGGCCGCAACGGAGCAACTCTCTGGCGCTCGTGCTTCTGCTATTTCTACCTTTGATCTATCCAAACCTATCTAACAGAAATCAAAATCAAAATGTTCAATAGGATGAAATCCCATAATCAAAGACAACGTGTTTAAAAGTTGGCTTTTGATTTTCCAATTCTATTGTCGTTTATTTTATATTAAATTTCTGCATGATCCAATGCTTTATTTTATTTTATTTATTCGTCCCGCCAAACAACTTAAAAGAAAATAGATAACCCACATAGGACCCAAATTCGTATAACAATTACAAAAATAAAAAACAAAATTACTTTAGTTTCCTATTATTTGGGTTTAGATAATTCTTTCAGATTTAGTCTCTGCGTTCACTTTAATCCCTCTCTGTGATATGTCAGAAATAGACATTAAAGATAATGAAAAATATTTTGGACATAGATGTATATATCCTTATAGCCATTCGATAGTATGAACCTCACATGCATTATGTAGACACATGTTCATACGGACACATTTCCATATAAATATGTATTTAGACATCTGTGTCCGCAGCATATATATCTCAAAAGAAAGTGGGAACGGATCACTAAAGAACAAACGTATGTATATTCAGGAAAAAATGAATAGTACTGAGAAGTATTCATACGATACAAATTCAAGGATTTTAGAGACTGCATAAAGGGCCGGGGGAGGAAATAACCATAGGTGGAAAGCACAAGGATAACAAAGTAAGCCATCTTGAGCAGAGCCTTGTCCATCTCTCTTTTTGGTGGTGTTGGTACTCGATAGAAGCAATATTCGTACTGCCTTGCAATGTGTTGATGCAAGGACCTCATCTATATCCTGTTTATATACGAGTTTACAAATTTCGCTTAAAAAAAAAAATTACTTCCTCTGTTCCGAAATATTGTGTCTATTTCTTTTTTGAGACGTCTCAATTTTTTTATTTTTAAATTTATAATATTTTATATATTGATCAATAGGGATCTTGTTTCCTATATCCCCATTAATTTTTTTAAACCAAAATTTTGAAATTATCAAAAACATTATAAAGTGTGAGATATAAATAATTTTTTGTGAAGTCCTAAAAAGAAAACAGACCCAACAATTTTGGACCGAGGTAGTGTCTACATTTATTTCTACCATTTGGATAACTTCTTATTGGAGCGGTGGATTCTTGGGATTAGAAAATTTTTGTGGAAAACCACAAAGATATGGCTGTTTCTACGAGGAATAGTATTCAGTGTTTTTCAGGAGTACCACAATGATCAGTCCCGTAGTGAATCGATTACGAAAATTTGATTCAAGTGCTATACGTAACCTTGGTTTTGACATAGGAAAAGTATGAGAAATCATATTTAAAATACAAATCTTAATAAAATTGTGTCTGAAACAGTTCGATACATGTTTGCAAATGTGCATCGAATCTTTCCGAATACAACTGTATCCGTGTATTAATTAATTGTGTTCGTATTATTCATCTTTAAAATAATAAAGTCTGAAAGGAAGGAACTTATCTTTTTACTTTCGTTCCATGTTATTTGATCAATTTTGCCGACAATAGGCCTAGCCAACCCTGGAGTTGGGCTTGGGCTCAAGTGCTGGTGCCAAACATGTGTGAATTGAGTTGTTCGCGAATTGTTCGAGGCTCGATGCATCTTAATAACAACGAAATAAAAAGAAGTCGCTGTGTTTTATTAGTACTTCAGATAACATTAGTACTCGATCAAGTAGACAACATAAAGTTGACGGTCTAACATCATCTTGTTATAAGTCACACTAGGTGCGTGCTAACGTGCAAAGCACGTTATTCATGCCCGTTGTGTAGATGGGTTTGGTTTTTCCTCGGAATTATGGATTTTGTTGATGATAGCAAAGGTTATATGGGTAAATTTGGTGAATTGTCTAAAGGGAAGTTTAGTGTAGTGATTCTACAAAGAAATTCGTAGTATTAAGTTTTTCACAAGAAAATGAAGAATGTGAATCAAGTAGACTTATAAGGACTAAATAAATTGTTGAGGTAGGTACTGTTTGTAGGTGCTTAGGATTAATTGGCAGAGTAGATAGTAATATTTTTGTTTGAAGTTGAGCTATGAAAGTGAGCAAAGCCTTGTATGAAGCAGCAATACTTCTAGAAGGGAACTGTATTTGCAGTGGATATAGTAATGGAGTTTAGATACTTGTGAATTGGTATTTGATATGTACTTCAGTTATTGGCAAATTCTTAAGTAGTCTAATTCTGTCGATAGGGTGGATTTTTTGTGATGTTGCATTATATAAACTATAGAAATCGTAATGCTATAGTTCATTAGTTGGGGATTGAGTCTTACTTTTCTTTTGTTTAATGAGGTGAGCAGTATATATGTGGGAGAGAGGGTAAAAATTTACCAGCTCTTCTTCTGAATGTGTACTTGGAAGAATGGGTTCATTTTTAAATCATCCTATTGTATCTGAAAGTTTTGCCTAAATTGCCTAAGTGTTGCTCAACTTCTCTGAATCAAATTCCTTCTTACAATATCAGCTTAAAGAGTTTGAGAAAAAGTGCAATCAAAGAAGAGGTGGGATAAATTAATGAGAAAAAGTGCAATCAAATTCCTTCTTAAAGAGTTTTGTTAGTCAGTTGCTGGAGGCATAAAATGGATGAATAGTCCATCCTTGTTTGATGCAGACACCAAGATATATTGCATCTTTAAGAATGTATTTTTTTACTGGCATACATATAATTTTTTTCCCTAATATAAAACTGCTCCTTATCATGGAGAGAGACAAGAGGGATAAATTAATGTGCTTTACAGAAAAAGAGTACAATCTGGCAGGGAGTTGTATATCTTTTGTGAAATAGAGTAAGGATTTTGATCAAGCATTCATTGGTTAGCGTAACTCTCTGATCAGTAAAGGATCCTAGAGTAAATTTAAGACTGCAGAGGTGCGAAATCATAGTATTTTAATCTAACATTGGGTGAATTTGTGATGATAAGGACAATAGAATTTTCCTCTGTGCAGTTGCAAAATTTGTATCAGATCAGTGCTACTTTCCATAGAAAACACAGAATTAACCTAGGTAAATAAACCAGCAGTATATAAGCCCAAACGTGGACATATACTAATACACTTGTACCAAAACAGTACACTTGATCCACATAAAGCAGCATAGATTGTCATATTGCTAGCTAATTACATAAGAGAAAATGAAATACACAGCTAATACAATGTATCAAAAGCTGCTAGCAGCAATTTCCTATTACAAAATCCAGCTAAAACAGCAGTAGAAAAGGAAACCAGCAGTGGTAGATGTCCCAAAAAAGGCATACTCATGCACTGATTCTTCATTCATCTCTTGATAATATCCAAAAACAACCAGTCATAAATCTTCAACTAAATCCAGTCGTAGTTCCTTTTGGTATCATTTCCACCATGGAGCATGCCAAGTGTAATCTCAAAACCAGCAGCACTTGATCTGCTCAAAAAGGGACACTCCTACACAGATTCTTTAGTTATGTGTTAATAATATGCCAAAACCACCGGAGATAAGCTTGTATTCACCCAAACCCAATACATCCTTGTATTCGCGCACAAAGATGCTATAAGCTTTGTACTCCAGCTGTCCACCATGCCGATACCTTGCAACAGCAGCAATCACCCTTTGGCCTTGAATAGGCAGAAGACAATAAAACCCTCCATGGGGAGTTTGAGGATTCCGAATGCACTATAATGAATATTTGGATATACGCATGAACAAAATAAGAAACAAAGAACTATATTATTAAATCACAGAACTCAAGATAATTCAACTAATTTAAGAATCTCGGGTGCTCTCTATCCCATTCTATTACCCCATCTCCGTGGACAGTGATCCTTTACCTATGGTCTCTTCCTTTTTATCTGATGTTCCTACACCCCTTGCTTTACCATATTCATCTAGATACAGTGAAGAAGCATAATAGGTTCTTCATAAGTATAACTTTGGTTGGCCCTAATTAGGTATGGCCAAACATATCGCTTCGCTCTATAATAACAACCAGTTTTCCTGTGGCTAAATTAGTCCAAATGGACAAAACAACACATGTGACAACGGAACGTAAAAGAACAGAACACTACATATCCATTGAATTTCAAATGCCATATAACGAAATATCTAGCTATACCCCTCAGTGAAATAAGAGACAAAGAGCTATATCACTAAATGACAGAAATTGAGATAATTCAATCAAGTTGAGAATCTCACCTCACCTCAGTACACAGTGATTCTTTACCTCTGATCTCTTCCTTTTTATCTGATGGTCCTACACTCCTTGCTTTAGCATATTCATCAAGACACAGTGAAGAAGCATGATAGATTTGCTCATAAGCATATCTTTGGCTGGTCTTAATTTGATATGACCAAATATACCCCTTTCCTCTACAATAAGAACCAGTTTTCCTGTGCCAACAACCAAAAAGAACAGAGCAACGACAAGAACAAACCAAAAAAGCAAACAGCACATGCAGAAATCAGACCAGAACAGAGCAATGAGAACAATCAGAAAACAACACATGCAACGACCAAAAAGCCTAAATCTCGACATATAACTCTACCACAAATAACTCTAGACAAAGAAATCAAACACTCGACATGCACAAACCAAACAGCAGACATGGAGAGATCAAAAACAGAAAGTACAAAATCAGAAATGGATAATAACAACTCTGCACAGAGAAATCAAACACTCGACATGTAGAAATCAACGACAGAAACCACAACATCAGAAATGAGACATTACCCATTACCTCGCACCAACGGAACCAGAACAACCGAACAGTTCAAAGCAAACAGCGAGAATCCGCGAAAACAAACGGCAGATATCGAAAACGGCGGGAATCCGAGGAAACAAACTGTGTAAAGCCCAAACACCAGTTGCCAAAACGTCTGCCTCTAACAAAGCCTTTTTCTGTAGCCCTCCCCACCTCTCCTATGATCAAATCAAACACCAGTTATCAAAACTTCTGTCTCTAAACAACTGTCCACCCCTTCTTTTGCCACGCAGCCCACTAACTAAATCCTCACTGCCACGCAACCCACAAAGCAAAACCAGCAAAATTACCATTCCACCCAACAAACCAACAAGCACAGCTCAACAAAAGGAGGGCAAAATCGTCCAAAATGAGCAGAAAAGTGGCAAGCGAAACCCACCCAAAAACTGCTTCTTATTTAAGAGGAGAGAAGGATATGAAACCTCGACACAACTAAGGGTTTGTCGTTTATCATCGAAACACATTCCTATGATCACGGCTGATCAAGGCATGCAACTCCCTACGGACAAATGCATTTCCCTTGGACACACACATAGGAAGGATGTAACGGCGTCCGGCATTGAGCATTTGTAGTGCAATCTGGTGGTTTCAGTCCCAAACTTTTCGCCGCGTAAGCTCCAGGCACCCCTACAAGCATTAATGAAAAGATATAGTATTATGTAATTAACTGTCGTCAATATATAAATATACATATATATATATATATATATATATATATATATATATATAGAGAGAGAGAGAGAGAGAGAGAGAGAGAGAGAGAGAGAGAGAGTAACTAGACGAAATGGACACCAGGAGGACCAGGAAAGCAAAGCAATTGAGGGAAGACTTATTCATGTTGGCTTCTGTAGAGAACTACCTATTGACAATATTGGCTTTGGTGGCTGAGTTCTTCACACAAACGGTTTATTTATACGTATGCTTAGAGACAGTGGAGACACCACTTGAGATTAGGTAAATCCTTTGCTTAACGAATTGGATTTCTAGAATCCCATAATATTTATGACATTAAATACATGCAAGTTGGGGGATTTTTTTTTTGAAACGGCAAAAAGATAGATTCATTAACTCATAATACAGAGTAAAAAGCTAATAGGGTCTTGGATACACCAGTCTGACCATCCAAGACCTTCTTACCCTAACCACATGGAGCAACTGATTTTGGCCCAACAGGCTGAGCTCAGACCATGAAAAACACCTAAATGCCCAAAAATTAGGGGATTTGTAGAATCCTATGATATTTATGATACTAAATGGACATTTTTTTGGTCTAAAAAATGCAAAAAAATATTGAATATGGAGATTATTTTTAACGTCCTCTCATATCATGGTGGGTCTTGGGCAATTTATGTATAGGTACAAAAAATTCAAAGTAATTCCCACTGGGTTAGAAATGCATGCTTAAGAGTCAATTTGTTATACCAAAAATACTCGTCCACTACTATTGTTTACTGTCGACAACTATTGACGTTGACTGTTGACCACCGACATGGACCACTTAGATTTAGTTGTAATACTTGCAATTCAAGATATTTCAGAGCTGAGAACGTTCTCAAGCCTAAGAGCGTTTTCAGCATGCGCCTAGACTCAATGATAATACTAACAGTTTTGGTAGTACTGCCGGCTCAAAGATATTTGGGGCCAAAGCGGAAATTCTAGTTGGGGGGCGGGGGGGCATCTATCTCCACATCTTTGAACTAAATTTTGTAAAATGTTGAGAAAAAAAATTAAGGGGTGGAGATTCGAACCCAACTCCTAAAGCATCTAAAGAATCTAAATTGCTACATGACCAAGAAGATGTTACTTGAAAACAATTGAAACTCCTTTTATTTAATTTATAAACTATATTTTTGGGACTCTCTTTGGGCCAAAAAAATTGGGGGCTAGAAGCAATGGCTTCCTCCGCTTCCTCTCTAAACCAGCTCTGAGCTCTGGATATTTTAGAGCTAAGAACGTTCTCAGCACACGCCGAAACTTAGGGGTAGTTCTTTCTCAGACGCTATCAGCTCTGAGAACGCTTTCAGCACACGCCTAGATTTAGTGGTACTTAAAATTGTGTCACCCTTCAATGAGAGTTAAGGTTTGATCTGAACCTAGTGGTAAAAAGCCCCAAATAAGGAAGCGTTTTTCTATGCCACACTGTGGTTTTTGTGGCTAGCACGGAATGATTGTGTTTAACAATGCAACGATGAGTATTGAGGTGGTGGGGGAATTGGTGAACGCTAGAGTCGCAATGTGGATGAAAACCAAATTTGAGATCACACTACAAGAAAATCGTTCAATAGCAACGGTCAAAAGTGTTGCTAGAGATGCAAAAAAGCGTTGCTAAAGACCAATATAGGCTATACCAACGGTTATAGAACCGTTGGTTAAACCGTCGCGAGATATCCGTTGCTGTAGGGTTATAACAACGGTTTTGGCAAGCGTTGGTACAGATTTTTTTTTAGCAACGGTTTCTTTAGCAACGCTTGTAACCGTTGCTAAAGGCAAGTTTTTTTTTTTTCCTAAAAATCTGGGGTAAAATATGACATGGCAGCCACGTGGCCTCCACCTGTTGCCACGTGTCGCTGATGTGGCGCCCATGTGGCCTCCACCTATCGCCGCGTGGCGCCTACGTGTCACCCGCGTGGCACATGGATGGCAAAACAACAATTTTTTGCTCCTCCTGGGAATCAAACCCAGGACCTCCTACATGCGCTCAAGTGCAAACCAACTGGGCTAGCCCAACACTTGTCTAATATCAATGGATTACTAATATTTATACTATGCAAACCAGCTAGGTTAGCTTGTGTCATTTGAGTTTTATCGATTTATTCTTAACCCAAGTTTTTAAATTCAGTTTATTCTATACAAACACCTACTTTTTTTTTTCCCGATTAGAACCATCTATTTTTCACATAGTAAAGAGTACATCCTTCATACGAAAAATGAAATTAATCGGGTATCGTTACATACTTGATCGGGCAAAAAAATTTATTTTACTAATGAAATTTTGTCTCAATAAAGAAGTTTTCTAGACTCGATCAAGCCAAATTTTTATGAGAATGATTTAATCAACAAACAAGGAAAACAAAATCAATGGTCTCGATTATAGTCCGGTTTTTAGTAACGGTTATGGAAAACCGTTGCTAGAGGCCGGTTTTTAGTAACGGTTATGGAAAACCGTTGCTATAGTCTTATAATCTAGTAACGGTTGCATGAAAACCGTTGCTATAGTCCTGTTTCTAGTAACGGTTTAAAAACCGTTGCTACACACCGTCTATACCAACGGTTTTTTGAACCGTTGCTAGCTAAACCGTTGGGAGATCTCGATTTTCTTGTAGTGTCAAGATTTATTCGGTGGACGAGTTTAAGTTGTTTCTTGATGATATTCGTAAGCTCAAGTTGTAGTTCATGTTGAGGTGTTGATCGTCTGTCAAACTTTCTGTTGGATGGGCTAGTTGTGTTTGCTTTCTTTTTATTTTTCCCTCGATGTATCCTTTCGAGTTTATATAAAAGTTTCGTTTGTCGAGAAAAAAAAAACCCCAAATAAAGTATCTTTTATATCTTGTAACAATTTCCTATTCACAATGAGTGGCTGAAACCTCTTTTTATAATTTTCTTCTCTACTAGAAACTGACTGGCATTTTGGTACTCATCACCATATTCACCACTTTATTCGGAAAGCAAAACTTTATGAAAGCGGTTTGCGAATGCAAATGGTGGTTGTTTTGCTAGAGTGATCAGCGAAAGGGAAGTGGTAGAAGATGATGCCGTACGTGATTCTTTTTTTAAGAACTGAAAACTACATTTTAAGCAGTTTTTAAAATTATTTTTCTCCCGGGAAAAAAAAAAATTTGTGCCAAATATAGTGACTAAAACTCGGAGGAGACAGAACTTAAAAGATTGATGCCAAACCAAAAAGGGCAAAGCCAATTATGAATTACGCATCATGCACTGTTTTATTCCTCAGTGTTTTGTGAAGGGGCAAGCATCTTCTAAAAATCTCAATCAATACATATGCATTGGCATTTTCCTTCAACGCAGAATTTGGAGTAGCAAACAGGTGAACAACTTGTTTGATAGTCTCTATCATCGAAACAACTTAAGTCGCTCATGGCTTCTACGACGAGCTCCTCTCGGCTACCTCCGCCGCATGTGCAAACTCCATGAACACAATCACCTCTTACTCCGCATAAGTGACCGCAGTCCGCTGCAGAGGAACAACTCTCTGGCACTCGTGCTTCTGCTATGTGTACCTTTAATATACCCAAGCCTATCAACAAAAATCAAAATAAAAATTTTCAATAGGACAATTTCTTTCAAATTTAGTCTCTGTGTTCACTTTTTCAATTCCCACTATGTGATACGTCCGAAATAGATACTAAAGATAATGAAAAAAGTTTTGGACATAGATGTATCCCTAGCCCCATTTGATAGTATGGATCTCACATTCGTCATGTGGGCCCGCATTCATACGGATGCATTTGTATATGAATATGTGTCTAGACATCTGTGTCCGCAGCACATCTCAAAGAAAGTGGGAACCGATCACTAAATTAAGAACAAATGTATTCATGAAAAAATGAATAGTACTGAAGTGTTCATACGATACAAATTCAAGGATGATTTTATGTGCACAGTAGATTGCATAAAGGGGGAGGAAATAACCAAACATGGAAACCACAAGGATAATCAAGTAAGCCATCTTGAGCAGAGCCTTTTCCATCTCTCTTTTCGGTGGTGTTAATACTTTGATAGAACAAATATTCGTAAATAGTTTATGTTATACTTGCGAGTAGTTGTACTGCCTTGCAAGTGTTGATGCATGGACCTGAGTTATATCCTATTTATATAGGAGTTTACAAATTTGGCTTAAAGAAAATACTTCCGCAGTTTCAAATGTGGCGTCCATTTCCTTTTTGAGATGTCTAAAAAAATTATTTATATTTTTTAATTGCAAGTGAGGAAATGCATGTTGCATCTATTTCCTTTTTGAGATGTCTAAATTTTTTTTTAATTTATAATATTTTATACATTTAATATGGATCTTATTTCTTATATACCAATTAATTTTCTTAAACAAAAATTTTGAAATCATCAAAAACATTATAAATTGTGAAATATAAATAATTTTATAAGACCCTACAAAGAGAGCAGACACGACAATTTTGGACGGACGTAGTATCTACATTTAATTCTACCATTTGGATAACATTTTGTTGAAGCGGTGGATTCTTGGGATTAGAAAAATTGTGGAAAACCGCAAAGATATGGCTGTTGCTATGAGGAATAGTATTCAGTGTTTCAGGAAGTACCACAACGATCACCTGTGACTACACGTTGTGAATCGATTACGGAAATTTGATTCAAGTATATACGTAACCTTGGTTTTGACACAAGAGAAAAGTATGAGAAATCATACTCCCTCCGTTCCTTTTTAAATGTTCTGTTTTGTAATTTCAACTTATTAATAAAATATTATCATTACATCTTTCACATTAATTTTTTCCTTCACTTTTCATACTTACCCATCATCATTACACTTTTATTCACTAAGTTTTCAAAATGAAATATACTTTTAGGGACAAAATAGACAATGCATCAATGTTCACCCTATAAACATTACAAAATGGACACTTATTAAGAGACAGCTCAAAATAAAATACTGAACTCTAAATAAGGGACAGAGGGAGTACTTAAAACCCCGTTGCTAGAGATGGAGAAGTCGAACCAATTCTTGTTCATACACAATTGTTTCTGAAACAATTCGATGCATATTTCCAAAAGGAGGCTGATTTCCGCGCTCCCATTTTCTACCAGGGTGCTCCAATTTTTGGTCTCATTAGGTGAAATGTCTAAACTGTCCCTGTACTTTCTTCTGGCATCTTTTGATAATGTCTAAATTACCCTTTTTTATTTTGTTTACTCCCAATCCCAGAGCATCAAAAGTGAAACCCCTTTTGACGGAAGTACTAAACCATCTTCGCCGTCTACAGTCTACGCCTTTCAGAACCCATCTCTACCATCTTCTCCGTCCACTCCTTCATCATCCGCACCACCACCGTCGCCAACCGTACAGCCACCGGCTCCGTCAAAGACTCCACAGTTGCCTATTGTGACGGCGCCGTCGTCGTCAAAGCCGTACTGGCCTCCGGCGAGGGTGGGGTTCGATCGTTTCGGCCGTGGTTCGGGCTAACCACTTTCTCGTTGACATCGTCGGCAAAGATCTACACCAGTACGACGTAATAACCCTTGAGCTCTCTCTCTTTTTGCTTTTTCAACAACATACGGTTTTTTTAATCTCTATGTTTTTTTTTTTAATTGGTAAATACGACACACGGTTTAAACCTTTTCTTTGTTTTCTACGGTTAAATAGTTAATTACTAGTATTTTGTTCTACTGTTTTGCTCAAAGAACAGAGATTCAGCCATTCAGTTAATTACTAGTATTTTCTTTTCTTTTCGAAAAGAAAATGATTTTTTGTAGTTCAACAATGGAGGGTGAGAATCAAGATATTGGTGGCTTTCAAGCAACTATTGGAGTAACATTGTGTGAATTTGTTTTGTTATTTGGACTTAAATCTGGGAATGGTTTTTTTTTTTTTTTTTGAAGTGGAATTTGCTGCATTTTTTTTTGAAGTGGAGTTCTGGGTATCACGAGGAAGGGCCAGGCCAACGAAAGCCTTGGAAGCCATTAATGTACGAGAAATACAGTGGTATTCAAGAAAGAAGAGATAGCTTTCTTCCTTAATTTATTGCGAGGGTAGTTAGGTATTTGGCCAATGAAAGATTAAAGAAAGAAGTATACTTTTGTAATTTTATATAATGAGGACAAAAATTGGAGTGCTATTGGATAAAGTAGGAGTGCCAAAATCAATCTCCTTGCAAAATGCATTGAATGATTCTGCATACGATTGTATTTGTGTTTTAAATTGTGTTCCTATCTTTCTGCATACAATTATCCTTTTACTTTCGTTCCGTGTTATTTGATCAATTTTGCCGACCATAGGCCCAACGTACCTTCGAGTTGGGCTTGGGCTCAAGTGTTGGTGCCAACATGTGTGAACTGAGCTGTTCGCGAATTGTTTGAGGCTCAGTGCGGTAAGGGCTCGTTTGAGTTCGATTCCTCTACTAAATGAATTGAACATAAACCTCAATTTTAGGCTCATCCAATGATGAGCTGAACTTGAGCCATATAGTATTTGGCTTTGTTAAACTCGCGAACCGGAAATCAAAATATAATTAATAATACTTTGGGGGTCTACATATCTACTTAACCTGAGGTTAGTGGCTTTGAATTTGTAGTTGAGTTAATTTTTAACTGGTCGTCTCATTCACCTTCCTTTGGAACGTTTTAGTGCATTAGGTAATTTCATCTTCAAACTGCTTGACCGACCGGGTGAATTAAAATAAAGACGCGTCCCAAGTGTAGGACTCTCGACCGGTGTAGCACAATATCCGGAAGTACCGGAGTCGAACCACAGAGACAGATGGACGGTGTTTGACTCAAAAGTGTTAAATTCTAGTTTAACCTGGCTCTTAGGTAGCCACCCCTTGTTCAATTAGGTTGATTTACTAACTACTAAATTACCAAACTAAATTAATTAAAAATGGATTTAAAAAGGAGAGTACAGCCGTGGGGACTTAACGTCCGCAACTAGCCTAACCAATGTTTACTCGGGTCACAATTAATTACTTTGTTGATTTTAGAATAGGAAAAAGGATCCCTAACAAATGCGCACCACATGTCACCAGTTTTCGTGAGCATTCGAATTCCGGCGATGCCTGGGTTTTGTTCGTTAGAAGAGTTTTCGTTTTCTAAAATTGCTTAAAAATTAAATTAATTCGATCCCGAGGTAAACATCGATTAGTCTAGCCACGGGGCGCCTTAGCCCCGCAACCGCACTCTATAAAACTACTCACTCATGACTTTATTGAACGCAACAATAATGTTAACCCTAGATCTAAACATGCTTTTTACGTGAGATAAAACAAATAAATAAATAAACAAAAGGTAACAACTAATTGAATACCGACGAACAACTTTAATAAAGAACAGAAATCAAAACGAATTACCAAAGTGTGAAGATCTGAACAAAAACTTTAAATAACTTGAAAAGAAAAGAAAACTGTGAATAAATGAACCTAAATCTGAAACTGTAAAATAATTTCGGAACTCCTAATCATGCAAATATAAAACTCCATAGAAACAATAGTAAAAGATTAAACCCCGAAGCCTCATCCTTTCTGTTCCAGCCGTGAGCCCTGACGACACGTCAAGATGGCGCTGTCTTCCGTTCCTCCCTTTTCGAAGTAAATCCCCCGCAGCCCCTGTTTTTCTTCTTTTTTATTTTGTCAGTGGGTAAACTGCTTTTTTCCCTCCTCTGCTCTCGATCCCCTTTTTCCGTATATAAAGTTAATCTCCAGTGCTGCTTCTTTTTTTTCTCCTCTATTTTTTTGCTGTAGCCGACTTACAAAAAAAAACCCTTCTTGTACGTGTAACCTGTGGGTCTTCATGCCTGCCGAAAGCCTTTACCTACGCTTGGTCCCAGTCAAAAATCATGGCCCACCTTTTAAATGGGCTACTGTAGCCAACGTCCTAAAATCCTCCAAAGCCAACTTAGCAATGGATCATGCATGGTGGGCCATGCCCACTGTCGAGAATTGGAATAATAGGTTTTAAGCCTATTTTGTTTTCTTTTCCCTTTTGAGTAGTCTGAACTCTGAAAGGTAACTCTATTGCTCTAACAGTGTTACGGCTTCAAATCCTTGCAATTCAATTTCAACGGCAAAATCGCCTTATTTCCTGAAAATTAATAAAAACATACCAAAACAACGCATCAAGTGCAAAATAGGGAATAAATTAGATGACAACATGTTAAAACGACCCTATTTAGGCACTCATATCTACGATATTGCGTGCCTATCACATCCCCCAACTTGAAGGTTGCTAGTCCCTAGCAACGAAAAGAATAAAAATAAAGAAAATGATAGATCTTTTAAACCCCCGGGCGGCCCCGGTAGGGCGAGTGAAGTCTCGTGAGGGTTTTCAGCAGTGATCACCCACAAAACATCAAAAATCCTTTCACATGAAATCCGAAAAACCGTAAGATAGCTCAGTGATACTCAAACGAAGAACATGAAGCCATCGTAAAAAGATAACGGGCATAAGCAGTTCTAGATACTATCAAGTCAGAAAAATAAATCATGGCACCTAAACTCAGCGTGTGTGAACAAGGGCTTCGGTCACAAGTGAAAAATAACTAAAAGTTCTCTCCGGACCGAGTCTTAACTTCAAATCTCACCGTGTCATGCGCTCAACAAATGAAATCACTCGAAACAAGGTGCATATTACTCTCAATATGTGCGGGCAGAAGTTATGTAAATGAAAGCAAAATACTTCTGCACATAACGACACGAAAAGAAAGCTCTATAAAGTGGACACACGATCTCATGAAAGGAATATCAAGTGTTGGAAACTCTCTCTATCCATCAATTCACAACCCATTGCCCCTAGGATCAAATAGGACTTCAATTCCGGTGATAACATCAGGTAAGGGAATGTATTTCAAGGTTAGGGTAAACATTCAAGTGTCGAGAGTAGGCTAACAACAATTCACATAGGGCAAATAAAATGATGAGTGCCCTCTTTTTTTTTAATTTTCCTTCTTTTCAACTCCACCATATCTCTCTTTCCTACTTTTAACACAATCTCTACATTAAGAACAAGTGTTTCTCTTTTCCACAATAATTCGATGTCTTCCCTTTTTGCCTTGTTTTTTTTGTTTTCTTTTTCTTTTTCTATGGGAACGATCACCAATCTATAAGACTCAATTCTCACTACATTTACTCTCTCTCTTTTGAAAAATATACCTCCACATAATTACTAAGCCTTCTCAAGACACAATATAGATGGTGGAGCTCAACAAGAAAAGGGTATCATGCGAGAGGCTCAAATGGGCTCACAAGAGATAAATGTATGCATGAAAGAAACGAACTGGCTCAAAATAACAAAGATGGCCTATAATCCTCTCCAAGAGGCAACCCAACCATGCAACTTTCCTCACCCAAGAGATAAATAAGCAATTTAAATCATTCCCAACACTTGACAACAAAAATAATGAGACCCACAACGAATTTGCTCTTTCGTGACAAACAAGAGTTTATTTGACACCACTCCAAGAAAAGATAGGCTCTAAACTCACATGGGCATAAGTCTCCACTAAACAAGCCATCGAAAACATTTAAACCATAACTCACTAGTAACCAAAGCCCAAATAGACGTGAAGTTTAGATGTGCTAAAAATAAATGCCATGACAAATTCTTAGCGACAAGCTAGCAAAAAGAACTATAATGCCAGCACAATATTAAAAGAATGATTATCATATCTCAAACTCTATCAATCACGAGCCAATCTCAACAGCCTTCAAGTCTCATGCAAAAAGATTTCCACCATTTTTTTTTATTTTTTATTTTTTATTTTTTATTTGATTTGAACTATGCAAAATGAAACAAAACAAGTACGAAGTACACCCTCCCCCCAACTTAGAGCATGCTATGTCCCCAGAGCATAAAGACAAAGAAAAATAAAAACAAAGAGAAGGAAAGAGTGAACCTGGGGTGGCAGCCAACCACCATGACCTCGGCCGATGTTCGAGGAGTTTGTCGCCTTTACATTCCTCGTCATTGCAGCTGCTCCAGAGCTTGCTCCTTCGGCCCAAAGAATAGGACCACAGTTAGTCACACAAGGCCGCGCTGGGGGCTTCGGTCTTACAACCGCCACACGTAATGGTACTCATGACTTAGAGCTCCTGAATGCCTCCATCACCCCAGCGGTGAGGCCTAATCTACCAAGGCTGGTGTGGTAGCACGCGTACCCTGCCAAAAGACTGAAACCACAACTACCGAAAATATGCAAATGGCATTAGTCCTGCCCGGCACGTGTTATCCGGGCCGCAAACAAAAAAAATAATAACAATAATAATAAATAAAGAACAGAAAAAATACCACCAGACATTCACGCAGTCTCACGTGTCATACTTTTCTCCCCGTGTCAAGCGGATGAGTAAGATACGGGTGGCTATACAAGACCGTTGAAAATGTGTTATGCTAGCGCCCGTAATAAAATTTATCGCTCGACCTCGCCAAACAATCAAGTCCAGCGTTCCCCTACGATCAAAACAAAGTAAGACATGATACAACCTAGCGTGCACTCCAGGCAATATCAAACTTCACCCACAGACCTAAGTTGCCACAGATAGGGGCCTATTCAGAGAGCATGGATCGTTACCGATAAACTATTACCAAGAAAAATTAATGAAAGCCCATTTTCCACTAACATAGGTGAAATCTTTTCATGTGAAATATCTCAAAGACTTTATTCAGAACATGCAACACCAAACAAAACAAAGTATGCGAACAAACGAACATGCTAAAGCGAAACTAACATGCATACCTAAACAAAACATGATAAAACAAGAAAGAGAAAAAAAACAAATATGAACAATATTTACAAAATTTGCCCTTCGAACCGGAGCTGGGCACATGATCCTTATTTTAATAGCGGCGTGCGAAGTTATAAACCCAAGTCAATGATGGGTACCCCTATTGCTAGGAGCCGGGTCCACACTCAATGAAGAGCAGGGTACGCGTGAGCTACCCGTCGAAACATGGCTAAGAAAGCCTACCCAACTGGATCGTCCCTATAGACAGGATCAATCAACCCCTCATCGGGTTCTCCTACCTCTAGAAATGCCAAATAGGGTTTGAGACGCTGCCCATTGACTTTAAACACATGATCATCCTTAGAATTGCGGACATCGACTGAACCATTTGGATACACCTGAACCACTACATAGGGACCGTCCCAACGTGACCTCAACTTCCCTGGAAACAGATGGAGACGCGAATTATAGAGCAAAACTTTCTGACCAATCCTAAAGGTTTTGAGCTGAATATTCCTATCATGATACGCCTTAACCTTAGCCTTATAGATGCTAGCGTTCTCATACACGTCATTCCTAAACTCCTCGAGCTCACACAACTGTAACTTTCTATGCTCACCCGCCTCATTCAAACTAGAATTTACTTTCTGAATGGCCCAATAGGCCTTCTTCTCTAACTCAACTGGCAGGTGGCAGGCCTTACCGTAAACAAGCCGATAGGGTGAAGCACCCAACACGGTTTAATAAGCAGTGCGGTAGGCCCACAACGCATTATTCAACTTGGTGGACCAATCCTTCCTGGTCACACCTACAGTCTTCTCTAAAATTCTCTTAATTTCCCTATTTGCTAATTCGGCCTGCCCATTAGTCTGGGGGTGGTACGAAGTGGACACCTTATGAGTGACTTTAAACTCCCCCATCAATTTCGCAAATGACCGACTCGTGAAGTGCGTGCCCTGATCCGAGATAATGGCGCGTGGCACGCCAAACCTCGACAAGATATTAGCCTTAAGAAACTCTAGCACGACTTTAGACTCCATAGATTTAGTGGGAATTGCTTCCACCCACTTTGACACATAATCTACTGCTAACAGAATGTACTCGAAACCATGAGACTTAGGAAATTGATCCATAAAATCGATACTCCAGCAATCAAACACCTCTAGCACAAGAATGGGCCGGAGGGGCATCTCCTGAAGTGAAGATAGTTTGCCAAGCCGTTGGCAACGGTCACATGACCTACAGAACGCATGCACAAACTTAAACATATCAGGCCACCAGAACCCGCACTGCATGATCTTGGCGGTGGTCTTCTTCGCAGAGAAGTGACCCCCACACGCCTCCCCATGACAAAACTCGATGACCCCCTGCTGATCAGACTCGGGGACACATCTACGCATAATTTGGTCCGCACAGTACTTGAACAAATATGGGTCATCGAAGATGTACTGGCAGACACTTCTTAAGAAACGCTGCTTCTCCTGGGTAGACCAATGGGAAGGAATCTGCCCAGTTATCAAATAATTGGCAATATCAGCATACCACGGGCACTCGTTAGCAGCGAACAACTGCTCGTCCGGGAAAGAATCTCTAATGGGAAGATTCGAGGTGGGATCCTCGAACTCCAAACGAGACAGATGATCGGCTACTACATTTTCTACCCCTTTCTTATCCTTAATAATGAGATGGAATTCCTGCAGCAACAGAATCCACCGAATAAGGCGAGCTTTCGCATCCTGTTTGGTCATCAAGTACTTCAGGGCCGCATGATCTGTGAACACCGTGATCTGCGAACCCACTAGATAGGATCGAAACTTATCTAAGGCAAACACCACCGCCAACAACTCTTTCTCGGTAGTGGTGTAATTCATCTGTGCCTCATTTAGTGTCTTGCTCGCATAGTAAATCACAAATGGGTCCTTCCCTCTCTTCTGTCCTAAAATAGCCCCCACAGCGTACTCGGAGGCATCGCACATCAACTCGAAAGGAAGGTCCCAGTCAGGGGCCTGAACAATGGGCGGAGTTGTGAGACTCCACTTTAACTTTTGAAACGCCTCCTCACACGCATCAGACCACTCAAACGACGCATCTTTCGCTAACAATTGGCATAGTGGCCGCGAGATGGCACTGAAATCCTTGATGAAACGCCGGTAAAAGCCAGCGTGTCCAAGGAACGACCGGACATCCTTAACACTCTTTGGAGTTGGCAAATTAGCAATGAGGTCAACTTTTGCCTTGTCCACTTCAATACCCCTAGCTGAGACAATGTGTCCCAGAACTATTCCCTCGGTCACCATGAAGTGGCACTTCTCCCAGTTGAGAACTAGATTCTTCTCCTCACATCTCTTTAAAACATGTCTCAAGTTATCCAGGCATCCATCGAATGAATACCCGAACACCGAAAAATCGTCCATGAACACCTCCACAATCCTCTCTACCATGTCGCTGAAAATTCCCATCATGCATCTTGAAAAGGTGCCAGGGGCATTGCACAAGCCAAAAGGCATGCGACGGTAGGCAAATGTACCGTAAGGGCAGGTGAACGTGGTTTTTTCCTGGTCCTCCAGGGCTACCTCTATCTGGTTGTAGCCCGAGTACCCATCTAGGAAACAATAAAAAGCTCTGCCGGCTATCCTCTCTAAAATCTGGTCAATGAATGGTAGAGGAAAATGATCCTTCCGGGTGCTCGCGTTGAGCTTCCGGTAATCTATGCAAACTCGCCACCCACTAGGAACTCGGGTGGCCACAGACTCTCCGGCCTCATTTTCTACTACAGTGACTCCTGCCTTCTTAGGCACAACCTGGACAGGACTTACCCACTTGCTATCAGCAATTGGGTAAATAATGCCTGCATCTAACAACTTAAGCACCTCAGCTCGCACTACTTCTTTCATATGAGGGTTCAATCGACCTTGAGGTTGCCTAGAAGGTGTCACATCCTCCTCGAGGTAAATATGGTGTGTACACACTGTAGGGCTGATACCCTTAATATCCGCAATGGTCCAGCCTATCGCGCCTATATGCTCTCTCAACAAATCGAGCAACCTAGCCTCTTGATCAGCCTCCAAGGTAGAGGAGATCACCACTGGAAAAGTCTCATCGCTTTTGAGAAAAGCATATTTCAAATGTGTAGGCAATGGCTTAAGCTCTGGTTTTGGTGGCTGGACTGAAGATGGGAGGACTTTGGGCAAAGTGGCTTTCAAAGGCTCCACAGTTGGAACCCAAGGATTCGCAGCGCACACATCCTCTATGTTTAGCATCTCATACAACCCCCCCATCTCTGGAGAATCCATGAATGCCGCTTCCTCGGCTGTCAGGCAATTCTCCAACGAATCTCTCAACAACACACTCTTAACATGCTCCTGAACTAGTGTGTCTATCGAACCCACATCATAGTACTCCTCATCATCTTCTATCAGGCTATCTATAGAGTACATGTTCACCTCCATCTTAGACTCTCCTACTGACAACTGGACTTGTCCAGTTGAGCAATTAAACATAGCACTAGAGGTGGCTAGAAATGGACGCCCTAGGATGATAGGAGTCTTCTCAAAAACTTCAGGACTGGGGTGAGTATCCAGCACAATAAAGTCCGCTGGAAACACAAACTCCCCTACTTGTACTAAAACATCCTCTACCACTCCCTTTGGGACACGCACACTCCGATCAGCCAACTGTAGCGTGACGGGTGTGGTCCTAAGATCACCGAGACCCAGCTTCAAGTACACAGAGTATGGTAGCAAGCTGACACTTGCCCTCAAATCGAGTAAAGCCTTATCAAATTGCTGGACTCCTATACCTACAGAGATGGTGGGACAACCTGGATCCTTCCGCTTCTCCGGAAGATCAGACCGGAAAATGGAGCTTGCTTGCTCCGCCAGGAACACTTTGTCCTGGTTCTTGCCCTTTCTCTTAGTTGTGCATAAGTCCTTGAGGACTTTTGCAAACTGAGGGATCGTGTCAATGGCCTCCATCAATGATATAGGAAATTGAATTTTCTTGAACAGCTCAAGAATTTGGGAGTTCACATTGACCTTCGGCTTCGCCACCAAACGTTGGGGATATGGGGCGGCCGGTACCGTTGGAGTCATGGGGGCTGCAGGTGCAGGCACCACCACCTCAGATGACTCCTCTTTCTCTTCCTCCTCCTCCGACTCCTCTGCTGAGTCTGGAACAACTGAAGGAACCACTGCTGGCCCCGTCAGTGCAACTGGGTTCTGTTTGGGAGTGATAGTTTTATCAATGACACGACCACTCCTAAGAGTGGTCACTGACTTCGCCTCCCTAGAGTTTGGGTCCTGGGTACTACCATCCCCTATAAAATGGGTTCCTGAGGGATTGGCCTGGGGTTGAGAGGGAAAACGGCCCCTCTCCTGTTGCATTTGACCTAGAACAGCAGTGAGTTGAGACATCTGGTTTGTAAGGGCTCTTATTTGCTGTCTAGTTTCTATCTGAAAGGTCATCTGTGACTGCATCAGGGAATTGACATTATCCTCTAACTTATGATCACGCGCAGTCATCTGTGAATAACCTGGGGGAGGACCACGAGTGGATGGACCTGCCCCCCTACCAGGCTGTGGCTAGAATTGAAATGGGATGACCTGGCCCTGAGGAGGCCTAGACAATTGGGCCTGTTGAAACTGCTGCGGCGGAGGTAACGCAAGGGGTTGAGCTTGGCCTCCACCTACGGGCCTGGAGTCTGACCACCCAAAATTGGGGTGATCCCTCCATCCCGGATTATATGTGTTCGAATAAGGATCCCAAGCCCTGACTGCATTAACCTCTTCTTGATTAAACTGACTCGCTCCCTTGGCGGCAATAAACCCAGGGCAAACGGTTGCGGTGTGCCCTTTACATTCACACCACAAGCAAACTTCCTCAATTGACACCTCACTAACTGGACGAACCTGCCTCACCTCTAGCTCCTCTAATCTCTGAGCCATCTTCTCAACTTGAGTTTGGAGTCGCTGGTCACGAATTGTAACCGGGACAATGTTGGACCCAGAAGGTCCGGATCGCTCAAAATCGGATGGTTCTAATGCCCTCTGCCTATCAGCTAGGTCATCTAAGAAATCCCAAGCCTGATCTGCTGTCTTAGACAAGAAATTGTCCCCTTTGCAAGAGTATTCTATGTGCTGGACTGTCTCAGCATTGAGACCCAGATGAAAGAATCCGATTAACTGAATTCTCTCAAAACCATGGTGTGGCAACCTTAGGAGCAATTCCTTGAAGCGCTCCCATGCCTTGAGAAATGACTCATCTCTCTCCTGTCTAAACCCTTGGATTTGACGCCTAAAACTCTTAGTCTTGGCTTCAGAGAAATACTTCCTATAAAAGGCATCCCGGACTTGTGCCCAAGTGGTAAAAGATTGAGACTTCTGCATTCGAAACCACATAAGGGCTCCATCCCTCAAAGTTGCCTCAAACAGTTTGAGGCACGCGTTCTCATATTGGGTATTAGATGCAAGGTTGCGCACTAACCCCTCAAATGTCCGCACATGCTCGTACGGATCATCACACTCCTTCCCATAGAAACTAGGGAGGCTATTAAGAACACCAGGTTTGACTGTAAAGGCTTTGCGTGCCTCTTGTGTCTCTCGAGGGAACACAATGGGTCCGAGAGGAGTGGTCCTCTCAGGATGCATGTGCTGCCTCAAGGACTGCTGATTAGCTAATTGCCTATCTCCCATCTCAAATGATTCTGACTCTGAAATAGACTCTGGAACTGACTCTAAAACTGACTCTAACTCTGGCTGGAAAAGTGGATTGCTGACACTAACTGACTCAAAAGGCAAATCTATATAGAGATCACTAATGGGAATAGACTCTGATTGGTGCTTAGCTAAATCTGACTCAAAACTAGAAGATGAAGAACTAGACAACACAGGTTGACTCGACTCCAGTTCTTTTCGAACTAAACGATGTGTCGGGTCGCGATAATAAAGAGGGTCCGGTTTAGGGGACACCTTCTTATTTCTACCTATGATGACTCAACTAAATGAAAACTCACACTCTTAAACACACGTTGCCGTCCCCGGCAACGGCGCCAAAAAAGCTTGACCGACCGGGTGAATTAAAATAAAGACGCGTCCCAAGCGTAGGACTCTCGACCAGTGTAGCACAATATCCGGAAGTACCGGAGTCGAACCACAGAGACAGACGGACGGTATTTGACTCAAAAGTGTTAAATTCTAGTTTAACCTGACTCTTAGGTAGCCACCCCTTGTTCAATTAGGTTGATTTACTAACTACTAAATTACCAAACTAAATTAATTAAAAATGGATTTAAAAAAGAGAGTACAGCCGTGGGGACTCAACGTCCGCAACTAGCCTAACCAATGTTTACTCGGGTCACAATTAATTACTTTGTTGATTTTAGAATAGGAAAAAGGATCCCTAACAAATGCGCACCACATGTCACCAGTTTTCGTGCGCATTCGAATTCCGGCGATGCCTGAGTTTTGTTCGTTAGAAGAGTTTTCGTCTTCTAAAATTGCTTAAAGATTAAATTAATTCGATCCCGAGGTAAACATCGATTAGTCTAGCCACGGGGCGCCTTAGCCCCGCAACCGCACTCAATAAAACTACTCACTCATGACTTTATTGAACGCAGCAATAATCTTAACCCTAGATCTAAACATGCTTTTTACGTGAGATAAAACAAATAAATAAATAAACAAAAGGTAACAACTAATTGAATACCGACGAACAACTTTAATAAAGAACAGAAATCAAAATGAATTACCAAAGTGTGAAGATCTGAACAAAAACTTTAAATAACTTGAAAAGAAAAGAAAACTGTGAATAAATGAACCTAAATCTGAAACTGTAAAATAATTTCGGAACTCCTAATCATGCAAATATAAAACTCCATAGAAACAATAGTAAAAGATTAAACCCCGAAGCCTCATCCTTTCTGTTCCAGCCGTGAGCCCTGACGACACGTCAAGATGGCGCTGTCTTCCGTTCCTCCCTTTTCGAAGTAAATCCCCCGCAGCCCCTGTTTTTCTTCTTTTTTATTTTGTCAGTGGGTAAACTGCTTTTTTTCCTCCTCTGCTCTCGATCCCCTTTTTCCGTATATAAAGTTAATCTCCAGTGCTGCTTCTTTTTTTTCTCCTCTATTTTTTTGCTGTAGCCGACTTACAAAAAAAAACCCTTCTTGTACGTGTAACCTGTGGGTCTTCATGCCTGCCGAAAGCCTTTACCTACACTTGGTCCCAGTCAAAAATCATGGCCCACCTTTTAAATGGGCTACTGTAGCCAAGGTCCTAAAATCCTCCAAAGCCAACTTAGCAATGGATCATGCATGGTGGGCCATGCCCACTACCGAAAATTGGAATAATAGGTTTTAAGCCTATTTTGTTTTCTTTTCCCTTTTGAGTAGTCTGAACTCTGAAAGGTAACTCTATTGCTCTAACAGTGTTACGGCTTCAAATCCTTGCAATTCAATTTCAACGGCAAAATCGCCTTATTTCCTGAAAATTAATAAAAACATACCAAAACAACGCATCAAGTGAAAAATAGGGAATAAATTAGATGACAACATGTTAAAACTACCCTATTTAGACACTCATATCTACAATATTGCGTGCCTATCACAAACCTTTACAGAAAAGAAAATGGTAATAAAAGGACCCCAAGAAACAAAAAAAAACAATCAAAAGTCCTAATAAAAACAGCATTTATTTGTTTATTTTATTTGATGAGTTAAAGTTTTATTGACAAAACCCATTACACAAGCACAGGGGCATTCCTTAAAACAAACTTTAAATCTCTCACAACGTAGGCAATGCCTCTGCTTGTAGGAGTAATTACTACTTAGCCCTAATAATTAAGCGCAAGCACAAGAACAGCGGTTGTCAACACAGGTTCTTTTGCACTTAGGAGGACAAAGCCTGTTGCATCTTTCCGGGATGCACACTATTTCGCAGGTGCAAAAGCCATCGACGCAACGTGGGTATTCTTTTGTTGAGCACCAGCTCCTGCAATCGAGACTGCCCTGACAATGTGGCTCGCCTACGTCGTCTCGCCCTTTGGCCCCTGACGCCTTCGGAACTTCCAAACCTGCAACAAGGCCAAATATTCTGCCACATCATTACGCATTTAAGTTTACGCAATAGACGTATTTTCTGTTTTGTGAGTATATCGTCACTCTAGCTACGGTCGTGTGCATGAGAGAGAGAGAGAGAGAGAGCGAGGGGGGGGGGGACTGACCAGAGACTGTGAGGAGAAGGATGGCCAACAAAACCATTTTGGACGAAACTTTCTCCATGTGTTTTGGATTTCTTTTTAGACAAGGGAGGAGAAGGAAAATTGGGCTGTGGTAAGATGGTGAGCCGTGGCTATGGTCAGTTTATATAGACACTGAGATGTTTGATACAGTAACTAGTTAACTACTAACCTTCAAGACACGACTACAGAACAAAATGGGATTACTGTCTGATCGATTGTTGCTGCAGATTTATCTGGCAAGATTTATTTAGTTGCTCTATGTCCTATGTTAAAGTCATTGATACCATAAATTGGTATATATCCGCATGGTTTGGCACTACTAGATCATGCATTGGTAACTTTGAGAAGTTTAGCCGAGTGGGCATGCGAAATCAACTAAATGGCTTGCCATCTAAGAAGTCACAAGTTCAAATCTTACGAAAATCAAACATTCCAAACTTTGGGTGGATAGAATTTCATCTAGGTTAATTTCAGAGCTCCGGAATTAGTTGAAGTGCAAGTAAACTGACCTGAACATCTAAATATATACTAATAAAAAAAAAAGAAAGATCCCACAGTGATTTTGAAAATCGCATTAGGATTCTTTGTAATCTTCCATTTAATGTTGTTCTTCTTATGTAATCAGTACTGAATTCAAGCAATCTAATAAAATACTTCATCTCCTTAAAAATCCAAAATAAAATCAATGATACTTTTTTTTTAATAGTTAATTCAAGGAAAACTGGCCAGAAAATTCGTCGACGCCGTCGCTAGAATTGGTAGCTGACGACCGGCACCGGAAATGGTGACCGGTGGAAAATATGTTTGACCAATTGAGAATAAGATGTTGACCATTGGATAAAAACTAAAAATAGAGGTAACAACACTGACAGTGATGGTTATCAATAAAAAATCTAAACTGCATGTTATGCCAACAATATTAACAGATAATACTATCTGTCCAAATATGTTCTTTATATTTTGGTAACAACACCGATAGATATAGCTATCCTTGGAAATTTGGATTCTGTGTTATGTCAATAACATCAATAGATAATGTTATCTGTACTGAGTTGTTCTTTATATCTGCCAACAACTCCGACAAATATGGTTATAATGAAATCCGAACTCCGTATTATGCCAATAAGATCAACAGATAATGATATCTGTCCAAATTGTTTTCTGCATCTTTGCAACAATACAAACACATACGGGTATTTATGTGAAAATCGATACTCTGTTCAATGTCAATAATATCAACAAATAAGCTTGAACTTTATTTATTTATTTTTATTACAGGGTCAACATCTTCAGTGGTAACATTTTCGTCAATCAACATCTTCTCCATCTCTGGTCACCATGATCGGGGTGGCGACCAACTCCGACACTAGCGGCATTGGCGACTTTTTCGGTGAACCTCTGGCACCGGTAACTTTTTCGGAAAACTTTTCGGCCTTGATCAATTTTCTGGCGCCGACCAATTTTCCGACAAACTTGTGGTGCCGGCCGGTTAAATTTCTAACGGACTTTCCAGTGATGATATGGTTGGATAATTTTATGTGAGGATTATTTTATCTCCTATTACAAATAAGAAGGGGACTTCACACTTTAGAAATTACAAAATAATGAATCGTAGCCCTTGTAAAAAACGTTAGTGGACTAGCCTTGGTCCAAACATTTATAGTGGGCCTTAGTCTATTTTATTTTTATTTTTTATAAAAAAGGATACGTTTGACAAAATTCTTTAGATTTTTAGGAAATTCTTTACACAATTTATATGAACAGCAATCCTCTTACTCGTAACATCAGTGAAAATTTTGAAATTGGAAGGGGTCAAGACCCTCGAGCCCCTATTAGGAAAATTGTTTGGACAGAAGATTAATTGTTCCATTAATATTAAGGACAAGGAAAACTTATCGTGAAAAGGTCCCGAAAAGAGTAACTAGTAATTGAGATTTACTTTTTTCTGGTTGAGATTCACTTTGATGTGTGAGACCCAATCATCAAAAGTGAATCTCAACCACTTATTTTATTTTATTTTTTTTGAGACACTTGCGAAGTAAATTTTCTTTGTACCGAGCATTACTCACTATGATTCTCAATAGTACGTAATTGCTCTATAGTGCATTAGTGTGAATTAACACCACAAGAGTGACCACCCGAGTCAATCGCCTCATCTCATCAATTTATACCGCCACATGCATCCGGGCTGCACGTCAAAGGTCGCCCGAGTCAAATCTCTTGGTTTCCTCAATTCGTACCTCCACGTGCATCGGAGCTGTACGTGAGGGAGAGTGTTAGATTTAATCTCACATTGCTCATCTAAGCCACCCAAACTTGGTTAATATATTCTAGAGGTTACTATACCTATTGTCAATTGATTTTAGATTGGAATCCTCCAAAAAATCTAACAGCAGCCTCTTTTAAATTGACATCAAAATCATATAATCCGGGCCCAATACAGTTTTTGATACTGCTTGAAGAAGAAAGTACTACCGTAATTAAAAGTAAGAAACTCTCAATCATTTCAAAACAATATACCGCGCACACTTATTCATTACTCTTTCTGTCGTTCACCAAGTTCGAAGCCACTACAGATATAGTGATCTCGCTAACATAATCCCCCAAAATAGGCTGAAATTTTAAAACACCGGACATTTCATTACATGGTTTTTAATTAACTTGTCACGACAAACTTTATTCCATGCACACATCATGAGATGGCGGCCGGGCTTTAGGCCATTTTGTCATCAACCTCTATGCCCTCTCGGAAGGCCTTGGGATCTTTCAAAACTTTACTCGCATCACATTTGCAAAAGCCACCAACACAATGAGGACCGCGACCACCTTCATCACAAAACTTCAAGCAGGTCCTGAAATCTTTGCATGGAACTTCTAGTGCCGATGCCTGATCTGGAAGTTGAAAGCCTGCAAAATTATATACGTCAGTTGAGTGCCGAAAAATTGATCACTATACTTGTGCATGAGAGAGAGAGGGAGAGGGAGAGAGAGAAAGGACTGACCAGAGACTGCGAGGAGAAGGATGGCCAACAAAACCATTTTGGAAGAAACTTTCTCCATGTGTTTTGGAACGTTATGTAGCTATGGGGGGAGATCGAGTAGGAATATGGGGTTTAGTTCGGCTGTGGTAAATAGTGAGCCTTGGCTATGGCAGTATATATAGGCAACGAGATGCTTGATTGTTAACAGTCCACCCCTCCCTCTCATGCACACAAGTAGTAAACGAGCGTAGCTAGAGTGACGGTATACTTACAAAACAGAGAATACGTCTATAGTATAAACTTAAAATGCATAATGATGTGGCAGAATGTGAACATTTTACGTTCAAAAAAAGAAGAAGCAAAACACACATAAGTTGCGACAATTTTCATTTAATTGCCATGTATTACTACTAGAGACCATGAATTCATAAAATGCACTGTTTTTTTCACACACACAACTAATATACATGTAAATTTGCAGGCTTAGTTCCAGAGGCATCGGCAGGCATTGGATGCAGAACTTCTTGTGAATGCATAAAAGTTTGTAATTTTGAGGATTTTTTTTTTCTTTTTTTGTGGAAATTGTTATTTGCCTTAGAGGCATACCTACAACTTAAATTTCATCAAAACAAAGAATTAGTAGAGGTCTGGAACAACAATTGGGGAAAAACATACCTACAACTTAAATTTCACTTAAATTACTTATGCTGTGTTTGGATTATATTTTAAAATTTTTTTTGAAAAATAGTTGGGGTAATAAGTGGAGAGAGATAAAGAGAGAAATGTTGGAAGTATAGGGAATCTAGGGGGAATTTCTTGAAAAATTTCTTTTGAGTTGGGAAGAGAACACAGCATTAGGGTTTCCAAAATCTCTTCTCCTTCATTGCTATTTTCTCGAAATTGTTTTTGAAGTCTTAACAATTGAGGATGTTTGTACCAAGAGAGGGGAGAGAGAGAGAGAGAGAGAGAGAGAGAGAGAGAGAGATTTTGTGTGCCATTAAGATTTTAAGACCAAAAAAAGAAAAAAAACTGTAAAACACTAAAACCATCTAACGAAAGATGGAAGTTTATTACTTGAATATTCACAATACTGACCCTATAGTTTTATTTGTTGTTATAATTTAGCCCTTAGCCTTGAGTAATTAATGTTGGTATCCTAGTATTTCAAAGGTTACTATTTTTAATTCTACACAGGGGCGAGCCTATATATTTTCATAGCGATTTTTTTTACATATAATAGTAGTGTTTATTTTTCTTTTTGTAGGGGCGGCCGCCCCTCCCTAACTCCATCCCTGCACATTTGGAAACCATGTTTAATTTTGGGTATCTGTTAGCAATATATTGGTAGAATATGGCTCAATCGTCACGTAGTAGAGCACATTTTACCAATATTATGGTAACACATCACATGGTACCCAAAATATAATACTCAAATGTGGTTATCATAAAAATGCTGATTTAATGTGGGTCATGGACTGCGTTTCTTTTTATTTCTCTAACATGAAATGTTATATATTTTTCCCAATATTTGCTATTTTGACTAAAAAATAAAATTTTCAATTCGTACTATATTGTTATTAATATTTGATTTTTGAACCCCACAAATAAAATACTCCCCTTCAAATGAACGCAATAACACATGTGTGCAACTAAACTACATTGCGTTTAACAGCAAACCAAACCAAATCGAGTCTTATGTCTCAATCATTTAAGGTCAGCTGTTCAACAGCAAAAAAAAAAACTATCCTACGTTGGGCCTTAGAAATTAATCTTCTCTTCCTCACCGTCTCCAGTTAGTCCTCTCTCTCTCTCTCTCTCTCTCTCTCTCTCTCTCTCTCTCTCTCTCTCTCTCTCTCTCTCTCTCTGTGACCAAATAGCATGGACAAACATTTTAACTTTCAATTTTCAGAGAAAAAAACTTGCTTAATTTGTGCCTCTGCAAATATATTTCACAGTATGAGAGAAACCAGAAGACTAATACTTGCGGAACAAAAAAGTCTCAAAAATATTTTTAATTTTGGAAATTATATTCGTTTCTCAGAGAATTGTTCTTAATAAATCTCAGAGTCTCTTTTTTTTTTTTCCTTGGGTTTCCCCGTTGTGAGACGAATTAAATTGTAACCAAATCTTGAGTAAAAAGCTGAATTTTGTTTTTTTTTTTTTTTTGAAAACTTCAAGAGCCGGTAAGTTTATAATTGCAATTGAAAATGTTAAGACAATTTACGATTTGATTTGAGCTTAATTGTATTAGGCTGTTCCAATTGTCTGGGCTTTGAGGCTTTTTAGGTGTTTGGATCTTAATTTTTTGGGCTTTGTCCTATTTAATTTGGGCTTTTAGGCTTTTGAAGAGTTTAGGCTTGTCCCATTAGGTTGTTCTTTGGTTGGCATCTTGCCAATCAAAAGATTGGGTCTTGGACTGGGCATACGTGCCGTTCTCCTTATCTTGTTAATCTTTGTACTTTGTTCAGAGATTAATAAAATTATTTTTTGCCGTTAAAAAAAGAAAAAGAAAATGTTAGACAATTAATTGATGAGCATCCATGACTAACATACAGGATCCATATTTTACGAGAGATGCTAGGGACACATCAATTTGGCACGTCTAAATCATATCTCTCTCGCATACATGTAGGCTCCTAACATTTCCCATTGTGAAAAGGAAATTTCCACACATGCATGTGATCGGTGTGGTTGGGGTGTAACGTTGATGTGTCTCTAACATTTCCCATATTATCGAAAATTGTTAAGTCGAAATAAATTTCAAACTGTAACCAACCATCCAGCCCCTACAGCAATAACGGGAGACGAAGCACCGGAAAAACAATAACAAACAACCACATGCAGTACGCGCGCTTCGTTTAATTTGGTACTTAATATAAATATAAGAATCACATATCATGGAAAAAAATTAACCCTTTTTCGAAAACTGCCAAATTAAACAAGTTCGTAAAACAGGTCCAAGAATTCCGCCATAACAAAAGGCGTTCTTCCTCTTTATCTTCTAACAGATTCCCGGCAAAGTCACAATTGCATGACCTGGCCTCGATCAAACATGTGACTAATTAGTTTGCCTCACAGTCTGTTGCACATATTTGTCCATGCCAACTGTGATACGCAATCCCATGTTTGGTAAAGTTACTGTACTTGAAATGGAGAGAAGTTTCGGAGTGCCGGTTCCGAGCTAAAAGCTCGAGGTGCGACCGCTTTAGACTCCCGATAATTTACAGACTTTAGGGACCTCTCCAATCTGGGTACGTACCTTTTGTATTAATAATTCTTAGAATTTTTTTTTCCCTTGTTTTTCCCCGTTGTGAGACGAATTAAGTTGTAACCAAATCTTGAGTCAAAAGCTGATTTTTTTTTTTTTTTACGAGAGCAGATAAATTCGTAACTGCAATTGAAAATGTTAGACAATTTAGGGTTTGATTTGGGCTTAATTGTATTGGGCCGTTCCAATTGTCTAGGCTTTGAGGCTTTTTAAGTGTTTGGATCTTAATTGTTTGGGCTTGTCCCATTTAATTTGGGCTTTAAGGCCTTTTAGGAGTTTAGACTTGTCCCATTAGGTTGTTCTTTGGTTGGCATGTTGCCAATCAAAAGATTGGGTCTCGGACTGGGCATATGTGCCGTTGTCCTTGTCTTGTTAATCTTTGTATACTTTGTTAAGAGATTCATAAAATTATTTTTCGCCGTTCAAAAAAAAAAGAAAATGTCAGACAATTAATTGATGTCCATCCATGACTAACATAGAGGATCCATATTTTAAGAGAGATGCTAGGAGCACATCAATTTGTCACACGTTAACCATACCCCTCTCCCATATATGTAGGTCCCTAGTATATATTGTGATATTCTCACACACGTGAGTGAAAGAGCTGTGATTATGGTGATGTGTTGGCAATTATGGTGTAACTTATAATTCATTTGTTTGGTTGAGTATTGAATTCCAAAATGAATAGGATAATATTGTCTTGTAAGAAGAGTGTTAGTGACAATTTATTTTCTCACTTTTACTTCCTATACACATATTAAAGGTGACAATTTTTTTTTATCGCCAAAGATGTTTCTCTGATCAACTTTTCAATGACTATATCTTTCGTCACTAATTGGCTTTAATTGAAAATTTTAGGTGACAAAATATTTTGTCACAATTATTATTTTTAATTAATTTCTTCGGTGACGAAATTGTTTTTGTCACCTATGTACTTTCATTATTCAATCACCTGCCACAATTAGTGACGAAATTGAAAATGGGTGACAAATAATTATTACAATGGCGACGAAATATTTTGTCGTCAAAAGGAATAATAGGTGACGAAAAAATTTCGTCACCAAGTGATTTTTTCGTGACGAAATTTTTCGTCGTCAAAAGACACCATAGGTGACGAAATACAAATTTCGTCACTAGGTAGGAATCCTCGACAACGTTTAGTCGACAAATTTTTTTTGGTCACGCATATTATTTGAGACGAAAAACTTGCAATTTGTGACAATTTGCATTCGTCACCCAATGCAATTTTTCTTGTAGTGTTTGTTTTTGCTTTTTTAAAAAAAATGAGTACCAAAATGCCAGTCTGTTTTTAGTAGAGAAGAAAATGCAGGCAGAAAATTATAGGAAGAGGTTTCAGCCACTCATTGTGAATAGAAAATTGTTTAGGCTTTAATAAAGTTGGATTGGAGTAATAGCACGCAGAAGGATCCAAAATTTACGCATTCATTGTCACAAGATACAAAAGACTTTTTGCTTGGGGCTTTTTACAACTACGTTCAGATCAAACCTTAATTCTCATTGAAGAGTACTAACACATTTTTAATTACCACTAAATCTATGTGTGTGCTGAAAGCTTTTCAAGAGTTGGGAGCGTATGAGAAAGAACTACCACTAAGTTTTGGTGTGTGCTGAGAACATTCTTATTTCTGAAATATCCAGAGCAGCAGAGCTGTCAGTATTACCACTGAGCTAGGAGGGCGTGCTGAAAACATTCTCAGACCTGAGAACACTTTGAGAACATTCTCGGCTCTGAAATATCTAGAGTTGCAAGTATTACTATTAAATCTAAGCGTGTACTGAGAACATTCTCAACGGTTCATGTTGGTGATCAATAGTCAACACTGATAGTTGTCAACAGTAAACAATAGAAGTGGGAGTATTTTTGGTATAAAAATTTGACTTACATTAAGCATATATTTCTGCCCAGTGGGAATTATTTTGAATTTTTTATAACTACACGTAAATTGCCCGAGACCCACCATAATGTGAGAGAATGTTAAAAATAATCATCCTATCCGGTTTTTTTTTTTTTTCAGACCAAATATGTCCATTTTTTAGTGTCATAAATGTCATGCCCTCGATTTTCAACATAAATAAATAATCCATTTTTAATAAAAGTCTCTCACATATCATAGATAACAGCCAAAAGAATCTTCCACCTGTTTAATTTACAAACAAAGTCCCCAAGCTTTAAAAAAAAAATACATCCATGGCACCATGGCCTAAATTTACTTAAGTACAAGTACGAACAAGTTTTCCTTGAATCTTCAACGGTTTAGTCAAAAGAAATCTCAAAGTTATTAGTTACATTGCCATCTTTAACCAAAGGATAATCATTACAAAGAAGGTTATGTAACTAAAAAAATGTCTTCCACATTGAGCACACGATGCAATGCGAGCTACCGTCTAGCTTTTTAACCTGAAAGAAGGATTTTGTTGAGTTACACTAGCCCAGTAGAGAAATCTTTACACAAGCTATATGAAAATGTGACGAGGTATTCATCTAGAATGAATGAGTTCCAATAAACGGATATGAGATACAAAGGACGCTACAATGAACCGACAAACCATGACCATGGAACTCTATACATCTTAAAGATAACCCTAACCATCCCCACGTCAACTAGAAGCAGCATTAGAACTCATATCAATCAAACAAATAATAACAATAGTTCAACCATCTAATAATTTTCCGAACAAATGCCAAAAACACCTTCTCATTTCATACCATCTACCGTAGAGCCTCATTCATAAAACTTTCCCATTTGAACTTTCAAAACAATTTCAAGAAAACACAAGCCATCACGGGTCACACTCCGTTGATTCGCTCAAGAATACCGGAGGGTTTTTAACTCAAACTGCTTTCTTTAATAAAATTTTGATAAAATCAACCTTTCATTCTCTTTTTCATAGAACCACAATCCCAAGCAACATTCAGTCCAAATATCAACATAGACCTCTATGGTCAATCAAAATTCTCCTTATCATGTGAGACATTCAACTGTATCACCACCCCTTGCGAACGATACAATGAACTCTCTCTCCGGCGAGACACTCAACTATATCACCACCCCTTGCGTACGATATAGTGAATTCTCTCTGGCGAGACATTCAACTATATCACCACCCCTTGCGAACGATATAGTGAATTCTCTCCACCTGGGTTTCCGTACCTCCATACCTTGCGTTACGGGCCCTCTAGAGTCTCCGCACTTCCACCCCTTGCGCAGCAGGACCCTCAATTCAAAGTTCACAACTCAAGCAAACATAAATGCATCATCAATCCGAATATAAGCAAACATCACTTTCCAAGTTCACGTTCTTTCATACATCATCAATAATGTATTACAACTCATAAGCAAGCCCCATTGTATGTTGATAAACACTTAAGCCCACGTTATTCCTTTAAGTCTATTTCAACGCCCTACGCCACGTATCGAACCCACAACGACTCTACGACACGCCATCCACTAGGTTTTAAACGGGATTCATATAGAACGAGAACACGTGTAACAATACTACCCATCGGATCACTAAACCAACTCATGTCTAATCGTAATGTTCACCACTTAACCCCTAACAGCACACGGTACTCCGATCAACCGTACGGTACAGTCTCCAACCAACAATATCAACATCATACTCTAACGAGTGCCAAGCGACAACATCGGACAACGAGTCATTAAGACACAAGCAACCATACTCGAGAGTGACTAAAACATGTTTTAATCATATAAGGAATCATACCACAGAACGAAACACTCTTAGAAATAGCCAACCGATATTGACAGCTCGACACACCTCTACTCAAATGGTCATAACTTTCTCTGTACTAAGAGTTTTCAGGTGATTCTAGCGGCAAATGAAAGCTGACTTCAAGACCTTCGAATCGACGTAAAATTTTCATGAAACGGACTTCGGACGAAGAAGTTATGGCCGTTTAAAGTTGGCTGAAACTCAGAAAACGGGCTGAAATTTCCAAATTCGACCGAAACGTAAAACCCAACCTCAAGCACGAAACAAAACATGATCTAGGCACATAATCATCACATAAACGCATAACAAGAGTAAGAAATCCCTACCACAATGGGTTTTGAGCAAAACCCTAAGTACACCAAGCAAAGATCCGTCAAGAACAAGCTTTCCCAAAGGGATACCACAAGATCTACAACCTAGATTATCCAAAAATGAGATTAATGTACGAATCCAAGCAAGGGTTTCGGAAGAGAGAGAGAAAGGGAACCAAAAACCATGAATCTTACCTCCAATGATGAGAAACTCGAAACCCGGTTGATATTTGAAAGATTAACACATAGATCTTGAAGATTTGGTGGTGTTTGAGGTGCCAATCCAAGGATTTGGGTGAGGGATTGAAGAGAGAAGGTAGAGGGGCGATTTTAGGGTTTGGCTCGTGGCCTTGGAGTGAAAAAATAACATTAGGGATCTATTTATAGTGCCTAAGATGCGTGCTGAATTCTGCAGAAAAACGCAGTAGGTACCGGTACTAGGAAAAAGAGGGTACCGGTACCAAAGCTTTCAAAGTGCCAATTTGAACATGCACTGGATAGTAGGTACCTGTACTGAGAAATGGCCAGTACCGGTACCAACAAGGCAGAAAACTGAAAAATTTACAACGGACTCCGGAACGAACCCAACTTGATACCAACACTTCCCAACATCAATATATCATCAAAACTAACATTTTACCTTATTCCTAGCGTCCGATACACAACCGTAAACGTATATTCGTACACCCCCACTAACGTTCGCTTAACTTTAATAATAAAACAACTCTTTTATGCCATAAACGATTAAAGAAAATAGAAAAAAAATTACGAGTCTCTACATTCTATCCTCCTTAAAGAAATTTCGTCCCGAAATTTACAAAACCAAGTCCAACCAAGTCATCAACCACAATACCCAACCTCATTTCACAATTTCATAACCAAAATCTCATCCTTTCTTCCCTACGTTGACCTTCCCTTACCCTTTTGCTCCACAAAATTTCTCGCTATCGGTATGGTCCTTCCACCCAACAATCGATCTCGTATGCCTAGGATGCACATCAATTTCTCCTCAAGAACTACACCAACCTTCAATCGCTCTCCCGAAATCTCAACCTTCACAGACACTCGAATTCTAACACTCATTCCATATTTCAATAACTTATATCCTCTCGTTTTCCCCAAACTCTGAATCCCACATTCTCTTTTTATCCCCTTAACCCTCTCTCATGAACCCTACATAAACCTTACATGTCCTTTCGTCCTTCTAACATTCAAACACATTTGAATAGTTCAATAAAAAACTGTTCAGATGAAGCCCTTCTCAATCATTTTTTTTTCTAATTTTTCGCGGATACCCTTAAAATCACGTTTTGAACACATTGAGCGGCTTGGATCATCGAAATTCAATCAGATAAAGGGAGGTGCAAACCGAAGCAAAATCCGGACGTTCGACTTGAACAAAATCCGGATCAATCCGCACCACCCCTTTCCCAATCGAATTTTGATGATCCAAGCCGCTCAATATGTTCAAAACGTGATTTTAAGGGTACCCATGAGAAATCGGCAAAAAAAATGACCCGGAAGGGCTTCATTTGAACAATTTTTTTTTGAACTATTCAATAAAAAACTATTCAGATGAAGCCCTTTCGGATCATTTTCTTTCCCGATTTTTCACGAGTACTCCTAAAATCACGTTTTGAACACATTGAGCGGCTCAAATCATTAAAATTCGATCGGGACGCAATTTAATGGAGCTTTCAACGAAATCCGGTAGTCATTCTGACGGAAGGGGGCGTTTTGATTAACGAAAGATAACGTTGGGAGTAAATTTGAAGTTTTTAAAAGGTTAGGAGTCTAATTGAATTTTGGTGTAAAGGTTGGGGGGTATTTTGAAATTTTCCCATTAATAATTCTTAGAATTTCTTTTTCGCTTGTTTTTCCCCGTTGTGAGAGGAATTAAGTTGTAACCAAATCTTGAGTCAAAAGCTGATTTTTTTTTTTTTTTTGACAACTTCGAGAGCAGATAAATTCGTAACTGCAATTGAAAAGGTTAGACAATTTAGGGTTTGATTTGGGCTTAATTGTATTGGGCCGTTCCAATTATCTAGGCTTTGAGGCTTTTTAAGTGTTTGGATCTTAATTGTTTGGGCTTGTCCCATTTAATTTGGACTTTAAGGCCTTTTAGGAGTTTAGACTTGTTCCATTAGGTTGTTCTTTGGTTAGCATGTTGCCAATCAAAAGATTGGGTCTCGGATTGGGCATATGTGCCGTTGTCCTTGTCTTGTTAATCTTTGTATACTTTGTTAAGAGATTCATAAAATTTTTCGCCGTTCATAAAAAAGAAAATGTCAGACAATTAGTTGATGTCCATCCATGACTAACGTAGAGGATCCATATTTTAAGAGAGATGCTAGGAGCACATCAATTTGTCACACGTCAACCATACCCCTCTCCCATATATGTAGGTCCTTAGTATATATTGTGATATTCTCACACATGCGTGTGAAAGAGGTGTGATTGGAGTGTGACACATTGATGTGTCCCTAGCATTTCCCGTATTTTACAGCCAATATGACAAACTACAATCTTCCATACTGGTTCCCATTTGGAAACCCATCAAACATCTTTTTCTTCTTTCCTATTAGGGCATCCGCACAAGACTCTTCAAATTTTAATTTGGACCAAATTACACCTTAAAAACTCACTTTATTACTTTAGCTAGTCATTTTTACAATGTCTACTGCATCAGACTCTTTACTCTCACTCTCTTCTCAATTAAATATTCGTATTTAGGATAAAATGATAAAAAAATAATTTTTACATTGTTTATTTATTACTAAAAAATATGGTTAAAAAATTAAATGTTTCAATTTTTAATCTGTTTGAACCGGTGCAAAGATCTTATCTTTCTGATCCTTTTAACCTAAATAATCATTATAAATTTTTAGCTCCAAGGGCTTTCAACGAGTTCCCTAAAAGAGCCCTAGAATCAAATATAAAAAGTTTGAACAAATTAGTTTGAATGGAAAACATTAAATTAATATTTAACCTGTGAATAGCTCCTCTTTGTTTTTCACGAGGTACTGTACAAATTTTGTTTGATGCCAAGAGAGGAGAGGCTGAAGCAAGGCTAATTTCCTCTTTTGGCTGGTTACTCTAGCAGCACCAGGGAAGTAGCGTCCCTGATGCAGATGCTCTTACATCCTTCTGAATTGATCGATCCTCTTTCCAATTCCATTAGGAATAGCTATAATGAGTACGACTATTTTCGGAAATTGTTAAGTCCAAATAAATTTAAAAAACTTTGTTTTAGCGAAACACATAGGCCATCCACAATGATATAATCAAAAAAGGATAACCAAAAGTTGATACATCAGCTTTGATTATTCACTTAAGAAGTTGCTAAGTTTAACAATGTTGAGCTTCGCGATAGTCACTTCTAATCCATAACCAAAATAAAGGTCCACTACAATTTCACTCTCTCTCCCCCTCTGTTTCCTATAATTCACTTCCCCCCATTTACTTTTTTTTTTTTGTAAAAATATATTGATTCCCTCTCTTAATTTTTTGGAAAAAAAAACGGTGACTTTCTTCCCTCCTATTATGAATTTTTTGGGGGAAAAAAACAGAAACGGGAAAGATGAGTGCAATACCTTAATCCGGTGATGATGGGTTGAATTGTAGATGATCGAGAGATATGAGCTTCACTTTTTAAGGAAAAGAAAGAGAAATAATTTGTGGGTGAAGTAAAGAAGATATAGAGTAGGCGAAGAAGAGAAGAAAAAAAATACCAATTGAAACATGCGTATATACAAATTTTGGAACTAGTTAAGTTATGTGGTGTGGAGTCCACAAATTTTGATTATTGAAAAAGGTTGTTAGTTTTGGTTATCCAAAGCCCAAAATTTGATTATTTCTAAGAATATTGCTAAGTTTGATTATACCATTGTGAGCCATATCTTTTACACCAACATTGTTAACTTTAAAAACAATTGGCTTTTGATTATACCACTGTGGATGTCCTTAGAGCAATTTTTAGTAAAATCTTTTTGGGCCATCTCACATTATGGAAAATTGTTACAATTTTCACGAACTACAACAATCAAGTCTTTCCTCCTTTTTCTGGAGTAAACGCACAACGAGTAAATTCCTTGCCAAATTCAACCCTTGGCCAATTGTAAGCATCCTTTTTAGTTTTTACGATAGGGGTAACAAGAACTTTTGCTTCCAAAGAAAGGGTTTTCTCATTTTCTTTGCTTCTGATTTTGCAAGGCTTTTCCTTGGTATCGATTTTGCAATAACAGCTTTGGAGAGTATTCGGCATTAAAGTTTGATACGTGCCATTTTTCCTAATCAAAAAAAGTTTGAATCCTACGTATTAATGTCCAAGTTATTATTATTATTTTTTTGATCGGCGAAAAAAGAATATATTAATCATTGGAATAGGTACAACGATTAAATGGGATACGAGCATAACCGACATCACTTCGATGAAAACCTGGCATTTCAACTAGGTTGTCCACGTCATATGTTTACCCGTATATTTTGGTTGAGGATGTTGTTATCGCATTTTGCTTCTGCCGTTATTACTATTTGGAATTTTGGGGATCATGTGTTTACCAGTATATCTTAATTGATTCTCTTGTTGCTAATTAAGAGCAACAAACTATATGGAGGCCGCATATGCGTGCAAATGTGTGATGAAGAAAAGATTTGAAGCACCTTGTCTCTAAGCACTGAATAATTTTTACCTTTTTTGATGGGTCGATTCCACTTTTTCGTTTTTTTATCTGCAAAAAAATGTTCAGACCAACTTAATGTGCTTGAAAAACTTTTACATGAGGGGAGTAATTTTTGAAATGTTGAAAAGGTAAAGATTTAGGGAGGTGATTTTGCCACACCCTTTTTTGTTATTGTCACACCCTTGCAGTGTATTTTTGCACCAAAAATACACTGCAGGGGTGTGGCAATAACAAAAAAAGGCGTGGCAATATCATTTCCCAAGATTTATGTATGTTTAGAATAACAGGTACTTATTTTCCCACCACAGATCCCTATAAGGGATCCCTTACTTTAATAAAATGCGGACCTTCCCTTTTCCGATCAAATTTTGATAATCCAAACTATTTAATGTGTGCAAAACGTGATTTAAAACTGCTCAGAACAAGCAATTTCCGGTTATTTTTTTGCTGATTTCTCGCTAGGACTCTTAAAATCACGTTCTGATCACATTGAATGGTTCAAATTATCAAAATTTGATCGGAATCATGAGGTCCACATTTCAATAAATCCTGGATCCCTTATAGGATCTTGACTGCTTATTTTCCAACCATGCATGGAGTTATTTTTGGTAATATAACCTTAATTATGAAGTACTGTTGGGCTATTCAAAATATTTGTTGTTTCCAAGAAGGGAGTAAGTTTGGATGTTTGCATGTATAAATACTAGCACTCAACCCGTGCCATGCATGTATATACGATCAATTACCTTCTAATATAGAATATTGTAAAGAATTATGAAGTCACGGGAATATCCAAAATTTGTTCTGCAAGACTGCAACCTTTTTTAAAATTGACATCACAATTATAGGTTAAAAATACACTTGCAGGGGAGTGGCTGGTGGCGTTAACAAAAAAGAGAATGGCAAAATCATTTCCCCAATGATATAATCCGGGCCCAATACGGTTTTTGATACTGCTTCAAGAAGTTCAAGTTAATTAAAAGTAAGAAACTCTCAATCATTTCAAAACAAAAATATACCGCGCGCACTTATTCATTACTCTTTTCTGTGGTTCACCAAGTTCGTAGCCACTACAGATATATATTGATCTCGCTACCATAAACATCGGACATTTCATTACTGTTGAATTTAGGAGAATGAAATATTGAGAGAATATTGGTTTATTTCTGAATAAATAATTTACAAAGATACGAAACTCTTTATATACATAGAATCTAAACTAGGAAAGAAGTTGAACAAGGAAAGAATAAATATACAATATTCCTATTCTACAATCAAGGATCTTCAGTCAATCAATTAGGCAACCAATCAACCGGATTTTCCTCTAACACTCCCCCTCAAGTTGGAGAGTGAATATCATGAAGTCCCAACTTGCCACTTAAATATTGAAATTGTTCCTTTCCCAAAGATTTGGTGAAGATGTCTACAAGTTGAGATCTTGACTAAACATAGGACGGTGTAATTACTCCAGCTTGCAATTTTTCCCGAACAATGTGACAATCAATCTCTATATGTTTCGTGCGTTCGTGAAAAACGGGATTTTTGGCATTGTGGAGAGCTGCCTGGTTGTCACAAAATAAGGACGCTGGCTGGCTTTGTGGAATTTTGAGATCTTCCAAAATATGTCGTATCCATGTAATTTCCACACATGTTGCAGCCATGGCTCGATATTCGGCTTCAGCGGAAGAACGAGCCACATTGGTTTGTTTCTTTGATTTCCAAGAAATCAAAGAATTCCCAAGAAAGACACAGAATCCTGTAATTGAACGTCGAGTTATTTCACAACCCGCCCAATCTGAATCACAATAAGCCTTTAACATAGGATCATTGGATGAAGGAAAGAATAATCCTTGACCAGGATTCCCTTTAATGAAACGTAAAACTCTTAGAGCAGCTTCCCAATGTTATTTCCGAGGATCCTGTATAAATTGACTTAGGATTTGCACAAAGTATACTAAGTTCGGCCTTGTTACTGTTATGTAAATCAATCTCCCAACCAATCTTCTGTATTTGGTTGGATCATGTAATGGGTCGCCATCATCGGGATTCAATTTCAAATATGCCTCCATTGGGAAAGAATTAGGACGAGATCCTAATAATCCCACATCATTTAAAATATCCAATGCATATTTCCGTTGGGAAATGAAAATTCCCTTTTTGGACCGGGAGACTTCAATGCCAAGGAAATATTTGAGATTGCCAAGATCTTTGATGTGAAATTGTTGCAAGAGGAAGTCTTTGAGAGACTTGATTGCCTGTTCATTATTGCCAGTGACAATAATGTCGTCCACATAAATAAGTACTGCAGTAAATATGTTACTTTCGGACTTGGTAAATAGAGAATAGTCGGCCTTTGATTGAGTGAAACCTGCCTTTTGAATAGCACAAGAAAATTTGGCAAACCAATTACGGGAAGCTTGCTTCAAACCATATAATGACTTATTGAGCCGACATACCATATTCTCCCCCTGTCGGCGAAGACCAGAGGGAAGGTCCATATAAACAAGCTCATCAAGATCGCCTTGCAGAAAGGCGTTATGAACATCCATTTGGTGTAGGATCCAATTGCAAGAAGCAGCCACCGCTAAAAGACAGCGAACAGTGGTCAGCTTGGCAGTGGGAGAGAAAGTCTCCAAATAATCAACTCCTTCAATTTGAGTGTAACCTTTAGCAACGAGGCGGGCCTTGTAACGTTCAATAGACCCGTCTGAATTGTACTTGATCTTGTAGACCCATTTGCAGCCAATGGGCTTATGACCATCAGGTAGAGGAACAAAAGACCAAGTATTATTGCGAGCAAGGGCGTCAAGTTCAGATTGCATAGCATCCCACCACTTCAGATCAAGAATTGCCTGATCATAGTTAGTGGGCTCACGGAGACCAGAAATAGAAGCAAGAAAAGAATAATGGGCATGAGAAATAAGTGAATAAGAGAGAGAGTTAGAAAGAGGGTGCCTTGTACCTCGGGTTGGACATGGCGACGGAATGGATGATTGTGGGGAAGCAGTATGGGCAAAGAACATTTGATAGTCGGCATGCCACGCAGGTCGGGTGCGAGGTCGGGTTGAGTGACGAGGAGCATTAGGTGATGTGGAAGTAGTAACAGAAGGTAGTGGGTCTGGTAGAGTAATCGGTTGAGTGATGGGTGGTGGAATGGGGGTAGAGTGATCGGTGGAGGAATCGGTCGGTGGATTGGTGGGGGTAACTGGGGTAGTTGAATCGGTTGAGTAATCGGTTGGTGAATCATGGGTAAGTGGGGTAGTAGAATTGGGTAAAGGTGTGGTATAGTTGAGGTCGGGTGCAGGTGTAGGAACGGGATGAAAATCAAGAGAAGACGTCCCTTTATAGGGAAAGATATGCTCATGAAAACGGACATCCCTATTAACCAAAATTTTATGGGAATCTAAATCTAACAATTTGTAACCTTTTTGGCCTATAGGATAGCCCAAAAAAACGCAACGCCTAACACGGGGAGCAAATTTTGAAACAGGTTTGACAATAGTAGCATAACATAAACTTCCAAAAACACGAAAGTGGTCATAAGTGGGTGGATGACCATACAAACGCTCAAAAGGTGTAAGGGAAGAAAGGAGTCGAGTAGGCAATCGATTAATTAAATAAACTGCAGTGGTGACACACTCACCCCAAAAACGAATGGGCAAATTAGATTGGAAAAGGAGAGCACAAGCAACTCGCAATATATGACCATGTTTACGTTCTACAACTCCATTTTGTTGTGGAGTGGAGACGCAAAAGGTCTGAAATTCAACACCTTTGGTTATAAAAAAACGATTGGAGAGAAAGAAATTCACTACCATTGTCACTTCGAAAGATTTTAATGTGTGCGTTAAATTGATTGTGAACAAAGGTAAAAAATGATTTAAGAAAAGAAGAAGAATCAGATTTATGAGACATAAGAAATAACCATGTACAACGAGTAAAGTCATCCACAATGGTTAAAAAATAACGAGCACCAGAATGAATTTGATGCCTATGTGGACCCCAAATATCAAAATGGATTAATTGAAAAGGCAAGGTAGAAGAAATAGAACTTGTCGGAAATGGTAATCTAGTCTGTTTGGCCAAAGGACAAATATGGCATAAATTGTCAAAAGAAATAGAAACAGAAGAATTGGATTTAGAGATGATACGTAGACATGTAGATGATGGGTGGCCAAGGCGATGGTGCCAGGTAGAATCAGGATGGGTAATATGGCAAGCAGTTGGTGAGGTGTGATCTGGTGACATGTAATAAAGGCCACCACTTTGCTTACCCCATCCAATCACCTTCCCCGTAGCCAAGTCCTGCAAAACACAGAAATCTGGGAATAAGATCACACAACAGTTTAAAGATTGAGTAACTTTACTGGCAGACAAAAGATTTAATCGAAAGAAATGCACATGAAGAACATCTTTTAAAACAACATCTTTGTTGAAGAGGAGTGTGCCAATAGAGTCAATAGGTACGGCGAAGCCATTGGGTAAATTAACACAAGGTGCGTGGGGCGGTTGAGAGTGAGAAAATAAAGAAGAGTCAGAAGCAATATGGTCCGTGGCACCACTATCTAAAATCCAACAATTTGAGGAGGTAGAATTAGCAGAGGGATGATTATACAAACCTGCGACATTTGCATAAACATCATTATTACCCTTGGATAAGTGTGGCACATTTGACACGGTAGTGGTCAATTGTTGATACTGCTCGGCAGAAAGCCTTGAGAGAGGCGGCATGGCACCGTTGGGAGGTGTGACATGTGCAGCAGTAGGATTGGATCGAGCACCATAGTGCTGATTGTGCTGTCCCGGACGGTTGCTTGGTGGTTTAAAATTGGAATCATATTTTGGTTTAAAATTGGGATCATGCCGTGGGTGCCAGACTGGAAATCCATGCAACTTATAGCAACTTTTAATAGTATGTGTATCCTTTTTGCAATATCTTCAAAATAATCCCATGGTTGGCTGATATAGAAGATGAAAGGCTTTTAGAAAAATCAAAAATTGTATCTAGTTTTGAATCAAACCGATTTTTCAATCGATTGTTGATAAAATAATTGGATGATACGAAAGTGGTGATTTAATGGTTGTTGCAGAAAGCTAAAAAAAAAAAGAAATGATGGGGAAAGGAAAAAAAAAAATAACCACGGTGGGCAAAGAAAAAATAGCTAGGTATAACGGTGGGCAAAGGGAAAAAAAAAAACTAGGTATAGAACCCTAGTTTTGATACCATGTTGAATTTAGGAGAATGAAATATTGAGAGAATATTAGTTTATTTCTGAATAAATAATTTACAAAGATACGAAGCTCTTTATATACAGAGAATCTAAACTAGGAAAGAAGTTGAACAAGGAAAGAATAAATATACAATATTCCTTTTCTACAATCAAGGATCTTCAGTCAATCAATTAGGCAACCAATCAACCGGATTTTCCTCTAACAATTACAAGCTAGGTTTTTAATTAACTTTGTCACGACAAACTTTATTCCATGCAGGGAGAGAGAGAAAGGACTGACCAGAGACTGCGAGGAGAAGGATGGCCAACAAAACCATTTTGGAAGAAACTTTCCCCATGTGTTTGGATTGCTTTTTAGGCAAGGGAGGCGTAGGAAAATGGGGTTTAATTGGGCTGTGGTAGATGGTGAGCCGTGCCTATGGGCAGTTTATATAGGCAGGCACTGAGATGTTTGATCACCACTACAGTACTACTCCACCTTCTAGACATGTCTAGAGAACAAAATTTGAATGCTACTATTAATTTTTGCTTATTTATCTGGTAAGATTTATTTAGTTGCTCTATGCCATGTGTTAATTAAAGTCATTGATACCATAAATTGGTATATATCTGCATGGTTTGGCGCTAGATCACGCATCGGTAATTTCGAGACGTTTAGCCAAGTGGGCATGCGAATTCAACTAATTAAATGGCTTGTCATCTAAGAGATCACAAGTTAATTTTAATCTCATAACGAATACCAAACATTCCAAACCTTTGATGGATAGAATTTCATCCATGTTAATTTCAGAGTTCCGGAATTAGTTAAGGTGCGCGCAGGTTGACCTCAACATCCAATTATACTAATAAGAAAAAAGAAAGAGATCACGCATTGATTTTGAAAATCACATTAGGATTCTTTGTAATCTTTCATTTACTGTTGTTCGTCTTATGTAATCAGTACTAAATTCAAGCAATCCAATAAAGTACTTCATCTCCCTAAATATCCAAAGTACTTCGATAGGTGGTTGTTTGATCAAGCTGGTTGTGTTTTGGCATTGTATTGGGGACTGAATTTCAATCTGCCTTTGTTGTGTTTCTTTTGGCTTCTCAACTTCGCGTTCTCCCTTTCTCTTTTTCCCCCTCTCGTCCCTCGATGTACCCATTATCGAGTTTCTCTTTAACAATATTTTTGCTGCTTCCCAAAAAACAAGAAGAAGAAATAACTTGCAAACAACCACAAAAGCTTGAAATAACAAAGTTCGAATCCACTGCGTACACATATCGATGTTAACTTGAAACATCCAGTCCATGTTTTGCTTCTGTGGAAACCCATGAGCACCTCTTCTTTCACTGCTCTTTCTCTTATCAACTTTGGAAATCATTGCAAAAGGACCTGAAGTTTCAATGTCCCTTCAATGGACTGCCCCAAATCATGGATTGGATGTTTCAAGTTAACAATGGCCCTCAGTTTTCGTGCTCATTATCAAAAGTTGCGTTGGCTGCTCTCCTTTACCATGTTTGGGATGAAAGGAATAGCAGAATCTTCAAAAGCATTTGGAGCTCTGTTCAACAGTTGGAGATCAAAGTGTGAACTGACATCCGTGCATGTGTTAGTTCTTGGCGAGGAGTCGAGAAGTTAGGCCCTAACATGGCTCTTTGTTCTCGATGGAATGTGCCAGCTAAAGTTTTTGATAGCCTGTAATTTTTTGTAGTATGTTCCTTTTCTTTGTTTTTATAATGTTCTGTTTTCAAGCTTTGATTGATGTCCATTTGTTTGACAAGGGTATGCCCTGTCTTGTGTAACGTGGTTTGTTTTAATAAAATTTTACCTTACCAAAAAAAAAAAAAAAAACATAGCCCAAAAAAGTCAGAGAAGGTTAAAAAGACCACACATTTCAGTAAGCAATGAAATTATTACAAGGTTTTATTGTTTCATTGCATACAACGCATCATATGCATGGCAGCCTTCAGGCCATTTTTTTACATCCATCTATGCCCACAGAGAACACCTTGCGGTTTTTCAATGCTTTACTCGGATAAATACACTTGCAAACGCCTCTAAGGCAAATTGCAATTTCGACAAGATTACAAATTTTTATGCATTCACAAGAAGTTCTGCATCGAATGCCTGCCGATGCCTCTGGAAGCAAGCCTACAAATTTACATGTAAATTAGTTGTGTGAGTGAAAAAAAACAGTGCATTTTATGAATTCATGGTCTCTAGTAGTAATACATGGCAATGCATTTTGGTAAATGAAAATCGTCGCAACATGTGGGGTTTTTTTTTTTTTTGAACGTTAAATGTTCGCATTCTGCCACATCATTATGCATTTAAGTTTATACTAACGTATTCTCTGTTTTGTAACTATATCGTCACTCTAGCTATTCTCGTTTACTACTCGTGTGCATGAGAGAGAGAGAGAGAGAGAGAGAGAGAGGAGGAGGAGGAGGAGGAGTGAGGACTGACATGAGACTGTGAGGAGAAGGATAGCCAACAAAACCATTTTGTAATAAACTTTCTCCATGTGTTTTGGAACGTTAATTATGTAGCTGTGGTAATTGAATAGTGAGCCTTGGCTATGGGCGGTATATATAGGCAATGAGATGCTTGATGGTTCAAATTCCAGAGATCTCCTGTAGATTTCAAGCAGATTTATTTGCAAAGAAATCACGGTAAGGTACGTATAAACCTGATTGGACTTGTAATTAATTTCCTTCTTTATCTGATTTTTTTTGTTAGTATGGCTTTAATTGGTTACACACCTACCAAGCACAGCCTTCTCACATATGCGCAAGCTCATCCATACGCCTCTTACATATGTGTGGGCCCCACATATATCATTCTGGATGGGGCCTATGCATATGTGACAGGGGTGTGATCAGTGGCGGAGCCAGTAATTGTAGTGGGAGGGGACACCCAAATACGCTAATACATTCGATATCAAAAATAAGTACATGAGTCCTTCGATTAATCATTACATAATACCCAAAAAAGACACACGTCTTAACATGTTAATGATTTGGAGTTTGAAGTTCTATCAAAACGGAACTCGACGATTATGTAAATCACGAAAATCTGTTACGATTGATTATAAACCCAATTTTAGAGAGATTTCCTTTTCGATGTAGATAAGGAAACTATCCAAGAGGAATTCATTTTCCATTTTGATGTAAAATCGTCGAATTTTATCACGTTGGTTTGGATGATAATCATAAATACGCTTATGCTTTTCCGGATCACGCTCTAGAGAATTAACTTCAACTTCATTGATTTCAGTTATTTGAGTCTTTTGAGTAGCATTTTCAACATTTGGAGGATCAATGATTGGGATTGGCAACGATATTTGATCATCAACATTAGAACTTGGCAATGATGACTCGGTCTCAGAGTTTGCATCTTTCTTTTTAAAGAAAAAATTAGTAATAGGATTTGTTTTTTCCATCTACAAATCAAACAAAAACCAACAAGAAGACCTAATTAATTTTCAATAGATGACAATCAATAAAAGGGGGGACCCATCACATCACACTTTCTCTCTTGACAAGCACTACAACAAAACACATCTAATGTCAAGGAGGGATGCAAAGGTATCCCACTTGCGCCCTAAGCAAGTATTAAAAACAACTAACCTTGAAGTAGATAATCAATATGAATAATTAAAGGGGGGACCAATTGCATCACACTTGCTCCCTTGACAAGCACCACAAATTCATACATTTAATGTCAAGGAGTGATGCAATTTAAGGGTATCCCACTTGCACCCTTAACGAGTATTAAAAAATATAGTGTTACCTGAGTGGCCGACAAGCAAAGGAACAATTTTGAAAATTTGCGTGAATCAATATGAAACTGATATTTAGGCAACGAAATTTGATAATGACAGCGATTAAGAGGACGGAAGCGATGTGACTCAACCTTAGACCCTCAACCATACTCGACGTCGACTGATGTTTGAAGACCAAAGATCGACGGACTATCCGATGAAATCTTTCATTTGTTGGGTTTGTGAGAGGTGGGTTCGATGTGGAGACTGAAGGTTCTTTTGTGATTGGAGGACTTTGGTTCTCATGTAGAGAATAGGCAGCCCCAGCAAATTAGGTGGGGTTGAACGAGGATTAGTTCTGGGTTTAAAGGCGCAAAGGAGATAATGGTGGTGAGGGGAATGTGACTGGTGGATTGAAGGTGGATCGGTGGATTCGAAAGAGGGAGATAAAGTGGATTTAGAAACTACACTTCTCTCTCTTGAGTTTCAGAAACTACAATTTCAAAAGGACCTAAACTCTTATGTACATGACCCCTCCCCCCAATCCCCAATTTGAAAGAAAAAAAAAATTTTTTTTTTAATTTTTGAAAACTGGGGGGGTGCATGTGCCCCGTCCCCCCCAAATCCCCTCCGCCCCTGGGTGTGATTGGTGGGTGTGTATCTATCATTTTACTTGTTTTTTTTTTGCTCAGCAAAACGAAGGAATTTTATTAGCTCGAAAGGGGTACATAGAGAATAGGCTCACTAAGTACAAAAACTTAAGAGCAGAGAAAACAAGAAAAAGGAAGAAGAGGACCATCCAACAAAGAGTTGGACTGCCCCATCCCTCTCCAAAGAACTTAAACTGTCACCTTCTTCATACCGTCAAGATAACCCTTAAAGTCCTCCACCGAATGCACCTTAATATCAAATTTCGCCTTCTTTTTTTTGAACTGTGAAAAAGGAAATTTATTAATCACGAAAATGGAGTACATCAAGATAGATGGCAAGAACAATCATGTGCTATTCAAGCCCAAGGATATTGATAAGAAATCAACCCGAACGGATTACAATATAAACTCCGAGAGAAGCTTCAAAAGAGTGGCATAAGCTTCCCCACCGGGTGCATTCCCAACAGAACATGAAGCTTCCATTTCCCCAACCAGTTGACGACCAACTGATATGTCATCAAGAAAACCTCAGTATTAGCATAAAGCTTCTATTATCAGATTCATCTTTGCTCTAATATTAGCATAAACCTCAGTATTTCCACATCTTTGCTCTGAGTTCTTTCTTAGTAACAGATTCATCTAGTTGTAGTGTACCATCCTCTGCTTTCAAATCAAGAACATGAAGTTGTTCTTCAATCATGGATAGTTGAGTTTGTAAGCAACCAAATTCCTCCCTGCTCCAGATTCTTAGAGCATCTTTCATGCATTGCAACTTTTTGGATATCCTAAAGGCTGTCCAACCAAAAACCTGACAACTTTCCCATGCATTCTTCATAACATTTATACAATTAGAATTTGAAAACCAGAAATTGTAGGATTTAAAAGGTTTAGGACCCCAGCTCGTATCATCTTCCATTAATATTAGTGGGCAATGATCAGATAATGTCCTAGGAAGTCCCCAAATTTTGAATTTGAACTTGTCCAGCCACTCATGGTGCAATAAAAATCTGTCAATTTTACTCCATTTCTCCCCATCTTGTGAGTTTGACCAAGTAAATTTCCTACCCAACATAGGAAGGTCCACAAATTCCATATCTTCAATAACTTGTTTAGATTGTTCATCCCTGTATCCCTTCTAAAACAGCCCTGCCTTTCACTGGAATTTCTGATCGATTTCATTGAGGTCCCCACCAAGACACCAAAGCTCAGAAAAGTGTGTTCTCAAATTTACTAGTCTTTCCCAAAGTAATCTTCTTTCCACGGTGCAACATGGGCCATAAATGTTAACAAAAACACAATGAAAAGACTGAGCAAGAGTACCTTTCAAAATTATGAAGTTTCTGGAGCCCACTGCTTCCTCCAGACAAAAGACTTGTGGATTCCATATGCATAGAAGTCCCCCAACTTTGTTTGGTTTCTTGAAAGAATACCATGTCCACCTTAATCCACATTGCTACTCTAGTTTTAATTAACTCCCCAAGGTCCTCCACTTGCCATGTAGCATTGTTAAACACAAGATCATTCCGGACCAACCATAAAGACCAAATTGTAGCATGGAAAGTTGTTTCCCACTTATACTTCTCCAAGTTTTTGAAACCAAACCCTAGCCACCAAGAAAATAAATCAACCAAAGAGGCCGGACACACCCAACTAACATGCCACCAATCCAAAATCGAAGACCACACAAGCCACGAGAATGGACAATGAAGGAAAAGATGCTCAGGTGTTTCTAACAGAAATGGGCAAAGAGGGCACATCACTGATTGGCCCTCAGGAATCAAATGTCTAGAGAGGAGAACCAACCTTGATGCCACTCAATCCTGCAGTGCCAACCACGCAAATATTTCCACTTTTGGGGGACAAATATTTTTCTAGATTGAACCCATCACCCGATTGCTTGAAAAACCCATTTGTTCCCATTTATTATAAACTGATTTCACGGAGAAGCAGTTATCCGATGCCCATCTATCATTTTACTTGTTAGAAATCAGTCTCTTTTGAACCTTTCTTCGTTGCTAGTGGATTTGTTTAGTTTTGATGGGAAAAAAATTTACCTTTGAAGTTCAAAATTATTCTTTAGGGTTAAAAAAAGAACAATCAAAGTTTTCGTAAAAAGTTGCCTTCTTATTTGTTCTGATTAATATTTCTTAAAGCCTGTGACTCAAATTCCTCGTTATTGTTTAGCTTAATAAAAATCACTGTAATCCTTTGAAGAGGCTTTAGGCCTCGTTCATCCTGATTAGTATTTGCTCTGATATTTTTCGGGTGTTATTTACTTGTCGTAATTTGTTGTTTAGCTTTCTAGTGAAAAATACATAACATGAAATCTAACAATTTCTGAGAAAACACACACACACAAATTACAAGAACAAAAATTTAGGGAGGATGGAGCTAACAAAATCAATTTGGAAGACACTTGCTCCATGTGTTATGGATTTCTTTTTAGACAAGGGAGGAGTAGGAAAATTGGTTTTAATTGGGCCGTGGTAGATGGTGAGCCGTGGCTATGGGCAGTTTATATAGGCGCTGAGATGTTTTTTTCTCGGCAAACGAAATTTTTATAAACTCGAAAGGGATACATCGAGAGAGCGAATGAAAAGGAAAATAAAACAAACAACCAACAAATAGTTGGATGAAACACACCTAAACCTAAATTACAATTTCACCTTTAGGATTCCATCGAGATATCCCTTAAAAATCCTTCAGTACCGTATAAACCTTAATGTCAAATTTTGACTTCATCCACATTGCAATTCTGGTTTTGATAAGCTCCCCAACTTCCCTCACTCCTGTTGTAGCGTTGTTGAATATATAGTCATTTCTCACTAACCATAAGGACCACAGTGTAGCAAAGAATGTTGTTTCCCAAATGTGTTTCTCCAAATTATGAAATCTATTATCATATATTCCACCAAGTTGAAAGACCCGCCAATGATGACGGGCAAACCCACTTCACATGCTACCACTCCAAAATCAATGACCAAACAACCCAAGAGAATTGACAATGTAGAAATAAATGATGGGGAGTTTCCAGTTGCAAAGAACACAAACCGATTGAGACTCAAGAATCATATTTCTACTCAGAAGCACCGAACGAGTAGCAACCCTATCCTGCACTGCCATCCATGAAAAAATCTCCACCTTGGGAGGACTAAGATTCTTCTTCCAAAACCAGACTCCTAGAGTTTCCAGTTTCTTCCCACTGCTTGTAAACTGACTTCACCAAGAAACACTCATTTGAGGTCCATCTCCGTTGAAGAGAATTACGGTTGGACTGATCCAAAATCACTGCACTATGTCTCTGTACAAGTTCATCTCCGACAACGTTTTTCCCAATCAAACAAATCTCTTTTGAATAGCAGAAGAGATGTTTAATTATCTAGTTCTTGAATATGTTACTATCGAATCAGATTCTCTTGTGGCTGTTGAGCTCATCAATGAAGGCAATCCAAGAATATTTATCTGGTAAGAAATGCACGTTTGAGTGGAATGTGATGTAATTGCTCGTTCTCATATGAAATAAAGTCAGTGATACCATAAATTGGAGAATATCCGCATGGTCTGGCGCTTTATCACGCATTGGTAACTTCGAGAAGTTTGGCCGAGTGGACATGCGAAATCAACTAAATGGCTTGCTATTTAAGAGGTGACAAGTTTGAATCTTACGAAAATCAAACATTCCAAATCTTGTGTCGATAGAATTTCGTTCGGGTTAAATATTTCAAAGCCCCAGAATTAGTTGAGGTGCGCTCGGAAGCTGACTTGAACTTCTGATTATACTAAGTGTGTGTACCCATTATCGAGTTTCTCATTAATAATATTTTTGCCGTTTCAAAAACAAGGTGTGTTCCAGAACTCATTTTAAGTACTTACTCCCTCCGTCATAATTTATTTGTCCCTCGTTCCATGTAACCGGATAAAAAACTAGTAATATCTTTAAATCAGTAATGAATTTTATATACAATATAGATCTTTTTTGATAGATATACCTCTATAATACAATATTTTCAAAATCACATAAAACATTATAAGATATAATCAATTGAAAAGTGGCACGAACTCCCAAAAAGAACCATTAAATTATAATGGAGGGACTATTTTTTTAAGAAGACAATTTCAAGGTCAAAAATAATGGACTTACTGAAATATAAAAATATGCAATATGGATCTTATTTGAAAATTTTCATCAGGATCTTTTGAACAATGCAAAAAAAAAAAATTATTTTTCATTTGCATTATTTTTGAGTTTAAAAATGTAAAATAAATACTTACGGAGTATTTTAAGAAGGTGTTCTAGAACATAGCCTAACAAGAAAAAAAGAAAGATGTCGCATTGATTTTGAAAATCAAATTAGGATTCTTTGTAATCTTTCATTTGCTGTATGTTGTTCCTCTTCCATACTCTATATCTTCATTTTGGAGGAAAAACATTCCCCAACCCATCCTCTAAAACTCTCCTCCATTTGGGAGGATGAACTTTGATCCTCTAAATATAGAAGATGAAGGAAAAAATAGAGGATCTCCTTCAAATATGTGTTGAGTTGAGAAATAGAGTGTTGGGTTGGAGTTGAGATAAATAGTACAATCCTCTAAATCTACTTTTCAAATAAAATAGATTAATTTGATCCTCTCAAATAGAGATTTGGAGGGTCTTGGATTGGAGATGCTCTTATGTAATCATTATTGAGTTCAAGCAATCTAATAAAATCCAAATTAAAATGTACTTGAATTGCTTTCCTAGGGCGGTTTGTTGATTATTCCACCACAATGGACGAAAATGAATTTATTTATTAACAAATATAAGTTAATTTGTTAAGATTAATTGCTTAATAGGTTGATTAATGCTATATGAAAATCCTAAACCTAACCCTAATCTAAAGCTCAAAGTTCCCGCCGCAGCCACCTAAGTTCCAGTCACCTCCACTCAGCCGGCATCCACCACGACCAGAGAAGCACCGGCAGCTAGCGCCCCGCCGCAAACCCTAATGAGTAAAACAGCTCCCGTTGATGACCTCGAAGGAACTGCAACTCCGGCCCTCATAAACGATCTGAGACGCTGTCCACCGGAGTTTCAAAACACCGCCACATGCCGCCAAAGCCACCCACGCAGTAGAATCCATGAATCATTAGTCGTGAGTTTGAGTAGAGGTTTAGATTTGCCCAGTATAAGGTATAGTGTAAAAGTTGGAAGGGTGAATAAATTGAGGGAGACAGAGTACGTGTATGTCGAGATAAGGAAAAGATTGGATGGATTGGAGTAAATTTGGGAGGAGAAAGTTCAAGGGGGAAATCCCTGAATTTTAGGAGATTTGTGTTTTTATAGGAAGAGTTGGAGGAGGCAATTTTAATTTTGAAGGAAACTTTGAATTTCAAATCACCTACTTTTTCCCGCCTTAATTTTCGGAGTGAGTTTTACTCTATTTTCAGCTCTTATTTTGCTGCCAAAACGGCTTGGAAATCAACCCTATTTTTTTTTATTCTTTTTGTTCATTGGAAATTAGTGGAGGTGTTAAAGTTAGCACAGGAGTCCTGAAACTATCCATAGCCTTAGTCCCCCAAAGGCCCCACCCCGTGGAGCTCGAACCCTAGTCACCACTGGGAGAAAGAAGATGAGCAACTAACTTCACTAGAAGTGGTAAAACATTCAACCCAATTGAGTGAGCTCCAAAAGGCCTAACTTTGCATCAATTTTACTCCTAAAAAGACTCAAGGGTAAAATTGAAAAATCAAGTGATCAAACATGCAATTATGATGTTTTTTTAAATAAGTTAGAATCCCGAGAGGGTACTAAAGAATGGAGACGGAGAGAGTATGAAGTTATGGGAATATCCAAAAATTTTAAGCAACCTATACTTGACATAAAAATTATATAATCCGGGCCCTGTAGGGTTTTTTATACTGCTTCAAGGAGTCAAAGTAATCAACAGTAAGAAACTCTCAATTGTTACAAAACAATATACCGTGCCCATGCACTTATTCATTACTCTTTCTGTCGTTCTTTATTTATTTATTTAGGCTCCGTTTGATAACAGTGATAGATGGATAAGATTCATAAGGAAATGGGATTAGAATTGGGATTGATAATGAGAAAGGATTGGTAATGAGAAAGGATTAGTAATGAGTATGTTTGTTTGAGATGTGATTGGATGATGGAATTATTAATAACTTGCAAACAACCACACAGGCTTGAAATAACAATGTGCGAAGCCACTACAGATATATTGATCGCGCTACCATAACCCCCCAAAAAGGCTGAATGTTAAAACACCGAATATTTCATTACAAAGTTAGGCCATGTTGTCAACATCCATGCCCTCTGGGAAGGCCTTGCGATCTTTGAAAACTTTACTCGCATCACATTTGCAAAAGCCACCAACACATGAAGGAATGCCGCGGCGACCACGTTCATCGCAATACTTCAAGCAGGCCAGGAAATCTTTGCATGGAATGTCCAGTGCCGATGCCTGGTCTGGAAGTAGAAAGCCTGCAAATTTACAGTACACGTTTAGTTTTTCTAGCAAAAAAAAAAAAAAAGATTTTATTAATTTTGGAAAGGATATTACAAAAATTAAAACAGATCACGGGCACACCGGCGGAAAACGCCACCCGAGAACCAAAACTCCGAGAAGTTACAGATGCCAACCGAAAACTCCACAACGAAGAGCCAAAAACGTTTAGTTGAGTGTCGAAAGTTGAAAGTGCTTCTATGAAATTATGGTCTCTGGCAGAAATATTGATGTGACGATGCATTTTGGTAAATGAAAGTCGTCTCATCGAGACCGAGTGCTTTGTTTTAAACGAAAATCGTTCACCTTCTGCCACATCATTATGGTTTGTATGCCGTTACTCTAGTAAGTTCTTGCAGTAAGTTAGCACCTCTCTTTTTTGGGGTTGGTTCTTGGGTGGCGTTTTGCCGGTTGTAATCATTTTCAAAGATTAATAAAATCTTTTTGCTGCGCAGAGAGAGAGAGAGAGGACTGACCGGAGACTGTGAGGAGAAGGATGGCCAACAAAACCATTTTGGACGAAACTTTCTCCATGGTGTTTTGGAACGTTATGTAGCTATGGAGGGAGACAGAGTAGGAATATGGGGTTTAGTTGGACTGTGGTGAATTGTAAGCCTTGGCTATGGGCATTATATATAGGCAATGAGATGCTTGAGCACTCAAATTCTAGAGATGGAAATGAATCAATTGCAATATTATCAAGTTCTTAATTACATACACATTTATTTGGTACTAATAAGAAATACACTGTTAGGTTTAAACATGATTGGGACGTAATTGCTTTCCTTCTTTGTCTGATTTTTTTGTTAGTATTTTCGTTTTATTTAATCAGTAGTACTACGTACACCCACCAACCGCCTCGTATACAAAATTGTGAATGGGGCCAAGGTATATGCGAGAGGGCTGTGTGGTTGGTGGGTGACTACTAGCACGCAATTTATTACTCTAGAGACCAGAAGGGAAAAAAATCATGTAAACGTAAAGAGAGATTTGCTGGAGCAATTGCACCTCAATAAAGCCCTTATCACACATGAAATTCTTGCCAAATAAGGTCTGCAAGTACTTAGAGAAAATTCCAGTTTTTTGTTGCAGGTAATTTGTTACTACCCTTTGGTGCCGTTTTTTTTTTCACCAATGAGCTAGATTTTTATATTGAAAATTATTTACTAGAATTTAATTGCAAAATTTAAAATGAATTCTATATGCTTAGTGATGCTTTTAATAACTTAAATAAAAGTTCAATCTTCCGAGTTAATAAGTTGCAGAATCGAAACAAAACTACGAATCGAAAGCCCACCACCGATCGGGAATTCCTTGGACTGTTGTTTTCCTTTTACTTGTTGGAATATCTGGCTCCTCAGAAACAAAACCCTCTTCCAAAATGAACCAATAGAGCCAGAGAAAACTTGACATCCACCATTGCATCTTCAATTGCTCTGGCAATTGAATGGCACCATATTGCTCAACCAGCCTTGAAGCCACGAAATAGAAGTACTGTGCTTGTGAAATGGTGCCCTCCCGGCGGCACATCTCTCTTTAAACTAAATAAAGATGGTGCATGCAAGAAGGACCAACCACAATCAGCAGGAGGGGGCTTAATCAGAGACAAAAAGGGAAACTGGATAGTGGGCTTCCACAGATCCCTCGGCCAAATGATAGCTTTGGAAGCAGAATTATGGGCTCTTAGAGATGGCCTACAACTGGCTCAAAATAAACAGCTTATCCCCATCTGTGTGGAAATAGATGCACAAGCAGCCATTCAACTGATTTTGGATCCAAATCGCAACCACGACACTCTCTAAATAATCTCATACATGATTGCAGATGCCTGATGAGACAGCTGGGAGTGGAGAAGATTGACCATGTCTACCGTGAAGGAAACAAATGTGCTGACTTACTAGCTAATATGTCATTTGATGATGCTCTGGATTTTCATTTATTTGATGTTGCTCCGGTTTGTATTAATTCGCAACTTTGCGAAGATGCAAATGGGGTGGAATATCCTAGACTCTTGTATGACCCTTAATTTATCTATTTAAGTTCCTGGTTTACCCCCCAAAAAAAAAAAAAAAGTTGCAGAATAATTTAGAATCACCTGAATGTCTAAATTTCCCCTAATAATTGTATAGCAACTATCTTGAATTACGTACTCTTTTGTCAAATGTGTTTTTGATATCTCTACTTATGCAAAATAACATCGTTCATCAACTTTGTTAAGCAATTAATCTTGGTTGGTCTATCCAAAATAATTTGTTACGTACTCTTTTTGGCACTGAATAATTGTTCCTTCTAATTTGAAATTTTGGTTGGTCTATCCAAAATATTCTCATTTTCCAAGAAGGGACTGATTTGGTGTATTATGATTATGTATCCGTATTCGTAAATTTTCTTAAAGAATTACAAAGGTTCTGGAATATCTCAAATTTATTTTATTAACCTTTTTTATGTTGGATGCTGTTAATTAATATTAATGCCACGCCAAAATATTTCAAATGCCTTAATTGCCCTTTTTTACTCTATTTATCTCCCTTGCAAATATCCCTTGCACGGCTTCACTGCTCACTTTCCACCTGGTATGAGGAGCAATTGCCTTGGAATTTTGCTGCTGGTATTTACTTCAGTTGGGGCAACTTCCAATCGGGTGATTCGGGTTGCACTCTCTTGGGGCTTAGTGGATGCTGGAAGATGATTATTTCTTACGACGGTTTAGTTTTAACTGAGTGGTGGATTGCTGAGGTTACGCATATGAGGTGGTTGGACTGTTTGATTGCTGAATTAAGACTTGCTGTGGATGCTCCAAAATGTTCAACTCTGTTGTGCCTTGGACTTACTGTGGAGTAGATGCTTGTTATCGTGGACTACTCCCTTGATGAAATATTTTGCTGAGGGTCGTGATCGATTATAAGATTTCGCTGACTTGTTGATTGTCAATTTGGTGATCAAACTTTCTACTTCAATCTTAAGTGACTCAGAGGCTGACTTATGCTGTGGTCTTTCAAGGTCACTGCGGCTTAGTATCATTTACCTGGCAGCCTTTGCTTGGTCCGGGCTTCATCAGATTTTATCTCTAGTTTTGTGGCTGTATCTAATTGTTATTTGAACTGAATGTTGGGCCCATCATTTGTGGTTATGTTCCCACGTTTGTGAGGTTGTTTTTTGTTCTCTGAGTTAGTTGACTCCTTATCAACTGACTTGGGGTTCTTGGCATATGATTGTCGTTGGGATAGGTGCCAACCTCGTTAGGATATATCATTGCCGTTGTGATGCCGTTTTTTTTTTCTTTTCTTTTCTTTATCTACCTATGTATTCTCTATTCCCATCCTTAATAATATATATTCTTCTTTGCCGTTCAAAAAAAAAAAATTTGAGAAGCAATTGCCTCTCACGCACACTCTCTATCTTTTCCCCGCGGTAACCAAATCGCAAATTCAACAACAATCAGCTAATGGCAGTAAATTACTCGTCGATTTTTTCATAACAGTAGTAAATTACTCTTCAATTTTTCCGTCCTTTGTTTCTTAATCTTCATTTTTACGATCAAAAGAGCACCCAGTCCACTCAATTTTTTGTACTTTCGCACCCGTCCATTTAGGATCATGATCAACCAATTCAAGCTAACAAGCGGAGGCTCTAAGCCTTTGTTTGTATACTCGTCGGCAGACTTGGCACTACTTTGTTGCCCACAAATATCTTACCTTTCAAAGGAGATAGAAGTTGGAACAAGAAATTGGATCGATGGTGAATGCAAGAGGTGACTACGAAATTGGTTTTTCTTCATCCGGATCTATATCTCGCATCCCAAAGCCTTTTTTCGGAAAACCTCATCACAAACTCAAGGAATTTTAGAAAGAAACACCACAGAGGACTTCGGCAGATATTTGACTATTACCAAATTTTCTGGTATCTATCCAATCGACAGATAAATGTTAATCGATTTTCGGAAAACTTCATCACAAACTCAAGGAATTTTACAAAGAAACACCACTGAGGACTTCGGTAGACATTCGATGGTTACCAAATTTTCTGGTATCTATCCAATCAACAGATAAATGTCAATCGACAGAGAAATGTTTTGTGATTGCTGGAATGTGGGTGGATTGTGAAATGGTGTTTGGTTCCTTGCCGTCTTTCAGAACTTCTCTGGAAGCAAACGTAGTAATATGGAATGAATGGGGAAGGAAATTGAAGACTAATAAAATGGACTTTATTAATCTCCAAGTAAAAGCACAGAATCGACAAGGTATAACCTAATCAACAGAGTACAATTACTAACAGTTATTCCTACTCTAGAAAAGAAAAGATAAAGGCCTGTTGGCGTTGTGAGTGTGTCCTGTAACTGCCACTAATTCATGCTTAAATAGGCTCTTCTAACTTTAAATTTGAATCTTTCCTCCAATTCAAGGTGATGGTTTTTCCTTCCTTCTATCCTTCTGTTAAAATAACTTCCACAAAGGAACAATGTAAATAACTTCCACGAAGGAACATTCAAACATGTTGCATAACTGCTTCTTTGATCATGGGACACTTGTATACACCTTCTTTTGCCACCTGTAATCCAATTGACGAAGAAAACATATTATATATTAGTCAATCGACAGAGGAAACGAGCTTCATGATAACTAATCGACAGTTAATTAATCCATAAATTCTTATTATGGCTTTATCATAATCAATCGGATTAATTAACCAACCATAAGTCCCCTTAATTTTCCAACAATATCCCTCTAATTATGCCATGTGTCACTCAATCGACAGATAAAAAGAAAATTATGGATATGGAGCAAACCCAATCATTAAAAGCGAGTTTAGAGATGCAAGTGCTTGTTCTGGATTTGTAAAATTATAGAGAGAGTGAGAGAGGGAATTAGAAAATATAATGGAGTGAGAGAGAGAAGCGTCAAGGCACTGGGTCTTCTTATCTTGGGATACCTAGTCAAAAAGGGCATAAGGCATTTGAAATATTTTTGTCGTGGCATTAAACTTTTTGCCCGTGGCATTTGAATAACAGCATCCTTTTATGTTTTCCATAAAAAACATATATATCGCTTTGTATACTGTTTTAACAAACTACAACTTTATTTGTATGAAACTCTACATTGTTCAATCAACTGGCTTAGGCTAGCTTAATTAGTCAAGACTTTTGCATCTCACTAGAAGAGATCAGCAGTTTAAAACTTTAAATCTCCCACTTGCATGTAGATGTTCTTCCCCTTTCTTTTTAGGTTTTTTTCTTGTGTGATGGACTTATTTCTTATATTGGTTGAATTGCTAACCTTGATTATCTCGTGGACATGTGTGTGCCGGGCAATTCATACGTGATGTAAATGATCTCTCCTATCTTTTTTTTTTTTTTAAAAGAAAACTATACAGCGTTCCAAACTATATAGAGCCATTATTCATTAACATCATCTCCTTTGTCTTTTTTTTCACTTTTCCAGTTGACGTTGTTTAAAGAAATACAACCACACAAGCTTGAAATAACAAAGTCCGAAGCCACTACGTACACATATCAATCTAGCAACCATAACCCCAAAAAATGCAGAAGGTATGTTAAAAAGACCGCACATTTCATCTTCACGCAATGAAATCATTACAAGGTTTTAATTAATTTGCTTTATTGCATACAACGCATTGTATAGCAGCCTTCATGCCATTTTTCCAACACCTATGCCCACAGTTGGACACCTTGCGGCTTTTCAATGCTTTACTCTCAAAAATACACCTGCAATAGCCTCTAACGCAAAGAGCAATGTCAACACGATTGCAAACTATTCTGCATTCTATAGAATTTCTGCATGGAATGTTTGATGTTGCCGATGCCTCTGGAAGTAATTAGCCTGCAAATTTACATGTCAATTAGTCGTGTGTGAAAAAAAAAAAAAAACGTGCCTTCTGTGATTTCATCGTCTCTAGTAGTAATACATGTGTTTCCCACTTTTCTGCCGGGTAGGCGTGAGCGATAAATGAATAGCGTATGCGGTATGAGCGCGGGCGTGCCAGGACTTATCGGCGTCCAACGTATGAAAAGCGTGGGCGCCTCAATCTGACTTCGTATGTATTGCGACTACGTGTGACCCAAAACGTGAGGCCACAAAGAGGTTTGTGGTTAGCCACAACGAAATGGACTTAGAATTTCTCAACCGTGTAAGAAAAAGAGGAACAAACGTAAAAGAAACTTTATTATATCGGAATAATAAAGTTGGCATACAACGAAAAGATAAAAACTCAAACTACTTGATGAAGTAATTGAGTTGGGTACAGAAAAAGTAAAATAGGTGCTTCGCTGGAAAGATTTTAATTTAAGCGCTGGACTTTGAGGTGTTGAACCCGGATTAAGCCTTCGAAACTTGTATTTATAGGCCAAAATGTTCTTCACGGTTTTGGAGCCATTTTTCAGCCTTCACTCCATGATGACAAGTGTCCCACTTCAACTTTCATGCGTGCAAAACTCAGAACGTGGCAGTTAGTGGAGGTTTTTAGCAGTTAACAAGGGTCATGGGCTCCCTCATTTCCTCTTTACGTGGTAAATAGAAGAACATGGGTAGTTAATGGCAGTTGATTGTGCCATCCACATGCTGCTTCTTCATTATGGGAGGTTACTGGAGATAATGGGGTACTCTATTTCCCCATTTCGTAGAGATTAAAATATATTTGGCCATTTAATTTAATAATTAAACAGCCTATTCAAATGTAAAAAACCACCTCCTTTCTGCATGAGATGCTTCCAGAACCTCAACTAATCTTCATGCACTATGGGCCTCTTAGAATTCATCCGAATAACCAAGTCCAAAGAGGCCAAGTCCCATATCTCATTCAAATTAAAATTAATTGGGCTTTTTGATACGTAGCCCATTAATTTTAACCTATTAAGCTCTTAATTCATGGCCCAATTTAATCAAATTTCAATTAAATGGTCTTCCAGCGCTAACCTAAGATTTGATGCTAAAAACGGGTGTGAACAACATGGCAACGCATTTTGGTAAATAAAAGTCGTCTCAACTCTCAACATGTGTTTTTTTGTTTTGAACATAAAATGTTCACATTCAGACACATCATTAATTATGTATTTAAGTTCATACTATAGACGTATTCTCTGTTTTGTAACTTGTAAGTATATCGTCACTCCAGCACGTCTCGTGTGCATGAGATCTTTTAGGGGTGCATGAAAATGACATTTTCAAGGATTTGGGGTATAATTTCGGCAATAGGACCCGACCTAATTATACTACAGTATATATGTAATTAGGGTAGTCAGTTATTAGAGAAAAACTGAGAGAGGCAAAAGAAAACGCTGGTCTCAGAGAGATTGCGAGAAGACTACAACTTTTGTTTGATTTCATAGTGGACTAGTGTGGCTCCCGTGATTTTTCCTCGCGTTGAGATTTTCCATGTATATCTTGTGTTATTTCTCTTCTTGTTCGTTACGGACTATTTTTTTTGTTTACTTGCGATTTCTGTGATCCTAATTTCCAAAATCCGTAGAGGCGTTGTGAGTTGAACAAGTAATTCAATTCCTAACAAGATCACAGAGAGAGAGAGAGAGAGAGAGAGAGAGAGGGGACTGACCAGAGAGCGAGGAGAAGGATGGCCAAGAAAACCATTTTGGAAGAAACTTTCTCCATGATGTTTTGGAACGTTAATTATGTAGCTACGGGGGGAGATCGAGTAGGAATATGGGGGGTTTAGTACTGGGGATGTGTGGTGATTGGGAGCCTTGGCTGTGGGCAGTATATATGAGACGCTTAATTGAGTATTAAAATTCTAGCTAGACATGGAAACGAAATCGGAATATTATCAAGTTCTTGCAGATATATTTGGTAATTAATAAATACACTGTTAGATTTAAAAATCGGAATATTATCAAGTTCTTCCAGGTAATTAATGGGCTTAAATTGCCTTCCTTCTTCGTCTGTTTTTTTTTTTTTTTTGGTTAGTATTGTTTTATTTGATTTGTAGTGCTACTATGTACAATGTACACACCCACCAAGGCACCAACCACACATTTCTCACTTATGTGGACCCCATTCACACCCCTCTCACATATGTGTGGGCCACATCCACACTCCTCTCATATGTGTTGGGCCCCACATACAAAATTGTGGATGAGGCCTATTATTTTCCATGTTAGAAATTGGTCTGTTTTGAACATTTTTCGTTGCTGTATAGTGGATTTTTTTTGGTTCGATGAAAAAAAAATTACCTTTGAAGTTCAAAACTATTCTTTAGGGTTAAAAAAACAATCAAAGTTTTCCGTAAAGCCTTCCTTATTTGTTTTGATTAATATTTCTTAACGTTCTGTGATTCAAATTCCTCATTACCGTTTTAACTTAATAAAAATCACTGTAATCCTTCGAAGACGCTTTAGGCCTCGTTCATCCTGATCAGTATTAATTTGCTCTGATATTTTTCCGGTATTATTTACTTGTCGTAATTTGTTATTTAGCTCATGAATCTAACAAAATTCACAAAAAAAAAGTACAAAATTTAGGTAGAATAGAGCTAGCTAGTCACGCCTGCAGGATAAATACCTGTCATACGTGGGCAATGATAAAAATTAAGACTAATGGCAATGAGATGTGTGCTAGTTGGCAATTTAGGTAAATGAAAAGACAACACTTTTGAAGGGAAAAAAATCATGTAAAGAGAGAGCATTTAAGAGAATCTGCTAGAGCAATTACACCTCAATAAAACTTAGCTTTAATCCACATAGCCACTCCTGTTTTGATTAAATCTATCACTTTCCATGCGTGAGGTGATACATTGTTGAAAATATATCCATTCTTCCCCATCCAGATAGACCAAAGAGTTGCAGAGAAACACACCTCCCAGATACATTTCTCCAAGTTCTGAAACTTATTCCCAAACCACCAAGATGCTAGTTCTGCTAATGAAGATGGGCATGCCCACTGGATTCTCCACCAGTCCAGTATATTTGACCAAATTTCCCATGAAAACTGACAGTGCAAGAGCAAGTGTTGAGTAGTCCCCACTTGCTCACTACAAAATGGGCACAGAGCCAATTGAGTCTCCAAAATCAAATTCCTATTTAGGAGTACTGACCTTGTTGCAACCCTTTCTTGAATGGCGATCCACGAAAAAATTTCCACCTTCGGGGGGCTTAGGTTCTTCCACAGTGAGCCCAGAACAATATTACGAGATTGAGTCCGAGTTTCCCATGGTTGGATAGTTTTTCTTGTTGTACTTCCTCCTCGATGTACCCCTTCGAGATTATATAAAATGTTTCGTTCGCCGAGAAAAAAAAAAATTACACCTCAATAGAAGCCCTTATCACACATGCAATTCTTGCCAAATACGATCTCCATTTGATGATTTTTTTTTATGATTTTGCGGGACCCATTACGGCTTCTACAAAAATGATTCAAATCGTAACATATTCTTAAATGTTATTTTATGGGTTGCTGAAAAAATTAGCTCTTTCCGATATCAGTAAGAATTGTTTCAGAATTCGCAGGGTATTTCAAAATTCGTAGGACCCCTACGAATGCAAAAAAAGTCCTTACGAATATTGAATTGAGCTAGTTCTTTTTAGGAACCCATAAAAAACATTTTAAGAATATAACTTGCGATTTGCATCATTTTTTAGGATCTATAATGGGCCCCATAAAATCATAAAAATAATAAAAAATAATCATCAATAGGAGTTCAGCAAACAGGAACCAGGGCAACAGCCTGGGCGGTGAAATGGGCAGTAAACGCCGTCATTTTGGAGGAGCGGTAATTTCATGCAGTAGGGGTAGCATTTCTGGTTTTTTATATCTATATATATAAGTATGCAAAATAATATCGTTCATCGACTTCGAGACTGTTTGATAAAACTGAAAACTGAAAGCTGAAAAATTAAGTACTGAAAGCTGAATGCTGAAATTTTTAAGCTGAAAAGCTGTTTGATAAATATATTAAGTATTTAATTAAAAAATGTTGAATTAATTTTGTTCCAATTCTCTCTTAATTTACTAACAATCACAATATACTTATGGTAATGGTGGAGGAGTGGTGGAGGTGGTGGAGGAGTGGTGGAGGTGGTGAAGTAGTGGTGGTGGTGGTGGAGTGATAGAGGTGGTGATGGTGGTGGAGGTGGTAGATTGGTGGTGTAGTGTTGGTAGTGGTGGTGGTGGAGTGGTACGTGAGAGTGGTGGTGGTGGTGGTGGTCGTGTAATGATGATAGTGGTGGTGGAGTGGCGGTGGTGGTGGAGTGGTGGTGATGATGGTGGTAGGAGTGGTGGTGGAGCTGGTGGTGGTGTAGTGATGGTAGTGGTGAAAGTGGTGTTGGTGGTAGTGGAGGAAGTGGTGGAGGCGGTGGTGGTGGTGGAGGAGTGGTGGTGGTGGTGGTCGTGGTGGAGGTGTTGGTGGGAGTGATTGTGATATGATGGTTAAATGTAAGTACATAAAAATTCAGTCAAAATTAAGTAGCTCAAAGCTACTTAATTTTTTTCAACTTTTTAACCTATATTTTAAGTGGTACTTAATTTGTTAAGCAATATAAAATATGGTTATCAAACCTACTGAATCACTTATTAATTAATTGATTCAATTTTAAGTGCTGAATTTAGGTTATCAAACAAGCCATTCGTTAAGCGATTAATCTCAAAATCTTTACCAAACAAGTGTCCTCGGCCCAAGGGCACTGAGACCCCATTCGTTTACGGGTTTCATTATGGATTCTAATCACAATCTTATTTCTCTTCGATCATTACTCTTATTTTTTCTCTCTATCTTTCTCCAATCATTATCTTTATTTTCAATCATTACTCTATTTCTCTCTACACTCATTACCTACTAATAGGGATGGAGACAGGGAGAGGCCAGTAGGGGCAGTTGCCCTTGCAAGACGAAAAAAAAACACTACTATTATATGTATAAAAAAAATTCTATGAAAGTATATAGACTCGCTCCTGTGTAGAGTTTCGAAAAAAAAATTAATAATAACCTTTAAAATAAGAGAATACCAACATTAATTACTAAAAGTTAAGGATTAAAATATAACAAAAAATAAACCTATAGGGTTAATATTATGACTATTGAAGTAATAAATTTCCATCTTTCGTTAGATGGTTTTAGTGTTTTACAATTTTATTTCCTTTTGCCCTAAAATCTTAATGGCACACCAAATCCTCCCTCTCTCTCTTGGCACAAACATCTCCAATTGTTAAGACTTCAAAGGCAAGTTCGAGAAAATAGCGACGAGGAGAAGAGATTTTGAAAACCCTAAGTAATTTTGGTGAAATTTAAGTTGTAAATATGTCTTTCCCCAATTGTTGTTTTAGACTTCTACTAATTCTTTGTTTTTTGACTGGTAAAATTAAGTAACATGAAAGCCCATGTATCGAATTCGTCTAATTGTGATGACTGAAAAATAAGAAGATGAACAATAAAGAAAAATAAAATACATACATCAAGATCGATCCCATTAGTTAAACCGATTTATGTATTTATGTTATTTTGAGTTTTAATGTATTTACATGATTATGCATGTGTATTTATATTTTTTTCTCACATGCACGGTCGCTTCTGCGTGATGAAATTCCTGACTCCGTCCCTGCCTACAAATCCAAAATCCTAAAACGAACGGGGCCTGAATGATTTTTCCTTCTAATTTGAAATTTTGGTTGGTCTATCCAAAATATTCTTATCTTCCAAGAGGCGACAAATTTGGGGTATTTTTCATGTTTCTATATTCATTTTTTTGATCGGCATTTTTCATGTTTCTATTGGGGAATATCTCAATTTTGGGAATCTAGCAACCATAATCCAAAAGAGCAGATCATCAAGGTTAAAAAGACCATACATTTCATCATTACGCAATGAAATCATTACGAGGTTTTAATTTAATTTTATTTGTTTCATACAACGCATTATATATATATAGCAGCCTTCAGGCCATTTTTCCAACATCTACGCCCACAGAGAATACCTTGCGATTTTTCAATGTTTTACTCGCATAACAATCGCAAATGCCCCTAAGGCAAAGAGGAATGTCGATAGGACCGCACACTTTTATGCACTCCCTAGAATTTTTGCATGGAATGCCTGTTGAGATTGCCGATGCCTCTGGAAGTAAGCCTACAAATTTACATATAAATTAGTTGTGTGTAAAAAAACGGTACATTTTATGAATTTGTGTCATTGTGTGTGTGTGTGTGTGAGAGAGAGAGAGAGAGAGAGAGAGAGTGACCAGAGACTGTGAGGAGAAGGATGGCAAACAAAATCATTTTGGAAGAAACTTTCTCCATGTGTTTTGGATTGTTTTTTAGATAAGGGAGGAGTAGGAAAATGGGGTTTAATCGGGCTGTGGTAGATGGTGAGCCGTGGCTATGGGCAGTTTATATAGGCACTGGGATGTTTAATTATCTAGTTCTTGCATATTTATCTGGTAAGAAGTGCACGTTTGAGTGGAATGTCCAATTGCTCTCTCTCATATCATATGTTATAAAGTCAATGATACCATAAATTTAAATTATCATATGTTATAAAGTCAATGATACCATAAATTTAAATTGGTATATATCCGCATGATTTGGAGCTAGATCGCGCATTGGTAACTTCAAGAAGGTTGGCCGAGTGAGCATGTGAAATCAATCAATTAAATTGACTTGTCATCTAAGAGGTCCACAAGTTTGAATCTTACGAAAACCAAATGTAGACACCCCAATTTGGACCTATTAACTATCCTTAATTTGTGCCCTCGAAGCTCCCCGATGATGAAAAGGAATCAAATTGGGACTCGGCTAAAGCTTGGACGATGCTTCTTGGACTTTTGCAAACCAAAACCTTCTTTTTTGTCCGACACCCTGAGAGTAAAATCGTCACACGTTTCAGTGTATAAAATTCCTTTGAATGAAACCAATTGGTTTTGAAAGAGGACTCAACCAGCTTTCCAACACTTCAAAAAACACCCAAAACCGAGTTCGGGAGTACCCGTGGCGCCCTTCTAAAGTTGGGCAGGCACTCTTGAGCGCTCGAGAGTGGCACTCTTGAGCGCTTGGGACTTCACTCTTGAGCGCTTGAAAATACATTTAGACCTTGGATGTTGAGCTTAATCTTTGACCACGTTTTTTCAAACCTATATTCAACCCTTGTGCCAGAAGACTGCCTGAGCCAGCAGCAATATATTCAGGCCTTGTTTCCCTCCTAAAACCATTTTCTCTCTATTTTTTATTTTATTTTCAAACTAAAACCCTAATTTTTGGCTCCCCTATAAATACCCCTCCTCATTTCAGCACAAAAAGGCACAAAATCAGTCTCTCACTCCCCCCATTTTACTGTCAAATCTTGCTCTTAAAACCCTCTCAAATATTTCCTAAAAGCCTATCCTTTTCTCAAGTATTTTTTTCAAGAAAATCACAAAAACATTTCTAGTCTTTCATACATCTAAAACTCCATTTCTTACTATTTTCATACTGTTTTCAAACCATTTTCATGCCCAAAATCAGTCCAAAAAACCAAGTTCAAGTCAAGCCCAAAGGTATAAAATTTATAAATCTACTGCTTTTAAACTTCTGAGGGGAATCAAGGGCCCATGCCAATTTCTCATACTGGTTATGAGCCCATTTGATCTTGGTTTAAGCTACAAAATCAAAAGGAATACTAAAGAAACGAAATATTTTCTAGGCTCTGGATACACTCCCGAGCGCTCGGAACCATTTCTGAGCACTCAGAACTACTGCTGTCACCAAAATCCTATTTTGTCATCAAATATTGTATCTCTTGTGTTTTAGTAAATACTAGGTGTGCATTGGTCCACTCAGAACCCAGTTAGGTTTATTTTTCTGTTTGCAAGGAAGCAGCACTTGGATATTCAAGATCAGTTCTTGTTTGTTTAAGTTTAATGCTCAGCAAACCTGTCTAAATATTGTTTTAATTTATCTTTCATTGTTTCTTTATTCTGTTTATTTCCAGAAGTGCTAAGTCTTTGTCTTCCAGGTAATTAAGAGGTCCTCAGTGCTCAAGACCACTCCTAAGCGCTCGGGAATGTTTTTAGTAGCATTGTCTCAATTTATGTGCTCATTCATTTCATATCATGACATCTCTGTATCCTGTACAAAAGCACATGTATACACTTTTGCTTGTTGTGCCTGTAAATATGTGCTAGCTGTTCTTTAATGAAACAAAATATTTTCGATAAAATCCCACAAACATTGAATAGAGACTGACATCACGTCAGGCGAGAGGGGTGCCGTAAAACCCTTTCCCTCTCATAACATGGTTTCCGAACCCTTAAGGAATCTCTGATTTTCAATTCAAATAAGTCATTTTCAATCAAAACGGTTTCTCAGGTGACAAACCATAAATCCGAGTGACAACTCTTTCTATTTTTCAAATCAAAACCTATTCTTTCGGGCAGGTAGCCCACACCAAACATTCCAAAATCTTGGGTCGATAGAATTTCGTCCGGGCTAATTTTAGAACCCCGGAATCAGTTAAAGTGTGCGCAAGTTGACATGAACATCCAATTATAGTAATAAAGGAAAAAGAAAGATCACCCACTGTTGTTCCACTTATGTAACCAATACTGAATTCAAGCAATCTAATAGAGTACTGTTTTTTTACAGCAAAAAAGATTTTATTAACCTTTGGAGGAGTTACAAAAATTAAAAGGATGAGAAGGATTTTGGCATCACAACGAGAAGGATGCATCTCAACTACGTTTTTTTTTTTTTTTTTTTTTTTTTGATATGTAACATCCCAACGTTAACTTACTCGACAATCATCTAATAAAAATACTTCCATCTCCCTAAAAATCCAAAATTAAGAGTACTTGAAATTAAGGGTCATCATCGGGCCGGGCCGGGCCGGGCTGGCCCAGCCCGTCAAGTCACTGTCCAAGCCCGCCCACGGGCCGGACCGATCAGGCTTTTTCTTATTTGCGGGCCGGACGGGCCGAGCTACCTACCATAAATTGAAGCTCAGGCCCAGCTCACGAGCTAACCCAATTGACGGGCCGGTGGGTCAACAGGCGGACTTAAATTTTCTTCGGCAGAAACTAAACCAAGGGAAAAAAGAAAGAGTTTTGAGGGATTTTGGGCTAATGGGCGGGTTATTGGGAGGGTACGACGGGCAGGCTTGTGGGCAGGCTCACGGGTTGGGCCTATGGGCGGGCCGAGTAAAAATTCATAGGCCCAAATCCGCCTATTACAAACTACGGGTTGGGCTAGCCCGTCCATTTCACGGGCTCAAGCCGGGCAAAAACCCGATAGACCAGGCCGGCCTTCGGACGGGACGCAGGTCTTTGGGCTAAATGATGACCCTTACATGGAATGCTTTCCTTCTTCTGTGAATTTTTCGGTTTTAGTTGATTAGTTCATCCTCAATTTTGGAACTAATTTTTTAAGGAAAGTTCGAACCAGCTAGCTTTCTGTTTCGTGTGTTCGAAAGATGGACCCATGACGGTGATTTCCTGTAAATCGTCGTCACTATTTTGATTCCATCACAACGGACGATAATGAATTTATTTATTAGCAAGTAGGAGTATAAGTTAATTTGTTAAGATTAATTTGCTAATTCTCTTAAGTTGACTCTTATCAACTTGCGGGCTAAGTAGCAGATAAATATCGCTAAGTAAGGTGTTATCAATCCCACGCATATCTAAGTCATATATAATTTTCCTCAATTCCGACATATGAAGATCCATCTGTCGGCATGACCACAGCCGCCTCAATCAATGGATTACGGTAATTTTATTACGTTAAACAATAATGAGGAATTCAAATAACAGACAAATAAGAACAATTAAAAAAGCACATTTATTCGAAAATATTTATGTGTTTTCTATATACCTCTTATAGGATTGTTTTCAAGGACGGCCCATTTATCTTTTGAACCTCAGGAAACTGAAGATTTAATTAAGGAAGCTTAGTACCCTAATGGTTGCTTATTATACCCCAATCCTTTAACCAGCCCGAAATAAAACTAACTTCTTCTATTATGTCTGGAATAAAACTAGCTCATATTATTACTTACAAAAAAAAAAAAAAAAAACTAGCTCGTATTTATCTGGAATTATTTCAAATACTCCGAAAATGATAGGGTATCACAGCTTCTTTCTTTTTTACCTTTTTCTCCTCACATTCAACCTTTGGATGGATGTTTGCTTGGGTGCTCTAGCTATACGTACTCTTTCATTTTTTGTCGGCAAGAAAAATTCATTAATCTTTAAAGAGGAATACAAAGATTAAACGAACCAATGACACAGCACCATACGTCACCCGATCTATACCCAAAATACAGATGAAGACAAGACACTAACCAAAACAGCAAGGATCAAAAGATAAGACAAATTAATGCCGCAACCCAAAAACCCAAACATATCTAGCCTCAAAACCTAATCCAAAAAACAACTACAACTACAGATACAACCAGACTAAACTGATGCAAGACATGGTACTCAAACATGATCAACATAGCATTGCCCAATTAGCATTTTATCATGTCTCCAGCAGAAATGGTGTGGCAATGCATTTTGGTGAATAAAAATCGTCTCAACATGTGCTTTGTTTTAAACATATATAAAATGGTCACATTCTGCCACATCATTATGCAATTAAGTTTGTACACGTGTGTGGGTGTGGGTGTGTGTGAGAGAGAGAGAGAGGGGGTACTGACCAGAGACTGCGAGGAGAAGGATGGCCAAGAAAACCATTTTAGAAGAAACTTTCTCCATGTGTTTTGGATTGTTTTTAAGATAAGGGAAGAGTATGAAAATGAGGTTTAATTGGCTGTGGTTGAAGGTGAGCCTTGGCTATGGGCAGTATATATAGGCAATGGGATGCTTGATCATTAATATTTTCTAGAAATATATATATGGAACAAAATTGAATGTTATCAATATTAAAACTCTTTCTATTTAAAATAGACTTAAATTGGTTTCCTTCTTTCACTGCAATTTCCTTTTTTGTTTTAGTTGATTAGGTCATCTGTTGTGGAATTGAGGATTTAAGGAATAAAAATGATCATTAGCTATAGGGCTACAAAATGAATTGAGTCATTTGTGAACTGTTCAAGGCTCGACTAGATAATTAAAGGCTCGTTTGAGTTCAGTTAGAGTACTACACGAGCCAAACCTAAACCTCAATTTTAGGGTCATTTAATAAAAAGCAAAATTTGAACCGATCAGTATTCGGCTCAATTAGGCTCGCTAACCCAGAATATATGTGCATTTCTCATGGAATTTCACATATAACCTTCAATATATATAAACTCTTACTGTACATAGTGAAAATTTTATAACCAGTACATGTATAAACATTTAGAAGGACCATAAACTTATGTTTTAATTTGTTTTAATAATTTTTTACATGTATGAACGTATTTATGAGCAAAATAAAAAATTTATTTGCCTTTTTAGACCTGCATGAGAGTATAAATATTTAATTTTTTGATTCATTACGACTCGTGTGTTCGAGTTCAACACAAACCTACAAAAATTTGGCTCGAGCTTGGCTTGTCAAATTTTCATAGAGTTCGAGTTTGGCTCAAGTTCACTTATAAACGTAATAAATCAACTTGAACTGTAATGACCCGAATTTTCACATCAAATTTTTCGGAATAAAACTAAATATTTTATTGAAATATTTTTGCAGATATAATACCCAGACTTTCTAGGAAACCCTAGCCCTATTTCATAATCCTAAAAATCTAGGATAAGATTTGATTTGATTAGATATGATTATGATAAGATTTGATTAGATTCTATTAGATAAGATTAGGGTAAGAATAGATTGGATTTTGTGAGATATGATAAGATTTCGTAAGATATTATAAGATTTTATTTAGATATTATAAGATTTCGTTTAGATATTATAAGATTATGATCTTATCCTTTAGAAATCCCTAACTAAAACAATATTCTAGATTATATTAATTATGTTTCGATTTTACTAGATTATGTTAGATTTTATTAGATATTACCAGATATGGTTAGATTATAGTTAGATTTTATTAGATTTTGTTAGATTATATAAGATATGGATAAGATTATATAAGATATGGATTAGATTATATAGGATATGGATAAGGTTATATAAGATATGGTTAGATTATATTAGATATGATTACGATTCTCTAGATATGATCTAGAATCTTCTCCCAATTAGTATAAATAGCCATACATTCCCCTCCACACCTCACTTCCTCACTTCTTCGTTCTTTCTTCCTTGTTCTTGCATTCATTTAAGAGAGGGAAAGTGAGGGAGAGAAAGGTAATCGGCGAAGAAGTGAAAATAGGGGAGGAGTCGAGGTGTTTTACGATAGACCGAAGTCAATTGGTGTGGAGTAGTAGTACTCAGTTATGCATGAAGTTCAACGGTGGCGATTTATTTGAGGTAATCCGAGGAGTATACGATATGCTTCCTATTTCCGGAATCTTTTCTTTACTCTCATTTTTGTACTCCTTTTGACTATCTCGTGATCTTTGTTCAATCTTGTGGGTATTATTGGAAAGTGGAATAATTGGTATTGAATATGTGAAAGATTGATAATTGTATTGAGCATGAAAACCCGATGGAATCTGAAAGAATGGTTAGCGGAATCATGGCTCGGGTGTGTGTGTGAGCATGAGAACTCGATGGTATCTGAAAGATGGTTAGCGGAATCATGGCTCGGGTGTGTGTGTGTGATAGTCATTTCGATTTGGCGATCGATTATCGTTTATTGATTCCACTTATGAGCTTTGTTATTATGTTGTATCGTATACTTCCCGGATAATTTCTTTTTCAGGTAAGAAGTTGGATTAGTAGAAATTGAAGCAGAGTATATAATGATTAATTTGGAGAAGTCTTGGAAGAATTGATAATTTTTGGAGTATCTAGAAGATTATTGAGCTGACGGCTTAATTTATTTTAGAGGTGTAATTTATTTATGGAAAGAATAGGGGCCTAGAAGTGTTTGAAATACATTGTAATTTGAAGTTTATTCTTAGAAAATAGCGGGGCGTTACATGAACACTCTAAAGTTTGGCTCGATTCGACTCGTTTGCAACCCTAATTAATTAGCTAGCTGTGCCAACTTAAAATTATCAACTAGCTTATTATCGAATGAATTTCTAAATTTTTCTTACTGATCGATTCTATACACGTTAGAATCAAGGAGTTATTGGTCCATATGTAACTATGTCACTTCATCATTTTTTTTAAGCAAATAAACTGAATAAATCACCGTATGTTTGCTAACAGAAAGGGTAATTATTGTAACATTCTTTGTCCTAGCTCGCTTGATTTATCCTCTTGAAACAATCCCAAAACTCAAGCAAGAACGTAATGTTTTCATCGAACTGATGTCCCTTTGTTACTCCTCTGACTCACTGGATAATTTTCCAAAGAACAGATCCCGTATCATTAAGTAAATCTAGACCCTTTTCTGAACAGTTTCCTGGATCTTCCGTCCAACTTTCTTTCCAGGATCCTTTTCCTATACTGTACCAAGCCTGTTTCCATATTTGTAGGCCATCAATTAATGATAACTATGGTTAAACTTGGTGGACCTACAAGTTCGAAGAATTATTTAAAGTGATGGTAATGGCCATCCTTATTAATTTGGTAAGAGGGAACAAAATAGGACTCAAATACTTGACACATGTCAATTGAACAAAAAAAAAATGAATATTATCAAGTTAATTCTGTATTTGGTAAGAAATACACGTACATATGAGACTGTTAAACCTCCTGGGACGTAATTGCCCCAGCCACTGGACTTAAATTGCTGTCATTTGTCTGTTTCTTTTGTTTTATTGTTTTATCTGACTAGTTTAGTTTATCCCATTGGAAAGGGGAAAAGAACGAGTTTGCCAGTTAGCTTAGCCTAAATTTTCACACATAAAAACACGCACTCACTCAGTGCCCCAAATTTGGACCAGCGGTTGCTTTTTGTTCCTCTATTTTAGTTGGTTATCAATTATCGGTTGTATGGCTTGCTCTGTAATTGGATTATTTGTAGATGTCGTACGGCGGATATTAACGAACTAGTTTGGTCTTCCGATTGATAAAAAGAAAAAAACTCAGTGCCCCAATTATAGTTGGGCTGTAGGTATGGGCGTGTAAGTTAGAGTGTGAATGTAGAATTATTGCGGAGTAAAAGACTTTTTCATACGAAGGCGATTCCAGTAAGGATGTGGGGCTCACTACTTTATCCCATCACAAGGGGTACTACATGGTCTAATATATTACAATTTGATTATAAATTAATTTAACATGCTTATTTACTTTTAAAAAATAAAACATTGATAAATGTTGGTTGATAGCAATTGTACATAATACTAATTGAAGGCGATTCCTATTTTTTATTTGCTTATTTGGAGTTACAAGAAAAAAAATTATTTAATTCAAGATTACTACTTTAGAAATTTATGCGCTAATAAGTAATAATTATTTAATCAAACAATTTGGACTTTTCGCAAATGGATGGTGGCATTTCGTCTCCAGAGATTAGTCAATATGTGCGTAAACTGATCCAACACCCATCGTTGAAAAAAAAAATTAAAAAAAAGGCAGTTTGAACTTTTAAAAAACAAATTTCTTGTTTTCTTTTTTAAAAAAAGACAGTACAATAACCATAAAATATTTTCAAATATTAAATTAAAAAAAATCCATTTTCTCCAGCAGGGTTATTATTTTATCATTGACGCCTCTACATATAAAAATCCAAATGGGCATTCTGGTACATTTCAATTATTAGATCATTAGATAATCATACTAAAATCCTCAATTGTCTTACGATACCTCTACCCGTAGATTTAGGTTAGAGAGGAACTTTTTATTTTTCCTATGTCATTCATTAAGTAATCTATGTTACTTTAGGAGATTGTGGAAGGGGAATGAAACTTACGAAAAATGAACCTTATATACTACTACAATAAACCATAAAGATCACAGCTATTAGTAGTGATTGTAAGTTTTTCATCTCACTTCTACTACCGTGATAGATTTGAGTGTGATTGTAAGTCACTCTTTTTTATCATAGTTATAAACCGTGATTGAAAGAGAGAAACAATCACGGTCAAAAGGCGTGATCGTTTCTCTTTTATCACAGTTATAAGTAGTGATTATTTCTCTTTCTCTTGGGCGTGATCGTTTCTCTTTTTTGGGTGTGATTGTATGTCACTTTAGATCACGGTATATAACCGTGATTGAAAGTTCAAAATAATCACACTATAAACTGATATTAAAAATCATTGTACGTGATCTTTTCTTTGTATCTGCTAGACCTTCTTTTTTTTGTCATTGCCAAGTTCGAACCCATACACACTTGGTTGATTTCTCAAGCCCTTACCACTAAACTAACTAAGAACTTCTGTTACAATAGGAAAACAAAAATATTTATACTTATTTCCTAAAGTGAGAAAACTTTTTTTCCCTTAAAATATGCTAAATTTTTTGAAATGTAATTAACATGATAAAGACAAATTTTATGAAAATTATCACAACCTGCAGATTGTAACATTATGGACAAATTTTAATTTTTTTTTTTATAAACTAACCATTTCACATAAATTTTATATTTATATTGAATTTCAATTTCAATGGTGGCTTCCCAATTGGATTATAATCTTTTTCAGATAAGGTTAAGCCATGATAATATAATTATTTTTTTACCTAATGTGTCAAACACTTGGAAGGCATCCAAAATAACTAAATTTTACTACTACAATAAACCATAAAGATCCCAGCTCGCCTACGTGAAAATCGTGCACTAATGAAACAGCCCGCCTGTCGTCGAAGAAACAAGTGGGCTCTGGTGGAACCCAGTCGTGAAATTTGCCTTCTCTCTCTCTCTCTCTCGATCGATCGATCTTTTTGAGCGTGAAAATGAAGTTGAAATGTAAAGATTTTTAGGGGTGAGTGTAATTATACTTATTTTCTTACCTTTTGAAAAAAAAAAAAAAGAACTTTTCAAAGTCCTTAAACGACATCGTTTTTCCACACATAACTTTTCAAAATCCTCCTAAATAGTTACTAGCCCGCACATGTGAAAATTCAGACTGCACGCCTAAATGGGTAGGTTTTTTATCTCGCCGCAAGAGTGAGATTGTTTATCTCGCTTTTTTTCGCGCTAAAGTTTTTTATCACGCTACAAGGGTGAGATGTTTTCTCTTTTATCTCGGCACAAGAGCGAGATCTTTTATCTCATTTTTTTCACCCTAAAATCTTTTATCATGCCACAAGGGTGAGATCTTTTATCTTTTTTATCACGCCACAAGGGTGAGATCTTTTCTCTTTTATCTTGACACAAGAGCAAGATCTTTTATCTCATTTTTTTCCTTCCTAAAATCTTTTATCATGCCGCAAGAGTGAGGTTGTTTTACTTTTATCTCGCCGCAAGAACGAGGTCTTTTATTCTGGGCTAAAACTCACTTTTTATCTCAGTTATGGACTTAAACTGTGATAAAAAAAATTTAAGCACACTTTTTATCACGCTTTCACTGGAAACCATGATTTTTGTGAATCTCCTTAGTGTGAAGCATATCTATTATTGTAGTAGTTATCTAGATGCATAAAGGCTTACTACTACAATAAACCATAAAGATTACAGCAATTGGCCGTGATAGATTTGAGTGTGATTGTAAGTCACTCTATTTTATCACGGTTATAAACCGTGATCGTTTCTCTTTTATCACAATTATAAGCCGTGATTGTTTCTCTTAGGCGCGTCACTTTAGATCACGGTCTATATCCGTGATTGAAAGTTCAAAATAATCACACCATAAACTGAGATGAGAAATCATTGCGCGTGATCTTTTCTTTGTATTTATTAGACCTTCTTTTCTTGTCATTGCCAAGTTTCGAACCCATGCACCCTTGGTTGATTTCCCAAGCCCTTACCACTAAGCTAGCCAAGAACTTCTGTTACAATAGAAAAACAAAAATATTTATACTTACTTCCTAAAGTGAAAAAACTTTTTTTTCCTTAAAATTTGCTGAATTTTTTGAAATGCAATTAACATGATATAGATAAATTTTATAAAAATTATCACAACCTACAAATTGTAACATTATGGACAAATTTTAGATTTTTTTTTATAAACTAACTATTTCACATGAATTTTGTGTTTTATAATTATTTTTTTACCTAATGTGTCAAACACTTGAAAGACATCTGAAATAACTAAATTTTACTTCTACAATAAACCATAAAGATCACAACTCGCCCACATGAAAATCAAGCACTAGTGCATTAGCCCACCCGTCGTCGAAGAAACAAGTGGGTACTAGTGGAACTTAGTCGTGAGATTTGCTTTCCCTCTCTCTCTCTCTCTCTCTCTCTCTCTATATATATATATATATATATATCTTTTTGGGCGTGAAAATGAAGATGAAACGTAAAAATTTTTAGAGTTGAGTATAATTAGAGTTTATCTTCTTACCTTTTGTAAAAAAAAAAAAAAAAAACTTTTCAAACTCCTTAAATGACATCGTTTTCCTCACATATATAGCTTTTCCAAACCCGCCTAAATGAGTTCCAACTCGCCTACGTGAAAATTTAGATCACACGCCTAAATGGGTAGGCTTTTTATCTCACCGCAAGAGTGAGATCATTTATATCGCTTTTTTCCGCGCTAAAGTTTTTTTTATCATGCTATAAGGGTGAGATATTTTCTCTTTTATCTCGGCATAAGAGCGAGATCTTTTATCTCATTCTTTTCCACCCTAAAATCTTTTATCACGCCACAAGGGTGAGGTCTTTTCTCTTTTTTATCACGCCACAACGGTGAGATCTTTTCTCTTTTATCTCGCCACAAGAGTGATATCTTTTATCTTATTTTTTCTGTCCTAAAATCTTTTATCACGCCGCAAGGGTGAGGTTATTTTTCTTTTATCTCGCCGCAAGAGCGAGATCTTTTATTCCACGCTAAAAATCCACTTTTTATCTCAGTTTTGGACTTAAACTGTGATAAAAAATTTTAAGCACCACTTTTTATCACGTTTTCACTGAAAACCGTGATCTTTGTGAATTTCCTTAGTGTGACATATATCTATTATTGTAGTATCCACAATCTATAATCAAAAGTTGTCACATCAGCTTTTGATGAGATTACTAAAGTTAGCAATGTAGAGGTTCACAATGGCATAATCAAAATTAAATAACCAAAAGTTGCCACGCCACCTTTTTAAATTACAAAAAAACTAATCTCTGTGAACATAGAAATAGTTTTTTTCTAAAAATAATTTTGAGACTAATAAAAACTATTTATTAGAAATAGAAAATAATTTTTAAACTTTTTTGAATATTTTTTTAAAAAGAGAAAAATAGTTTTTGTGTAACTACGGTTTTTGAAAAATTAAATTTTTATATAAGAAAAGGTTTTGAGAAAAAAATTTCTTATACAAAACAATTTTTCGAAAAAGGAATTTTTTTTATTTTAAAAACAGTTAAAAAATATTTTTTGGGGGAGAAACAGTTTAAAAAAAAAAAAACAATTTTAAAAAGATGGACCCATGACGGTGATTTCCTGTAAAATCGTCGTCACTATTTGATTCCATCACAATGGACGATAATGAATTTATTTATTAGCAAGTAGGAGTATAAGTTAATTTGTTAAGATTAATTTGCTAATTCTCTTAAGTTGACTCCATATCAACTTGGGGCTGAGTAGCAGATAAATATCTCGGGGTAAAGTGTTAACATAGTTGAGATGTTACCTTTGCGTTGTTATGCTTTTATTCTTAGCCTTTTTCCTTGTAATCTCCTCTCTCTTTTTTTGTAATGACCTGCACCAAATGACCATTCCTTTCAAGATTAGGTGTGCCGGGGTGTTTCTTTTCTTTTGTTAGCTTCTTGTCAATGTCCTTTTGGTACTCGAATAGATCTTGTCTGCCCTTATTCCCTTTAATCTTTGTTCTTTTTTAGAGATTAATAAAATTTCTTTTGCGGAGCAAAAAAAAAAATTCAATCTGTCCGTCTTGGCTGCAATGTCTCCGTTGCACCACATGCATATATGGTCCAACCCAAGCACAACAAGCACCTCAAGCTCCTCACTTATCGGGCCCACCCAAGCACGTCTTCTCGCAGGACCAGTCCTACACTTTCGGTTGGTGCAAACTCTGATACCACCTGTAACGACCTGTCACATGGCTCAAAAGGTTAATCTCAGGTTAATAGTCGCTAATGGGCCTTTCCTTATATATATACCACATAATTTTTTCTCTAACTTTCGATGTGAGACATTACATTTTCTGCCAATAAAATTTTTTCTTCGCCATTAAAAAAAAGATTAATTGCTTAAAAGGTTGATTAATGCTATATGGACGTAATTATAAATATCACTTAGTTATCTTTCTCAACTTACAGGATGGGGAAAAAAAAGTTATTTTAAGTTTCAATTAGTATCGGATCAAAAAAAAAAAAAATGTTTCAATTTGTATGTTATTTTCTTACTTGGAGCTATAAAAAAAAGCTGCGTTTGACAAAAAAACGCTTAATGTAAGAGTGCTTCCACAAAGTTATCAAGGGTACGTACGTAATTTAAACGAAGGGACGGGACCCTGCTGTGATCTTGCTACTATATACTAGCACACATCAATCCCACGCATATCTAAGTCATATAAAATTTTCCTCAATTCCGACATATGAGATCAATCTGTCGGCATGACCACAGCCGCCTCAATCAATGGATTATGGTGATTTTTATTACGTTAAACAATAATGAGGAATTCAAATAACAAACAAATAAGAACAATTAAAAAAGCAGATTTATTCGAAAATATTAATTTGTTTTCGATATACCTCTTGTAGGATTGTTTTCAAGTACTGCCCATATATCTTTTGAACCTCAGGAAACTGAAGATTTAATTAAGGAAGCTTAATACCCTAATGGTTGCTTATACCCTAATCCTTTAACGAGCAATAAATAAAACTAAATTCTATTATGTATGGACTAAAACTAGCTCATATTTTTTTTCTCAGCAAACGAAACATTTATATCAACTCGAAAGGGTACATCGAGGGGACTTGAACGACATAAGCTAAACAAACTTACACATTCAACCAACAAAAACAAAAAATAAAATCACACCCCTTACAATGACTTCCAACAACGTCGCAAATAAAGTAGCTTCCCACAAATTTTTCTCCAAATTTCTGAATCTACTTTCCATCCACCATCCGAAATGAGCTTCCAAAGATGCGGGCCACACCCATCTCAAGTGCCACCAGTCTAGAATTTGTGACCAAACATTCCACGAAAAATGACAATGCAAAAGTAGGTGTTGCGGAGTTTCCAAATGCGATGAACAAAAAGGGCACAGAGTAGATTGACCCTCTGAAATCAAATTTCTACCCAAAAGCATAGATCTCGTAGCCACCTTGGATTGCATAGCCATCCAAGTGAAGATTTCCAACTTAGGCCATCTGCAGTGGTATAATCAAAAAAGAATAACTAAAAGTTGACACATCAGCTTTTGATTATTCACTTAAGAGGTTGATAAGCATAACAATGTTGAGTTTCACAATAGTCACTTCTAGTCCATAACCAAAATAAAGGAGCACTACAATCTCTCTCTCTCTCTCTCTCTCTCTCTCTCTCTCTCTCTCTCTCTCTCTCTCTCTCTCTCCATTCACTTCCTTCCATTTACTTTTTTTTTGGCAAAAATATATCGATTCCCTCTCTTAATTTTTGGGGAAAAATCAATGACTTTCTTCCCTCCTATTATGAATATTAGGGGGGAATAAAAATGAGAAAGAAGAGTGAAATACCTTAATCCGGTGATGATGGGTTGAATTGTAGATGATCGAGAGATATGAGCTTCACTTTTTGAGGGAAATAAAAAGAAATAGTTTGTGGGTGAAGTGAAAAAGATATAAAGTAGCTGAATAAGAGAAAAAGAAAATACCAGTTGAAACACGCGTGTATACAAATTTTGGAACTAATTAACTTATGTGGTGTGGGATCCATAAATTTTGATTATTGAAAAAAGTTGCTAGTTTTAGTTATCCCAAGTCCAAAATTTGATTATTTCTAAGGATGTTGCTAAGTTTGATTATATCATTGTGAGCCATCTTTTATACTAACATTGTTAACTTTAAAAACAATTGGCTTTAGATTATACCACTGTGGATGGCCTAAGGTTCTTCCACAGAGCTCCCAACACCGGATTTCTTGAGTGCTCATTGCTTTCCCGCTGATTGTACATCGATTTCGCCGAGAACCGATTATCCGAGGACCATCTCCAATTCAAGAGATCACGACTGGACGAGTCCAGAAAAATTGGTTGTAACTTCTGCTTTAATTCCTCCACTTGAAGAGATTCCCAAACGCGTAACTCTCTACTAAAAGACAGATTCCATCCATCCACTCCAATACCATCCAAAACTGCACTGACGACTGCTTCTTTTTTAGTTGAAATTAGATACAGACGGGGATACTCCTCCCTAAAAGTAGCTCAAATTACTTACCCCCACAAAAAAAAAAAAAAAAAATAGCTCGTATTTATCTGGAATTATTTCAAATACTCCGAAAATGGTAGGGTATCACAGCTTCTTTCTTTTTTACCTTTCTCTCCTCACATTCAACCTTTGGGCAGATGTTTGCTTGGGTGCTCTAGCTATACTCTTTCATTTTTTGTCGGCAAGAAAAATTCATTAATCTTTGAAGAGGAATGCAAAGATTATGGGGCAATGGGATCTACAACACTACTCGACCAATACGCTGTTGGGTTCTTTATGAAAGAACTTGGGTCCTCCTAAGGTGGAAATCTTTGCTTGGATGGCTGTAAAGGAAAGAGCAGCAACAAGGTCAGTCCTTCTTAGCCGAAACATGATCAATGAGATTCAACTAGCTTTGTGCCCCCTATGCTCCCTGAATCTTGAAACTCATCAGCATTTGTTCCTTCACTGTCATTTCTCGTGGAGTGTATGGTCGATTATACTAGACTGGTGGAATATCAAATGGGCTTGCCCATCCTCTGTCCCAGAATTAACAGAATGGTGGTTTGTTAACGGATTTTACAACTTGGAGAAACATTTATGGGAAGCTTGCTTCTATGCGACGTTGTGGTCCCTCAGGTTGGTGAGAAATGACACTATCTCCAACAATTCAACGAAACAAGTTTGGGAGGTGGGGGATCTAGTCAAAACTCAAGTTGCGATGTGGATGAAGGCGAAATTCGACATCAAGATCTACACCGTTAAGGAGTTCAAGATTTTCTTAGATGGTGTCCGAAAATTGAGATTGTAACATAGATTTTAGGAGTACCTCCAACTGTCGGTTGGAAATCTTTGTAAATTTGGGCTCAACCAAATTCTATCTTTGGTTGTTTTTTTCTCGATGTACCCCTTTCAAGTTTTATAAATTGTTTCGCTTTTCCAAGAAAGAAAAAAAAGATTAAACGAACCAATGACACAGCACCGTACGTCACCCAATCTATACCCGGCCAAAATACTGATGATCGAAAACAGAACACTAACCAAAACAGCAAGGACAAAAAGATAAGACAAATGCGGCAACCCAAAAACCCAAACATATTTAGCCTCAAAACCTAATCCAAAAAACACCTACAACTGCTGATACAACCAGACTAAACTAAACTGATGCAAGACCCAAAATTATCACATAGATAGTTGTTTGGTATTTTTTTTTCTCTCTCTTTCAATATGGAGTTTACAAATTAATGTTTCAAGAAGTGGACTATGATCAAATATATGCACTAATTTTTTTTTATTCTCCTTCATAAAGTTCAATTGAATCGCATGATGTTCCATAGACGTGGTGGATGATTGATACTCCGCGATGTTTTGAGATCAGAGAATATCTTGCTTCTCGAATCAACACAAAAACGTGCATGCATAGCACGGATTTGTTCCTAGTTCATTAACATCGTTCTTTATTTCTTTTTAATTTTGATCTAGTTGAGGTTGTTTAAAAAAATAACTCGCAAAACAACCACACAAGCTCAAAATAACAAAGTTCAAAGCCACTAGGCCATTTTTATTTTTCTTTATTGCATTGTTACAACCCATGCATCGAACATTAACCCCAAAAAAAGGTCTTAATTATTTTTCTTTATTGCATTGTTGCAACGCATGAGATATTGGCCTTTAGGCCATTTTTTCGACGTCTATGCCCACAAGGAATGCCTTGCGGTTTTTCAACTCTTTACTCGCGCCACAATAGCAGAAGCCTAGACGACAATAGGCGGGATTACGACCACAAAGTGGTATGCAGCTCTCGGCAACGGTGCATGGCTGGTTCGAATAGTGTACCGCCGATGCCTTTGGAAGTAAGCCTGCAATAAGTTAAAGGTGTGGAATAAAGAGGAGTTTGGGGATGTAAATTCAGCACTGTTGGCGGCGGAAAATGAGCTTCATCAGTTTGATCTATTAGCTGAGGAAAGACAACTCTTTATAGAGGAAAAAGCGTCCAGATGTAAAGCCAAATCAGAGTTTTGGAGAGTCTCTCGCCTAACGGAATCCTTATGGCATCAAAAATCTAGGCTAAATTGGTTGAAATTGGGGGATAAAAACACAAGGTATTTTCAGGCTATAGCCAACAATAGGTTTCGAAGAAATCTGATGGGTTCAATAAAGGCAAATGGGAGAGTGTTAGAAGAGCCGAAGGATATTAAAGAAGCGGCGGTGGTACACTTTAGTAATAACTTCAAAGAGGATATAGCAATTCGGCCAGTGTTGGGGGGAACTTTTCATAGGCGGCTACCACTTCAAGTTTCAGTCCAATTGGGCAGAGCTTTTGACGAGAAGGAGGTTTTAGATGCTCAAAAGGAATGCAGCAATCTCAAGGCTCCGGGCCCGGATGGTTTTAATTTCTCCTTTGTGAAACATGGGTGGGGATTTATGAAGGGTTTGATTATGTAATTCTTTTCTGAATTTCATTCCAATGGCAAGCTTACAAAAGGCATCAACTCGACTTTTGTGGCATTGATTCCTAAGGTGGATTGTCCTGTGTCGTTTAAAGAATTTAGGCCTATTAGCATGGTTGGATGGGTGTATAAGGTGTTGTCCAAAGTGCTTTCCAATCGAATTAAAGTTCATTTGCCATCGGTAATTGGAGAATCTCAGGCTGCGTATATCGGGGGAAAACAAATATTGGATGGAGTTCTTATTGCAAATGAGGTTATACATAGTTGGAATAATAGCTCGCATGGGGGGCTACTTCTTAAAATTGATTTTGAAAGGGCATATGACTGCGTCAATTTGGGATTTCTGCTCGATCTTCTTGCAAAAATGGGCTTTGGAGAGAAATGGTGTGGATGGATAAAGGAGTGTGTATCCTCAGTGTCTATGTCAGTTTTGGTTAATGGCTCGGCCTCAAAGGAATTTCGGATCCAGAAGGGTATCCGTCAAGGTGATCCGTTATCCCCATTTCTATTTAACGTCGTGGTTGAAGGGCTCAACATTCTATTGGAAAGAGCTAGGGATCGGAATATCATTAAAGGAGCAAGAATAGGGGCCAATGGGGTTGTGGTGTCCCACCTTCAATTTGCGGATGACACGATCCTTTTTTGCAACAATGACTTGGCGGAACTGATTAGCATTAAAAGAATCCTTCGATGTTTTAAACTCATGTCAGGATTGAAGGTCAATTTCTCCAAAAGTTCATTGTGTGGTGTTAAAGTTCCTCACCAGGATGTGCTGTCCTTGGCACAAGTTATGGGGTGTAAAGTGGAAAAGTTGCCCATTAAGTATTTGGGTCTGCCTCTGGGAGCTAACCCTAGCAATGTTAAAACGTGGGACCCCGTAGTGGAAAAAATGGAAAAGAGGTTAACTGTGTGGCATGGAAGATTCAACTCGTCAGGAGGTAAACTTACTTTAATTAACTCTTCCCTTGCCAACCAACCTGTGTATTTTTTGTCTATATTCAAAATGCCTGTGACTGTAGCAAAAGTGATTGAGAAAATTCAAAGGAAATTTTTCTGGGGAGACACTATCGATAAGAGAAAACTCCACTTAGTCAAATGGGAGGTGATATGTAAGAAGAAAGAGTATGGTGGGTTAGGCGTGAAGAATTTGATGGTCCAAAATCTGGCCCTCTTGGCCAAATGGTGGTGGCGATTTCATTCGGACTGTGATTCTCTTTGGGTGCGGGTCGTTAGAGGTAAATATAACTTGGAGCATGGATGTTGGTTTCCTCGGATGCCGGTCTCTGGAAGGGCTTCTAGATTCTGGAAGGATATTTGTGCAATTGGGGATGTATCTTCTTGTATCGGTAACATAACCCAAGAGGGCTAGCTTTAGCCTTCAAATCCATTCAGGCTTGGAGATTTCCTTTTGGAATCATGTTTGGCTAGGGAATACAGCTCTTCGTGAAGAGTATCCTCGGTTGTACTTAATATCTTCCCAAAAAGAAGCAATGGTCAGTGAATTGGAGGGTGGGGCTGGTGGGGAAAGGTGGAATCTGTTTTTCAGTAGAGAATTACGTGAATGGGAAATTCTTCAAGTGGAGGAACTAAAACAGGGATTGGCTTTAGTAACTCTGGATTCGGCCAGGCGAGATGCAGTGAGTTGGAATTGGTCTTCGGACAATCGGTTCTCGGTAAAATTAGTGTATTATCAATGGGAGAATGGTGATTATTCAAGAAATCCGGTGATGGAAGCTCTGTGGAAGAATATTTGTCCCCCCAAAGGTGGAAATATTCGCTTGGATGGCTCTGCAATCCAAGGTGGCTACTAGATCCGTGCTTTTGGACAGAAATATGATTCTAGAGGGTCAATCAATTCTATGCCCGCTCTGCTCGGTGCACGTGGAAACACCACACCACTTATTCTTGCATTGTCAATTTTCTTGGGAGGTTTGGTCGTTGATTTTGGATTGGTGGCATGTGAGATGGGTGTGCCTGGAATCTTTGGAAGATCTGTTCATTTGGTGGGGGGACAATAGTTTCAGAAAATGGGAGCAGCACTTGTGGGAAGCTACTTTCTTTGCAACATTGTGGTCCTTGTGGTTGGCAAGAAATGCTTATGTATTCAACAATGCAACTTCAAGCGCTGGGAAAGTGGGTGAACTGATTAAATCTAGAGTTGCAATGTGGGTAAAGGCGAAATACGACATAAAGGTGTATTCGATAGAGGATTTTAGGATTTATCTGGATGGAGTTAGATTGTTGAAGTTGTAACTTTGGTTGAGTGGTGAGGTGTTTACCATCCAACTTTCTGTTGGAGGGCAGTGTTTTAGTTAGTCTGGTGTGAGTGTGTAATCTTACGGTGGTTGAACCGCTCAATGTATCCCTTCGAGTTTTGTTATAAAAGTTTCGTTTGCCGAGCAAAAAAAAAAATTTTACATATACGTTACTTATGTGTCCAAAATTAACAGCAATAATACTTCATTGACCATCAATATTGATCATACCATGTTTTGGACACCATGTGACGTGTTACCAATGTTTTGGTGACATATCCCAAAACATGATACTCAAACATGATCAACATAGCATTGCCCAATTAGCATTTTATCATGTCTCCAGCAGAAATGGTGTGGGTGTGTGTGTGTGTGTGAGAGAGAGAGAGAGAGAGAGAGAGAGAGGGTACTGACCAGAGACTGCGAGGAGAAGGATGGCCAGGAAAACCATTTTAGAAGAAACTTTCTCCATGTGTATTGGATTGTTTTTAAGATAAGGGAAGAGTATGAAAATGAGGTTTAATTGGCTGTGGTTGAAGGTGAGCCTTGGCTATGGGCAGTATATATAGGCAATGGGATGCTTGATCATTAATATTTTCTAGAAATATATATATGGAACAAAATTGAATGTTATCAATATTAAAACTCTTTCTATTTAATTTTTCCATTTAATAGACTTAAATTGGTTTCCTTCTTTCTCTGCAATTTCCTTTTTTGTTTTAGTTGATTAGGTCATCTGTTGTGGAATTGAGGATTTAAGGAATAAAAATGATCATTAGCTATAGGGCTGCAAAATGAATCGAGTTGTTTGTGAACTGTTCAAGGCTCGACTAGATAATTAAAGGCTCGTTTGAGTTCAGTTAGAGTACTACACGAGCAAAACCTGAACCTCAATTTTAGGGTCGTTTAATAAAAAGCTAAATTTGAACCAATCAGTATTCGGCTCAATTAGGCTCGCGAACCCAGAGTATATGTGCATTTCTCATGGAATTTCACATATAACCTTCAATATATATAAACTCTTACATGTACATAGTGAAAATTTTATAACTGGTACATGTATAAACATTTAGAAGTACCATAAACTTATGTTTTAATTTGTTTTTATAATTTTTAACATGTATGAACGTATTTATGAGCAAAATAAAAAATTTATTTGCCATTCTAGACCTACATGATAGTATAAATATTTCAATTTTTTATTCATTAAGACTCGTGAACATGTTCGAGTTCGACTCAAACCTAGAGAAATTTGGCTCGAGCTTGGCTTGTCAAATTTTCATAGAGCTCGAGTTTGGCTCAAGTTCACTTATAAACTTAACAAATGAATTACCTGAACACTCTAAAGTTTGGCTCGATTCGACTCGTTTGCAACCCTAATTAATTAGCTAGTTATGCCAACTTAAATTTAGCAACTAGCTTATTATCGAATGAATTTCTAAATTTTTCTTACTGACTCTATATACATTAGAATCAAGGAGGTTTTTGTCAACTTAAAATAAGTGACAAAAAAATTCAAATCGGAGCTCAAAATCAAGGAGTTATTGGTCCATATGTAACTATGTCACTTCATCTTTTTTTCTAAGCAAATAAACTGAATAAATCACCGTATGTTTGCTAACAGAAAGGGTAATTATTGTAACATTCTTTGTCCTAGCTCGCTTGATTTATCCTCTTGAAAATATTCCAAAACTCAAGCAAGAAGGTAATGTTTTCATCGAACTGATGTCTCTTTGTTACTCCTCTGACGCAGTGGATAATTTTCCAAAGAACAGATCCCGTACCAAGCCTGTTTCTTGGATCCTCGATCCGTCCATTCCAACTTTCTTTCCTGGACAATTTCCTAGATCCTTTTCCTATACTGTACCAAGCCTGTTTCCATATTTGTAGGCCATCAATTAATGATAACTATGGTTAAACTTGGTGGACCTACAAGTTCGAAAGAATCATTTAAAGTGATGGTAATGGCCATCCTTATTTGGTAAGGGTGAACAAAATAGGACGTAAATACTTGACACGTGTCAATTGAACAAAAAAAAATGATTATTATCAAGTTAATTCTGTATTTGGTAAGAAAAACACGTATATATGAGACTGTTAAACCTCCTGGGAAGTAATTGCCCCAGCCACTGGACTTAAATTGCTGTCATTTGTCTGTTTCTTTTGTTTTATTGTTTTATCTGACTAGTTTAGTTTATCCCATTGGAAAGGGGAAAAGAACGAGTTTGCTAGTTAGCTTAGCCTAAATTTTCACACATAAAAACACGCACTCACTCAGTGCCCCAAATTTGGACCAGCGGTTGCTTTGTGTGCCTCTATTTTAGTTGGTTATCAATTATCGGTTGTATGAATTGCTCTATAATTAGATTATCTAGATAGATGTCGTACGGCGGATATTAACAAACTAGTTTGGTCTTTCGATTGACAAAAAGAAAAAAACTCAGTGCCCCAATTATAGTTGGGCCGTAGGTATGGGTGTGTAAGTTAGAGTGTGAATGTAGCATTATTTAGACCAAACCTTCTTAAAAAATATGCAGCTTATTTCACATTTTTAAACTCAAAAATAATGTAAATAAAAAATATTTTTTTAATTTTTTTTGCACCTTATTAAAGATCTCAATGAGATCTATCAAACAAGATCCATATTGATAGAAAAATTATTTGCGTAAGCACATGATTTTTGAATTTGAAATTATCTTCTTAAAAAATAAGTACTTATTTTGAGTTGCGGAACGGAGCAGACTTTTTCATATGAAGGCGATTCCATGTAAGGATGTGGAGCTCACTACTTTATCCCATCACAAGGGGTACTACATGGTCTAATATATTACAACTTGATTATAAGTTAATTTAACATGCTTATTTACTTTTAAAAAATACTAATTGAAGGCGATTCCTATTTTTTATTTGCTTATTGGGAGTTACAAGAAAAAAAATTATTTAATTCAAGATTACTACTTTAGAAATTTATGTGCTAATAAGTAATAATTATTTAATCAAACAATTTGGACTTTTCGCTAATAGATGGTGGCATTTGGTCCCCAGAGATTAGTCAATATGTGCGTAAACTGACCCAAACACCCATCGTTGATAAAAAAAAAAATTTTAAAAAGACAGTTTGAACTTTTAAAAAACAAATTTCTTGTTTTTTTTTTTTAAAAAAAAGACAATACAATAACTATAAAATATTTTTCAAATTTTAAATTAAAAAAATTCCATTTTCTCTAGCTGGCTTATTATTTTATCATTGACGCCTCTACATATAAAAATCCAAATGGGCATTCTGGTACATTTTCAGTTATTAGATCATTAGATCATACGAAAAATCCTCAATTGTCTTACGATTTTTTACCTGATCCAATGACCGAAAATCCACCCAGGACCACCACCTCTACCCCTAGATTTAGGTAGTGGGGAATTTTTTATTTTTTCTCTATCATTCGTTAAACGTAATCTATGTTATCCTAAGAGATTGTGGGAGGAGAGTGGGACTTACGAAAATTAAACTTTATCTAGGTGCATAGGGGCATAGGGCTTCACCACCACTAAGAGCATCTCCAACCCTGGCTTCATTTTGGAGATGCCAAACTTATTTTGAAGACTTATGTGGCAATTTGGCATCTCCAATTTGACATCAAAGCATTTCTTTACAACCATTATGTCAAATTCTATTTATTTGACATCAAGCTATTCATCTCCAATCCTTAATGTCAAAATTCAAATAGTCATTTTTTGAAATTTGACAGGCAAGGGGTAGGCTGTCAAAGTTGGCATGCTTCCTTTTCCCTTCATCCATGTCAAAAGCCACATAGAATTTGGCCTAACGAAAGGCATTTGGGTTGGTTTGTCAATTAGTATCAAATTTAACCGTTACACCGTCCACGTCATGTTTGACATCTCCCATTGAAATGCTACGAGGCAACCATCCACTTGCAGACGGAGAGGATTTGAGTGGGGTAAAAACTTCCAAATGCTACGTACATTTCCATTGCCCCCTTCTTCGTGAAATACTCCAATGACACCACCAACAGTAACAATTTCCCACTCTCTACCACCAATAACAAGCCCACAAAAGAAACCAACTCCACCCACAACCACCACCCTCTCCCTCTTACAACTCTGCAACCACCTCCATGAAGCCAACCAAGTCCATGCCCTCATGATCAAATCATCCCAAATCTCCGACACTTACTCCGCCAGCCGCCTAGCCGAATTCTACGCCGTTTCGGACAACGGCAACCTTAAGTATGCCGAAACCGTGACCAACTCCATTCAAGTGCCTTACCGTTACGCTTGGAACACCCTCATTAGGGGAAACTTGAAAAAGAAAAACACCCACAAAGCCATCTCATTGTATGACCAAATGATGTGCAAATCCGTCGAACCGGACCGGTTTACTTTTACATTGGTACTGAAAGCGTGCACGTTGTTGGGGTTGAGAGAGAGTGTGAAGCAATTCCATTGCCAAATCATCAAGCGTGGGGTTGAAAACAGTGTGTCTATTCGGAACAAGTTGATTCATGTTTATGCTGTGAATGGGTCTATGGTTGATGCACGTAAGGTGTTCGATAAAAGTACTGACTTGGACATTGTCACATGGAATAGCTTGCTTGAAGGGTATGCCGGTAATGGAGAGGGTGGATTGGTGCGTCACGTGTTTGATGAAATGCCGCAAAGGGATGTTGTATCTTGGAATACCGTTATTGCTTATTATGTCCGGGTGAGTAAGTTTAGTGAAGCAATTGAGGTATTTCAGCGGATGCAAGAGGAAGGGGAACAACCGGATGGGGTGACATTGGTAAGTATGTTAACTGCGATTGCCCATTTGGGTGCACTTGCGCAAGGCAAATGGGTTCATGCTTATATTAGGAAGCATGGAATCGAGCTAGACGAGAACCTTGGATCCGCGCTTGTGAATATGTACTCCAAGTGTGGATGCTTGGACCGAGCGAGGGAGGCATTCGATGAAACCAAAAGGAAGAGTATAGACACATGGAATGCCATGATTGCTGGTCTAGCTTCTAATGGCCGGAGTCTGGAAGCAATTGATCTCTTCTCTAGTATGGAGACTTCGAGAACTCAACCTGATGTTATAACCTTCTCTTGCATTTTAAATGCATGCAGCCATGGGGGATTGGTAGAGGAAGGACTCGCGTATTTTGGAAAGATGAAAACCGTTTATGGGATTGAACCAGATGTAGCACATTATGGTTGCATGATTGATCTTTTGGGTCGAGCGGGTTTGTTTGATAAGGTGGAAGAAACCATGAAATCCATGCCTATGGAACCTGATGCTATTATGTGGAAATCATTGTTGAGTGCTTGTAAAATCCACAATAAGTTTGATTTGGGTGAAAAGGCCGGTCTCGAACTCATCAAACTAGCCCCAGACGACCACGCAAGTTATATTTTGTTGTCGAACATTTATGCATTGGCTAATAAGTGGGATGGAGTTCATAAGCTACGGAAAAATATGATTGAGAAAGGAATAAAGAAACCACCCGGTTGTAGTTCTATCGAAGTTGATGGACTCGTTCATGAGTTTATTGTTGGCGACACAAAGCATTGCAAAAGTAAAGAAATCTATGACATGGTGGAGGAGATGGAGGCCAAATTGAAGGTTGTTGGGTATGAACCAGACACTAAGCACGTTTTGCTGGATATTGAGGAGGAGGTAGTGAAGCAAACTTCATTGGGCCGGCACAGTGAAAAACTGGCAGTTGCCTTCGGCCTTATCAGCACAAAGCCTGGAACAACCATCAGAGTGTTTAATAACATAAGGATGTGTGGCGATTGCCATTCTACAATGAAGTTGCTGTCAATGGCTTATAGCCGTGATATGGTTATTCGGGATTCAAACCGATTCCACCATTTTAGAGGAGGATCGTGTTCTTGTATGGATTACTGGTAGTCTTTCTTTAGGCTTCCTATTTCATCTTCTTGCTATCCCCATTAGCCAAATGTAACATAACAAAAGGTTGTCTAAAACAGTAAATTTGAGTGGAAGGAATACCATGTTGCAATGTGCACTGTGTCAGCAAGGAACTCCCAATGCAATGTCCGTTGTAAACATGAATTCCCAAATCACCTATTACTATTTATGTTGAGAAGTACAATAGACAAAATCAATCCAAGAATGACTACCACTACATAATGAACATGAACTTAGCATCACAATTGAAATAGGACATCTTCAGAATAAGGGCAAAAGTAAGGGAAGAAATGCAAACTTCTTTATATACAAGTCAGAAGGTTACCAAAACCAGTTACAAGGATGCTATATCATGTTTATGAGCAGAGTCAATGACTACAATTATCTCTGTTGACGAATCCACCACCATATTTTTGGATGGTGCACCAGACACAAGCAGTCCCATCTCTCAACTCTGACAGTCCACTGGCGGTTTCTGAAGTTTTTTAGTGCCCGTGCCTTGAACACTGGACACAGATGGCATTTACAGAATAAGGAAGCACCCATGGAAACTTGTTCACAGTGGATTTCAGTGGGGCAAACAGTTGGCTGCACCCTTGCTTATACTCCAGGCAATGCAGACAACATAGTCATGCCTGCCCAAGAGAAATGGTGTTAAGCCATTTCTTAGTTCATGAGAAGCACAGAGAGAGAGGCCAAATGAGGAGAGACGTCAAACATAGCCTTCTCTGTAATTTTGAAGTTCAAGCACGATTCTGTATTTAGCTATCTGAGAGAACAAAGCTCCTCCAGGCATATTGGCAACTCTTGGGGGAGAAAATAACTTCTCAGAATATCTACAGAGTTACAGATCTTCAATACGCATGATTCCACCAGTAGGCACTCAATGCTGGCGAACAGCATTCCTTCAATAGTTTGACATAACTATCTTAGACTAAAAAATCCGCAACAGCCACAAGACCAAAAAAGAACTACTAATAACTTGTCTTATAAGCAAAAAACAGGACAAAAAATAAGCAACAGCCACATGACCAAAAAAGAACTAGTAATAACTTGTCTTAGAAGCAATAAACAGGATATTACATGAATAGGATTCCAACTTTAGGTATTCTGATTCGCAAGTTGAATTTAGGTCAACTACATCAATGATAGTACGACTTGAACATGAAAATTAAGCAGAGAATGAAGCAAAATGTTCTTTCTTCAGTTCTCAAGAAGCATTTGGCATAGATTGGCCAAGCAACAACGAGTTAAGAAAGTTATTGCTATTGCACCATGCTCGTAAAGCCTGAAACAAGTATATTAACAACAGACTATGTATTTTGGTGCACAAAATTTTCATTCCTTTCTCTCATATAGATGAAGACTGACCACTAAGAACCCCTATCAGTAGCTTAAATGCTGCACCATGAACATGAGTCATGCAGGAGTAAAGAACTCCCTGTAAACAACTTCATGGTCATTACATGAAAAAACATCAATAGACCAGAATGCTAAACAGCAGTCTCATATAGCAACTAATCTATCTCCCCCAAAAGATTAGGAATGAACAAGAGTCAAACAAACTAGAACGATAATATATGTCTCATATATGTGCTTCACCCATTCACGTTCTGCACATGTGAACTGCCATCATACATTCTGGGCATTGTACCACGATGACTAAGATGTCACATTTTGTATGCTATATCAGGGTTTAAGACTACCTAATTTGTTGTAACCAGAGGATCGTCTCTATCCTATGCACCATGAAAGAGACCCAGGACTCGTGAACCAACAAATTCAAAAGTGCTTTAGTTACACGCTTAATAAGTAGCAAAGCAATCAGAGAACTTTGAAGACCATTAACACGATTCCACATTGGAGTTCAGATCAATAAAACTTCATCATTTTGCTTTGCTTTTCCTAGGCAACCCGTGAGCAACTTTCAAGTAGCGACTCCGAATAAGTTTCATTCCAACAATCAAATCCGTAGTAGTCCAAAAAAGTCAGGAAGAAGAGAATTGCAAAGAGTAAACATAAAACCCAAGAGTCAGAGATAAGCAACAACAAAGGAGCAACGCTTTAGAACAACAATTTACCAACAAGCTAAAGGATTCCACTGACCAGGAAATCGGAAAACCCAACATTAAGAGAAAACAGAAAAACAAGAAGAAAGGCCTATGCTTCAAAATCAGAACTGGGAGTTTACCAACTCACAACGAAATCATAATAACACTAGTCAATCAGATATTCCTACATAGTAGTAATACAACTAAAGCAAAGCAATCAGAGAACTTTGAAGACCATTGATACATGTTCTCCACATCAAACTTCGGAGTAAAGAACTTCATCATTTTGCTTTGCTTTTTTCCAAAGCATCCCCTTCCACTATCCCAAACGCAATAGAACAACACGAATTAAGAGGATAAAAAAAAAAGGGCAAAATTAGTGACACCGCATTTTTTACTCCAGGCGGCCTCCAAAAGCAATTGCTCACATAAAAACTTTAAAACAAAAAAGTGGTTCTATACCAAAAATTGGAAAATAAAAGATATCAAATATGAAGTAGTATATGTTTTTGGCGAAACTGGACTGAACAAAAAAAGTGTGATTCGATGCACAGGTGAAAATGGGTTGCGCCAAAACAGGTGTTAGTTTAGCACCGAAAATACCCTTTACTCGATGTTTCCCTGCGGCTATGGACTTGAAGCTGCAAGGGGCTATGGGGTGCGCATAATTTTGCGAAACTATTTCAAAGACTCAAAACGGGTATAACATAAAAAAGATAATCCAGAATTCGGAATTCGAATACACTCCGAGAAGAAAGATTAAAGCTTTCAGTCTTGAAGTGGTATCAGAGAGTAGTGAAACTACTACTCTCTGCTCTGCCTTTCTCATGGCGGCTTCTGTTTCTTTCAGTCTATTTAGGGTTTTGGCTTGGGCGTGTATTGAGGTGGGTGAAAAACATTTCGACGTCGTATCGGTGGGAGCAACAGCAACTCAGGATGGGCTTTTCAAACTGGGCTTTCCTTGGGATTGGCCTTGTTATATAAGCTTTGGGCTTCTGATGTCCGACCTTCTAATTTATGCGCACCTCGATTAATTTATTTTTTATTTAGAAGTTGTAGAAGAGTACAAGTATTACAACCACGTCAAACAAGAAACAAGTCCACGTGAGATGAAAATAACACTCACACGGAGATGAGTAGATTCAAGCCAACTAGTGGGCCCATTAGAGCATCTCCAACGATCGGTCATCCCTCCTAGTAATAAAACTTTCCTTGGGAGATCCGAACCATAAACTTAATGTTTTATGATATATCCTGGGAAAAGTTTGATAGAAATAAGCTTACTGATCAGGGTTATGACAAAATATTCTCCATTAGCTGCAATGAAAGGTCCCCAAACATTGGCTCCCATGTCATTTTTCAGCCCTCCAACACCATGCCAAACCTCTTGCCAAAAATGGCCTTGGCCATTTGTGTTTGTGCCACATAAGCTTCCCCTCCTATCTTAAACTACCAAATCTCCTCCCATTTGATCAGCTACCAAATCATGGATACTGATTCTTGATTTCTAAGAAAAGAGTATCAGATAAATTGTCTCTGTCTCCCATGGGAGCCCATGCCTCCGGCCATGGAGATGTTGGATTTGTTGAAGAAAAAAAAATCAGATTTGCATAATTAACTTGCCCATTGTGTTTGTGTGTTGTTTATCCAACAAATGAATTATTTATTTATAGAGTTTTAAAAATTAGGTAGGGACGGATAGATAAATAAAATTTAGGTACGGACATGAGGTAGATAAAAAAGTAGGTAGGAGAGGTAGATAAAAAAGTAGGTACAACCAACAAGATTAGGTTGGGAAAGGTAGATAAAAAAAAGATTAGGTAGAACCCTAAAACCGTGGTTAGAAGGTGGTTAAACAATAGACAATAGTTAAAGTATATTAAAAAAATTGTTTGATATTTCAAAAGTTAGCTAAAAAAAGGCTGTTGGAAGGTATTTGAGGAAGGGTGCCAAATTTTTGCTCCCCCACCACTGGAGCAGTTTGGCCAAATGTGTGTGCCAAATCCACTGTAGCATGCCAAATTTGGCTTTGGACCCACCTTTGGAGATGCTCTTATAGTAAAGAGATAACACTCACTAGATTCGGAAATCCTTGTTAGTCCCAGTTGATTCACCTCGACTAATCTCTAGAAACCAAACATATTGAACTTCGCAAGCCTGAAAGTGTTCAAAATATGGTTCGAAAACGGGTGAAATCTATCCACACTTTTATTGGATATTTTGAAAAATCATATCAAGTTTGTTTTGGAGCCGAAGTAGGTTATCAAACATTCTTTCGATTTTGGTATTCAAAATTTCCAGCAAAGAAAAAGAAACGAAAAAACAAACAAAAAAACTTGTTCTTTTTCATTAACCTGTTGTTTAGTTCCTTACCATAAAAAATAAAATAAATAAAAATAAAACTGTTGTTAAGTTAGAAGCTTGTGTCCAAAAGCAAATTGAGTTTTTCCCCTTTTGACTCTTTGGTGCACTAGGGCTGGTTTCACCACCCTATTCTTTCAGACCAATATACGAAGCCAGAAGCTCGTCATTTACTAACCTTGGCAGTTAACAAAATATAAGCCACAATCACTCTTTTAGGCCCCGTTTGATAAATGGATTGGAGGTTGGGATTGGATTATGAAGGTGATGGTATTAGTAATACCTTGTTTGGTAACCAAAAATGGTTCGGACTAGTAGTCCGATGGGATTAATTGAGGGGGTATTAGGGGGTATTGCTAATACCCCGTGGGACTTGGTATTACGGGGTATTAATAATCCAATCCCAACTCCTTCACATTATCAATCCCTTTTCATTACCAATTTCTTCTAACAATCCAATCCCATCATCTAATCCCATCTCAAACAAACATGATATTAATAATCCCATCATCTAATCCCATCCCAAACAAACATACTCATTATCAATCCAATCTCCTTACCAATCCCATCTCCTTACGAATCCCAATCCTAATCCCATCTCCTTACGAATCCCATCCATCTATCACTGTTATCAAACGGGACCTTGAGTAGAGGTCATCATTTATTCTCCAGAGGGCAATCTTTGGATCTTAGATTGCAAGACGGTTTTGAGCCGGAAAAAAGAAAGCAAAGGAAAAATAGACGAAAATTAGCTTCACGAAATCCCAGATTCAACCTCTACTGTTTTATATCCCAAATAAACATCCATGCATTAGACTAAAAACCTTGCTAGAAGAATGTAAATCCCGAGCTCCCAAAAGCTGAGACCGAACTGGGTCATATGATTTAGGTAAACCCGATAGAAACCTAGGTTCCAAATGTTGTAAACACGTTTCTTGATATCAACACATAAATAAACGATAACTGTACTTTACAAGTATTCACAATGTGCCAGCCTAATTTTTGTTTAGTTACAACCCTGAAAGAATACAACACAAATTGTCGGCAAGGTAAGAGACTTATCAAGGCTTGCTGTTCAAAAAAAAAGAGACTTATCAAGGCCACACCAACCAATCTGAAAAGTGGTTCAAACAATATGTTCAGCAGGACGCACAACTTGTGCACGGAAATGTAGCGTACTGCTAAATATCAACACCAGAAAGAATGGATTTCTTGTTAAATATGTACGATGCTAGCGACGAAAGCAATAAAACAATGATTGCCAAATAAACTAAAAATCGGTTAGTGACATTAGGCTTCCTTGCCTCTGACTCACTCTCAGGCTCAAGCTTCTGAACCGCGTCAGTGGCACCATTTGTTGTACCGGAAGATCCCACTTCACACTCGTATACTGGTGCATCTTTCGGTGATTCATGCGCCTGATCATTTAGAAATTCAACAATGAATATTGAACATAAATCACCAAAAGTAGAAATTTCACCAAAATTGTTGTTCACAAGTGTCTGAAATGCTTGTATCAAAATTCAAAATCTTTCCAGGCATACTTACAAGTAACATCCATATATTTATGTTCTATCAAGAATATAGGTACATATCTTAACTCCAACTTATATCTTTCTCAACACGGAAAGTGAAACGAATGGAAAGAACCTTTGCTGCCAACACCAATTAAAACATCGAAGGAAACAATTTTTTTTCTTTTGTTGGAGTTTGTCCCACATTGATTAATTATCTTCTCCAAAACTAATATATGAGTCTGGGCGGCCTCTCCACTCATTGCCAATTAGTTTTGAGTTGAATGCTTTAACATGATATCAGAGCTAGGCTTTTGGAGGCTTTTGGACAAGACTCTATGTTCTTGATGGTTGGTTCCCTCCTACGGTTGTCGTCGTTGACAGTTTATTGTTGTCGTATGTGTTGAATCGTTAGTTTACCTCTCCACGTGCGAGTCGGCGGGTCGCACGTGGGGGGAAGTGTTGGAGTTTGTCCCACATTGATTAATTATCTCCTCCAAAACTAGTATATGAGCCTGAGCGGCCTCTCCGCTCATTGCCAATTGGTTTTGAGTTGGATGCTTCAACATTTTTTTCCGGTAATTAACAGGGAGGAAACAATGAATTGCAGAGACTTAAACAGCATATAGAACAATATTCTATGGTATCATCTACAATTTGCTGGAACTATGGTAGTTAGTAAAACGTACATCATTAAGCTTGAGCCCAGGGCCAGGGCCTCTCATAGTGTAACTCAAACAAACCAGTTCCAATTTAACTACTTTAGAATGATGCTTATCTTTGTATACTGATATCAGGTAGTTGCCTAATGCCCAACTCATGGAGAATATTGATGGACATGACTTGCGAGGCCCTCAAAGGCGCGCGCGCACACAACAAAGAAAAATTGAAATGCATATACCCCACTTTCCATTTCTATTTTTTCATGCCACAAAACATAAGGAGAACTTGATCATATGGCACCTAACCTCGAGATTTCTAGAAGATGATTCCCTCACTGCCTCAGAAGCTTCTCCGCAAGAACCATTAGTTGCACCGGTCTTTGAAGAAAGACACGATACATCATCACTGATCCCTTCTTCATGTAAACTGTCAGAAGTACTCCTTTCTGATTTCTTCAACTTAGCCACCAGAATTTTATTCGCGTCTACTAAAGAAGACAACTGCACCAAACATAAACCAACAAAACTATTAGTCTGTTAAGGTGCACTTGTTTTAGTTGATATAAAATCAAGTAATAAAAGTTATAGGAACCTTTCAGTAACAACTGCATTGAGGAGGGATTCGGTAAAGGAAAAGAAAGCGAACTAAAGATAGAAAAAAATTGAATAGTTTGACTTTCTTTCCCATCCATTTTCAATTTCCTCCACAAAATTCAAGATCCAAACACATCCTACGGATCGCAAAGTAAGTACCTGCTTCTGAATGCGCTCCCTTTCCATGGCTAGTTGCACCACCATGTCCATAATAACATTCGTCTTAACATTAATATCTTTTGCACTCGCTACTTTAATATCGCTAGCTTGCTCCAAAGCCGCCTCCAACCTTTCTATTTCCATTCTCATAAAAGTTACTTCTTTGGTCAGTTCAATGTTGTTTTCAGATAACATGATACACTGCTCCTCAGCATTTTCAGTCTTAACTTCAGCTTTGGAGACCTTGGATTTCAGTTCCTCAATCAAAATCTCCATATCCCAAATAGCGGAATACAACATGTTCTGCTGCTCCTGACTTGCTTCAGATGATGCTTTGGCGTGCTGTTGCTGGATTTCCAATTCCCTCAACTGCTTCTCAACTAAAACCAGCTTCTTTGCGTTTGATTCATTAGTGCTTCTATGAAAACTCAGGTCTTCATTAAGTTCCATGTTTGTTTCTGTTAATTGTGTTATCTTGGCCTCTGCACTTTCTGCCCTATTTTCCAAAATATCAATATCTTCCTTCATAGACTCAATGACGCTTTCCATTTGTCTAAGCTGTTCTTCTTTTTCTTCATTGGATTTATTTGCACTTTTAATCCGGGAATCAGATTCTTTCAGCTTTTCTTCGAGCAACTTTACTTTTTCCCTTAAAGCCCCTACTTCAAAATTGTCCGTACTAAGCTCTCCAATTCTCATTTCAAGCTTTCTCATTGCATTTTCTCTGCTTTTTAGCTGTTCCATGCAATCTAGAAGTTTCCATTTCACCTCATCTTCTTGTTTCATTGAACCATTTTTATTGAACTGATTTATTTGAAGACGACCAACCATTTCCTTTGATATACCCATTAGGACCTCAGATGTGTTTTCTGCCTCTAGAAACCTTCCCCAAACAACCTCTGCTGCTTCCTCCATGCAGAAAGCTACTTGTTCCATTAAATGCAACTTTAGTTTCAGATCTTCTTCATTTTGTTTGAATTCAGATAACTTCTTCTCAAGATATAGCTCCCTTCCAAGAGATTTCTCCAGCATTCTCAAAATATGCCTTTTTTGTTCCACTGTATCTGTATGTAGCTTTGGTTGCTCATCCATGCTTGTGAATCCACCATTTCCTGATAAACCTGTACCCTCTTCATATTTCCCTGTTAACATGCATGTGTCAGGAAACCGACCACCACAATATCATATTCTTACCATTGTCTCTACTTTTTATGTACAAAATCTTCATTCATCAAATTTGATAAATAAAAAAACTTGTTTCTTCTTTAATTTGATACCGTTGTGGTATATTGATTGGCACTCACCTTTTGGTGTTCTCTATCAAATTTAAATTTCATCAAAACTCTGTGAATGTTTGAGATACCCCAAGGAAGAATAAACAGGTCGATTGGCCTGGGTTTGGCTCTTGGATTTGTGTAGGGAAAATGAAAGAAAAAGTGGGAGAAGCATTGCCAATTTCTTCACTATCTTTTCCCCTTCCTTTTGTCTTCCCTCCTCAAATCCAAGATGGAAGTACATCCTTATTAAACATGATACTTTTACTTACAGTCATTATGTTTAAAAGCGAACAAGGTTCTCTGCAACTTGGCTGACTGCATACTGATTTCTAAGACTTGCTCTTGTGACTGCTTCAACAATTCTTCTGAATCGTTCAACTTGTCTTCCATTACAATGAACTCTTCCCTCATGTAACCAAATGCATCTACCTTCTCACGGATATCAACAACCACTCTGTGGAGCGCAACCATGAAATTGTTGAGCACTTCCACCTCAGAATCCAAAAAACCAGATAGGAAATCAAACACCAGGGCTTTCTCTATAAGATTTACAGAGGAATGGCCACTGTCCAAGGACATTGCTTCAAGGTCATTCTCGCATGCCAAAACATGCATCAAGAGTTTGTCCAAATTAACCAACTTTTCAGAAGAATATGCCAAGTCCAAGTCCACTCTAGTCAAAACTTCAATGGCATATTTGTCAAAACTTTCTGTTTCTCCCATGTCCTTGGAATCAAAAGTAACACCTTCATGTGCATGTATTTCTCCCAACTCTGCGTCACTGGCATCTGCATTCTGAGCAGCATATTCGTTCATTCCTGTTAATCTTCCAACAAGTAACCTGCCAACGGAGAAACAAAATCAAAAAGAAAAATTAGTATCTAATTGCTCTATCTGATATTCTTGGTTCGATTAGATTGGATGGACCAAGTCCCAAGGCATTCTTTAGGGTTGGCCTTAAACTATCTAGTCAAATAGTGCTCACACTCAGTTCAATACAACAAAGTTAACTACATGAAGGCATTCATGCAATAAAGATTCCAAGAACCTAGTTTGGACCAATCCCGGATACAGAAATATGAAAGGACTGGATTGATGGAATGGATAATAGAAATCAAGACAATTATAAATGAGAATACAAATGATCTTCACAATGGGAAAAAAAATTCTCATCTTTTTCCGGGTGTAGTGTAATGCTGCTAAATAACTAGAATAACATTTAAACCAAAAATGGACGCTAAGCTCCCTGAACATAGTCTCTCCGTACTGAAACAAGAATATTCTGGTTCATACTTCATACTATCAAATGTGATTGTGATTCTATATGCAATACGAACTATGAAGCAAGTTAAGCAACCTATATTCCACTCAACTAATTAAAATTCAAAATTTCTACTACTTCAGAAACATTAACTGTACTATAACTTCATTATAGTCCCAAATTATTCGTCTTCTTCTTCTCGAATTAATATTTCTCTCCCCCATTTAACCCTGTAACCATAGTTCAAAATATCATTGCAGATTGAACTCTAAAGTTCCATAGCCTGAGCTTCATTAAGAGAAATTGACAGTCATTTCATCTTCTCATTAACCAGTAAGGCAGTAACCAATATCAGTCACATTTAATTCCAGTATTAACTCATTCAACTTTTAACCCACACATGGTCCAACAATTCAGGACCGGCCTTGATTTTTCAGGGCCTAAAGCAAAAATTAAAGACGTGCCTTTTTTTTTTTGTACTTTATTTTTATCGGCTTTTTTGTTGTACTATTATAAGGTATAAGGGGTATCAAAGTTGGAGTGGATCCTAAAATTCGTAAATTTTGTAGAGCCTAAAGCAGTCGCACCTCGAACTTTCAGCCTCAGGCCGGCTCTGAACAATTATAAAAGCACCCCAAGTCTTTCCACATACTAACAAGAGAGCTTCAAAGCAAGAAGAACACGAAGAGACAACTACTAAGACTATATCTCTTCATAACAGCCCAAAGGGTATCAAAATTCAGATACAAGCGACACAATTAAGGGAACAAACATAACAGAGAAAAATTTTCCGCGAAAATCTTCCATATTTGAAGAAAGAAAATTGTGGTACCTTGGCCTTGAGAAACCCTTTCTGGGTCGGCTTCAATTGTCAACGCTATGAAGAAGTAATTATTGAGTAGAATGAGTATTGTGCTGAACTGGGTTTCGTTCTGTTTCCCGTTCAACCTATGACAGGGTGGCTGGCGTTTGGTGGTCTGCTGATCTCAGAGAGAGGGAACGAGTCTAACTTGAGCCGTATGGCGGGTCTAGCACGCTCCCGGGTTGCCAAACTTTTTACAAAAATAAAAAATAAAAAAATAAGTGGCTTTTCTTCTTTTTACTTTTGTTTATGGTTGCTTTATTTTGGCTCCTCCCCACTCATCTTTATGATAGAAATTGAAAAACCCAATGATCTTTTTGTTACTATTATTTTTATAATTTAGGGTGCCTTGGGCCGTATATGGACATTTAATTTTTTAGTAACCAATTTAATCATCTATTGACAAGAGTCTATTTTAAATCGGAGAAAAATCAAGTATAACTTTATACTACTCCTATAGGAGTTTATAGTACCGAAAAAATTTCAAATGTAAGACCAAAAGAGAAAACAAACGCGTAAGACCAAAGTATTAACCAGCCTAAGTCCTTGATATTTAGTTAGTAAAGAGAGATAATTCATACTAATAACACGATAAGGTTGTTCAAGTGCTTATATTATATACCGTTACAAATTTTATATATATACACACACCTCATCACTTGATTTTGTTAAGACTAATGATGAGATAAGATTATTCAAGTGTTTATACCATACACAATTACACATTAAATAGATTTTTCTTATTTTTTGTAATAAGAAATATGTCTCCCACAACTTGATTTTGATGAGAAGTCAAAATTTCATTTGGACGAAATTACTCCATCCGTCCTATTTTCTTTGTCCTTTTTTGATGTTTGTATCAGTTTTCAATCGCTTATAACTTTCAATGTGAATCTCCAAAAAAATACAATATGAATCTTATATGATGGTTCTCAATTAGGTCTATAATACAAAGTTTTCAAAATCATAAAAAAAAATAGTATAGATTGAGAAATATATATACGTTTAAAAAACAACACAAATAACGAAAATAGACAATCAAAATGGAACGAAGGGAGTGTTAAATTTGAAAAAACGGGAAACAAAAATTAACAAGGGGAGCCGGCGCGGGGAACACGTTTGGTGACGCGCACATTAGCCATCAGCAGAATCCCAAGTCAATAATTGAAGACGAGGGAGCCGAAAATACACAACGTGACGACAAGAGCGTAAAGTCCAAAGGGACGGAGAACTCATCTACTGTTCAATTACTCCTACTTCGAAGAGTGGTGGTTGGGGGACCGGTTTTTCCTCTTCAAGAAATGAAAGTGCACATATTCAACGAATTGTCACGTCAAACAATATCACTATTCAAGGACTTGTTCTTTTAAATAAGTCATTTGGTTTTTCTGTCAAATTTTTTTTTTCTTATTCAAATTTTTTTCGTATCACTTGATTTATCATCATTTTTTTTGGAGATTATTGCATCCTAATGACAAGAGAAATCTAAAAAGTAAAAATTTTTGGTCGAAATCCAATTTTTTTTAATAAAAACGAAAAAAGCGGCTTTCCCGCCAATTTTCGTCGAAATTCAAAAAAAATTGGATTTCGATCAAAATTTTTTACTTTTTAGATTCCTCTTGTCATGAGGATGCAATAATCTCCAAAAAAAGTGATGATAAGCCAAGTGATATGAAAAATTTTGAATAAAGACAAAAAAAAATTGACAGAAAAGCCAATGACTTATTTAGAATAACAAGCCCTTAAGATTCCACAATGTATGGCTAATACTATTCGGAGTATTCCCCAATGAGGCACTATGGACAAAGAACCCAGCTATGGAAACTGACCATAGCCACAGATGGGCACGCGGGGCTCACTTCGGGCTTTGCACGGATGATTCGAGTTGTTCAATAATTTTTAAATAAAAAATCGAGTGGACCCGTGAAAAATCAACTCAATTCGATATGTGTAGGTTCTCGAATCAATCTTTCATTTTTTTTTCAAGAATCTGGAACCAAAATGAAAGATTGAATCGAGTACTTACACGTATCGGATTGAGCTGATTTATCACAGCCCACTCGATTTATTATTTTAAAATTATTGAATGGCTCGAATCATCCGTGCAGAAACCGAAATAGAACCCGCATGCCAGTCGGTGGCTCCAGTCGATGCCTCTTGTCTGTTTCCTTAAGACTTTTTTTAGACTTAGCAATGAAGAAATGAACATATACCTTGTCCAACTAATAACTCTGGGTTTCTACCACCGTAACAACCCCTATATTGTTAAGTTGGGGGGGGGGGGGGGGGGGGTTTTTTTGGTTTGCGTTGGACGGAAAAATTGAAAATCATCAACTAATATTTAAATCCTATTCTAAAAGTTTAGCAAAGACAATTTAAGAGAACAGATTTTACGAGTTCTTTTTTGGCAATTTTTTCTTTAATGTACGTTTTTAAAAAGATATAAAGTTATGTCTGTTTTATTTTTCACTTCGGGTAGTTGATGTGGAACACATCACTAGCAGGCATGGATATATCAATGAAAACCCTGCTACAGGATGAGTCACATTAGGGCTTGCTGTGACCTCATATAGGTTCTATTTCGGACTTAAAAATATTATTTGTACCATTCATTTTGTTCGTTTCATTGGGTGGACGTTGTTTGTGCCAAACTAAGTTGATCAAATTTAGGTGCCTACCAAATTGGTGAATAGTGTTTTGCAGTGGTATGCCTAGCACCGTGCTGCGCATTTCCGAGCCGTCGAATCGTGTATCCGATGACTCGGATCTCATCTCGGCAAATATTCTTAAATCACGCTAACCATTACTCTTTTAGTCAAAAAAAAAAAAAAAAAACATGTTGCGTTCATATCGCTTCCAATGTCCGGTCCATCTAGAAGACTTTACCTACTCGACAAGTTGAGAACACTGGAAAGCCTCGTGTTTTTGGGCTTGCGATTGGGCCTGTAAAGGTAACAGCCCTCACCCTTTTCTTTGGTGTGCAGAAATTACATGAAACGAAATAGAGTATATCTTTCCTCTTTGATTCTGCTAAGGTTTCGGAGCGATCAGACAAAGCACAGGAGTAACTGAGCGTTCCCAAACCAGTTGAACGAGAAGTTCGGTAGCTTCATGGTAAGAGCCGAGGGATTGAATTCTTCTTGATTTGCAGTTTCGCAGTATTTGCAAGGCGCAAAAGCACTGTCTTAGAAAAGCAACAGTCTTACCTTACGAAAAAAAACTACTGCCCAGATTGTCCATGCATAGTTCTGCTCCGGTTTTAATTAGGCTCCCTGCTAGTGGCGGTAAAATTGAAGTCTCGGAATTAATCGAGGTGCTCGTATGCTAGCCGGGACATCTCTGAATTATAGAAAATGAAAATTAGTTCCCCAAAACGTGCTAAATTGTTCTTCCAAAATCAAGATTCCAATGGGAACACAAATCAATCTAACTCAGAAGTTGTCTCCGTCAAAATGGGAGAGTGACCCACCCTATCCCCAAAGCTTTTTTTCATAGGCCTACAGCAACTGATAAATCAACAAACTGGAGAGTGATTGATGAGTCTTCAATGACCGAAACCATGGCTTACAAAGGGAAAATTATTCAATACACTGGGAGTATGCTCTAATGACTACATCTCCTCACTTAAACACGTGAGACCCATACAAGCGCAACACGTAAGCCACACATGTTAATGTGAAAGGAGGGAATATACTCTCGGAAGACTGAATTATTACCCCCTTGGAAAGGCATGGAAATCGCCATAAAGTAGAGCTTGCTTTTTATACCGGCAGCCAAAGCCATGTCCCCATCTCAAAATTGATCGATCACAGCCTCTCTTTTTTCTTTTTTCTTCTTTTTGAAGAATTCTGAAAATGACCAGAATAGCTGTGAATCTATATGGGCTGATCATCGAAGTGGGAAGACGACACCATTATCATAGAAGCCTAATCTACATATGCATCTAGGATTGGTATTATGGTACGGTACATTTGTCCATTTGCGGATCCCAACAATTCCAACTTTTATTAGGGCCGCAACCAAGAACGTTTTTTTGTGCACATGATCGATCATGCATAAGTGGCCACATGATCTAATCAGATATGTCTTTAAGAAACCTACAATTTCTCTTCTATAGGAGTAATATTGTTTGTCTACGAAAGGAGTTTTCATCATTCGGTCATAGAGAATTAGAGCTCATGTTAATAGCACAGTTGATCGTTCGGGCCGTCCGTTCGACAATCCAACGGTTTGGATTTTATCTCGGCAATATACGGCTCGGATGCTCAGATGGTGGAGATGAAATCTGGACCGTTGAATTTTCGAACGGACGGCCCAAATATGCACAACACCGTGCTGCCACACAGCACCTTCCCCCAGTTCGTTCAATTGGCTTCGTAAGTGAACATTTTGGATTGCCTAATTATACCGGCAGCTAGATATATAGCTTACTAGTTAGTATTCGTTGTATTTATAAAGTACTTAATATTTTGAAAGCTCCACAGATCGAACTCGAAGTTGGCAATTTCCTATCAAAGCGCATATTCATATGTATTTCTATTTATTAAGTTGTATTTTTTTTTTTTTCCTTATTATTTTAGAGTGTCCGTTTAGAGATGTGGAATGGAATCAATGTGTCTTTGCATTGAGTAGATGAGTATTTGACGCAATTCAAGGATTTCGAAATTTAGAGCGGAATTCGCACTTGTTCACAAAACTGCTTGAGCAACTGTCCGGCTCTTTTTTCCTACCGACCTTACCAGACAGAAAAGTGCTCGAGCGACCTTCAAAGTGCTCTAGCAACTCCGGCGATTTATAGCAGCTCAAAAATAATTACTATCTGTTAGGCTTAGGACATGACCCAAGCACACCACAGCCGCTCAAAACACCTTTGAAGCTTAGAAAACATTAAAAAGGGGTTCATTGGTTTGATTCTTGGAGTACGAATGAGATCTGCGGATCATTGAGTAACGAATACAACTCCAAGAATTAAGTTCCTACATCTTAGAATTCAACTATTTGAGTCATCTTCCGGTGGATTTTTGAAAGGATATTGGAAGGTTTACTAATTCAAAACAGCGGCAATCTAATACTTAAAATGATGAACGAGGAGTCGGCATGCAACTCGGTCTCAGTTCAATTGTTGAGGAGTCACTATTGAGTAATAAGGGAGGTCGTTTATTTTTTAAAGATCCCTACAAAAAAAATCAACTCCGTTGAATATTGGTAAGGGCTTAATACATTCTAAACAATTTTGGAGTCTTTTTCCACAGCGGGGGCTCCTTTATGCTGTATGAAATATTGCTTGTCTCCATTGCTTTGGAGATCACTATCTCTCTCTTACCAACTCCAATCTCGGAGGGCTAATAAGAGATTTTATAACGTTTTGCTGGGTGTGGAGATTCCATTCATAGTATGTAGTGGCTGTGAATTAGGTTACTCAAAGGTTGCTGCAAAAATCAAATTTTCTTGCTTAATTACCAACTCCCAGTATTTGGAGGGCTAAGCGTTTTTCTGGGGGAAATCATGTTCTCTCTTGCTGTGATCTCGATTGAAGGTTGTGGATCTCTTTTGCTGGGACCTTGTTCGGTGGCTGTGGACTGTGGTTATCAGAGAATGTGGTGTTGAGGCTTTGAAGATTACTGAAAGTCTAAAAAGGTGGCTTCTTATGTCAGATCGATCTGGCCTCTCCTTTTGTTACATTTGGTGGCTGATCATCAGATCTGTGTCTCATGAAACTAAGTTTGGTTCTATGGTGTGGGGCTCTGTTTTGCTATTTTTGCTTTTTTGTTGATTATTTATCAACCTTTTGGGCTCTTTAGCATACGATTGGCGCTAGGATAGATGTCAACCTCGTTGGGATGTATCCCTAACGTTGTGATGTCGTCTTTTGCTTGTTATATTCTTTTCTCCTCTTAATAAAATTTTCTTCTTCACCATTCAAAAAAAAAAGGGGTTAATACATTCTTTGCTCAATTTCCTATAAAAACCTGGTGTGTATTTGGTGTACCCATAGTCGGACTCTATTTTCAATTATGATAAGTCCAACTCAACAACAAACTCCATTAAGGGGAGAAATAACTCTAACAAATGCAAAGAAAAAAATACTCACACACAGGTAGGAAGACTCAAACTTCTGACCTCCTATTTAAACCAATTAAGCTAGCCCAGTTGGTTAATACTGATCTTAACTAAATCTCAGATTCCATTTGGTAGCCTAAGGGCCTGTTTGGCCAAATAAGTCATTTGGCTTTCCCGTCAAATTTTTTTTGTCCTTATTTAAATTTTTTTCGTATCACTTGTCTTACCATCATTTTTTTGGAGATTATTGCATTCTCATGACAAGAGCAATCTAAAAAGTAAAAAAATTTGGTCAGAATCCAAATTTTTTTGAATAAAGACGAAAAACGTGGCTTTCCCGCCAATTTCGTCGAAATTCCAAAAAAATTGGATTTCGATCAAAATTTTTTACTTTTTAGATTCCTCTCATCATAACAAAGCAATAATCCCCCAAAAATTGACAATAAGCCACGAAATGCAAAAAAAAAATTGAATAAGAACAAAAAATAAGTCACTTTGGCTTATTTGTCCAAACAGCCCCTAAACACATATCAGTAAAAGGACCAACTCAAAAAACCTATTTTGTTGGTGAAGTTATCGAGAAAAACGCAATGCTGAAAATAAAGAATGAAATCTACAACCTGAAAGCACATTAGCACATATACATTTTTCAAGACCATGAAATTTTTTTAGGAAGGGCAAGAGGGTAATTTCACCTACCAAACTCATCTCCCACATCGGGAGTTTGGGTTTGTGTGTGTGTGTGTGTGTGTTTAAAGGGTTCACTCTACCTCTCCCTAGACCATGAAATTGATAAAGTCTGTTTTTTTGTAATGCAAAGTGTCTCATATACATTTTTCAAGACCCTGAAATTGATAAGTCTGTTTTGTGGTAATGCAAAGTGTCTTGGGCTTATTTGTGCACATATTGGATTGATCCCTATCTACAATCCTTTCTACAACTGTTTCACATGAGGTGGCCTCAAGAGTTGCTGACAAGAAGAATTGAATTTGAGATCTCATAATAAAACAACTACGTAAGTCCCAAGCTAAAACTACCGGGGCAACTCCATGGAATTGAATTTGGTAAGATTTCAATTAATTTTCTAGAAAAATTTGTAATTTGTTAACTTGGAGAGCGAGTAATGGACGTGTTTGCGATAGCTGTGCATACAAATTTTAGATTTTAACTTTAGATTTTGTTACAGATTTCAGATTTCAAATTTTAGTAGAAGTTGAGAAATCCGTTTGTTGCAGCTGCGAGATTATGAGAATTTCATTGATTTTTTGAGAATTCGTGCTGCAGAATCTCAAAAGCTACCCAAACCCAGCTTTAAAATTTTGAGAATTTCTTTCAATTTCAAGTTCTCAGAATCTATAGATTTTAAAAATCAATTATGTAGAATTTTTCTAAACTGATTTTTAGAAGCTAGAATTCAAAAATCTGTCAAAAATAGTTTTTCGCGTACACTCACAATGTGGACCTCCATGGATTCGTTAAGGACAAACAGACTTTGGCAATTTTATGATTTGTCTCTATCACAAATGTCCTGGTCAAACAAATATTCACCCCAACAATGGCAAGAAGCTAATTAGCAAAATCCAGCATACAGTAGCGAAACATCAATTTCTGCAATTTAAGTGGGAACATGAATTATTGATAACTCTCTCTATCTGATCACCCGTGAATAGTTGGGTTTAGCTAAATTAGTAATTTTTGTCGGTTTTTAATCAAAAAAAAAATTCAAATTAATCATTCGTCTAAAAATTTGTGTGCAATTTTGAAGCTCTAACGCAATTTTGTAGTTGAAAATACACGAGATTGAGGTATATCTGTGCTCATATTAGCTTATATTAGTTACTTTAAGCAATAGCCGTGAATCCTGTGATACTTGTGTACGTAAATGAACATATGCACATCGATCCCAGCAAAAAAATGTGCGATTTATTAAGTAACAATAATACGACCCATTAAATCCCTTTCTTTTCTTTTTTTTCTTGTCGAACTTTAGAAGTATTTTTATTGATACGAAAATCATACATTGGGAACGGGTAATCACCCCAAGGAAGAGAGAGGAAAGGAATCACAAAGGAGACCTAAACTCATAAATGAACATTCAGGACTTCACACAAATAAGACTTGTCTCTGACCTCGAAAAGCCATCAAGACCACGTAAAAAACCCACTATTGCAACACCCATAAGGAGTGAGAGAAAGTCTCACGCAGGGAAAGAAACACAACCTGTGTGGCCCAAGATCTCTGATTCGAGTCCTTCCTCCTCTGGTTCAGGAGTTGTCTAGCTTTTTCCACCCAACCTGCACCACGAAACACGACTAAAGACCACACCGGAGGAGCCCCGGTATGGCCCTCCGGCGCAAGGATGAGAATGGTGCAGAGAAAGCAAAAGAGAGCTAGGGTTTCAGTGTGGAGTGGCTGTGTACCTTTTAGGGCTGTGATCCTTCTGTATTTATAGAACCTTCCTAGCTTGCTCTCCAAGTACAAACACGTGCTCTGCACGAGCTGAGTGACGCCATTGCAGTGTCACTGGGTAGATCTTTGTAACCGTTTCAGCGTGAGCTGGCATCTCCCATGTGCATCCATCATCATTCTTTGTAACCGTTTCAGCACATGGAAGACAGACGTGTCCCCGCGGGTGGCCAAGCCCAGCTAGAGGCCGAGCCTGCTAGGAGCTGAGTCCAGCGTAGACCACGTGCGGATGCCTTTTGTTTAGAATTGTCGGTGAGATCCACCGTGCGTGATGCAGCGTCGGCTTGGACCGACGCTGATGAATCTGCATGCGAGGGAGCGCTGAGCTTCGGCCAATGCCGAGCGTGTTTCTACGTTCGGCTGGTATGACACGCCAGCGAATAGTCGCGAACTGTGTTCGGCCTGCTACACAACCAAAAAAAAATAGCAAACAAAAAGTAAAGCAAAACCAACAAGCAAACATCAGATCCACACCTTTAAGTCCAGCCGTCCAAAAACGCCAGTCAAGACCCTCACTGTCGCCACCTTACCAGGGTGGCCAAATCACAACAAAGACCATGGAACAAAACCTTGATCACCACATGCACCAGCCACACCCCCACCGTATAGTACCACCAACTGCTACATCCGTCCCAAGAAACTACGCCCTCGTTAGGGCGCGAGCCTATGCGACCCAAAACAACAAGAACTGGGCCGGCCTGATAACATCGATGGAACTACAGAGCCATTGGAAGGAATAGCATACAGTGAGGAAGATTGGAAGGAGCACACAGGCAAATTGCTCTAGTGCCGATAGATCTGAAGGGGGGAGAGAGAGAGAGAGAGAGAGAGAGAGAGAGAGAGATTAAATCCCGTTAACTAAGCTCCCTCGATTGAATTTGCAAACCGGCCTAGTTAGTTGGGTGTTCGTTCCAATTTCACCAAGGCCTTGAGTTCGAGATCACTTGGAGTCTACTAACTTACTAACCTTATAAGTTATAACACATGTATTGTATGAATTTCTTGTCATTCCTAAACCCTAAAAATTTATCAATAACACAAACAACCTTTGACGAATATCGATCATAGTAGTTCTCAAATTATTAATGTCTTTTTTGGATGGTATTTTCAAAATTTTTGAGTTTGATCTTTAGGTAATGAGTAGAGAGAAAAATTAGGGTAATAATTAAAAATAGATGTAGTGAGTGGACAGAAATAGAGAGATCGAGAAATAAGAATAATAATTAAAAAGAGGAGAGAGAAATGATAGTAATAATTGGAAGTATGAATAATAAGTATTTTTTAAGTTGAAATTTTTTTTTTCTTTCAAAATGCCACTCAAACAAGGCATAAAGCTTGGAAACAGTCGGTTTGACTTAATTTTAAAACTGTCCCCCAAGTTATTAATTAATCCTATATTTGTACTCGTCATCAGTTTATAAAACTCGATCGATGTTCATTTAATCCGTAATGTACTACTAATAATTATTAAGAATACTTTAATAGCTAGATTGACATAATGTAAAGTCTCAAACGTGCTTTCTTTTAGTAATTGATTAAAGTTCTAGACCGAGCCAACTTTACTAGCAATTAGCATCACCATGAGAGAGAGAGAGAGGGAGAGAGGGAGAGAGAGAGAGAGAGGGAGAATCAATGAGACAATGTCTTTGAATCATGGTAATCAAAGAAGGGAATTCCCTAATTAATTCTAAAGCTCACTTGTTAAGAGATCTGGAATTCCCAAGTCCCATACCATGGATTTGGTTTTAGCTTTTTCCCAAAAGGAGAGCCCATGCCAGCCATGAACCAGCTAGGCCCCACTCTTTTGTACATTTATGCATTTTACTACTCCAAATAGGAGTGGCAATTTTCATCATTTTTTTTTTTTTTCTTGTACGACGCCTAGCTTACTTCAAAAGAGCAAACAATTACACGGGGCAGTACCCCATTTGCCAAGTTCTTTGCTGTCACATATACATAGTATTCTAATTGGAGGAAAAGGTACCAGGGAATCTCATCTCTTTTCTTTTACTATTAGTTTGGGTCGTGGTAGGTTAGTATTTATCATTTTCTCCTTTGGAGTATTCTCTCATAGATTTTGGGTACATATATGTGTTCTTTTTTTTTTTCTTTTTTTAATGACTTAGGTGTCTGGACAAACATGCGCGCACCTCAAACCAGTTCATCTGTCCACTAGTTTTCCAGACCCAATTCAAATCGGAGCAAATCTCTGCGCGTATGGACTAACCTCATAGGAGTTAATAGCTTCTGAGAGGTTTCAATATGAGACGTACTTTAGGATATCGAAGAAATTTCTAAGTATCACGCCTTAACCAGCAAGCCAACCCGGCCACTTGGAATGTTGATACATGGTTTCTTAACCAAGGGCTTAGAACAATTCTGGCTTTTTGAGCTTTATCTTTTATATTTTCAAAAATAATTGGGTAAAATTTATACTGTAATAATTTTTATACTTTTTCGATTCGTCTTGACGAGACGAATCAATAATGCACATAAGTTAGGCACAAAACTGACAAACGCGATTTTTTTTTGAATATGAACAAAATAAGAATAAATCAAAAAATCTTAGCGAAACTTAGCCTGATACAAAATTTAAAGTTTCCAAGCATACTTTTTTTGACAAAAGAAATCCTAATTGGTGCATAGCCAGGTTTCCCATATTTAGGCCTACCGCGCGCATCAACATAATCTTTGGTTAGATAAAAAAGTACCAAAGCAAAGGGACGGTTTTTGTTGTCTCTCGGTCATGATCATCATCACGTTTATTTCTTTACCTATCTCTTGAAAAATCAACCCAATCGATACATATGTATCATTTTACACATACGATCAATTTGCTAAGGCCTTGCTTAGTTAATGTTCTTATTTTTTAAATACTTATTTTGTTTTTAAACAAATTATTTTTTTACAATACACTATCTTTAATTTAAAAAATAAGAATACTTGTGTTATAAACGAAACGAGGCCTAAAAGCTAAGAGTTAAGCGTGAATTAAAAATTCACAAAAGCGTGGAAGGGGACTGCATTAATATTTTATATGCATGGGTTTTTGTGCTAATTTCAAGTTCCAATGCCATGTAATAATGACATAATAGAAAGAGAAAATGGACTGTCTAGTAGCAGTATAATCCTATAAAGATATAAAAAATATATATATTTGCATTAATTTTGCACAGATAAAACTAATATTACGAGTATTATTCTTTTGATTTTTAAATAATGACCTGATTTAAAATAATTAATAAAAAATACGCACGTATTTTTATGCATCGTTTTATAGCCTCGACGTGGTCGGTCAACTATGAGAATGTAAGTGATACGAGACAGACCATTAGATACGATAACATTTACTCCGTATTAAGTACTGGAATTTATTTTCCATCTTTTCAATTAATTTAATTTAACTTAAGCAAACGAAAAGTAGAAATACAGTGAGAAACATACCAGCAACAACTGCAAGAAAGCATTAAAAGTATGGCGGTTTGACCATTCAAGGGGGCTACAGCTGGGTAACTGAGGTTAAGCTCCGCTAAGGGCACGGGGGCGGAATGCAGTAGGTGACTCTCTTATACTTTCATGCACATGGACAAGATTCAATTTCCGCAAATACTCATTTCCTTTCCCATGTCCGCCTGAATATAGTAGATTAAGATTAACGAATGGTTAAAAAAAAAAAAAAGATCTGCTAAGAAGCTTTTGGGGTTTTTGGATTTTTTGGGCTGTTTGACCATTAAAAAACTTTTAGATTGTCTTATTTGTAGTATCTCGGTTAGGAAAAGTTTTTATTCCCAATTTTTTGTTTTTGTTTTTGTTTTTTATATTTTTTAAAACAGACATCATAAATATGATTTTGTTTACAAAATACATAGTAATCAATTTCAATAGTTTACGGAAATTCTAGAAATAAAGAAAAATTGCAATTTCATTTGTTTTGAAAACACTTTCGGCAGCCCAAAAAACAAGTGAACGAAAACTATTATGGTCACCAAACATGTTTTTCGTATTTATTTTTTAACAAATAAACAAAAATCATTTTTTGTTTTTCATAAACGAAAACAAAAAAACTGGCGCTAAAATGCTTTTCTAAATTCCGGCACCCCTAAACCAAATTTCTTTGCTCCTTTCTGTAGCTTCCATTTGCATTATGTACTATTTCTTTTCTTTTTTTCCTCATGCAACCACACGGTTTACGTAAATCGAACAGCAAAACAATTAACTGAGTACAATCTTGACGGATGAGATGTGCAATCCCACTCCCCGTACCCGAAAATCTGTAATCGCACTTCCGTACGGGATATGAATGCCATCTCGAGATGTATTCCCTTCCCAACTTGTAGCACTAAACTTTAATTTACGCACCTCATGAATCTATATCTCCTCTTCTTGTCTCCAAATCTTCAAATAAATGAGACCTAAATTTCTAAGTAATCTTAGGACACACTGCGCCATACTTCTTCAGACCATTAAAAAAAAAAAAAAAAAAACACACTTATGCAGTAACTTTTTCTGTTTTTGTTTTTATGAAGAAACTTTTTCTGTTGACATTTTTTTTATAAACAATGACAAAAGCTTTGTACGAAATTTTTAATTATACCTGTGACAACAGCAATAACCTAACTGGGTGTCTCGAGTATTGACCTAAGCTCTCTTCCCAAAGTATAATGAACCAAAAAAAAGTACCAAGCTCAGGTCAGTCTCAATCCCTCCATTTGGTTCAGTCGTCTACTTCGATTTTTGGAACTAGGGCTGAAAACAGACGAGCTGAAAATTTATTGAACGCCAAAAAATTGAGTTCGGACCCGGCTCGATCCTTAATGAGTCGAGTTTGGTCATTTACTAAACAAATCTCTTTAATCTATTTGAGCCGAACTTTTGTCGAATGAGAACTAGAAAACGAGCCGAAAACTCAAGCTCGACTTGATTACTAATCGAATAGAGCTGAGCTGATCTTGGGAGCCGTTCTGTTCATTTATAACCTTACTTCGAACGTTGTTTTGAAAAGCTAACTTGATCAATGAACGGTAGTAATTATATCAACAGTTCACGCTTGTAGTAGACAAAATGCATTATGAAAGTTCTGAACGGTTCATGTCGTTTTCATCAAGCGTAAACCATGCGTCTGTGAAGCTAATTTTTTTACAAAGTCGTATTTCTTGCGGGATTGATATAAAATATCAACGATTTCGATTATCGTTACGAATCTAGAGTATGCCCGTGAAAACTAAAAAGTGGGCCAAAGTGGAGGATGGAGGCTGGACTAGAGTGAAAAATAATGGGAAAATGATGGCCGAGGACGTGTTTTGATAATTAATACATGTCAAGGATATGCTGAGAACATTTGTTAATACCAAAAATATTCTTGATGGATATTAATTATCAAAACACGTTCTTGGCCGTCATTTTTCCAAGAATAATCTGAAAATGAGAGTTGGCAATATGAATCTAATAGTATTCCCTCCCTCCCAAAATTTTTGGACTTTTTTGTTATTCGTGACGTTCTTTAAATTCTTATACGATGAAGTATCTTCTAATATGAATATTTAAAAATATACAATACGGATATTGTTTGATAGTTTTCAATTAGATTTATAATACAAAATTATGAAAAACTTCATATATTGAAAGATATAAGAGTTTAAAGGACGATGCTAAATATCGAAAAAGATGAAAGATTTTGAGAAGGAGGGAGTATTAAATTGGTATTATTAAGTTGGTAAAGCAAAGCTTAGAGTAGCTTTAGACATGCCCAGGTAAATAAATTAAGCAGTAGATACAGTTTTATGGGCGTAAAATATAGGCTTCCACAGTAGCAGAGGCGGTGGTTAATCATCGAGATCTCTCTTTTTTATGTAGGCGTGGGTATATATGCAGGACCTTTGCAATTAAGCTTCCCTCCCCTTTTTCACTTTCTTTAACAGTACCCATTTTCTAATGGGTAAAACTAGGGGCTACGTGCGTACACCAAATGCATATTGCGTCGTGTGAGATTTTATTCGGAGTCGCACACAAATATCGTAGCCGAGCCAATTTATTAACAAGAAATTGAGAAAAAAAAACGGTCTAAGCCAGAAAATTGACCGAAGAATTGATCAAGCCTAAAGGTACGAACATACACCAAATGCATACTGTGTCGTGTGAGACCCTACTCGGGGTCGGGGTTGCACACAAATATCGTAGCCGCTCAATTTATTAACAAAAAATTGAGAAAAAAATGGTAAAGCTAGAAAATTGACTGAAAAATTAATCAAAACCTTATTGATATTTGACTGAGTTAATTTTATAATGAGATTATTAAAAATATTTTAAGCGAATTAAACTGCCTCAATGATTTGTGTGCGGCATTGAAGGAGGTTTCAAAAAACACCGTATGGAAATGATGTACCCATTTAAGCAGTCTTTTCTATTACCCTCTCTCTCTCTCTCTCTCTCTCTCTCTTCTGTATTTAAGCACCAAGCAGTCTTTTCCATTGCCCTTTCTCTCTCTCTTCTGTACTGTGCTTCTGAAGCTCTTTCTGATCTGTTTCTCTCTCCATCTTTAGAGCCGCTTAAAAAAAAAAAGTTTTCTCTTGGAGGGCATGAAACATTGACCGGACACATCAGCTGGCTGTAACTGAGAAAAGAGGAGAAGGGTTTGAACAAGAACCCCCCAAATTCAAGAAAAGTTCTCCTCAGTGAAAAAAGCTTCAAAATTGTTGACAGAGAGTACCAAAAGTTGCGCAGATTCTGAAATGGGTATCTTTCTCTTCCTACTTTTGGTTCTCTTTCTCTTTCTCTCTCTCTCTCTGAGCTGGGGGGTCCGTTGCTCTGACTAGGGTTTTGTTGCAGGGTTTGAATGGGCATTTATGATGCTGAAATCAATGATTTTCCCTTAATTAAATGCTTGTGGACACTTTATGAGATCTTTTCTGAACTGGGTTTGTGTTATCCTTGTCATTTGGGGGGTTTCCCCTTATGTAATTTCTAAGGGTGCTACATGGATGACTGCAAAATTTTGTAAATATTAGCGGTCACATTTATCCTTCTGATATTTGGCACATGTGTTGGCACTTGGTATAGGTTTGATACTTTCAATTTTGGGTCATTTTCCCTGAGGACTTCTTCCTTGCTGTTTCACTGTGTCTAGTGATGAATACAACTTGCGAAGGAATTTTCAATGGTATTTTGATCTAGGAAATGAAACTTTTGTCCACAGACACCTAACTTTCCACTTTGCAATGAATCTTTCTTTGTGAATCTGTAAGTTCTGGATTTCTTGATTGAAGTTGGGTATGAAGTTATTGCTTTCATTGGGTGTTGATATGTTGCTTATGATGTCCCCTTCACTTATTTTTTCCCTAGGTCTTTGATCATCTTTGTTGAGGCAATTAGGCTGTTGGGCAATTAGGCTTTGGAGGTCTCCAGTTTTACTGTCTCAATTTTCATAGGTCTTCAGTTGTTCAAAGATAACTGTAAGATATTGTTATCTGTTATTGGATACTCTTGTTGAAAAGAAATGGATGTTGAGGGTAAGGATGAATTTGAGCAAGAAAAGGGGGATGAAGATCTCATGAGCTACCATTCACCCAATGTATCATCGGACTGGCGATTCGGTGGGCCGAATCTCACAAACCCATTGATGGGATCGATTCCGACGGCGAAACCCATGACAGTTTGTAGTAAAGGAGGTCTAATGGAGTCTTCTTCCTCTTCCTCTGCCCCCTTAATGGACTCCTTTTGCCACACGGTTTGGGACCACCCCACCAGCACTTCCCAAAACCTGGGCTTCTGTGACATTAATTTGCAAAACAGTGCGACCACCTCAAACAACACACTGGGTATTAGAAAAGGTCCCCTTGCCCCATTGACTGTTGATAGAACAGTTGATATAGGTTGGGCTCCACCGAATCCAATGGTGAAAGGAGGGGGTGTGTTTTTACCAAATCCTCATGGAATGCTTCTTCCTCAGGGCTTATCCCAGTTCCCAGCAGATTCTGGGTTCATAGAGCGAGCCGCAAGGTTTTCATGCTTCGGTAGGGGCAATTTCAGCAACATGGTCAACTCTTTTAGCGTATCTGAATCTATGAACCCTTTTGCTAGGAGTGGACCGGTGATGATGCAGCAAGCACAAGAGGTATTTGGAACAAATGGGTTGGATTCGGATGTCAAGATGAATGAAGCTTCAAAGGGTGTTTCGTTGTCTGCTGAACAAGGGGCTACTACTGAAGGGAGCCCACTGAAGAATGAGAGAAGGAGCAATAGCTTTGGTATGTCTGCCAATGGGTCAGATGAGGCCGAAAATAGTGGTGGTGATGGTCAAGATAATCCATCTTCTTCTCAACCAATTGGATTGAATAAAAGGAAAAGAGGTGGTGGTGGTCAGGTAAAGGAAATAGACCGATGAAACACTTTTGCTATTTGTTTTATTCTGTGTCTTGTGTGTGTAAATGATTGTTTTTGCATGGTAGGATAATGAACTTGGTCAAAATGAAGCCTTACAAACAACTGGTGAAGCTACGAAGGATAATACTGAGATTGAACCAAAGGGAGATCTAACCCCAACTTCAACTAGCAATAAGCCTAGTGGAAAGCATGGTAAACAGGGGCCTCAACCTTCGGATTCGCAAAAGGAGGAGTACATACATATTAGAGCTCGAAGAGGCCAGGCGACAAACAGCCACAGTCTTGCAGAAAGAGTAAGACACTTTTGATTCCTGTTATGAAGTGTGGTGTTGCATTGTACTATAGAGAATGTATTTGAAACAAAATCATCCATGGTTTTCATATTGTGTCCATTTTCAAGTGGATTTTTTTTAAGGTTGAACATTTAGAAAAAAGTTTGGTTCTTTTCAAAGAAACTCCTGAAAAATAGGTTTGATAATTGATAACCAACAAGTATTCTGGCAGATGATAACGAAAAACAGAAACAGAAACAATACAAAATAACACCTTGCAGACTCGCTTGTTGTGGTGCTACTTTTGGCCAAAGTGAACATTTTATGTTAGTCTTTGGTTGAGATTATTAATTTGGATGGCAGGTTAGAAGGGAAAAGATCAGTGAAAGGATGAAGTTTCTTCAGGACCTTGTACCTGGTTGCAGCAAGGTTGGTTTGTTGGAACTAAATAGCTTAGGCTCTGTTTGGGTTGATGTGGACTTCAAATGGAAAGATTAGGCACTATTATTCAACGGCAATGGCTGAAATTTAGATTTTGTAACTTGCACATGGATTTTGACATTGAGTTTGGGAGCTTTATGAATATAAATTTGTTATTACAAATTTATATGAGTTTTTTGAAAACGTTCGTGTTAGGATTGCAGTGATAGAAAGATCCCAAGAAAAATGCATCCCTTCTACATTTAATCCATCTTCCTCTGCTGTTTCACATGTCATCTACAACTAAATCTCTTATATGTTTTCTTTTGAATTTGAACCGGGAAATCCACATCTATCCCAACGGACCCCTTAGCAGTACAACTAAGTGGAATTCTCATTGCGGTATTGCTGATAGTTATTTCAGTTCATTTCATGAGAATTTGTTTGTTTTTTCAGGTCACTGGCAAGGCAGTTATGCTTGACGAAATCATTAACTATGTGCAATCACTGCAAAGACAAGTTGAGGTAAGCTAGTTGAATCTGATTTTCAACCATAGTAGTTCTTAATTTCATAAGTAGCTCAGTAGCTGTTTTTTAAACTCAGAAACTTTATCGAAGTGCAGATTGAGATACTTGAACTTCTTGACCTTATGGTATTCGTGTATGTTTTTACATGGTTAAGTTAGAATAGAACAGCTAAATAGGTTACATTTTATCATCTGAAGAAAGGTCTTTTTATTTTCCATTTCAGTTGGTTTTCTAGAGTGAAGATAAATTCCACAATGACCCTTTATGAAATTTGCTACGTCAAGCTTCTTAGGCACCCACTATACACTGCTTGTCTAAAAGATTTAGGGAAACTTAATTCCTGTAATGGGTGTACAGTACTCATGTTAATGAGATTTTGTGTGCAGATGAGCTATTGATTAACATGTGAAGTTTTTTTTTTTTTTTTCAGTTTCTCTCAATGAAGCTTGCAACTGTTAATCCACGCCTGGACTTTAATCTAGAAGGGCTACTCACAAAAGAGGTATGTAAATGTAACCCTGTACCAGCACACGGTGGGATTAATATCGAATTTTGAGATTTTGTTTTTTTGGTGCCTAAAAAAAATTGTTCTTCACTACAGATCCTTCAGTCGCGAGCTGGCCCTTCATCTACGTTAGGGTATTCCCACGATATGACCCATATGACTATGCCTTTTGCTCCATTGCATCCTTCTCAACCTGGTGTCCCTGTTATGGCAAACTCTTCAGATGCACTTCGGAGATCCATTAATACCCAATTGGCTGCCATGAGTGAAGGATACAAGGAGCCTAGTTCTCAGGTACATTTGCTGGACCTTTTTGTCTTTGCTATTTATTCTCAACCTTCTGTTCTGCTCTTGCATATAATCAAATGTGATTGTTCTCGTGTATACCTATTCCCTTTCTTCTGAGACGATTAAGTGAGTCTGCCTCGTAAAATGAATGCGCAAATATTGGTGCTCTTATGATGGTTGATAGAGAGAATTCAATAGAAAATTGGAACCAAACCAAGTATTATGTCTCAATCATTTGGAATTGGCTATATGAATCCTCTTCGCCATTCTGTTGAAGGCTACCTGTTCCATTTAAAGTTTAGTACATCAATGCTGTTTCCCCCTCAGTATCCAAATCAAATTAGGTCTTTTCCTTCCGCTATAGTGATCTTATCGCATTTTTACCAGTTGCAAACCCCCTTAGTCTATTTTAAACACCTCATCTTCAACTTGTGCTACAACCAATTGACAAATGTTTTCGTTTCTAATTCCCTCTTTCCTATTTCACCACACATACATCTCAAAATTCAGTGTGTCAATGGAGAAACAGAAAATTTGGCCCTTCCCATCATAAAATCTTCTGCTCTGGCGGTTTGGGTTGGCCCCTATATTTGTGTTCTTGTCAAGGTCTCCAATTCAAAATTTTGATACTATTTTCTGCAGGTACCCAATATGTGGGGGGAGGACGAGCTTCACAATGTTGTACAGATGGGCTTCAATTCTAGTGCTCCCCTTGACAGCCAAGAGTTAAATGGTATGACAGATTAGTTTTTCCCACTATAAGCCTCTTCACAGAAGCAGTCCAACAGCTATAGGTAAGCAGTCATGTAAATACGCTTGTCTTTGCCTCCGGGCCGCATGGATGTTGATTTTGAGAAGTTTTTAAGTTCTGAATCTTCTGATGCCATGCTATATAGCATTCCTGTATTATGGTCCTATAAAATGGATAGCCAAATTTGACAGATTTCCTTCAAGGCATTTAGGTTATGTTTTGTACGATTATTTAATGGGAGGGGTTTTAGTACTTCTGAACTAGTCACTACTTACCCACGTTTGTGTGCAATTTTAGTGCCGGAATTGTGACCCCATCACCCCTTTTACTCCCTTATTGGGACTTTTCGCATCCTGATTAAGCTTTCACCTGGGAAAAAATGCTAGGCACACATAGTTCACATCTCCCCACCAGTGATGGTGGTACCCCCTAGGCCCTAACCCTAAATAATGTTCTGGGTCCTACCATTACTTGTGAGAGAGGATGTAAAACAATACGAATAAACGGAAGCTTGGATGTGTCCTTGCTCCTTAGCATTGCTCTTCATCCATTGTCATACTGTTAGTTTAAGATCAGCTTGTTTTTTTATTTGGGTAAAAGATCAACTTGTTAATCGACATTTTGCAGGGTCATTGCTGGAGCTTGGGCGGTCAACTCTGACACGGCAAATTTGTATCTGATGCTGCGCCAGTGTCCATGATTCGAAAATCCTGTAGTGAGTTTAATATACTGCTCTGCCAGAAAAGCTAAAATTTGCGACTACCGCAATGGAATTGTTTTGTCGACAAGAGAAAATATGGACCAAAGTCGTATTACTTGACAAAACCAAGATGCATGCGTGTTGTAAAGGATCATGAAATGAAGGACTTGGTTTTGTTCTTAAATTTACTTTCGGCTGGCTTGGGCTTCAAAGGAGGTTGAAGTTCAAGCCATAGAGCTGTACTTGTTGAATTTAAGGTGGAAGAAGTTTGAAGCTATGTAAACTATACATGTTGACCAATGAAGATGAAACGCTGTTCCTGTAAAATTCACTACTCCTTTCTTGGATTATCACGATTTTGATCATTTTTTTGATTAGATTTCCTTGTGGGAATTACATGATGTGTTAAATTCTTGTGGTACTCCTACTCCTTACTTTTGCGCGTTAAAAAGAAGAAAAAAGTACAGCAAACAAATCATAACCACATAGCTTAGCAATGGAGTACTAAAGTGATGAGATCCTCTCATTGTCTTCCAGAATGTGAATGATGAATCCATTTACGGAACAAGAAGCAAACCTTTTTTTTTCTAGTATTAACCAAAGAATAGAAGGGGGATTATTGGGGCCCATCCAAGTTCCTGTCAAGGTCTTCCTGGCATTTTTTGTTTTTTCTTGTTTTGTCCTTGTTCAAATTTTTTTCGCGTTTGTTAGCTTTACGCTTAGTTTTTATGAATTATTGATTCGTTTTGATAAGATGAATTGAAAAAATAAAAAATTATGACTTTTAGTCAAATATTTTTAAAAAAAATATTCAAGATAAAACCAAAGAAACCCCGGCCTTTTGCCGCTTAAAAATCTCTTTGATTATAATTTACTAGTATTATTTTTAAATTTGTGGAGTATCAATTATCTAGCCTCACGCATTCTAAAAAAGTCTATATTCCCTTAAAATGTTCCCACGTTACTCTTTCGCGCCATGTCTGCTACATCTAACTACTACTGTTCGTTACTCAAACTCTGCTGCGAAACCCACAACCAAATCCAAGCAAAGAAGCTTCATTGCCTTATACTCAAAACCGTCTCCCACCCAGAGACTTTCCTCTTGAACAATCTCACCAACGCATACAGCAAACTGGGCAATTTAACGTATGCACGTCATGTGTTTGACAAAATACCTCAACCAACCCTCTACTCATGGAACACCATCCTCTCAGCTTACTCCAAGTCCGGACATCTTTTTGAAATGCAGGAGATCTTTAATCAAATGCCGCAACGCGATGGAGTTTCCTGGAACTCGGTTATTTCGGGTTTGGCACGGTTCAGGTCGTTTGATGAGTCGTTCAAGGTTTTTAGATGGATGTTTAGGGATGGACGAATGAATTTGAGTCGGGTTATATTCACGACAATGCTTATACTGTCTTCGAAGGAGGCTTGTATCAATTTTGGTAGGCAAGTTCATGGGCAGATAGTTAAATTCGGTTTTTTGTCGAGTGTGTTTGTGGGTAGTCCTTTGATTGATATGTATTCAAAAGCGGGGTTAATTTGTAGCGCGAAGAGGGTTTTTGATGAATTGGTTGAGAGGAATCTGGTTATTGATAATACCATGATCATGGGTCTTTTGAGGTGTGGAATGGTTGAAGAATCAAAGCAGTTATTTGGTTGTATGCCTGAAAGAGATTCGATTTCATGGACAACAATGATTACAGGACTTAGCCAGAACGGAGTGGAGAGAGAAGCTGTTGACATGTTCAGGAAAATGAGATCCGAAGGCTTGGCTATTGATCAGTTTACTTTTGGAAGCATTTTGACAGCTTGTGGGATTCTTCTAGCCTTGAAAGAAGGCAAACAGATCCATGCTTATGTGATTAGGACCAATTTTATGAACAACATTTTCGTTGGTAGTGCCCTTGTTGACTTGTATTCGAAGTGTAGAAGCATAAAATATGCAGAAGCCGTTTTTAAGAGAATGACCTGCAAAAATGTTGTATCTTGGACTGCAATGGTGGTGGGCTATGGTCAAAATGGCTATTGTGAAGAAGCCATTCAGATCTTTCGCGAAATGCAGAGAAATGGGATTGAGCCGGATGAATTTACTCTGGGAAGTGTAGTTAGCTCATGTGCAAATCTTGCAAGCTTAGAAGAGGGTACCCAATTCCATGGTCGAGCACTGGTGTCCGGCTTGATTCTCTTTGTTACAGTTTCAAATGCACTTCTCACACTTTATGGTAAATGTGGAAGCATAAAAGAGTCCCATTCTTTGTTCCATGAGATGCATTGTAGGGATGAAGTCTCTTGGACTGCACTTGTTTCCGGTTATGCCCAGTTTGGGAAAGCCCATGAAACGCTTGACTTATTTGAAAAAATGCTGGCCCATGGTCTTCAACCTGATGAAGTCACTTTTTTGGGGGTTCTTTCAGCTTGCAGCAGGGCAGGCCTAGTTAAGAAAGGACTTAAGTATTTTGATTTAATGGTAGAAGAACATGGCATTAGGCCAATTCAAGGTCACTACACTTGTATGATTGATCTTTTTGGGCGGTCCGGGAGGTTAGAAGAGGCTAAAAATTTTGTATTGAACATGCCTTGTAGTCCTGATGCGATTGGTTGGGGTACCTTATTGAGTTCATCTAGAGTTCATGGTGACATGGAAATTGGGAAATGGGCAGCAGAGTCTCTACTGGAACTAGAACCCCACAACCCTGCAAGCTATGTCTTGCTTTCCAGTATGTATGCTTCTAAAGGGAAATGGGATGAAGTGGCCAAGTTAAGGAGAGGGATGAGAAATTTGGGCATAAAAAAAGAACCTGGATGTAGTTGGATTAGATATAAGAGTAGAGTACATGTTTTTTCTGCTGATGACAGATCAAGTCCGTATTCAAGTCAGATATATGCTGAGCTGGCGAATCTGTATTGCAAAATGATAGAGGAGGGTTACGTGCCTGACATGAGTTCTGTTTTGCATGATGTTGAACAGTCTGAGAAGCTAAAGATGCTTAAGCATCACAGTGAGAAGCTTGCTATTGCCTTTGGCTTGATATTTATTCCTCTTGGCCTGCCAATAAGAGTGGTAAAAAACCTCAGAGTATGTGGGGATTGCCACAATGCAACTAAATACATTTCAAAGATTACGCGGAGAGAGATTCTTGTCAGAGATGCTGTTCGGTACCATTTGTTCAAAGATGGAACATGTTCATGTGGTGATTTCTGGTGATGGCTTAATGTGGTTTTCAAAGCTGTTGACAGACAACCCTTGAAAAAACTTTTGAATCAGGTAAGAGTCAAAATGTCGGGATAGCCTCTTTATCATTCAATGGACTGGGTGTTGTCAATTGAAAAATGGGTTTTAGATGAAATTGCAGCTCGAGGGTCTAATATTTTTGCAACACTTTTAAGGAGCCATTCCAAAAGATTAAAGGCTATTACTGCAGATGACTTTTTCTGTCCAAACATGATCTGCATGTTGAAGGAGCACCTATGGGCAATTGATCCCATGAGAAAGATTTTCATTATGTTAATCAGCTAACCAGATTGGGGGCTTGGATACTATGAATATGCATTATTCTATGCTCAGGGTTAGATAGATTACTTTTGGATATGGTAAGAATTTAATTCCTGCAAACTAGTACACTTCTTTTTGTTGGATTTGTGCCTGCTGTTTCCTGGAGCTATTAGAACCATAAATTCTGTTGTTGAGGGCTTTGTGCATTTAGCAGACATGATTCTCTTGATTAGTTTGAGCCTTTGAGGGTATACAAGTAGCTAGTCGTAAAATTCAGAATTTTGACATTAGAGTGGATGTTGTACAACAATTGAGTATTCCCTGATGTTTATCAATGGAATGGGCAGATTCTAAACTTGATAGACTTCCCAAAACGTGAAAAAGATGGGTTATACTTTCAGGGGGAAAACATATATTGTTATTTCTGACTCTTTCATCAGATCATTATATATGTTGTAGTTCATTGATGACCAAACATTTAAAACTCAAGAACCGATATAAAAGAATTAAGTACCAACACATGCAAGGGTTACTAGAAATGTGACTTGTCTGAATATTTGACAGCTAGGAGGCTGGTACAGATGTTGAGTAATCAGAAGTCCGTACTTAGAATGGTTGTGATTTCATGCAAGACTCCCCTTTACTTCGCTGCTGGTTTTGCACATGGATGAACAAAAGAGTTTAGTAAGGTAGGGAAACTGTTAAAGAGGATTATAGAAGTCTTCAAGCATTACTTAAGCTAGAGGATTGCAGTCTCTGGAATGCTATGCAGCAGCGATAAAATCCTGATAAAAAAATTCCGATACCTCAAATGACATAAAATATCGAAGCTTGCAGCTGATTTGGACAAGAACAAATTGATTGTATTCTACACATTCTGCTTTTAATATTTTGGGTGGCATCTTCTTGATGGTGCTCGTCAGTCTGATGCTCTGGACCATGAATGAAGGAAGCATGGTAATGAGCACATAAATGGATTTGGGTCTCTAGGCCTACCCTTTGATGCTTTTCACTTTGATTTGGGGGCATGGTTCTACAGCAAAACGTCTATGTAGCTCCTCGGTTCTTGGACGTTTAGGGGGGCCACTGTTTCAGTGGTATTCTGAGAGCAGCCACTTTGTGCATATATTGCCAAAGGTTAGGTCTATCTCCAATCATTCCCCACCCATACCCCCAATGATTGGGGACTAGATAGGTTCTGTTATTGTTGTTGTTGTTGATGGTATCTTCTTGATGAGAGTTGTGCATTTAGTCAACAGCAACCTAATTATCGAAGTTTCTGGACAGTTTTTTTTTTTTTTTTTGGATCGGCAGAAGTCAGTATTGTTAGAATAGTTACATTAGCACCTTGGAAAAGGAGTTTGTTAGGATATTATTAGTATTTGAGATTGTCCCACATCGGTTATCTAAGTCTTGTAAGGAGTTATTGTTTAATATAAATAATGATTATATATGTGAGGGTTAATCATCACCCTACACACTTTTCCTTTCCAAACAGCATGGTATCAAAGCCACCCTTAACCTAACCTCAATCCACGTTATCTTCTGTCCAGAAACAAATCGGATTGGGAAGCTTCATCCGCCCATCGCCACCACGTCATCTACCCATGGTCCTGCTGACAACCCACCATCATCCGATCCTCACAGTCCAATCTGTCTCTTTCCAGCCCTAAACAAAACAAAACAAAACCAAAAAAAAACCACAAAAAAAAAAACTTCAGGCCGCAGCCCTGGCATCTCTTGCAACCCTTCAATCTCGTTGACCCAGTGCTTGACAGTGACCGTACCCCATCACACACCTCTGACGACCCTTCTCCAGGACACTACGACCTCCGACGGCCCTTCTCCAGGCCACTATGACCTCTAACGACCTCCGGCGACTCCTATTCAGACCACGACGGTCATCGCCGCCCTCTGGCGATTCTTCTCCAGGCTCCGACGGCCACTGCCACCCTCCGGCGACCCTTCTTCCGGATCTGTCAGCTCTCGCAGCCTGTTGGTATCTGTTCTTTCCCAATCTGTTTGTGATTTTGCGGGTTGTGGTCTTTCCGATCTGCTCTTTATTTTTCAGATTATATGCACACATGTCTTGGTGTTCTCTTGGCATTCCGTAATGCTTCAGTATATTTTTCTCTTTGAAGATCTGGTTGTAGTCTCATGGGCTGTATTGGGTACAGAATTGCAGTGTGTGGCTGCCTTATTGCTATTGGCTTTATTTACTGATGATTGGCAGTGAGTGATATCCTCAATTTGTTGCTCTGGCCGTTTTATTATTTATCTCAGTTGCTCATTGGTTGTTGTTCAGATATTGTGTGATGGGGTCCACTTCTGCATCTAGTTCTACTTCTGTTACTTCTGCTGTTTTTTCCCACCCTTGGTCTCCCGAAATGATGTCGATTACGGCTATTCGATTGAATGGCAAGAATTATGTTACTTGGGCAAAGTCTGTCGAAACATATTTTATGGGCTCACAACAGTATACTTATATATCTGATGACCGTCCTAAGCCCACTGAGTCCACTCATGCCAATTGAGCGGTTGAGGATGCCCGGATCCGTCTTCGCTTGTGGAATAGTATGGAACCCGCCATTGCTAGCACTTTTGTCTTTTGTGATACTGCCAAACAGGTTTGGCAACGGGCCAAGGAGTTATATTCAGGAGTTAATAATCCGGACCTTTGATCTTTATCAGACTTATTTTGCACTTAGCCTTGGTGATTCTACTTTGGAAAACTATTATGCTAAGTTCAATGGTGTTTGTGCGGAACTTAACATCTGTCAACCTCTTTCTACTGATATTACAGTTATGCGTCGTCAGCATGAAAACTTGCATGTGGCTCGCTTCTTATCTGGTTTGCCTAAGAATTTTGATCCTGTTTGCCGTCAACTCCTGGGGGAGCGGGAGTTGCCTCTTTTGACTGAAGTGTTTAGCCGCCTTCGTCGATACTAGTTCTGCTCCTCCCCTGCCTCCTGATCATTCTGCTTTGGCCACATCTGCTTCTGGTGGTCACTACTCTCGTGCTTCTAGTCATGGTGGTCGAGAGTCAGGGGGAGGTGGCCGTGACTTTGGTCGCAACAGCCGAGGTTCTGGTCGTGATTTTGGCCGTGGTGACCGCGGGCAATCGTTTGGTGGACGTGGCCGTGGACAATCATTTGGTGGTAGTCGGGCATCTCGGTATTGCACTCACTATCATGGGACTAATCACACTATTGACTATTGTTGGGTTTTACATGGTCGTCCATCAGCGCATCAGGCTGCTATTTTTGAGGACGATGGACATCTCTTGACTGAGGGCTCTAGCTCCACTCCTCATGTGGTTACTATTTCAGAGGATGAGTACCATCGTCTTACTTCTGCATCATCTTCCTCCACTGCTACGTTTGCTCAGAATGGCTCCTCTTTTGCTGGTGTTACTTCTACTACTCCTTGGGTTATTGATTCCGGAGCTACTGATCATATGACTGGTAGTTCCACCATTTTATCTGGTTCTCGCTCTCTTGGGAAATCTCCTCGTGTCACATTGGCTGATGGTTCTACCGTTGATGTTGCTGGTTTGGGTTCTGTTAACTTGAGTTCATCACCGTCTTTAAATTTTGTTTTACATGTCCCCCGTTTCCCATATAATCTTCTCTCTGTTAGTCAGCTTACTAAATCTTTAAATTGTTCTGTGACATTCTTTCCTGGCTCTTGTATTTTTCAGGATCTCAAGACAGGGAAGAAGATTGGTGGAGGTGCTGAGCGTGGTGGTCTCTATTACTTTAGTGTTGATGAGCTATCCTCATCCGTTGCACTTCAGTCTTCTACTTCAGCATATGAGCATCATTGTCGTCTTGGGCATCCATCTCTTCAGAATCTCAAGCGGATGGTCCCATCTTGTAGTCGTGTCACTGACTTGCCATGTGAAGTCTGTGAGTTTAGTAAACACCATCGTGTTTCCTTTCCCCTAGGATAGAGAGTCGGGTGTCGAGCCCTTTTCAATTAGTTCATTTTGATATTTGGGGTCCTATTCATGTTTCATCTCGGTCTGGTTTTCAGTATTTTGTTATTTTTGTTGGTGATTATTCACGGATTACTTATGTTTATCTTATGAAAGAGCGCTCTGAGTTGTATGCAATTTTCAAGTCTTTTTATCATGAAATAAAAACTCAGTTTGATGTTTCTATTCGTATTTTTCGTTCTGATAATGCTCGTGAATATTATCGTAATGCTTTGTCTGTTTTCCTTAATGATCATGGTGTTATCCACCACACATCTTGTTCTCAAACTCCACAACAGAATGGCGTTGCCGAGCGCAAGTTGCGACATATTCTCGATGTCACCCGTGCCCTTTTATTTCAGGGGCAAGTGCCCAAATCTTATTGGAGTGATGTTGTTCTTACTGCAGCCTACCTTATTAATCGTATGCCGTCTAGCGTCTTAGGAGGTGAGATTCCGCATTCTGTTCTGTTTCCTGGTCGACCACTATATTCCTTACCCCCTCGCGTGTTTGACTGCACAAGTTATGTTCATGCTCTGGATCCAAGCAGGGATAAACTGGATCCTCGCTCTATCAAATGTGTATTTCTTGGGTATTCTCGCACTCAGAAGGGGTATAAATGTTACTCTCCTTCTCTTCATCGTGAGTTTGTGTGTGCTGATGTAACCTTTAATGAGTCATTACCTTTTTTCCCGATTTCTTCTTCGGTGGATCCGTCTCACTACATCTTCACGGCCATTCCCACTCCACCACCGTTGCAGGTATATGTTCGTCGATCTCAAGTTCTGCCACCTCAGCCGTCTACCACATCTTCCTCTGCTTTGCGAGATCTGGTCGTCTCTCCTGCTTATCTTCCTATTGCTCTTCGCAAAGGTACTCGTACTTGTACTTCTCATCCCATTGATCGTTATGTCTCTTATGCTCATTTATCTCCATCTCTTCGTGCATTTGCCACTTTTGTTTCGTCTATATTTGTTGATAAGCACCCAATAATGTAGATTCTTGGTGCTTAAGTCCCTGGTTTTGTAGTATTTATGTCCATAAAGTTAATATTTTATTCGATATTGCACGTAAGGTAGGTTTTTGTATGTTTCAGGTAAAACGTGCAAATAAGGCGCATTTCTACGCCATGAACGGCTCAAGTGCTTCCAAGTACCCGAAGACCCTGTCGGCCCCTTAAAATCTGTCTAAGTATGGAAAAATGACTTTCTGAAAAAGTATCGATTTTCGAGATAAAAAATGGCGGTAATTGATCTTTGAATTTTTCTAAGAGTAACTACAAAGTTATAAGGTTTTATTCGAAGAGCAAGCTCATGTTTTGAGCCATTTTCTCTCGAGAAAAATGTGCAGTTTTCCATTTTACACTAAAAGTGGGGGGTTGACATTTTGATTTAATTGGAATCTTGAAATTCTGGTAATGCCATTGTTTCCAAATGGGGGGTACTTTCTTATTTTCATTAAATAAATTAAAGTAAAGAAAAGATAAAAGAAAGGTTTAAAATGTAGTCTTTACTTAAGTTTAGAGAATAAATTAAAGTAAAGAAAAGGTAAAAGAAAGGTTTAAAATGTAGTCTTTACTTAAGTTTAGAGAATGAAAATAAGATGCTGAGGAGCTATGAAGTTACTGGGAGCTGTTTGCTGAAACTGAAGCCTGCCTGAAATCTGCATTTTGTGAGAATGTTATCGATAACAATCATGAAGGTATCAATAACATTTCCCCAGTTCAGAATGTTATCGATAACTTTCATAGAGTTATCGATACCTTTGCTTCAATTTTGGTCCACAAGCGTCCAGACTTGAGGGTAGCGATAATGTCAGCCAGGAGTTATCGATAATGTTTCTCTCCAGGGAAGAATCAAAGTGAAGTAATCGATACCTATGTTGTAGTTATCGATAACAATTGGTCGTCTGCAGATATTTTTTGTTGCTTTTTCAGACTTTCCATTTATGGAATACTTGCCACTTTTGGCAAGTTCAGGGATATTTTGTGGAGAGAAAAGGATAAGTTGTATAAATACCCCTCTCTTTCCTCAGTCATTTTCTACTTTATGTTCTAGGTTAGTTTTCTTTCTAGTCTTTTTTTCCATTGTTGTTCTTAATTTCAAGCTTCAATGCTTGTTGGTTTAATTCCTAGTTTGTTGTTTTCTCGTTTATTAATGTTATAGCTACAGTTGAGATCCTTACTAATATCAAGGTTATTTTCGCTTTTATCGGTTAAGCATGTTTTCATTCTCTAGCCTTATTTCTAGTCAAATTGCTATGTGTGAGTAGTTATAAGGTTTGGTCATAGGGTGAGATGCACCCTATGGTCTAGTCGTTTAAACGGTTTCGCCTAAACTTTAGCTCGATTTCAAGGTTTTGAATGGATTAAACCCATGATGTCTAGCTTTGATCATGAGTACGGTGGCTTCTTTGATCATGGAGTCTATCGTTATGCTACGTGCTTGATCATCCTACGCGTGCGAACGATCCTTTTTCGTCTCTCACTTGCATTAAATGAGTTCAGTTTGAATTAGAGCTTTGAATTGAGTTACAAGTAGTCTTCAGCTTTTAATTCTTCAAGTGGAATCCAGACGGTTTCGGTTCACTCATGAGTTAAATGAAGAAATCGTTTAATGGCTAAGTCGTGGGTAAATCGATCCCTGAGACTCGACCATCCTAATCTAGTTTAATTCCAAGTTTAAATATCGTCATTCAAATCAAATACCAAAGTTGGCCGTCTTAAACGCCAAAAACCTTACATAAAGCCTACCATCCATTTAAGCCATATTCGAGCTCCCTGTGGATTGACTCGGACTTTCTCGCTATACTATGCAAATCGTTAGTCATAGTCCGGTTTATAAATAATTGAATTTGACGGCCGTTTGGTAAACTTCAACGACTACCGAAAGGGCCGCATCATTTGTTCCTAACACTGTTCAGGAAGCCTTGTCTATTTCTGAGTGGCGGACAGTGATGGAGGATGAAATGACAGCTCTTCATCATAATGGTACTTGGGAGTTGGTACCTCTCCCCCTGGAAAGACCACAGTTGGGTGTCGCTGGGTGTTCACTGTCAAGTATTATCCTAATGGGTCTGTTGAGCGCTACAAAGCCCGTCTGGTAGCTAAAGGATACACTCAAACATATGGTGTTGATTATGCTGAGACCTTTTCCCCCATTGCCAAACTTGGTTCAGTTCGCATTCTTATCTCTCTTGCAGTCAACCTTGGTTGGCCTCTGTTTCAGTTGGATGTTAAAAATGCTTTCCTTCACGGGGATCTTCAGGAGGAAGTTTATATGGAGCAACCACCGGGGTTTGTTGCTCAGGGGGAGACTAATCGGGTGTGTCGACTTCGCAAAGCATTGTATGGCCTCAAGCAGTCTCCTAGAGCCTAGTTTGGGAAGTTCAGCGATGCTGTCTTACGATTTGGCATGCATCGATGTCAGTGTGATCATTCGATTTTTTCTCTTACATCAGATCGCGGCAAGGTATTGCTAATCGTCTATGTGGATGATATTATCATTACTGGTGATGATCAGAAAGGCATTAATGAGTTGAAAGATTTCTTACAACGCGAATTTCATACCAAAGACTTGGGAAAATTACGATACTTCTTGGGTATTGAGGTTGCGCGATCTAAAGATGGTATTAGGTTATCTCAGCGGAAATATGTGCTGGATATTCTAGAGGAGACTGGTTTGTTGGGGACTAAGCCTGTTGAGACCCCTATGGATCCCAATGTCAAGCTTTGTGTGGATCAGGGGGAGTTACTTCCTAATCCTGATCAATATCGTCGTTTGGTTGGCAAGTTAAACTACCTTACCATTACTCGTACCATTACTCGCCCCGATATCTCGTTTGCTGTTAGTATTGTGAGTCAGTTTATGTCTGCTCCTCGTCTTCCACATTGGGAAGCTGTTGTTAGAATTGTAAAGTATCTTAAGGCACATCCCGGGCTCGGTTTGTTCTATCGAACTAATGGACACTTGCGTATTGAGGCATTTACCGATTCTAATTGGGCAGGTGGACCATCTGACAAAAGATCTACTACAGGGTATTGTGTCTTCTTGGGTGGAAATCTTGTCAATTGGAAGAGCAAGTAGCTGACAGTGGTTGGGCGGTCAAATGCAGAAGCAGAGTATCGAGCAATGGCCCATACGACATGTGAAATTGTATGGGTGAGCTCGTTTCTTGAGGAAATCGGATTTGGGGTGAAACTTCCTATGAATCTATACTATGACAATCAGGCAGCAATTCATATTGCATCAAATCCAGTCTTTTATGAAAGAACTAAACATATTGAAGTGGACTGTCATCTTGTGCGGGAAAAGTTAACCAGTGGTGTGATAGCTACTCCTTTTGTATCCACCGGCGCTCAGTTGGCCGACATGTTTACTAAATCATTGTTCAAACCACGGTTAGAGTTGTTATGTAGCAAGCTGAGACTTTTTGATGTCTACTCTCCAGCTTGAGAGGGAGTGTTAGGATATTATTAGTATTTGAGATTGTCCCACATCGGTTATCTAAGTCTTGTAAGGATTTATTGTTTAATATAAATAAAGATTATATGTGTGAGGGTTAATCATCACCCTACACACTTTTCCTTTCCAAACAACAGAGTTGAACTCCGAACGTCCTTTCTTTTTGCACCTAAGTGCACCCCTGATGCCGTTGGGCCAAAGGCCTCTTGGCATAGTTGGTTTTACTGTTATTTAACTTATTCACTTATCTTATATACTGTTAGTTATCAGGGACTCTTGGAAGATAATGTTATCTAATTGCCAATAAAAATAAAATGAGATACTGTTATTTACTTGAATTGAGTTTGTTTTAAACTAAACAGGCTCCAAAGTTTTACACGACCAAAACTTTATTTACTTGAACTGAAATTTAACGTATGGCGCACATCATTTGTTTATGTCTATGTTTTCAATCAAAGAAATCTGAGTAAGCCAACACTGCATTTACATCCATGATCTGGCAATTAGCAAAAAAATGTTATAACCGAAAGTAAATAAGTTAGGGCAAGGCTGTGGAAAACATTGATAACTTGTACTGCTATCTATTGTATTGCTACAACATAATGACAGCCTTCTGTCTTGTGCTTCACGTGGCATGGTTGGTACTGGAATTTGGCATCTTATTCAAGTACCCCAAGATGTTCTCAGCCATCTGCCTTGTGCTTCCATCCCCATGATGGAAAGCACTGACCAATGCAGCATGAAGTGACCCATCTTGTGATATATCTGAAACAGATCTTTCCCCACCCTGCATCAAAAACCTCTCAATCACCCAAAATGATTTCTGCAACAGATCTTCGTGTTTGTGCTCCCTGACCGCATTCAACACAAACTGAATTGTATTTAATCCGTTCAAAATGTTCACACTCTTTTCTACATCAACGTTGTCATCCAGCAATGTACATATAGCTGATAAAGCTGCCCTGACAACTTCAACATTCTCATGGTCCAAACACGCTAAAAGCCTCTCAACTGCATTTGCATCAAGCAAACAGAAGGTATCTTGTAAAGAACAAGCCCCTCTGTGAACTGGGCATAATGGTGTGCTTTTATGCTTTGATGAAACAGATGATCCACATTTTGATAAAAAGGTCCATTTAATGTAATTTGGTTTCTTTACTTTTGGTGGCTTTGACAGGCTAATGGATTGTGTGGAGAGATTCTCCAACCCAATTGCCGATAACATCTGAACTTCATCGCTTGATGTTTTTGTGAGCAATTCTGTGAATAATGATGTGAAGTTGTTCTCTCTTGCGAGAAGTAATACCTGATGGTCGTATAGCGTAGCTGTGAATCTGACAAGTATACCCACTAGTCCTTCAAAGTAATAATTTGCATACCTGCTTGTTCTTACTCCACTTCTTTGCATTTGAATTATTATTTCCAGGACTGCAGGGACAAGGTTTTTGTTGAGAAGAGCCAAGTTGAGTGTAAGGCTTTTGTGAGGGAGATTTGCAAGGAAATTTGCTGAAACTGCTTGCTTCTCTGTGATTCGGGTTGTTTCAGTTGGACTTCGGATTAGGCTCTGATCAGGTTGGCCTCTGGTTTCGCATAATCTCTCTACTAAGGTATGACCTATGTACGGTGAGAGTTTTATGAGCAGTTTAACTGCTGAAACTCCAAGTTCTTCATTTGCATTATTGATCAGTTCCATCAGGTTGTAGCTTGCTTCGGTCTCTTTAACCACAGAGACGATTGTAGCTGATACTTCTTGGGACTTGGTTAAACATAAGAGTGCCCTAATGAGATTGATGTTGAGTTCATCCAGGGTGGACTTCTTGAGCAAGTAGATGATGTTGTACACAATGTAATCTGAAGCTATTGTGTGGCCACGCAAGTTTACTTGAATGGACTCTAGGTCTAGGCCAGACTCAAGTACATTTGCAAGTATTGCGGCAGCTTCCTTCTTTGAGTTCATTTGCTCATTGTAGATTTTCCTAGTGAACAACTCTTCAGTCATGACTTCTACTATTCCAGCTTCAACTAGTACCTTGCTATTTGGGTGGTGAGAAGAAATCTTCTTTAGAGCTTTGAATGCCGCTTTCGTGGTCAGCGAATTTCCGTCTTGCACCATTTTGATAAGTGAAGGAGAAGCCCTTTCAGCCACTTGGATTTGACTGTCATCCCCTAGAAAAATTTCCCCAAGGTAGCTTGCCATCTCCATCTTTATCTCTTCACTACCTGTATGTGATTTACATTACTGAGTTGTGATGATATGAACTAAAATGGCTTATTTTTTTCTTTTCTAAACTTTTTATAGGTTTTGGAAAAAAATTATACCTAATCGATTTGTCTCCATCGGAGAAATTTAAAAGTAAAAAACTTGACTGAAGTTTAAAAAAACTTTTATATAGATGAAAATAAGCCAAAAAGCCAGCTCTATTTATTTATTTATTTATTCTCATTTCTGATATTATATAAATTGGGTTATGTTTTTTGAACTTTTCTGGTTCATGGTGTCAAGAAGAATCCAAAAAGTAAAATTTTGGTGAAAAGTTAAAAAAATAAGTACAGACCAAAAAATGCCAAATACAAAAAAGATAAGCTATGACAGTCCAAGTACTTATCTACCAAAGCATCTAGTGATTGTTTATGGTTCCATGATGTTATAGTAAGTTTTATTGTTAAAGGACCTCTGATTTTGTCTCAAGAGTTCAGATATTGTTTCTTCAATATTTTTTATGCCTGCCTATAGAAATTAAACAACAGTATTCAACATGATGGATTTTGGAAATCAGAAGTCACCTTCAATAAGATGATTCAGAAGGGGTTCCATGAGGCCATTATCTGCCATGCGCTTGATGTTATCTGGAGATCCCTCCAAGTTCCTTAAGATTTCATCTGCTTTATCTGAAGCAAAGGCATCAGAAGTCTCTCTGTACTTCATTGCTATTAGAATGAGGATTCCTCCAGTAACAGATCCTATTTTCTCGCACAAAGATTTGGATCTTGAAAGCTCAAGCAAGAGTAGTAGTGACGTGTGCTTTACTGGTTGGTGATTATTTGACAGCATCCTGATTATGATTGGCATGTTAACTGACATTGCCACCATCTCCTGTAGAAATAAACACCACAGTAGAACATGTCAGACGGTATTTAGATATAGTCTTCAAGCATTCAGTTAGCCTATTCATGTGAGCATCCAAGCATTTTAGGCAAGCGTTCAAATACCAATGCGCTTGTGCACATATTAGGTATGAACTGTAATATCTGTAAAAGAGATAAAATCATATTTCAAGCTGAAAAATACAAGAAAGCCTAGGTATTTAGTAGCACTGGACATGTTAGTGTTCGACTGTGTCTTTCGAATTTGAAGGTCGTGTACTGATTAACTATAAAAATTCTTCCGCTGATAGTAGTAGTTAGAAAAGAGGGGAAAAAGAAACTTACCAGTTCTAAAACCAATGGGATCCTGCAAAGCTAACAATGTCATTGTGCCATTGCGGCTACCCAGACTTTTGCAAAAAAGCAAACAGGAAATTTAACTATGGTTTATTGAATTTTGAATGTAGAGAAAATTTAATTGACCTTGCCCTCGTCATCATCTTCAGCCAGTAGGAGTAGTAATTCAAGTGCTGCACATCTCACATTTCTGTCTTTATACTCCAGGAACTTCCCTATCAATGGCAACATATCCATGCTTCGAATCAGTAATTTATTGTTATGCTTCTTGTGACAGATGATTTGTAGATCCTTAAGTGCTTCAAAGACCATACTCTCTGAACTAGCCCGTGACAGAGCTGCCCTATCAACCTTGATTCTTGCCATTTCATTTCTTTCTTTCCACTCCTCTATCGTGGCCTTCAGTGCCATATTAGTGCTCGAAGCTCTCTTCTCTAGCTTCTGTCCTGTTTGGGGGCAAACAACATCACTTGGACTTTCAAACTTTTCATACCACTCAGTAATCGCTTTCCTCTCATAAGTTACCCCACTTTCTATGGTGACTGGGTCATCCGTAATGCTTTTCGTCAAGGGACAGAAGAAAGTCTCATACTGAGGTTCCATGTACTGAGTCACTTGTGGAAAGTTTGTCGAGGATCCGGAGCTTCCATGCATTTGGCTCCATTTGCCTTTTCTATTTATGCTTCCAAATTGTTCAACCTGATTGAGACGTGCAATACCAGATGACTGCACACTCTCCATGTAATCTTCAGAACTGATGGAGTAGAGATCTGTTTCAGTTTGGGGTTCAAGTTCGTTCTTCTCTGGTAATTGGGTTTGACTTATTTGAGTAACTTTAATGTGAACACTTTTCATCTCCTTTGAAAGGGAGGTAACCGCAATTTCCAGCGATTCTTGGTTTCCATACGTTGATGGTGGTATTGAACCTAGGTCTTCCCCTATGTGTTTTATCACCCCCTCAAGCTGCTCTATAGCGCTTCTTACTTCGGCATGCTTTTGGCATCTTGAGACAATTTCTTTAGCCAAATCAATGGTTTTGGATAGAGACTGCAAAATATTTGCTGCATCGGTTGAGGAGTTCTGTAACTCCATTACAACTGCAGAAACCCGGTAAAAATAGCTCCCAATTTTTACTAAGTTCCGGTTTTCTGCTTCTTCCACTGACGCTATGATCTCTGAAATAGTCTCTAACAAGGACACTGCTACACTTGAAATTGGAACCATGTCTTCCTCGAGCTGAAGGAAAGAAGAGGTTAGTGTAGCACTGTAGCTACTTTTGGGGATACCATTTTGAGCAGGGACGAAACCAGAATTTTGTAAACATGGGGGCCAAACTATAACAATAAGGTTTTGAAATTTCAAAAATTGTTTGGTTTAGATTATGAGGGAGGTTTTTTTGGGTAGGAGAGATAGAAAGAGAAACGGGATTAATAATTGAAGAAAACACTTATGGGAGACCATGAGCAGATAGCAGAATTGGGTCACATTCTTAAAGCATTTAAATGTTTAAATTACACTCAATACAAAATATAATTCTTAACAAATAAAAAACAACAACTAAAAATAATATTAAAATTAAAATAAAAAAAAAAACGAAACAACGCGGGGGCCGTGGCCCCCATAAGCCCTCATGGTGGCTCCGTCTCTGATTTCGAGTTAAACTCTGCTCATCTATCTTCAAGTAAAAGAGCTTATATCATGAGTTTTACTCTCTTGGACACTAATTAAGCTCTATTTGGGTCTCAGAAAGAATGACAGAAATATCTGTAAAATGCCTTTCATCAATCGTACACCAGACCGTTATTCTATCATGTTTTATGGGAACCAAATGAAATCTCAATATTTGTTGCCCAAGAGAAACAATATACTAGGAGAATGATTGAAAAGAAGTGATAGTATATCCTCCGAAGTCTAAAGAGGTTGATGAAGAGGTAAGGAGGACAAAATCTTAATCAGCAGAAAATAGAATGATTTCTTGAAATCGTAAAGATATGTCAACCTATGGTATGGATCAATTGAACTCAATAGGAGGGTATTTCTCTTTTATCCAGTTTTGACACACAATTATATTTCAGTCTTCCAGAATAGTCACTTTTAAGTTTGTGTATTCCCTAATGTTTGTACCACATTGGTGGGTTAGAAGAAGTTCTGATGGAACATAAGGGACCAACCCTTACTACTAGCTTTGGCTTAAGCTTTTTGGGGTATGTTGTTAGGCTCCAGCAAGTTATTGAGCCAGTAAAGGGTGGATCATTACAGTTTGATTCCTTTTCGCAGGTTGCTGAAGACAGGCATGAGTGCCCATGGATGAAATTTGGGTTGCTTTACACAACAGAAAAACCTATGCCCTGCCCGGAAGATGAATCTATATTTAAATATAGTTGCTGTTATGATTAGTTTCTGTGCGGTGTGTGCCTCATGACGGTATACGATCTCTGCCTTAGCTTGTATGTGATTTTACATAGTTCTATCTCTCATGACATGAAATTTGTACCTTTCCCATTGAAAAACTATAAGAAGAGGAAACAAACCTTATAAACTAGGAGAAGATAAAGAATGAAATTTTTGCAGAAGAATAATTGAAGTCACATTTAGTTAGGCTAATATTCTCTAGGTAATTCTTTTCTATGCGATACCCCTCACTGCTGGCATTGATTACAAGCTTGTATATGTATGTACAAGTTTGATCATGGTAGAAGTTTGTTCAGGTTAAAATAGATCACCGATAGGCAATAGGTGATCATGTTTTGATTTTGAGACTCATTAAATAAGAACAGGTGCATACCAACATCGTGATCATGTTTTGATTACGAGACTCATAAAATGAGGGCAGATGCATACCAACATCCAATCGGAGCCGCTGCTTGACATGACTGTCCCTAGGAGTATGAATCCAACCTTGTTTCTGAACTGCTGCTCACCCTGAAGAAACTAACATTTTATGGGTTGACCCTTGAATCACTTTTTATTTGTAGATATTTTATTACTGTGCGGGAAAAGTGATCTTATTTCCTCTGGGTTTGTGATATCTCAGGTTGAAATTTTGATGCAGAAGCAACCTGTGCAGTACTTGGACTTGGTCAGCTCCACCTTGGCAATGGAAAACTGTGTCTGAATGGTTCAAGTTCAAGGTTTCTACCAATCCATATTGTTTATGAGAGTTAACACAAGGAACCATACCTAGATACCGTATCACTTAAACTTTTTTTTTTTTTTTGAAAGTGTATCGCTTAAACTATATGAGTATATTTCTTAATTAGAGGAAACATTTCAGGATTGGACTGCCTAGACTGTCTCCTTCTCTGTAGTCCTACTAGGCATATGATGTTTATAGTATTGGTACTTCTTATCCAGTTGACTAATAATTCTAGTGCTTGAGTGGGTTCATGAAACATTAATTGCTTCTTTCTTTTTGGAACATCATGTACTACGGATTCTCAAGACTACTTATTAAACTTTTCCAGACTACTCATTCTTGACCTCTGTTCTTAAAAGATTCTTTATAGAATCTGCATCAGACTGATGCCTCGAGGCAACCCGATGTCCAACAACAAAGCTTGATCAACTTGCAGAATGATGGCCTCAGAAGTGAGAAGCGTTCAACAAACTTGTCACCAACAAGAGACTCGGTGAGAGAGATTAGCTTAGTATTGACTTATTTTTTGGTGTTACAACCATGATGGGGATTGTGAGTGAGTAAGATATTTGCATCTATTTGCTTTCCAGAATCATTTTTTATCATTAAGGTAGTGTCATTGATCAGAAACGCAATCCAGAAAACTTGAATTATTTGTTTCTCTTCCATGCCCATGTGAAGTTTCATTTTGGGACATATTGCATGAACTCCCCGGCCTAATCCAAGGCTCACTCCAGGATTTTCAGAACTTTATATAGTTCGCTTACAAACTAGATCCAATTTCTAAGGATAGGTACCATTGTTTGTTTACGGTACGTTTTTGCTGGGAGTATTTTGGTTTTCACCATTTCATGAAATACTCCCCCGTCTTGAGAATTAGTTTATACCACGCATGTAAGTCCTGCCTTCCGGATAAAGTTGCCTTCTTATTCCACGGTAAAAATTGACCCTCATTTATCCCACCCAAACCAAATAGGATTCATTATCCTGTTGGACCCCAGATGTCTCTGTTAACCCATAATCCTGTCCTTCAGTCTTCTCTTTTCAGGTAGTAGAAAGTTATCGCAAGATTCTACTGTCCCATCCCTATATCATATTAGACCCTTGTGTTCGCTCCCATTTATCATACAATGCTTCTACCATGGGTAAAACCTTTAGAAATTCCTTGAATTCTCAGTAGTTGGAAGATTATCCAAAGTGAAATAAACAATACAGCTATGGAAACACCACGAATGTTTTTGTGGGTAGATAAATTGTGCCCCTTCTCTCCCAAGAATCTTTTCTTACATCTAGGATTCACGGATTTATAATATTTTACAACGAAACCCCCCCAAAACTGATGCTTAGAATCAAACTTTTGCATGTCAAGTAATCAGAAAAGAGAAGATTTTACTAGTTTCATAAATTACGCTACTGCTAACGTCCATACTTTTTTTTTTTTTTGATCAGCTGCTAACGTCCATACTTAATTGCAGATAGTTGTCGTCTTCTTCTGCTTCTTTTTTTTTTTTTTTTGGCGGTCAAGAGTGTCTGGGCTAGTTTATGCACACTGTGATTGATCTCCTCCTGGCCATCCGGGTTATGCGCGCCTTGACTATAACCCTGGAGTTGAACTAGAGATTTGTGCATGCAAGACCATCCTTTCTGCCACTTGAAACAAACCCTTGTGTTAATTGCAGATAGTCCTATTGATGCATAAATGAGCAAATGCAAAATTTGCGGCTTGGGTAACATGTTCGCCATCGAAGAAGAGATATTCATCTCTATTCCTGCATGGAGTGGAGCCAGGGAGACAAACCGATTGCCCATGGTAATCTTCTCCACAACACGGGTCTTTTACATTCATAAACCCTACATGGCAAAAGAAAATGGATATTATGGACACAACTTCATGTTGACAAGAATGGGGACACCGTACTTGTCCATTGAAAAATAAAAATCACATCGTACCATATTGTCCAGGGTACCAAATCATTTGATTAAAAAGGCCGTGGCTATCTGCTAAGAAAAACTCAGCATCATAGTCACTCGTCAAGTTTTTCAACAGAGCAGCAAGCCGATTGTTGTAGGGAACGAGAGGTTCGTTCACCTCTTCGTTACACCGGCCAGTGGCCTTGTTCCTCATTCCTGGCAAACATCCTAGAGGGGCAATGTTGTTCACTATGAATCGTCTTGCTCCTATTTGATACAGTCTCTGCAGTGTTTCTTTAGTTAAGAAAACAAGGTTTTAATCGCATTAAACAGTATATACCACTCTCTTACTCTTAGATACGGGTCTAATCAAAGAAGGTTGTACTTATACCCCTATTTGGTTCCTCAGCTCCCGTATAAGGAAGAAGGCAAATTCTTCAGGGTCCTGCATTAGTCAAAAAGCATCTAGCTTTCACTGTAATTACGATGCACTTGGGAGAAAAAATAGACGGAGGACGAAACAAATAGAGAAACACGGGATTTGCGTTAGTACGAGGGAATGCTATAATTAGATGGCATTACCTTCGGATATACAGTTGGGTAGGTGAAAACAAAGTCATTCACGCCAATTGATATAAAGAAGACGGCATCCGAAAGATAACTTTTGAGTGCTGATGGTTTGCCAAGAGTAGGGGACAAATCTTGGTTCACTGTCAAGTTGAAGAAGTCTATCTGCTTTTGTAAGTTAGAGCATTCCACCTTAGAAAGAAAGGAAAGGAAAATATGATCGATATCGTAGACATGACAAGCGAAAAAAAATGACAAAAAAAAATAAAAATAAAACAGAGAGAATTGCTTTCTACCATTGGTGGTTTGGTATAGGGTAGTATGCCACATCCAGAAGATGCGTAATTGATGCCTGTTATACTCAGGATGCTCGTTCTGTTATTGTCTAAAAAGTTCGTGTAAGCTAGAGGAACCGAAGATTGACTTCCGAGGAACCCTGCAACTACCCACAATTAGATCACAATGGAAATGTATTTACACAAGTACGTATACGGTTTACCCATTATCTGTATATATAAATACATTGATCAAGCATTCTGGACTTGAGTGTGTGTGTGTGAAGGTTTTATATGCATATGTGAGCCAGCAATCGGAGAGAACTAGTTAAGGGATGTCGAGTGTTTTGTGTTTGCAGGTGGCTCCTTACCCAAGCAATCTGCGGCTGTTTTTCCGTTTGTAAAACGGCCTGTGGCCGTGGACTTCTCGTCAAAATCGATGCCATATGGAGGAAAATCTGCGGTCAGACCAACTTTGGTGATGTGCTTGGTATTGGGATCGACAACTTTCATGGCGTTTCCAGGGTCGACGTTCGAGTCTCCAAACACATACAACCTATTAATCAACAGTCGAGCGTGATGAGCAACCGGCTTGACTCCATCATCTCGTGCATTAACAGACCACAAGAAAAGAAAGAGAGACACGAGTTTATGTGATGATGCCATGGAGGTTTGGGAAAAGGAGGAATATGAGGAAAAAGCTGTACAGAATGAACTATAGTAGTACTATTTACCACAAGAATGTGGGGGTCTCTATTCCTAGAAGAACCCGGTTAGCTTCTCCTAAATTAGTTTTGAAATTCTGCAAATGCGAATTTGATTATTCCCCCTAAAATGTTTTGATGAATTCCATAATCTAATCGAGAGGGTTTTTTTAATGGATTTGAGTATGGGATATCTACTAACGATGCTGACTCTAGTGCACAAATCACCTTTTGCTGTTCAATGGATTTTTTTCCCAGGCAACAGAGGAGCAGTAACCCAACAGCATTAAAACATCAGTTAGCTTTTCGAAAAACTCCCATCAGTTCTGGTTGAACTAAAGAGTGCATGGGGGTGATTTTTCGACGTGGTCATTCTTTTTGGAAAATGATTTTGTCACTTTCTTTTTTTGTTTACAGCACTCATCTGCAAATGTATTTTTGCACCAAAAATACACTTGCAGGAGAATGCCGTTAACAATAAAGGGGGTAGCAAAATCAGTAGCCTTCTTTTTTATACATTTTCTAAATACAAAAACGAATTCTAACTGCTTTAATTGTATTATACAAGGCCTTAATGACCACATTAATGCAATATATATGAATGCTAATACAGTAAGAGTTTGGTTAAGGAGTGCCCACATGTATTGTATTATACAAGGCCTTAATGACCACATTAATGCAATATATATGAATGCTAATACAGAAGAGTTTGGTTAAGGAGTGCCCAAATGTATTGTTCGTCCACTGTAACATTTTGTGTAGTTTTTATCACTACTCCATTTCATGAAATCTTTAAGAACATAAAGTTTGAAAATTTACAAAATTAAAACAAAACTCCGGACACAACTGCACTTGGAATCGTTCGATTCACACAACTTTAATCCGGATACAACTGCGTCTGAAGCTATTCAATGCATGTGGACCAATGTGCATCAAGCTATTCCGAACCCAATTTTGTCCGGAGTTGTGTTTGTTGCTTTGCTCAACCGCACACAAAATCCACGACTTCCATTCACTGGGTCGGCACAGGAATAGCACAATTTATAAAGGGAGAACTTCCAACCCAAATGATTTTCATGCTGTGAGTTCTATGATGTCCATAACAACAATAGGTCCAACAACAATAACAGGATAATCTCAGAAAGAAATAAGAATGTCCAAATGGAGTAATATTTTTGCCTTCCGTAAAACGTTTTCCCTCTCCTTGCCTGCATTTCCTTGACCTATGTCACAAAAATTGCCCCAACAAAACTGAAAATACTAGAAGTTAATCGAAAAAATGCTCAGTTCTTCCACGGGTCGTTCTCTGCTCTCACTTCTGAGGGCTCAATCACTTCCGTCTCTGAGGCACCATCAGGACTCCCATCTGATTCTGAAGCGCTACTGTCTACTACGGGCTCAGCCTCATCGCTCTCCAGCCGGCCCCACCTTCCACCAACAGCCATTGCCATCATGTCATATATCTTGTTACCCAAATCAGCTGGATTATCCGGCTGCATCGAAAAACCGAAGGTATGAATAATGGAAGCAAAGGTACTTTTTGAACCCTAAAGAAAGAAGGGGAAAAAATATGAATGTTTTGAGTTACTATATTTGGTAGGACTTACGGAGAATCCACTGGAGATCAGTGCTGTGTCGTACAGGAGGTCTACAGTACTCTTGGCCTCAGTACTCTCGGGTGCATTTTTGCACGCAGCCTGCAAGTGAAAATAGCTGATAGTTGGAAAGACACACAAGACCACATAAACGAGCAATCATGCTCCCCAGAGCCCATTACATTACACAAGATCCAGTAGCAAACCAGTGCACGAAGGACTTGCTTTTGATAAAATGGTTGAAAGATCACTAATCAAAAGAGAAAAAAAGAAGTCATTTTCTGGCTAGCATTTCGAAACCTATTGGCCATCAGTGTGCTAGGTTGGTGTCTGCTGCAGCCGAGACACACAAGCAGAAGCCTATAGGGTCGAAAGAAGCTTCTCGAAAATCAGGTTTTTCAGGTGTCTTAAAGTTGTGAGCCCTTAACTAGAAAGCAAGTGACAAGCAGAAGCCAGGGTCCAAAAGAAGCTTCTCGAAAATCAGAATTTCCAACGTTTTTAAAGTTGTTTTTAGCCCTTAACTAGAAAGCAAAAGTAGGGCAAACGATTGCAACTAAAAGGAAAAAATTCATAAGCAGCAACTGGAACCACTTCAAGGGCAGCAAGCACCCCTCTGAATAGAACATGCCACATCAAAAGGAGATTACAGTGATATATCAACAAAGATTATAAAATGTTTGTTATAATCTTATCTTAACCGAAGTTTCAGTCTTGGTAATTACTTACCACCTTTCATTTACAAAATGAAACCAAAACCTTTAGGTCCATACATTTTGCCAGGCATCTTTAACTTTCTACGACTGTTAAAGTAGCATATCCTTTACCTATATTACCCTTTTGGTTTCAATTGACAACTCAATAAAAGTTAATCAGCATCAAGTAGAAAAAATCTTACGTTCAAGTCTTTGATGATGGGATGATCAGGATTAATCTCCAATATTCTCCTTCCTCTCATGAACTCCAAGCTTGCTGTGTCCCCAAGAGTTTGTGCTTTCATCAACCTGCAAATGATGAGAAGGGAATTTCTTACCTCCATGCAAACAGCATATGACTATAGACGCCTTGTATTTATAACAAACCTTTCCATATTAGCAGACCATCCAAACTTGCCAGAAACAAGCACACATGGGGATGTGCTCAGACGTTTTGAGACTTGGACCTTTGCAACCTTATCACCAAGTTGCTGTTTTACCCAATCACAAAGAAGATTGTAGTCTTGCTTAGTTTCATTCTCTTTGACCTCATCCTCATCACCTGTTACAAGGTCTTACATCAAGCGAGAATATGGAAGCCAAAAGTGCCATAAAAAGAGTGAAAGTGAATAAAACAGAACAACAGGCATAAACAACCACACCGAGGATAACAATCACTAACCAAGATCCAAATCTTCCTTGCTGATGTCAACAAATTTCTTCTCTTTATAGGTTTGTAGATTCTGGATGGCAACTTCATCAATAGGCTCAACTAGATATAAGACCTATAAACAAAAATGGATCCGACCAACAATTAGATACAGATGCTACAAGCAATCACAAAAAATGGATCAGGCACTCACCTTCTACCCCAAAAGAAAACACATGCATATGCAAAAAATAGAGTGGGGAAAAAAAAAAGAGAGACTATCATCCATGGCAGGAAAAATACCGTTTGACGTACATGAACTAGAACAAGAGAAGTAGGTTATTTATTTAATTTACAAAAACACCTATGGATGGGTTTGCGCCATTTTGTCCCACCACAAAATGGCCAAATGTCAGTTCTACGCAAGGCACAACGTCCTCTTATGCTAACAAGTGTTAGAAATCAGGATGAAGTGCTTACCTCAATATCTTTTTGAACCAGCTTCTCCAAGAATGGAGCAGTCTTGGCACTTTGCACACTGTCAGTTGCCAAGTAATAGATAGCTTTCTGGTTTTCACCCATATTTTCAACGTAATCATCCAAGCTTATCAGGTCCTCCTCACTTTTGGAAGAGAAGAATCGCAAAAGCGGAGTGATGCGCTTGTGATTACCAGAATCCTCAATGCAACCTAACTTAATAAACTTTCCAAAGTTCTCCCAGAATTTTTTGTAATCCTGCAATAAAATATATCATTTCCAAGTCCGAAATCTAAGCTTTGGAGAGAAAATTATGCTTTCAGTTTTCCAAACCTCTTTATTTTCACTTTCAGCGATATCTTGAATCATGTCAAAAGTTTTCCGGACAAGCCTCTTTCTCATTATTCTCACCTGCAAATTTAAGGAAGAATAGAGCCAATAAATATTAAATTATACTAATATTTTTTAACACGATTGCCAAAGTTTAATATCAAAGAGATTCATAAAAGATGGATAAACACTTTTGAATACTATCATAAATTTATTCATACAAAATACAGAAATAGCCTTACAATTCGGCTTTCTTGAAGGATTTCTCGGGACACATTAAGGGGAAGGTCATTTGAATCCACCACACCCTTCACAAAGCCCAAGTAGCGTGGAAACTGCAAATTCACAGAAAAAAAAAATGAACCAATTTCCAGCAGGAAACTGGTAACTATATACATGCTCAAATGAAAATTCAATTTGGTACTCCTCAAATTTGAATTTAACTACAACCTCTGAGAAAACCAATTTCAAAAATCATAACTTTATCAAGCAACCAACGAAGTTAGGAGAGAACAAACATAATTTGCTTAGACAAGAAAAAACAAAGTACCATTCCAAGTCAAGGAACCCCATGAACAAATAAAGTATACAAAAGGACACAATGATAAGAGGCACCAGGCCCTACAATATAATAAGTGACATGCAGTCTCATGAACATGCAATTCAGGAAGTGAAGTAAATGGAATTCTTTGTTTGACAATAATTAATATCTATTTTCTGGCTGACAACTTCTTTCATTCCTACCCATTCTTCTATTGACAAAGATAACACAATGGTTATTAACCAATAATCAAAACTTACCAGTTCACCATCAAAATCATCAGAAATAAATACTCGTTTCACATACAAACGTATGTTCTTTGTCTTCGGATTCGTAATGTCTTCGTTATTGAGAGGTGCCATGCCGGGAAGATAGAGGACACTTCTAAACTCCACCTCACCCTGCAAATACATTTCAGAAAGGTAAACTACCATGAGTGGTAAGTAAAAACATATCTAAAATTATTCTAAACTCCACCTCACCTGCAAGAATATTTTGGAAATATAAACTACCATGCCTAGCAAGCAAAACCATATATAAAATGATTCCCATAACTATAACCGCAGTACCTCAGTGGTGAAGTGAGTGTATCCAAGCGGATCTAAAAATTCATTAAAGGTCTTCTTGTAGAACTCATTGTACTCCTCCTTTTGAACTTCCTTTGAATTCCGCATCTATGATTGGAAAACATAAAGTAAGAGAGCATATAATTAACTCAAAATCGTAACACAATCAAATCATAAAGTATCAGAGGCAATACAGGAAGGTATCATTCAACAAACTCACCCATATAGGTTTTGTCTCGTTGGTCAACTCCCAGTCCCAATACTTCTCAGTTTTAGTTTTCTTGGCCTTTTTCTTCTCAGTCTGTAAATACATGTAAACTGAGTACCATCCAAAGTTTAAACTACAAACAGCAGAATTCATAATTTCAAGTTGTTACCTCTGGTTTGGTTTCTTCCCCCTCTTTTGGTTCTTCCTCTTCTTCCACCTGCCCAATGTCACTTATAACTATTAAAGGCTTGGAAATTGACGAAAACAAATGCTCAAAAGCTATGACTCGTTGCAACCACATCTAAATTGACAATTCATAATATATGCAACGTTCCACAACCACCCCGATATATTCAACTCCAACAAACAGTTCAAAAAAGTGTCTCAAAACCAATTTACTCACCTCAATAGTTCTCGATTTCTCTTGCCATGTATAGATAGGGAACGAAATGAATTGTGAGTAATTCTTCACCAAATTTTGAATCCTGGTTGGCTCAGAGAATTCATATTTGTCATCGGGCTGCAAAAAAAGTTCACAGTCATGGGTTGCATACATGCATATAACAATTAAAAAAGAGATGTCTGGGAAATCCATATCAAAACCCTTGATACTAGTTTATTTTGCATTTGCAAACCCAAGCCTCTTAACCTCTAGGTTGTGGGTACAAGTTTGGGACAGTTACTTTCCGCCTTTAGTGCTGAAGGTTAAGTCTGTAATCTGTATCCCATCTACCTATCTTAGACAGTCATTAATGGGTACTAACTGAGTGTACTTAGTACCTCTTCTTCTTAACAAGAAAACGATACCAACTTCACTACAATCTACAGATGCACAGTTTTCTCGGAATTTCCTGGATTATTCTCATCCCTCAACATTAATGCACCTCAAACAAATAAGACATAGACACACCACTACCTTTTATCAAAACATCAACATCTTGGTAACTTCCACACAAGGTAAAACATTTAAGTTAAGACTCCAATGGAGTAAAATAGAGAAGTATATTACCCTTAAATAGAGCGTGATTTGAGTTCCACGGGGAAGCAGCTTTTCAGGATCAGTTTCCTCCCTAATCATGTATGAGCTACTGTCAGCTACGGATTCCCAAACATATTGCTTATCTGAACGTGGACTCTTAGTAGACACTTCCACCTGATCATAAACAAAAACGATATGAACCATCTCATTAACATGTCAGACATCAAAACAAGGTCCTCTATCTACACACTGTAATGGGACCATAAAAACATCAATCCATCCTGCACCTTTTCTGCAACCAAAAATGCTGAATAGAACCCTACACCAAATTGACCTATTAAACCGTTGTCTGCTCCCAGATCTTTATTTTCCTACAAAAAAGACTCAAATTACTTAGTTCCAGCAGTAATGAACATATTCATATTCTCATTCATATGAAGTCAGAAAATGGAAATAAAAAATAGCTCAAGGAAAGCGAACTAAGTACCTTGAGGGCCTTGAGGAATTTTGAAGTACCACTCTGAGCAATAGTTCCAAGACAGTTAATGAGCTCCTCTTTTGTCATTCCTATACCAGTATCCCTACAGTAGCACATAAATCCATGAGAGTGGGCCATTTCCGATTAACCAAAAAGGCGTGACATAGACATAGATGCATCATACGTTATAGTGATGGTCCCATTGTCTGGGTCAGGTTTGATGCGAATCTCTAGTTCCCCAGCATCGCCAAGTAAAGAAGGGTCGGTCACACTTAAAAATCTCAACTTATCGAGAGCATCACTCGCATTACTGGCACGGAAGAACAAAATCAGGTCAATGAATAGATTTGCACCAAAAAAAACCTTAAAATGTCTGCAGGAAAGTATTCGCATGAAAATGACAACAAAGACATTTAGGCTTCCTAACTGACAAATTGTAAATCCAAATTATACAATGTACGCTAGACAAAAAATAAAGAGAAACGTGCATAACAACGTGAATACATTGAAACTCAAAAATGTACAAAATAGCAACACTCCATACTTAAATTATGCTTTTCATAAATTAACATATTACAAAGCATTAACGACTTACCTACCTATGCATCTTCAATTGCACTTGACGTGCTTTTATGTCATTAAAAGCATCGATGATAGAATCAGCTTCAAACCTTTAATTTTCGCAATATCCTTCTCAATGTAAGTGAGTTAAAAACTTGCTAAAAGTTTATCCTCCATCGTGTTGTGGAGTCTAGTATTTACACATTTCATAGTTACAACTTAGATTTCATCAAGATTACTTAGAATTCCCAAAATCTCTTCTCCTAGAGTTCTTATTTTCTCGAAACTACCTTCAAAGTCTTGACGATGTGGGATTTTTTGTGCCGAGAGAGAGGGGGGGGGGTCTGGTGTGCCATGGAGATTTTTTAGACAGAGAGAAGAAAACGTGTAAAATTCTCTTAACGATTGGGGATTTTTGTAGGTAAAAACTGGGAGTCAAATAATTGAGTACTTACTATGTTAACCCTCAAATTTTATGTTTTGTTATATTTAAGCCATAACGTTTAGAAATAAACGTTGGTAAGGTTACTAACTACTTACTATCATTTGATTTTTTTTTCCCAAAATACTATAGGGGGGCAAGTCTCTATACTTTTATAGGAAATTTTTATTTTACACATAATAAGTAGAGTTTTCTTTTCTTCTTGCAGGGGCGACCGCCCCTACTGGCCCCTCCCTGGCTCCATCCCTGATTTTTAGGCTTCCTATCTGACAAATTGTAAATCCAAATTATACAGGGAAAAGTTGTAAGCAGAAACAGAATACAGATGCGTCATGAAACTGAACAGTACAAGGAGAGAGGACGTGTTGTCACCTAACAAGCTCTCGAAGAAACACCTCTTTGTGACTGTATAAGCTATGAACTATCAAATCCAGTAGGCGGCTGACCTGCAGTTCATTCCAAGTTTCAAGGTATTCGATATTTTAGGGAAAACCCCACAAGTAGATAGAAAACAAAAATAACTTCAATACCATGGAAGACCCAAACAACTCACGAACTAGGCTACCAATACACCCCGGTTTCAAAAAATAAGAGGGGGAAAATGAAAAAGAAAAGCAAAAACAACTCTCACAGGGTACACAAGGTGCCGCCTCATCCTATATCTGTCACCTAAGCATTTGAATGAACAATTCATAAGTTCTTTTGCTAAGCGAAAAAGAATTACTACTTTTCACCAAGCATTCACAAGTTCAAACAACTTATAGCAACCAGGCTCAGAAGCTCCTACTCCAAATTCCACAGCAAATTCATCTGGATGCTATGTCATTCTGAATGAAAAATAACCGTGAAATCAAAAGGCAAACCCCATGGTCTCTCTTACCAGGAGAAAAGGTTATAAATTGCTGTCTTATCCATTATCTGCAACCCTAAGCTCCCAAATGGACACTCTTTTCAAACTAGCAATAACAAGTCCATAACAACTTATAGTAGCAGATTTTCTTATTCAAATTCTACACGAAATTCATGCTAGGTGTTGCGTCATCCACTCATTCTGAATGCAAAGTGAACTAATTTGCACCAAACAAATCGCCGGTTTGCGAGATTTTAAGTTATAATCGACTTCCTTCTTGAATTCAACAATGCATTGATTTCACAGATCATCTAAAGCTTCCTTAGGATTTACGGGGGTCGTGTCGTTCCGAATGCAAAATTCTAAACACAAACACCAAAGCTTCCTTAGGATTTTGAAACTAAAGTTTGCAAACCCAAGATTCAAACGCCATATTCTTCCACTTATTCCCTTCCATCACCAATCAGACATACATACTCACATAAAACCCACATAACTCAAAGCATAAAAACATCCAAACTAAAAGCAACTGGGAAATCCCCAAGATTCAAACTTCATATTCTTCCACTTATTCCCTTCCATTCAGCAACCAGACATACATATATACACAAACCCAAATGACCCCAAAGCATAAAAACCTCCAAACTATAAGTAACTGGGAAAAACCCATAACTCAATAACTTCTGAAATTGGACGGTATATTCAAATTTGGTCCCAAGTAGTAAACAAAAACCCAAGATTCAAACTCCATATTCTTCCATGGATTCCCTTCCAATCACAATCAGACATACATACATCAACTCGTTTAGTAAACGAGCTCCTATACTATACTAAACGAGACAAGCTCGACACTCAAAAGGCTCGGCTCGGCTCGACTTGTTCTTATAGGCTTGGCTCGTTTAAAGAGGCTCGTTAAGTAAATTAGCCAGGCTCCGGTGAGCTCAAGTTTTAGGCTTGTTCAATAAACGAGCAGATCTCGAACTCGTTTGCAAATTGCACCCCTTGAATCAGCAATCAGACACACATACACAAACCCAAATAGCCCAAGACCATAAAAATAGTCAAACCAAAAGGAACTGGGAAAAAAGAGAGGTTAAAACACACCTCGGCTTGGTACTCGTGGCGCTCGCCGGAGGCCTCGGGGACTTCTTTCTCCGCAACGGCGGCCCCGCCTGCGGCCTCGCAACGGACCGCCAGCCCCGTCTCTCTCCTCTCAACCTTCCACTTCAGACCGGATTTAGAGAAGCTGTTTCTTAGACCGTTTTGAGGGATAAACGCGCTCCGCCTGGAGGGGAAGACTCTGTTCACCGCGTTGGTCGATGAAAACGAGGGGAGAGAAGCGACGGAAGCGGAGGCCAGGCTTCTGCTTAGAGCAGGCGCCATTGATTGGAATTGTGAAGGTTTTTTCGAGGCGGTTTTTGTTGCGTGAGGGGAGAAGAGAGTGAAGCGTGCAGAGAAACCCTGATTGGGGAGGATGGGGTTTAAGGAGTGAGAGAAGAGGGTTCTAGAGAGACAGAGAGAGAGAGAGAGAGAGACGGGGGATTTGTTTGGGAGATTGTGGGGGTCGGATTGTAAGGTGGAGATGCTGCCATTTCAGCGACCTTTATTATCCTCCTATTTTATAATTGTCCTTTCATTTTTCAAAAGAAAATGATATTGGCTTTGTTCGGTTCTTAACTTAGTTTTAGTTTTAGTTTTATTTTCAATCATTATCTTATATATTTCTTCAATCATTACCCTATATTTTCAATTATTAATTTCATTTCTCTCTCTATCTCTCTCCAATCATTACCCATATTTTCAATCATTACTCTATTTCTCTCTCCACCTACTACCAAAACTAAACTAAACTCCCAACCAAACACAACCATTAGCACTCCAAAAAATATATTTTAAAAAACAAAAAATGGCTTTAGAATTACATTAGTTTTGGAGTGCCCGCATCAATTTTTAGAGTGCCAATATCATTTACCTTTTTCAAAATGCATATTCCGAATTTTCCGAGAAGAAACCTACTAGGATTATGACTTAACGGCCCGTTTGGATGGAGAATTTATTTTGGGTGGATATAGAATGAGGGGAGATTTGAAGGTGGATATGTAATGAGGAGAGATATGTTAAGAAGGGTGGCCCCACCTCTTAAGAAGGGTGGATTTGTAATGAGGTGTTTAGATGATTTTTTAAAAAGGAAGATATGAAAAGTGGATATGATGAGATTAGATATCGAATGACTGAATTGCCCCCACTTTAATTTTTGTGCTGCTCAAAATTGATTTATTTCATATTTATTACTCCCTCCGTCCCAAAATGGATGTCATTTTTGACGTTTTTTTCTGTCCCAAAATGGATGTCCATTTTCAAAAGTAAAAGCATGGAAACACTTGATCTTCCCATTTTGCCCTTGTCTCTAACTATTCAAATTATTCTTAACAAAAGGCAGAAAGAAACTTCAGTACAATTCATTCACAAAAGCCAACTTCATCACGTGTTCACTTAAGTGCACATTTACATTAGCAGAGCAATTACAAAAAACAAAATGAGGAAGATCATAACACGTGCATTTACACTTTTGCATATACACAGCCCTTCAACATTAATTTTCATGAATTCCCAAAACTACACTGGTTGAACAATGCCAATCAAGCAACTCTCCAACTGAAGAAGTTTGCAAAAACATTTACCTAAGCTTTGCGGAGATTGACCTGAAAAAGAAAGAAAAAAGAAGTAGACTTACTGCTCAATCAATAATGAGTTATGTTTCTAAGTCCAAACTGAAACATAAAAGAACGAAGAATTTTGAGAAAAAAACAGAATTTTATGGAGGAAACCATACCTGACCTTCATAGAAACTTAACCTTGTAGTTGAACTAGTGCATTTTCTACAATAGTTTGATCACAATGAAGTTGAGAAGGAAGAGTGCCATCTTCTCTCAAGAGACGGAGTTTTCCCATGTGTGGCAATTTGTAATTGTTCCCTCCATAAACCTTCATTACCTCAATCATGCAAGTTTGCAAGGTCAAAAACACTCGATTGAGGTTTTCGGATGAATATTTTGTCAAATGATTTCTCTACGGCATTAACAAGGGCATCAATGGTTGTCGGGGCTTTTTGATGTTGCAATGATTGGATCGCCCTAAAAAATCCTAGATCCAAAACATTCATGTCCGGGCTTTGGGGAGGTTGAAACGATAAGCGAATGTCAAATCCTTCAGCGCTTGCAGCTTCGAGAAATTCAGCGTCAAATCCTTGAATGTGTGGTTTCGCATTATCTTGTTGAATATATATGGTCTTTGTTGCACTACAACGTGGCCATTTAGAACGAATAGCGGGCAAAACCTTTTCAATCAAACATGAGCGAATAACATCCTTCGTTACCGATGTAACCACCCTTGTCTCCAATGTACCAGCAGCACGGTTTTTGCTATTCCTTTTGGCTGGTTCTTTGTACGTGAACGGGAAAATCCCAATCTTTCCCGAAAAATCTTCATTTCCATCTGCATCAAAACGTGGCCGAGCCACTGCTGCCATAAACATGACTTTCGTAATGAACCGTTTGCTCTTGCAAGTACGATACGGCTCTTCTTCTTCGGGAAGCAAGTAATATTTCTCTGATTCTTTGGTCATGTAGAACCATTTTTCATCAATATGCACACAATCGTACATACCTTTAAATATCGGTTCGGTATCAAGAGTGCTTGGCTCAAGCATTGACAAGCAAAATCGCAACCTTGCTCTTTTAATTTCTTCCGACAGATGAGGCTTCAATGGGTTGGAATGTGGCCTTAATGCACCTTCTTTGATCGGCCTATGAAGTGTAGACTTTGAAACCTTTATGGCATTTGACAGCGAGCGGATATTTGTTCTTTGACTCTTACGAACCTCAGCGACTTTGTTGAAGTTGATTTCAACTCGCTTGCGACTGACTCTGCCCGACAAATTAGAAGACACATCAACTACCATTCTGTTGTGAATGCAAGCTGTTCCTTGCTCCCAAATCCTACGAATAGTTCTTGCACTGACAGAATATCGCGCAGCAACTCCCTTTACAAAATCGCCTTTCAATTTTCCCCTTTCACTTTGCTACCAGAGAGCTTGAAAAATTTCCTGACGGTGGTGTTTGTTTAGGTGGTTTTTTTTCTACTGGGAGTAGCAGACGTTGCACAAAGTGAATCCATAATTTCCTTGAATAGGGGAGATAAAACAAGAGAAGGAAATTTTGATCAGTGGACTGAATTGGTAGGTAGAATAACCTTGGAAGTAGGAGAGAATTGGAGTAGGAAGAGGAGAATTAGTAATTTAGTAGGAGGAGATTATGCAGTTGGAGTAGAAAAGGGAAGGATAATTATCCGTATTGGAAAGAGTTTGAGTTTGGGGGGAAGTGGACTTATTTTTGATAAGGGAATTTTGAATTGAGAAGGAAAGTTTAAAACTGGACTCCAGAATATTCTTTTAGGCGCTCTATTTAGAGCAGTTCAAAATTGGTAATCAGTCAAATTGGCGCCTAAATTTTCGGGATTACTCCCTGGTTTCCGTTTGTGGGAATAGTAGTACTCCAAATTGATTTTTAAAATGGAAGGGTAGTTTGGGAAAGTTTATTAGAAATGGTGCAATGATTTTGTCAAGATAAATTTTGAGTTTCCCAAAAATTGACATTCATTACGGGACGGAGGGAGTAGAATATAACTGATACATTTTAGGATTAGATAATTTCATTTTAAAATACAAAGAGAAAAGTTAAAACATGTTTTTCATTATAAAAATAGTACACCAAATTTAAAAAAAGAAAAGAAAAGAAAGAGGTTAATTGGAAAGTGAAAAAATACACACAGATGCAGTATAGGAGAACCACTCCCTCTTGGATATATACACTGATACACAGAACCACTCCCTCGAATCCCTCCTATACATACACAGGTCTCTCTCTCTCTCACTCAGATCTCTTCGCCGCCGACCAACTCAGGTCTCACAAATCCACTTCACTCCCTATTTCCAAAAACCCACCCACAGAGCCTCTACAATCCCCTCGTCTTCTCCGTCAGCGATCATCTTCTCAAGGTTGCCGTTGCTAAAGAGCAAGGTTGCTGGATTCTCTCTCTCTCTCTCTCTCTTCTTCGTAGAAAACTGTGTGGGGGTGAGGGTGGATTTGGAGGGATAAAACCGTCTCAAACCTCCTGGATTTGCCAACGACGGGGTCTGAGCTCCCCGTTTCAAATCCACCTTCAGCCGGACTTGAAACCTTTACAGTATTTATCTCCACCTTCCAAAAAATCTGAACCAAATACCGAATTTAGTGGACACCCGGAATACAAATCAGGGAACTCACATGTCCCCCTTCATCTCCTCCATCCAAATAGGGCTTAAGTGTTAATCAAAAAGTCTATTGGTACAGAAATTTGGTACAGATTTTGTACATAGATTTTTTATGGGACTTATTACGGGTTTCACACAAATGATTTGAGCCGATCATGTAAAATATTTTTTAAGGGCCCCTGCAAAAATTCAGGTTAATTCGATACTTATAGGTGTTCAATCCAATTATCTAATTTTTCATTTAGATTTCAGGATATGAAAAAATTATATGATTGGATCGAATATTTATAAGTATCGGATTGAGCTGAGTTTTTGCGAGGGCCCTTGAAAAAATGCTTTACATTTAGTGAATGGCTCAGATCATTTGTATGCGACCTGTAGTGGGCCCCACGAAAAATCTATGTACAAAATCTATACCAAATTTCTGTACCCATATACTTTCTGAGTATTAATGTAGGATAGGACCCCTATTTAAGTCCTCTAAGAAAAGAAGAAATTATATATCCATCATGTTTCCTAGATTTATATAGGTATCCATTCTATTAGAATTGAATAGTTAAGTCGACATTTTGAAATTTAAATAATACCTAAAACACCTTTAATCATGACAAATATAAAAAGCATGACAAATACAAAAATTATGACAAAGTTATCTGAAATCATGACAAAACCATTCGGTAGGGCTGCCCGCGGATCGATTTTGTGCAGATTGGTCCGGTTCCCAATCTGATCCACTCTTTGCGCATCTTTTTCTCTATGTCAGTGATGTTCTACAGATGGTTCAGTTTGGATGTGGTTTAGGCAAATTGGTTGCGGCAGATTTGAGTATACAATTTTTTTTTATATATACCTAAAAATTGAAAATTAAAACCCCAAAACTTCAAGTCCGTCACAAATTCAAACCAATATAAACCAACATTACATAGAATTAAGTTATATTCATTCACCCTAAAGTCCAAAAATAAACTATTACATCATCTAATTAAGTAACATTCGTCCATAAAAATTTTTAAAGTAAAAAATGACATCATAATAGAGAAGGTTATTAACATTTTCAACATAAAAACATTATAGAAAATATGCTCATTACTTTATTATCTGTGAAATTTTGTTCAAATTAATCAACATCATTCATAATCTTCCGGAGAGAAATAGGAACATTGCGGATTGGAACCGGAACTGATCCGTATCCGTCAGAATTAGTATTTTTAGATCCATATCTGTCCGTAACATGTCTCGGTTTAGTGCGGATTGGATAGATTGAATGCTTCGGTTCATCCGTTGAACAATTCTACTATCTGGGATGTAAAACTAACTTTTTGGTATTGAAATTCTTTACCATATATAGGTAAAAAAAATCAAGATGTAAAACTAACTTTTTACTTATATAGTGTAAAAAATTTTAGGACCTTAAACTTACTTTTTATGTTAGTTTTATATATTTTGTCATGATTCCGGATGATTTTGTCATGATTCCTGTATTTGTCATGATTCCGAAAGATTTTAAGAGAGCTGCTGTGCGAACCAAATTAAATAAAGGTTATTTAATTGGGTCTGCGCAACGACTCTCTTTAAATGTAAAAATATATTAAGGACTAAATGGGTATTATTTAAATTTCAAGATGAAAACATAAGTTTTCAAACCTACAAAAATTAGGACTTAAGTATTAACGTAGGATATGATCCTTATTTAAGTTTCCTAAGAAAAAATACTTACCCCGCCCATTTTGTTTGTTTATATAACAGAAATTCTTTATTTTATTGACTAAAAATGTTTTTTGGGTTAAAAAGTACTGGGTATTTAAATTTTTACAAATACCCTTGTGCCCGATGGCCGATTTAGTAGTACTATTTACTTGGCAGGTATAAAATAAACGGGATAAAATTGGACTCTGGTCGTTTGGTGGTTGCTAATTTTGAAAAATTGCAAATAATTTCGGACTTCTCAAAAAAGAAATGCGAGCAAACAAAACGGGACAGATGGAGTAAGAGGTTAGGCAATGCAGTATGTTCTGAGTCAGCTTACACGTAGCTCAGACCAATATTTAAAGCCGTTTCACACATTTATAGTGGGATAAAATGTTCTCAAAAACTACTGACAAGGTGAATCGAACCTCAGACTTTATAAGAAACAAACTCTTCAATTTCTGGCCAATACCACCAAGGCAACCGAGGTTAAATAAGAGATTAGTATCATAAAATATCAGGAAATTCCCTAAATATCAATTCTACGAAACCTGTCAGATAATTCTTCGTAGATCAAGGTGTCTGCAAGAGAATGTGTCCAATTAGTTTCATTGCACATAAAAAAATGCATGCAAGTTAAACTCTCTTTTTTTTTCAATGAGAGAAGACACATATTTTAAACGTAAAAAAGTATTGCCAAATTCAATTTGAGCCTGGATTTTTGAGCTTTAAGTATTTTATTTTCGCTTTACGAGATATATTATTCTTTTATAATACATTATCTTTAAAAAATTCAAAAAATAAGTACATATCTAAAACATAAGTACTTATTTTCCTTAGCGGAAGGACGGTGTCTCTAGCTCGCTATTCCAAACTAGAGGTGGTTAAATATTTGTTTATTTTATATAAAAAGTCGTTATCATTGAACTTTTTAAGCTTTAATTGATTCATCAATGATATTCCGTATTTTAGAGCATGTACACCAAGGCTAGTTATAATACCTACTCAATTCGGACCTTTATCAATTTTACATATTCACTTTTTGTTTGAGCTTGTACCAACAGTCTCTATCATATTCTCTATCCTATAAAATACTAGTATTAAATTCAATGGGGGAGAGGCATGTCAGTCAATACGGTGAGAAAAACGAGAGACAGCTAGAGTGGAAATATAATTTTTAAATTCACTATTGATGAATAGTGCCTTGCTTAAAATAACGAGGAAATGTGGCCGGCGAAGGTAAAAAAGATTCTTTTATACCTAATCTGGTGCAGCCAAGTTTTTAGGTTTTTCCTCTTTAAAATAGCTAAAAATGGCGTTTAGCTCAACTGATGTACATGCTCACTTGCAATTGATTAAAACAAATTAAACGAATCCACAGATAGCAAAAAGAAATAAAAAAAGTCAACAAACTTTTGTTCCGTCTTTAGGGAAGTTTTCTATCTAGATCTTTTTCAAATCCACTGACAACACGAACCAAAATATCGAAACCCAAAAATTCAGGACTTTTTTTAAAAATCCAATATATATTTAGTCAAAACACCCCATCGTATTAGTTTTATTTTTTTGAATCCAGCTTATTAGGCCTCCAAACACAACTTTTTATTAAGAAAAAAAAAACATTAATTCACAATAGAAAACGAAGAGCAAAGACCTAGTTATTCAGTGGCATTACGCGGTTGGTTAACATGCTCTTTCAGTGCAAATTCTTTTGCGACCAATATATAATAGGAAATTAAAAAGTGACTTTAGCACTCCACATTTAGCTATTGACTAGATTGTGGTCCGACGGAAAAACAGAAGTCGTCGGTATCAGTTGGATATGCTTGACAAGTATCTGAATACAAAACAAAGCCCAGAGTCAAGATGCTTTAACCATGAGTCCACAAACAAAGCCCAGAGTTAAAAGGCCTTAACTACGAGACTCCCCTGTATCTTTTGAGTTGGGCCTGTTTTCACATGTTAGTTCTTTCCCAACTAACACATATTACTATGGCAGCTGGGCCACTGGACTCCTATTTTTATGTGCAGGGGTTCAAACCGCTGTCAGATATTTCGCGTAACTACGCGTGCGAGTGTGAAAGTGACTTTTGAAACCAATCCAAGCTACTAAACTTTGTGAGTGAAAGGAACAAGAGTGCAAAGCGATGATTAAGAGCGGGAGTGAAAGATCCTACTGAAGGATTACATGACTTGGGTAACTGGGTTCAATCTCGCATTTCGTTCCCAATTCCCTTTTTTTTTTTTTTTTGTGCTCACATAAATAATGTCATGTTTGATTGAGTAATAATTTCAAAGGACAATACTTACCTGTTACCTCCCTGGGGAGAAGTCACAAATGATACATGTTCTAAGGATGTGGAATTTCTTACTATCTTGCAGAGCAATCTTTCACTAACCGTTTCCCTGAGACCTAGAAAATATAGTCTCCCAATTTCACAAGACAATCTCATATTTCCTCCAACAAATATTTTCTAACATCGGCAATTATACTAGCAGTCGTTGCGTTTCTTAATTAATTTCTGTCGTAATCGACTTGATATATTTGAATGGATATCATTTTAATTCAAGCCATATCATTATCAAGAAGCAGCACTACAATTCTATTGATATAGCCTTCGTAACTGTACGTAACAAGTTGCATCCGATCAATAAAAAAAAAAAAAACTGTAACAATTTGCATTTACCATTTTATACATACATGCATGGTATGTTTAGCTATATGATGACACTAATAATATATGGTCTAATACCAAGTAATTTTACGATGCTCTCGGTATCATGTGATAACGTTCAACTGATGATGTAATTAAGAATCAATTATATATGCGCATGGGTACAATATCAAACATTGTCCTAGTTGTGTGAGCCAAGAGGTGACACCATAGTATGTGTTGCGGGTACCAGTTGGAAATTTTGGATTTGTGCATGAAGCCTAATATTCTATTATATTTGTGCTAGCTACTATTCAGGAGTTCAACCTGCCCGTCAGGTTGTAGAGGTCTAGTGGGCAGCACCCATAGTGGGGGCTCAAAGGCAATGGCCTTGAAAAAGTATATTACGGTAATTGGTGATAGAAATCCTAGGCTATAAATAGTTGCTACGTATATGTAGCAGCCGATGTAACTCCTAAACTCTCTTCATTCAATACATTGTAAAAGTTGATGTGAGACGTGGATGTTCTCAAATATAATATTGGAGAACCACGTAAAAATCTCACTATCTTGCCTTCCCTTGTATCATTGCTCCATTATTTTTCGCGTTTTTCCGCGTTTTGTGTATTTTTTTTTTTGATCATCAAAAAAGGGGTGAAGGGGGCAATCAGCGTAGCAATCCCCCTTGGGCGTGACCATAGGGGCTCCAAACCTGCCTGTGGAATGTCCGGTTCGAGCCATAGCTACCGTCCGGGAGGACGGGCCATCACCACGGCACCACCTTAGTGCACAGTTGGCAAAGAAGCCCCCTCCCTGGTCCACAAAGCGGGTTCGAAATTAAGCCATGGAACACCACCAGAAATTTGCACAAAGTGCCTCCGGGGCCTCGAACCTGAGCCTGCGTTGGGGAGAGGTGATGCCTTTTGCCACCTGGACTACCACCTCGGTGGTTTTTTGTGTATTTATTGATTTGGTTGATTTCTCAACTAGGAACACCCATGCAGTACCAAATACTATTAGCCCTAAGTACTATGTGCACGTGGTCTTGGCACAACTACACTTATTTCAATGCTCTCCCATTGCAAATGAGTTGAACCCAAGGTAACTTTGGCATTTCAATACCTAGAATCCAACTCAATCCCCACTTCCTAATGTTTAAATAGCTAGCTAGTGGGGATACCGGGGTTAGTGATTTAATGCACTATCAACTTGCTCATGTTCTTCAATCTCTTCAATAGATGTTGCTGTCTCCTTTTGGAATTAGTACATATATGTTGCCCCGTCACACCATTGCATGCAAGGACGGACGCACGTGGTGGCAAGTGGGGTCAGGTGATCCCACCGAGTTTGAAATTACCCCAGGTTAGTTATACACTTTTGGATTATTATGGTAAATTTGTCCCAAGAGAGGTTATACCTTGCCCAAGTACCTCAACAATATTACAATCCTTGCCCTCACAAAAGCCTGTCTGACCCACTATCTCTTTCTCTCTCTCTCAAAACATGGGTGATCTCTTCAATAGAAAACTCTTCGGCTATAAGTTCCGCTAAGATTTTTGGATTTTTTCTTGTTTTGTCCTTATTCCTATTTTTGTCGTGTTTGTTAGTTTTGTGCCTAATTTTTGTGAATTATTGATTCGTTTTATCAAGACGGATCGGAAAAGTAAAAATTATGACTTTTATCCAAATATCTTTTGAAATATCCAAGATAAAGCCCAAAAGCTAGTTTTTTATTGATAAAAAACATAACAGGATGGATCGGGTTCATGGGAATTGGAAGATTTAACTTGAAATCAACCTAGGCCGCCTTCACACATTTTATCACCCGCCCAACCCAACCCGTTCTCCTCAGGGCCGACCCAATCTCATTGGAGGCCTTAGGCAAAATATGAGTGTGAGGGGCCTTTAAGAGTTGAGTATTAAGGTTAAACAATGTGTATTGGAAATTATATTTCTTTCTTTTTGAGATGTCAATTATTACTCAAGAAGGTCTCTAGTGTATACAACTCTAGTATTTTACATAAAATGTAACATATGAGAGAGATTAGTATTATGGAACGATTAATCCTGATATTATCAGATACGAGTATTTTTTTTTGGAGGCATTTTACCTAAAGTAAGGCTTTTTTTTATCAATTCAAATGGTATTTGAGACAATCCATTCTTATGTCAAAAATGATTTGTGCGCGCGCTTTTCTGTTGGATTCTGGGTGGTCAGTGGTCTAGTTATTTAACTAGCTAGGTAACCGAGATCCTACGGCTAGTAAAATGCATCGAGATCCTCGTAATTATTGGATGCTGTCCATAGAAATTGCCAATTATTCAACCAGCTACTATACATGTTTGAAACTTGGAACTGAAGGCAAATATTGGGACCCCCAACTTGACTAGGGAATGTAAAAAACCTTTACAACTTTTAGTAGCAGGAGTAATTTCTAACGAGGATATCAATGTTCAAAGGAAAAACAATAAACGAGGATATCAAGACTTCTCCACTTCCGATCTTTCGGTACGTGTAATGTAAAATCTCGCACCTCAGAAGTTACCAGACAAATATTTTTGAAATTGCCTAGACAAGATTTAAGGAATTCAATAAAATTAGACAAGATTTAAGGAATTCAATAAAATTGAAATGATGGTCCCCTTTTTGAGGTTCCCATGAAAAAAAAGTCATAGACTCATGCAAGAGCTTTGGTCGTCCCAGTTGATTTGAATATTCAAATATACGTTTTTTTTTTATGCGTACATGTGCATGTTGTAGGAATTCTAGACATTGGACAACACCTTTGACTCATTTTCATGACTCTTCATAAATATGAAGTCCAAAATTGCTTTTTGCTCTGTGATTAATTCCTCCTTTACATACACAAAAGGAAGGAAAGAAGGAAGGAGGTGATCAAAGGATGATTTCAATGAAGTCACTAACCTTGCTACTAATCCTCCTTTTGTTCACTGGAAGCTGGTTCTCCACTGCATATCCCTACCAAGGTACATCTCATTAATTCATATGCACAAAGTTTACACTGTGCGAACCAACCAGGGGCTTGCCACAGCCGGCGGGAAGCACTTGGCTTTGCTCCAAAAAGTGGGCAGGGTTCGAGTCTTACCAGGGCCGGGTACCTACTGAACCTGGTGGCCGGGCTGTGGTAGCTGTTCGGTCACCTGGAGGTTTGCGCTCTACAATGGACCGGAGTACTCCAATTAGTGGCCGTGGGGTACTTCCTTTGTGATTTCTGCCACATTCTTTCCCTTCCATTTTTAGGATTGCTAAGAAATACTTATCAATATGTTTATAGATGGAAATCTAGCTAGAGGAGTGAAAGTTGTTTCGACTGGAGAGGTAAGAGCGCCTATTATACTCGTCTTTCACGTATTAATCAAATAACATAAATTACATAAAAGGCGAAATTTCTCAAAGTCTTGTCGTGAGAGAAGCTATGGCACCTGTGTATAGTTTTGCATGTCATTCGTGCGTGATCTAGAGCTGCTCTCACAACTGAACCCCAATGACAAGAGGAAAGTGATCAACTCCTAGCTGTCTGATTACCTCTCGTTTATTACCAGGAAATTTTAGACGACGTGCTTGCTTTCAGATTTGGGGGACGGAAAAGTGCGGCCAACCACTTCAAGAGGCCAAAGACGACAGTGGAAACAAAAGGTGCTGCTGCAGGCACAAGTACCGATCGCGAAGGAAAGGGGTGCTTAAAGTCAGATAACCAAAAGGGTACCGGTAGGATTCTTCTGTCGACTGATTACGGAGTAGAAGCGTCTTACTATGTATCTTACGATGCTGATTACCATGCTGCGATGCACCACCCGCCTAAGAACAACTAATTATTAAGCAAAAAGGAGCCAAGCTTTTTGACGACCTTGGTAGCTTTGAGCTTTTTGTTTACTTTTAACTAGCTTTTTGTTTTCTCAGAATTGATTTTCACGCTTTCTTTTTTTTATAACACGCACTCCTTTGTTTGTCGATTTTGTATGAATTTGCAACATTATCCTTGGATGTATGAAAAAAATAAACCAATCAAAGGGTAATGTTGTAAACTCATTGCAACGACTGCAACAAAGGTAGTCGGGCTATAAAAAAAAGGTGTATGAAAATCACTGTTTTTTTTCACCCTTGGTTTGCGAGATGTCGAGTTTACTGAGAAGTTAATGTGTTTTCTGTGTATAATATTATATATGCTTCTGAGGAAACCAATTTTGGATCTTCAAAATGTAATGGAACAGTCATTCCCTGGTGCAGAAGCTAATTGCTCGGCTGTTTTATTTGGTTTTTTCTTTCTCATTTTTTTCGCTGATTCCTGATTTTGAGAGGATGGGTACAGACTTATGTGTTACTTAATAATACACATAAGTGAATTCTTTCATTCACACAACCATACTGGAATTTCGCCACGTAAGTCATTTGACGGTCTAGGATGAAAATTGTTTTCCCAAAAAAAAAAATTTACCTGATTTTTAAGCAGCCAAACAACGGAAAATGAGCAAAATATTTTACGTCCAAACACACGGAGTCTAGATCTAGATGTACACGGATTTGTCCGTAGATTTGTGCGTTTTGTATTTTAGAGTTAAAGCTGTGTGGCTTTAATTAGGTCGTTAATTGAAAACTTCATACCTGCAAGGCCATATAGGGGTTGGAATTAAGTGTGAGTATCTGTCTATTGGGGTTCATCTAGACACATTCAATTGAGCAGATTTTTTATAGGTCCATTTAAAAAAAATATTTTAAATTGATCAACGGATCGATTCGTTCATTCGTGTGAGACCTGCAATGGGCCCTATAAGGCGATGTACACAGTATGTACGCACCATGGTCGGTACTCTTATCATGCTCGTTTAATGAATTGGGGTGGTAGATTAGTTTAGGCCTTCTGCATGGAAATAGAAAATTCTAAGATGGTGGAATGTCATTTGAGTAACGGAATTGCTCTTTGCTGATATAAGAAGCACATCATTAAAACTGATAACTGGACTGATGTACTCTTTCGTAAGCTTATTTTCCTTAAAAAAATAGAGGCCGGTTCTACTTTTTAGCTTCGGTTTCATCCCAACTCTAAATTCAAGCTGTTGTGGCAAGGAGGAGTGATCAAATTCTTGCTAAATTTAGAAACGTGACTATTCTAAATTTCAACTTGTTCTAAACGTAAGAATCATACATCACGTTGTCATTCCCATCTCTGTCATCCACATCGATGCAATGAAAGTGAAAGACCAACGACAATGACAGAACGCCCCGAATAATCGACCCGTTTGCCACGCTGAGTATCACAAAATCTTTCCTCTTTTCCTTGAATGAAATCTGAAAACGACTTGTAAATTGCATTACGACCATTCCTGATTGGTTGTCTGCGTTTCTATTATCAATAAGCATATCCATTCATACATGATACTCACATATATACACTTCCTCCAGCTATCCGCAAGGAATTCCAAACTGTATCCCATAAATTTCTTTCCCTCTCAAATACCATGTCAAATTCCAGCCAAGAAGGTTTGCACATCCTGGTCTTCCCATACCCAGCACAAGGCCACATGCTACCAATGCTGGAGGAAGAGTATTGGGATCAGTTGAGGAATGTAATGGGCCAGGGGCATGTTTGGTCGGGGCCGCTTTATTTACTTGGAGGGGAAAGAACCTTGGGCCGGGTCAACCCGGACGCGGATTCGAGGGGAGGTGTGATGGGTTGGCTTGACGGGTGCCCGGATGGGTCTGTCTTGTATGTGTGTTTTGGGGGTCAGAAATTGCTGGAAAGCAACCAAATGAAGGCTCTAGCAAGCGGGCTTGTACGGAGTTGGGTCCGGTTTATTTGGGTAGTCAAGTTGCCCGTGACCCAACATGAGGAACACGGGCGTGGAGTTGTTCCGGACGAGTTTGAGGACCGGGTGTCCGGAAAAGGTTTGGTAATAAAGGGTTGGGCCCCACAAGTGTCAATTGTGGGCGGGGTTTTAAGTCATTGCGGGTGGAATTTGGTGTTTGGAGGGAATAACGGCTTGGGTTATGACACTAGCTTGGCCCATGGAGGGTGACCAATTTGTGAATGCTAGGCTGCTGGTGGAGGATTTGGGAGCGGCGGTCGGTGTCTGTGAGGGCGGATGCGATGCCTGACTCAGAAGAGTTGGCTCAGAGTATTGTTAACTCAATGAGTAGGGACATACCTCAGAGGTTTAGGGTGGAGGAGTTGAGAGTTAAGGCGTTGGAAGCAGTAGAAGCAGGTGGGAGTTCCTCAAGGGATTTGGATGGGCTTGTGAGTGAGTTGGCCCAAATTCAAGTGAAGCACTCTGGAGAAAAAAAGGAAGTTTGGCAAAAAATAAGATAAGAACTTCATTTACAAAAAGAAGAGAGAATACAAAGATATCAAATTACCAATTATCAACATGTATGCTAGCATTCTCGCAAATGGTTGTGGAGCAAGTCTAGAAGGAAGCTCTGGTTTATGATGCAACTATGCGACCTAAAGATCGTTGTTGGTGAGATCGATTCCAAATTACCCATCACCCATCGAAACCGGGGATCCTATAGCGAACTTCCAGTAGTGCACCCTGCAGGGCACAATCATGACCACGAGTGTTTTCAACAATCCGAATTTAAAAATAAGAAGAGTTTATCTCTTTCCCGGAAGATTTTATTTAAATCTAGACCGTGGAAAACACTCGTGAAAAGCTTGAATGTATCTTGCAGGATTTTTGATTCCATTTCTAGAAAAAATAAGATTACACAAATATCACTCTTCAAGCTTCCCGTGCTGCTTTCATTTCAGGGAGTTGTTGTTTTTTTTTGGGTCTAACCAGGGAGTTGTTTTTGCTCCTCAGATAACTAAGATCTGGCACTTTCTATATCCAAAAGGTTCTCCCATAGCATTTCACATCTAACAGCGAAACTGCTAGGGGTTAGGAAGTGGAACCAGACTGCCAAACATGTTGACTCAAATTCGCTTTGAAGAAAGAAACCAAACCATGGTGCTAGATGGACCCGGCCAAAAGCCGGACTTGGAATTGGCCATACCAACAGGCACGGACTTTCACTATCACCCGTCTAAAGACCCAAATCTGACTTTCACTATCACCCGTCTAAAGACCTAAATCTGTAGCCTAGCTAGCGCGCCCATCGAATTCCATTTCTCAAACTGGCCTGCTGAATGAACCCGCTTTCAGTCAACTTTCCTCGCCTTAAAGCTTAATCCAGATTTCGCATCCAAGGGAAAATAAATAAACGAATAAGGTTCTTACCACTTGTAGTACAAACACATTCACTCGTAGTCGTAAGACTTAAAATATAATTAGCACTGCCTTGTGTTACCTTTTACAAACACTAAAAAATAAGTACTATCTTTGAATTCTTTCTTATTGGATACAAAAACTCTGAAAAAATAGAGACTCCGAAAAAGAAGAATAAATGGAGCCATGGAGGTGAATCATATGAATACAAAGCACACAATTTCCTTCTACATTCCTGGAGCTTTGATTTCCTCAACAGCTTCCCTGGCTTGTACCGAAACCATGTTTAAAAATCATTCGAATCCGATATCTCTTGTCCTTTCATTTCAAGAAACCGTCAACATCTAGTGGTTGATGGCATATTTTCTGTTTTATGTACAACATAGCGGCCCCCGGTTCATGGATGAAGCACGGCACAACCCTCGAGCCATGTTCCCTTCTTCCTCCTTTCCCTTGCGGAATAAGGTAAGAGCTTACCTCTCAAATTGATGCGACGGTAAACTAGAAGAGTACTACGTGCCATCACTTGTCAACGTAAGATGGAGGCCAATCAAAGAATGTAACTGCCGGATGTGAAGCACTTGATTCGGTCAATTGAAGAAATAAGGAGATTTCAACACCTCTCTCAGATCAAAGTCTCCCCGCTCTGGTAAGGGAGGGAAATTCAACGTAGGGAAACTTTTTTGAAAGCTCTCCAACAACTGTCCACAGGAGAATTTGTCAGTATTTCATAAGCAAATTTCTCAAAGCTTCTTTCTTCATTCTCAAAATTCAATACATAAACTTCATTTTGTTCAATGATTCTTCAAGGAGATAGACATCAATGGACACTGCTTAACATTTCTAAAAGATGTAAAAACATCGTAGTTCAGCGAATTAACACCAGATAAAGGACGATGTTCTCAAACAGAGACAAATTCTGGACAAAACGAGGCCCCATCAATCTCTGGGATTTCAAACCCCGGAGGTCGTGCTCATTATCTGGCCAAATCCCTGTTTTCCATATTCTCAGGGAGCAATGATTAGATTCAAATATAACATTGAAGGGGCTTCACAATTGGAATTCAATCTCTATATTTGTATGTTGCGCAACTTCTGACCAGGCTAAACAAATGCCAAGAGGAAAACTACTTCCAGGATTCTTCAAGAAAGCATTAATCTAAATTTCCATATAAAGAAATGCAAATTTTGGAAGGAAGGTAGGTAGTATCCAACAAGTTGAATACACGCCACCAAGACCAAGTCAAGTCAATTCAAGAAAGAAATCATGTAGTTCAACAAACCAAGCGCTCTTAGAAGTGCAGGGAAATGAATTTCCCTGCACTCTTATGAAAATCAACATCTCAATCGCTATTTCTTTCATAGCATTCAGTTTTACATAAGTTGGTTTCAACAAGTTATTACGAAATATGGCAAGATAGAAAGTGACATAATTACCTAAATGTAGGCTGAATCAAAATGAAATAAACGAGGGAGGCTTATTAAGTTGCATAAAAATAGAAGTACACATACTTACATCTTCCAAAATTGGTGCCTCATAAAGTTCAACAAACTTCTCTCTGAGTATTCTGTTCATTTTGTCAACATCACATGCATGTGTCCAATATGAATCATGGACTCCTGTGACCATGTATTTGTACAAAGTAGTCAGAGTTACTAACACAAACAAGGCACACATAACACACAGATATACCCAATAGAAGATGATGAAGAGGAGGATCACTAAAAAAAACCTGCAAAATTTAAGCCTGCTTCTTTACAGGCAACGGCAGTCATCATCATGTGGGACCCATCAAGAGAGTGAACGAAATTTGGAGGGAAAGCGGTTCTCTGCCTCTTACCCAAGACCTACGTCAATCAGGTAAATAACAGCGTCAATATTTTAATCCTTGGAATTCTTTGTATTAAAGCCCAACAAGTACGGTCACACAAAAGACGGTTATGAAAGGGAAAGAGTATGATTCCAGAGTAGCTTCAAAATCACAGTGGTCAATGAATGCTTCATACTTATGTTTCTCCAACGCAAAGTTATAGGATCATCATCAGTGCACATAAGTACAGCAAGTAAGAACTAATTAAACTAAAGGCCCAACCCCTGATGTCAAGTACGATTAGAAAAGCAAAAAAAGCGATGAAAGCATAGAAGTTACCATGTCAGTTTCACGTTGTAGCGTCAAGACCTGGAGAGAAGTCTTAATCTGCATTAAGTTCAAAACTTATGTTTTAGCGACACATCAAAAGGAAACTGACATAGAAATGAAGATCATGTCTTCTCAAGTTTAATTATAAGAATATTACAAGGTGTCTTCCTAATTTGCGGTATGGTTGCACAACGGGAAGCCCGAGAGGAGTTGTCCATCGTACTGGCTGATTTTCTAAAGCTATAATCTGTTTATATCCACAGAAAGCAATCAGTCAATGCAAATAATACTGCTAGACACATCTCTCTCACAAAAAGAAAAACAAAATGTATGAAACGAATCAGACTTCAAGGCCCTAATCTTAAATTAACCTTCTTGATCAAACTAGAACCTAAAACACATCAAAGAGCCGAATATGCCATCATGCAACAAGCTAAACACAAACCAAAATTATGAACGTTTGGGAACAATAAACAGATGCAATGAAGTAAAGTTGAGTGAGCAACAACAGTAGATATGGACGCATATGGCTCCGATTTAGATTTATCAACTTATTCTGAGTTAAATATCCCAGATTCCTGCAAAACCACATTTATGCAATGAGGCTAACATCATTATCCGAAACAATTATAATCCATTAAGCTCCAAATTTTTCTAAAGGAGTAAACAAGAATCTTCTCTCCACGAAAATCTGTGTAAGGAAAAGAGCAAAGTGTAGCATAAACAAGAGCACAAAAGATTCGGTTCTTGTAAAGAAAGAACAGGATAACTTACCTTATCACTAGGAATTACAAAATCCACCAAGCAAGAAGACAAATAAAAGTTAAACGTGGTGTCTCAAGACCAGGAAATCCACTCACGCCATGCCACCAGTCTTTGGGAAATGTGCTCCATGTCAATTTACAATTCCTTGTTAAAAAATATTGTGTTTGTTTAAAGTTTAAACCTAGACAAGTAATATCTACAAGTAGAAAGAGAAAACCGATATTATAAAAAGTGGAAAATATATTTCATAGACTACTAAGTACGAAGCACGTAATTTGTTGGAGCAGGCATGTCACAGCAGAATGGGTAGGAGACGGGGTACATGAAATTGGTTTCTTACAGCAGTACAATATTTCAGTATATTTGAGTTTTCAGCTCTAGATTGGATTTTTGTAATGGGATATAATTGGTTCCCTAATTATGCGACAGACGAATCCAATCCAGACATACAAAAAATTGCCAAGTACTGACCCTGGTACTTGGAAACCTTTTCTTTTTTTTTTTAATCACCCTCCACATTTTGTTAATTTAAAGCTAAATTGGATTAATTCAAATCTCAGGGCCAAAAATGCATGGGGAAATTGGAAAATCGTACTGGAGATTGAAATATGTGATTCTATGTCCAATGTCAAAAGATCAAAATACTAGATAAAACAAAACTAGCAAACTCAGTTCTACTTACCTTCGCACAGTCACCTAGCCAACTCATTATACTTCGTGCAGCTTCAAACATCTCCCCCAAGGCAATCAAGGTGGTCTGCTCATACAGTGAAATACAATTAGCATAAAACTTATCTAATTACGCGTGTAACAGGGGAAGAGATTCTCAGTTTGGCACTGCATACTTCCTACACTAAAGAGGCTTACATGCACTGCTGAACACAAAATAGAGTACTATCTAACCGGACAGGATTCCATCTCCAATAATGCTTTAGTTTTACTATAGCGGTGTGCTCACTTTTGCCGCGTAACAAGATGCTGCAAACAACTCTGCATCATCTTCAATCGCACAACGTTCTTTTAGCCTCCTTTTGATCTGATCTCGGGCACCAATATAAGTCACACCATATACTGATGTCATCACCGTTTGCTTAACCAATTTCCTATCTACCTGAGGATTTCAAGTTACAAAGGTAGCGAATCAGCCTCAAAGCATTATTTCCTTCAAGCGTAGGCAAGAATAAAAGTTGTGAAGAAAACAATTGAATTGCCGAAAAAAAGGGTTGCTTAGTGAATCAGTGGCCTAATACATTAAGTGTATCTAACTGAGGCAAGCTATCTAATGCACAACGAACTGAATGAACAGAAGAAACAATGGAACCTGATTAATTAAAAGCCTAGCACGCAATGCATTCGGATCAGTTGCAGGATCTTTCTCTGCATCTCTCTGCATAATGTCAAGAACTCTGCATCACAGGAAAAATTCTAATAATGTGTAAAAGATAATATGTATCTTTGGGATATGTGAAATTAAAATAATGTGGAAAGTTCTATCAGTTCTGTTTGCGTTTATCGTCGAAAAAAATACTATATTGGTTTCGTCATATCCAGATGTGAGCGCTGGCTAAGTATAGCAGAAATTCCTGCTTCTAACCAAAACCCACTTCCACAATCTGGCATTGCCCGAACTGCCGTACTTAATGCACTTCCAAAAAGTGAATCGTATACAATTTATTTATTTATTTTGATAAGCAATCGTATACAACTACACGTATACAAAGGCACCAATTTCAATCTCAAAGTTCTGCAACTACGGTCAAACTCAAAGAGGGTCTTAGAGACCAAGGCATCTTATTAGCATTACCCAAGCACCTCGGCTTGGCCAAACAGATGGACAACTTGATTACAAATTTCCATTCATGAGCACCAGAATTGCACAAGGACCATGAGGTAGCCGTTGATGAGGGTAACTACTACCTCGAAGCTAGTAATCCATTAGATACATGTCCTTGTGGAAACAATCTCAAGGCCGACTGCTCACGGTTTGGCAGAACTGATCAACACCACATTATACGTCTGTTCCAAGAAGTGAGATTACTTGCCTATAATGCTAGTCTTTCCCAGTACGTTTCCCTTACATACCAATATAATTCAACTAAGATGGTTTCACCTCGATTACCACTACTCGCTACAATAAGTAAGGTGCCTCTCAAATATCCTAATGGTAGCTAGGTGCTTCTTGTACATGTCAGTTACAAATTCCTTCGACTATTTCCAACACATAATAGTTGCAAACTTCCCCTCCCACATCAAAAGAAAGAACAAAGGGCAATAAATGAAGAAAATTAAAGAGGAATGCAGAACAAAAATAGTTTACCTGGTAGCAATTCCTGAGTAAACATCTGCCGGCTTCTCGCCCACGACAAGGTTGACTGCAGCTGCTCCTAACTGAACAATTAAGCAATTTCGATGAGAAACTTCAATAAATAAATACCATTCGGCTGGATGATATATTACTAAAGATGGAAAAACCGTTTCCAAACAACCATAAGAGCTTGTCCAATGGTGTGCAATACGGGTTGTTATAATTGGATTTAGCATCAAGTTCCTATTTTTCTTCTCCAATGGGGAGGCAAAACAAATATTGTGTGTTGCAAGTAGGGCTGTAAGTGAGCCGAGCTACTCGCGAGCTCGGCTCGGCTCGTTAAGGCTCGGCTCGACTTGACTCGTTTAGTAAACGAGCCGAGCTCGAGCTCGAGTATCCGGCTCGTTTACTAAACGAGCCGAGCCAAGCTCAGCTCGTTCGACAAAAACTCGGCTCGTTAAGGGAGGCTCGGCTCGATAAAGAGAGGCTCGATTAGTAAATTACTAAGCTCGGCTCGATAAGGCTCGAGCCGAGCTCGAGCTCGAATATTTGGCTCGTTAAGTAAACGAGCCGAGCTCGAGCTCGCTAAAGCTCGGCTCGACTCGGCTCGTTTACACCCCTAGTTGCAAGGAATCTTCTAAATATGTATAAGTACTTGTATCGGACACTCGAAGCTTGGCTAAGGGTTTGAGATATGTGCTCGACATGTGTAATTGGATAAAAATGCGTAAAATATAATATTGCACATGAATGCTCATTTTAATTTTACAAATGTCATATGTGCTGCATGGAATCTTCTAAATATAACTACTTGAGTCGGGCACTCGACGCTTGGGTAAGTCTACGGGATATGCGCCCAACAAGTGTAATTGGACACATTCATCTACCATATCTACAAGAGTGAGTTTACCAGGTAAAAATGCGTAAAATATGCTACACGACAATGCTCATTTTCTTTTTTAAACAGCAGTTTGATTTGAAATACATAAAACTGATATCAAGAATATGAATGTTCTCCCCTGCCACCATGTCCTTGGACATGGGAATGAAAAGAATCCGACCGTTGGATATGTAACAGTACCCGATACCAAGTCCTCATAACATACCATGCTCAATTTACATAAAGCAACACCTTAAACCAAATATGGCACAAGATTTTAGTAAATAGTCTTGAGACATGCATACCTTACCCCCGTGCTGTCTGCATGCTCTGAACCTGTGAAGAATGGGCCATGGAGCAACCTTACAATTGATCCAAGGCCCACCCAGGTCGCAATGTAACACGAATACACAGATGTAAGTTTGTACAATACATTTCAGTCAGTAACTGTAACTTCTGTTGAGTTTATTGGCTAACTCAAGAAACATCCTAAGTTCCATATTCCCTCTGTAGCATATTTAAAAAGATATCTCGGTTGAAGGTATAGGGTAAATATTCTAGAACTGCAACAGGTTCAAATTATGAAAACCCTATGAATCCATAAGAACAGAAACAGCACTAGCCAACTCAGAAAGCCACAGCACAACCAGTAATTCCCTACATGGCTACACCAATATTTGTAGGTTATTGATTGTAGATACTTAACGACAAGAACATGAGGAAAATTGAGGCAAGAAGTCACCAATTTGCTGATCCCAAAAAAAAAAAAAAAATTGGTCACCAACTCGTGTGAACTAAGGATAGAGAGAGGTTAATTACCTTGTCCCTTCCAAGGGCAGCATAGTGCTGTAAGCCATTACATGATCCATCCTTGAAAGTGTCAAAAAATGAAAATTTCTTAGATTCAGTTCTCTATAGTGAAGTCCAAGAAATTAATATAACTAGAACAATGAAATCTGACTTATGCTTAGTGTCTTATGATTTCAAAGAACCAAGATTAGGAAATAAGTGGCAAGTGTAGAACTCCAGTCCACCTTAGGAAAGTATAGATGAGGGGATGAGTCCGACCCTTACACACATACCCAAGCCAGACACCCACCTGAGTAATGTAACATATGTACACTGTCCAGTTTCCACACATATTTTGTTCTTGTCTTTGTGACCATTCCCAATGCAAATAAGAAGTAAGGTCTCTTAAAATTTTTCAAATCAAGGAACTTCTGTATAAGTTGATAGAATTTTCTTCATACATGTAGCTGACGTACAAATCCATCAAATACGTTCCCCCTTTTCCAGATCAAGATTAGTAAGAGTCACCCTATAGTACCTGGTGAACAGGCATGTGAGAGATACTGGTCTCTGGAGAGGAGCTTCTTAATGCTTCAGCAAGATTAATACATGCTGCCAAGCATTGAAATGGATCCTCTGAACCCAACCACCAACGCCTCCCTTCCAGAGGCCGGTCTGCAGAGTCAAAGATATCATCCACATGATTCTCAGTAAATGCTATCCGACCGTCGTATGACAACTTGTCCACACCACCACCATACAGATTCGCCAGATGTATCTTGAGCCAACGTAATCCAGACTTTCCAAGAGGACGTCCCTCAGAAAACTCCAATATGCCTCGGCAGAGATCAGAGCCAAGATGATTCAAATATGGGTGCATGGGGTATGCACGACCGCGGAAATCAAGGTTGTGTGGATAGAAGAAGCCATCCTCATCCTTCATCTTTCGTGCAACCTACACAACAATTTATAAGTATGAAAATTGCTCCTATCAAAACACCTGAGACAGGCGATTAGTGCTACAGAAATTCAAAATGGAAGCTACTCACAGAAAGTTTTAGTTCTATATCACATCGCTGTGAATGCCGTTCACTGTTCTCCTTTTTCAAAGCTTTAACTTTCCACTTCCATTTCTTGATTTCAGCCTCATCATCTGTATCTGGTTTCTCTGGTAAAGGAATCTGCAATAGCAACAATTGGAAGTGATTCACGGTCAAACCGATATGCACTGCTACGGCCAAAATAACAAGTGAAAATTAACTCCCTCCCCAAAGGCAGTGGAAAAGCAAGCCCCGACATGCAACAAAAACAAGTATTCATACACAAAGTTAGCCTACATCTTCTCGGTCAACCAAGTCTGCAAGATTGCCTCCATTCGCCCATATCCTGTCTATGACACCAAGAACCCTCTTATTTACTCTCCATTTGGTATTGCCAAGGGTATTAAGGGCCTGACAAAAACAAAGAGAATTGTTGAGACAGCAAAATGAAGTACCAATTCTGACGTCTCAACATGACAATTTTGTTAGACAAGCTCCCTAATCCTATTTGACATGAGAAATGATCATTCAGTAATCAACTAACACCGACATGGAAGAACCAATGTTCCCAAACCTCAAAAACAGAATCTAATTGCTTCTTCGGAGTCCTTTTCACTGCATCCCGTTGCTGTTTTGCTCCATGAGTGCGCATCACAGACGATGGTAAGAATATATATGCTCCTTTGTCATACCTGCTCAAATCAAGAAAATTAAAGCAAGCACAGCCAACAACAATCTCAGCATACACTCCTGTATAAATAAGAGCAAGCTAGAGGTTTGTCTCTGCCTTAAATATTTAGGCAAACATCTTTAGCAGTTGCAATTACTAAGTACTGCCACTTCATAGCTCAAATAAACATAATTGTCTTTTATGTTCACGATTTTGTTATTATTGAGGAGGAAAAAGAACTCTACAAGACAGTACTCAGCCTTTTAACCAGACAAAAACCAATAGTATATTGTGGAAACAAATTACAACATCCAAGATAAAATATTACCATACCCTGTCCAGTTTACAGGCGGTACCAACATTGGCATGTATGGAATCACCATGTGCCTCGCCTGGTTGAAAAATAGAAATAGATGTATAAGGCGGCAAAAAAATAAAATAAAAAATTACTGAAAGAACTGCTACATTTTTAAAAATATGACTACTTTTTTTAAGGGCTGGAAACGTGCTATTACTAGCCATCAGGGTCAGTGATGTGTTGCAAGAACTTCATGAGATACTTACAGTTCTTTCAAGGCCTTTGCGAACTAAAGGGTCACATTCAATAACTCCGTATCTCCTGCTAAATTTCCTATTCAAACAGCAAACATAAATATATTATTTTGATATAGAAAAACAAATATATGCATAGGTATATGTAGGGGGAGAGAGGGAGAGGGAATCAAGAAGGAAGAAATTTTACTCACTGTGTTTCCTTCGTGACAGTCTTCAGAGAGTGGATAAATGCAGGCCGAATATCTGGTGGACCATCTCCTAATTGCTCAACTGGAGGTTGTATGTAGGCAGATTCCATCAACAACTGAATCAAACGGCAACCAACCTGGAAGGTGCATTGACAGGGATAAAACATCTTGACTATTACCATTCTTAGTAGGTGACAAGAACAACCTGGAATTTTCTCAGCTGTAAAGTGAACAAACCTTGACTTGAGCATCTTGGCCCCAAGGTTTTACATCATCGTGTTCTTTCACAATTGCCCTCACTTGCTTCACTTTTTGCTTTTTCATCAAGACGTTAACCTTTTTCCTTAATTTCTGTTCATCTTTAACTACAGAATCAGATTCTTCTTCAGGATTCTTGATCTCCGTGTTCTTTTTCTTTGTCCTCTCCAAAAATCGGTATATCCTAGCCTGGTACACAAAGAAGATAATAATTGAAAAGCAATTTTCATTGAAGACCACAATGGTTAGACTGTAAATGCGTACAAATTCTTTCCTCCCTCACCCCCCCTCTCTTGAAGATAGTAGATAAACATAACCTAAATTGACAACACTATGCCAAAAAGGAAAAGGCATATAATCCCAGTCCGGAAACATATCCATGTCTAAAATTCCAGAACGTCACTCTGGACACAATTATTTATTATTGGACAATAGAGCGAAGAGTATGAGATCATGCTAAAAGGTGGCACATTTTAGGCATTACAACAATGGGTGAATAAACACAGGTTTGCTAAGCCACTGACATTAAACAGACAGTCAACAGAATAATATGGCCAGAGATATAATCTCAGGAACAAGAACCTAGTGTCCAATGGCAAAAATATAATCTCGTAAATAAGCACCTGGCGCCCATATACACAATCTCTAAACAGGCAAACAGGTAGACATAACTCAAAGGGAGTAATGCATGGAAACTATTTCTGTAGAGTATAGAACATTAGGCTCGACTGTAGTTAAGCATACTGAAGATTTGGCAATAAATAGCTTCACAGGAAGGATAAAAACCACAGCTTCAAAGCATGAAAAAGCTTGAACACAAAAAAGCATTGCTACTCTACGCGGTGCAAATACAGTTGAACTATGTGAAAATCGCAAACGAACAGAGAGGAATGAAGCTGACTCACCTCATGCTCAATGGCTTCACCTATTTGGCAAGCAGCTTGGACCACCCTGGCACCACCATGTCCTCCCCCAGTCATCAACAAACCCATCAACTTATGCATCGTAATAACCGCCATCATATCTGCGGGCAGCTGATCAAACCACGGGGCGTAAGCCGTCCTGTTCTTCCCTTCCTTGCACAAGTCCTGCTCTTTAGCAATAACATCCCGCAGCGGTTCGAACCAACCCAAGAACAACGACTTGATGTAAGGCAAATTGGGTGCCAGCTTCTGTTCACACATGTCCACTAACAGTTCCTGGTACTCCTTGGCAGCCTCTTCCCATGCCTCTGTCTCAGTCTTTATCTGCCTCCTCCTAAGCATTAGGTACTTCCCTTGCCCTATCCCACCCACCAATTTCGGCTGCTTTGGTTTCTTAGTAGCCGTCTCAATCAATTCTTGATTTTCATCACTATCTTCTTCTTCTTCTGTTGAAACTAGGGCCTGGGCCACACTTCCATAACCCCTCCCACTCACATAACTTGAATAACTAGCAAAAGGGTTTGGTAAAAATACGATCTTGGAAAGACCCATCTGGTCTTTTGTAGAGAATGATTCACCCGTGTGGTCTTTTGGCCTAATTTTGTCAGGAAAATTCGATGGTTTGGAGAAGTTTATGGGGTTAGATAGTAAGGGTACGATAGAGTAGGGCTCAATGGAGGACTTGGGCTTCTTCAAGGAAGCCTGTTTCAACAAGTTTCTCCACATTTCAAGAAAATGTGGTGGTGGATTTTAGTGGGGAATTAAGGGTTGATGATCGGAATTGGGGTGAACATGATAAAAATTCATGGGATTTTCCCACAAAGCAGAGGCCAAGTGAAGGCGACAATTAGATAGATTGGTAAGTGTAAACAAGATGAGAAATCTTATAGAATGGAAGTGAGATCGAAGAGAGAGAGAGAGAGAGAGGATATGGTGTGTAGCCGCCTTAAACCCTCCCTAAAACCTATATTCTTTCTCCTGCTGCGATCTTCTGCAATTTTTCGAATACCTGACCCGTTAGAACAACTGGGTTAACCGTCGGATTCAGAGACATGGATAGTGATATGGGCCGAACCGATAAACGAATCTAAAGTACTGTTGGGAACTCAAGGAACAACTTGTCAAACAACGAACCCAAGGAACAACTTGTCCAACAACGAACCCCCGGACAATTAAACAAAGTTTGTGCAAATCCCCTGCCCGCTTTCGAGTGGTGTTGCGTGCACATTTTTCAAATAACTAAACGACTCTCGGCAACGGATATCTCGCCTCTTGCATCGGTGAAGAACGTAACGAAATGCGATACTTGGTGTGAATTGCAGAATCCCGTGAACCATCGAGTCTTTGAACGCAAGTTGCGCCTGAAGCCATTAGGCTGAAGGCACGTCTGCCTGGGCGTCACGCATTGCGTCATCCACTCACTCCTTGCCTCATCGGCGGGTAAGTGTGTGGGCGGATATTGGCCCCCCGTTCACATTCGTGCTCAGTCGGCCTAAAAATGACGGTCCCCGATGACGGACATCACGACAAGTGGTAGTTGCCAAACCGTCGCGTCATGTCATGCATGCCATTCTTTGTCGCGGGCTGGCTCATCGACCCCCAAAGTACCATCAACTGTGGTACCTCAACTGCAACCCCAGGTCAGGTGGGATTACCCGCTGAGTTTAAACATATCAAAAAGCGGAGGAAACAAAACTTACAAGGATTCCCCTAGTAACGGCGAGCGAACCGGGAATAGCCCAGCTTGAAAATCGGGCAATCTCATTGTTCGAATTGTAGCCTGGAGAAGCGTCCTCAGCGACAGAGAGAAAGAGAGAAAGATCGAAAATAACAATTTTAGGTTTTGAGAATAGTAAAATTTCTCTTCCTTTTTTCTCTCATTTTCCTCCCATTTTCTTTTCTTTTTCTTTTTTTTTTTCTTTTCCACAAGTTCCAAACAGAGCCTAAGATTTCTCGTTTTACATCATGAAAAAATATTCAGTGCTGGGTGAGTATCATGTGGTGCCTGCTCGGTGCATCTGAGCTGCCATTGCGTTTTTGGATGGCTCTGATTTGGAGAGAGAAAAAAAGAGTGAGAAAGTGTTGGGGTGAAAGAAAAAAGAAGATTTCAATCCGGGATGGCCCGGATATGCTGAGCGGGTACCACGTGGAATATACCTTCCCGAGACAGAAAATTTTCTCTTACATCATGGTTATTCGTACGTAATTTTTGTAGGAGGAATTCTAAAAAATGATTGAACGCATGAGGCAAATCCAATTTGAACATCTCCCATCAATTAAAGGCTATATAAATTTGGTGCGACATGAGCACTCTTTCCATATAAATTTAAGCTTCTCTTTTCAAATCCCAAATCATGCCTTAATTGTGCTAATTTGAAAATTTTGTTTTGAATGGGTGCCATAATTATCAAAGTATTCACATCCATGAATGTCATTTTTTTATTGCCATTCTCATTTTTGGCCAATGAATAGTGTCATTTGGCCAAAAAAAAAAAAAGAAGCAAGGGTTCTACACCCATGTACGTAATTTGTGAGTGTAGGGTGTTATTTGCCATTTCTTTTGTCATTTTTGAGAAATGGCAACAAATTGGCAACCTAGGTGGTTGCTTTATTCTTTGAGAATAAAGAATTTGTTGTTATTATTATTCCAACGGTGTAAAAAAATGTATGGAATCATTAGCACTAACATTTAACCAAGTATACATTGATTCGTCATGGGGTTTTTTTTCCTAATTCATATAAATCTCATCTATTATTCCGTGAATTCCACTTGTATCCTCTATATTTATTTTTAATCCCTTCTTATCTAATCATTCCTAAAAGTAATCCGATAATCAAACGTGCCCTCAGAACACTGAATAGTCAGTCGGTACCTATAGAGAATTGGGGGTTAAATTGGGTCATGTTTTGGTTCAATCTCGTAGTTTTGGGTTCATCAGTACAAGTATTACGCCATCATTGTGCCACATTGAGCTTACTAGTTCAGAGAAAAAAACTCACTTGTGCAAAAATGTTGTCGTGAAATGAGTAGATAATTTCAACCAAACTTCAGAAAAAAACCGGTGTGGAATTTTTATCGTGAAACAACCAGAGCCTAAATTATACTATCCGTCCAGACTACCCCGACATTGAGGACTTCGGCAACTTCTTGGATTAGGATGACAAATGGTTTCTTCTCTTCGATAAATGTTCTTTTTTCACAGTACGTTAGAGATCATGTCGTTGGGTTGCGGTGAAAGAGCTGTCAAAGCGGCTTGGTTAGGAAAATGCCTGCCAACCTTCCCGATTGCACTGTTTACATCCCTGATAGAGCAAATTGTATGCTAAACATGATCCCAAAAAAATATATATATATTTGTATCCGAAATATGATCAAATAAGGGATATCGTTTACTTCATTCTGGGGTCTAACAATACAGAACCATTGGAAACATAGCAAACTACTAGGAGATAAGTGAAGGGAACCAAAACGTGAAATTCAAGGAGTCAATAACTTATATTTTCCATCAAAGCAAGTTTGAGGAATTTCATTTACAACACCAGTCTTGTTTGACTTCAACCAAGTTGTTGATGCCATATGGAGAACCAATGTCGCCGGCCCGAAGTAGTACGGTTTTTTTTTTTTTTCTCGGCAAACGAAATGATTTTATTACTCGAAAGGGTACATCGAGAGAAAAACACAAAATGAACAAAGCAAACAAAACCATCCAACAGAGAGTTGGACAGTTACAATCCCTCAAAAAGAACTACAACTTGAGCTTTCGAAATTCCATCCAAAAACAACCTAAAGTCCTCCACCGAATAAAACTTGATGTCAAACCTGGACTTCATCCACATGGCAACTCTGGTTTTCACAAGCTCACCCGCCTCCTCGATACTAGTAGTTGCATTGTTGAATACGTAGTCATTCCGAACCAACCATAAGGACCAGAGTGTAGCATAAAAAGAAGCTACCCACAACTGTTTCTCCAAGCCACGAAACCTATTGTCGAACCATCATAAAGCTAAATCCGCCAAAGATGGAGGGCATACCCACACAACGTGCCACCAATCTAGAATCAATGACCATATACTCCAAGAAAACTGGCAGTATAGAAACAAATGATTAGGGGTTTCTAGTTGCAGGGAGCATAGATGGCATGATACCGGTTGATCCTCCTGAATCATACCCCTTCTTGATAGCGCCGATCTAGTAGCTACCTTTTCCTGTACTGCCAGCCATGAAAAGATTTCCACCTTAGGAGGACACAGGTTCTTCCAAAAAGATCCCAAAACCTGGTTCCTAGATAGACCAATCTGTTCCCATTGGTTGTACACTGATCTAACTGAAAATTGTTTATCCGTAGACCACTTCCACTGTAACACATCCTCCTTGGATTGGTCCAATCTGACCGGATGAAGCCGCTGAATTAAATCCTCCACAAGCTGAGTCTCTCGTACCCGCAACGTCTTCCTAAATTGTAAATTCCAATGGTCATCCCCATAACCTCCCTTCACTGTGCTAATCAAGTCTTCTTTTTGGGACGATATTAGAAAGAGTCTAGGGAAGGCTTCTTTAAGAGTACTATCCCCCAACCAGATATTATTCCAAAAAGAGGTGTTCTGCCCAGAATTAACTTGAATTGTAAAGCCCTCATTGATTATAGAACCCACAGTGGACAAATGATCCCCTATCGAGCAAATATCTCTCCAAATATTAGTAACATGACCAGCCCTTGGCAAACATGGTAGCCATTCTCTCTGTGTCAGATTATACTTTCCTCTAATAACTTTGACCCAAAGAGAATCCTTCTCCTTATTGAATCTCCACCACCACTTGGATAGAAGGGCAAGGTTTTGTTGCATCATTCTCCGCACTCCCAACCCGCCAAACTCCTTCTTCTTGGCAATTGTTTCCCATTTAACCAAGTGCAATTTTTTCTTTTCCAATGTATCGCCCCAAAAAAATTGTCTCTGAAGTTTCTCCATTGCCTTCGCCACAGCCAAAGGCATTTTGAAGATAGGCATAAAATAGGTTGGCAGATGGCTAAAAGAAGAATTAATAAGAGTGAGTCTACCACCAGTTGAGTTAATTCTCCTCCTCCACACATTTAACCTTTTCCCCATCTTTTCCAAGACTGGATCCCACGTCTTGGTCCTTCTAGGATTGGCACCCAAAGGCAATCCTAGGTATTTGATTGGCAATGATTCAATTTTGCACCCCATAACCTGGCAAGAGATATCACTGCCTGCTGTGGAACATTGACTCCACAAAGCGAACTCTTGGAAAAATTAATTTTCAACCCAGACATTAGTTGAAAACATCTGAGAATCCTTTTAATATTTGCCATCTCCTCTCTGTCATTATTACAAAAGAGGATAGTATCATCTGCGAACTGGAGGTGAGACACTGTTACCCCATTAGTTCCAACCTTAACTCCTTTGATTATGTTCAACTCCCTTGCTCTTTCCAACATAATGTTAAGAGCTTCAACCACTATGTTAAAAAGAAAAGGGAATAAGGGGTCCCCTTGTCGGAGGCCTTTTTGAGTTTGAAACTCTTTCGATGGAGAGCCATTAATCAACACTGACATGGAAATAGTTGAACAACACTCCTTAATCCATCTACACCATTTGACCCCAAAACCCATTTTAGCAGGTAAATCCAATAGAAATCCCCAATTAACACAATCATAAGCTCTTTCAAAATCAATTTTAAGAATAAGACCCCCTAGATTGAAGTAGTACGGTTGAGGCACTGGTTAATTAGCTATAACTTTGTAAGCGCCAGAGGCGGCTCCATTTGTGTCCTTCCATGGTCAACTGACCATCCAAATTTTTTTTTTGTGCTTAGAATACATATAAATTTTTTGAACTAACCTTACTTTGAACACCCAATCCAATTATCAATGAACACCCAACCCAATTGTTTGAACACACAACCCAAATGTTAATGAATACCCACCCCAAAAATAGCCCACAAATAAATCCACTCGAAATTGAAAGCAATCTGCGCAATCGAATGGGAGATCAATGGATGAATGATTGCTTAATTATTTATATAGAGAGTGATGTATTTGATATTGTTGATAACGAGGATATCATGCAACGGTTTCAAAATATGAAAACTCGTCGAGGACAATTGTAATAGCTTATATACTTTGCTATTTTTGGGTCGCATTTTAGATATTATGTATACAATTAGCTTCACCTAAGGGCGTCCGCACCCAGCAAAGTGTAGACATCTCCTTTTCTGATCGAATTTCGATGATTCGAGCCGCTCAATGTGATCAGAACGTGATTTTAAGGGTCTCGGCGAAAAATCAGCAAAAGAAAGACTGAGAAGAGTTTCATTCGAGAAGTTTTTATTGTATGGTTCCAAAAAAACTGTTCGGATGGAGCCCTTCAAGGTCTTTTTTTTTTGCCGATTTCTGGCAAGTACCCTTAAAATTACGTTCTGAACACATTGAGCGGTTCAAACCATCGAAGTTCGATCGGGAAATGTGAAGTCCTTACTTAAGCTAAGTAAGGACTCCCTTATAAGAAGGAGACTGATTATGTATAACTTTTTGTTTATATATAGTTGTGGTTTCTCAAGATAGTATAGTGCAATTTCTGAACACTCTTAGAAAAATTCCTGGAGCCGCCACTGGTAAGCACCTTGGGTCAGGTGAAGTTCGTCGAAGAAAAGATACAGCTTTCTTTCTGAACAGAAAGCGGCTAGTGCTTTTCCATCCTTCGTTCGAGGTAATGTAATGTTAAGAGGTGGAAGATCCAAACATTAAAATTGAATTTGGCCTACCCTTTGATCTACATCGAAGCCTGGAGGCATCATCGCTTTCACAACTTCAGGAGATACTTTGCCCTTAAATTTGTTAGGTTGTATGCATAACCTGGTTTCGTTTTCTTCACTTGCACAACATGACCATCTTATTTCTTGAAAGCCTGGAGAAGAAACGAATCTATATGGTGAAGTATAAAATTACTTTGGAATAAATAAAAAAATTAGCTAGCTGAGATTGACTCACCATAATCCTTCGGATTTTGCAGAAGCATAAATAACTCTAGTTTCAGGAACCATATTAGCTTCATCGATTGATACAAGTTTTGTTGAATTGAGTTCCGAAGCTGTATATAGAGGTGTTTGACAAGAAAAATAGCGTGTCATTCAAGAATCAACTAAATAATGCAATGGTGTATGTAACTATGCCTTCTATGATATCTTTAGGAGAGGCAAGTACATGTATATGGACTGACAGTATCTGTAAGTAATTTCCAAAAGAAATAACAAACGACCCTCTTATGTTCTAACCTATAAGTTTTGTAATTGTCTTCCCATTTGTGAATCTGGACTGGCCATTCCAAAAACATTCTATGCTATCGGGCATGTAACCTGACTTCAAACCAGATGCATAAACACTCTTGTAGTCACTGTCAAATATCGAATCTCCAAATATGTACAAATTGGGCCCGTCATGGAAAACATACCACTCAAATTCAACAGAAGGTAACTAAATAAAACTAACATGGTCAACCTTTGCTTACTCGATCCTGTTATTTAAAATTCCTGCAGAAGACAATATCAAAATTACCTAAAACTGTATTAGGATGTATGATGAGCAATGTCTATGAGAGCAAGAAATTGGAAAGACGTAAAGCATACCTGAAATGAATCTATTGTTATGGCTCAAATCATTACTCAAGGTGAGATTGATTTTATTGATTTGGACATCAAAGATATCCAACAGCCCCAAAAAAATTAAAAAAATGTAAAAGTCAAAAGCAATTTGAAAACACATCTACAACACTTCATTTTTCTTATTTACTTTGTCAATGACTGCAACCTGAACTAAATTTAACCCAATAATGGGACACTAAGGATATTGACGGCTGAGGTCTTTGTGCAGTTTCAAAAATATTGTAGTGGTCTAAATATTCTGGTTCAGTAGTCCTATATTGCTTAGTTTATTTATTTAATATGTGAGTCGTTTATATAAATAAGATTGTTATGTGCTAGGGTTATTAACACCCTATACACTTATCCTTCCTAAACAACATGGTATCAAAGCGGGTTCACCATCCACCTTAGATATACAAAACCCTAGCCGCCACCCTCTACCACCATCATCATCTCACCACGAAACCCTAAATCTACTGCCAATAATCCCAAACCACCACAACCCTAAAATCACAACCATAATCTTAGCCTCTGTCCTAACCCTAATCTCTTCCATTGAAATCTATCGCTATAATCACTGTTCATGCGCACTGTTCACACGTATTGTTCACGCGGATTGTTCATCCGGATCTCTACGCAACACGTTTGTCATTCAGTTGTTGGTTTGTGGTATATTGATCTAATGAGGGTTGGATATTCTAGTTGGTTGGTTGCCTCTCATTGCACGGTGACATATTTGCAATGAAATCTGATTCTGCTTCTGTTGTCTTTGATGGGTTTGGTTCTTCATTCAGCCATGGTCATGGTCGCAGTCGTGATTTTGGGTATCATGGTCGGATTTTTGGCCATGTTTTTGGTGAGCGTGGTAACATATCTTGTTTTGTCGTCTATTTCGTTGAAGTTGGTGGTTGTTGGTTGGTAATTGAATTTGCTTGTTATTGGTCGTTGAATTCGTTCGTCGTTTGTTGGTCGTTGAAATCGTTCGTTGGTCGTTGAATTCGTTCGTTGATTTGTTGGTTGTTGAAATTGTTCGTTGGTCGTTAAATTCATTCGTTGATTCGTAGAAATCGTTCATTGGTCGTTGAAATCATTGAAGTTGAAGTTGGTTGGTTGTTGAAGTCGGTTCGTTCGTTGAAATCGTTTCGTTGGTTGAAGTTGTTCATTGGTCGTTTATTCTATTGTTTTAACAAGTTGATTGTTTTTCGTTATTGCTGTTAGTAGTTGAGGTAATTGTTTCGTTGGTTACTATGTAACAAGCTAGAGAGTCTCCAGCTTGAGGGGGAGTGTTAGAATATAGAATTAGTAGTAGTCCCACATTGCTTAATTTATTTATTTAATATGTGAGTCGTCTATATAAATAAGATTGTTATGTACTAGGGTTATTAGCACCCTACACACTTATCCTTCCTAAATAACAAGCCACAGTCGCTACATTAAGCGGAAGGCCACGATGCTACCCTCTACGGTTCGGCCCGGAGCTAGGCACCTAGGCTCGACCATGTCTCCCACGACAGCTCCCTCAAGGCTCGGCTCAACCCGGAGCTATGTAACTAGACTCGGCCCGGAGCTAGGCAACTTGGCTTGGCCATGTCTCCCTTGACAGCTCCCTCGAGGCTCAGTTCAACCCGGAACTATGCAACTAGGCTCAGTCAGGATTTAGGCAACTAGGCTCGGTCATGTCTCCCATGACAGCTCACACTAACCGCCTTATCCGCTACGTCACTGGTGATGTCAACCGACGAGTGTCAGACACATAGACGAACCTGGAGAGCAAGCCAAGGACCCTCTATAAATACCAAGGGATAGCAGCCCTAAAAGGTACATCGTCTCCTACCCTCGAAACTCTGGTCCTTTGCTTTCCTCTCTCTGCACTATTCTCATCCTCACGCCGGAGGGCCATTCCGGGGCTCCTCCGGTGTGGTCTTTAGTCGTGCTTCGTGGTGCAGGTTAGGTTCAAGGGAGCGAGGTTAGATCCAGACGAACAACAGTTCCAGAGGAAGCGAGCCACGTTCATCGGAGCCCCACAATTGGTGAACCCGACATGAAATACTTCAATTTTTTTTATAAGAGAAAATAACACTTATAGCGATAAATCTGAAATGATACCCAGTATCTCACCGGTGTAGCTTCATACCCCAGGCAGTTTTGACTCCTAAAAACCGAACATTTAAAGCAAAAATTGTTCCAATATTAATTTCACCAACAAAAAAGGTGAGTTTGTTGTTTGTCCTTTTTGTTCTTCATTTTATCTGAGTAATTCAGCAATATAACTGCAGCAATTGGCCTTTTTTGGTCAAACGGAATGGATCAAGTTTCAGTTCCCTACCTCTGTTAAACTCACCATGAATTTGATCCAATAAATTTATGAGGGTCAGTAATGGTATCTTTCTTAATTTACCCTATAAATAACTCGATAACATTGATAATGCAAATGAACAGTTAGAATCATACCTTCATTTCCAGGTATTTTTTATTTCTCATTGCTTGCTTAGATTTTTGTGCACACAACATTTATTCTTGAGGAGTGTTTTTAATTTGTGAAGTTACCGAAACACCCTTTCACTTTTCAATACTTCCTTTCTGTTGTATCCAAATGGAATGATTTTTGGAAAAGTGACTGGTTAGTAAAAAGGATGTGCAAAAATTGTTGGAGTTTATTTATGTGGCTCACATGCCACTTCAATCCTATTTATATATTACAATATTTATGTTCGTAACTAAAATATGGGTATTAGATTTAATTAAAGTATTGCCTAAATAGTTGGTGACTATTCATGAAAAGGTTTGGTGGCTATTCATGAATAGACATGGTGGCTATTCATGAAAGGATTTAGTAACCAGTATAAGGTTGCGGCTATTAATGAGGTGGTGCTTATTACTTCTTTGATGGAAGGAAGTATGAAGAGTTGTGTCCATTGAAAAAAGGTCCCGATCCATCTATATAAAGGCCTGTAATTACCATCAAGTTGCAAGTGCGAAAACCATTTGTATAGATTAGATTGGAAATCCTACCAATTGCTCTCCGAAATCAATTAGTGAGAGTTTGTGTTGTTGGAGCATATTGGTTCAAGATCGAAACGATTTCCGGGTTTCTTAAGATTTAAACACCATGGCAGAAGGTAATTTTTCCGCTGCGTATTTGTTTTGGTTCTCCCACATTGTTTTTTTTTCAAAAATCACTTCCCATTATATCTGTATGCATCTATATTTTGGGCACCGATATGGATTGATGCATATATATTGTTCTTCATGAGGAGACCCAACCTTTATTCACGAAAAATTATTAAGGACACCTGGAGCATCAATCGTACACATGCAGAAACATTTTATCCATATTTTCAATTTTTTGAGAACCCATTGGAGTCTGGAGATGCTCTAAGTCAACACTCCTGCGGTCTCAATTCGTTAGTCATTTTTTTGGAAATCTGTGTCGTGATTTATGATATTTTATGTCATTTTTGAATTTTTTGTTTAATTAAAATTAGTTTAGAGAAAAACACATATCATTTGAAAATAGTTACTCCATCAAGTAGTACCAATTTTCTATCCGATAAGAATATAACTAGGGACAACAAATGAGGGCGGTGGGAGTATTTTTTATTTTTTGAAATCCCAATAAATATTGTACATGATATGGACATAATGAGATTACTTAAATAGGTTTCAATTCAAAATTTTCTAAGTGCTATCCGTTCTTGTGGGGCCAATACATATGGGGTATTATCCCAACTTTAATTGGCCCTCCTGAAGGAAGATGGGATCGATACCTTGGAAATTTGTTGAAGCCAATCTAAGCTCGCCCTGACACTTTGATTATATAACTGTTGTCATCATGGTGATGATCCACTAACGCCTATATATCCTGTGCAAAATTGGTCTGTATGTTCCTAATTTAACCAGTTTTGCTTTCGTTTTCTTTTGTACAGGTTCGCAAATTAAGATGGCAAGAACATTCTTCTTGTTGGTTAATGTCCTGCTGTAGAGACCCGTATTTTCTTTAAATATTGAAATGTTCATTAAATGACTAATTAGAAAATTACGGTTTATTGGGAGATTAATTGAACCAAGGACTAAAGTGAAAGAATAGAGAGTTGAGGGAGTGTAGGTGTGATAAAAAGATTCATGAGTATAAATAGGGGTGAGTGTTAGATGTAGGAGATCATTTTCTCCCCTTTCACTCTCTCTCATCCGTTCCTCTCCCTCCCTCCCTGCCGATCTCTCTCTCTCTCTCCTCTCCTCACTCAAAACCCCACTCAATCTTGCAAAAACCTTCAAGGATTAACCACCCTCCGGCCTCCCGATCGCGTTCTAGAGCTTGGAAATCCATGGGTGAAGCTCGAATCGGGGTTTCAAGGTTCGAAAGTCTAGGGCTCGTCCAATAACGCGTGAATCTCGTCCATTGTTTTGAGGTAGGAACTTCTTGTCCTCTTTTATATGTTTCCTTGTTGTTTTGGTGTAAAATCGAGCTATTGGTTGTTAGATTTTGGCTATGGTTCGTGTTCTGAAATTCTGCATGAATAGTACCCGAAGCCAATCTGTATCGATACGGATTTTGTGGCGTATCGATACGGGGAGCTTATCTTTTTGGACAGTTGGTTGCGTATCGATACGGATTTTTGGCGTATCGATACGGGGAGCTTAACTCCAGGTTTTGTTCTTGTTGTTCTTTCGTTGATTGTTTTGACTCCCAACCACTTCTAAACCCTCTTGAACACCTCCTAATCGATCTCAAGCTCGTCTATTTGGTTTCCTTTGACCTATCGTCGTTATCCCTTGTCCGTTGGCCTTCCGTTAGCACGAATCTAATGGGGAATTACTTAGTTAAACGTCGTTAAGTACTTATTTGTTGATTGTTCGAATATGTGAATGTTTATGATACAATTTGTGATATCGCTGGCATATTTTAAGATGTTACGTCGATGAAAGTGATCTTGGGAAAGTCTTAGTGAGTATATCGTTTGAGGAATTAGTCGTTTGGATCGGAAGTTGCCTTAGGGAGTCCCGTAGCGCAAGGGGTGGTAATACGGAGACTTAGTTGGGTTTCGTAACGCAGGAGGTGGAAATACGGTAACCCAGGGATTGTAGGGATCACCATGACGCAAGGGGTGGTAACACGGTAATCCACGTGGAGTCGTACGGTAACGCAAGGGGTGGAAATACCGATTGGGAAAAAGTCTTGGGTAGCGAGTTGAGTTGAAAATGTCAAGGTAGCTGAGTCTTGTGACTAGGGTATCTAACCGGAATAGAGGCTTAGTCTATAAATCGATTGATCGTTTGGTACCGAACTATTTCCTTATCTTTCCTGTCGTCTGCACCTATCAACATGTTTGCATATAACATTGGTTAAGATTTTCCTACTGGGCTTTTGTAGCTCAACAAAATCTTTCTTTTCAGGTTCAAACGCCGGACAGTAGCATCATGCGTTGCATGCTTGGATTGTGGACAGATTTTTGGAAGCTTATCTCACTTAGTTACTTTTCATCTTGTAGTAGTCTAGCTTTTGGGTCAAGATGGCTTTGTAACTAATTATTTACGAATTATCTTTGACTAAGTTTGTAACTGTATTTAAGCTAACTTGGGTCGTGATGCCAAAATGTATTTCTACTGAACTGGGGACTTGTCTGTAATTAAACAGGCGGGACATTATTTTTGAAATACGATGGCAAGCGACGTTCCTTTATTTCAATGTAATATTCGATTTATGTTTAAAAATCCAGGTCGTGACACCTGCTCTGTGTCCACCATATCTATTTGTCCAAAACGTCCACCATATCTATTTGTCCAAAACATGTCGTGCAGAGGAGGAAGAAAAGCCTAGCAGATACTTATTTGTATTTGGAGATTCAATAGTGGATAGTGGTCCAAAGAAGGATCATGAAACAGGAATGAGAGCAGGTCACTCGCCTTATGGCGGCATTGAGTGCCAATGGTATGGTAAATTCAGATTCACAAACGGGTGGACAGTTCCAGACATGATAGGTGAGGGAACCAAAAAAAAACACAGTTAATTTGTTTTTCCTCTATTTTTACATCACAAGGAAACATATCCGGGGTTGCCCCGGCGGTCAACACTTGAGACTTAAAAGGTTAGCTCATCCTAAGGTCTCAGTTTTGAGACCCTCCCACGTCCTATTAACCACTTTAAGGCCGGTTCAGACAGATTTTTGCCATGAGTTTCATTGTGGCCCCTAGCGGACGCCAAGAATGGTTCCTAAAAAGTAGTAGTTGAAAAGCGAGTAAGCTTGCACAGACACCTAATTCACCAAAAAGACACTTATGTGATCTTGAAAAAACTATTTGCCCTCAATTTTTCTGTGCAATTCAATTATTTCTTACTTTCCAATGTTGGTATCACTACTAAAAGGGTCTGTTCGGCCAAATAATTAATCTGGCTTTCCCGCCAAATTTTTTTTGTCCTTATTTAAATTTTTTTCGTATCACTTGGCTTATCATCATTTTTTGGGAGATTATTGCATTCTCATGACAAGAGGAATCTAAAAAGTAAAAAATTTTGATCGAAATCCAATTTTTTTTTGAATTTCGACGAAAATTGGCGGGAAATTCATTTTTTTCGTCTTTATTCAAAAAAATTTGGATTTCGACCAAATTTTTTTACTTTTTAGATTCCTCTTGTCATGAAGATGCAATAATCTCCAAAAAAAATGATGATAAGCCAAGTGATACGAAAAAAATTTGAATAAGGACAAAAAAATTTGGCGGGAAATCTAGATTTATTATTTGGCCGAACAGGCCCTAACGCAACTTCTTTTGTATTTTGTGCAGCTCTCAAACTGAACTTAACAGTACCTGTATCATCTGTTGAACTGGAGTTGTTTCCTAGAAATAACGGAGTTAACTACGCCTCTGCATCTGTAGGCATCCTCCCAGAGACAGGGAGTGCTCTAGTGAGTGACTTTAAAACTTGAAGGATTACTTCAATTCGTTACACATACTAGTTTTTTAAGTGAATTATTCCATATTTGCATTTTTTTTTTTTTACTTGGGTGCATAGAAGTTCTAGATCCAGAGCTTGACTTAATAGGTACAGAGATACCAACATCATAGGATTACTCATTTTATAGTACCCTGCCAATGTGGAACTTGTATATTTCCTTGCATCTCCTCACTTGCAGTTGCTTTTGCGCTTTACCGCGTGTGGCCTTTATTGTTTCCTTTGTGTTTGTGTACTTGGTTTGTAAGTAGAATACCATAGTCCAAAAATTGCAGCAATAACCATCTCTCATGGCTTTTGTGGCATGTTGGCCTGTTTCCAATGCATGCTAGTAATGTTAAGGATAGGAGAAAGCATTTTTCATAGCTTTTAGAGCAAGTACATCAGATGAGATGAGGTAAAGTTGAATAAAAAAGCTATTTTAGCTAATCAAAAGGAGAAAAGTACTCCTGCAGCAGCATAGGTAAACACGGTTGTAAACTGCCTCCAGCTACAGTTCTTCGGTAGAAGAAGCTAAGGACTATTCAAAAGTTACCCAATTTTTTATTGTTTCCATGGCCTCTCTCTCTCTCTCTTAACCCCCTCACCATTCATCGCTAGAAAAAATATAAAGTAAAAGAAAAAATGATATTTTAATAATGTGTAGATAAAAATAGATAGTATTGATGCAGTATTGAACATGATGGTTAGCAAAATATATAGGCACTGTTCATTAGCATGTTTAGCTCAAATTTTAGCTAAATTGGTATACTTGCTCTTATTAGTCTTTAGAGTGCAAGATACAAATCAGCAGAAAATATGAGCTTGCTGTGAAAATATATATGACAAACTTGATGCTTCTTTGTTGACTACTTGTGCAGGGAACGAACTATTGCATGGAGGAACAAGTTGGATTTTTCAAGGAAACTTTGGAAAAATTCCTAAGGCCAAAATTTCCGTCCCCGGAGGAACTCTCAAAACGTTTGTCAGATTCTACTTTCGTTATTAACGTCGGGAGCAGCGACTACATGCATTTTCAACTATCTCCAACCTAGCGATTATAATGGTAGTCGCCGATATAGCGGTGATGCATTTGCTGAACTCTTGATAAGGAAACTGGGAAACCATCTCGAGGTACTAGTTATCCAAACCGAAGGTATATAATAAGAACGAGTCCATGGGTTGTTTTTATCCAAACCGAAGGTATATCCAAACCGAAGGTATATAATAAGAACGAGTCCATGGGTTGTTTTTAACCAATTTCGGACACATTTGCCCCCCAATTGCAAACAGTGCACACTGGGGGCTGGGTAATTTGGTCTTTTCGGCGTAGGCAGAAGGAGTGAATAATATTAGGCCACGTTGCCCCCCTTTCCTTTCCTTCGTCTGCTTCAGGAGCAAACAGATAGAGAGAGAGAGGATTTGGGCCGAGAGTTTTGGGGTGCCATCCGATTCCGCTGCGCTGCCGCTTGCCGTCAAGTAACTGTTGCGGCTGAGAATCTGACCGGCACAGCTCACCGATGCCGTCTTCAGAAAACTGAGAGCCAAGTCCGAGAACAAGGTGCGTATAATTAAGATCTGCTGTTCTCGAACGATCTAGGTTTTGCCCTCTCTCTTGCTCTCGATTCATCTGCCGTTGTTCGCAATGACGGTGTGGGTGTAAGCCTGGATTTTACCGCATGTTTTCGGTTTGATTGGGAATTGGGTGGGTATCGTTAGTCCACGTCCCCCCAGGTCTGTTGGGTACAGGTGGATGCATCTGTGGAGAGAGAGAGAGAGCAGTAACCTTCTCAGTTCTCAGGGTTTCTCCCTTCTCCCGTTTCTTTGCTTCTCGCTCTGGAGGAACGATCGTCGAGCATCACCTAGCCATCACTGACAGCAGCGACCGCCGCCGCCGCCGATAGCACCTGCCACCTCCTCCAGCGGCCACCGCGCATCCCTTCGACTAAAAAGCCTCCGCCGGCCAGGCCCGCCCAGAGCCAAGGCCAAGGCCAGCCCAGAGCCCGCCCAGAGCCAAGGTATTCCTCTCTCTTTCTCTCTCTTTCTGTACGCTCCTCCTTCTTTGCGTTTGGTCGATTTGCTCTGTCGACGTACGGATGTCTTCGTTGTGCTTTTTGTTTGTGATGGTTTCCCTGTTCTGTGGTTTGGTGGTGTTTGTTTGGGTTTTTTTGGGGATCCGTGCTTCTTACTCTCCTTCATTAAAATTCGGACATTAATGGCGATGGTGTGTGGCTTGGCTTTATAAAATATGAATAGTATGAATAGTGTGATAGTCGCATACAAATAACTGAATTTACCAAAAATAAACAGTAATATAACAGAGAGAGAAGGAATGTACCTCGAGAGTCTGAACAAATAATTCAAAATTGGATATGGAGAAGCAGATGTGATGAACTCAGGGGAGTTTTTCAGGGTCTGCAATGGCTGCCGTAGCGATCCATGGTCCTTTTGAAAGCTTCGTCTCCAGATCTCTCTCGATGAGGTGAAGAATGATGGAAGTTTGAGCCAGATGACATTAAATTTGAACTTGGGGCTCTCGACCTGCTCAAACCTCTGCAACCAAAATCCACAAACACTTGCATTTGCTTTAGTTTTCTTATAAGCACATTACAAATTTACAATTTCACACATTCTCATGAGGGGTCTGATCCATACAGGGTCTACAAATTGTTGGACTCGTGTCTTGTCTGTGCTTTATGCCGTATGTGTGTGTTTGAACGAAAAAAGAGAAGGCAGTAGACAAACATATGTAATTTGGAATACATGTGATGTTTATCTGTGTATATATGGATCTTAGGTCAGTTCCTAATTAAGTTTTAGTTTTGTTACACCAAAGAATCAGAGTTGTGGTAATTTAAACCTTAATCAGATGAAGCTCTAAGGTTGCCTGGTGTTGTAAACATATATTTATACATGTGTAAAGGACTTAGCTGTTAGGCAAAATGGTTCTTTGATTAATTTGGTTAGGAACAGCCCATTGACCCCGAACCGATTCTAAACCTATATGGGCCAACTCACGATTGAGAAGGTCCACAATGTTTCAATTTCATTGTTGAACATATAATGATACGAAGCAATTGACAAATATATAGGTTGGTCTGACGAATAAGTACGAAAATGAAATAAATCAAATGGAAGGAAAAAAAGAGGTAAAAACCTGGCTGCAGTTGAAGAGCTTCGCATCCTTTCTTACAGATTTTGAGGCATACATTGCCGGATCACGAACATTGTACCTTCAAAATTACCAAATTGAATTGATGCAACAGAATAATGAGCTATTCTTTGAAGCGAGAATGAGTTTGAATATTCCATAAGCATTTGCTTTCACGAAATATTTATACTTGTTGGGTACAAACAATCCCATTATTAAGCATTGCAAACACTCACCAAAGTATAAACTATCCAACAATTCTTTTCACACGAGTCAAACATACTTACAGCGTAGTTTTTCTATGTTGTTCTATGTACACAGTGCACCGCTTCTTCCAACTTCTCATCTCATAAGACCTGCCGAAACAATAAACAATGTGGGGGTGAGCTATAGTCATACCACTTTTGAAAGAGCTTGTTAAGAGCAATTGATGTCCAAAATAAGGGATTTCCTCAAGTAAAGCTGGTCCCACTGAAAGTGGAAGAAGCCGCATGGTCTATTAAGGAAACCACGATCAGTACAAGAAAATATAGCATCAATTCCATGCTATACTTTGAAGATTTCCATGGCAACACTTCCATGTCACGTGACCACCAAACCAAGTAATTACCCAAAACTATATATAAATCAACCTCATAGGCTGATGGGCATGCTACCTAGACAATACACAATGTGGGGGTGAGCTACCACTTTTGGAAGAGCTTGTTAAGAGCAATTGATGTCAAAAATACGGGATTTCCTCAAGTAAAGCTGGTCCCACTGAAAGTGGAAGAAGCCGCATGGTCTATTAAGGAAACCACGGCCAGTTCAAGAAAATATAACATCACTTCCATGCTATACTTTGAAGATTTCCATGGCAACACTTCCATGTCACGTGACCACCAAACCAAGTAATTACCCAAAACCATATATAAATCAACCTCATAGGCTGATTGGCATGCTACCATTGCTAGCAAAAAACATTGTACATTCTAGAGTGCATAAAAATATTGCAATTTATAAAGATATAAGTTGTGTCAAGGGTACTCACCTTTTACATGACCCAGTGAGCCAAGTCCCACGTTCACTTTTCACCCAACAACCATTCAAGGATTATTACCCAGGAACGAGTGGTTGTAGAGTGGTCCGGAGCACCACATGACGATAGTACTCCCGGACTATTGTATAATTTCACCACAAAACCCTCTCTTTTTTTAACCCAAAATTATAGTCTAACGAAGTTGTGTAGTTGTGTATCTACGGCGGTGGCAATTAGTTCTGCAGTTGAACAATTTACGTCACTGTGAGAGCCCTTTAAACCTGGGTCTACCAAAACTTCTTGGTTATCAATTTTTTTTCCCTTAACCTCTTTCTCTAACTATATCTCTACCTCTTTCTATCTCAGATATAGGAATTCTACTCCACGGTGAAGTTTCGTAAAAGTAAGATCTCTAAGTTTTCATTTTTATTCAGCTTCTTGAATTCTAGAGTTCTCATATTTTTGATAAATGGTCAAAGTGAAAGGCAAAACTTGGTGGCGAAACTATATGGAGAGCTCATCAGGTCCATAGAAATGCATATTAATGTGTGTGAGTGTAAAAGATCAAATTTTTGAACGTTGATATTCCTACGAGGACATGGGAAAGGATAGGAAAATCTGAATCTAGGAAAGAGATTCCTTGAGAGAAGCTTCCATAGGAATACACTTCAAATTCTCCGGTTAGAAACTTTACCATGATTTGTTGGCCCCTATTTCAGCTCTTCAACTTTTCTTTTATTAGCAGCCAAATAAAGCATGAACACTTTTGTATGCATAGCTTGAAAAGACTTAAATCTGAGATGGGGTCATTTGAAACTTGAACGAAAATTAGTCAAGCACCATTTTTTTCCTGAAAGTACTCCACTTCTACGATAATAATACTTCTTTGGTACTAAAGTTTTTCAGTGTACTCATTCTATTTTATTCTACTATGTTCATAATTTATGAAGCACTATGTTAAGTCGACGGATATCAATATAGGAAATTCCTTCGTATTATACTCCTCCGTGGATGAAGATGATATTCATTGCTTTTCTGTCATCCGTGGATCGGAATATCCTATCCCATAGATAAATAAGAGAAAAATAACAACAAAGTTGAAGTTAATCGGACACCTTTGATTGGTTCCTACTTCGTAGACTAAATTGTTTAGTTATCATAACTGCAATGAATGGCAACTTCTAAGATTAGTCTGTTTTGAATTCTTTATGCAGGCCAAAAGGACTATAACAGGCTGAGGCCTCTTAGTTATAGAGGAGGTGATGTCTTCCTCCTTGCCTTTTCTGTGATAAGTATGCCTAGCTTTGAGAATATTTCAAAGAAAGTATGCTTCTTTTTCGTTTTTCTTTCAATTTAACCCATCTTACATGGGTTTATCTTTTGATTATCAGGTCAATAATACCCTTAACTTGTCTAATCACATCTTTATGTCTCCTTTCTTTTGCCTTTTGCCCACCTTTTATGTTGGTGAAGTGGGTCCCTGAGTTGAGGCTTTATGGTCCATTAGTGCCTATTGTTCTCGTGGGCACCAAAATGGGTAACTATGTTTTCATCCTACTTGATTTCAATGCTTCTAGAAATATTTGTGATGGATGGTGTGTCTCTTGCTTTTTAATGAAGTTTCCAAAGGTGATTTTTAGTTGACCTTTTTTTTTTTTTTTTTGGCAAGAGCTACGAAAGTGAAAAGTAATGAATTGTCTCCTCCCCCCCTTCTTTTCTATGATAAGGACCCTTTTTCCCTTCCTTTTCTTTCTTTTGACTTGTGAAAACTAAGTGAAGAAGCTTTAATTGTATAATATGACAGTAAGTATTAGTTTATATGTGCACATGAATGTATGTACGTACTCTAAACCAAGTACATCTGAAATTAAGGCTTTCGAAGTTGAGTTCCACGTCTGTTTCGCTGAGGAACTGAATTAGGACAAAAATAGGTTGCTGACGGAACCTTTGAGGTCACCATAGTCATTGGGGACTTGTGTGATGTTATGTGACCTCTCTCTATCTATCTGCCATCTTCATCTTCTGGTGTCTAAAATTGTTCCCTCAAAAGGCAGATTTGAGAGAAGATAAGCAGTTCCAAATGGATTATGCCATCTCTTGTACCATTTCTACAGCACAGGTATGCACTTTGCATTTGCAAGCCCAGTGAAGTGTTTGTCATGTTTAGTATGCAATGACTCTCTTAAATTGAAGTGCTAATATCATAGTATTAAAAAATGTCTTGGAGTTAAAAATGGAATTGTTGATAATATTTGTCCAAGAAGATGAATTAAACTGACTTCTTGACTTGTACCATGAAGTAAACTGCTTCGCTACTCTTCTACTATGTTACAAGAAAAATTAAAGCACAACAACTATAGTAACAATTATCCCCATTCCCAAGAAATGAATTCCCGCTTGTACTGAATAGTAAAATCAGTGGGGCTCCATCAGTTGCTGGCTGGCCATTGGATTGTCCTTTTTTGCTTTTTATTTAATGCTAAACGTATTAAACCACATATTTGGCTCCAGGTTATATGCAGAGTTTTAATTTTTTTCTTCCTTATGATCACAGGGTGAAGAACTAAAGAAGCAAATAAGAGCAGTAGCATATCTAGAATGCAGCTCCAAAACACAGCAGGTTCGTATCACCTCTGTATGCATATGTAGTTACTGACGCACAAACCTTCCTTGAGGACTGAGTCTACATTTGGCATACCGAAAGAGACCATCAAATATTGTTATCGCTAAGTAGTCCATTGACGGATAGCCATAAATAGTTCCCAACCCAGATTAGTGTTCATTCTGAGGTCATTAGCAATAGGGTATATTATTGACTACAAGAGTGACTCCCATATTACAAAAATTGTTCAGTAAATTTGGTTTCCAAGCCTTCAAGTTTCAAGTAGGGGGAAATTTACACCACAGGCTTAGTTGAGGACATGGCTTCTCTCTTCCAGAACAAGTATCCTATTCATGCTAATTACCCGTCTTTGGAATTACGTGTTTTTGAGATGGTATTTGATGAAATGTGTAAATTTCTCACCTAATGAATCATTTAACTGGTAATGGCTATCTTCTTTGGTTGCTTTTCTTTGGATTGATCAACTTGACTTTATTTTCTCTGTATGCAAAGCTTATTTGGCAAGCCAAATATTAGGAGTTAGGTTGACGAGGGTTGATCACAAGACAATACGATTGGTTTAGATTAGTTTGAGAAGGAATCAAGGGCAAAGTTATTTACTGTCATATACCCATCTATGCAATGACAAAGCAACATGCATGAACTTCGCTACGACGATGTTGCTCTAGCATCTTTAAATAGGGCATGTGACTTCACTCCATTCCCATCTGTACTCACTATTGTCTCCATATTTTTCGGACATTAATGGCAATGGTGTGTGGCTTGGCTTTATTTTCGTTATTTTTCCTCAACTATTCTGGCCGCTTTGATGCTTTTTGGCTGTGTATTTGCTGTTTTCGTTTACTGCGTGCGTTGTGCTTTCCTTGTTCTGTGTTTGGGCTAGGTGCTTGGTTCGATTTCAGCTGCTTGCTTAGGTTTTTGTGTTTTGTTCTTTGTTGGGTTTTTTTATACCCAAAAGTGATGCTTGTTATGCCTTCTGCATTTTCCCGTTACTTTGCAGTATAGGCTCTCTAAGCGCCATTTTTCTTGTGCTCAATTTTGGTACTCTAGCTAAATGCCATTGTGCACAATTCCTTCATGCACCCTAGCATTATTGGTAATTATCTAATCTGATTGGTTATTAAAATTTGCATATTTAATCGTATTGTTTCGATTTGTAGTATACAAAAAAATAAAGACAGGCTTGCGCTCTAATGTGTGTTTACTAAAGGAATTTGTTTAGTGTAGGTGTTGGTCGTTGCTGGTATTTGGTAGATATCTCGAACTTTGATCTACCTTGCTCATCGGTGTGCCTCTTCAATTTCTGATCTTATGTTTCACATTTTCAGCTTAACAAACTTTACTTTTGTTCAGAAATTTTTGCAATGCTTTATTTTTGTGCAACTCTTGCTGCATGGATGCAGACGCTTTTTCCAGATTATTGGCAAGACCATTTGTGTGCTGTTAAGACATGGATTGAGAGCTTGGCCAGTTTCTGGCTAATATATTTCAGGCTCCTATTTGTGTACCTTTATTTTGCGCAGAGCTTTGTATGGTTCGAATTGTTCTTTACATGATTTGATTCCAGCTCTTCCTGTGTTTATATCTTTGGTCCATTGTGAGGGCTTCCCGCAAATACAAAAATGTATATTTTGTGTTCAATTTGTTCTGTGTATGTGACCAGAATCAGTATGGAGATGTGTATGAATCTATTTTCGTCGAATCCACATTGATACGAACAACAATAATTCGTTTAGTGTCACTGAATAATGTTCCTTTGTCTAATCTATTGTTGTGGAATTCTGCCATGAATGCTTATGCTGAAGTAGTATACATTGCTGGATAATGTCTTTTTTTCTTTCTTTCTTTTTTTTTTTTTGCTTATCAAGGGTGTCCGAAACATTTTACTTGACTAATCACTCGGCTTTAAGCAGTCCCCCGTCACATGTGCAGGGTAATTTCCGGACCTAAGCCCTGGGGTAACCTCAAGGGAGAGTGAGTTATGGAATTTCACCATAGGTCCAGCCCTTGAGATTCGAACCTTGGACCTTAAGATTCGAACCTTAGACATTCCTTTTCGAAATTCTTTTGCTGAATAATGTTCCTCTTTTGTGTGCGATTATTAGATTGGTTTGGTCAGTTTTTGATGTGGTAAGTGAGAATTTCGATGTGATTTGGAATGTTATTGGATTTTGAAGTTTTACATATATCTGGTGCAGTGGCTGATGTGTTACTGTGCCGGAGATGGTGTGGAGCGGTTATTTTGTTGGGCTCTTCTACGGCCCTGTGGTTCCTAACTTCCTATTTGAGTGGGCAGGTTATAACCTCTTGTCTTTCACTGCAATATTCTGTTGCTTTTCGTAGCCATCCTTTTCTTTTGGGCTAAATCTGCTTCATTACTCAATAGGTGGGTATATGTGCTTTTATACTTTGTTGCACTGCATTCGCTTTATGTTGTTTAACTATTGTCCATAATTAGAATCTTTCTATAGATTTTGTGCTCTTTTAGATCTTATTTCTGCTGTAAACATGATGGCATATGTGTATACAGCGTACTCGTATATTCGATACCCTTGGAATGCTCATTCAGATGTATGGTCCACTAAGTAATAACGGAATGGCATGATAAAATTAACTTATTTTGGTGAATAGTCATTACATTGGGAGATTAAAGAATGCTCATTCCACCCAAACCAAACTCTAACGAGTTGTTTATTTTGTTTGTCTTAACAGTTTAAAACATTATAGATGGGTTGAACCATTGTTTTATGATGGTGGGATTGAGAAATTTTAGCAATAAAATTTTGAGACATCATGTGTGCTCTTGGCAACTTTGTCCTACTTGGAATGTTACCACATGAATACTGAAGCTCTAGGAGGTTTTGATTAATTGCAGTTCCTACCATATTCTTCGCTAATGTTGCTAGGATTTAAACTATGGTTCTCAGGGTGTAACCTTCTTGGTGATATGCATGCTGTTTTTCTTTACGTCTTTCAATGAACTATTGCTTAGCAAAAGAAAATTGCAGACCTTTGCCTCTCCTTCCTAATCTGGAAATTTCTGAGGAATTTGTTTTGAAGGCTGCTGATGTAGCCCGAGGGTGGATGAATCATGATTGTCAGTTCCTCATGACATTGCAGTTGGTCGAAATGTGAAACTTTTCTTCAGGTGTGATTCCTAGATATACCTTCCTTCTCTGTATGCAATCAATTTATTGCCATACTAATGGTGGACTTCAATGTGCCCATGTATTGTGGTTTTGGTCTTTAGGTTGCCTCTGGCTTGTGGGTAATTTCGTACATTGGTAGTTTCTTCAACTTCCTTACTCTGGTCTACATTGGTGAGTTTTTTTGTGACCTTACCCTGTAGAAGTGCACAAGCATTTTAAGAGACTAACTTGATTCAAGCTTGGTTATTTGCTTTGATTTTTACTGTAGGTGTTCTTCTTAGTTTGTCGGTCCCCGTGTTGTATGAGAAGTACCAGGCTCAAGTTGATGAGAAGCTGATTGTAGCTCATAAGATCATTCAGACAGAATACAAGAGAGTAGATGATAATATCCTGACAAAGATGCCTCATAACAACGAAAAGAAAACTCAATAAGTCAGTGTAACTCTCTCTCTCTGTCTCTCTCAACATTGCATGTGTGCTTGAAAAAAGTGCACTTTAGAAACCCCTATGCTAACTACTATCTTCAAAGTTATAATCTCCGAGGGGTCTAAAATGACTGAAGTTTGAAAGGACAAGTTGCTACGTACTTGTGAGTTGAGAATAGATCACGAATACAATGGAAGAGTTATCTTATTTTGTTACTTTATTTCAGCATTGCTGCAATTCACTCTTGAAGTTGGTTTGTTATTCTAGGATGATTTGAGTTGTTTGTTCCTCTCATAATTGAACTCTTTTTTTTCTTTTGAAAAAAGTTCCTGGCATGTTTTTTTTTAATTTTTTTATGAGCATGTGTATTCCTGGCATGTTAAACAGTCAACTTTCATCTGTTTCTTGGTGCTGACCCTCACAAAAGGATGCCACCTTCAATTTTAGTCAACAGCAATCTAGAACATCCTTTATTGATGATTCTATTCTAAGGCACGGTTGTCAATGTAATACAGATCAGTGCACGCTATGTAGCATTGATACAGCCAAGCAACATGACATGGACACGACATCAACAATCCGACATGTAAGTTCCAAAGAAATAGAGGACACGACTTGTTGGGGACACATTTTACAAAAATAGTAGTTATTATTCAATTGTAGGAATAAATGAAGGCTCTAATTTTCTAATATTTAACACTGTATATACCCTAAATCTTACTTTTCATCACATGATTCACAAAAGTGTCCCGAGAGTGTCCAAAGAATTTTTTTAGAGTGTCCCCGAAGTGTCCAAGCAAAAAACATTGTCAAAAAAATAGGAAACTTCGGATTTGAGTGTCAGACGCATGTCTGGAGAGTGTCGTTGTTCGACAATTGTCCGACACCCATAAGTGGCCAGTGTCCGTGCTACATTTTCATCTGCAGAATGGTTGGTTCAGCAGAGGTCATAGGTAGAAGGGCACCACACCATTGAATTGGGCAGGCATGTCCATTTCATGTACTCAATGCTTCTTTGTTAGTATTATTTGAATTGCAGCCTTTGGATTGCCTCAATTTTTTGTATTTTATCTTTTCAAGCGTTAAGTTTGACGAATTTGAACTTTAAATGGTTAATAACTGTTATGCGTGGATTTTGTCCGTCTATGCATGGGATTTGTGTCCTTTGATTAAGTTATGTGGGTGTTTTGTCTAAGTATTTTAAGTATTGTCAGAATTAGAGCTAATTTTAGTCGCTCGCCACCCGATTGGATGGTGAGAAAGGATTAGATAAGAAAACAAAATTATTTCGTGCAAACTCTGACCATTTTTGGGTGAGATTAGACAAGAAAAAGAAGAAACCAATTGAAACAATTTTTTTCCTTTGTGCTTCTCTCTCAAGTTTTCTTGCCAAAATGCTAAATTCAAGTTGCGCTAGAGTTCGGCAATTAAGGTTGTCTGTGTTTAATCTCTCTCTCTCTCTCTGTTCCCAGTTCTTTGCTGACAAAGCGATTTTTGCTCTCTCTGCCATCCAAGCACTTCCTTTTCGCTGCCAAGTGCACTCGGTGCAGGGATATTGAAAATGAGAGTCAGCACCTTGTCCTCAGCGACAAAAGGTATAATAGCATACTGTTCAGTATATATGCATCTATAAAAAGTGTGGTTTGATACACTTGTAGATCTGACACTTCAAATCCCCACAAGGCTTTGCCCTATTTCAGTCAGATCGCAGTCGATTTCGTTTGTTTGGTAGCTGATCTAAAACACCACGAGAAGCCGTCTATGTCCGTTTGCCTCTATTCTTCGAAATGAAAATATGTGATTGAACTTGTATATGCTTTTTTATTGTGCTATTCATGCTTTTGACATTAAAATTTACTTGGTCTTCAGTATGTAATAAACTAATTGTTTAGTTCAAGTATGGACTTTGAAAGTAGACTTGACTACTTCTCTTAGCAACAACTCTTTTTCATACCTTCAATATTCAAAATTTTGAATTTTTAAGATTTCGGTGATGATGAATTTTCTTTCTTTAATTATTAATGGAATTCGGTTTTAATGTTTGGACTATTCTATCATCTCTGTGCTTTTAGGTCCAGATTACTGTTTTAAACCCTTGCTATTGCACTAGCTCTTTTTCATTCCATCTATATTCACAGTTAAGAGTCCTTACTGCAAAAAAGAAAGGAATTTGGATTCAGTGTTAATACTACTTTTGTTCTCATTTACTCATATGTTGAGCTGGTTTTTCCCGCGCAGGATGAAAGATAGTAATTTTTAGCAGTTCTTTGATGTTATGTCCATATTATTATTGTGGTTTATGATCATTCTTTGTTGCCATAAATTTTGTTATAAGCCAACTGCCTAAATCATAATCCTGTATAGTTGAAAACATCTAAGGGGGTTTTGGAAGGACCTCATGTTTCCTTTTTGTTTGTTCTTTACTTCAGTATTTTTCCAATTCTTCCTGTTCTTTTTGGTTCAAGGTAGAACATTTTTCAAAAGGAAAATTGGATTGGATGGGGGTTTGAACATGTGGAGACCCAATAAAGCAGCCTCAAGCTAGACCATTGGGTATGACTGTTGCCTCATATTTCCCCTCATTTTTGGTTCGCTCAAAATTCAAATCTGTTTCCTCAAATATATGGAAGAAAAGAGAAAAGGGTAGAGGTATTGTCTTCAATATAGTTTCAAAATAGAATGTTTGTTTTTCCAAGCACTAGCTCGTAGCTTCTAACGTTGTGCCATTTCTGTTTTCTACCATATGTTTACCTGTCATACTCTTCTCTGTTGATATTCCACCATGCTCTTTCACTTCATAAATTCCATTTCCTTCTCCTCTTCAGGATTTCAGTGCACGTGTATAACTAGAGGCCATTGTATCTGGTCTTCAGTTTACGTGTATGCGCCTCCTTGGCTTAATTTATATGGTTTGGAATTTAGTTCAAAGTGTGTTGGAAGCTATTGGTGTACTGTTAACTTCTTGCTTTTTAGATATCCTTAATTTTGAAAAAATTAAGTATTTAAATTTGGCGAAAACAGATGATAGGTATCTAGCCTATGACGAACTCGCATCTTGGTTTTCCATCTGTCATATTTTTGGGACATGTATTTTGTTTCATATGCCTTTTAAGCTGAGCTACACTTTGGGAGTTGTGTTGCAAGGAACCAATTAAAGATTTAGTTAAGTTCTGCTCAATTATGAAAAAATTAGCTATTTAAATTTGGCGAAAACAGATGATAGGTATCTAGCCTATGACGAACTCGCATCTTGGTTTTCCATCCGTCTTATTTTGGGACGTGTATTTTGTTTCATATGCCTTTTGAGCTAAGCTACGCTTTGGGAGTGGTGTTGCAAGGAACCAATTAAAGATTTAGTTAAGTTCTGCTCAATTATGAAAAATTTAAAGGACCATTATGAGTAGTTAACCGTATAATAGAGGGCATTGTTTCTTGCACAATGATATGGGCTGATGCCAATTGGTTTAAATCTCAATGCAATCTATCCACTGCATGATTAGTTTACTGTTATTATTGTTCTCAAATTTGTATTTTAGCAAGTTTTCGCATTTGGCATGCAGTTTATGCTTATTGGTTTTAGCATTCACCAATTGTGGAGGCAGATGGCTTCTAATACTTCTAGAGATGGATGTTTCAACTGCAATTATCAGGTGCATTGCTATTTCCTATCGTGTGCGTAGTCCTGATATACTCTAGGCTACTCTAGGGTAGCAATCTTTGGCCTTCGCTTCTACACCTTAACCTTAATCATTTTGTATGTGTCCTATGAGATTGTGTGCTTGATCCTTGGATTCTTTGGAGTGCAGATAATATGTAGTGCGCGACTTATTTGAGGTACAGTACTGCAAGCGGGTGGAACCCCAATCCCTTGATCATAGAGTACAAAAAAGAGTGGGAGATAACTTTTTGAGGGAATGATAAGTTGGAAACTAGAAATCTGCTCTGCAATTGTTCATGTTCACTTAACCATGTTAACCTTTTGCTAATTGATTCCTTACCGGTTCAAACTGGAAATCTGTTGTTAGTCTACTCTTGTTTTGACCTGAAACATGGTTAATGTCATTGTTATTTGGTTCAACGGGCATAATTCTCATCCCCACTTCAACGGGCATACTTCAACGGGCATAACTCTCGTGCTTCGCACGAGACAGCACCTAGTATATATATAAAACCTCTCAAAACTTGTCGTGGTTCTTGTTGAAAATAAGTTCCTACATGCAAGGCGATCCAATTACTATGGCGATAAATATCGATCTGTCCTATATATTCGTGTAGGATCTCTACAACCTTGGCGCAAGGAAGATGTTAATTTTCGAAGTTGGCCCTCTTGGTTGTTTGCCACACATTATAAACAAACTCAATCCTATAGAGATAGATGCTTCGAAGACGCAAACAAGTTAGCTTCCATTTTCAACGAAAAACTTGAGACGAAGCTCAAAGAGTTGAGTGGCAAGCTTAAAGGATCAACTTTTGTGACGGCAAGAACTTTCCATCTCATCAAGGATATTGTTGAAAATCCATTTGATTACGGCCGGTGGGTCATTCTCGATCTGAAGGTATAATTGGTTACTGTTATTCGATATCATCAATGCATTAACGACGTTCTATATATGTTTTCTTCTTACGATTGCAAGAAACAAGATGGCCGTGTTGTGCAACTCAAGAAAACGGGACGGGACTATGCAAAGAACCTAAAATACACACTACGTGTCACCGGAGATGATGGCGAAACTCCGGCCGGCGGACCCGTCATATTAATGAGAAGCAATTCTGAAGGGATTGTTTTTGTACGAGGAGCCCTCCTCCTCCCAAAGTGACGCGGCCGAGGACCTCAATCGGAAAACCAGAAGGAGATGTGTGCATGTGAGGACAGAGAAGCATTCGTCTTTTGGGATGAACTTCACCTGACCACAGCTGTTAATAGAATCATAACGGACAAATGCTTTCATCCGGCTTCAGGTGGCATTTGCTCTCCCTACGGTATCTATCAACTGGCAAACCAGAGATGATGATATAAGCAATAGTTGAACTTCTTCCCATGGTCTTAATTTAGACTATAAGTCTAATTTCGAATACATTTAGTTTTTTTTTTTTTTAATTTACTTCTATTTTCGAGTATTTGACACTTGCACCTGGTTTATGAAGTGTGTTTCCTTTTTTCCTTCTTTTTTTTGTTTTTGTTTGTGTTTTTGTTTGTGTGTGTGGTGCTAATACGCTAATTGGTATTGATATTGCACTTGACCCTTGCACTTCTAATGTCGGGTTCGTCTTCTCCGTCGTGATGCTCCCACATGCTAGCTGGTGCTCCAGTCCTTCACATTGGGGCCAGTTAGCACTAAGGAGTACTGTAAAATGTCCTAATTAAATTAACCATTTCACATCATATATTAATACCAAAGAACTTAAGACATTTTCATCATATATTAATCATCCTCGTATAGAACGGAATTAGTTTAGTGAACGGGCAAAATGGAACTAAGATGTTATTTAAAACCAAATTTTGAAGAAATTTCTCATAAAGAATGATTTTTCTGTTGAATATATATATAGGACTGAGAGGGAACAACTTTTCTATATAGTGATAGAGTGTTTTTCTGCATAGACATGCATTTTGAATTTCCGATTGATCCAAAACAATAGAGATACATTTTTCTCTCTCTATTATTTTTGGACCTGGGGTGGCATCCATGTTCCTTACCTCAATCTGTTCTCAATCAAACGATATTGGTTTTACTCTCTTACAGAAGCTTGAGATCTTGTCCCAAATCTTGACCGCGAGGGATTTTTCGGTGCCGGGTGGGTATATCCCACGTGGTATCCGCTCAGGACATTCGGATCGCCTAATGCACGTTTGGACGGCTCAGATTGAAACCCTTTCTGTCCTCTTATCCCAACATTTTCTCTCTCTTATTTTTCTCTCTCCAAATTCAAGTCGTACAAAACCACATTGGATGGCTCGGATGCGCCGACAGGGTACCACGTGGTACCCGCTCGGTACTAAAAATTTTTCCCTTGACCTCAAGTTATTTTTATCCCTTCGATGTGGGCCTCTATTTTTAAAAAGTTGAGCAATTGACGGGCCGGTCCAATCAAGATTTAGGAGGGCCACGTGTTTGGGCTAGTTTCAATTTTCTTTGGGAAAATAATGGCCAATGACGTATTTTGATAATTAATACGAGCACAGCATTAACAAATATTCTTAACATATCCTTAGCGGGTATTAATTATCAAAATATGTCCTGAGCCGTCATTTCCCATTTTCTTTTACGTCTGAGTTGTAATTTCAAATGGGTTAAGCCCAATTCTTCGTTGGGCCCAAGATTTGTTTCAAAGCTTCGACCAATTTTTAATCAAGATCATTTCAAGTAATTCTCGCAACTGTTATGGGTCTAAAATTTAACTTTGCAATTTTGGCCTGTTAAAATGTTTAGCTTTGGTCCTAATACTCAACATAAATTAGTCCAAGCACTCACTCAATTCAAAAAATCTACGGTCGAAGATTGTGAAGACCAAGTTTGCAAAGTTTCATTTCGCTAAGGTTCTTATTTTTTGATTTACGAGGCAGGTCATTCTCTCACAATACATCACTTTTAATTCAGAAATTAGTACTTATTTTTATTAGTACAATCCTGACTCGTACGGTAGGTTTATTAACGACCTTGTGACGAGCCCATGGTAAAGAAAACAATCTATGGACCCAACCCGAACGAACTTTTGAACAGCCCATGGTACAAAGGACCCAACCGACAGAGAGATAATTGGGCATTAGATGTGGAGGTTTATACGGCCCATTCTTCGTCCAATCGTTCTTAGCCTAGCCTGCCATGTATCATCATCCATTGTAAAAATAACAATCTTCCAACATGTCCACCAAATATCAAATGGAACCACGTAAATTCTCATGTTTGTGTTGTGTGATTGCTCATTGATTTAATTTTCTCTACTTTGTAATTAATTGTCACATTGCTTAAATATAAAATTAACACACTGGAAGGACTTTCATGAAACTCGGCCAATTCACTTTATAATCGGCAGACCGTTTTTCAATGAGAGACTATTCTGTGCTCCATGAACATTAATGTTCCTCTCTCTCACGCAAGTGTGTGAGGTCCACACACTTGGAAGTGAGGCCGAAACACTTTTGTAAGAGGGATGAACATTGCTCTTGAAGCACAGAATAATATTTCCTTTTAAATAGCCAGGGTTTTTGGATGTGGTCAATATTTGTGCGAGAAAAGGATTATTAATTCCTCAAAGCCTTTAGTTCCCCAAGTTTTTGGCCAAAAAAAGGAGAATTTTTTGGTTGCAAAATAGTTATAGGGTACCACTCTTAAGGTGGGCTGAGTTCGAGAATTACATGACCTACAGCGAACTTTTTGAATGGACCCTAAAATTTCAATCTATTTTGCAACCATTAGCAACCCAACCATTTGAGATCAGTAATACCCCTAATCAATAACCCAAAAAATTATCATTTAAGCGTTACTTTTCTCACAATTTTAGCTACAAATGTACTAATTAAACTCGCAATTTTTTTCAGGATGTTATGTCTTTAACCTCATTTTTCTTAGGTAATACTACTTCTAGTACTACATTATAGATGGCTGAGAATGACAACTATCAAGAGCCAACACTTAAGCATAACTAAATTAAACGTTAAGAACTACTTTTGATGTAGAAAAACCAAAGGTGGAATTTTGGACCAGTTTCTATTATCCAGCCAAGGATGAGAAGCTTATTTACAACCATTGCTATCAGAGTTACAATTAAATCTCTGCCAGATGATAGATACCATACGGAGAGCAAATGCCTTCTGAGGTACTATTTAGGCATTTGTTCACTAGAAGTTTGTAAGTTGTTGACGTTAGGTGAAGTTCGTCGAAGAAAAGATAATAATTCCTCTCCTGGCATATATACTTCACCGGCTTTCCAATTTGCGATTGACTCGAATTCAATCTAGGGGATGGGACATCCCTTCACATATACTGCTTTTCAAATAACATCTGATTAGAAAGTCGAGGCATAGGCACATCCGATCCAAAGTACTTAGGCCCTCTGTCACATAGCCCGGTTCCATTCGCTTGAGTTACACAACATGGCCACCTCGTTTCTGCAAATTCTGAGGAGGAAATTAAACCAAGTTTGATCAGTCTTTTTCATACACGTAAAGAGCTTGACAAGGAAAAGGACTGAAGATATAAACGATAACCCAAACAGATAGACTCACCATAATCTGCAGGATTTAAAATTAAGCTCTTTATGAGATCGAAAGTTTTTACAGTCACGAATGATGCTCCGTCAAGTTTCTCACTCAATTCTTTGAGCATGACGTTAAGCTTGTCATTGAAATTGGACACCAACTTGTTTATGTCTTCGGCACATCTACTTCTTGGCTTCAACTTGTTTATTATGTATGGATAGCAGCCAAGCGGGCCAATTTGAAAAACTATCATCTTTCTCGCGCCAATGTTGTACAGATCCTAAAATGGCATCGAAACAGGCAAAGAGGGATATTAAACTTCGTTATATATGTACTTTGATCTTTTTGTGAAAACATGCTCGTTGTGATTTTGCATGCAAAGATACCTTTAAATTGTTTTCGAGTTTCTTCGAAAGGAGTTCAGCAAAATCTTCGCCGTTGTGTTGGCGGCTACTGTTATAATGATGAGGCTGGAGATAGTTGTGAATATAGTCGCTTGTGCCTATATTAATCAGATAAACCGAAGCCGACAAGTATTTTGAGAGTTTGTCCGTGGGTGAAAATTTGGCCCGCAACTTTGTCTCCACAGTTTCATTGAAAAAGTTGACTTGCTTCTCCATGCAATAGTTAACTCCCTGCATATATAGCAACCCAATCGATCAGTTAAAAATAGGTACTATCATTTACCGAATAAACTTATTCAACTTTTTTTTTTTGGGCAAAGAAGAAGGAAATTTCGTGCGGCTACCGTGAAATATTATATATATATATGTGTGTGTGTATACTCATGTAGGGTTTATTTTCATTTTTTGAAATTTTGCACAACAAGTATATATTGCACGTACGTAACTCGACAAGTATATATATTTACCAAATTCATTTCTTATTTGACTACGGAGCAAGGACAATCGTTAGTTCAAATCTATTTTTGTTAAAAAAGAGCACTTTATTCATGTTAGGATGAAATTAATGACGTTAACTTACCAATGCCGTTCCTGTCTCCGGAAGAATACCAGATGATGGAGATGCATAATTAATTCCGAGTTGCTCTGTGTTGAAACGCTCGTCCATTGACAGTGGATCGGATACATTGAGCGCTGTAGCTGCACACGCACACTCATACAAAATTTCAACAGACAGAAAAAGTTATATGAAAGTGGTCTATTATCTTCATTATTATCTATTCTTCCTATTGTGTTTTAGAGTATGAAATTTGGCATTGGTATAGTTCATGTCACACCTTAAATATTTGTCGTCTGATCAATTACTATAAATTTGCTTTATGTCATGGTCGAACGGACACGTGATGTAATTTTCTTTTGGGTGAATAAACACACAATATATATATATATATCGAACGGTTCAGAAAAAAACTGCTCGGATGAAGCCCTTTCCGGTCATTTTTTTTGCTAATTTCTCGCGAGGACCCTTAAAATCACGTTCTGCACACATTGAACGGTTCGGTTTTTCAAAATTTGATCGGGAAATGAGAGTCTCGCATTTTAGTCCCTCATTTTAATCCCTCACTTGATCCGTCACCTATATATATATATATATAAAAGTTATTCCTAAGACATACCAAGATCCTCTCATGTGATGATTTCGATCATGTAGTTCATCATATCATACAAGATGGTAAATTCACTATGGTTTTGTTCAACAATATATATGTGCCATTCATTTTTTAGCACTTTAAAATGTTAACCACCCCTGGTAAAATATAGGGAGAGGGAGAGAGAGAGAGAGAGAGGGGAGAAGACATAGATATAGATGTAATCAAGAATGACAACGGGACGAGGCGGCTTTTGCCACACCCCGACCCGACCCCGACCCGGGTAATTTATGGGTACCCACCCTGTCCTTATCAGGGTTTGGGTTTACCCGCCCCGCTCATATTTTTTTTCATTGAAAAAATATGTTCTAGATTCTAAAATAAGTGAGTACAAATGATAAAAGTTTATGAAATAATTATTATAATTTAACCGAAATCTATTACTATCTGAAAGCAAAATAAAAGAAATAGTTACTACAGTACTATTTTATGTGGTATTTTAGTTGTAAGAGTAAAAATACAAGAATAAAAAGTTTTTTATGCATAAAATAATTTTGGGGGTGGGCAGGGCGGGTACCCGAATGGGGTCAATGACAGAACTGTGTATGGTCATATGGGGCCACGGCCCCCACGTTGTTTCAGAATTTTTTTTTCAAATTTCAATAATAATATTTTTTTTAAGAACACCTAAATATTGTATTTTGTATTGCCTGTTATTTAGGCATTTAAATTATTTAAGAATGTGTTCATTTTGAGTCCCAAAATCCAATTTCTTTCTCTACACATGGTCTGCCATAAGTTTTCCTTCAATTATTAATCTAATTTCTTTTTCTGTCTCTCTTAACTCATTACCCAAAAAACATCCCTCAAAATCTAAACCAAACAAAATATTAGATCTTCGAATTTTGAAACTTTAAAATTTTCTTGATTATAGTTTGGCCCCCGCGTTTATCAAATCCTAGTTCCGTCCCTGAATGGGGTAATGTCAACCCAATCCCGATCAGATTTCATCAATTTTCCCCTGACCCTGACTATATCCCCGAAAAATTAATAGTCCAAAATCCCGCCCCGATCGGGGTGGGGCTTGTTGAATTGCCATCTGTAGATGTAACTTACTCCAATATAAGTATAGGAGTACTACAATCATTTAACATTTTCTGTTAACGGAATTAGAGTTGCACTTTACTCCAAAACTATAGGGAGGTGAATTGGTCAAGAGTAAAACACAGGAAGATCATCTACCAAATGACCATATCATTGGGAGGTAATCTGCATTTCGCCCTTCATTTTTTAATCACATGAGTGAGACTACATGAGATCATCATATAAGAGCATTTTGATTTCTTTGAGTACTCTCCACGTTGCTATATACTCCTATAGCCCAATAGATGTTTGAAATTAAGGCAGAGGTCCTACATTCTACATGCATGTATGGCCGTCCCTAATTTTCGAACTATTCTCAAACTACTACACTACATAATTAAGATAACCCACTGGCTTCTCTCCAGTCACCTATCTTCCAAATTTGGTTGGTTCAATTTTTTACCGTATCTTGGGTACATTGCCGATCAACAATTAACGGTAATTAAAAGTGTTCATATCTTTGACGCAGTTGGTTTTGAGAGAAACGGAAGATAATCGAAACCGGGAAAAAAAAAAATTAGTGTCAAAGTTATTGGTGCTCACCTATGTACTCTGGGATTGTCTTCCCGTTGGTGAATCTGAAATTGTCCATAAACATACATTCTAGGCCATAAGGCATATATCCCGTCTTCATGCCAGTTGCATGAGAACCGCTGGGGCCGGTATATATAATCGAATCTCCAAACGCGTACATTTGTGGGACGCTTTGCGATTGGCATGTCATCGAAAACATACCCCAAGTATACCAGAAAACATGGAACAAGAGAACTAACATGGCGCTCGTGTAGTAGCGTTATTCACTTTTGAAATACAAATACGAAGGTTTCCGAATACGAGGCGTGCTTTTATATATACACATGAAATGCATTAATCCTACTTATTTTTGGAGCAAATTAAGATGAACCCCCCACATTAAACTTGAAAAAAATTAAAAGTTCAAGATGAGAATTGAATGGTTAATGGATCAATTCATGGTGCTACGATGTAACAATTAAAAAGAAAATTGACAATAGCGTTACGGCGAAAATGAAATAACAGTTCATTAAAGCATTAGTTCCAATTAAAAGCACTGCTAACGACACATCTGATCTAGCTATTACATGGATTAAGTAGAGCAAGGAAAACATCTTAAAATTGCAACTTAAACTTATAGTAGTACTACTACGGTTTTGCAATCTCGATCTGGTACAACAGAATTAATCACATCCCAACAAGTTTAAAGACGTTTCTGGGACTACACAGAGTCCCGTTGAAGCAATTCAGGGCGTAAATGAAATCAGCTGCTTGGGTGGTGTGAACAGAGTCATAGTAGAGATATTGGCTGCGATCTCGGCACGGCTCGGCCCAGTACGTGTTGGAAAGGCAACTTCCTGTAATATGGGTTATGCCTGCAAAGGCCAAGAGAAACCATGGTACTCGTGAGTGAATCATTCAACTAGGAGAATATAATTAAACAAGTGAACGAATCAAGCGGGGGTTTCAAGTCAATTTATAACTTTTACCATATTGTGCCGTGTTCATCTTCAAGTCCAGTATGAACTGGAAATCATCCCAGGCAGTGAACAGGAACCCGGGAAGCGTCGCCTCCAGCTTCATCAGCATCTGTGGCAGTGAGTTGTTGTAGGGAATGACCAGCTGGTTGATCTTTTCGTCGCAGCAGCTGTCCCCGCCCGGTTGGCTGATCGAAAAGCACGGGGTGCAACCCATGGGCCAAATGTTGTTCACCACGAATTTTCTACCTCCCAACCAGTGCAAAATCTGCCCAAAAAATGCAACCATCATTTCTCTCTGTTAGTACACATTCGTTTTCTGACAAAAACTTTCACAAAAAGAAGTGGTGAAACTCCTTACCGTCAAACGGAACGACAACTCATTCAAGACATACTTGGCAAACACTTCCGGCTCCAGCTTTGCAAGTGATCCATTGTACGTTGGCCTCAAGTAATTGAAGCCGTAGTCGTTTATGCCGAAGGAGATCAAGAAAACAGAATCCCTCAAGTGTTTGATCAAATCTTCGTTGTTAAACAACGTTGTCAAGTTATCAAACACGGTTCGGTTGAAATACACGATTTGCTGGTCAAAGCTCCAACAATTCTAGGAAGATCAAAACAAAAGAAACAAGAAAGTTCAATGTGCTGGATAAATGGAGAAGAAACTTAAAGCGAAACATTTATTTGTATTACCCCATTCTCGTGAATGAGCTGGCCGGTTTGCGGTAGGATTCCGCAGCCGGCCGAGCCGTAGTTGACTCCCGTGGTAGAACCCCCCGCAACGGACATGTTAGAGTAGGGGGGAACAAAGGGCAACCCCAAAAAATTTGCTACAAAAACAAAAGGAAAAACAGAGAGGTACCAAAGAAAAATATATAGAGTAGTCAGAATTTAGTGTAAAGAGAAAGCAAAACAAACAAACAGTAGAAGAAGACGAAGAAGAAAAAGAAATGTTTCAAGTTTAACACTAATTACCGAGAAAATCAGCAATGTTGAGGCCATTGCTCCAGCGAGGGCGAACGGTCGAGTTCAGGTCCATGCCATATGCACCGTTGGGAGGGAGCCGATTTCCACCGTCAACGGTGGAGTCCCCGAATACATACAACGCAGGCGCAAGCTTGACGTTGTACTGTGCATTTGCGGAAGCATCAGTGAGGAAAACGTAGATCAAGACTAGAAGAGCAAGCTGTTTCTGTTTGGATACAGCCATGTTTCGAATTAGAAGAGAGAGAGAGAGAGAGAGATGGTGTGAGGAGAATATTTTCTGTTGAATATATAGAGGCTAGGGGATGTCTTGAGACGGGAGGATTGGAGAGAGAGAGAGAGAGAGAGAGAGAGAGAGAGAGAGAGAGAGAATTCAGTACCAAGTATCAACTGCTCAACGAAACCTTCTCAAAATGAGCTTTTTAGTGGAATGCATAATTCAAAATCACCCTCGATGGTGTATATTCATCAAGGAGGTAACAATTCTGATTTAACCCTTACCATAATCATTGTTACAAGATTCTTGTCTCAAGACCAATTACTTCCCCCCTCCTTAATTAGCCAACACACCAAATTTAAAATTAAAAAAAAACCTAGCATTAGGATCTTGTTTGTAAGTTCCGGTAAAAAAGACCAAGGGGTTGGCCAAGTGGCTGTGGCACTCTTTTATCAGGTAAAATGCCTGAGTTTAAATCCTATCACTGGGAATTACAACACTCCTTCTCTATCACCCCACCTCATATTGATTGACAGAAAAATGAAAAGAAAAGAGAGTTCCAGTAAGATAGTACCCTTATATTCGTTCCATCACTAATGGTCGTTATTAATAGAAAATATAATTGATTTTCTATTTTATAAAGTTATTTCTCAATTAATTATTTTCATAATTTTGGCTTGTGGATTATGGATTATAATGTGAGAATATATGGAAGTGCCAGTTGGGTCAATATGTGCAAATGTTCATGTCAAAGTGGTTTTGTGACCGAAAGTACAATCATAATTCAAAAAGTTCCTTTCAAGGGTGATTCTGAATTATGCATTCTCCAGTTCAATTTTCAGAATGAAATTTAATATAAAGCATTTTAAAATCCGTGGCCACACGCTTAATTAGGATGTAATTCTACACAATACATCACGCAAAAACCGGAGCCATACACCCTCTAACTCTGGAGAAATAAGAACTGCATTGGACATGCATGCATGATTTTTTTTCCCCGCGTTTTGAACTACACCCAGATATAAGCATATATGATATCACCCTGGACAGCATATCCGAACTTCTTATATTTTGTGGTTCACTCGAATATGAACACGGATATAATCAACGGCGGAGAGAGTATAGGGCGGTGAGACCTGGGCCCCTGCTGAATTTCCCTTTAACTTTTTAAGGTTTGCATTCCGCCTCGTAAATTGTTTCACAAACCATTTTCTTTTAATTAGTCTAATATAATTTGTGTATATCTCATTTTTCAACTTTTTTTTGCTTATTACGATTTTTTTTTGGACAGTGTGTTTAAAGGGTGCCTCCACTAAAGTATATTCCTGGATCTGCCACTAAATATTATAACCCCAGATCGTTTAATTATCTGCCTGTGGCCGGATAAAATAACAACCTTCTCCCGGAAGCTAGACAGGTTAATCACAAAGTTATAGGAGTAAAAAATAAAACTCTGAGAAAACAATGAGACACTGGGCTTAGGGCTATAAAAAGAATGTTATAAAGACTGTTTAACGATTTTAGTTCATGTTGGTAGATTTTTACTAATCTCCCGCTAACCCACCGACCGATCGATACTAGCCGAGTTAGTTTTACTCTGATATTGCTAAGCTAGTTTAGTAATGTAGTCCATTTTGAATTTTGGATATAGTTTTATCATAGTAGCTTCCTTTATTTTCTTTTATTACTCGCTCCGTCCCAAATTGGATGTCAATTTTTGATATCCGTGCCAATTTTAATTCCTTATATCTTTCAATATAGATCTCAAAAAATATGCAATATGGATCTTATTTGATAGTTCTCGATTAGTTCTATTATACAAAGTTTTCAAGCTCATGAAAAACATAATAGATTGAAAGACATAAGCGGTAAAAAAATGACACGAGTTTCAAAAATTGTCATCCTTTTTGGGGACGAGGGAAGTAATAATTGCTATTCGGTCTCTGCGGGTAATATTTTGTCTTCTTACAATTTAAAGGTTCTTCTTCTTAGGGAATTAATTATGGGAACAGAGCATAGCTGCATCATTAAGTACGATATGTACATCCCAACTTCCTTTCTGAACTCTAACGTGCCTTAATAAATTGTACTAATTGTAAGCATGCATATTTACTCATTAATACGACGTTCTAGTTTCTGCCATCAACCCTAAATTGTTGTTTGCCAGTGATCCTTAAATCGAACGTTCTTGGATCGATGTTTAGGTTGGATGAAATTAAATTACCTGTTAGACATTATGGTTTTTCATAGTAACATTTAATTACTCAAGAAAAGGACATTTAACTTCCTTTTTATACAAGTGCTGGCTCGTAAAAATTAGAGGTAATGGTCTCATGGGCATTAATTATGATTAGGCTAAAAAGGGGAGTACGTACTTATCAGTTTTTCGCCTCGTGCATGGTTGGATTTGTTTTAGGCCAAGTTCACTCATTACTCTGAAAAACCGTCCTAATTAAAACACAAACTCAATCAAAAGTGTACATTCTTTGTGAAAATTTGATCAAGACAAAATTTAGCAATGCCATCTATGCTTCGTGAAATTTTTAACACGCTAGTTTTAGTGAGATTATGGGGGAGTATATATCACTAGATTTAGCAATGCCATCTATATATGTTTTTTTTTTTTGGTCAGTACGTAATAAGACAAAAGACAAGCAAATGAGAAGTGGGCCCGGCCAGATGCATGTCTCACAGCCTCCTACTCCAAACAAATCACATACGAGGTTCTTCGATCGGCCAGATGTGAACTTGTTGGTTCAAGTGAATAAGGGGGTGAGCTGGAGTTGGCTTTTAAGTACTAGCTAGTCACTACCAGTAGACACTGTATAAACACTCCCGGAGTATGGAGAATTCACATACAGACTAAGCACATGCAATTTAATTCTTTTGCAACTTGCAGACTAAGCTAGCACATACAATTTAATTCTTTTGCAGCTCCCATTGTAAAGAAAGCCATCCATTGTGAAAGGTAAATCTTTCTGAGAGTAACATAACCACCGAATTTTTTTTTTTTGGAGAGAAAATAGGGTAAAAATTTATGGGATGAAGAATAGAATACTTATGTCTCTTGTGCAAGGTGTAAACACTTTAACTTTGCTATTACAAAAGTAGGTATGTATTTATTTTTTTACTCGGCAAACGAAACACTTTTATATAGCTTGAAAGGGTACATCGAGAGAGGAGCATCAAACATAAAGAGCTTAAAAACTCCGGGAAAGAAAATCATCCAACAAACAATTGGACAATCACACCTTAGATTACATTACAATTTTAATTTCCGGATACCATCTAAAAAAACCTTGAAATCCTCCACGGTGTAGACTTTGATGTTGAATTTCGCCTTCATCCACATCGCCACTCCGGGAAAGTAGGTATGTATTTAGAGATAAAATTATTTCCACCAGTGGTGGAAACCATGGGTTTTCCACCACGGCCAATTACGGGCCCCACAAGACACCCTTTGTTATAATCTAAACCGTCTATGTTGTAGGGTCCGTAGAGTAGTATATCCACGCAAAAATTGAGATTTATCGGACGTCAATAGGTATATTAAAAATCTACTTTCGATTTAAAAAATGGACAGTTATGGATAATTTAACTTCAAAATCTATGACCGTTCATTCTGCAAACCAAAATTCAATTTTTGATATATCTATCGATATCCAATCAAGCTGATTTTTTCCATGGATGTACTACTCAATGTACTTTACAAGATGAACGGTTCAGATTAGAACAAAAAAAATCTTATGGGACCCATAGGCAGTGGTGGAAACCCCACGGTTTCCACCAGAGGTGAGAGAACATACTCTCATGTATTTATGCTATCAAGGATATGAGAGAAGCAGACATTTAATGCTAAATTTCTGATCCATGCGTAAATGTGATAGTATATTCCCTCGATATAACATAACCCCTTTGAGTTCTATAAAATGTTTTGTTTACCGAGGGAAAAAAACGTGATAGTATATATTCATATATGAAGTCCCCTAACGCAGTTAATGCTATTAAGATAATCATCTTTACGTATGATCTTTCTTTTATTTTAACTTATTTTATTTACTTCAAATAGAAATTTCAAACTCTAAGTTAATGCACATTGTTACATGTACGTACGGAACTAAAGGCATAGGCAAACAAACATTTACCCAGAACCACTCACAAAGGATGGGAAACACCAAGGATTGAGACAAGATTGGAGAGCCGATCGAGGCAATTTAATTTGTAAATCATCCCCATTAAAATCACAAACTTAGTGAAAAGTCGTAGTGCGCACGCATCTATTTTTGTATAACAATTTAATGACCGATTTTAGAATAACAAAAATACTAAGAGCAGGGACACTTTACAGGGATCCTTGCAGAGACAATCACGTTTAGCTCCATTCCGGATCTCAAAAAAATCTAGAAAAATATCCATAAATTTTTTAATATTATTTTATAGGGCCCTGTAAAAAATCAGCTCATACGGATATCGGTAAGTATTACTTTTGGATTCGTAGGGGCTAAAAGTAATACTTACCGATATCCGCATGAGCTGATTTTTTACAGGGCCCTATAAAATAATATTAAAAAATTTATGGATATTTTTCTAGATTTTTTTGGGACCCAAAATAGGGTCAAACGCGATTATCTCTGCAAGGATCCCTGCAAAGTGTCTCTGCTCGTAGCAGGACTCTTAGAATAATAGGTGATATTGTATATATAGAAATTAACTTTTAACATCATCTCAAAGAAAGTTAGTTTCTATAGATAGAATCTTCTATCATATTTCGGCGTTGTTCTTAATTTGCAATCTTTTTAGGATCTTATATATATATATATGTCTTTAACCTCAATTTTCTTTGGTGATTACTTTTTAGTACTGGTAACTGAGAATGACAATATAAGGAATTAACCAACGTTCAAACATGACTAAAAGATTAAGAACTACTCTCTGATATTGAAACGCCAAATTATAAAAATTAATGGAATTTTGGACCAATTTATTATGCATCACGCCAAGGATGAGAAGCTTATTTACAACTATTGCTATTAGAGTTACGTCGTACTATTAAATCTCTGCCAGATGATAGATGCCATATGGAGAGCAAATGCCTTCTGAGGTAGTACTATTTAGGCATTTGTTCACTATAAGTTTGAAAGCGGCTTGAGTCAGGTGAAGCTCGTCAAAGAAAAGATAATAATCCCTCTCCTGGCATATATACTTCACCGGTTTTCCGATTTGCGAGTAACTCGAATTCAATCTAGGGGACCTGATATCCCTACACATATACTCCTTTTCCATTGACATTGCATTAGAAATTCGAGGCACATCGCGAGGCACATCCGATCCAAAGTACTTAGGTCCTCTGTCACATAGCCCGGTTCCATTCGCTTGAGTTACACAACATGGCCACCTCGTTTCTGCAAATTCTGAGGAGGAAATTAAACCAAGTTTGATCAGTCTTTTTCATATACGTAAAGAGCTTGACAAGGAAAAGGACTGAAGATATAAACGAGAACCCAAACAGATTGCCTCACCGTAATCAGCAGGACTTAGAATCAACCTCTTTATGAGATCAAAAGTTTTTACAGTCACGAATGATGATCCGTCAAGTTTCTCGCTCAATTCTTTGAGCATGCCGTTAAGCTTGTCATTGGAAACAGACACCAACTTGTTTATGTCTTCGGCACATCTACTTCTTGGCTTCAACTTGTTTATTATGTATGGATAGCAGCCAAGCGGGCCAATTTGAAAAACTATCATCTTTCTCGCGCCAATGTTGTACAGATCCTAAAATCGCATTGAAACAGGCAAAGAGGGATATTAAACTTCGATATATATGTACTTTGATCTTTTTGTGAAAACATGCTCGTTGTGATTTTGCATGCAAAGATACCTTTAAATTGTTTTCGAGTTTCTTCGAAAGGAGTTCAGCAAAATCTTCGCCGTTGTGTTGGCGGCTACTGTTATAATGATGAGGCTGGAGATAGTTGTGAATATAGTCGCTTGTGCCTATATTAATCAGATAAACCGAAGCCGACAAGTATTTTGAGAGTTTGTCCGTGGGCGAAAATTTGGCCCGCAACTTTGTCTCCACAGTTTCATTGAAAAAGTTGACTTGCTTCTCCATGCAATAGTTAACTCCCTGCATATATAGCAACCCAATCGATCAGTTAAAAAAAAATACTAGTATCATTTACCAAATAAACTTATCTAACCTTTTCTTGGGCAAAGAAGAAGGAAATAGTTGAATTTCTTAGTAAAAAAGAGCACTTTATTCATGTTGGGATGCAGGCAATAATGTTAACTTACCAATGCTGTTCCTGTCTCCGGAAGAATGCCAGATGATGGAGATGCATAATTAATTCCGAGTTGCTCTGTGTTGATCAAAAGATCGTCCATTGACAGTGGAGTGGATACATTGAGCGCTGCAGCTGCACACACACACTCACTGAAGATTTCATGAATATAACAGAAAAAGCTATATGAAAGTGGCCTTTTATCTTCATTCTTCCTATTGTGTTTTAGAGAATATTGAAATTGTATAGTTCAACTAATCAATTACTGGATGTAGTGGCCTGCAGATCGTGATTGTCGGAGGTGTCCTCCCCCCGCCGGAGTGGGAGATCTAGGTGGGTGGATGACGTCTGCTCCGGTACGACGGACTCCGTCCGGTTCCGTTACCGGTTTTTCTCTTTTTTTTTCTGGTTCTTTTCTTTGGTGTCCCCTGTGTGGGATTTCTCTCTGTTTGTGGGGCTTCTATCATCCCTATGTGGGTGTTTTTGGTTATTTTCTGCAGTGCTCTGTCTGTTTGGAGCGATGGATTTAGTTGGAGTTGGGTATAGTCTTTGTACTGAGTCCCCTCCTATTTGGTTTAATTTATTGATCCCTTGTTTAGGAATAGAGTTTCCTCTTGATGTACTGTTTTTTGGATCTATAATATCACCTGTTATCGTTGTGGCAAAAAAAAAAAAACTAATCAATTACTACAAATTAGCATTATGTCGTGCTCAAACGGACACATGATGTAATTTCCTTTTGGGTAAATAAACACATGCATGATGTAAGTTATTCTTAAGAAATATCGAAATTCTCTCTATGTGATGATTCCTCGTGTGTTTCTTCGTGCCATATATACAAAATGGTGAATTCACTGGGGTATGTGCCATTCATTTTCTAGCACTTTATTGTTAATCACCCATGGTAAAAAGTAGGTCGATAAGATATCAGAAAAAAATTTTTTTTGGTTGAATCATATTTGTATAAAGAGAATTAATTAAAAGTTAGGAGTTTGGCTTTTACTCCGTATTTCTTTTCCGACAACTTCCGTTGAGATGGATACTAGCATCTAATTGACCTATTTTGCATGGAGTATAGATATGTTGGGAATTATAATTAAGAAGAACGACTCAGATTGTTGAAAGAATCACGGCGAGTTTCATTTTTTGTCACATGAGATATATCAATCATCGGATGAGAGCATTTTGATTTCTTCTTTCATTACTCTCCACGTTGCAATATAAACCAATAGATATTTAAAATTAAGACAGAGGGTCCTATACATTCTACATGTATGTATGTCCATCCCTAATTTTCAAACTACCTATTCTCCAGTCACCTATCTTTCGAATTTGGTTCGGTTTTTTCCCGTGCAGGGCACATTGCGGATCCACAATGATAGTTAAAAATGTTCATATCTTTCACGGAATTGATTTTGAGAGGAACGGAAGATAATCGAAAGCGAAAAAAAATATAAAAGTTATTGGTGCTCACCTATGTACCCTGGGATTGTCTTCCCGTTGGTGAATCTGAATTTGTCCATAAAAAAGACACTCCAGGCCATAAGGCATGTATCCTGTTTTCATGCCAGTTGCATGAGAACCGTTGGGGCCAGTATATACAATTGAATCTCCAAATACGTACATTTGTGGGACGCTTTGCGATTGGCATGTCGTTCAAAACATACCACAAGAATACAAGAAAACATAGAACAAGAGAACTAACATAGTGTGCATGTATCGTATATTTAGTACTTTTGAAACACGATACGAGAGTTTCCGCAAATACGATCGGGGTGCTTATATAGCGCATGCATGAAAAGGCATTGAAGATGATGTTATTGTTTGGGTAAATTTCTGCAATTAATTTCTTTATCACTTCCCATAGATTAAAGAAAGGAGCTAGCTATAGCTAACGGAATATAATTGTAATGTAGAAAATTAAACCCCCATATTAAACTTGAAGAAATTAAACTCTGTCTATTTTTCGGTTCAAGATAAGAGAATTGAATAGCCAATTCATGGTGCTACGTACTACGCTGTAACAAAAAGGAAAATTTGACAAGCGTTAATTACCACCGAAATAACAGTTCTCCAAAGCATTAATTTTACAGCTAGCAGTGCTAGTGACATGCACTGATCTCTCTGTTACATGGATTAATAAGTAGGAAATTAATAACCTAAATGCCAACTTAAACTTGAAAGTACGTAGTAGTGTTCGATCGCAATCTCTGGTACTCCAAAATGGAATCACATTCCAACAAGTTTGAAGACATTTCTGGGACTACACAGAGAGTTCCGTTAAAGCAATTCAGGGCGAAGATGAAAATCCGCAGCCTGGGTTGTGTGGGTGTCGTCGAAGTACACATACTGGTCCCGATCCCTGCACGGTGTTCCCCAATACGAGTCTGAAAGACAACGTCCCGTAACATGGGTTATGCCTGCAAGACATAATAACATGGTGTAATTAGTTGGAACTTTCTCTATCTCAAATTAAGAAGGGAATTAAGCAGATCAAAACCGGAGTAAAATTATGAGCAAAGTGCGGGCCGGTCCCAAAAAATTGAGGCAAATTCCCACGAACTCCAGCCCATTTCAAAACTCAGCCTAGCCTGACATGTATACACCACGGTGCAAATTAAATAAGTGATCATAAAACATCATTCCAATAATTGCACCAAATACTAAACTGTTTTCTTTCCTTTCTTGATATATATATATATATATATATATATATATATATATATATATACAGTACTATCGTAGAACTCTAGCGGTAAACTTCGTAAACAATAGCCAACATGCTTATATATGGATCCACGACGAATAAAAGGGTAAGACGTCCCGGACTCGTGGTTATAATAAAAGATTAAGAAATAAAGAGGAAAGATCGATGTCCATTCAAAAACTCAGCCTAACCACGGTGAATCCTTATACGAGTACTTAAATAGTAAATACGTGAGCCATAAGAAATCATCATTCCATCATACTACTAGTATTACAGATAATTGAACGAATCAAGGTTTTGAAACTTCCTTTTGTCAGATCAGCTTACCATATTGCGCCTCATTCATCTTCAAGTCTGCGATGAACTGGAAATCATCGCAGCTACTGAACAAGAACCCCGGGAGCGTCCCCTCCAGTTTCATCAGCATCTGGGGCAACGAGTTGTTGTATGGAATCAACAGCTGGTTGATTTTTTCGTCGCAGCAGTTTTCCCCATCTGGTTGACGTGTCGAAAAGCCCGGGGTGCAACCCATTGGCCAAATGTTGTTCACCACGAATTTTCTGCCTCCCAACCCGTGCAAAATCTGCCACAAATTAATGCATCCACCATTTCTCTGTTACTACAGTACAGTACTCTCGTTTCCTACAAACGGAAATTGAATTTCACAAAAAGAAGTTGTGAAACACTCACCCTTAAACGGAACGACAATTCGTTCAAAAGGTACTTTGCGAAAACGAAATCTGGTTGAACACATAATCATTTATCCCGAAGGATAAGAGGAAAACAGAATTCTTAAGGTGTTGTACCAAATCTTCATTTCTGAAAAGTGTCGTCAGGATATCCGACACAGTTCGGTTGAAAAACGAAATCTGGTTGTCGAAGGACCAACAGCTCTACGAAGATCAAAAAAAAGAAACAAAAGAAAGTTCAGGGTCCTGGATAAGAAACATAGCATCGAACATGTATTAATATTAGACAAGTAATTTAGTATTACCCCGTTCTCATTAATCGGGTGGCCGGTTTGCGGTAGGATTCCGCAGCCGGCCGATCCGTAGTTAACTCCGGTGGTAGAGCCTCCCGCAACTGACATGTTATTGTAGGGGGGCACAAGGGGCAACCCCAAAAAAGTTGCTGTCAAAGACAAAAGGAAAAACAGAGAACAAATTAAGAAAAATAGAGTAGTCAGAATTAGAAGAAGAAGAAGAAGAAGAAGAAGAAGAAGAAGAAGAAGAAGAAGAAGAAGAAGAAGAAGAAGAAATGTATTAAGTTTAATTTATTACCATGAAAGTCAGCGATGTTGAGGCCGTTGCTCCAGCGAGGGGGAACCGACGAGTTGAGGTCCATTCCATATGCAGGGTTTGGAGGGAGCCGATTTCCACCATCGACGGTGGAGTCCCCGAACACATAGAGCGCAGGTGCAAGTTTCACGTTGATAGATTGAGCCTTTGCAGAAACATTGATCAGGAAAATGTGTAGCAAGAGAAGAGCAAGCTTTTGCTGTGTGGATACGGCCATGTTTAAGTTCGAATTAGGTAGGAGAGAGAGAGAGAGAGAGAGAGGAAATGATGTGAGGCCAGTGAGGGGATGACTTTAATATCCTGTTGAATATATAGAGCCATAGAGGGGATGTCTTGGGACAGGGGAGATCAATTGTGGAGAGCTGAGAGACGGGCTAGGGAGAATTCAGTTTCAACGAGTATCGACCGCCCTTTTGAAACCTTCACAAAATGTGCTGGTAGTGTGAAGGATGTTGATTTTGGCGTGTCATTTTTGAGGTGAAATTAACTTAGTTAATTTTATGTACAAAGTAGAGCACTTGCATACGAAATTTGAGCGCGAAAATCAATTTCTTAGTTTGAATCCACACCATTATGTTCTTGGGGTGCTTAAAGTTTGGCTTTAACTATGATTAAAAAAAAAATTCTGATTTTACCCTCACCATAATCATGATTGTTATATGATTCTTGTCGAAAGATCAATTACGTCCCCTCTGGAATTAACACCCAGACCAAAAAAAAAAAAAATTAAAAATCATTTGTAAAACAGTCCTTATTTCATCTTTTTCTCTCTTATAGTCGGGGGTAGGCATCGTGTCATCTCGTGTTCGTATTAAAATTCTCTCAATCATAACTTGACCTATTTTACTTATCGTGTCGTGTATTTGCATTTCGTGTCAGAAATAGTTGACTCTAACGCACTAACTACATGTCATGTTGGAAATTGCCACCCCAACTTATTGTATCCTAATATTCGTCCCGACACTAATATGATTGTAATTATCGTGAACAAGACTAAATGCTCCCTATTATTTTCTCAAACTGCAACTCCAATTTTTATGTAGTTGAGAAGCAGTTGGCTTTTTCACACTCTCCAACAGTGGTGGTGGAGGTTCGAGATCAATAGGGGCGTTGTTGGGGTTCAGGGCTATAGACAACATCTCAACCTCCTGTGGACTAATTAATATACTAACATTCCGCTAACCACACTGATCTATGTTTATTTGTTTAGTTGTTATTAATTAGGCCTACAAAATCATACGCAATTAAAAGCTCATTATATAGTTTGAGTTTTTCAAGTGCATATCTCGCTTTTGCATGCACAATTATGGAAGAGAAAATCTTATTTACGGAGGTGCTGTAAACAAGTGTTTACAGCATTCAATCGTGACCGTCCAAAAGTGTTTTGGATGGTCGGGATGTTAATGAAATTTTTTCGGGGAAGACTTAAACTTTTCCTCGGAAAAGTTTTATTAAAATCAAACATGCTGTTTACAGCACCTCCGTAAATAAGTACTATATGACATTATGAAAATCCATGAGAAGTGACTAAGCATCTTATTTGTGCCAATTGTCAGTTAGCTAATAAGTCTGTGGATATTGAGGTTCCAGAAGCGATAATTCTTCATACTGCATTTGAAGCACTTGTTCGAATTGAAACAAGTTCTTTTTAATGGTAAAAAAGGAGCAAGAATGTAGGGGCAGTTCTAATTTTACGTGACGATTTTGAATTAGCTCCTTTTGATCGTATTTCCCCCAAGATGATTGAAAAGAATTGGAGTCTTTTTCAGAGCTGTCGTCCCAATAAAAATAAGAGCCCAGATCTCATAACAGAATTGAGTATTGTGTTAAGTAGTTTATATATATATATATATATATATATATATATAAATGCTTTCATCTACATTTTTGCATATGCACCTCCTTTTTAATTTTAGTGGAAGGGTTTTTTTATATATATTTATATGCATGGTATATTTTTAATATTAACTCGATTTTCTATGATTTACTAGAAGAGGTTATCCCTGATTATACTCCAGGAAAAACTAGAATTATGGATATGAAAGAAAATATGTGTAAAAGAAGTAGGGACAAAATATATTTCGATTGAGATATTATCAATTTATCATATAAAAAGGAACTCTATAATTAATGGATCAACAGAGATATTCCAACATTTACTTTAGCTCCTCACAAAGAATAGACTTTGTATTAAGGCCACCATAAATATACAAATGGATCGATATTGTAGGTATTTTGAGTGTGATCGATGTTTGAAATTTGGTGTTGCTAGCATGTGCTCTTTTCCTTTCTATTTTTTTCATGTAAATAATGAAGGCCGATAGTTTCCACATTGGACTGATCGTCTAACCAATTTCACGGCCCTGAAGGTAACATTCGGGTATAATTCCCAGTGACCCCAAGGTTTAGGATAATTGGCCTCCGTAGAAATCCCATGAATCCTTGTAGTGAAACATAAATAGTGAATCCTTGCACTTCGTGAGCCAGTAGTGTTGTTCATCCAAATCATTACATGCATGCAGAAGCAGCAGCTACCTAATTTAAAACAACCACTTGAGTACTTCAATAGAACTTGGAAGTACTAGACCACCACCTTTTTAAGTAGGGGAACCCGTAAAAAGGTGGGATAATAATAAATACTCCTATATATATATATATATATATATATATATATATATGCATGTGAAATTACAGGGGTTTATTTGTAGGTAAGCTCCTCCATTTGAATTTGTTCTACCTATCAATTGGAGACATCGATCGATCTCAAAGAACAAGAACCCCCTCATGCATGTGACTGCTTTAATTTTCTCTGCGCATACCAGCCCTGCCCTGTATATGCCATGTGATGGCTTCACTCCTAGGAAGAACAATTTTTCCTTTTTTTTCTTTTTTTTCTCTGGTTTCTAAGTTCAAAAGAATTCGAGAAAGTTCAGATAAAGAGAGAGAAAATAATGTCCTTAATTTTGTTTATTTCGCTTTACTCTTTCAATCCTCATTGCATTAACTATAGAGTAATTAATCCCAAGTGCATGTGAACGACCTGCGATTACAGGGGTCTAATTGTAGGCAATTCCTCATGTGATGGCTTTGCTCTGGAAATATATATACCAGCCCTGTACATGCCATGTGATGGCTTAATTTGCTCATAGATAGAACATTTTTTCCTTTTTCTTTTTTCTCTGGCTTCTAAGTTCAAAAGAATTCGAGAAAGTTCAGAGAGAGAGAGAGAGAGAGAGAGAGAGAGAGAGGGAGGGAGAGAATAATGTCCTTAATTTTGTTCATTTCTCTTTACTCTTGCAATCCTTATTGCCATTAGTTAAGTTCAACAGGAACTAATAATTGTGCAACTTTGACAATATGCTCCCAAGTTGGCATATTGCCAACCCATGATATGCATAACAATCGGCTCGGTCAGCTTAGGATATATGAAGAATTAATCAAGTTGCTCGACATTGACTCATTAATTAAAAGCCTGTTTAAGGTTGACTCGCCTTATAAACTAGCCAAACTTGATTATATTGTAGCACTGATCATCGACAATATCATTCACATGGACTAATATTGCAAATATTAGAAATACACTCACTCGCGTTCACTCAGCTTCCTCCTTTTCTCTCTCTCTTTCTTTTTTTGGTAATAGATGCCAAAGTAATTGTACTCTTTATGGCGTATAACTCGACCAAAGTCTTAGTTTATAAAGGGGAACAGCACCCACTAATCCCCTTCTAATCATCTATTGCTGTAGACAATAGTGGACATAGAAAAACTAATAATAGCGTTAGTACTTGCCCAACTTAATTAAGAAAAACTATTGACGTAGGAGGCATGCAGCTCAATCAACATAATGGATTAAGGGTTTCTTTTGAAAATGGATTTGGGCCCAACGGGGGTGCCTACATACCACAAGTGGCTACTATGAGATCGAGATGCATATAAATGTGCAATTTTCTTAGGGTGGTACAAGCAAAACAAGGAGTGCCACGCATGTTGCTCGATCTCTATAAAATCCCATCGCAGTTTCGTTTCTACACAAACTCACTCTCTCTCTCTCTCTCTCTCTCTCTCTCTCTCTCTCTCTCTATTGCTTCTACCTCACTATGGAGCCCATGGGAGCTCTTTTCTTGATAATTTTTCTCTCTGCTTCACCCTGCTGTACTCGAGGAAACGTGGAGCTAGCCCCTGCCCTCTATATTTTCGGAGACTCAACTGTTGATGGGGGTAACAATGTCCCTGCTGACAATAAGGCTTTTGGCATCGACCTGAATAACACATCAGTCCCTCCCCGGTGCACCAATGGCTTGACCATCGCGGATTTCTTCGGTGGACGATACATACTTCTCTCATATTTTTCCCATTTTTCCGTAATCGATCAGTCTCTTCCTAATCTGTGACTTACGAGTGTACGGGTGTGTTTTTTTAAATCTTTGTAGCAACATTTCTGGGGCTACCACTCGCCCCGCCTTACCGAAACATGTTAGAAGCTGGTTCATCCAAATCTGGTGTCAACTACGGCTCAGCGGGCTGTGGTATCCTCCCACAAACTGGTGGCAAAACTGTAAACGGATCGGTAATGGTTTTTTTTTTTTTGGTAACTAACGGATCGGTAATGTTGAATTATCATTTGCGTTGTCTAATTTTGTGTTCAATTAAGTTAATGAAGACCATGTCTCCAATTATGTTTTGCTATTCTGTTTTTTTTTTTTTTTTCCCCAGAATTGCTGGAGCTTTGATGAGCAAATCAGTTACTTCAATTCTACCGTTTCCGATAATTTGACAGCATCCTTCACCCAAGAACAGCTTGTTCATCATTTGGACAAATCTGTTTTCTTCATATCATTTGGCATCAACGACTACTACATAAATTATCTATGGCCCAATAACGGGACGCTAAAGACATTGACACCGGAACTCTTCGCTCAATTCCTTCTGAACGAACTCGCTGCTCGACTCAGGGTAAATTTCTTACAAGCTAGTATTTCGGAAATCACTGAAAATGCTTTTGTATACGTATGTTTACTTGTGTGAAAATTGAACAAAGATGTCATGGTTTTGTAGACTCTATATCATATGGGAGGAAGGAAGTTTCTGGTGAACAACATATGGCCGATTGGGTGCAGCCCTGGCTACTCATCGTCCAGTTGTTGTGACGAAACGATCAACAAGAAGTTGTTTCCATACAACGACACTCTCCCCGCGGTGCTGATGAAGTTACAAGCCGAACTGCATGGATCCTTCTTCTCGTGTAGTGACGATTTCCAGTTTGTTGCTGATTTGAGGAGTAATGTGGGGCAATACGGTATGTTACAACTACTGCTTTTGACCCTTATGTTACGACTATATTTCCGTTCGGAAGCTATTCAACTTAGTGTTTTAGCACTAATTTTATTTGAGATTACAATACTATTCCAAATTTGCCCCGTCTTTTACGGTTTTGTGTTGTCACTGTGTTCCTCAATTCAGACGATTCGCTTTCTTTTGTAGGGATATCAAACACGACCGCTACCTGCCTCTCGGGCTTCTGGAAGGGGATAACATGCCAAAACAGAGATGAATACCTGTATTATGATGGTATCCACACCACGCAGGCCGCTAATAACATCTTTGCTTTGAACTGTTTCAATGGCTCAATATGCTCGCCAAACATCATACAACTGATTGGAGCCTAGAAGATGTCGAATGTGCGGTTGGACGACTGAACTACTGAAGTGGTCCTAAATCGCTTTGGTGAATTATGTAATAATCAAGTACTTTATCTAGTGGTGTTAATTCGGAGGGAAACCTTCTTCCCTTTTGGGGTATGTTATGTGATGGTTATTTTCTGTACTTCAGTCAAATGGTATTTACCTAAGATTGCTAGCTAGAAAAGTGAGAACGACAAAGATCATGCAGAAAACACAGGGTTATAGACAACTAAGATTTAGGAACTTCTATGAAGTACTACTGCACTAGAAAGTCAAATGTGGGAATGATCTGGACCTTATTTTCCATCACACCAAGGATGAGAACTTATTTACAACAAATGGATTCAGAGTTCTAAATTTCTGCAAGGTGGTAGATGCCATATGGGGAACAAGCACCGTCTGAAGAAGTGTTGAGGCATTTGTTCACTATAAATTTGTAAGCTGCTTGAGTCATGTGAAGTTCGTCAAAGAAAAGATAAAGATCCCTTTCTTGACAGAGGTATTTAACCGGTTTTCCAATCTGCGATTGATTCGGATTCAATCTAAGAGGCGGGACTTCCATACACAAGAACAGCCTTTGCGTTCCCCTTTGAATAGATTCTTGAGGCAAATCAGGAGGCAAATTCTCCTCCTGGTCTCCTTTACAAAGCCCGGTTCCATTTTCTTGTGTTGCGCAACACGGCCACCTCATTTCGGCAAAACCTAAAAGAGGAATCAAAGAAGTTTGATCCATTCGCTTCGTATACCTAAACAACTTGACATGCCCGAAAATAGAATCCAAAAAGAATATTTGTTGCAGAGATTGACTCACCGTAATCAGAAGGGCTCGAAATCATGCTTTTTATGAGATCGAAAATTCTTGCTGTCACGAACGCTGATCCACCAAGTTTCTCACTCAATTCCTTAAGCTTGACGTCAAGCTTCTCATTGAAAATAGAAACCAAGCTGTTTACGTCTTCGGCACATCTACTGCTTGGCTTAACCTTGTTTATCACATAAGGATAACATCCAAGCGGGCCGACTTGAAAAACCAGCATTTTTCTCGCGCCAATGTTGTACAGATCCTGCAGGAGTGCACAATCTTTAACAAATAGGAAGAAAGAATAAACATAATTTGATGTTGTTGATCTTTATGAAAACATGGAACTTTCTGTTTAAGGAAATGTGGAGGAAAGCAACACCTAAGAGAAAACAAAGAAAATTTAAGCTTCCTCTTCGTATAATGGATAAACATTAGCTTCCTCTTCACCAACTTGTGGAATTCGTCTTCATAGTAATGAACTGATACGAAGATTGATTTCCCCTTTTTTTCGTTTTGATTGCTGTTTATTTGTGTTCAAAAAAAGTTACTTGTACTCTTAGTTGTCAAATTATGAATCGAATCGAGAATCGAAATGGTCATTTTCTGAATCATGAATCGCTTCGATTCGGTCATGACTTCTGGAATGCATAGAAACCTATGCTTGTGGATTAGGAAAGCAACATTGTATTCTACAAATGAAAGATTTAGGCCTAAATCAATAAAAACCTTCTTCTAAATGATGATTTGATAATAACGTGGAGCGTTAGGTATGTTGTTTGTATTGCAACCACCAAGCGATAATGATTCATAAATCCTACTTATGGTTCTTTTTTTTTTTTTTTTGTACAAAAGAGTTATAAGTACAAAACAAACCCTTAGAAGGTCTATAGGGTTGTTATATTCCCTTTATCTTTCACATTTTTGATTCACTCTCGTAATCTCCATTTTTTGTTATCTATCCATATAACATAGACAAAAGATGACATATAATAATAATACTTACAAAAATAGTTTGAACCCTTTTTCAAACAACAAAAGAAGCAAAATATGCAAGAGTAAAAAACTGAATTTTGGAAATTTTAAGAGAATCGTTCACTTACGATTCGGAGCTATTTCCGATTCAGGCAGTCTATTCGTATCGATTACCCACCGAATCGTATCGAATCGTACGATACGAATTTCTGAAATTTAAGTGAATCGAACGATTCACCGACTCACTTACGATCCGTAGCTATTTTCGATTCAGGCAGCCTATTCGTATCAATTACCCACCAAATCGTACGATACGAATCGTGAATCATCTGACAACTCGTACTACTTAGTATGTTTATTTGGACTTACAATGGGGCAAAAAATGCCAATGGGAACGATAAGGAAGATTTGAGATGGAGTTCTTATTAATGAAGTACCTTTAAATTGTTTCCAAGAGTATTTGTAAGGAGTTCAGCATAATCTTCACCACTGTATTTGCGGCTACTGTTATAATGATCAGGCTGGAGATAGTTGTATATATAGTCGCTTGTGCCTATATTAATTATGTATATAGAATCTGCTAAGTACTCTGAGAGCTTGTCCTGCAAAGGAAATCTGGGCCGCAAGTTCTTGTCTACGGTTTCATTGAAAAAGTTAACTTGTTTCTCCATGCAATAGTTAATTCCCTGCATAACCAAAAAAGAAAAAAGAAAAAAGAAAAAAAATTATAATTAAATTTATTTTGACAAATGGCATATCAAGTTGGGAAGTGGGAGGGGGTGTGGCAAATTTAACCAACAGTTAAAAAAAAAATAGAAAACACCAAATGGGACAAAACTCAAACACTCGGTGGGCCAAGCCCGAAAAATAGCGATATCCTTTGGTTTTCCTAATAAACTCATATTCACTGATAAATAAGGGAATGGTTTTAAACATTACTGATTTAAGGTTAACTTACCAACGCCGTTCCAGTCTCGGGGAGAATACCCGACGATGCAGACGCATAGATAATACCGCGTTCAGCATGTATATTAAGATCATCCATCGACCGTGGCGGGAATACATCGAGTGCCGAACCTATACGAAAGCAAACGGATTGATTGAAAATATAAAGCGTGTGTGTCTATATATATATATATATATGAGATTGGCCATTTATCTTCATTTATTTCTATTCTTCTTCAGAATATGCAAATTTAGTTTGTTGATGTAAAATCCTTTTTCGTCTTGGAAAAGCAGAGGTTACTCGATCTAGTGTTCAGGTGCGTCCGTCTCTGGGTTTTTTTTTGGCAAGCCATCAATTTGGCTTTAACCTTCTTTTATTTAAAGGTTCTTTTCACACAAAAGTTGACACAAAACTAATCGGAGTTTCACGCAAATGATTGAAGCCATTCAATTCGTTTAAAATAGGTTTTTAAGAGTTTCCATAAAAAAAAACAACGCATTCCGATATCGGTATGTAAGGGCTTGATCTCTTCATTCAATTTTATCCTATAAAATTTGATAGGAACCAACTGAATGGACTAATAAACCACTTACCGACATCTGAATGAGTTGATTTTTTTACGGAAACCCTTAAAAATACGTTTTAAACAAATTGAACGGCTTCAATCATTTCCGTGGGACTCCAAAATGGATCCCACAAAAAACTTGTGTTAAAATTTTTGTCAACTTTTGCGTGAGGGTAACCGGCCTATATGTTTGCCGTACTATTTAATAAAATAGTGAGGAAGTATAACACTCCTTCTAACTGCAAAAATAGGAATAGAAAAGAACTTTAGTGATTGGTGCTTACTTATGTATTCTGGGATTGTATGCCCATTGGTGAACCGGGATTTGTCCATAAAAAGGCATTCTGTGCCGTAAGGCAAGTAGCCAGTCTTCAAACCAGTTGCATGATAACTCTTGGGGCCACAATCTACTATTGAATCTCCAAATACATACACATTTGGGACACTCTTACTTTGGCATGTAATGGAAAACATACCCCAAAGATACAAGAAAATATAGCAAAGCCGAACTAACATGGTCGATGTAGTGTATGTTATTCCAATTCCTAATTCTCACTTTAGTTTACTTACCCGTGAAAGCTTGGACGTGGAGAGTTGTACTGCGAGACGTCGTGTGCTAGGAGCCGTATATATAATAAGAAATGACACCCAATACGAAATGTTGTGGAGCAAAAACCTAAAGAGACGGAAAGCACTAATACTTGAAAGGCATTTATGAGAGTAACCCTCATTTTTGTTGAGCCAAGATGATATTATTGCTCGTTGAATTTTTTTAGAATTAAGTACTTGGGTTTATAGAAAACTGCCGTATTAAGCTTGATTCAAGCTTGAAGAAGTTAATTAATTTCAATTAATTCGTCGGTTCATGAGGAAGGAACCACGAATGAAAACATATATGGTGCTAACTATCACTTATCAAAAATATTCCTGATCCACTTTAAGGGATTTATTTCGCAAAAAACAATTTACAGTTATAGATTTATGAATTTCTTATGAGTAAAAAACAATTGAAGCTAACAAATTAGACTTGTTAATTTCTTATTAAAATTTGAAAGGCACTACGTCGAGTACTCTTACAGTCTTACTTAGTATGATTATATAGGCTCTGTTCCGCAAAGATTTTTTATTTTTTAAGTAATTATTTCCACTTTACGCACGAGGTAGTTCATTCCCTCACAATCAGTCACCTTTAATTGAAAAAATAAGTACTTATTTAAAAAATAAATACTTATTTTTATTAGCAGAACGGGGCCTAGTGTCCATAGATATACTTAACCGACCAATAAGTTTTGTTCAAAAAAACAGGGCAATGGGGTGTAATTAGGACCGTGATTTTTTCATGCATTTACATTTGTGCATTTCATATTATTCGTAATGCTTTTAAAATTAATTTATTAAAATATTTTAATTTGTTATTGCCAGAAATCTAATTGTCAAAATTGTATTTATTGAGGGTAAAAGGATAATCTTCTTCATGAGATTGTCCTTAGCGGTAAATAAAATTGAGTTCATCCTTATATAATGGGAATTAATATATACGTACTTTTCTATCCTTGGAGGTAATTTGCTATAGTAAAATTCAATTCTGTGCTATTTTTCAAATATTGCAATAGATGGTCAGTGTAAAGACCCGATATTTTTAATAAATAATAATAATCATCAAAACAAAAAAATATTATTTTTGCTCGTTAGTTTATTTAATGCGAAAAATTATTTATGTCGTCCCACCAAATTTTATTCCGTAATCGGTTGTATGCACACGTGTCCGACGAATAATTTTCCTAGCACGTGTACGCGTTGCACTGAAGCATTTTCTTTCAACCCAACCCTTTCCCATCCTTACCAACCCTTTCCCATCCTCCGTCTTTTCGGCAGAGAGGGAGAGTAACCAAATCCCCTATTTTTCCTCCTAAATTCTCTCAAATGTTGACAACACATAATTTCTCATGGGTTAATACCCCCATGTCAAGATCCAAACTCAATGTTATAACCCCCTTCCTCCCTTTTATTTTTCTTCTTTCCAGCACACTTCGGAGGGGAGAGAGAGAGAGAGGCCGGAGCAGCCATCACCACCACTGTACTCCTCACCATCACCGCCTCTTGTCATCACCGAGAACACCAGTCGAACCCACCGTCACCGCCAAGCTCGCCACCAAAATCAGTTCCGAAGCAATCCGGACCCACCTCAAATCGCCTCCAAAACAACCCGGAAAATCAGCCTTGACTCGAGTTCTGTTCCAGCCCGGAAACCGCTCGAAATCAGCTGCATTTCAGCTCCAAGACTGTCCAGAAATCAGCTCCTAAACAGCCACCGACGAAGCTCCGTTGCCGTCCGATTCAACCCCATCCGGAACCACCTCCTCCAGCCGGGCCCCTCACCGCCCGAGCTCCAACCTGCCGCCGTCTCCTCCCGAACCCAGTTTCAGACGAGAGGTAGTTCGGAACTCACCTCCCTAAGTATATGTCGTGTCTATATTAATTTTTGTGAACGGTATGATTATATTCGAACCCAACGACGCCGGTCGAAACCCGGCCGGAACCGGCTCCCCTGTTTTTGACCGACTGTTTTATGCTTCCGTTGTTTTAAATTTTTTGGATAAATTACAGTTTAGCCCCTCGTGATTCAATAGCTTATAAATCTTGAGTAGAAAAAGTTAATATCAAGCCCGAGATTAAGTAGTTTTCGATTCCGACGCCACCGGCCGAAACCCACTGCTTTCCCGAAAATGATAGCCACTGGATTTGAAAAATTCTTAGAATATTTGCAGTTTAGTCCCTCAAGTTAGAGTAGCTCATAAATCTAACCCTTGAGTATTAAAAGCTAAGATTATAATTCCCGAGGTGATTAAGAGTAAACATGGATTTTAGCTTTGAAAAAGAAAAGAAAGGAGAAAATAAAAGGAATAACTTAATTTGTTTTAATAGCATGTTTACTGTTATTGCACGGTTAAATAGTTTTAGCATGTTGGTATGTTTAGTTGGATTATTAAATCGCATTATTGATTTTATCGTATGGTAAATTATTCGCGTGTTTAGTTTTCTCGCATGAATTTTTTTTCATTATTGTAAATTTAATTGTTGTTAGCATGATTTGAAAAATGTTGAACTATGTGAAATATTGTTGTGCTGGTAGATTGGACAAATAGGTTTTCGGGGTTGGTTGCGATGTGCGGATTTAACATATTAGACGTGAAAGTAGGTTTAATGGAAAATGGATATTGTGAGAGGATGTGATTTGGATTTCGGGCAATCCTAGTTTGGAACCCGTGGTGATGTATTGTTGATGGATGATTGGTGGTGATCTGTTGAAAGTGTTGTTTACGAAACCCTGGGTACGGCATGGTGGTGATCGGCTCTCGGATGTTGGGACGGGACATAAGGGTGGCATTGTGCTTGCGTCACAACCCGGGCTAGACGGCGCTTGAGCGTTGCCGGTGAAGTTCAACCCGGGCTAGACGGCGCTTGAGCGTTGCCGGTGAAGTTTTATCCGAACTTACGGTCGCGGATGGGATACCCAAGTACATAACTTAGGTAGCTTTCATCCGGATCTGGAAAAGGGGAGTCGGACCACACCAGTGTTTTGTGCCAGAGGTTATGGGTAGGAACGGATCTGTGGATAAGATCCGAGGTTTCACATAGGTTAAAGGATAGTAATGAAAGAAATGTTGATTGATCTCTTTTTATGTTATGTTAATGCATTTCAACTATATTATCTTGTCGCTTGTAAGTTATGGGTTCGGGTGGGTTTTGGCTATTGAGCGTCATCGCTCACGGTACTATGTTGCCCTGGTAACTCGAACGCCAGGTACCGAAGACGGAAGAGAAGTGTTGTACGATTCGATCGAGTTCCATCTTATTGAGGAAGAAGCTGAAAACCTTGGCTTCCGTGCACATAGTCGCTCTGATTAATTTAAGTCGACTTTATTTTGGAAGCTTGTAAGTTTATTTTGGAAAGTGTAATGTTTTGATTTATTCGAACAGCTGACATATGCTTTTGAAATAGTGACGCAGTAAATCTATGAATTTCTTTTGAGAAAATAATCTTTTTATTATTTTTTAATGTCTCCAAATTTTCGAGGCATTACAGTCAGTGCGAGTAATTTTTCTTTTCGATTTTAATACTTTTTTTTTTCTTTGTAAACCCACATAAAAGATCCCATTTTCTAAAGTTCTCTTTGGAGCTTCAAAATGTTAGGACCGGTCTACTTAATTTCTTAAATCTTTTGCATGTTCCAATTTATTTGTTTGTTAAATTGGATAAGTGTGACTAGTTAAGGCCAACTCCAGCTCACCCCCTTATTCACTTGAACCAACAAGTTCACAAGTCGATCTATTCCAACATTTACTTTTGGCTCCTGCAAAACAATAGATCGACTTTGTATTTATGTACAAACGTAAATGAACAAAACGGATGTTGTATCTATTTTGAGTGTGATTTAATTTGAAATTTGGTGTTACTAACTTACTAACCATGTGCTCTTTCCGTTCTATTTTGTCACGTAAGAAATGAAGGCTGATGGTCCCCACATTGGACCAATCGTCTAACTAATTTTGGGGTCCTGAAGGTAACGATCGGACATAACTTTCATTAATTGGCCCCGAGGTTTGGGATAATTGGCCTCCGTAGAATTCGAACATGCGATCTCATAATCAAAACACTTATTGCTTTCTCATATCCACTATGGTAACCCCATGAGATCGATCAGTAGGATGTTACATCTGGCTGGCCTACTCCTCGTTGAAGTACTTTTAAACATTTGGATTTAACTTTTTAAGGTTTGATGGTGAAACGTACATCACATGCATGAGTCAATTAATATGCTTACAATTAAAGAATTATTGTTGGTAATTAAGTCACCGGAGAGACCAAATATAGCAACCATGTAGTAGCTAGTAATTAAGTAAGTGGACACTAAAAGGAAGAGTAGTAAAAAAAGAAGAGTACGTAGCTACCTAGTACAGTGTAAAAATATGCATAAAATTTAAGATGGTACATAATGAAATCCCCAATTTAATTAGCACATGGACTGCAATAACTAAAACCGGCAGTGTAATATTAAAATGTCCTTCCAGAATTCTTACCCGTATTTACTTGCATCCAGACAAGGAAGTCACTCAGTAACACGCACATGTCACCACCAATGTCCATGAGACCATACCTCTTATTTACTAGCACTTGTATGAAGGAAGTAAATGTCCTTTTCTTGAGTAAATGTCATCAAAAACTAGAGGTGGCAATCTCAATTTATATTTTTTAATCCGTCCACTTATAATCCAATTCACTCCCCGCCCATATTGTATAATGGGTTGATATGAATTGGGTTGAACCCATATCAACCTATATTTATATGGATTTATTAAGGGAAAAATGATGGCTAAGGACTTGTTTTGATAATTAATACCTGTTAAGAACATGCTAAGGACATTTATTAATGCTAAAAAATATCATTGGTGGGTATTAATTATCAACTTCACCTATTATATACTACTCTCTCCGTCCCAAATTGTCTGCCCCCTTCGAAAAGTCGTGCAATTTTTGGATTGAAAAATATAGTACTTTCGAGCATCATTTTTAAAGTTTCTTTAAACCAAATTAAAGTAATTAATGAGCTCTTTAATATGGTGTGAAGAAATTCAAAAAATTATGGCCAGACGTATTTTATTTTTTAATATCAAAATTGTAGACCTTTCTGTAAGGGTCCACCAATTTGGGACAGAGGGAGTAATACTCTGTTTTGGTTGAAGAAATACAAGACAAAAATAAGTGAACTTAAGTATGTCATAATGATTTTTTTTTTTTGCACGGAATTACTTTTTATTTTTTGAATAGCAGAATTGCACGGTACTTGTTTATCAGATTCTTAGCCGACAATATGTGAACTTAATGTTGTGGAGCAAAAACCTAAAGAGACGGAAAGCACAAATACTTGAAAGGCATTTATGAGAGTAACCCTCATTTTTGTTGAGCCACAATGATATTATTGCTCGTTGAATTTTTTAGAATTAAGCACTTGGGCTTATAGAAAACTACCATATTAAGCTTGAATTAAGCTTGAAGAAGTTAATTAATTTGAATTAATTCGTCGGTTCTTGAGGAAGGAACCACGAATGAACACATGGTGCTAACTATCACTTATATCAAAAATATTCATGATCCACTTTAAGGGAATGTTTTTTCGCAAAAAACAATTTACAGTTTCAGATAATGATGAATATCTTATGAGTAAAAAAATAATTGAAGCTAACAAATTAGACTTTTTTTTTTTTTGGGATAATGGGAAGAGGGGTGATGTGGGTTTTTGATTGATTTTGGTTAATTTCTTATTAAGATTTGAAAGGCACTACGTCGAGTACTCTTACAATCTTACTTAGTATGAGTATATATGATACCATGCACATAGATATATTTAACCGACTGTACGTTTCCAACCGTGATCTAAAAAGAAGGAGGCTTTCGGATGCCCAAATTTCAATTTCGGACAATTTTACCCTTTAATTTCTGCCATTTCACCAATTGCCCAGGGCATGCCAATTCTTGGTTACAGTTTTGCCCCTCGGTTTTGGACAATTTATAGTTTGCCTGGGTGGGTTTTAAAGCACGACAGATTTTCTCTCTCCTTTCGCTTCAAACTCCAAACCCTATAATTCTTCCTTCCACAAACCCCCAGGGACGACCACAACAACGGCCAACAACCCCACCTCCTCGCCGCCGCCCCCCAACTCACCTCGACGGCGCCCGCTCCCTCCTCTGCTCTCTCTCTATGTCTCTCCCACCTCTGAGAAACCCTAGACCTCTTGTCATCCGGTGTTCCCGTGGGATTCGTGATGATTTTTGTCCGTCGATTTCTGCTGGCTTCTTTATTACGCTGTTAGCGGGTACTGGATCTCCGGGTACTGTGGGCTGAAGGTGGTTTTTGCTGGAGTGCTTCCGGTATCTTCTTCTGCGCCTTTCGTCGTGCTCGATTTCTGCGTGTTTCATCATCGGATCGGAGGTAAGTACTTCCGGTTCTGGTTTAGGTCTTTGTCGCCTTGCTTTGCGCCGATGGCAGTGTGGTTTTCTTTGGAGCGTTTGTGGCCTTGTGTATTGGGTAGATTTTGGTTGCTATTTGGGGTCAGGCTGCGTGCCTTAGCGTTGGTTGGGTGCGTGTTGGTTGTGGTTTCTGGTTATGCTGTAGAGAGAGACATGGGCTTATTTGAAAAATTGATAGAAAAATTGAGGGTTATTATTTGTATCATTGTTGACACAGATGTCAAGGGTCAAACTTACACCCTCTGCTCACGCACACAGCATCTTCAAGGAGGGTTTCCAAAATGAAATGTCTTGGTTTAAGCCTTTGATATTGGAAGAGAGGACAATGTCAAGCAGGGGAAACGCACCGGTAATAGTTAATTAGGATATCTGATGATTGATGCTAATGCATATATTAATCTTCTCTATCTATACATGCATATGTATGTACTCCCTATGGCCTTTTTAATACTAATTGATCTCATTACACAAAGTCTATCTATTTTTCCAATCATATTGTGGTGTGGGAAAGGTTGGAAAATTATACGGGTTCTCTAAAAGAACTAACAATTATGAACAAAATTGAGTAAATGTTACTGTTGCAATAAATCTTGATTGATTGCGTCATTGGAACTGGAGGTTCTAGATCAATTTCATTCAGTTTGGTTGACAAAATAAGGAGAGAGATAATTGAGATCAATTTGAATTTGGTCCTTAAGTTGCGAGGTACCCTTACTTCATTGTGCACAGTGTTCTAAATGGCGCTCGGCGGTAGTAGGGTGGTGACCCACCTCCATGCGCCTAGGCCGCCTAGGCGCCGCCAAGGAGTTTTGGCGTTTTTTTTTTTTGGTATTTTTTTGATATTTTTTATACTTTTAGTGTATATTATGGTATTAATATATACTAAAAGGACTTCCTGTGTAATTTACCATAGCTGCACACATATATATACTGCTATATACAGTACAGTATACCATTTCCAGATCTGATCGAGACCCACGACAATACCATTTCCAGATCTGATCGAGACCCACGCCGATCGTCGCCTTGGAGTTCGCCTGCTTCACACCGATCGTCGCCGGTCGCCGGCTGGTATGTATCTCTCTCGTCTCTCTCTCTCTCGCATCTCTCTCCCTCTCTCGTCTCTCCCTCACATCTCCCTCCCTCTCTTGTCTGTCTTTCTGCTCTTTCTCTCTCTCTCTCCTAGGAGGCCGCCAAGCTCCGCCAAAGTCCGCCAATGGCCCGCCTAGCCTCCCTGGCTGCCGAACAAAACGCCAAGGGGGTATTCGTGGCGCTGACCCTCCGCTTAGCGCCTAGGCGCCGCCTAGGCGGCCGCCAAGGCCGCCATTTAGAACACTGATTGTGCATTAGGGAAACAAATGAAAAGAAAACAACTGATCCGTAGGCCATGTTTGGTTCCCCTTTGTTTAATAGCAGGAACAAAATAAGGAGAGAGATAATTGAGATCAATTCGAATTTGGTTCTTAAGTTGAGAGGTACCCTTACTTCATTGTACATTAGGGAAACAAATGAAAAGAAAACAAGTGATCCGTAGGCCATGTTTGGTTCCCTTTGTTTAATAGCAGGACTCGAACTCTGGTATCACACTCGCTAATGGAGTACATCCTCATGTTTATATGATGTGATTCCTTTTGGTCAAAAGGTGTCCTATTCTTTTGGTTAATTCCCTTAAAACTTGCTATCAATCTGTGCTTGGTTTCGTTGTTCCTGCTATGCCGTGTATTGCTGGATGTGTTTTGTGGAAACCCTTGTAAAGCGTAAGACTTATCTATAGTTTGTTTATATTTTGACTTATATGGTTGTGCTTGCGGTTAGGACTGCTTATGAACTTAATGTGTCAACATACAATTTGTGTTGACAGGTGGCTGTGTATGTATGCGCAAGAGTGCTACGATTGGCCAGGTAAAAAACCTAACTTTAATCTAAACATCTAGCATAAACGATATATCATATATAGCTTAACAAACATCACCATGTTGCAGGGTCAAATTCAATGTTCAAATCACAGATCCAGCGAAGCAACGGTCTTTCCTGAAGTTGCAGAACAATTCTATGCAATTACAGCATCCCAAATAGCACCGAATGCAATTGGTGTAAGCATATTTTTTTGCCATTAATACCAAACCATTCCATCTACATATATATTGCACTGGTTCTTTTCAGTTTTCGTATAATGGTTTCAAGAAAGAGAACATGATTTATTTCGATGTCATGAAATTCACCTACATCAATCTACTATTTGCTTCCCTTTGTAAGGGGAAGACAAAAAACTAAGGCTGATATTAAATTTTACTAATCAACTTGAATTTTTTGCTCATGCAATAAGTTATAAACTGCTTCTGTCAACTACTACCATAGGACCTCTGCAAATACCATTATGTATTTGTTTAAAGCGAAGGACTAACTATCTTCTCTAAGAAAACTAATTGCTATCTACTTAATGCAGGACGCCTGGAACAACTTCGATTCCCATTGCTCTACAAGTTAGCTGAATCCAAAAAGTGCCACGTGACACATAAGGCCAACACATGCAAAGCCTATGCAGGAATCAGCCAGTGCAGATTCAATGTTCACTCAATCTCCAGTGAAGACACTGGCAAGGATTTGTGACCAATTTTCAGGCGGCCAAATAGGTAAAAAAAATTCGGATAGCTGATTTTATCCACCAGTTTGATCTATTGTCTTTGTTGGTTAAAAATAGATACTCCCTCCGTTCGTATTTGATAGTCCACCTTTCCTATTTTGGGTGTTCCAAAATGAAGGTCCAATTTGACAAGTCAACAAAAAAAGGGCCCAACTTTTCCTTTTTTACCCTTCTTCAAAAAGGACAAAAATGTGTGTGTGTGTGTGTGTGTGTGAGAGAGAGAGAGAGAGAGGGGAAGAGAGAGTTCTATTAGTTTTGAATTCTTGAACTGACTTTGGGACTTTGCCACCTAAAAACCTCTGGATTTGTTTTCTTCTTGTACGGAAACAACCAGTTTCCATTTAAATTATACAAAAGCTATTCCGAAAATGAGGGGCAAAACTAGAAAGTTAAAAGTTTGTGCAAGTAATAATTACACTCCTTTAAAAAGTTCGAATCCCAAAGCGGGACTCACAAATCGGAACGGAGGGAGTACAACTTTATGCGATTGTTTGGCGTGATGCTATTATACATCTCTTTGCTCGTGGTATTTGAAAGTGTCACCCTCTACGGATAAGGGAAAAGGAAAAGCCACCTATGCTAAGGATTCCTTCATGTCTCGTTATGGTAGTTTCTATTTGGAGTATATAAAATTTTAGCTAATTGAAAATTGGGTGAAATAGTTATGGTATTCCAACCAAATTTTAACTTTTGCTGCCCATACCCCCAATAATTGGGGATTACATGGGTTCTATTATTATTGTTGTTGTTATAGAAAAGTTCTTACAATAAAATTTGATACCTATCTGTCACCTCTCTATTTATCGGGTTTCTTGACCAAATTTATTGGTTAACAGCGGTACTTTGTATGTGATCAAGAGAAGAATCAATAACGAAGAATTGCTTAGCTGCAGGTGTCGCTTTGAATCCTATAGTCATTTTCAAAGAACATAAATTAAACTTATCAATTCGCTCTTATAGGGGCAACCAATGGAAGAGACAAACATTGGGGTAGTTATCTGTGATAAAAATGAAAGTGTCAAACAGCCCTTTCCAAAAGATCCTTTGTTGTTCATGATCATTTTTCTATAATTTATTGCAATCATGATAATAGGCGCGGAGAAAAAATTCATGATTATTGTCTCAACTATCCAGTTTGTGATTTGGTTTAGTATGTTTTGTGCTGCTGCTACTCCTCCTTGCATTTCTCACATGAACGCAAGTATAACTATGTTGTTTTAACAGTCATGCTTTTAAGCCTTGTTTTTGTTTTACATTCTAGCCAAGTTTTCGTTTCCTGATGTTGTTTATGGTTTGTCAAAAGATAACCAAAAATGTTGGTTTGTAGACCATATCACTCTAATCGGTGATGACAAAAATGTGGTTAGATCCATTTGTTCATCTTCTCCCATTCATTCTTATTCTTTATTATTGATCTTCTTTCATACATTCTTGTTATTTATTATCTTATTATTTTGGTTAACTAAATCACTTCCTCTCTTTATAGTATATGCCTACCCACCACGAAAAGACATTTTCGAACTTCGTAATCCAAATATATGGATTCTCCTGAAAGCTGAATCTAAAGTCTGGCCAATGCACATTATTAACAATAGAATGGAAGAAGACTGGAATGAGTTTTCCATTACACTCACTTAAAGGAAGGATTTAGGGTTATCCTTGGATTACAGCGGGCATGGATTTTTGAAGTTATTGTATTGGACCCAAACTTATAGTGCGTTCAGTGGAATACTTGGTCTGTCAATTCTGATCTCATTGACACAAATCCTCCACTTGGTTAGCATACTTTTTGCTTTTAAGTAGTTCATATTACTTAATAAATGCATACGAATTCAAACTAAACTGCAGATTATTTTCCCTTTTCTCAACTATATCAAATCAAGACGGCATTGGCTACCTTCGCTTCTTCTAGCCGATGCTTGTCCTCTACAATTTGCATATGTTAGCACCCCCCAGGTTTCATTCAGTGAGGTCCTCTCCCAATTTACACTGAATACGTCATATCCATCTGTTAATTTGTTGCACTACTTCATAAAAATTACATCGCAGGTTTTTGCGCATCATTTCAAGACTTTCTTCCATGACCAGACCATTGCTGAAATTATTTTCCGCATGAATAATTTTCGAGTGGAAAGTTCCCCAGCAAAATGGCCATCGTCAACCTATTGGCATGCAGGTTTTACAGAATAGGTTGAGATTACAACACTCTGATCTGGTCTTTGTTGCTGCTGTCAAAGATCCAAGTGACATTTGCCTTTTGGTACTTTCTTCAGATGGATGGCTCTGAAATAATGTACTTCTGGTTTTAGTGTGGGACTCATAGACACTACTAACATAGATCTCAACTCTAAGAATCACATCTTTTGTATATCTCTCTAAGCTAATCTTGCTAAATAGTCAGCAAATTAGACTTCTTTGGGAAAGTCTTCTTCAATTCCTGAACTCTACACTTTCGAGGGCAAACATTACTCTAAAATTTTATTAAGCTATTTCCAACTGCCAACGCATTATGTGACTTATCTGTTCTATGTTTGCTGCTCACTGTTTCTTCAATTCATGCATGTTTCATCTTTACAGACTTATGTTAGTATTTGTTTGCATGTATTTTACGCTTCCAGTCGACTTGAAACCAGCATGACAAAATAATGCAAAGTGCAGAGTGATTGTCAACTAAAGCTTCTCCCAATCACACAAAGAAAAAAACAAAACAAAACATCCTCTGCAACAGGCAAAAAAACATCCTCTTCAACGGGCACGATTCTCGTGCTTTGCACGAGGGAGGACCTAGTCATTCAAAAAAACAGGGCAATGGGGTGTAATTAGGACCGTGATTTTTTCATGCATTTTTACTTGTGCAAATCATTTTATTCGTAATGCTTTTAAAATCAATTTAAATGATTAGAATATTTTAATTCGTTATTGCCAGAGAGCTAATTGTCGCATAATAATTAAACGAATCTCCGTGGTGCCATTTTGAACCAAACCGGACTTTTGAAGCTCAAATTATGGAGTCACTATTACGCCCAAGCAGATTCCGCAAAGTTCTTATTTATTAAGTATTTATTTCCTACTTTACGAAACACATTATTCTCTCACAATGTTAACTTTAATTCAAAAAAATTTGTTCACTTAAAAATTATTTTTTTCTTAGCAAAACGGGACCTTATTCAAACTACTAGTTAAATTAACAAGGAGTAGAAAGAACTACAAAATATTACTGTAGTAGTTAAGTGCGTGGGACACGTTTTCTAAAAGATGTTTTATCATTAAGCACGTTTGTCGTAAGCCTCAAGCCAGAAAAATCAACTCGGTTTGCAAGATGTGGGCACCTTCAAAGTCCAGTCTTTTTCACTATAATTGCCATCCGTCGGTAAATGATGCCTTTTGACGAGTGTCCTGGTGCACTGAACTAATCTCTCTAGCCTCTCTCACAGTCCTTTTCACGAGTTTGCATGAGGCGGGATGACCCCAAAGACAAATCACTATCAAGGAAAATTCGTAGTGAGATGGTAAACTTCGCCGAGGCAAATCCATTAACCACTGTGACAATCACTTTTTTTTTTTTATCCGCAACTGTGACAACCACTTTTTTTGTTCTATGCTACCTTGTGGTCTTTGTGGCTTGCGAGGAATGCCTTCATGTTCAACAATGTTATAAGGTCGGCGAGTGAGGTAGGGGATTTAGTCAAAACAAGGGTGGCTATGTGGATGAAAACAAAGTTCGACATCAAGGTGTACTCGGTAAAGGAGTTTAAGAGCTTTTTAGGTGGCATCCGTAAACTAAAACTCTAAGTTTGGCCTTGTGGTGTTGTAGCTTCCAACTTTCGGTTGGATGCTCCCTTTTGTTTTTCTCTCTTTTTCCCCTCGATGTACCCCGTTTCGAGTTTAATAAAATCATTTTCTTTTGCCGAGCGAAAAAAAAAAAAAAAACTGTGACAACCACTTGGGGTTGATACATTGAACTTGACAATATGAGACTCTGTTTTCCACCAAATTATTGTTGAAAGCACTTTCCAAGAAACCCAATGCCTTGTTTAGAATACTTTCTGAAAAGTATTTTTTAAAAAATTCTACCTAAATTCTTCCTACTTTCAATTATTTCTCTCTCTATCTCTCTTCACTTACTACCCCTATTATTCTCATAAAAAAATTTTAAAAAGTGTTCCAAACACAGCACAAATAAGATCTCATCTGAGATATTTTTCAGTGCCGGGTGGGTAGGAGGCCACGTGGTGCCCTGCACCGATCTCGGCCGTCCAATGAAGTCTTGGACGTCTAACATCTGTTTGGCTACCGAGGGGTATTTTCGTCATTTCACACTTTAAAATTAGCCGAATAGATCTGGACCATCCAAAACTTCGTTGAACGGTCGAGATAGTGCACGGCACCACGTGGCCGTTCCCACCCGGCACTGAAAAATTTCTCCAAATAAGGTCCCAATGGTCAACAAAAGAAGAGACAAATGGAGGGAAAGTTTGTTCATTTTCTTGCTGGGATCCTTCCTCTGGGCCCAGACCCTGAAAACCTCTGCATTTTTCTCTTGATCAGCACGAAAACTCAGGTTATATAAGGACGAAGAATTCTTCGCACATCCCATAAACAAGCACATTTCCAACTATCCCAACATATTTTAGCACAACTATAGCCTTGTAATTGTAAGACAAGCAGGTAGACGCCAACTTTGCAGGATCTACTCAACAAGAAATTCTGATGAGTAACAAAAAGAAAGTGAGTGGGTACTCAGTGGTCTTGGCCATCTTGAGGCCACTGACATCGTGCTTCAACATCTCCGGTGAAGGCAAAATGGCCAACGGCTCGAAGCCAGCTTCTGATCCGGAGGCTGTCATGGTTGCTGCTGCTAAGCATTTCTCCAGTGCCCATAAAATAAAGTTCAGTTAGTTGCCCCTGAAGCGGAACCAGAATTATGAATAGATAAGACCCCAGACTCTGTTGTGCAACATCCCATCCGTCCAAAAATATTTTCAATGGTTGGATTTCATTAAAAGTCTCTTCCCACGAAGAAACTACTCTTCCCGAGGAGCCTTTTTTAAAATTCGGATCATTGATTGCTGAGATAGACGATTGGGTTGCTACACTATACCCCTATAGTGCACCCTTGAACTACATGTATCAAGGATTCATTGCACATAACATACTGGTCGTATCTGATCACTTTTGGACCGCTGAAACAAACGTCTTTTAATATGTCAATTGTGCTAGTCTATATCGGCCAGAATCCGGGGACGCTATAGTGCAGCATGTAGGGCAGCAAAACTACGGCACACTACAGCATCCCCGACTCCTATTGGCCAAAACATGTTAGTAATATCATCATCGATATCAACATGCATGTGTGTTGATAATCACTCTTGTCGAAAACACTGGTTTGTATTCTGGTTTTTGTGGGATTGTTCATCTTCATTTGCAGTGATTGACAAATAAAGAGTCTGGAATCAAAATAAGATATTATTGCTTGATTTATCAGTACTACCGCATATTTCACTTCAGTTTAGAATATTTTCATTGGTAAATTGAGCGTTTCTCAAGATAAAATATTTTGTCATGTTGTGAGACCAAACTACCAGCTAGGGTTAAGATAAACTGCTGAGTTCGCAGTATGAGAGCAAAAATATTTTGCTTTAGATATTGCTCTTTAAATACTGTGAATGAAACAGAGAAGATGTTATTGAATCATACGTACCTTGCTTCAACTCTTCCGAATCCCTCCTCTCTCTCTCTCTCTCTCTCTCTCTCTCTCTCTCTCTCTTTACTTCTCCAATATGTCAGCAATTCATAGAACTGCATTCATTGTTCAAGTAGTGAATAGATTAGGTTATACCCCGTCCCTAAATAAATATCCAGCACGCAAACTTTGGCGTTTAGAAAGATGTATTTTTTCGTAAAAAAAAAAAAATTCAATTTTTTTCACAAATCAATAGATATCAATAAGTTCTTTTAAGTTATGAATTTTTTTTAAATCTCTTAACACAAGAAAATATATATTTTTAAAAACCTAAGTTTGCGTGTTGGAAATTTATTTAGGGGCAGAGAGAGTGAGATAAAAGCACAGTGAGAAGAATTCTTGATAGGTTATATAAGAGGGCCAAAACCAAACAAGTACTCACAAATATCTGAAGTCAAATTTCTTACTAGGTTAGTAAGGTTATTACATAGGTGTTAATGCTACGTAGTACTTTATCAACTCGAACTCAAAACCTATCAGCAGGTAATTGTTTGTACGAGACAATTGGAGTAAAAGACGCGACATTTTAGACCAGGTCTAATGTGATCATGTCTAAACAAAGCCCTTCTTGTAGTAACTACAATTTTAAGGAACTCAGTACTACTCATTAATCGATGGATTCATGTTAGAGAGAAGTCACGAAGCGTACCGGTTTATGTTCATCCCTGTCGACATATTTTGGGACCTGAATTTCCCAGGCGTCCAATGGTTTGCATGAACTCTGATTCCCAGCCTCCCCTTCCTCCTCCTCTTCTGATTCATACAAGGAGGGTAATTCAGAGGGGTCCAACTCAACACTCACCTGTTTCTCCTTGATTCCCTCAACCATCTTAACACAAACCGGCCCGTTCAACACGTCTTTTCCACTCAGGTACCATGAACAGAATCTCACGAAAATCATTTCTAGCAGTCCAACGGAGAATTGGAATGCTACCCTCAAGAAAAGGAAGGCAGAGGCGAACACAACCAGAGTTGGTAAGATGAGGAAGAAGGTGAAGGAGATGCAAATGAAGGCACAAAGAATGGGTGGAAGAAAAAAGGGTTAAGTTGGAATGCTACCTTCATGTTTCGAGCATCATGTATTTCTGAATTTGGAATGTTGGAGGAGGTAAGCACGCACAAAATCTGGAATCTCTAACTACAGGTTTTTATAATATAGAGAAATTTGTAGGTGCCGAGCAGTACAGGTGGCGGTAGTCGTCGGCGATCTTAACCGTCTAAACGTGTTTTGGATGATCCAGATTTATTCTCTCTCCCCTCTCACTCCACCACTCTCTCTCCACTTTTTCTCTCTTTTAAATTTGGACTGTCCAAAACACATTTGGATGTCTCGGATCGCCGATGGTACCACGTTAATGTAAGGGGGCGTTTGGACAAATAAGCCACTTTGGCTTATTTTTTGTCCTTATTCAAATTTTTTTCGTATTTTGTGGCTTATTGTCAATTTTTTGGGGATTATTGTTTTGTTATGACAAGACGAATCGGAAAAGTAAAAAATTTAGATCGAAATTCAACTTTTTTGGAATTTCGACGAGATTTGGCAGGAAAGCCAAATTTTGGCGGGAAGGACGAATATTTGGATTTCGATCAAAATTTTTTACTTTTCCGATTCGTCTCGTCATAACGAAGCAATAATCCCCAAAAAATTGACAATAAGCCACAAAATGCGAAAAAAAAATTGAATAAGGACAAAAAATAAGCCAAAGTGACTTATTTATCCAAACGCCCCCTAAGTCAGTTCTTGGATCTTGTACCATATATCTGGCTTTGCAGGGGAGTACTAATGGGAATTGGGGATAACTTTTTGTTTATACCAAGTTGTTTGTGTAGATCTAGGCTGAGTCGGCGCGGCGCTGCGTGCCATCCTCAGTTTTGCATTCGTGTAATTGCACCCGTAACACGTGGCTTTCGATTGTTCCCTCCCGGAGCAAGCTAATTATTAGACACAAAATGCATTTTCGCGTGTAGCCCGAAGATGAAAGCATCTTTAAAAATCAAGGAAAACGACTAGAGTTATCGAAAGAGAAGATTGAAAGCACGAGCGAATAACGAAAATTGGAAGCGCAAGTAGAGCGTCCAGGAATAATGTAACTGAGGGAGCAAGTGCTTCCAATTAATTGTTCCCTCTTGATGGAACAACTAAGAGCAAGTGCATCATAATTTTGTAACTTTGGTAGGGTCATTTTATAATTTCGTACAATTTTAAAAATTCAAAAAATAAAAGCATTTGGTGTTTTTGCCCAGACCCAAGAGTCGTTGAAATAAATAATTTGGTGTTATCTTGGTACAATTTCAAATTCAGACTATCTGGATTACTAAAATTATCTCATTTTTTTAAACTAAATTTATTGGTTTAGAGTATATGGCATATTTGGCAAGGTCAAAGTTGCTGTCGATTTTAGCAAACAATAATTTTGACTTCAACTTTGGCTTACAAATGGAGAACCATTTTTTACTTTAGGATTAACAGAGCTAGCTGTAACATTTCACTTTTTGTTCTGTCTCTCTCTTCAGGGGTTTTTTTTTTTTTTTTTTTCCATCCTAACCATCATAGAATTTGCACCTCAACAAACCACTAAGCTGACGAAAAAAAAAAAAGAAAGCCACTAAGCTGAAAAATCTGTAAATCTGACATATCTACTACCTAATTAGTAACGAGATTTTCCCTTTGGGGTATCTGAGTCATTATAAGCGCACTTGACTAATCTTATCTCTGGTTCGATCGAAGATAATTAAGTCATCCACGACAGAACTAGAAAATTAACCATAAATTACTTTCTTTCTGCTTGGCTCTAAGAGTTGAATCATGAGCAATTGTGTGGCGAACACACCCTCCAGCCTCCCGGACTAACCTTCAAGTTTAAGATTTTCCAGTTAACCTTAGGTTAAATAACTTGCGTATTGCGAATGACCATTATTGTAATTTGTTTTTGGTGTGCGGGGAAAGAAAATTAATTTACTTTATCTTAAGTATAAATGGAGTCGAGGTGGGCGAGATTTTCTTATTATTATTTTTATGAAAATCCAAAACTATATTACATTAAAATAACAAGCGCTACAGCTATCAAACAACAAAACATTAGCCAAAAAGTTAGGGGCGGACTTTATACAACAAAACCATGCTGTCCTGGTGCTCTGTGTTTGGCAAAAACATCTGCAGCGAAAGTGAAACTGTACATCAGAGAGAGGCACTGCTGCAGAAGGCCTTACAGACGTCCCACTTAGACCTGCTTCATGCAAAATGCATTGAAAACAAAGCGAGAATCAGTTTCCACAATTAAACTAGTGAAACCAAAAGGCAAAGCCAAATCATACCTTACTACCCCATAATTCAGCAACCTTAATAAGATTTATACCCTCACCAAATGCATAGGAGTATTTGATGCTCGCGTATGGTTTTACTAACAACTACTGCTTGTCCTTGCCTCCGGCACTATGCACGCCTGTTGGAATTGCGTCAGCGTGTGTGAACGTGTGTGCATGTGCCATAATGGGTGCCACATAGAACAAAGATGTCACGTAGGCAGGGGCAGAACCAGGATTTAGTTACAGTGGGGTCAAATATCTACAACACATGTAATTTTGTGGGATCTTCAGGGCAAAAATATTATCTTTTGGGGCAAAATTACAAAATACTCTTCAAAACTATACCTACTCTAGAGGTATTTTGCAACTCAGTGGGGTCAGGTGACCCCCTGCCCTATATTGGTTCCGCCACTGCACGTAGGACAAAAGTGTCACGTAGGACAAACACCTTTCTATTTTATTAGATAGATAATTATATAATCACGCACAAACACTTACGCAAACACATTCGCAAATGGGGTGGGACCCACACATAATAAATATTGTATGTGTGTAAGTGTTTGTGTGATTGTGTGTGATGGTAACATTATTATTTTATTAATTAATGTATCGGAAAACCAAGGAGTCCACGAGAAGCACGTGAGAAATTATTTTGTGCCCTTGGGGCAACATGTGTCCTTGCCCCGCACATCCGAGCCGTCCGTTCAGTACCCGGACGGCTCGAATTTAGTGAGAGAAAGGAGGAGAGATGGTGTTTTGATCTCGTCCGTTCGGTACCCGAACGGACGGCTCGGATGTGCCGAGGGGCACCACGTCAGCTCCTGCCTCGGCGGCAAGGAATAATTTCTCCTTTCTTTGGGACGCCTTCACGTGCTTCGAGAAATTATTCCTTGTCGCCGAGGCAGGAGCTGACGTGGTGCCCCTCGGACACATCCGAGCCGTCTGTTCGGGTACCGAACGAACGAGATCAAAACACCATCTCTCCTCCTTTCTCTCTCCCCTTTCTTTCTCTCCTTTCTCTCACTAAATCCGAGCCGTCCGGGTACCGAACGGACGGCTCGGATGTGCGGGACAAAGACACGTGTTGCCCCAAGGGCACAGAATAATTTCTCCAAAGAAAGCCTCGCTCCTGACAAAGAGACACGCCACATTTGGAGATTTTAAATTATTTCTGCACGTGGTGGAAACTGTGAATTTTCGAACTCCGCTCATTGTGAATCCTACCATGGGTTTATTGTTATAATATAAATCGCTCATTTTGTACAGCTCGTAAGGTAATATTCTATTTCAAAGAATTGGCTTCACCGCATATCGATAGGCGTATCAAAATTTAAAATTTTGGCTTATAAAGTTGATGGTTATGGACAGTTTAACTTGACATTATCAAACCATCTATTTTATAAACTAAACTTCAAGATAAACGTTTCAGATCGGCAATTAACGCACCATATGATCCAAAATAATGGTGGTGGGAAATCATAGTTTCAGGAATTTAATCTCATTTAATTTTGTGCACGCCATATTTTATTGCACAAGTATTTTTTTTTTTTTCCTTTTTTTAACTTTAATTGCACATATATGTACGTAACACTGTTGTTTGCCAAAAGCCGGCCGGAGTAGTTACGGTGGTGGTGGTCGCCGATTAGAAACCTGACTCCAACTTCCACCAACCAATTCTCTCAACCATCGCAACAGGCGTCGAATCCATGTCTATTTCTCCAACGATCAAGGCACTTCTCTGAGGTAAAGGACAATAGATCTCTTTATTATTTCACCTGGGTTTGTTTCTCTTTCTTATAATCAATTGATTAATTTCGGAAATTCTTAAACAGGAGCAACCACATAATCCTCAAACCCATTTGACAATATCATCATGAAATCAGGTCAACAGGAAGAGGTGGAAGAAGAGGATGAAGTGATTGTTTCCAAGAGAGAAGGTCTCTCTTCCAATAGTGAAGGAATATCTAATGCTCATATATTTTTTCTATGTATGTATGTATGTGCTATTCATCTCAGAATTGGGTGCTAAAACATGGTGGTTTTGATTGTGTGAAAAGATGGGAAGAACAGGGACAAGGCCAATGCAACACGGTCCAAGCATTCAGTCACGGAGCAGCGCCGAAGGTGCAAGATAAACGAGAGGTTTGTTAGTTTGTTCCTGCTTCCGTTCAATTGAGTTTTTGGGGCTGAATTGATTAGAGTGTTCATTAAAAAATTCAATCTTTGTAAATCTCCTGGTCTTTTAAGTTGTGTAGACATCTTACTAGGTGGAGTTAGAGCTTCTTTAGGCTAGGCATGAACATGTTTACAGGTAACTAACATCTGGAATGACAACGATAAAAGTCTGTTCATATGGAATCTAATTATTGTGCTCGAGCTGCTCATTCGAAATGAGCACAATGAAGAGTGAAAATATGTAACAATACCAAGCTCTCTAGATGAACTAGGTACTTTTCCTCAGAATTCCGGACCGAAATTTCGTTACTAGATGTTGCAGACTAGCAGTTGTTGAGCTAGGAAGGAAAGTTAGTGAACTTACCAATTTCATGCTACATTTAGTTGTCTATTTGCAGGTGGGTAAACATAGAATGAAGACATGACCTTTGAGTCTTTGACCCATTTATGCATCATTTTTCTTATCTAGGCAAGGATGGGACAGGGGGGTCTAGTGGCGGTGACCACCACGACAAGAATTTTAAAAAATGCAATTATTGTATGTAAAAAAAAATTATGCTCAACTTATATAGTCTCGCCACCACTAGATTTTTTTAGTATATATTTCGCCACTGCTAGGGTAAAATCCTGGTTCCGTCCTTGTATCTAGGGAGAGCATAATAAGCGATCCTTTTGAATGAGTGAGAAAAGGGTTCTTCTGCTCGCATATTGTATAGGTTTCTGAGGGCCGCTACCCCTTATCTGAAATTTTTTGAATGCTGTTGACAAACTAATTCTTTGGAAGGTGCTTGTGGCTTGGGTGGTGCGTAAGTTTTCTGCTTGTGAGCTTAGCATTGGTTTTTGTTTGGTGTTGGCATCCCTTAGATTCTCTTGTAATGTAATTACATGCTAAAAAAATTGGAAACCTTTTTTCTTCATGTAGTTCTTATTATGAAGAGATAATGGTCCTCAGTTGTATTAGTCATGACGTTTTATTCTCATCAAGGCTATGTCCTAATTGAACTGCAATGGAAGAAGAGAATGATGAATGTCCAAATGATTTTCAATGTACTTAATGAAGTATAGTTCAAGACTCAAGAGAAAGGTTCACCACTGGTATTTACGAGAAATGATTTGTTGATCAAGATAGCAAAAATGAGAGCTTTTAGGTTGAGGAAGCTAGTGCCGTTAGTTGTCTTGCTCTTCCTCACTGACAAAAATATTACTCCTACATAAAACTGTAGAATGAGGAAGAGCGACAAACTCAGCTTTTAAACTTCTGGAAAGATGACATGGTTTAAAATTTTTAATAGACGTTATGGACTCTTGCTCTTAATTGACCTCAAGCGTGTCTGGAACTCCAGTCCTAAAGAATAAAAGTAAGATAGGGCACGTTCAAACACGTGTTCGACACACATGTCCACTGTCCATCCCCTTCTTAGAACTATCCTTGGTTCTTAGGTCTTGAGTGTTAGAATGCAGTACTCATATTCCAACAAGACTATGCCTGACAAAAACAGATGGGTGCTTAATTTTTGGTTTCAGGTTTCAGATACTAAGAGATCTCATACCTCATAGTGAGCAGAAGAGAGATACGGCATCATTTTTGTTGGAGGTACATCCTGCGATTTAGAAAGACAAGGACATTTTTATTTATTGATAATACTTACGTGAACTGATCATTAATGTATGTTCACAGGTCATCGAGTATGTCCAATATTTACAGGAAAAGGTTCAAAAGTATGAGGGATCATATCAAGGGTGGAGTATGGAGCCTACTAAGCTGATGCCATGGGTAATTTAGGCACTTCCCTTTAAACACTGTCTATTTAAAGGGCCGATCTACATGGTCGTGTGAATGCTCATTTGACATTGCCAGATTGCTTCATGCATTTATGGACGTTCCGTTGAACTTTAGGTGTACTAGCCAGAGTGTAACATGGTTACCAAATGCAGAAATTTGAAAACCCTAGATATAATCTCAATTCTCAACGTGGCTGGATACTTATTATTCTTGAAAGACTGCTTGGGCAAACATATGAAGTCTCTGCCACTGTGTTCTGCTTGAAACAGAGAAACAGTCACGGGCGCGTTCAGAGTCTTCTTGGACCTACTCAAGCCGTAAAGAATGATTCTGATCCTGCATCAACATTTCCTGGGCAGTTTGATGAGAATAATATCACTTGTTCCGTAGCAATGCATCCAATCTCATGGAATTCAACTGAATCTGACTCTAGTAGGGATCCCTCTGGACAAATAGACGATCAGCAATCTAAATTAGCAAACAAGGCTATAGCCTTGCCCATTCCTTTGCACACAAATGTTTCTTCTTCTGGCCCCGGTGATGATGTCGTTCCCCATCCTATTCACAGACCAATTTCTGATGCACAATCAACTGAATGCCCAATCACAAGTGATGCATTAACTGAACAAGAGGATTTGATTGTTGAAGGGGGGAGTATTAGCTTAGCAAGCGTCTACTCTCAAGGGTGAGTAATTGCAGAATTTATGTCTATCATTTACGCATGTTCATCACAGAATGGAGTTCGCTATTGTATGACGTTGTTCTTGTACATAAATATTACTGATCTAGATGAAATGTTTATTTCTAGTATTGGATCTCAAATTCGTATGCTCTAAACTCAAATATTTGGTTGTATGCAGTTTCCAAATTATTAGACCCTTTATGTTGGAACATGCTAATTCAGGGAAGCTGTTATAGCTTAAGAATCTTGGTATTACATTTTTATCTCTATCATGTTGTTATCTTGAATGCCTATAGAAATTGGAAGTTCTATGAGATCCACTAGCCCGATAGAGGAAGTCAGTTTATTCCTGATCTTAGCTACGTCGCAAGAATTTTCCCTTTATAGGGTTGAGAAGTTGAGGGTGGGCCCGCGGTGGCCTGGGTACAAAATGGTGCATGCTGTCCCTGGAGAAGGGTGGTCCTCGATTTGAACTGTCAAAAGTAATTTTTTTTAGGTCAATTCGAGTTATTTAATTTTCTTGTGTTATTATCTGTTCAACGAACTGGTGACGGCTTGTTATGATAATCACCTTTGTGGCATATATTACTCGTTTTTTTTTATTTAATTTCCAATGTGCCAATATATATATATATATGTATATCACTCGTTTTTGCTTGTGTAGCATTAGGTTAAATATTGAAAACTTCCAAGAAAAGATAAGGATAACTGGATCACTATTGCTGGATCCTAAAACAGTTTAGTATCAAACTTTTTTACATTTTGTGAAGTTGTTTGCATAATAGGACAATGAGTTTGTTACTGAAGAAGGTTCGCGTATGCTATTCATCTGCAAGTTCATACAACAGTCAAGTAATTATGATTTGAATGTTTTATATTAAACCTCTTTTCTCTTGGTTTTATAGAAATTTGTATAACACAGGAATTGTTGATTTGATAGATGATATTGTACTGGTAACTAACAGGTTTCATGTTAAATAGGTTACTGAATAATCTGACCCAAGCGCTGCAGTGTGCGGGTGTCGATCTGTCGCAGTCCACCATCTCTGTTCAAATTGATTTAGGAAAGCGAGCAAATAGAAGATTGACTTCTGGTGCTGTTGTATCCGATACCAAGGTTAAAACATTTCATTTCATTCCCAGAAATCCCAGCTCTAGTCGGACCACACATCAAATTGCAGAATACTTGATTGAACTATTAAGAAGAAAAACTAATCTCTTATGTTTTTGACGATGTGATTTCTAATCATCGTTAACAGGTTTCAGGTTTATTTTCCTGTCTTCCATGCTATTCTTATTATGTTATCTGTATACTTCTCTTTGTTTTGAGAAGATAGTGCACAAAATGAAAACATATTTTCAACTGATGCAGATTGTAATACATTGTTCAAAATGCAATGTCTTTTATTTTTTCTCTTTTTTGTCAAAAATTTTCTGGAGTGAAATGATTTTTGACCTCTCTCTCTCTCTCTCTCTCACACACACACACACACACACAAATATGTATATTGTTTTGTTTTCTGTCTGTTTGGTGAGTATAATTACTGTTTTTGGTACTCCCCAGGATTCTGAGAGTGCTTCCCCTTCCCATCAACCAATAGGACATTTTAGGGATTCAACCAACGGTGAGGAGCTAGATCAAGCACAGAAAAGACTGAAGATATAAAACGTATGGTGTTTCCCTGAATCTTCATTTAACCTCATTTTAATGTCATCTTCTGGCTCATGAACCTGTCACGTGTACATGCTGTGTTTTTTTTTTTCACTTTCTTTTCTTTGGTCGCTATCATAACATCTTTTATCGTTTTACTTAAGGTATAATAGAGTTGAAGAACTACTGCTCTGCAAATTTGGTCATCCACGTTGTTGATCATACTCATAAAATGTCTCTGATGCTCTTTGTATTCCAACCCTGCTATATTGGAATGTGGATTGGTTTCCTAGACATTCTCTTTTGAGTATTTTACTCTCTGCATGTAAATGTCTATTAAGGTGGATGAAGCTTAATAAGAACCATCTATATCAGGGTCAAAACTGGATTCGAAACAGAAAACTTCTCGCTTGTTTTTTTGATAAATATATTATTGAAGAGCATCATACTTTACATGTTGAGTAAAGGTACAAATGAAAGTGGATGTACACGTAAGTTAATTAATACATACGACGTAAGAACTCTGAGACCAGAGCAACAATCAGCAATCACATAGGTGATAGTTTTTTGGCTGGAGGCAAACATTCTTGTGGGTTGGACCAGAAATAGTCCTCTAACTTGGGTTTACCCGGAATCACAATTCTTTTACTCGGGGTTCCCCAGTTGCTCGCATGAGCTTCCTTCACCAAAAGTGAAAACTTTTCCCAATTCAGTTTTCTTGTGTTGTACTTGTCTATCAGATTCACTAGAAGCTTTCTGTCTAGCAGTAATGTTTTCTTGAATCCCAAGAACCTGAAACATATTGAAGCATGACAGACTTAGCATGTTAGAAATTAGATTGATATGTTCAAAACCTAAGTAGTTTCCGTATGAATGTCAGTCTGGCATGCGGGGAATATAGACAGTTTCCGTTTTCATGTCAGTCAGGCATGCCGGGAATATAGACACGTACGGGACACACCACATAGCATGTCCATTTAATTTTCTTGATCTTTAAGCAGGTGACATGCAGGGGACACGGTGGGGGTTAATTCATATTGTTAGAAACTTGTTTTGGGGCTCGAATTATGATATTTTAATCGCAAAATATAAAGATTTCAAATAGTTAATTTTGGTTGTTTAAGATATAATATTCATGTGAATAGCAACAACAAAATTCGTATATTGTTTCCTTGTGTCCCCCACCGCACCCATGTTCTCGTTTTTTAACAATTTCCATGTCATGTATTTGTATCCTTGCTTCTTTATCTACATCCCCTCTCAACTGTGGTTATAACCAAATTCGTCGTAGATACCTTCTATGGCCTTCAACAACTTTAGCCATGTTGCCTCCAATTGTTGGTACAAAGATATCACTCTCTATTGATACAATATAATCCAGTGCTGCCATTTGAGAAGAATGGTTCTGGAATGGCAAAAGCTCTGAGGGTTGAACTAATGTCTCCTTCTTCACCTGTTTGACAACACAACAGTAAAAAACAATGAAAAAACTCAATCTACTCACAAAAGTAGTTGCTGTTCTTGAGTCTTCAATTTACTAACCAGATTTGGAAAAGCTTCTGCTAGACTCGCCAATCTCCTCTTTCCTCCATATATATCCCCAGCGGCAATATAAATCTGAATGTTTTTATCGATGTCCAGTGCGCGCAATGTCAAAGCTGTTTCCTCCGGAGTCATAGGACACAGACCTGCCTGTCTCTTCTTTGTGGAGTTTATAACCTTTTCTTTCCACCAGGGGTAAGCATATCTGTTGATATACAAATCATTGTATTTGGAAGACATGGTTTTGTACGTGTACATACATGTATATAGAGTTATATACAAAATTCTGGTTCCTGAAAGAAACACACCTCATTTTGGTCAACTCATCGACCTCCGTAGCATTGCAACCTTCATTACAGCCAGAGAATGCCACCATGTCCATTTCATATCTAAGGTGAAGAACTAGAAATGGACCCTTTTGTCTTAGAAGCTCAACAATCTTTCTACCCAACTTTTCTATGGCAGGAGTGAATCTCAAAGCATTGTAATTTACTCGACACCTTAGCTTCTGAACCTCCGTAGGAAGCCCGTTGTTAGCGAGCCGAGCATCAGTCTTAGTGAGATGCAAAAGCTCATACTCTTCTATCTGAGGAAGAACCTGCACGCATACGAATACTTATCTATCTTGCAATAGTCCAAGGAATGAGATTTCCATTTTATTGCATCAAAACTGCCACTACATTACAGTTTCCTAAGTGACTGAACGATGTTCGGGTATTTCAATGAAAGACAGCAGAACATAGCGAAACATATCAAGATAAACAAACCATTGCGAACCAACAGTTGCGTCGACATGGATTTGAAATTTATTTGACAATACATGCTGTCGAAATATTTCTTTTACTTTAAATTTCCTTTTTTTCACTGTGGAAATGTTTTTGGAACGTTTGTTGAAATTTTCTGAATTATTGTCATTACCATGTGTCCGGAACAACAGAGTGAACTAAAATTTGATCCTTGCAAATAACGTATTATCAAGAGCGCGACGTTATTACTAGAGCTCTGATACCAACCTTGTTAAGGTAATACGACATGTTAGACCAGCTAACAGGAGGCATGGAGTAAAAAGTGCCCTCCTCCACCACTCTCTTCAGTGTCGGAGGCAGCTCTTTCTGTATCTGAACCTCGTCTCTCAATGAACTGATGAAATAATCCACGTCGAATATATCGTTGAACTGGCTGCATTACGTATGAAGCGAAAGACGAACTTGATTAACGAACTAAAGTAATCGAAAATCACCCGTTTATTATCCGAGAAGATTTGGTATATAGACTACCTGTGATCATTCCAAAAGGAGGTCTTGTCAAGTTCAGGTACTATGAGTGTGACATTCATGTATCTTGCGATAGCAACCATGTCGCAAATCTGCGCCAGAGATGAGATTAATCAGCAGATAAATACCAGCAGAAATGTACAATGGCCAGATAATAACGACCAAGCCCCCAGAAACTCCCATTCCCGTAAAACTTATTACAAGGCACTTTCGTGTGGCTAAGTGTGCATTGTGGTAGGGGATCGTGATAGATAGAGCCGATAATCACACGCGTTCATCGCAAGTAAGTATCAAGAAATTAAAGAAGCAATTCACTCACTCCGGCTCGCATTTGATTCAGTCCTCCATTGCTTGAAACCATCAGATATCCATTGCTCTTATAAAGCCCTGCAGTAGGAATGTTCATTACGAGACTGATGAAAATACCATATTAGTTAGTACTTAAATTAACTTTATAGCACTCACGTGTAGGGGGAATGGAAGCAGCAGAAGACCAGTGTTGCACCACCCTCGGCCCCCATGTCTGGCTCAGCACCGCTAACTGCAGCGCGCAAGCCCAAACAAGAACTAGGGTCGTCACCCGGATCACCCACATCTTTATCTCAGCGATTAATCGCGCCCGAGCAACAACAGAACATTTCATCTTTTCTACGTTGATTTTTCCCAAGTATTTCACCCCCTTCTTATCGTATTCTTCCTCGTTCAGCTCCATGATTTCAGCCATCGAAACCTTGTAGCCAGACATGATCAAAAAATATTTATTAACTCTTAATCTTAGTCGATTATTCATATACCGAATGATGATACGTAAGCGGTTCCTCTTTCTTTGAGAAGAGTTTTTTTCCGGCGAATGCAACCGGAAAATCGGCCGGGGTATTCTTGGTAGAGAATGGTGTAGAATTGCTGTCCGTTTTAAAGGGAATGAGGGGTCTATGCATGGTGTTAAACAAGCCTCCCCAGTCATGAATCAGTCACCGGTAATAGCTTGTCAATCTACGTGCATGTCATTAATTTTCTTGATTCCTTTTTCTTGTTATTTGTTGTGGCAACATCCATTGCTCTAAATGTATGGCACAATGACATTCTCTCAAATCCATGACACAAGTATTCCTTTCCTTGTATTGAATTGGGAAGATGTACGTATTTTGGTGCAAGGGACTAGGGTATATTATACATTCCATTTTTCAGCATTTACTTTTTTGAATATCACATATGTTCGACATATGTCGAAGTAACAATGACATGCGTGCACCAAAATAATCTCCTCGTCGCGTGGTTCGATATTTGTGTGTTACGAATTACTTGGGATAGAAACTTTTGGGAGAAATAATCCAATTTGAAAGAGTGGCTTGCGCTTACAAGTCTCAAGTTCAATTCCTATGAAGAGCATATTTTTGCTTGAGCTCTACTAGCAGAAGCTCAAGTGAAAAAGCAATGGAAGGGGCTTTGAGTTTCAGCGAGGTCACACGAATAAGGTTTTAGCCGGTGGAATCGGTTCCGATTACCCACAAAAAAAAAATAATAATAATAATAATCAATTTAAAGTTCACGTTTTTTTGCAGGATTAAAGGTGTTAAATTGGGAGTAGCTACATGTGGGAACCTGTATATCCACATTTGATTGCACAATTGGACAATGAAACAGTTTGGCAGGATAGGGCACGTAGGATATGAGGAGCGGGACAGAGTAAAACAGGATTAAAATTAAAAGTGTCAAATATCAAATGTAGAAACGAATGATGGTGCAATTTCGTCCCATTACAAACGCCAGATAGGAATAAGATACACCGTCCTCCGTTTTACATGTCCCCTGGGATAGAGAATCTCATGCTTATCCCAATTCCTGTCATGTTCCGCAACCAACGTGACCTACTAGTGTACAATATGTTCCCGTATGATGTTCATAATTCTGTGGATAGACAAAACCCGATTATCCCAAATAGTCTCCATTCTCTTATCTTGGCTGGCAACCAGTGGCGGGCACAAGGGGTGCTAGAGTTCCCGAATCCCGGACCCTTGCAAAACTCCCAATATTCGCATATATTGTCCACGTTTTTCAAGTTTTTTAAACCATTTTCAATTCGCATAAATGAACTTAAATGACATCTAAGCACCCACCATCTCGTCTCTTTCTTAGACCACACAAGTAGCAATACATACTCGTGAAACATATTTTTTGTTGATAATATACAACGTATGTGATTTGAATCAACTCCACCCATTTGGGAAAATGCCCAAATATTAAATGGTAGCCTTGTATAGTTAGTTGAGTTCCTTCACCAATCTTGCTAAGTGTGGTTAGATAAGGAAGTTAATAGGGGGATTAATCCAAATAATGTCAAGAGTGAAATGCAATTAGACAGAGATCTTTACTAGGGCGATGGAGATGGGTCCTCAATTTGTTGAGCTCAACATCCCTTCATTGTTTTCACTTCAATTGTTTCTCTCTGTAATATGTACGTGAAATAATTCAATTTCTGGATAGGGAAATAACGTAGACTCATAATAACTGGTAATAGCCTGAAGAGAAATACAAGAAAAATGAAACTTCGTCATATTCGTTATAATTTCCCAGTTGAAAAAAAAAATAAAGAGAGCCAAAAATCAATCAACACCACATGTATAGTGAAATGACTGCCCACCCCATCAAATCACCTGAGGCCAGGACCACAAAAAATAATCATTGTTCTTTTTATCACCGGATGTCCGGTCCAACTTTCTCGCACCTCTTCTAATTTCGGGCCCTGAAGTCAAATTTGAACATGCGACCTCGTAAAAGACTAACACTGTTAGCTTTCTCTGCTCGCTTGCCAAATAGTATTAGTGTTACAAAATACTACACGCTGCGATATACTCCCTCCGTCCCTTTTTAAGTGTCCTGTTTCGTAACTCCAACTTATTAAAAAGACATCATCATTGTATCTTTCACATCAACTTTTTCCTCCACTTTCCTTACTTACCCATCATCATTACACTTTTACTCATTCACTTTTCAAAATAGAATATACTTTTGGGGACAAAATAGACAATACACCAACTTTTACCCACTTAACTTTACAAAATACACTTATTAATAAAGGACAACCCAAAATAGAATACTGAACTCTAAATAAGAGACGGAGGGAGTAGCATCTACTATAATGAGATTCTACATGGGGGTCAAATTGATATAACTACCAAGAAAATGAAATTCTCCAACTTGTCAACTAGAAATTGCTGAAATAAAGGCTCTCTCTCTCTCTCGTACAGACAGGAAGAAAATTAAGCTTGAACAAAATATTTGTTTGCACAAAAATTTGGGAGAATGTTTGGGTACCCAGAGAAAACATTTCCAGCAGAGACAGAGGGATGAAAACAGTGCAACTCCAAGGATATTGAAGCCAAAAAGGATTATCAACGATCCACCAATCCACTGAATTTGCTCGAGGGCGGGGGCTTCATTTGATAGATCACTGGAAACCAATGTTTTGAATACCGTTTGGACAGGGTGCCGGTTTTCTTACTGATACAGTACGTACCAGTACCGGTCAGGTACCGGGTACCGTTTCGGATTTACCGCAACTACAATATATATATATAAATTATATATAATTATAACTCAAAAAAATTCCCCGTACTATTCTATTCATCATAAAATACATATATTAAGATAACAAAATTCACATAATTAACTTAATAATATAAATTATTCTACCATCGTAATGCATCTTATCTAGGTATTTACATGCCATCACTTGTTTTTTTGCCAAACTGGGGCGTTCGTTTGCTAATCTTTTTTTTTTTTTTGGTAAAGAAATTGGGATAGTTTCATAGCAATTGTTTGAAAGCAACACAGCTTAAATCTTAGGACCCGATTAGATGCTGATAAATGATTTGGGAAATTATTTATGGAATGAAATAAGATAGTAAGGATATTATTTAAGAAGAGTGGACCCATCTTTATGGAGGAGGAATTAAATAATAGTTGATTTAGATAAAGGAAATAAAGTTGGGTGAATAATGTAAAAAGAGTGAAATACTGTAACTTTTTTGTCCCCCAAATAAATAGGAGTATTGATCAAATACTTTTCACCAATTCCTTTCCTATTTTTTTATCCAAAAAATACAAAAGATACGAAGGAGTTTTTTTTTTAAGTGAAGCACTGGATCAAAACTCCCAGATTTTTCCAGAAAAATCAAAGGGCTACGGTTCTTTGTGATTCTCTCTCTCTCTCTCTCTCTCTCTCTCTCTAAACTCATTCACACACCCACCTCCTCCCATGGCGTCAAGAGCTCAAATGGCAAATAGCGACTGAGAGAGTAGCTGGCCCGATCGATTCCCTCAACCTCCTCCTCCTCCTCTCTCTCTCTATCTATATGTAGGTGTATGTATATGTCTGTGTATCTCTCTCTAGACTGAAGCTGATAGCCGACGAATCGCTGGTTCTGTAATGTCCAAAATTGCGGGTGCAGAGGATGAGTTTTCTCCTCTCTCTCTCTCTCTCTCTCTCTCTCTCTCTGCGACTGAGAAACCCACTTTAGCAAAATACCGGACGAAATTCCCGGTAACAACATCTCGGCCGAGATTTGCCCGGTACGCCGGAATCGTCCGAGAACAGCCGGAAAGCTGGACGAGACGGAAATGGAGGTCAAGGTTACCGGATTTGTTCCAAAACGGAACGCACCAGCCGGTACGGTACGGTATCTACAACACTGCTGGAAACAGCCAAAAAGAAAGAAATTAGCAACAATACCAAATGGAAATGGTAATTACCCCGTCCCCCAGAGGGGAATAAGTAGTACTTATTTTTAAGAAGGTAATTTCAAACTCAAAAATCATGTACTTACGCAAATAATTTTTTCTATCAATATGAATCTTGTTTGATAGATCTCATTCAGATCTTTTTATACGGTGCAAAAAAAATTGAAAAATTATTTTTTATTTATATTATTTTTGAGTTTGAAAATATGAAATAAATATTTATTTTTTAAGAAGGTGTTCTGAAACGTTAAACCATCAACGACAAAATAACCATGTATAGACAAGAGACGGAAATCTGATTAAAGATTGTAATTTAGTTTACCTATGGTGAGTAAAATGACCGGTTCTATAGATATTTCTGTATGTCCATATCACTTGAAGCAAACAAATTAACCTTCAATACGTCACCAGTTAGTCTTCATCACAAGGTTCCATTTCGAATAGTTCATCTTAACCCCAGGAAAAATTGCATTTCTCTATTAAGGTCCATCGCCCGGGAAAAAAAAAAAAACTAGAGAAGCATATGGAATGCCATTTCACCACAAGTTCTGTAGCACAGTGCAAAGTTTCCCTGACACAAGTGAACTTATAGCCTATTTGTTAAGGATTATTAATGTATTTTTGTACCTGTTACCTAGTTCATTTGACTTGAGGAGTTATTGTTTCTAGAAAATTTCTACCAAAATGGTCTGTTAATCAGTATAGAAAACATTTTGCACACGGATACAACATAAATATATAGGTAAATAACAGTCTATGAAAGAAGTTAAACTTTAACCTCTCCCCGGAAAGCAACTATTTTTACTGAGCATCACAATCAGCTTGTAACAAGAATGTACCACTGTAAGAGTCTCCACACGTGCGATTCCTTGAAATTGCAAGTGCTGCGACCTTAATCTCAGTGGAAGAGTGCTGTTACAATGTCCACAGTGCTCGCCCACTATCATGGACATGATTTCTTTCTGTACATAAAAAAACTCATCAACAAGAGTCTAGAATAGATATGCAGAAAAATTACTTACGGAAACATTAATAAACCATAACCTGAAATCAAGTGCCGTCTTGAAACAACGTTTCCCTATTGAGCTTTGTGCCTCGGGTCTTACGGAGAGCCTCCAGAATTAGCGAACCCCAATCCCCAGCCAAGCAAATTTTTTTGGAGGATCCTAGAATTGCATTCTCAAACTTACTGCATAACCTAGAGCACTCTGTGGTCCAAGAACCCCATAACTTTCATCAGAAATGCATATTCGTAACTTGTTTCCTCACATTGACCAAAACGACCTCCTTCGCCAAAATGTCCACCGCTCATATTTGTTTTCAAGATGACTGAACGAGAACAACTTGAACAGGTCGTATCTCGTACTTTGGCCACCCATTTGGCAGCTTCCCAAACACCAACTCTGCGAATGATTAAGGAGGCTACCAGTTAAGTTCATGGATATGGAAGTATGCACGCACATATTTCATATGAATAACTGCAATGCAAATACAAACACAGGCATGAATCTATTATGGATGAGCTAAGGAATAAGATATAGATTTGCCTCGAGTCGTGAAATGATGCTGTCACAAGTACTGAAGGGCAGCAAACTCCTCCAGCAATATTATCGTAAGGGGAATACTGCAGTATAGACTCCAATTCGGATTCAATCTGAGGATTTCCGAATTCTTCATAGTCCAAAATGGTGAGAGGTAAACTGGGGTCCAACAATGTGTTGCATATATCAAGAAATGGAACCTGGGATGATTATTACAGAGACATTACTCCTTCAACATTATCACTTGTCAAAATCGAAAAAACAAATACACTTTCTTGCATTAGATAACATGCTAATATAGATACGGATACATAAGAAAAGATATAGATACGGATACATAAGAAAAGATATAGATACGGATACATAAGAAAAGATAAAGGGAGATTCTGCATGGCCAATTTGCTTTTACCAACTCCAAGGATGACATATTGGAGAAATAATAGAAAATCATGTTTACGACCACATACCATGGTTGGAAAGCTATGTTCCCTGGACCGCGGATCATACAGGTTTATACAAGGAACAACAACAGAACATGGTACGACACATAATGAAGCAAATAGTATAATTGGTATCATTCATGCAAAATACCATTCTATAGCATAATGACCAATCTTTTTAATACTGTTTCCTAGACAAAACTTCACTCTCATTAGATTTTTAGTTAAATTTTTATTTTAATATCAGTATGGTGTTGGATTTCTAAAATTCACTGCATTGGAATGAAGTTGCACCATGTTCCGAATGCACATCCAAATATATGATTTGCCAGGATATTAGCATGCATTCCATTGTAACACAAGTCCAAAGTATGTTCCAACCTCAAATGGTATACATGTACACAAATGTTGCCTTCTTAAATCTTATAATATATAATACACCATAAAGCATTTCCCATTTACTGGCAAGGTTAATAGTTAATACTAATCAAACCTTAGTTCCACGGAGCAGAGGAATATAGAAGCTCCACAGGTTTGGAGCGTGAAAGGAACGCGTACATATATTAAGAAAATAGTGTAGCATAGAATATACACTTTAAAAGTACAATCATCTTAGGAGTAAAAATATGGGCAAAATCCACCATAAGTGTAAGAAATGGGCTAGTGTTACAATATATTGTTTGCGTTTCAAGATATCATCACTTGGGCGAGATATATGGGATCATGAAAGGCCACTCATAAAGCCAAGTGATAATGTAGCATAGAATATACAAGGATCATAAAAAAGCTCCCATCTTCGTAAATCCCATCTCAATGAGAGCAGGCTCCTGTCAAGCTCCTTTGGGAGCGCGCTCCTAAGATGAGAGTGGCACGACTTTAGGAGCTCCCTGCTTTGATTGCTTTGTTATTAGAATATTAGAGAAAGCAAAGGTTGAAATGTTTCATATGTCATTGCAACTCTGCATAGGCATAAATCTCTGGCTCTTTTTTCTAGCATCTTTCGATAAAAAATAAGCAGAGCATAAGGTTCCAGGTTGCAAAACCTCACATGTTCCAATCCAATCTAAGACCCTGAATCCCAACTTCTGAATATCATATAGCATATTCCAAAGAAGCTTACCTTCATGATGGCAGCCTGAAACAAACCTGGACACATATTGATGGCTGCCGCTACAAGGAGACATCCTGCACTATGTCCAACAGCACCAAGCTTATCTTTGCAAACATAACCCTCATTAACCAGGAATTGGCCACATGACACAAAATCATAGATAGAGTTCAATTTGTGCAATCCACCACCAGACCTGTGCCAAGAAGGATCAACTCCCCCGCCACCCCTGCTCATACAAAGAATGTAAGTAAAAAGAAAACACAGTTCAACGGAATACCGTGCATATCTTCTGTTTCAGGTAACAAGCATCGAAATATTTCTAGGCTGCTAGCAAAATACCTAGTAGAGTGATAATGGCATAAATCATGAGTTGCTAGTGTCAGAAACTATATGATTTTTCTTGCATAGGTTGTTGATATGTCGTACCCATGGCATCAACTAGGCTTGCACCCCTTGTTTTAGTACCTTTCAAAAGAATACTTAAGAACAAAAGACATGTGAGGCTCAGCAAGACGCTCAAAGTATAGTCATTCGATGTTTCTCGAAACAAGTCAACTGTGACTGAATTCTCTAAAATCTTCCCAGCTATTTGCTGTTGGATTTCCATTCCCCGAGCAATAACCATGGTTTCTGGTCTTCTTCCTGTCCTAAAAGCACCTTTAAGGTTCAACAAAAATGTAATGCACTGTCTGTCAATCACTACAATCCTACACTTTCCAGGATTGTGACCAGCATTTTGATCGGATCTCGCAAAGAGAGAACTTGTTTTTTCCTCTGAATTTCTCTCATTTGCAGAGAGAAGAGATTGGTGCCCAGGCAAAATAGAGGGTATTTCACTATTTCTAACATCTCCAAGCAAGGCTATAAATTAAATACCAGATTTGAAATCCCATCGTATTTTAGATTCAGTTTCAGTTTTTGTTGTTGCCAAAATGGCAAAATGAAACAAAAGTAACATCCTTGATATAACTGACCTCACATCAGCAAATGCGACCACCCACCCACGATCCAACAAACTTAGACGGTCCGAGCACCAGCTTTTATCAAGAGCTTCCCCATAAGCACCATACCCTAGAAGAATCCCAGGAGACTGATCCTTCAGATGCGACTTCTTGGAGTACAATATGGTGAGAGGAACAACAACACCATCATGGGAAAGGACTTCTTTCGTTTCACACAAATATGCATCAGAGAAGTCCTTCCATGGACAGACTTCACAATTTTGTATATCTTTCTCCTTGTCCTCTGAAACCTCTGGAAGCTCATCAACTTCTCTGTCAAAAGTCTGAGAGGATGATCCAGTGGCAGCTGAAACGCCCAGTACATCCTCTTGATGCACAATCGAGAATGTACGTCTTGACATGTCATAGTCAACAATTACATCAGGCATCTGCATTCACAAAAGTAAGAAATGAGATATCTTGTGGTCCACTCAATTGAACACTGATTCCTCACCTAGTAAGACAATACCCGTTCAGGCTCAAGAACTTCTTCAGGTCAGAGTTGTAGACAATATACATGAAAAGTAATTAACTTCGATAATTCAAAATTTGCTTTGTGCTCTGGTAGTATCAAGCTGAGAATTGTGGAAAACTGAGCACCGTCTGAAACTTCAATTTCCACCAAGTTACAGAACAAACAATGCAAGGAAGTTGGAAAAAGAAAAGGAAAAGATATCATAATCCTGTTTTAACCAAGTTCCATCACATGTCCATTTCAAGTGAGGCTTAATTGAAAATGTAGCTGGGTACTGAAACAATGCTTTCACCAAATCTTTTCAGATTTAGGTCACATAATAATTCGTTAGCTGACAACAAATAACATGCATCATAAATCGAACAGCTTAGCTATTAAATAAGAAAAAAAAATGGCATGGCTAAATCCAAACAGTCCCATCAAAATCACAAACTGGAAGGGAACCTGTGTTCAAGAGTTGCAATGCTTAGATAACAAAAGCACCACATCCCAATGACTAATCTCATGCATGACCTGTGATTTTGAACCTTAGGAATCAGTAACTAACGGACAATGTGGTGCCTCCTGTGCCAGAGGTAGGTGCTAGCCCATAACCATGTTGCGTTGCTCCATGTATATCAGGCATCTATTCCATGTTGGTCAAACTTTGCTAAAAAATATTAGCGAGCCTAATGGTGGGTTTGACGATGGAACCATATGAAAAAGAACATAATGCAGAATTTGAGAATTAATAATGCTAATCTTTTTTTACACTCTACAAAGTGGTTAATTTCAATAAGATATTCTTGTTTAACGCCAAAGAGATTGAAGACCTGCTCAGAGGAATGATAGTATAATCGGATCAGTTTACTTCAGATTAGAATTAATCCTGTCCCAAACTATTTAATATTAAATTATTAATGAGCTGATCTAAACCTTATCTTCTCTTTGTATTACCTTTTGTTGTAAAATTGTAAACTATGAACTACATTTTCAAGTTCTGAATGCTAAATGCAACACACCATTTTTTTACGTCATCAATCATGTAAGACACTAGTTGTCAAGTAGAATTGAATAAGTGCCTACTTTTTTCAACTTATTATTCTTGACTAAGAAGTCAACAATTCTACTGATAAGAAACCTGCACGTAAAGCATGATCAGTAATTCAGAGGGCCAAACTACTGATAAATAAAAGACATATGTTGCCTGTTTTCATGTTATCTTCTTTACCTGTCACCTAAACCAAAACCTGAAAGCAAACTGAATTTACACCACAACAAGCCTGAACCAGCTGCCTCCGGTACAAAGCAAACCAAACCAAGAGAGGTTTCATTAGTTGTTTATTTGGTTGCACCTTACTAGCATACACCCCTAACAACAAAAGGTCTAACGTATAAGAAGGTGAATAACAAAACACCAAAATACATGTTGAATGAAACGGCCGAACGCAAATTCCCATCCAATATCCAGGTTCGGCTTACTACATCACCAAATGTGTGTGTGTGTGTGTAAAGAAAAGCTAGACACACTGGATCCATTATCGCTGCAATGGAAGCAACGCATCAAATATATAGGAAGTGGGTATGACTAATAGGTAAATTAGTGAATAGATATTATACCACTGGAGATGAAAGCACCACTCGATATGCTGAGCTCATGAAGTTATTTGAACCTGGACTGATTCTACAGAAATTTGAGGGCAGAGGGAAAAACCAAGGATCAAGATAGTCAATCTCCACACAATGCTGCAAAACAGGTCCAGAGGTATTCCAATGAATACAATGCACAATGACTATGAAAAGAACGGCTTTGTGTTTAACTTTTTTCAGATAATAAAGGACGATAGCTTCTCATGAAATTGACAAAATAGAAAGCTTTGCATTCAAGAAGCAACGGGAACTCCTACTGTTAGGATTACTTAGTTCACTTGCAGCAAGTTAAGAAGAAATTGCATGACATTGCATTCAAGAATCAATGACTATCCGATTCAAGGAAGGCCGCCTCCGGGCGGTTCCCTACGGGGTTAGCTCCCATCTTGTGCCACAACTGGGAATAGAACAATTATCTTCTCTTTGTATAGTTTAGTTTGAAGTGTGCATTTCGCACTCCCATCAGAAATGCTAAGAGAGTGTTGTAAGGACTCTACTATTTTCCCCACAATACACTTATCTGATGGTTACGACATGGGCAAGGGGGTAGGTGTCACATATGTATCCTAAACCAGTACCCAATTTAGACACTTGGACCTCTAACTTCTATTATACTTGAAAAAAAAAGACTACACAAACAGAAAGTGAAAGTTTACAAAAAAAATAAATTCGAACAACAATGCCATGGTTCGAACCTTCGAATACATGCCATTCAACCGTCAAAACATTTGAGCATCAACCCTTCCCCAGAACCCGCAATGGCAGGAGCCTCGTGCACTGGGTTTGCCCCTTTTAGGATGTTGTAACAATTATTTCCTGTGCATCCACTCTATCTTAGCTTGCCTTTCTATCTATACCTATGGGACCCCTCTATCAACTTTCAAATTTCAATGTAACCAAACAGGAGTTGGAGGTATTTTAGGGTGAACAGTAAGAAAAAAATCTTGATTTTGTAAAGTTCGTGAACAAAACAAGCAAATTAAATACCTTACAATCAACGTCTATCGGGAGATTGATGGAACATATCTGAGTGGAGTCCATTTTGTCAACGAAAAGCACCAGATGTCCATTCAAAATGTCCATATCTCCTAAGCTGCTACCTTTACTTGGTACAATGATATTCTGATATGAAATTGATAGTTATCAAAAATGAGTTAATGACTAACAACAATAACAAAAAGTATGAAGAAATAAACTTTCCTTTGTACAAAGAGCACCAGCCAAGGAAAGAAAATATCATGACAACATAAGACATAAATCTGAACCTAGTTAATTCAACCTAAAAAAACAAAAAACCGCTCAAGTTCCAACTAACTAGGGTCAGTGGTCAGCCACAACAGTACTTTTTAGTTCATTGAAGTAGTCTATCTAGACAATGACTTGATATTAACCTTAGATAATCATGTCCTTTCCACAGCCTTGATTTATGCTCTTTCCAGCCCCCTAATTTCCAAGAAAAACTTACATACAACAACATAACATAACCCATCTAGTCCCCAATCATTGGGGGTATGGGCGGGGGATGATTGGAGACAGACCTAACCTCTGGCAATATATGCACAAAGTGGCTGCTCTCAGAATACCACTGAAAGAGTGGCCTCCCTAAACCTCCAAGAACCGAGGAGCTATAGGGACGTTTTGTGTAGAACCATGCCCCTAAATCAAAGCCAAATGGCATCAAAGAGGGTAGGCCTAGAGACCCAAATCAATTTATGTGCACATTACCATGCTTTCAAGAAAAACTTACATATTCTACTAAAAAGCTATTTTAAACCAAGCTTTCTTCCGTAATTGATAATCATGTCTTTTCCACAGCCTTGATGTATGCTCTTTCCAGCCCCCTAATTTCCAAGAAAAACTTACATCATTCCACTAAAAGCTATTTTAAACCAAGCTTTCTTTCATAATTGTAAAAGTCTAACGAGATAGAAATATTTTTTGAAAAAGACAAACAAGACAGAAATAAAGAGGTACAAGTATTGCTTGAAAAGAAAGTTATCATGCCTTTTATAATGATAAAAGGTTAGGCATCGTAGATGTTGTCGCACTATGAGGAATCTAATAAGCTCACCACAGAAGAGTACCCAAGCCCTAAAACTTCCCAAGAAACTGAAAACTGCCATATCAGTTGTTGATAAAGCCCCACGCAACTGACAGTGCCCTTAAAACGTTGGATTTAGAAAAGAACTATGCTATGTTTATTAGAATGATAACCGGCCAGTAAGACTTATCACTTCCAGCGTCACTCAACCTGACACCCCCTTCTTCACTGAGAAATTCTTAAGTTCCTGCCATACCACATCGCTGCTAAGCACATTTTAATCATCACCACTGGCTGTACAAATTTGAGAATTGATTCTCTACACTGTTTCATTATGGGTAAGTGGGAATGCCACACATATTTTGAATAAAATATCTACAAGCATTACGCCCCCAGTATTCATGAGTTCATGACATTTCAACAAGTTAAAAATCTGACCGTGCAAAGTAAAGCATTGGAAACCGGTTATTCATACGTATCCGACAGAAGAAAATATAGTTAACCTGCCAATTATTCCAGTGCGTGTCTTCAACTCGGACTCTACCCAAGTAATAAGTCCCAGTTGACAAATCCTTGTCCTCGCTCAAAGAAGCATTGGTTAGAACATAGAAAAAACCACAGTGATGTTCCACAAAGTACTGTACTCCAGGGACACGCTTACATAATCTTCGTAATCCATCTTGTGGGTTGCTTGCATCTATGACATAAACCTGCATGAAACCACCAAGATTTAAATATGCAAGGAGAAGGATTTTGAGACATGCGAAGGAAAAGAAAATTATACGGGCAAGTTCCTTCCTCAGATGATGTTCTCGAGTTAGAATTCACAGTTATGAACTTGTCGTCCTTTGTGCTGGTGATATCCACACAGTAGCTAGAATCATCTTCCGTAAAGACTTGAACATCAACCAAAGAATCTGATCCAAGTTTTGCGCATAGTACCCTGGTTAAACTAACAATAATGTGAGAAATACTATGATTCCAAATTGAAAAGCCAAATTTAAAATAAAATAAAATAAAAATCGTCTCAGAGAATTTTCCTGTAGGGCCGTTGGTTCTCATCTGACTCCGTGTAAAACAATGTGCGACCATCCTGAGCCCATGCCAAGCTCACAACCCCATCAACTCTTGATTTTGGAACATTGCGCAATGTTGTAAGATCCTTAATTTGGAGCATGAAGTTTTCACTGCCAGTTGTATCAAGTGTGTATGCAAGGAAGTTGTGGTTTGGTGATACACGACATGTGCCCACGTGAACATATCCTAGAAGAGTGAAAACAAAAACAAAGAATTTGGAGCACAAATTGCAAATAATGCAGTACTTGAAGTAAAGCATATTAATTCCTCTCGCTAAGATGACAAGGACATGTCATTGCTCCCAAAATTCGGATACAGTGTACAAACTTCTACTAAAATGTATCTTATGACTTCACATGATATACACTTATTAAGGGATAACCCAAAATGGAATACTAGACACTTAAAAAGGGGCGGAGGGAGTATATAAATGACCCCTAGGCTGTCCTAGATCATCTCTAAGAAACTAGATAGCCAACATCAGAATAAACCTGCAAACAAAAAATTGTTCCTCTAAAAAAGAAGATAAGAAAAGAACTGACCATACTGTTCTGCAATCTCATTCCAATCAAGTAAAATTTCCTCCTTCCCAGATCTTCCTCTTAGGTAATTGACAACAGTCTCAATCCATCCTTTTTTTTCAGTTGCAAACCTCCTACACAAAACCGGGTACTCCTTACCCTCTGGAACATACTGATAGTACAACCTGCTCATCCCAAGAAAGAACCACACTAGTTTCAATACAAAAATAAACACACATACAATGACTTTTCCAGTAGATAGGTGCATATGCTTTTACAGTAGATAGGTTTATATAATGCATATGTTTGAGATAGGTACCCACTTGCTTAAGTGCCAATAACTAAACCAGAAAGCCTAAAATTCTAGCAAAAGCATGTTTTAACTCCGGAAACTAATTCTTCACATTTACTGTAGACATAAGAATATGTACAAGGTCACTTTTTCTTTGATTCCTACTAAAACCAGCATGTTCACCTCCACCTTAATTGGTGGGACTGCAGGTATAGACCCTCGAATGGGAACAAAAACATATAAAACCAACTGTTATACGTCCTTTTATTTTGGGTTTGCATGCAGTTTTATTACCTTAAAAAACTAATGAACATTGAACGCTATCTTTTTTTATTAAATGAACTGTCTGTAATGTTATGCATTTTTACTTAAACTAGGCAAAGACAATATCTTAGCCCACTTTACTACTCCAAACCCCAGTTTTACTTCAACCCGAATAGTCCAGAATTCCTTGGCTACGTCCATTTGAAGAAATGTATTCGAGAGAATTGATAATGAGGTTTTTATACAACAATTTCAAAACATAAACCTCATTGATGGCAATTGTAATACCTCACCTTCATGTATTAGCATTAGCATATTTTCCAAACCATTTACATCTACATACTGGGAATCCATTATCGAGTGCTGTTTCATCAATGCTGTTTAATAAAACCTAGAAACAAATATACTTACTGAATTTTGGGGTAAAAAAATTAAACCAAATATATACTCCATCACACTTAGCATCTCCAGCCCTTAACTAGTTTTTACTCAAAACTCAAAATTTGATTAAAACCCCCCCGAAAATCCACTGCACTCCTTGACTCAACCTTACACCTACTTGAGTTTTAATCAAATCAAGGGACAAATTTTTACTCAAATTTTGCGAGGCTAATTTACCCTTCCAGAATTTAGAACTTTGCCACTAATGAAGCTTTTACTCAATTTTGAATACTTATTTTGCTCTTCACAATTTATAAACTATGCCATTAACGAAGCTCTTACTCAAATTTGTATTTACAGTTGAGTTTGTTATTGGAGTAATTCATACTAAATGAAGCTTTAGGCGTCTATGATACATCCAACTTTGCTTTAAAATTCAGGCCTGAATTCTGGTACAGAGTTGGATGTTTCGTAAACGCCATACCCATATCCAATTGAGCTAATTTTTCACAGTAACTCCAAACAAAATGAGAGCAGCTTGGATTATCTTTGGGGACCCGAGACGGGTTCAAATTGGGTCTGTATGCGCGGGTACAGATACCAAGTCTGTACCCATAGCCACGCTGATAAACAAATATGCCAAATGGGTACAAAGGAATAGAACAGAACCAGGGTCCCAAGCGTTCAGGGGGAGTGGAAACCTCGGCCGGCATTCGGCTTCTCATCTCAGAAACCAGAGCCTGCCGCAGTTTCTGGGTGTCGGCCATGAAATCCTCAGCGTAAGAGTTTTCTTGGGACAAGTAATGGACGAAATCGGGATCGTTGGTGTTGCGCATCCAGTGGTAAGGATCCACCCACGTCCTTCCGTGAACCGAGACAGTGAATGGGACTTTCTTGGGGGAAGGTGCGGTTTTGGTCTGGGAGGGTTGTGAGAGGGGGTGGGTTGTTTTGCAGGGGGAAGAGGAGAGAGAAGAAGAAGGAGAAGAAGAAGAAGAAAAGGATAGGGGTGGAAATAAGCGGGAAGTGATGGAGAGAGAAGAGTTTCTGACTGAACCGGGCTTGAGGAGGGCGGAAGCCATGGTTGGACGTGGGTGTGGAGAAGTTTGCACTGTTTGACAATGGGGGGCTTCTTCTTCTTTGCGACCGGTGGATCTCAATTCTCAAGTCCATCTGTGGCATTTTCGTAATTATAAATACTTGTATCTCTCCGCTCTTTTTTTTTATTTTTGGAATTTATTTTCAGCTCTTTTTATGAGTCACACTCTTTTTTTGTAGAATTTACTGTATTGCGTTTGTCCTAAATTAATTTTTTGTTAAAGACAATCAGAATCATTCAAGTTTAGTTACTTTTTCAAGATGGGAAAATTTTAGAAATGGTCTCCCTAGTTTGCACGAATTCTCATTTTCGTCCTTCTAGTATTAATTGTGTTACTTTTAGCCATATAGTTTGCATTCTGTCCCAATTTGGTCCCTCTCGCTTACGGCGTTAATGAAACTAACGGAATTGAAGGACAAAATTGTCATTTCACCTCACAGAGGGACTAAATTGAGATTTCATGCAAACTAGAGGGACTATTTCTACAATTTTATTTTTTACTTTTGTTTTTGTACACAAAATTATTTTACATGGAAAATCTACTTGATCCAAAAGATTTCAATTACTTTTTTTTTTCATTTGCTAGTTTTGGGTCAAATTTTTGTGATTTATTGATTCGTCTCGGCGAGCGAAATCGGAAAAGTAAAAAAGATTGATCGAAACTCATAATTATTTTTAAAAAGTCAAAAAAAGTCGTCATTTTACTTTTTTTTTCACTTTATTCAAAAAAATTATGAGTTTCGATCATACTTTTTTTACTTTTCCGATTCCTCTCACTTGGATGAATCAATAAGTCACAAAAATTTGACACAAAACAAACAAATGCAAAAAAAAAAAATTTGAATAGAGGCAAAAAAAAAATCACTTAGACTTTTTAATCCAAACCCTCCCTTCAACCTTTTTCGTTTGAGGGATTCAAATTTTTTGGATACGGTCTCCAATAAACTTTCTCTATCTATCTATTTTCATTCATTACTCTTATTAAAAATCACACTCAAAATTTCTAAACGAACAAGGCCTTCTTTTTTTTTTTTTAAGTAGTATCTTTTATTGCATGAAATTATAAATTATCCCAACCTCTTAAGTAACTCATTTTACATAAAAGGCAATTTGATACTTTCACGTGAATAAAAATAAAAGGGAGTGTCAATGGACAAAAGAAAAGTGTTAAAATCATTTCTCTTTAATTATTGTCCTACCATGGAATTCATCATAAAAAATATTTGGAAGTAAAAAACTACTTTCAACCAAATCAAATGTGTTGCTAATGCCAATATTATTTTTGTTTGTGCCAAAATTATAGTACACTTCTCAATCAAAAAAAGTACTATAATATATTTGTCGCCAAGGTGATGAACATTTTTGTTGTAAATAATTGATTTAAAAAATAATCTGGTTATCGCAAATAACATTAATTGAACTGAATAATATTAAAAGAGGAAAGTCAGGACGAAATATGCCAAATTCATAGTCTCTCTCTATGTAGAGGTGATGCAGCTATAGTATATCTCTTTATGTACTAAGCTATATAGCTTGAAATCAAACATCAAAATAATTTCCGTTTGACTCAAAAAAAGAGAAAAGAAATCAAAGGCGTAAAATATTTTACAAAACCCGATTACCAAGAGGTATGGCTTGAATTATTAACCTCCTCAAATCTCGATGATCATTCGATCATTTGAAAAAAATTATGCCTAGAAAAAAACCCCATTTTGTTGGTAGTGATTTAACATAAATTTATTTACAAAAACAAAAGTAAAAAATAAAATTGTAGAAATAGTCCCTCTAGTTTGCATGAAATCTCAATTTAGTTCCTCTGTGAGGTGAAATGACAATTTTGTCCTCCAATTCCGTTAGTTTCATTAACGCCGTAAGCGAGAGGGACCAAATTGGGACAGAATGCAAACTATAGGGCTAAAAGTAACACAATTGATACTAGAGGGACGAAAATAAGAATTCGTGCAAACTAAGGGGACCATTTCTAAAATTTTCCCTTTCAAGATTTTTAGAGTAATTTTTACAACACATGTTTGTCTCAACGAGGATAATAAAAAGCTTAAAAACATAAACCAAAGTTCAAAAAAATTCATATCGCTAAACACACGTAAAAAAAACTGTCTTTTTTGTAAAAATTCTCTCTACTAAACTTTTTCAATTCTGAATATGTTTATTTTTTTCTAATTTCGCTCGTCGAGGCAAATATTCAGTCCAAAAAATTTGACCCCCATATAATAAAATTATTTAATTAAAAAAAAAAAACAGACAGACTCGGTCATAAAGACCCAAAAATTTACGCCAAATGGGGTATTTCGGATGATATTGTTAGTCAATAAAATAAAATAAAATTACGGTGCAGATATTAATTTCTCGTTCTCTGCCGTTTGGACAAGCTGCAAATCAGTGATGACTGATATTAAATGTACATTTCAAATCAATCACATTTAGAATCCATCTCCTCTGCCATGACTAAATTGTGAAACTGTATTTCAAGGCTTCTAATTATAGAACGAATCTCAAACATTTCATACTGATATACTTTACGACTACACGGAAGAAGTGAATTAACTGAATCCAGATACACAAAACAAGAAAGACATTCTGTTTTAACATCATATGCAATGAAAGAAACATGAATCGACACCTTTCGCAAATCTGCTAAGCAACCAGCAGACAATGCCTTAAAACTGCACAAGAAAAGAACTAACGCCACAACGAAGCACAGATGCACTAATTCCCTCTTTACATGATAGTTCCATGTACCGGTGAACCACATTTCCTTTCCAAAACCACAATTGATGCAATGATGGTCTTCTACAACTTCGGTTCATCTTCGACATCCTACAAGTGTAACAAGCATTCAATCAGTTCTAAAACTAGGGAACACCATCGGGATGCATACAAGTTGTAACTTTCATTCTCAAATGTTTTATCGAGGAGGGATGAGCTCCCCTGACTTGTGAAAAGGGAGCAAGGACAAGCTAGGAGCGAAGGAATGCAGAAAATTAGAGTGATCGAATGCAGAGAACCATTGGCGCTTACCGAGTTACCAATCTTGTCAAAATCATCATCAAAAGCCTCGTCTCCATCATCTGAAAGCTCACGCAAGTAATGAACATATATGAGGTAATAGGATTCCAAGACACACCGCTAATAAGAAACGAAACAAACCCAATCTACAAACTACTTTATTGTCCTCACATGTACCCGAGTCCTGCTATCCATACCGACGGCCGCGCCGGGCCGTCCAAAAATTCTATAAAAAAAACCGAGTGGGCAAGCGGGAATCAACGGCATCCGACGTGCGTAGGTACTCGATTCAAGCACCCCATTTTTTTGTTTTGGATCGGCCGTCCGATGGCCGGAGACAGCCCGGCGCAGCCGTCAGTATGATATTGGTCGGTACCAATATCATTTCTGATCTGCATGTACCCATGTGGGCAATCTAGAAAGATAGGAAACCGAACGCGTCAACACAATTATGTGCTGGGATTCTTTACGCATTCAATTATCTGGTGGGATTTTTCCCCATCCCATGCACACAAATGAAAGACCACCCATTCAGACATCATAAAGCAAAACACGGTAAAAATACGTGCTTACTCCCCACACAAGTTAACGTTAACGGGTAAGAGAAAGCCACCACAAACCTACGTGAGTACAAACATTAGACAAAAATCAACCAAAAGAAAAAGGGTCTGGTTACCATTATGAGAACTTTCATTTTAGCAATCTCACTTTTATGGAAACTGTGAACAATAATGATCATGCATTAAATAGTGTGTTGAAAAGCTAAACTTTTTTTGTTAACAAAAAACGCGCACACACAGACTCAAGAAACGTTTTACCTGCACCTCCATCGCCATCTTCAAGATCACCCAAAAGAAATGTATCCAAGTCCTTCTCAGCTGATGACGAGGTTGAGGTCAAACTTTTCTGCTTGGTTACCATCACTCCTGGACTATGGGGGTCGCCATCTATCGAAGTTTGCTTGGATTTATCATCTTTATTTTGTTCTTCTTTTAACTTCGCGTCTTCCATGTACTGCTTCTCATATCTGATTGAAACAATAAACACAAAACATGAACTCAGAAACAAGACTTTGGAGGTATGTTAACAAGAATCTCTTCTAGAACCCACAAATACAACTAGAGATATGATTGCAAACAACAAATTCTTCACTGAAGTACAGGGGGTTGATGAAATAGTAACTTACGGTCCCACATGAGTGCTCACAAGTGTGAAATATATCCTCCAGAATTTTCCATCTTTCATGTGACGTGGGCATAGCTCATATCTTAGTCTTGAAATTTGCTGGAAAAAATAGTCAAGAAAATGGAGAGAGTTAAGACGACCAATTTCCTTTGCGATTCTACAAAGAGAAATGAACTTTCAGTAACTTTGTGTAGCAGAAAGCAGAACTACCTGGACAGTAGTAAGAACAATAGAAGCATGTTTCTGCTGCCATTCTGTGAGATCTTGCCGAACATTTGAGACAGTTGGCACATCCGATATAACTGAATCATCTACACAACAAATGAACAATTTTGAGTTACTATTTATCTGGTACATAGATAACACAGCTTTTGGCGCTATAGAAGGACACCTCTCCTACTTAAAGCAGTCAGAAAATAAGAATGGAACAAGCTGCACAATCTTTGCTAACCCACATCAACACATGACATTCAACAAATATAGCCTTTGTCAAATATCAAAACAAAACGTTCAACAATTATATCCTTTTTTTCTAGTAAACGACATTCCACTAGGTATTAGCAAATAATACACAATCAGAAGCACAATGGACAGAGGTTAATGCCTTGTTCCTTTCACTTTTCAAAAAGTATTTTTCAAAAAATACCTACTAGATTCTCCCTAGATTCCCCCTACTTCTACCATTTCTCTCTCTATCTCTCTCCACTTATTACCCCTACAATTTTTCAAAAAACTTTTCAAAAATCAAAACAAACACAGCATAAAATCCTAGAAATCCTTTCCGTTGCAACAAGCCTATAACAAATGAAATTAGTTTTTTTTTTCTTCAGGGTGAAAGTCCTATAGTTAACCATCACAGTCAAAATTATGAGGAAGAATGCAGATAAATCATTAACGAGAATGAATTATATAAACTGGCGGTGTAAACATTTGTTTCCTCCAAATCAATTACATTGCCCCACGTCGTCAAAATAGTGGTCCTAATTAATAGAACATGGCAACGTGGCGCAATGTAATTGATTTGGAGGAAACAAATGTCTACACCAGCCGGGTAAATAATTTAATCTCTTCATTAACACGCCAATAACAAACTCTGTGCTCTTTTTAGCATTGAATCAAATCCTTCATTTCCGGCCACTTGTTCGTAAAATTCCACAATTAAGTCCCAAACACTACAACCAGGAGCGGTCCTAGGGGGTGCAAGAGGGGCCCGGGCCCCCGCGCAGCTTCCAATTAACCCATTAATTCTGCTATATTTCTTGTTTTGTTTGAAAAAGTTAAGAATAATTCGCCCTCACATAACAAGGCCAAGTCAAAATTCTTGCAAGGAAAACGTTATTTTCTTTCACAACGTATACTTATGTAATCCACTTTGGGTTTTTTCCTTGTTTGCAAGCTGGAAATGTACTTCACCATATTCATTTTCGTTATTTATGGCATACATTTCTCCGTCATTAATACTTGAGGATGAGATTTTCTTGTTAATTCATGAATACAAGTGATTTGGTCCCCGTTAAGATTCCTGCGTCCGACTACAGTACTGCATATCACCCCACTCGCAATCTCGGTATCATATGTACGTGTATGCGTGCTTGTTCTACTTCAATTATACCAAAAAACGAAGACAGAAAATACGTATAGTTCCTAAAATTACACGCGATATGAAAAGCACCGACGGCGAAACAGAGAAAGTAGTGATGGTACCTTTATCAGGGAAATTGAGGAAGGTGCTGGACGTGAGTCCACGAACGAACTCTCTAAGATCGTCGGTGACGCCGAACTTCTCGAGCTCCGAAGGCGAGTGCTCCGACTGCGGAGGAGGTGGGGGAGAGTCGAGGAGAGAGAGAGAAGACGGAATCTGATCGGCGAGGGACTTGATGCCCTGATCGGCGAGGGACTTGATCTCGTCGGCCTTCTTCGACGCCTCGGCCGCGAACTCCTTCGACCGCTTGGCTGTTTCGGAGACGATGTCGGCGATCCTCGCCGGAGACGTCAGGGTTTGCGTCTTCTTCGCGGCATCTTCGGCGAAGGTTTTCGCCCTCTGCCAGTACTCCATCGCTTCGATCGATTGATTCTCGGGTTTTCGATTTACATGTAAGGAGTGTGTGTTGGAGTACAGAAGAGACGACTGATGGATGAGATGAATGTAATAGTCACAGAGTCGTGAGGTTCACAATATCACAGACGCTTTCTCAGCCTCTCGATTGTACGTAATACCGACGGTGCCTGTGACTTTTTTTTAGTGGGCCCCAATCATCAGATTATGTGAGCCTTGATGGATTTGTTCCTGACACAGTTGATCAGAATAAGTCGGAAAAAAGTAATTTCTTGTAAACTCTTGAGCCCCATATGGGTGGTTTGTCTTTCATCGGATTGAAAAAAAAATTAATCGGTGTGCGATTGTGCGAATAAGTTGACCTGCATAACCCTTAAACTGTCGGGAAAAAAAATAACAGAGATTCATATGTAGTGTTTCATATCCGGAAGGCAGGATCCTGATCCTCCTTTCCACATCGTGGAGTATTCAAGGTAAATTACACCGGCACCCACTGTATACCTCACATATAGCACAACCATCCTGCTATTCTTGAAAATACCACTTGCACCCCTTGTCATCCAACGCCTCTAATGGAATGGCGTAATTAGTATGCTATCCTTGTTTTATAGGACTAAGAGTATCCGCAATGGGAATAATCAAAATCAATAACCAAAATGTGTCACGTCAGCATTTGATTATTCATCTCAAAAATAATGTAAATGAAAAATTATTTTTTTATTTTTTTTGCACCGTATTAAAGATCTCGATAAGATCTATCAAACAAGATCCATAGTGGTAGGAAAATTATTTGCATAAGCGCATGATTTTTGAACTTGAAATTGCCTTCTTAAAAAATAAGTACTTATTTTCGTTTCCGAAACGGGGCCTAAGGGGGTGTTCCACTTTTCCTTCTTTTTCTAAACCTCAGTTTTCTTCAATTTTTAAATTCAAATATAATGAAAATGAAAAATAATTTTTTAATTTTTTTTGCACGATCTTAATAAAATCTATCAAACGAGATCTATATTGGTAGAAAAATTATTTGCGTAAAAACACAATTTTTTGGCTTGAAATTACCTTCATTTTCGAAAACCTCAGTTTTGAAGAAACTGAAACGAGGCCTAACTCTTCTTTTGTGCAAACTATGCATTCTAGCTGGGTTTCTTTTTTTTCCCTACGAAACAAACAAACAGCAGGCACTGGTCGCCAATAGATCATCAGTAACTTTAGTCAATCACCACGTCTAAAAGAAATGGCTCATTAGCCATAGCCACCGACGGCTTCGATAATTCTTGACTCCTCCATGTAGCCCGACTACACACTTGTAGCCTTGTCCTTCCCTAGTTGTGCTTTCCATTCGTGTAACATCCCAAAATGAGAAGTGACCGGCATGAACCACAAGACCAAAACTTGTAGAATATGCAGCTTAAAAAGAAATTTTTATAAAACTCCCAAGTAAAGATCCACCAAACAATCAACCATTTTTTTTGTTCAGAACATCCACAACCAATAAATTCCACAAAAAGAATGGGGCACAATATCCCATGAACCAAATAATATCCAGTGATCCAACAGTAATAAAAGAATCCGGATGCCTGATAAAATGTTTCAATGCAGAAACGATGAAATAAAACTTTAAGCTAGGATGAGACATCCTAAGGAGGTCAACAACAAAAATCCCAAGATGCCGCCAGAGTCCATGCTTAAATCCCCAACTTGCCTGAAAAAGAAGTTAGAATAAATCCGTCAGCTGACGAGCTCAGTGAGTAGCAAAGCATGTATAGTAAAATAAAGTTGTAAAGTAAGGATCAAAATAATTTACCATGTCAACATAAATTTGACATTCGGGTAAACAACAAAATAATCAATTAATCCAATCAACGATTCACCCTATAAGTCTTAATGGTGATCACAATCCAATATCCAATAACAATGGGGAACCACAATCAAAATCAATAGTACCAAGTGCCAGTGAATAAATGTCTCAAAATTGGATCCAATAGCAAAACTTAGAGTCACCACGAGTAGGTAGCCCGTAGAACTTTTCCCTAAGAATGATCCGGTCAATAACAACCGTTGAGCATTCGAGTCACCGGCCTAATCCGGTCTCTTCCCTAATGACCAGAGTCACTCACACACAGAGGATTAATTTCCCTAGATTTCCAAAATATGTTCGCATCAATATCCACAAAGTTCTCACCAAAAGATCATTCGATCAACAAATAGTCTTACCAATACCGCATGCCGATTTAATATAATCAAATATAACAATGTGTTTCCAATTTCAATCATAAATTTTTCAAAACATCAATTTAAGGGACACGAGAAAGTTCGAAAATACGTAACATGCTTAACCACTTACCTGAGTCCAAAGCTAATGCAATCGAATAATGCAGAACGAGCCTAATCTGAACAAGAATCGTATAACATTATTATCACTAACTGAACCAATACAATCTATAGCAACATGGGACTACCTAAGAAAACACCCTTCTAACCTAAGACACCAATGAAAAGGTAAAATGCCCCGTGAACAGTGTATTTTTTTCATTTTAACTACTCACATTTCTCTCAACAATACATCAATTGTCACGCCCTCGATTTTAAACATAAATATACATATCATTTCGATATAAGATTCTCGCATAAAATAGATGATACCCCAAATGAGTTTCCCACCTGCTTAATTACAAACGAATTTCTAAAGTCTACATCAATTACATGTTTGGCACCACGGCCCAAATTAAGCTAACTACAAGTACAAGGGAGTTTTGAATATTACAAACTTTAGTCAAAAGATCAAACGAATTAAATTAGTTACAATACCATCTCTATCAACAAGAAAATAGACTAATACAAAGATGGTTGAGTAACTAGATCTTGTTAGCTTCCAAAAATCCTCATTCCAAATACACCATGTCACACAACCTATTGCCCTGCGTTCGAACCTGAAAAGAAGGATTTTGTTGAGCTACACTAGCCAAGTAGGAAATTCTCTACAAAATCTACATGCAATGAGACGATAAACATGGATACGGCGAATCAATTTAGGTAACAAATTCAAACGATGCACATCAACGCCCTTGGCAAGTATCATAGCAATACACACATATAGCCACACACATACTCACACCTCCTCCAACCAATTTCCACCCCTTGCGATTTAGTGTTACCACCCCTTGCGTCACAATATACTCCACCCCTTGCGATTTTGTGTTACCACCCCTTGCGTCACAATAAACTCCATTTTTTCACTTCATACCGACAATCACACTATCGTCACAATCAACACCATAATCTCATTCTACACACATCGACACAATCTACCACATCTCAAATAGCCAAAGGACCATAGCATTCAAGACTACGAATTCCATATTCGAGAAATACACGATCCACAAGTCACAAAGCATTTCATTCGACCATTTACGACAAATAAACACTCGTATTCATGCATAATCACCACAAGACATGTAAAAGAAGAGAGAAATCCCTACCAAGATGGGTTTTGAGCAAAACCCTAAGTCTAACAAGTGGATTGAACTTGAATCCTCCAAAAAACAAGCCTCACCCGAGCTTGGATGCAAGATCTAGAGTAAATAAAGTCCAAAAACATGAATAATGAGCCAAGATCAACCAATAATCGAGAGGAGAGAGAGAAAAAACGTGGGTAGGCCTCCAAGTGTGAGGACAAGAACATAAAACTCACCCTTGGGTCACCAAATGCAAGAATCTTGTGAATTTGAGGAAGAAAACCTTTGGATCTTGGAGATTCGAGCTTGAAATCGAGAGTTTTGGATGAGATTGGAGTGGGGTGGGTGAGAGAAGCTTTTGAGGTCTGGTTTCGTGGCCTTTGGGTGTGAGAAATGACATAAAGGGGTATTTATATTGTCCCAAAAAGCGTGCTGAAAAAAGTGCAGAAAACACAACATGAACCGGTACGGGGAAAAAGCTGTACCGGTACATGAACCTTCAAAATGCCAAAACACAACTTCTGGACAGCATGAACAGGCTGTACCGGTACAAGCAGGGCAGAAAATAAATTTTTTTGCAACGGTCACCGAATCAAACCCCACTTGCTACCAACATTACCAAACATCATTACAACCTCAAACTAACATTTTACCATCCTCCGAGAGTCCAATACACACCAGAATACGTAACTCCGTACACCCCACAACATATGAGCGACTTTAGTAACAATACAACTATTTTACGAAATAAACGATTTCTGAAATTTAATAAATTCACAAGTCTTCACATCAATGCTATCTATTTTACCTAACATCAATTAAAATACATATTTTTCCACTCCTTTCACCAAAATCCACACTACAAATTGGGAGAGAGAGAGAGAAAATGGGAGGAAAAAGAATATTAAATTGGGAACTTAGTGCATAGTGGTGAGGTAAAAGTAGCTACGTACTATTCACATATATATTTTACCTTCCCTTTAAGAGAAGCTGGTGCAGCACCCTTTTAAGCCTTCTCCTAGTCAAAATAGCAAATTTTGCTTGTTTAGCTCTGCTGATGTACTTGCTCTAAGGCCCCGTTCCGCAACTGAAAATAAGTACTTATTTTTTAAGAAGGCAATTTTAAGCTCAAAAATCATGTGATTACGCAAATAATTTTTCTATCAGTATGGGTCTTATTTAATAGATCTCATTGAGATCTTTAATACGGCGCAAAAAAAATTAAAAAATTATTTTTCATTTACATTATTTTTAAGTTTGAAAATGTGAAATAAGCTACTTATTTTTTAAGAAGGTTTATGGAACGGAGCCTAAGCCAACTAAAGAAACCCAACGCCGTAAATCGAAGCCCAACATCCACGTACGGCACAAACCCCTGGCAGTTCACCACGTGCCAAAACTTTCCTGATCTTTGGTCCAAAATTATTCCAAAACACCCTACCTCAACCCTTGCTAGTATAGTATAAATCTTAGATTATATTTACACTATAGCAAAACAACCACCTGCCCTCACAACCCCACTCACATATAGATTGCCGATCACCATTACACCCAATAATTTAACTTGGAAGTACTACTCTCCGATCCAAGCTTTCCATTACTGTGCCGACCAATGGAAAAGAAAGAAAGAGATTAAGAATTTAGCCTTACCTCTGAAGATCACTTTAGATTCGACTGTGCGGCACTTTCTTTTCTTTTCTTTTTTTTTTCCTCAGACGTTAACTCCAATGTAGAACCCTACCCAGCGCATAACATATAGCTTTAAGTATTACTCTTAAAACCACCCACTACTCCTACAGCACCCTAAATTATAGCTAACTAATTTATTAGAGTTTAGGTAAGTAAATAGCAAAAATATATCTACTAATAATCTGATCCAACCTAATAAAAACTAACAGAATTACCATCCAGTACCCAAAATCAATCTCATACTCTAAAGATTATAATCGTGTCAATATTACCCATAGCGCGCGCAAAATAATTAATTACGACCCAACCAATATACCCAATTAGTAAATGCAACGTAATTAATTAAATAAATAAATATTCTAGACCGTAACAATTCGTCCCTCCCCCAACTTAAATTCATGAACTCAATTACCCAAGAACTCGACATTGAAGATTTCCTACCCTTATTTCAACTATTGAAGGAAAAATCACTAACCGAAAACAAAAATTCCCCGGGCACATTCTAGGTGTTTAGACTAAGATGTAGTGCTTTAAAGAGTAAATAAGTGATTGGCAAAAGCTTGAAAACAGTAGTAGAGGTGTGATCCAACTAGTTCAATTTTAAAAGGCTTATATTTGGCTAAATTCCTCTGTTTATGGCTTTAACGCAAGAACGTTGTAGAACGATTGGTCTTGCTTATTTCTCAGTCTATACAATTACGTTTTGGTTTAATTAGGTTCTTTCTCATCGTTATCAAATTTGTGTTGACGCAAATCCTTTTGTTTTTGTTGGGAAATTTTGGGATTGCCCTAAGTTAGACTTGCTTGACACATTATTATCTTCTTTAAATTGTTTCCTAGCTAGTGTAGTTGGATTGCTTCTTATATTGAGCATTATTGTAAAAGAATATCTCTAACTCAAACTTGTTTGTGGTTCTTCTTGGTGCTCAACCCCTTTTTTTTTTTTTTCATTTTTTTGGGTTTCTAATATGCTTTTGCGCACAACAATTTCGTAGAAGTGGAGGACTAATTTGCCAATAATACTTTTGAACTTATGAATCACCATATTCAATTAGTGTTTTACTATGATATTTGTTACTATCACATATCATACCTTGGAAGAATGTTCATACTACAAAAAGGTCCAAATTTGAGTCTCATGAATGCAACATTTAATGATGTCAAGTTCCAAAGGGTGGGCTAGTGCCTAGTGGTCAAGAATGTTTACTCTTCTTACGCAGGGGCGGCTTCAGGGTTTTAGTTGAGCGATAAAAAAAAATGTGACCACTATATAAAATCAACATAATTATTTTGGTTGAGATTAAATTAGGCCTAGTTTACTTTGTTTACTGAGCTATATTATGTACTACTCACAAACTCGAGAGTACATTTCAACTTGCTAGGGCTATGTAAGGAGTAATAAAGTGCCGACAATATGCTAAAGAAAAATATAATTATATTCAAAAGAATACAAAATTGCAGTGCATTTTAGGATTCGCTTGCCCCTAAGATAATTGTAGAGCCGCTCTTGCTCCTAAAGTTTTAGATTCGAAACCTTCTAAGTGTCAATTGGGCTCCATGCAAGTCAGCGGTGGAATTAGACCACTAAAATTAACCGGTGTACGCGTAAGTTGATCCGAATACCTGAGTTATGTAAAAGAAAAACATTCAAGGGCGTCATTCCCTAGATGGAGCTTTGCCAATGAGCATGCATGCATGGTTTAGTCGATGCATGCATGCAACTAATGTACGGAAAGAATACTTTGGCATTGGTATCTAGAACAATGGGTACCCACCTCCATCATATTTATAGACTTTCAGTTCCTCCCTTTGAAACACTAGAAAACAATCACCTATTATTGGATTCCACCTAATCCAAATGTGTTTTGTAATTTGCGATGGCAGATTACGAAAATTGGGGGTTTGAGTCCCCCCATTTTGCTTTCATCCAAACACAACAAAACAAGACCAAAATAGGATTTGTTCATTAAACAAAAGAGAGAAATTGAGCCCTCAACAGCATGTGTTGTAGGGCCTCAGTTAGTACCAAAACTCAGGGTTCTGCTCCAAAATGTCGGCCATTAGCCATTCTCAACCACGACAAGTCCCTCACTTCCCTAATTACAAGATAAAACTTGTTTTTCCCCTTTTTTATTTTTTCCCTTCTGTTCCCCAACATTGAATTGAAAACCTGTTTTTGTTTCCTGTACTTTGGAAGCGAAATCTGAATGAATTCCCCCCCATGTTTCATGGAGCCACCGGCAACGACTTGTTATGTATGGGACGTCGTCGTCTAATGTGGGAGTAATCCATCGTAAAAAAGTGTGACGGGTCGTTCCCCTCCTTCCATTCTTGCATTGTTCCTGATCCTCTTGCACGAACCATGCCTGATTCTTTACGGTGTTGTTTACCTGGTACACGGCCATCCACATAAAAAATCTATATTTAGATGCGTTCTCTTTAATCAAATTTAGGATTAATAAAAGATAGGGCTGACTACGGAAGCATGCAACTTCGGGAAAGAATGATTTTAAAGGTTTAAAAATGGGTGCCCGGCCAATCCTTCTATCATCTTCACGGCGGGCTTTTAAAATTAGAAAAAGAGGAGTGGCAGAACAAGGGTTTTTTTTTTTTTTTTCCCCTGAATAGCTAATCAAGAAAAAGAGAGAATGCCTAGAAAATGAAATAGACGTTGAATATATATAGAGAAGAATTTGTTAGATATTTACATTTGAAAGATCTTCGTTACGATGCAGTTGACTAGAGAGAGAAATTGCAAGATCAGTTCGAGTACTAAGAGTCTAAGATTAGCTCGATATCTAGTACTAATATTAGCTCCGCCACTGACTTCAAGTCTGCAACCGCAATTGCTGTTGTTGTAACTAATTTACTGGTGATGGCAACTAACCACAACTGCTACTACTGCTGCTGCTACTACTACAAAGTGACTTTAAACTAAGACGAAGATGTAATGGCACATTCTAAATTGCAGAGTTTGCGAGTATTTCTTCAATCGAGTCACATGCACATGAGGAAGTTAGGTGACAAGGACACAGTATGTAGGGTTAGTTCTTACGAAACTTTGTCCTGAATTAAAATATGGAGCCCCCTCCAATTGGATAGTGATATTGGTCCCCTAGTGATCAGTCCAGGTGCATTTGAACTAGCTTGAACACCAATTTCAAAAAAAATAAATTCACACTTAGAGGATCATCACCTGAAAAAGATCCCCTCAGTCTGTCGTATGAAGACAAGTTCTCTTTACCGCCTGCATTGACTTTCACCTGTTTTACATGACACCTCTAGAATGAGATCGACCGTAAGATTCTAGTATTAGAACAAGAGTACTGTGGAAGAAAATTTACGCGTACGTACCTCCTCAAGAAGCCTGAGCTTCCTCGGAATTGTATGGTAGGATGATTGCACAAGAATCTGTTGGGAGGCAGAGGTCGTAAGCATAACTGAGAGACTAACACACAGTGTTAAAGTGATCACTATCAGCTCCATTGATGTGATAAGCCTGGAGAATATAGTTGAAAGATAGATTTTGCTGTGGAGGCAGTCACTCTGGTATTGGGAGGTGGAATTTAAAGGACACAAAGGAGTAGACAGAGGTAGGAGAAGGAGAGCATACACAGAGCACAAAAAGTGGAGTTCCAAAACAAGTACTACGGAAATCCATATAAATTTTGGGTTTATTTTTGTCTTGTCCCCCTGTCACCGTAGGGCCCAATGCGCCTCTTGTTTTAGGGTGCGGCTCTTCTCTGGTCCAATGGTTTGGACCGGACGAGACAGTTCAGATCGAGGCTGTCCATTGGTAAATTTAATGGTTCCAAATTTTTAATACACTTTTATCTGTAAGAATACGCTTGTACCGGTAAAAGTAAAAAAATGCATCCAAACTATTAATTGCAGCAAATTAATAGTCCCGATTAGTACTGTCTCCTTCTGTTCAAGAGGATCCAATCCCTTTGTTTTAATACGGAGTAGGTAAGAATTTTACACGCCCATATAAGGCCCCATCATCCCAAATTGCTGCTATTTTTTATTTCACCTGGTAGAAGTAGTTATCATTATCTCAATCAAACAAAGCAGCATGGACACCAACTTTCCAAGATTTTTATTCACTACTTTGTTGGGGACCTTTTTTTATTTTCTCGACAAAAAGACAGCATTGTTGGTTGTAATTAGTGAGGTTTGAACCCTTGTAAACACTTTGTTGGGGACCTTGGAGAAGAAGAAAGAGCAACTTGAAAGGGAATAAGCCATTGTCACTGCACTTGCGGAAGCGTAAATTTTTTTCTTCTCCTCCCGAATGACCAGATCATACTGTTCATTGGCATCGAAAGGCATTTGTTATACTTAGCAAACGTTCATACCCTTTCATAAGCCCCATGTCCGTCGCACGAGGCACCTTTCCTTTCCCTTTTTCTTTGTGCCCGACACGAGGCTTTGCCTCGAGAGGTAGTTGAGTGTGCAAGCTCCCCAAATGTTTTCCCATGTAACGTTGAATAGACTGCTAAATCACGTTACGTTCTCATGTCTCTGTGTATGTGCGTTTCGGTGCGTAATCCCCAACCTACGCAAGTGTAACTACAGAACCGCTTTGAATTTGCAATGAGCTCATTGATACCATCTTATCACTCTACCTTCTTCGAAAGACCGCAAAGAAGCTCCTTGACTAAAAGGCAGGAGAGGGAAGAATGCGGACTCCATTATTTGTCGCTGCTTGTGGGTTATGGTAGTAATATAGATCTTTATTTATTTATTTTTTTGGATACACTGTAAGATAGATCATTGCAATTTACTTCAAAGTTCTCATACGGCCAACCAAATTTGGCAAAGTGATTTCTTCTTATTTGAATAACGAAGAACACCACTTCTTCGCGCAAGTCAGAAGAGGCTACGGGATTCGTAGCCTTATGAGTCATTCGGACCTCACATTCATGACATCTACAACCTTTTGAAAGGCTCTTCTGTATGTGAACAGGAAAGATAGATCGAAGGTATGCTCGCTTGCTGTCTTGTTCTAAGGTTAAACGTAAATATAGTGACTATTGTTGTTCGAAACGAAAGGATCACGAATGGCCACGTTGTCCGTCGAAAATCTTATCGGTACCTAGTGTTTTATAATAGTACAACGGTTCTGAAGGTCATGAAGGTGCTTGGTGTTTTTAATTAACATAACAAAGGGAGCTTTGTTGGAAACACAACTACATCACACTAAAACAGTAGTTTGACATATTTTAAATCACTCTCTCTGTTCACCTCGATCAATTAAAATAGGAACAAAAAATAAATTATCCGCAAAAGTGCGTCCATTTTGTGAATAGAAGTAACAGATATCTACATTTCACTGTTCCATTCATTTTATTGGTTCGACGCACCAAACGGATGAGCTTTCAACACCAAGGAAATCTCAAGTCTTCTGCATTTCAACAAACAGATGACAATGGCCTACATAGAGAGGAGCAAATTTTATGCCAAATTGCCAACACGTATTGATGCATTCAAAAAGTTCTGAATTCTGCTCCCAGCCAATGTTAAAGAAAAGGTAAAAGCTTTAAATATACTGTGACCAGCGCTAAATAATTCCATTGCAAGAACTTCGACAATGCAACTATTTTATTAGTTAACGGCACAATTCTGCTATACTGGTCAAATAAATCACTACAAGATCAAAACATATCTGATTTCCTATTAAAAGCCAAAAGCAAATCAAAACCACTAAATTTACATGCTTTAAACCATACCTCAAAAGCTCAGATGTAGGTGCACATTGACACTCCAAGCCTAAGAAAAAGATCGCAATGAAAAACTTACGATACTAGATGGTTCAGAATGTAAAATATCGATGGCGTATATAAATAACCTCACAAACCCGAAATAAATACAATCGTTTAGAATCTACAGCAAAAAAGGCCGTGCCAGCCCCTCTGCCTCCTGCAATGTCTTCTATCAGCTTTTGCCATTCTTATCGGGCTGCTGTTCCATTCATTCTGCAATCTGTGGATGAAAGCAACACAAAAGTTAAAATGCAGGAATCAAAATAGTAGTTATGCTTGTGTTTGTGCACCAAAAGGAAAAACATAACTACTGAAACAAGTTTGGTGGAAGTTTACACGGGGAAGGCAAAAGATCGAATGCTGGTTGTGCTGCTATCTGATCGATGTGAGATACTACCAGAAGATACTATGTGCCCCGAGTATGTTATAAGCCCTGACACAGGATGAGTTGCCATGGAGAAACTTGTCTCGCCTTGATTGTGTTGATTTTCACTTGAAACTGACAAACTATCAGAAATCCCATTATCGTGTTTATTCTCACTATCGATCTTGAGGATGGATTCAAGATTAGAAACATTAGGGATCTCGTCTCTTTCACTAGCTGCAGGTTTCAAAGAGTTGAAATCAAATGTGATTGTTCCACTCTCCACCTTGCTATCGTATGACAAGCTGTTTGCAGGGTTGCACTTGATTGATTCTTCAGGGGTTAAAATCACGGAAAGGGTTTCACACGGCTGTTCAGTAAGTGGCATCTGCAATTCAAAATTTCAAACAATTCCAATCTGCAGTGAGCTCCAGATTTTGCAAACTCATTCTTGAAATCAAGTTGAATAGTTGGGTGCCAACTGCCAACTGCTGAAGTACAGCAAGAGGGTGGATATCCAACAAACACGTTTCCGCTTTCTCATTTTTCCAACAAGACACTTTTTTTTGATCCGCAACTAGACACTAGCTACCCAAATTATTGCCTAGGAAGAACACGAGTTGATTCTTTAATATTTCCCCCTTAATTCGACTGTTAGTTGGTCACATAATCCTGACATTAGATTTATAGACATACTGAAACTAGGAAAAACTTAGGTACCTCAATTTCGAAAAGACAACATAAATTCTCATTCATGGGTTAGAGTCATTACACCACCATCCCACGTTAAAGTGGGTGAAAATTACTCGCCACTCTCATTGATTCATATCCTGGGGTCCACTATTCAAGTGGGCGCCAATGTAGTGGCTCTCAACATATGAACCAACAAGGTGCTGAGTAAACAAATTGTTCTTAAGGGCCCGTAAACGGAGAGTTCTACCAATTCTTCCTTAAGAGTTAAGATCAAGATTTTGGATCTTAGCCAATACCTCCCCATTATCAGTTGTTCATCAATAAAGGCAGGTAAGAAAAGTCCGAAGGCTTATCTCCCTCAACCTGTTCAGCTTTCACTAACCGAAGAGTGGAAAGATCGAATTTCTAAGCCTAGGGCAAATACAGGCTGCTTATTGAAAGCTACAATAATGACTGAATGAATTTGGGCTATGAGACACAAACCTGAAAGAGTTCTTTGAGAGATTTCAGTGCATTTACCCTCCTTGTCACAAATTTCGCTCTTGAGACATCATCCACTTTCTCATGAGTTGTATTAAAATTTGCTTCATCTGTCTGACTCTGCACTGGAACCGTGGGTCCATTTTCATTTCCAATATCTTCGGCAATTCCATTTTCTGATGAAGCTAGTAATTCTGTCCCAACTCTCTCATTGGATCCACATACATGAGCATCAACCTCTTGACAGTCATCTTCCGATGAAGATTTTGATCCACTGGGACTAAGCAACTCAATTTCTTTGGTCCTGCATTCACTAGTGTCAACCTCATCAGAATCGTTTTCTGATGAAGATTTTGACCCACAGGAACTGAGCAATTCATCATCTTCTCGTCCTGTCAAGCCACCATATTTATTTCCATTCGAGGACAGGAAGGTGCAAAGACAATTCTCTTCTCGGCATTCAACCGAAACCTTGTCCTTGGAAGGGACTCCCTCGTCAATGCAAATGTCCTTGACAACATGAAAAGGATTGTCTTTGTAACAAACTAGCAACTCCGGCAGTTCACATTCCAAGACATTCTTGTCAGTATATGGATCTGTGTCAAACTTACCCATTTTTCTGGAAGGAATGGCACACGGGGCAACAGATTCCCTAAATCCAAGTTCATTTTGAATGCCATTTGTGTCAGAATGAACTTCCATGTCCCTCTGAAACAATTCCTTCTTGTTGGAAGGAATGGCACATGGGGCAACAGCATCTCTGACTGCATTTCCATCGCCAGTGGTGCAATCTTCCACAAACATAATACATTCCAGCTCTGGAGTGTTACAAAATCCATCTTTGTCAGATGCCAACCGAGCTGTATCAGTATCACAGTTGTGATGATGACACAAGGCCCCATTCTGATTTTCCATCATGATTCCCTCCAGCTTGGCTGTGTCCAAAGCTCTGTTTTTGTTTGCAGATGGCTTAGCTTCATGCTTACAGAGAAGAGTTGACTGACGAAAAAGAGGATCGTTATCTGCAAATGGACAAAAAAATCGATCATTTATTCTTGCTTAAATGATTAAAAAAACTTGAATTCCAAGGCAGGCGTAAATTTAAAAGAATTTAAAAAAAGTTGTGTATACAAGACATCCCCACAGTTACAAAATAGAACAGAGAAAAGATAAGTAATCGACCCTCTATTTTGAAATCAAGTGACCATTGCATATTCGTATGCAAAAGAAAGTAAGGAAAAAACTGGGTGCTTGCATTTCCTATTAGAAAAACGACGATTACATTCTTACATTTAACACAACGAATAGAAAAATAGACCACCAGAAAAAGATTATGCCTTTAGCCCTAATTTCGAGGAAAGGTATTCAAGCATAAGTTTCCAAAAGCAACAGGATTTCAAGCAAATTATAACATTGCAGCATTACCAGGCTTCATCGTTCACACCTCGTGGGAGGGCTCCAAGAATTCCAACAACTGTGAAGCAAACATCCACTGCCTGGCCGATTTTAGCAACTCAAGAAACTCCCCTATCGAAACAACGAGAAGTTAAGCAAACATGAAATTTTCCAAAATCATGTAAATACTCAGGCTACTTGCTAAAAGAAAGAATGAACTAAATAGGTACCAACGAATCAAACTGTAAGCATGTACCAATAAATCATTTAATTTTCAAAAATCCTGTTTCCTTGTCAATCAAACTGTAAGTATGTACCTCCGTGTACCAGGATCCTGATTCCAATGAATCCCTAACTCGATTAGAAACTTTAAAAAAAGAGGTAGTCTCAATCATTCACAAACTATAGTAGCCACTAGCCGGTGTACAAGAATCTCCGAGATACCAATTGAATATTCAAATTTTCTTAACAAAATCAATAACTTTACTTGAAGGACAAACATCTCTCAACAGGACATAAATCTAATGAGTATAAAAGAACTAAACAAACCATCCAAGAGAGCATCAATAGCGCATTCTTTGATACAATCTGAAAAAGTTCAGCAATTAAATGAATTATTCAGATAGAAAAAATGGAACTCTAGGATCATAGTGGAAAACCTGCCTGCCACAGAAAAAAGAATCCACCACAATTATTAAGCTAATGAAAGCAAGAAAAATACTTCAGCACGGCCTCTAATTTTTCTCCCAATGCCATTTTGCTTTTAGCTCATATAAAGGAGACAAAAGCAATTGGAAAAACCAAAAGCTTTAGGACCCAAAAGCCACTTTTACTTGACAGCTTGATTTTAAGTTAAACAACCTGCTTATGCAATGCAAGACAAGTCATATGCAAATTTAGGATCAATCATTTCTACCAGCATGAATGTATTGCTCAACAATGGGTCAAAAATTAACCTGAGTCTTTTTTTTAATGGCATATTATCAATGAAATCTTCATCTTAGCCTTTAGAAAAAGAAGAGAACAACAGAAAAGTCACCTCTCAAAAACTGCCACATCCACTAAAAAATAGCACACTTTTGAATCAAAACCTGAGTGGCCTCCTTTTGCAGCAATCCCATAAATTAACCTCTTTGTTGGCTTCTATCTCCAAATCTAACCTTTCTGCCTTTCTCCTACCTAGGGTTTTACCAAAAGTCAGGTAATCCTTCGTAGGACCCTTCACTTTTGTTCTCAATCCTCGCTCTACGCTCTGATTCTAATCCTCACTCTCGCAAAATTTCAGTAGATTGGAATGTTTTCGTAAGTTGCTTCCATGCTCGTGCTCACGCATGCGGATCGTGTGACTAGGGTTTGTTTGGCACCCATGGAACAGAAAGGAAAAGGTAAGGAAAAAAAAAATTCTCCCCTTCCTTCGTTTGGTTTGAGAGGAAAAAGACAAAATAAATCAACAAATAAGGGCTTATGAACACTAAATTTTCCCTTAAACTTTCCTCAAATTTTCTTTTTCTTTTCCAAAGGTACCAAACAGAGTGTACCCCCAAACAGGTCCCCCCCACTACGTTACAAGTGAATTTGGTTAAGGGCCAAAACGATAGAATCTGAGATTCCTCAATCAGAAAATTCCATCCAAACTTCACATCATTACAACTCTCAAAGGGCAAAAGAATACCAATAGGAAGGAACTGTCGATTTGGATATTTTGCACAAATTCACAAAATAATAATAATAATAATAATAATCAGCCGCACCTGTTTAATCAGGAGAAAATAGTTGCGACTCTGTTCTTCTTATTGCTTCAAAATTCACTGCAAAAAACGACATAAATTAAAAACAAAAACAAAACAAAACAAACCATAAAAGCAATCGACAAATACGAGATTAGGACACTGAAAAATCACCACAGCATTGAGTCTTTGGTAGATAGATGGGTATCAATCTCAGGATCCAATTAACAGAGAGAGAGAGAGAGAGAGAGAGAAGAGGAGGAGGTCATACGGGGAGAAAGAGAGACATGGGGAAGAGTGGAATTAAAAGTCCGTTGAAAGAAGAAATAAAATCACAGCCGGCTAGAGATGGCAAAAATTAAAATATTATGCCGTTTGATTTGCTTCTGTAGAGAGAGAGAGAGAGAGAGAACAGAGAGGTTAAGAGAGAGAGACAGTGAGAGAGTGGAGGGTGTTAAAATAATCCTACTCTAGCAAGTTGAAGGGTCAACTCTCTCTCTCTCTCTCTCTCTCTCTCTCTCTCTCTCTATGGAGCCAAATGAGTGAGCACTCATTTTCTCTTTCTATATCTACAGGTGCATATCTCGTGCAATAAATTACACAACAGAAGAGGAAGCAGCACGTCCGTGAATGCGAAAAGGAACCCTAATTATAATTAAATAGGCAGTTCCCGAATCATTAAAAAAATTACTCCTATTGCTCAATCAAAGAGATAGTTCTGTATTTTAAAATTCAAACTGACTGCTGACCTGTAAAACTTTCCGTTTTTTCGTTCGGCGGCGAAATCTCTCTGGCCTGACTTCTTCACCGGGGCCGAAGGAACCGGCGTCGCCTTCTGATCTTGGTTGAATTCGTCTAATGATTATGTGGGTTTGGGAAGGGTTAGGAGCGGAAGGAAGTCAAAATATTTGGAGGAAAAATACAACTCACAAACGAAAAGACAAAAGTTGTTTATAGTTGTAGAGGTCAAAAGGGCTGAGCTTTTTTGTTTGGTGGCGGTGGAAAGGTGGTTTTCGTATTGGTTGTTGCCGGGAAATAGACAGGCCAGGCCGGATGAGAGAGAGAGAGAGACAGAGAGTGCGCGCAACTTGTGGCAGGTCATATAAATCGACCGAATCGATTTGACAGATGAGTAAGTTGTTTTTTCATTCGGAAATGTTAATGCAATTAAGTACACAACTGCAGCAACCATTCTAGCCCTGCACTTACACAAATTCACTCATATTTACGTTAGATTCCGCACACATTCTACACCTCTAATGGGTGTGGGCCCACAGTAGATGTGAGTGGATTTGTATGTATTTGGAGGCATCAGATAGGATACGATACATCTATAAAAGTGTCCATAAAAGATACTAAATAATTTGAATCGTCCAGTTATCTTTTACGGACTTCTGCTTTCATTGATCTTAACATTTTTCATGTGTTTGTGAGTTTTTATGGTGCTAACATTTTTGCCAACTGCAAATTCGATCACAAATACTCCAGCATTATAATTGTTACAATGTTTTGAGTTTTACCTGCATCGAACAACTATAAAGGCGTTTACGATTGGGTTTATGGTCGGTGTCTATGTATATAGCCCTAACCGTTTTTTATTTTCTTATTACTATTCTTTCTTGCTCTTTTCTTTGGGAAATTTCAGAAATACCCCTAAAATTTTTCTCAAATATCCCAAATTTAATGAAATTTCAATTGGACAGCTCCCGTTAATTGAAGACGAAATTGCTGACTTGGATTTGACTTGGTCATTTTAAAATGCCACGTTGTTAACAACATGATGTTGTGTAACCCCACCCAAATCATATCTTGTGTACCACATAACCAAACCCATACCCATGAACCAAACATAGCCCAAACCTTAAACTTCTTCTCCCCCTCTTTATTTGTTGTACCCAACCGTGTACAACTCCAGCATCACTAGCGACTTTGGACTCTCCAAAACCCAACTAACCATGTTAGATTCCATCCTAGCTCTACAATTGGGTGTGTGCAGAACGCGAGGGGTTTAGGTGGTGATGGGATTCCGATGGTCGTTAGCAGAGGGTGGTAGTGATGGAAAGAGTGGGTATTGTATGGGTTTGGGCAAGGTATTGCATAGGTTTGGGTTATGTGTATAGTATTGTATAGGCTTGGGCTAGAGTTGAGATTCTTTATACAAGTAATGGTGAAAAATGATATTATACTTGTGGCACCATGTGGCAAATCAAATAGGCAAGTCCTGTCCAAGTCAGCAATTTCATCTTCAATTTGATAGAATTTAACAGGAGGGGCCTAATTGAGCAGTTTTCAACAAGTTCAGAAGTCTAATTGAAGTTCTGTTAAGTTTGGGTGCTCTTAAAAAAAAAAAAGGGGACATTAGAGGAAAAGTGTAGGGGAATTTTTTAAATTTCCCCCCTTCTCCTTTAGTAAGTAGTACCATCCAAGTCTCCCACAATTAGCTGAGATAGTGTAATAAAAAAATAATTAGTTGAACAGTAGTAGTTATATTCACTCACTATCGCTCAACAAATCTTTGGACAGTTTTGATTCATAAATCCCAATCAGATAGGTGGGCCTCATTTGCTATGTTTTTGTATTATCACTTTTCAATTACTCACTTATAAATTAATTTAGATAGGGAAATATTTGGGTCTGAGCTTAAAAAAAAAAATTTCTAAAATCAACTCAATTGACTGACAATAACAAGCATGTGAATCAGTGAATGTTTATTAAAATGTGTAAAAAATATACACAAAATACGTGTTTTCCTTGTCTTGTTGTATATTTATTGTCAGCCCATTGGGCTGACAATAGAAAAAAAAAAACATCTCACTTTGTTAGGTTAGGTGCTATCCAATTGCCTTTGACGAGATGAAGGGGATGTCCAAATTAGTGATGGTTTGTTTATGGGTTCGTTTGGTTTATTGGTTACCCACCTACTAATTAATTTAAATGGTAATCTTGTTTTATATTTTACTAATTAGGTTTAAAACTAGATCAAAAAATTACATTACCAAACAAGCCTTAAACATTTTGAGTAGCAATTTTGGCTTTTTAATTGGCTTTATCCCTTTTCAGGTCCATTATTTATGAGATTCCAGTTGCAGAACAACTGCCTTTGTTGCAAAGTGAAGTTATGCTTCCTTTGAATTACAATGGACAGTTACATCCAGAGTTTTAATTTTCTGTACCCCACATCAAGATTAATTGATACGAACCTCTCATGTGAATTTGTTTCATGATCCTCTAATTTATACGGGCCATTACCTACTCGATGAGACTAGTAAAATGAACAAATCTGATTCTAAATTTTTTTTTTAGACCGGGATGAGAGCAATATAAAGGACACGACAGATCTTGCTCTAACCAACTCACAACAAGATATCGAGATGTAAGCGTTAAACGAATATACGCTTTTGTTGAGCTCATTCTTGTATTGGGACAACTAGGTAAACAAGGTAAACAATGTGACAGCACCACTCGGACAAACCTAATGATTTTTCTTAGAGGTACAAAGTTAGGTCAATCTTTGATCAGTGCGGTTTTTCTCTTCCTCTCTCAATCTTCTCTATGCTTCTGTTCTCAAGTCTAGTCGTACATTATAATAAATTGAGATATATTTAAAGACTGTCATTTACGCTCGTGCTTACACACAAATATACACGTTATGCCACTTAGGTACAAGCTTAGTAACGTTTTATTAGGGGGAAAGGGGAGTGGATCCAACCAAAAAGTTGGAATTGTACAGCCAGATGGACAAAATCCAATAAAATACCTGAAGACCTAAAATGCCCAGATAAAACAATAGACAGCACATATAACCCAAAAAGCCTAAAAAGCCCAAATAAAACAATAAAACCCAGCCCAAAGAAAACCTAACCCTAGCTAAGGTCTCCGCCGCCCACCATCTCTGACAGATCCACGACCACCACCGATCAAACTCCTCCGACATCCACTAGCCACCACTGGCCACCCCACAGAAAAGCCAACCGAAACCCAGAACAAAACCAACCTGTCGCAGAAGCTACACCAAGCCAAGGCAAGATCTGAGCTGTCCAACAACAGCCACGGCGGGAGCCAACGCCAGCCGCTCCACTTAGGTACAAATTATTGACGGTGTGATGCTTTGTGCAAACACACACCCACTGGCCACTGCATTTACTTATGTTCTATTGAGAATGAATTTGGAAATCCTATAGTGCAGCCCGCACTATACGGCCGTCTGTTTTGATGCCGACGTTTCGAATTTAATCTAAATTCTTATTGATCCGAATCATACATTGCCTTAATTAAAATCTGAACCGTCCATTGTCGAACATCCGGCTGTCCTACAGCCCTATAGGGCAGCTAACCAACCATCTATATAACAATGCTTGGCCGGTAAACGGAATCTCTCAGTCATCTGTTCTTTGGCGTTTAAAAAAAAGTCTAAAATCCAAGTACACATTGAACAAGAATCTTGAGGTTCATTTAAGAACACCATTCTGCTTCGTCCGGCCTCCTCATTTTACTATAGTGCCCATCAAATTCTGTAACCAGAAATGAATGAATTCATCAGTATTAACTGCCACAAAGATTCCATGTCCAAAGTTGCCAAAGTCAGTAATCATTAAAAGGTGTGGATGGGATGAGTTAGGTAGGTGGGTCATGGGTGGGTGATCTGAATTTTGATGGTTAGTAATTGAGGTGTCAAAAGATACTGGAGTTAATTCTGTTGCAGGATAGTACGGCACAAGGTACATTTCACTGCCCCTGAGATCTTTTTTAATGGTGGAGGATACTCCCGTCAGGTACGAGAAATAACAACGAACCAGCTGTGGTTTTTGTGTATGTTTCACCGACACTCCCGATCAGGGACACAATCAGAATTTCGTAAATGTGGAAGCCAAATTATGAACAAAATTTTAAAATTTCAAGGTTTGGAAATTTAATAGATTGTTCGGTTTAGAGTTTGAGGGAGGTTTTTTGAGTAGTAAGTGGAAAGAGATAGAAAGAGGAATGAGATAAATAGTTGGAGGAAAAACTTACGAGAGACCGTGGCGTAGAGAGAGAAATTGGGTTTTGGAATCCAAAACGAATACATTTTTAAAGTACGGGTATGCCAAAACTTGTAGCACATAATACAAAATACAATATTTAGGTGTTATTAACAAACAAAAAAATTGCTAATATTAATATAAAAATTTAAATAAAAAAAACTCACTCGAAACAACGTGGGGGCCGTGGCCCCCATATGACCACACCTAGATCCGCCTCTGTTCCCAATCGACAATTGCCAAGCACATGACGAAATGAGCTGAAATTGACTTATATCCGCAACGTATTGAAAACTATCAATTCTCACTTATTTTGAATCAAAAAATGACTTTATTTTACCCCGGAGGAGCTGTTTTGATAAAAACAAAAAGGGCAAAGATTACAAATAGCTCTTTATTTTTTATTACTCATAAAATAGAGATCGAATTGAGAGTTTTTTATTTATTTATCTATATTATAAAATAGAGCGATTTCCGTTGAAGATGTCTAGGCATATAAATGAGAGCAACTTCTACAACCGTTAGATCACTTTATGTTAAATTTTTAGCCATCGTATCATTTTTAATAATAAATCTATCCCTCTTTATCCTCACTTTTTAGGTAATGTATATATAAATGCTGTTTTTTTTTTTAATCATCAAATAGGAAAATATCCCAAAATAATAATTGACACTTTTTGTAGATTACATTTATTGCGTAAATTAGTCAGGTAAAACGGATAATTTATTTAAGTTGATACAATGTTACATTCTAACGTGTCTTTAGGCACGGGCTTGCACTAGTTCTATTATAAAACGGGAAATCTGCCAACATAAGACACTTTTGACTAACTCTACAACATGTTTAGGGCCTGTTCCAGAATCGAAAAAACTTTTTATTATTTGTCCAATAAGAAGGGCTGTTCCACAACTCCAAGCTTCTTATTTTTCAACCAAGAGTTTGGATCAAGCACCCCACGGCCGGAAATCAACCGGCGGCCTCGCCGGACCGTCTCCGGCCAGTCGATCCGAACCGGCCCAAAATTCTAAAAACAAGGGGCTTATGCGAGAACATGGCATCCGAGGTGTGTAGGGTGCTTAATCAAAGCAATCTTTATTCGTGTATGTATCAAAACATATTGTTACTCATATATACATGGAAAAAGATTGCTCGATCTGAGTACCTTACACACCTCGGATGCCATTGATTCTCGCTTAGGCCCCCTTGTTTTTAATTTTTAGAATTTTTGGACGGCTCGGATCGGCCGTCCGGCGGCCGGAGACAGCTCGGCGCTGCTGCCGGTCGGTTTGCTTCCGCCGGCCTTGATTTACTGCACCAACAGTCCAGTAAATGTGCAGTGCAACTTCCAGGTCCAAAAAAAAAGGGTTACGCAAAAATTTTTCCTACCACTATGGATCTTATTTGATAAATCTCATTAAGATCTTTAATACGGTGCAAAAAAAAAATTTTTTTTTTTCATTTATGTTTTATTTGAATTTGAAAATGTGAAAGAAACTTTTTGTTTGAGAAAAATAAGAAGGGTGGATTATTTTGGAATGAGAAGATGGAAAATAAGTACTTATTTTTTAAGAAGCGTTCTGGAACGGGGCCTTAGTCGAACAGTTGATAAACGGGCGTCGGTAAAATAAATATTGAAACCACAAAAGCGATCTACGATAGTTTCTCATACGTTAAAGGTATGTGTCATTTGGCTGATTTCAGGGGCGTCCTCAATATTTGTTTCTAAAAGAGCTTAAAACGTAGTAGTACATAGTTAAAGTTACCCAAAGCTCAATGACAAGTTACTAATACCATTGATCTTTATCAACAAGAGCGAATCACAATATCCAGGATCTTACTCACATGGTCTTTAAAATAGCGTGAGCTCTCGCTCTCTGTTTTTGACATGTTTAGAAAATGTCTCCATGCTCGCACCCTCGCACGCGCATACAAATTACGTGACTTATTAGTGCCATAGTGAACAATGTTAGTAGCTTTATTCTTCATTATCCCCTTCTTACATGTGAAATTCATTTCCAATACATTCCACTACCCATTTTTAATTCATTCCACTACCCCGTGTATGGATATGACTGAGGCCTCCTTTCGCAACTGAAAATAAGTACTTATTTTTTAAGAAGACAATTTCAAGCTCAAAAATCATGTGCTTACGCAAATAATTTTCCAATGACTATGGATCTTATTTAATAGATCTCATTGAGATCTTTAATACGGTGCAAAAAAAAATTGAAAAATTATTTTTTATTTATCTTATTTTTGAATTTGAAAATGTGAAATAAGCTAATTATTTTTTAAAAAGGTTTCTGGAATGGGCTCTGATTGCATCACAAATTCATTGGACAAAATTAAAAACAATCCTTGTCATGGTACGTATGTAAGTGACCATATCATTATCCTTTAGGTTAATTAATCTGTATGTGGTCAGAATTGTTTGAACAAATCAGCCATTTGGCTTTCCCGTCAAATTTTTTTTTCCTTATTCCAATTTTTTTCGTATCACTTGGCTTATCATCATTTTTGTGGAGATTATTGCATGCTCATGACAAGAGGAATCTAAAAAGTAAAAAATTTTGGTCAAAATCCAAATTTTTTGAATAAAGAAGAAAAAGTGGCTTTCCGCCAATTTTCGTCGAAATTCAAAAAAAATTGGATTTCGATCAAATTTTTTTACTTTTTAGATCCTCTCGTCATAACGAAGCAATAATCCCTTAAAAATTGACAATAAGCCACAAAATGCAAAAAAAAAAATTTAATAAGGACAAAAAATAAGTCACTTTGACTTATTTATCCAAACACCTACGTACGTGCAAGTGCATGCATTGAAATATGTACGTAAAACCAAAATTGAAATGACTATTTATTTTGAAATTTTCATAACTTAGCCCCAGAAACCTAAAACCAGAACCAAGCTGTCCAATTACAGCTTGCTTGATTTTGAAGTTTGAAATGGACATTGGGAGGGCCAAAACCTCATCTACACGTGCCCTTGTTTTGTTCCAGCACTGTCACATAGTTCAACACATAGGGCTCGTTTGGAAGCTGCAGTATGAAGGGGGATTAGGATATCCCCCTCCTAATACGTGGGGCCAAGGATAGTGCGTGGTTTGGCAACTTCAAAAGTCGCCTGTATATCTCAATACGGCCTTCTCCCTAATCCCTCCCAATACAGGCAGAGGGGGGGTTAGAGATGGCCAGGGTCTGAGGTAGCCATCTCGAATACGCCCTAATCCCCCCTCGTTTGGACCATCTTACCCCTCGTAATCCCCCTTCCCCACCCCCACGCATCATTTCTTGTGCAGTCTTCCGGTTTCTTCTTGTTCGAGAACAGAAAAGGGCTCGAAGAGGTTTGGGGCGATTTGGTCGATTGAGTCCGATTCACTCCAGGTATGAACAGCATTGTTCGATTCTTTACTGTTTATGCGCATTTTGTTGTTCGATTTTGAGAAAATTTATCATTCCCGAGTGTATTTGTTCGATTTGGTTTCTAGGTTTTGTGGGTGTGGACTCGAGGTACCATTTCTGTCGCTACTCTTGCTCGTACTGTTGTGGTTGCTCGAACAAGAAGAAGGGCTGGAAGAGTTGTGTGTTGATTTGGTGCTTTGGTCGATTTCAGTTCGATTCACTCAGGTATGAACACCAGTCTTTATTTTTGAACTGGTTCTGTTGTTTGTTAGGTTCAAGTATGTGCCGATTTTTTATTCCGGCAGAGTTTTTGTTTGATTTTGTTTGTGGTTATGTGGGTTTGAACTGTTCGACGCTGTCCGATGTAGGAGGGTCCGAATCTGTGGGTGTGATATTGTCTGTTCATGAAATTTTATACAGTTGGTCATGTCAAAAAGTATTGAAAAGTAAAAAATGGATATTATCTGTATGGACACAACCATTGCAGTCCTTGTGTAGGAATTCCTGCCTAAAAAGTGTGGGAATTCTGTTACTTGAGTATTATCTGTACAGGAATGCGTACAATATTGTGGAGGCCTGGTTGGATATTTGAGTGGGAAGGAGAGGAGGGTGTGTTTGCCACTTTCTTTGTGGGATTTTTTTTGGTATAAAACCTGAGGCTTTAGGCTGCCTCCACATTCTCTGCAATTGCCAACCAATGAGACCCTTCCTCCCCTTGAGATCAGTATTTATTTAGTGGCATGGAATTTTGTTTTTGACTAGATGAAATTCAATAAAGCACTTATGCACCAGGTGGCATGGTGCCATTGGCCACAAAAAGGCAACCATGTCTGGGAATTGATCTAATATTCAATGTTCTCCACTCGCTACATATACAACTCAATATAGTTTTTAAGGGATTTTCTTGAATAATTAGAAATAGCTAATCAAATGATTGTGTCATTTCTTTTACATATCCTCATTGGTGGAGAGCATCGATCACTTTTTATGTCACAATTTTTATAAAGAAATACTTTTTATGTCACAGTTGCAATCCGGTGCTTCAGAAGTACCGAATAGTTGCATTTCTTGTATCATACTGAATAATTGCATTTCTTTTATCATCTAAAAAGTACTCGTACTGGTATAGCCAACTGAAAAGTACTCCTACTGCTATTGTTCAACGACACTTGTCAGACTTCTGTTTTACTTGATGACATAGGTACAAAACATGGTTCCTTCTTTCATAATATGCAATGAAGTCACAGTTTTAAGTTGGACTAGCAGAAGTCAAATGAATTCTTCGTTGCTTCTTACATTGTTAGTTTGTCTCAATTATCTCCAGTTTTGTCCACTATCCGTAGTCCTTTCTCGTCTGGAATGATAACGATGGAATGAATTATATATGTTTTACTTTCTTTTACCATGATTTTTGGGGGACTTGGTCCTCTTTCGGCCCTTTTTTGGGTTCTATGGACGAAAGTCCATGGATTTGTTGTTGTGGATTGTTTTGTTGGTCAATAATATGTCCTATCCCTTACATTTGGGGTTTTTGGAGAACACAGTTGATGATTTTCATATCATAGAAAATATGGCAAAAGATGTCTGGCGTAGGGTAATGGTAAATAGGTACGATAAAACATATGATGAGTATTGAGTTTAAATTAAAACCAAGTAGATGAGTATGAGTTTGGAATTTGTAAATGTGTATATATCCATTGAATTGTGTTAATTATTGGTGAATAATATGAAACCGTACCTACAAACCCTAAACCCTACTGATATGCCGTTGATTTGTGATGAATAGTTAGGGGTCGTCATTGTTAGCTAGGCTTTGAAGATTAGGTTTTCATAAAAAACCCTAAATCTTGTATGTGTTTTTTAGGATGGCAAGATTAAATAGGAAACAGAAAAGGAGAAGAGAAGAGCAAGAGGGATTGATGGCATTACAGGCCTTTATGAACGCTGTCATTGGTGTATTTCGTATGTACTTGTTCATCACGTCCACGTTTCGCCCTCGTCGTCCGGAGTTGTCTCCCAATCCAGACTTTTACCAGACACACGTAAACAACATCAATAGGCTTGTAAGGGGTAATGACGCAGACTGCCATGAACAGTTGAGGGTGAATAGACATACTTTTTTGAGATTGTGTTGTTTAGTCCGAGGTGTTGGGTTAACCGACTCACGCAACGTATGTTTGGAGGAGAGGGTAGCAATATTCTTGTGGGTCGTTAGTCACCATACGAAGCAGAGGCGTACAAAATTTAAATTCTATAGGTCTACTGAGACAATAAGTAGGCATTTCAATGCTGTACTCCAAGTTGTCTTGCTTCACCGAATGCTGTTAGAGACGCCCAACCCTGTACCTGCTGACTACCACGACAATAGGTGGAATTGGTTTCAGGTATAGTCCTCGTGATTAGTTCCTATTTCATCCATTGTAAAGCTTTCCTCTAGTTTCACATATTCACTTTTACGTTAATACTCTTCTCCACTTTTGTTAGAATTGTCTTGGGGCCTTGGATGGGACGTACGTGTCAGTAAACCCCCCCGCCGCTGACAAGCCAAGATATAGGTCGAGGAAGGGTGAGATTGCTACAAATGTCTTAGGTGTTTGTACCCGTGACTTGAAATTTGTATATGTATTGGCTGGTTGGGAAGGATCGGCCACAGACTCTAGAATCCTTGGAAATGCCCTGGAAAGACCCCACGGTCTTAGAGTTCCCCGTGGTATGTTCCATATCCTAAGTTGGTCTTTACTTTGAACTCCAATAAAGTTATCCACCCATCAATGTGTTGTCTTCCATTCGTTACAGGACATTATTACCTTGTTGATGCCGGCTACACGAATGGGAACGGTTTTTTAGCACCATACCGTGGACAGCGATATCACATTAACATTTGGAGGCAAGGTCACATGCCAACAAGCAAACAAGAGTTCTTTAACATGAAACACTCCGCTGCTAGGAATGTCATTGAGAGAAGCTTTGGGGTTCTCAAGATGCGGTTTGCTATTTTGAGATCTCCCTCGTATTACCTGATAAGGACTCAATGTCGTATCGTGTCAGCATGTTGTCTGCTTCATAACCTAATTAAGAGAGAGATGCCGAACGATCCCATTGAACACGAGTACACTGCGTGGGAACGAGCACATGTGAACGATGTCCCTGTTGATGATAACATTGCTAATGTGGAGAGTTCTAATGAGTGGACTGCGGGGAGGGATGCTCTAGCGGCGGCAATGTATGAGCATTGGTTAGGCAATGGTGGGGGACAAGTGGAGGGCATCCATCCTTGATTGTATTTTCATGTTTTCGTGTCAAACATTGTAATTGTACCATTTCGAACTTGTTAGTAACTTAAATTTCTTAACAACTTGTAACGTACTATTGTATTTGACGGTGTTTTTCATAACGTATTGTTTAAGGTCCTACTTTTACAATTGTTGCACACTTTAAATGCATATGCAGCTATGGCTACTAATGATGTGGAAGTAGTGGAGGTGGAAGGGCCTACAAAGCAAAAACGTAGGAATTGGAAGAAAACTGAGGAGGAAGCACTAATGAAGTACATGCTCAATGAAGCGGCGGAGAGGTGGAAGGCCGAGAATGGCTTCAAAACGGGTTACTTCACCCACTTGGAGAAGGAGTTACATAAAGTGCTCCCGGGGTGCAACCTTAAGGCACATCCCCACATTGACTCCAAGGTGAGGTATTGGAAATCTTGTTGGGCTAAAATTGTAGACATTACAAACCTAAGTGGTTTCGGGTGGGATAATGTCAACAAACGCATTGACGTGGAGCAAGAAGTATGGGATGTGTATGAAAAGGTAATGCCCCATCAAGAATTCCAATGCTTTAAAATTGAAAATTAAGGCATGACAATTCCTACTAAATTGGTAAATGTTTGTGTAGGCCCATCCTCAAAAGGCCAAAGGCTTGTACGGGAAGTCATTCCCGGACTTTGACGATTGGTGTGTCCTATTTGGCAAGGATAGGGCTACGGGGGCAGCCGCCGAAGATTATGACGAAATGGCGCGACCGGATATTCCCAACGAATTTTTGGAGCCACACAACTCCAATGACTTTTATGATGCCATGTTCAAAACTATGATGAACATCTCCCCAACACTCCTACAACTCCCGTAACTCCTACAACTCCCGTAACTCCCACACCTCATCCGTCACTCCCCACGTCCACTCCTCGTGGCTCAACGGCGGCGGCTACTGCCGGAGTCCCAAACAAGAGAAAGAGGACTAGAATGGGTGATGCGGAGTTGTCCATCCATGCGAGCATGGACAATTTCTTCAAATCAAGTTGTTCGTATATGGAAAAGATGTCCAATTCGTTTGGCTATGACAAAGAGCTATCCGCCCGACGCACGATGGTGAAAGATGAGTTGTCCAAGCTTGATATCACCTTGACGGAGAAGTTCAAGCTTAGTGCAATAATCGTGCAATCGGAAGAGAGGGTGGATGACTTCTATGGGACAAAGCCCGAGGAGAGGCAAGCTTTTGTGGAGGCCATCCTTGCCGGTGAAGTGTATGGTCCCATCTAGTGGCATTGAGGAATGAATGCCTTTTTGAAGTGGCTAAAGTACCATTATAAGCAAGAATGGTACTTTACCCACTTTTTTTGTAGTGGCATAACTGTATTGTCATCCCCTTAATTAGGAAGCCTTTTGTTAATTCCTAATGTGTACAGTTCATGCCATTTAGGGGATATGGTAGATTGGATGCATAGTGGGAATGTATTAGCTTGGATGCTTTTTGTTCATATTTGGGAATGAATTACACAGCCTTTTGTCAATGTGTAATGAACAATGGATGATGTCAGAAGTAATGTTTCATGGGTGTATGAAGAACAATTGAACTCTTGCACTATGATATTAAACTTGGTAAATTTAGATTGTTTCATGCATACATCTTCTTTCTGTTTGGGAATGTAATATCAATTTTCTTTGCATGACAGGTTTTGGCAACTTAAGTGAGTCTTACTAGGGCAATGATGGAAGCAATTAAATTCTTATGAAGGTACATACCTTGGCGGGGTAACGGTAGTTGCAGCCATGTGTACCCTTCAGATGGATTTATATTGTCGGAGCCCATGGTAGTTGCAGCTCTGACCATTCTGAACTGATATTCTGTGTTTCCAACCTATTTTGTGCAGTTTTTGGTACCCCTGATAGGGCAATGATGAAAAAATTATAATGTAAATGAATGTAGTGCCGTGGCGGGGTAACTATTGGTTGCAGCCATGCGCACCCTTTTGAATTAAAATACATGGTCTGAGCCCTCTGCAGTTTTCAGGTGTGTCCAATGTTGTCCAAACTGCACTGTTTTGGGGTAAACTTGGTATCTGTAGTGCTGGTTGTGTGTCAGGTGCAGGTTTAGTTGTGTACATGCAATTTTAGTTGTGTACATGATCTGAGCCCTCTGCAGTTTTCAGGTTCAGTTTTTGTGTGTGTGTGCAGCAGGTTCAGTGTGTCACCATACTCTGTCAGGTGCAGTGCAACTGGGTGTGTCTGTTGGGCAATGATGAAAAAAATAGAATCAAAATGAAGGGAGTGCCTTGGCGGGGCAACTTTTGGTTGCAGCCATGCGTACCCTCGTGCGTTTGTACGTACTTTCCTGAGCCCACTATGAATTATGCTCTGTCTAGTTGATGACTTCAATGGGTTATGCAGTTGTGTACATGCAGTTTCTGGTTCAGTACTTAATGTTCTGTTCTGGTTTCTGCAGTTATGTTCTGTTCTGGTTTCTGCAGTTGTGTTGTGTTCTGATTTCTGCAGTTGTGTTGTGTTCTGATTTCTGCAGTTGTGTTCTAGTTTGTACAGCTGTGTACATGCATGTTCTGTTATGGTTCTGTGTACATGCAGTTTTGGAGGGGATGTATTGTGGGTGTGTGTGTGTGAGGATCAGTTGGTCTCTGAGTGTTTGTGAGGTTCTGTTGTGTAATCAAAAGGGGTGTATTGCCCTGGCTGTTTTCTGTTACAATTGAATCTGAGCTGTTTTCTGTTACTGCACTTTTCTGTGTACATGCAGTTCTTGTTTGTGTAGCAGGTTGAGTTTTGGTTGAGGTGTGTAGCAGGTTTAGTTTTGGTTCAGTTGTGTAGCAGGTTGGGTTTTGGTTCAGTGTGTGTGTGTGTGTGTGAGGTGCAGTGTGGAGCAGGTTCAGCTTGGAGGGGGTGTAGTATGTGTGTGCAGCAGGTGCAATGTGTGTGTGTGTGTGTCTGAGTTGAGGACCCTATTTTCTGGGTTCAGCACACACACACTGCAGTTTGGAGGGGGTGTAGTTTTGGCCATGTTGTTTCTGTTCTGAACAATGTTTTGCAGTTTGGGTACCCCTAATAGGGCAATGATGACAAATTTAGATTGTAAATGAAGGTAGTGCCTTGGCGGGGTAACTTTTTGTTGTAGCCATGCGTACCCTTGTGAATTATAAGACATGATCTGAGCCCTATCTCTCCAGTTTTCACCTGTGTCCAATGGTGTGCCCCAACTGCAGTGTTTTGGTGTGTGTGTGTGTGAGGATCATGCAGTTGTGTTTTGTTCTCGTTACACAGTTATGTTCTGTTCTGGTTTCAGCAGTTGTGTTCTGTTTTCATTTCTGCAGTTGTGTTATACATGGCCCCACGTATTCGTTGGGGGGATATCATAATCCCTCTTCACAATGCTGCTTCCAAACATGCCATATGTTCAGTTCTGGTTCTGAAGTTTTGATCTGTTCTGGTTCTGCAGTATGTTAAGTTGTGGTTATGCAGTTTTGGAGGGTTCTGCAGTATTGGCCTGTTGTGGTTATGCAGTTTTGGAGGGGGTGTAGTGTGTGTGTGTGTGTGTAGCAGGTTCAATGTGTGTGTGTACCAGGTGCAGAGAGTGTGTGTGTCCAGTTCTCTGGTGTGTCCAATTTTTACCAAGTGTCATCTGCTATATCCAGTTTGGTGTTCTGTATTCTAAATGGTTCTTAATAGGGCAATGATGAAAAATAACAATGTAAATGAAGGTAGTGCCTTGGCGGGGCATCTTTTGATTGCAGCCATGTGTACCCTCGTGCGTTTCGTACAAATTTCCTGAGCCCACTAACTGATCTGTCAACTGTTGGAGTTGAATGGTTTATGCAGTCTCCATTATGTTGTCTTCTGTTTCTGAAGTTTTGTTCTGTTAAGGTTCTGCAATTTTATTAAGTTAAGGTTATGCAGTTTTGGAGGGGGTGTAGTCTGTGTTGTGTGTGCAGCAGGTGCAATGTGAGTGTGTAGCAGGTGCAGCGAGTGTGTGTGTGTGTCCAGTTTTATGCTCTGTCCAGTTTTGTGTCCAAATTGTGTCCTGTGTCTAAATTGTGTCCTATTGTTTTCAATTTAAATATCATCATTCTTGTCTCCAAATAGATTTCCGATGGGAAGTGAAGATAAGTATTGGGTGATTTTCGTTGGGCGTAAACCGGAAATATATACAAGTTGGGCGACCGCAGAATTGCAAGTTAATGGGTATCCGGGGAACTTGTTGAAAAAGTACAACACGTTAGACGAAGCGGAAGAAGCATTGTTAGCATTTCATGAGGAAAGATACCGGCTTATGCAAGACATGCAGTTGGGTGAAACCAAATATCAATCAAGCGACGGTGCTTGCACGAGGAAGAAGCATTGTTTTCCAACATATTTCGTTGTAACTATTTTTTTCGGTTTCGTATGTTATTTTTTACTGGCACATATGTTTGGTTCGGAATGAAGTTGTAGGTATTTTATTTTAAGAATCTGGACGAATTAGGTTGAGAAGACTTTATGAAATGTAAGAATTCCGTAACTTGTACGTTTTTAATTTCTTAAATCACTTGATTAGATATTGGTTTGGATATTCAATTCAAAAATGACGTATGGAACACTAGTCATGTATATGTGGTTCGCATTTCACTTGAAAACAATGCTACAATACGAGAACCAACATAAATGCACCCTCACACACATACATAAAACAAATTATGAACCCAAAAAAAGCCAAATTCATTCATTTCACAAGACATACATCAAATTAAATACTTCAAATAAATTAGGAAGGCTACAAATTTATTCGTCAATCTATTTATTATCACAACTTCCAATTTATTCTTCCAATGCCCGCCTTAAACTTCGAACTTCTACTTTTCATCAGAAACAAAGCAATAGGCCCATCGATTAAAATGGGGAAATTGCTTCTCCCGAAAATGTCTTTGAAATCGGTGATCCTGCATATACATGGGAGGAAAACATTATCAAAATTTACAAACCATTTCTTTTTTCAAAATTGACAAAAAAAAATTAAGAGTACATACTTGGACAAAATCATTCCAAATTCCATCTTCCACCACTAGTTTGTTTTCATTTGGATTCCACCCGAACCCAGGACGCCTAAGCATAGCGTCTACTATGCGATAATCACTCTTCCATTTCTTCATATTTGCTTCAATATGAATTTCGTTTATACCTCCTCGAGGGAAAGAAACTCGCATTTCATTTGTAAGAACTCCCAGGTAGGAAGGTTTGAAGTGACCGTTGTCGGTTCGCCAAACCCCCTGATCGATAAGGCTCGTAAGGTTTGTTAACAAAGTATCCTCCTCCTCCTCACTCCAACGCCGGCGTGCCATTCAAATGATGAAATAAACAAAATTACAAATTTTGTAAATGAAGATGAGAGGTGGTATGAGATATGGAAAATGAGTGCTATTTATAGAAAATTTGGAGGCAATAATTTATTGAACCTACTCCTCACATGATTTCACCTAACACCCACATGTTTCCAACCACCATCTATTCTCCATTCATTTTATAAATTTTTTTTTTAAAAAAAATTCTTCAAATTTGGGTTTTATTAAACATTTTTCAAAAATGTTAACATTTCCTATGTTAACCATTATCTAGTATTTTCATTAAACATTTAATAATTGATATGTTTTTAAATTATTTTATATAATTATTATATTAGTTAGACACATTTTCACCAACAAAATATGTTGGGCACATGTGAATTTACCTAACAAAATTGTTGGACACATTTTAAACTACCAACCAATGTATTTTTCCAACAAAATAAAAATAATCAGATATTTTATTATATAAAACACGAATTTTTAGAAAAAAATAATTGACTTTTTCATTTTTTACTTTTATTAAATTACTACATTTGTTAATAAAAAATAATTACGGTTTTTAAAGATTAATTTTATTTGTAATTATACATATAAAAGTAATAAAAATTATAGTTTGGGTCTGCACAAGGGCAAAAAAGTCATTTGACAGCTTTTTACATTATCCACCCTTCCTAATACCCCCTATTTATCCTCCATCCAAACCACGTACTATTTTATCCCCCTTTTCTAATACCTCATCCAAACCAATCACTATTTAATCCCCCCTCCATAAATGTGGGCCATCCCGTATTAACCAATACCCCCTACTATCTAATCCCCCCTTCTTACATAATACCTCCAAACCTAATACTCCATCCAAACGAGCCGATATGTACACATCCATATTGACAATTGGGCACATCCCTTTTGGCGAATGGTGATGGAGACTTTGTCGGCCAAATTGGGATTTTGACAAACAATAATACTAGGGACAGTTTCTTTTCTTTTTCTTTTTTTTTCCCTCGAGGGTCAGGATGTCCGACCAACTTGCGCTTATCTTAACTAATTCCTTCATCGTTTCAGTCAAAGGAAAGTTATCCATTCCGAGACTAAAGAATTCACAAAAAACCACTAACAACAAGTACTTTTTGCGGCCTGACTCCAAAAATTAAATCCTGATCAATTATATTGGGAACAAATCCATCAACCAACCGGAGTCACCCTTGCAGCTTACCAGCTTGTTCAAGTTTACGTACATCTCATTTAACTCATCCGATGTGGAACAAATTTTTTGAGAGAGAGAGAGAGATAGAAAGGCCAATTTAGAGAAAGAAGAGTTGCCTATATACAGAAAGAAAATCCCACAAAATAATACTCCAATTAATCAATAAAGATTCTTGGATCCATCCACCACCTAGTTGACCAAAAGCCTTCCCAAGAGTGTAAAGATTAATTAAATTTGTTCTGTCTAATAAAAACTTTAATCTAATATTTAGCACAGAGTCAACCAAGGTAGAGAGAGGTTGCGGTTTTCTGCCGTCGTATGGTTCTTGACTCCTAGAACAGTAAAGAACCATGCAAGCTACAAAGCACAAATACTTTTATAAAAAAATACTCGTATATGTATCGTGTATTGATAGTCTTTGGATACTGTATATACATGTCTGATATTCTGTATACGTAGTCGATATTTGTTGCACTCTTCGTCCTGTTTTAAGTATTTTATACGGGAGATCGTGTAATTTTAACTTCAAAAAATAAAGTACTTTCAGAATTAATTTATAAATTTTTTTGCCACCATTCAAAAGATCTCAGTACTTTCGTAACATACAAAAAAATTCGCATACATATTTTCTTTTTAAAAGTCAAAATTGCCACAATTTTTCATGGGAGCATTTAAAAGTTTAAAATGAGACAAAGAAAATACTAATATTTTCTATAAATCCACTAACTATCAGTTACTTTTCAGATACACAAGTTATCCATCCAAATAAAAATATTGGTTTTTTATCTGTGTAGTGGGCCAAACCGAACGAACCACTGGGCCTGACAATAGAGATTCACTGGGCTCAATTGGTCCGAATACACGATTGGCCGTACGGACTGCCCAACCTTTTGGCTTAAGCCGGGAGAATTTTTGATAAGTCCATTGTACCATGTTGCTAACCCACCAAATCCACTTCTAAAGTTTCTAACACCTCTAGTCCACTAATAGTTTCAATGACAAAAATATCCTATATAAAAGAAATAAGGGCCTTGTTTGGCTAATACAAAAAATATTTTTTCATTTTTTTTGATCTTGTTACAACCACATAACCACCACCACCACGTAGCCGCCACCACCACCACTCCATCACTACGCTCCCACCACCACCTCCACCACCACCACGTCGCCGCCGTCGCCGCCGCCACCTCCACCACCACGCCGCTACTGCCACCATCACCACCACAACGCCGGCACCTCTACCACAATTACCACCACCGCAACCACTCCACCACCACCACCGCCGCCGCCACCACAACGCCACCACCACAACCACCACCACCACCACCACCACGCCACAATCACCACCACCACCACCACAACATCGCCACCATCACCACGCCGCCACCACAACCACCACCACCTCACCACCACCATCACCGCCACCACAATGACCACCACCATGCCACTGTCACCACCACTACCGCCACCATAACCACTACCGCCACTCCACTATCACCAACACCACCACTCCAACATCACAAACACCGCCACCGCCACCGCCACCACTCCACCACCACCATCACCGCCACCACCACAATCACCACCACCACCACGCCGCCACCACAACCACAACCACCGCTACCACCACCACCACGCCGCCACCACCATCACCGCCACGACAATGACCACCACCATGCCACTGCCACCACCACTACCGCCACCATAACCACTACCGCCACTCCACTATCACCAACACCACCACTCCAACATCACCAACACCGCCACCACTCCACCACCACCATCATCACCGCCACCAGAACCACCACCACGCCACCACAATCACCACCACCACCACCACCACACCGCCACCACAACCACAACCACCATCACCAATACCACCACCACCACACCGTCACAACCACCACCACCACAACGTTGCCACCACCACGACGCCGCCACCACCAACACCATCACCACCACGCCACCACCATCACCGCCACCACAATGACCACCACCATGTCACCGCCACCACTTCACCATCACCACCACCACCACCACCATTTTTAGACTGCAAATTTGCACTTTTAGACTTCAAAATTTACATTTGAAGTCTAAAAGTGCAAATTTGCAGTTTAAAAATATTCATTTAATAATTTACAGTCTAAATTTACAAAAGTGCCTAAATTTGCAGTCTAAATTAAAGTCTCTTTGGCGATGGTGTTCATTTACAAAAGTGTATTTATTTGCAGTCTAAATTTTCTCTGGTGTTAGTGTTCATTTAACAAATTTGCTGTCTAAAAGTGCAAATTTGGCGTCTAAAAATACAAATTTACAGTCTAAATTCTTATTGACATTACTATATCATTTAATAATTTGCAGTTTAAATTTGTGTGGACTGCAAATTTATACTTTTAGACTGCTAAGTTTATAAAGTGCCTATATTTGCAGTCTAAAAATGCAAATTTGCAGTCTAAATTTTCTCTGGCATTAGTGTTCATTAAACTTTACAAAGTGCCTTTATTTGCAGTCTAAAAATGCAAATTTGCAGTCTAAATTTTCTCTGGCGTTAGAGTTCATTAAACAAATTTGCAGTCTAAAAGTATAAATTTGCAGTCTAAATTCTTATTGGCAATAGTGTTCATTTAATAACTTGCAGTCTAAATTTGAGTGTAGATTGCAAATTTGCATTTTTAGACTGCAAAATTACAAAAGTACCTTTATTTGCAATCTAAATTTTTTCTGGCGTTGGTGTTCATTTAACAAATTTTTAATGTAAAAGTGCAAATTTATAATCTAAAAATGCAAATTTACAGTCTAAATTCTCATTGGCGTTAGTATCCATCTAATAATTTGCAGATAAATTTAGACTGCAAAGTTTATGAAAGTGTATTTACTTGCAGTTGAAAAGTGCAAATTTGCAGTCTAAATTTTCTCTGGCGTTGATGTTCATTTAACAAAATTGCAGTCTAAAAGTGTAAATTTACATTCTACAAATGCAAATTTACGGTCTAAATTCTCATTGGCATTAGTGTTCATTTTATAATTTGCAGTATAAATTTGTGCGTAGCCTGCAAATTTGCACTTTCAGACTGCAAAATTTAAAAAAGTGCATTTATTCGCAGTCTAAAAGTGTAAATTTGCAGTTAAAATTTTTTCTGGCGTTGGTGTTCATTTAACAAATTTGCATTCTAAATTCTCATTGGCGTTAGTGTTCATTTAATAATTTGCATCTTAAATTTGTGTGTAGACTACAAAATTTATGAAAGTGTCTTTTATTTGCAGTCTAAACGTGTAAATTTGCAGTCTAAATTTTCACTGGCGTTTGTGTTCATTTAACAAATTGGCAGTCTAAAAAAGCAAATTTATCAGTCAAAATTCTCATTGGCACTAGTATTCGTTTAATAATTTGCAGTCTAAATTTGTGTGTAGACTGCAAATTTGCACTTTTAGACTGCAAAATTTACAAAAGTGCCTTTATTTGCTATCTAAATTTTCTTTTGCGTTGGTATTCATTTAACAAATTTGCAATCTAAAAGTGTAAATTTGCAGTCTAAATTCTCATTACCATTAGTCTTCATTTAATAATTTGCAGTCTAAATTTGTGTGTAGACTGCAAATTTAAACTTTTTGACTACAAAATTTACAAAAGTGCCTTTATTTGCAGTCTAAAAGTGCAAATTTGCAATCTAAATTTTTTATGGCGTTGGTGTTCATTTAACAAATTTGCAGTCTAAATGTGCAAATTTGCATTCTAAATTCTTATTGGCGTTTTAGTTCATTTAATAATTTGCATTCTAAATTTGTGTGTATATTTCAGATTTGCACTTTTAGACAGCAAAATTTATAAAAGTGTCTTTGTTTGCTGTATAAAAGCGTAAATTTGCAGTCTAAATTTTTACTAGCATTGGCATTCAATTAACAAATTTGCAATCTAAAAATGTAAATTTGCAGTCTAAATTCTCATTGTTATTAGTGTTCATCTAATACTTTGCAATCTAAATTGGAGTGTAGATTGCAAATTTGCATTTTTAGACTTCAAAATTTACAAAAGTGCATTTATTTACAGTCTAAATTTTCTCTGGCGTTGGTGTTCATTTAACAAATTTACAGTTTAAAAGTGTAAATTTGCAGTCTAAAAGTACAAATTTGCAGTCAAAATTCTCATTGGCATTAGTGTTCATTTAATAATTTGCAATCCAAATTTTTGTGTAGACTGCAACGTTTTTAAAAGTTTTTTTATTTGCAGTCTAAAAATGCAAATTTGCAGTCTAAATTTTCTCTAGTGTTGGTGTTCATTTAACAAATTTGTAGTCTAACAGTACAAATTTGCATTCTAAATTCTCATTGGCGTTAGTGTTCATTTAATAATTTGCAGTCTAAATTTGTGAGTAGACTGCAAATTTGCACTTTTAGATTGCAAATTTTTCAAAAATGCCTTTATTTACAATCTAAAAGTGTAAATTTGCAGTCTAAATTTTCTCAAGCGTTGTTATTCATTTAACAAATTTGCAGTCTAAAAATACAAATTTGTAGTCTAAAAGAGCAAATTTATAGTCTAAATTTTCTCTGGTGTTGGTTGTTATTGTGGTGGTAGTGGCGATGTGGTGGTATGGGTGGTGGAGCGGTGGTGGTGGGGGGGGTGGTGGAATGGTTGTGGTGGCGGCGTTGTGGTGGGGTGGCGGGGAGGTGGTAATTGGGGTTTATGTTGCGGCATTGTGGTGGTGGTAGTGGCGGCGTAGTGGTTTAGGTGGTGGTGGGAGCGTGGTGGTTGTGGCGCTGTGGTGGAGGTGGTGGTGGGGGCGGCGGTGCTGGTGGTTGTGGTGGTGGGGGCATGCTGGTGGTAGAGGTGGTATTGGTGGTGGAGTGGTGGTGGTTATGTGGGCGGGGTGGTGGAGTAGTGGTGGTGACAACGTGGTGGTGGTGGTAGTGTTAGGGGCGTGGTGGTGGGGGTGGTGGAGCGGTGGTGGTGGCGGCGGTATTGGTGGAGTGGTGGAGGCGGGTGTGGTAGTGGTGGTGGTGGAGGCGGCGAGGGTGGTGGTGGTGGTGGAGATTTTGGTGGGGGTGTGGTGATGGTGGAGGTGGTGGTAGCGGCGTGGTGGTGGTAATTGTTGTGGAGGTTGCGGCATTGTTGTGGTAGTGGTGGTGGCGGCGGCGTGGTAGTTGAGGTGGTGGTGGGGGCATGGTGGTGATGGTGGGGGCGTCGTGGTGGTGGTAGCATGGTGGTGGTGGTGGTGGTGGAGGTGGGGACATGGTGGTGGTGGTGGTGGTGGCGTCGTGGTGGGGGGGAGGTGGTGGAGGTGGTGGTGTGGTGGTGGTAATTGTTGTGGAGGTTGAGGCATTGTGGTGGTGGGGGCATGGTGGTGGTGGTGTTGTGGTGGTAATGGTAGAGGTGGTGGTGGGGCATGGTGGAGGTGGCGGCGGTGGTGGTAGAGTGGTTGTGGAGGTGGTGGTCGTGTACAGTTTAAAAAAGGGACAATTTTGTCTTGTCTAAAAATGAAGTGGACCCGAGGCTTTAAAAAAAAGTAATGGACTGGACTAAAAATGTTTTGAAAATATGAGGTGGACTGGACATGTTACAAAATCCTACAATGGACCTTACAACAATTCTTTATAATTAATATCCGCCAAGGACACGCTGAGAACATTTGTTAATGTTGAAAATATCTTTGGCAGGTATTAATTATCAAAACACGTCATTAGCCGTCATTTTCCCGTGAGATAACTTAGCAGCCAGCTGGATTTTACTCGTCGTCCCTCTGTCGTGTTTTGAACACGTGTTCGGCCACATCGACATTAAGGGTCATGCATGACTTTTACCTACCTAAAACGTTTAAGGGTGGTGTCACAGAGCTCGTACCTAGCGCAGACTTACTTGGAAGGCAAGTACACTCGTTCTGTAAAACCTAATGTATAAACTCTAAGAACCTACGCCGTTTTCTAGATATCAGATTTGTACTTTGCCTTTGTCCACTCTCGGCATCTAACTTAGGCATGGAAATGCCCTCCGGCTAAATCCAATCAGATGGCGCTAACCGGTTCCTTGATTTGCAAATTAGGTTGTGGAAGACAAAGTCTCAATCAAGATCCGAGTTCCGGACAAATCACCACCCCACAATCTGTGGGAGTCAATCCCACATACTTAGCTAGTCAACATTGGTGTTTCATGCTGGTTAACTTCCACATTCCCCATAAAATAGCCTAACCAATAGCTTCCCAATTCTAAGTTCACATTCTTGTGTTGGAAGCCAGGACCAACACAGCAACAAAGTCGGAAAAACAGCCTAAATTTTCCATACCATTTTGCATAGAAGCAGCGGAACATCTGGGGTCTAAGCTTCAATAAGAAAGACATAACAGAGACCAGGTTTCATAGTTGTCTATAGCTTTCCTTTTTCAATAGCAGTTGACGAAGTAGCAATCCTGCTAAAACAAGTCTGCCAACCAAAAAATGGGAACACTCAAGTAACCCTCAATTCTACAGGAATTGAGAGTTAAGGCATTTCTAGTGGACTCAGAGAGAAGACCATTGAAGGTAGCAGTCAATTTTAGCGGAACTTAGAAGCAGCGATTGATTTTATTGGACCCAACGAGAAGAGCATAGAAGGTAGTGGTTGATTTTAGTGCCCTCGGAGAGTAGTTAAATGAAAAAGCAGGGATATTTAAAAGTAATTTATGTATCTTCATCCCATAACAAACTTAAAGGGGACAGAATTAAAAGAAAATGATGATAATATCCACCATCACCAAATGCTACAATCTCCGTCCATTCTTTGATAGGTCTCATACAGATAACTCTAAATTAGGTTTCAGTTCTCAGTTACAAAAGAAGACTTTTCCAAGGACATCGACAATAAGAAGTTAAATCAACTTCTGTTCGGATTTGAATTGGTTCTCAAAATCTAATTTCAGATATACTCTACTGATTTGTGTTATGAAAATTAAGTCGAATAAAGTGTATAGTATTCTGCACTACAAAGCTTCCCACGTCCACAAGCTGTCTATGGCAGTGATAAAAAATATCAGCAGAAATCAGCTGGCTTGCCAATTTTGATGTTTTGCTCACCTAGGTAAGCTGTGATAGCATTTTTTTGCCAGCTCTTGAAACTCCTGCAACAAACAAGCAGCGCGATATAGACAAATAGTTTATGAACTAGTATAACATTCTTCAAACAACAAAACTACTAACGTAAACTAACATATGCTTAGTAAAAGATCAGAGAGAGCAACACTATGGTTTTTAAGTAACAGAGGTAAAATACCTCCTTTTTTTCGTAGTTGCCTTTGATTGGCCTATGAAGAAGAAAGGCCCTACCTAGGAAGCAACTTGTAAAAACTGGATATAAATGGATAAAGGTATATTTCAGATATGTCTCTCATAAATTTGCAGACGGACAACTTATATTACATAATCACATGATACTGTCCTAATTTGCCAGGATGTAAAAAAGTGTAGGGCGATGCCCTTCAAAGTTCCAACTTTGAAGACATTTCTGCACTTGCTCCCACTTCTCACAGTTTAAAAGAAACTTAGTATTTATCCTGTTTTATTGGAACATGCATATTTTGGAAACTGTAAGTGAAATCAACCCAAGAGGAGGAAAATTTGGCAAGCACTAATACTTCCCCAATGTTGGCCAGTGTTCTAGAGAATTAAGCTACCCCAGCGAATAAAGAGTCTGCACTTTTAGTAGGAAACCTAGACAAGCACTTTGACTAAGAAACGGGAATCTCAGAAGTTTAACTGGCATATTTCTTGTGAACATGCTGATAAGTGACGACATGGTAAATGAAATCAAAGTCATATCATCAAACTTACTTCTGATCAAGATGTGCCAGAATGTCACCACCGGGAAAGGCTGCTTTTGTGGCCTCGAACGAAACTTTTATAGCTTCTCGCCAAGTCCCACCAATACCTTGTGCATTTATTTCTACTTTTGAGTGGGTTGGATCTTCCATTGGCAAAGAATATCCAGAGAGAAGATGGCCCACCCAAACACCATCTTTCCTACAAGTATGAATACAAGAAATTGCTTGTTATCTCACAAGAGAAAGAAATATTGCAGTCTGTCTAGCTATGACTCTAGGTTTCAACAAAGCATCTGTATACATATACATATATGTATATATTTAGATATATTCATAATAGAATTTCTTTTTGATAACCAAGGAACAGCCCTACAGCATAATAGAAATATATAAAACCAATACCATATGCTTTTTGAGTACATAACTGCCTCAGCCTCATTTACAGATGATAATTTAAGTGCCCTCACTCACCGACAGCCATCATGAGAAAACCAAACAAAATTGAGTTTCTCGATAAACAAGAGTAAGATAAATAAATCCTAACAGTCGCTGACTATAATGAAACTGAAGGGGTGACCAGGTAGACTATTCTCGTATGACAAGCACTGATGTCTTCCTTCCCATCTCAAGCTTTCTCCTTGGAAGATTTTTTTTTTCTTCGAAAATGACAAAATGTTAAGATCCATGAATTTGATCCGTGAAAGATAAATAGATGGTTCAGATTCACAGTCAATTTATCTTTCATGGATCAAATTCATGTAATGTATCAAGCCTCTCTTTTTTTGCTTTCTTAAGTTGAGAAACCATTTATTTAGTAGTTTGTATATGCAGAAATTGCAGTTCAACGACCATGGAAAATCAAATGGGTCCTTTCCGAGTTCCATCACAGTCGCCCAATAAAAAAAATAACGAATCACAGATTAACGACCGGGACGGCAGTATTAAGAATTGTATTCCAACTAATAATTGCTGGATGAGAAGAGCTGGTCGAAGTCTAAAACTTACTGAATTATATCCATGTGCCGAGGTACATAATGCCCGCCCCCTATACCAAGAAGAACTTTCTCCTTATCCTTCTTGCTGAAACATGGAAAGTTCGAACAGTGATCAACTTTGAGGGGAAAGTTTGAATGCTGCCCCCGTAACATAGTAGGAGAATACCATCAACGGTGCAATAACATCAGAAGTAAACACTATGATACAGGTAGGAGTTAGCGTAATTCAGGAGCCAAAACAAATGAGGTCAAGGATGTCAAACAAGAAACAATCTTTTACTAGAGTGATCAGTTTGATTCCGTAATAAGGTGCAAATATCTAATCTACAAGTGAAATTGCTTGCAAAAAAGACCAATGAGTAACGACAACAGTCTCTCTTAAATTGAAAGTACCTGCTCCAGTTCCCAACAGAAGTTCCTCCGCCAAGCCCGAGTCCATCCCAAACTAACTGTAAGACCAACTTATTAACTGTAAGACCAACTTATTAAGTTTCCTACTATAGTGATTAGCACACAACTGATGAATGTAGTGCCAAATTACATTCTAAGTAGCGCCAAATTACATTCTAAGCTTAATGAAATTGATGATGGGAAGACAGTAAGACTGTGCAAAAGTACACCATCAAAATAAGAATTGCAATAATTGTCATATCGCCAATCAGTGAACTACCATAGTTAAAGTGCATACTTGAACACAAAGATAAACACTAAAACTGATGTCCAAAATTAGCTCTGCTTAGGCCATTATTGCTCTAAATCTTTTTTCCCTATTTCCCTTCACATAAAATTGCCATTAAGGGCGAGTAATATGCAAGATCGTCAAAATGTGGTGAGCACAATAACAGCTAGTTGGCAATATGGAGTCAGGAAAAGTCAAATAGGAACCAAACTGAGACAACAATGTAATAGACCAAAGCTCCAAACATTGAACTGAAATGTACTCAACTAGAGCAATAACATTAGCTGCATCCTTCCTCCCCCAATACTCTTCTGTACTACCTATTATCAAGAGAAGAAACCAATAAGACATAACTAAAGCAGAAGTTGGCAACAATCACTACATACTCCTGGAGTAATGGGTAATATTTAACCAGCACAAGACAACAAGTAAACCTATATAGCCTTTTTTTTGCAAACAAATAAATGCTCATAATCTACAAGTAATAAAAGAGGTTCTAATTAAGGTGCCACCAAAAAATCAAATAAAATTCAGCTTAGTCTGAAGCATATAAACAAACCAAGGTAAGATGAGAGCAAGCAGTTCAAGTGAAGATGTTTGTGCAGATGGGGGTTATGCAATAACGATGATGATAATAACAACGAAAGCACATGATAACATTTAGAAAAGCATCAAATGAGAACAGTGCTGAGGAATGAAACATAATGTTTTACATCACCAGCAACCAGGAAAAACAATGACTAAACCAGTAAGGGAACAAGAAATTAGGAAGTGTTAAAATGGCATGATGGCCAATAACCCTTGAGAGAGAGAGAGAGGATCTGCGCACGCCAAAGACATAATACTTGGAGTTAATCACCATACCAATCAACTTGCTCTTCAAACCCATCCACTAACGTTGGAAGGAGCTTTGACTAAAGATCGGAGGTAATATGCATCCTCAATAATATGGATATTTATTGGCGAGACGAATGGAGGAATGGAGCCAGTTCTTTAGACCCACTAATGGACTATAGCGAACAGATAGAAACCTAAGTCACTATTGTATTGCGAACCATAAGAAAGACTAGTACTACCATTGACTGGCTAAAAACAGATAGAACACTCTTTCCTACTCCAGGCAAGTAGTAGGACTGAACTAAGCATAATATAACATGAAAAAAGGAAACTAAGAAAAGCCACACATTGTTCTCAGTCGTTGACCCCTATATTATATTATAATATGCTTTTCCAGCAACATTAGGAAGGAGGTCAGAGGTACCACTTTTGATAGCCTATATAATTGGAACCATTCATCTACCTAATATTTAACATGTAGTACAAACTCTGTATCCATTGGCTACAATATTTTTCTTCAAATGACAAACGTGTAACATGTTAAATGAGTTTAGCAACTTACCAATCTCCACAAACATTGCTGGTTTATTTGTTTCTGGTCCATGATGTGTAGCCTCCAAAGTAACCTAAATTCACCAACAAATATGTCAGAAGTCACTTATTTATTTGATCATCACAAGACATTGAAAAATTACTGAATTCTGGAAAGAAAAGATCCAATAATTGGCAAGAAGGCATGAATCAAAGGTCTCCCTCCCGTTGTACATCACAATGAACAAAGAATTAAATAACTTCATTAATCAGTCTACTCGATTATAAACAAGGAAATACATCATAGGCCAGCACTACATAAAAGAAGTTTCAAAGAATACGATTCATGACATTTGGTAAGCTTTGAAGAGAGAAAAGAAAAACAGACCAGAGCTTGCAATAATAGATTATTTTTTATGATTCCATCAATCTATGTCTTAGTTGTAAATTAGTTGGTAATGACAATTTTAGTAAAAACAATACGGAAACAAAGAGAATAGAAAACCACGATGTCGCTGACTATAATGCAAGTATACCTCAAACTCAGGAACCAGGCCACGAGATTCGGCTATTCTTTTCAACAGCTTGAGCCATGGCCCAATCCGAGGATTCGGGGGCGCTGCCCATCCTGGCTTCCCACCTTGCGGTGGGACATCCCCTTCACGCAAATGCGGTACTCCTGCACCATTTAATTGTGGAATGTGATCCACACATATGTGAGAGGGGTGTGGTTGGCAGGTGTATACTTATCATTTGTGTTTTCATGTGATCGGGCGTCTAGTAATAAATAATATATATATTACGTGTGTGTATTATACATATATGTACTCTTTATATTATTGTATACACAGACATGTACCGATTGGGTGAAGGGTGAGGGCAGGGCGATTGGAGACGGCGGCGTGTTTGCTGAGGAAAATAATCTCATCGACTCCTTCAGATGTGAACTCTTCCCAACGCTTGTCCAAGTGATCTTCTTTGACGATGCTGTTGTCGTGCTCCAACAGTCTCACCTCTCCGTTCACGAAGCTTCTTATACCCTGTCACATTCAAACCCAATTCACACACTAAACTAGCCATATCTATCTATCTGTCTGTCTATCTATATTCTATACACATACTAGTATTTTTAAAAAGAAAAAAGCGACGAATTAGGGGTAAAAAAATTGTACGGGTGACCTGGAAGGAAGGGCCGGGTTGCCAACCAGGCATATCTAGGAGGGCGGCGGCGGGGCCGATTGAGGCCGGATCGGTGGTCGTTGCCACCACCAGCGTCACCATTCTCTCGCTCAAAGTATATGTCCGTCGGCCGTGGGCGCTGGTTTGTATATGGAGAGCTGAGACGCTGTGCCTGAAGAATAATCTGTTGGCGGATCAAAAAAAAAAAGAATAATCTGTTGGCGGATCAAAAAAAAAAAAGAATAATCTGTTGGCGCATCGTCCCCGTTTGGACAAATAAGCCATTTTGATTTATTTTTTGTCCTTATTCAAATTTTTTTCGCATTTTATGGCTTATTGTCAATTTTTTGGAGATTATTGCTTCGTTATGACGAGAGGAATCTAAAAAGTAAAAAATTTGAGTCGAAATCCAAATTTTTGCACAAAAAGACGAAAACGTGGCTTTCCTACCAAATTTCATCGAAATTCCAAAAAAATTGGATTTCGATCAAAATTTTTTACTTTTCCGATTCCTCTCGTCATAATGAACCAATAATCCCTAAAAAATTGACAATAAGCCACAAAATGCGAAAAAAATTGGAATAAGGACAAAAAATAAGCCACAGTGACTTATTTGTCCAAACAGCCCCTAGGTCTAATTTCTTTTTGCACTGAGGTTTGATTTTTCAAAATTGTGCCCGTTCCACGAACCTTCCTTTTATATTTTAATATAAATTTACAAATAATGAAATAAAAAAAATTCAATTTTTTTTTGCACAATTAAAAAATTTTTAATAAGTTCTATCAAACAAAATTCATATTGTTAGAAAAATTACTTGTATAAATACATTATTTTTTAATTTAAAATTACCTTTTCATAAAATAAATACTTATTTGGAGTTCTGGAACACCTCTTGTAGTAAATGTAGTTAAACCACTTTGGCAATTGTTGCTCCCTTTGAATCTTTGATGTTAAAAAAAAATAAAATTGTTTCCTTTTTCTTTTCTTCTTATTCCTAGAGAAACGAGAATTTCATAGCAAAGCTGACATATACTCATATATTATCATATACGCACACATTGGAGTGTGAGCGGAGTGCAAAAATTTAGAACGGGTATGCATGACATTTTTTAAAGATTATACAATTAAGGTCATATACCAAATAAACACCGATATCAATACTACTCCATATACAAATGTGTTTCGAAATACTACTTCCTACCCGTTCAAAATTCCACTCCTCATTTTTTATATTTTTATTTTTAAATCTTAGAAAAAGTAAATTGAGAGAAGCATGTGGTATGGAGGCAAAATTATTCTACGCATTCGAACACTCCTACGTGATGCACCAAAATCATTCTTCACCACATGTATGTTCTTTACTGCATAGAACATGAACCATGGTAGGGTGCATCGAACAAGACTAGAAAAAAAAAAAATTAAAATACCTCTTTTATAAACTAGTGTTGTACCATTCGATACACAAAATCGAAAAAATACCAACCCAATTTTATTTGTTTCGTGCATGAACAAGTACAATGCAAGCTATTTATATATATATATATATGTATATATAGGAAAATGATCTCGACACTTTAAAAATTGATACAAACACTTTAAAATCAGTATAATTTCAAAATTATTATTTTTTTATTTTTTAGAGTGTCTCCATCTAAAGTGCCAATATCATTTATATATAAAATAAAATAAAATAAATAAAAAGCGAAATGGGACGATTTACCGTGGAACAGGCCACAGGGTTTTGGTTCGACGTCTATTTGTCGGGCGATCCGGGAGACAGATGTTCTGCGCCTCCGCATTCTACAAGTTCTCTCTCATGGCTTCCAAACCCCAGCGCCTCCATCCATGTACTCTCTCTCTCTCTCTCTCTCTCTCTTCGGTATACACAGACACGCTTGTACTATCTAAGCCCTATTAACACATGTTCAAACAATTGCTCAAATTAACTCACTCCGAAACGTTTTCACAGTCGCAGATGCGGCTCTACAGAGCGCCGCAAAAAGGCCGAGGATGACGACGACGAAAGCTGAATCCTCCCCAGCCATGAAGGATGCATTCTCCAAATACGCCGACTACCTCAATGCCCTCGTTAGCTTCCCTCCCTCCCTCATCTGGTCTGTTCATTTCATTAATGGTTCAGATTTTAAAAAGATTCTTCGCGGGAAGAAAGTATTCTTCTCTTGAGGGGACTGCTCTCTGCAATCCTAATACAGACTGCCGAGAAGCCATTTCCTTTGTTGATTTTATATTTTTTTTTTGCATACATGACACGCCAGCAATGGGCATTGATACATTGTAAAAGGATAATGCTAGCCACTGCGCACTAGGCGGTGAGTAATATGTTAAAGGAAAATCAAAATCCGAGAAAAGAGTATTGACATTTACATCCGTGTATTTTTATTGATATTCGTGAAATGTGTATTGAAATCCTAACCTATTTGGCATTATGTGCATATACTACCATAATGCCAAATAAAAATGTCATATGTGCGCAGTCTTCGTTTCACTGGGATGAAGCTGGAAGTCATTCCCACGAATCCCACCTTTAGTTAGCTAAAATGTGGAAATATAACATCTCCAATGCAATCATCCTTCACTAACTTTGCGAATGGTCGTCCCATTGGCAGAGCAAGGAATGGCTGTCCCATTGGAAGCCAAGGAAAGACAGTTTCATTCCTTCCAAAAAAAAAAAAAAATTTGAACGTTCAGTAGGTTTCGGTCTACTTCCTAGGGAAAGGAAACACCGTAACAAATTTTTTTTGTCGGGACATCAATATTGTCTTGGATTGGGCTTCTTTTGTTACTGAGGGGTTACTAGAGCAGTTTTTTTAACGAGACTATAGAGGATTGTAGACCCCCTAATTTTACAGGAAACTAAGGGGGCTGAAAGCACATGCTTTGTCTGCCAACACAACATTCTTCCCTTGTGTTGACACTTGTGGAAACTACTGGTGATGCTTCGCTGTTCATGATTTTGTCTCACAGAATGACAAACGGGAAAGAGTGGTAAAAGCAAGTCGGGATATCACCATCAATAGCAAAAAGGTCATATTTCAGGTGCACAGGTAACCAACTGTTGTTTCCTTCCTCTACATCCTCGGATCTTTCTTCTTGCATCTTACCCCATTAGTCTTAGGCTTTTAGATTATTCAAGTGCTTCGTCTATATGGTGTGCCTCCTGACTTTAGCTTTCCTATCAATCTAAGAAGCACAAACATGGTACACGGATACGCACGGACACGTGGATACGTTATTTCTCTAAAATATAGGACACGGATATCTTGGGGATATGTTCAATTGTATATATTCACATACATATGGTAACATAAGGACACTTCCCACTTAGATAAGAATCATCAGATTAAATATGCTATGAAGAATTTAGATTTACATGGGATTCAAGAAACCTTTAAACAAAAGGCATGGGCACGGTTAGGGATCCTTGAGAAATCCTTTAAAAGTTTCCACTTGGACTTAAATATGGTTAGTGGTTAGAATTACTATTTTCCAACTTTCCCTACATAGTAACAAATTCTGAATCTTTAATAATTAGATGCTAGCAAGTGTTCAAGAAGTGTATATTTATTTTTGAGACACACAGACTAAAGAAGTATCGGACACGACGTAGAAAGTGTCGGACATGTGTCCGAAATAAGACTTGTATTTCTTAATAGTGTACACAAGCACGTGTCCAAGGAGTGTTGGTGTTCAATATTTGTCGAACACGGGCATGCCACCTTCTTTTAAGGGTCTATGCTTCTTAGCTATCAATATAATGAGTTGTTTTGATGATCGCATTTAACTTGTTCCTGTCTGGTATATGTCGCTGTTTCACCTCGTGTCATTAACTTTTTCTTCTCTCTAGCTTTGCTATGATGATATTTAGATATTCGAATGTCATGATTTGCACTGACATGCACATTGCTTGGCTGTTGATATTAAGCTTTTTCTTACTGGAAACAGAATGAGTAAATACAACAGAGAGGAGGTCCTTGATAAGGCAGAAAAGGATCTAGCTGCTGTGACGGAACAGTATGTTGCTCGACTAATAAAAGAACTGGAGGGGACTGATTTTTGGAAGCTAAGACGAGCATACTCACCTGGGGTTGTACCTTGATGCCTTTGTTAGCTGTTGAGCTTATAAGAGTTTTAAAGCAGACTCATTTTGGGTTTGGATCTTTCCAGGTGCAGGAATATGTTGAAGCTGCGACTCTTTGTAAATTTTGCAAAACTGGAACTCTTCTTAATCTTGATGAGATCAATTCTGCCTTGTCACCATTGAGTGATCCATCTGTAGACCCGTTGCGGATTAATGTCCTTGACTATCTATTGGGGGTAAGATTGACTGATTATGTCATTTACTTATTGTAGTGGTCAAATACAACAAGCTCATCAGTCAATCTTAGATTGTTTACTCATTTTATTAGTTTATTACACAAAGAGAAGTAAAGATTAGTTGTGGTACCCGTTGTTTGGTTTATTCAACTTTACAGCACTTTATTTTGTGCATGAAGGGGAGGAGATTCCTCTGGGATTATAGGAATTGTCAAATTGACATTCCCCCCCCCCCCCCCATCTGTCCCCTTCTGGTACAATGTGCAAGAGTCTAAAAAGTTCAAAGTGTTTTTCTTTTCTTTTCTCTCTTTTGTTTTGTTTCCTTTTTTCTTTTCATTTTTATGTGTAGTAGAAGAAGTGCTAAATGTTCTAGTTTAGCTTGCTGATTTGACAGGAGAGCTTATGAGGTTGGCAATTGGCCGGATATCAGATGGTGAACTTGAATTTGCAGAGAAAATATGCAGATTTGTACGTGAAATCTACAGGGAACTGACACTTCTTGCCCCCAGTATGGATGATAGTCATGAGATGAAAACGAAGATGGATACGATGCTCCAAAGTGTAGTGAAAATAGAAAATGGTATGTTATTGCCATTTTATCTTTCCACGATTTTGGAGTTACAAAGTTGGCACCTCTCGTGCATGTTCCTTAATGATCTAGCTACTTCTCTGATAGCTATCAGTTGGACTTATCCGAAGAAGAAACATGAAAATAGTATTGGTTCTATGATTTCCTTGCCTCGTAAGTAGAATAAACATTTGCTCAGATTGTTAGTCAATGTACTATTTCTTACAAAAAGCATAGATAGAATAAGTATATAATTTGATGTTTTGGGGAAGTAGACTTTTTTTTCAAAACTTTTTTTCCTGGTAAATTGTGTCAGGAACCGTGAACTGGATGAAATCTCTTCTGTTGTCATGATTCTACCAAATAGTCATTTTGAGTCCTTTCCTTTCCGTCAGGACTTAAGAAATATATCCTTAGATTCTAGATTGATCTACTCCCTCCCTGGAATGTAATAGGAGACTCTTATGCGTGATTATATCTTGGTTTTTCAAATAGGATCATCCTCCATTTTTTTGTTTTTAAGTTTGTCTAGTTTTTGTTTTTTTTTGCAGCTTGCTTCAGTGTCCGTGTGCGAGGATCGGAGTATATTCCCCTACTGGGTTCAGATGTTCCCAGTTACTCCTTGCTAGGGGTGTCTGACCTGGAATGATCAAGTAAAATCCTAGTTTCCCGAGGGTATTTTTCCATGTCTTCTTTAATAGTACTATCCTCCGGTATTTACTGGCTCTTTTCTTTTTGTTATTTTTCCCCAGGTGTTCTCATCTGGTAGCCAATGGAGAAAAGAACTTATCTATGGTAATGTGTTAGGAACTTAGAAAGCCAAGACGGCATGCACTTTTGCGTATCGAATGGTCTTAAAGGCTGGTTACTAAACCATCTTCTTTCCTCCTTGAAAGTCCTGTAGAATGCCATCATGTCAAAGTAGGCGTGATTTTGGAATGTCTTCATGAAGGCAAGTTTTGTGTATGGTTCTGTTTTTTGAAAAACGTAAACATAAATAAAGCTTGTTTTGGAGTATTTTTTACTGTCAAATCTTAGTTTAAGGATCTCTCAGATTATGTTTGGAATTGTGGTTTCAGCTCTTTTCGATGTATTCTGAGATGACATTTCAGTAGTTACGTCCGGATTTGCAGAGTTTCGAAATTTGTTAAAAGGCATCTTTTACTTGCTGCAATCTAGGTATACAACATGCATGACAGAAAGCACAATACTTATGGTTTCTCTTATGCATGTAGTGCGAACTTCAAACTCTCTCGCAATGGTAAAATATTTATGACCCGTCTTCGATTTTGGTAAATTTAGCCAGATTTAAACGTTTGAAATGAATGACATATAAAACGGGCCAATGATTCTTCAATTACTCCTCTTATCTGATCACATATATCTTGTAGCTTCCCTTTCTTGCCACTGTGGCCCTGTTTTGTTACACATGTGGTGATTACCATATATGATAGCGGCAGTCTAATAAAATCAAGCACTCATGGGATTTCGAAAAAGTGAACTAGGTTTCATGAGCTGTTGGGCTATCCCCTGGGTTTCCTTGTCCTTGTTTCTTATCCCTAGCTTTGTACAGTTTCTGCAACACTGGATCTTTTTATTATGAAAACCAGGATCTTTTTATTATGAAAACCAGTTGGTTTGTGGTCCCTTTTTTTTTTTTAATCCTAATTTGTGGTCCCTTTTTTATCCTAGTTTGTGGTCCTTTTAGAATAAAGCAAAGTGTCTTCAGTAATCAATCTAGTGAGAGGAAACACATGGTTCGGAATAAAACCCAATTGACCTTTTAGTTCACGAGTGACTCAAATAAGCGCGAAAATAATGAGAAGGAAATGCTGCTAAGGTTACTAAGACATCTACTGCCCTGAGTCCCCTCCTCTGATATTGTGGCCTTATCAGTTTATGATATGATTTATTATATATATATACACACTCCATTGCTAAGCGGTTGGAGAAGTTGCAAAGAGATTTTCTTTGGGGAGGTGTGGAGGAAGAGTTCAAGTATCATCTTGTTGATTGGGATACTGTGTGTACCCGATTAGAAAAGGAGGGTTGGGAATGAGAAGGCTAAAGTTATTCAATCAAGCTTTGTTGGGGAAATGGCTTTGGAGATTTGCATGCGAAAGAGAAAGATGGTGGAGGAAGGTGATTGTAGCAAAATTCGGGTGTGGGAGGGGAGGATGGTCTACTCGTAATGTAAGGTTACCTCATGGGGTGGTGCTATGGAGGGGCATCATGAACGGATGGGATGCCATAACACTTATAAGACGGTTGGTGACGGGAGAAGGGTGATTTTTTGGAATAACGTGTGGTGCGGAGATGTGAGCTTGCGGGTTGCTTTCCCTAACATTTACCTTCTGGCTTGTGATAGAGATGCAATCATCGCAGATTATCTTTCTTTTGATAACGGGGTCATAGTTTGGGACATCCATTTGAGAAGGCAAGTTCAAGATGGGGAGGAAGAGGAGTTGATGGCTCTTTTTGCTAGAGTGCAAGGAATAGGAGTAGGTGAGGATGAGATGCGTTGGAAACTTTCCAAGTCTGGATGCTTTCAAGTGAAATCTTATTATCAAGCTTTAGGTGGACACGGGAATGTGTCTTTCCCTTGGAAAGCGATTTGGAAGACTGGCGCCATTGAGGGTGAGTTTTCTTATTTGGTGTGCGGCTCAAGGAAAGATCCTTACTATCGATAATTTGATTCGGAGGCGGAGAATCATTGTCAATCGTGTTATATGTATAAAAGGGATGCGGAGACGGTGGATTACCTTCTTCTCATTCATTGTCCAATTGCTTGGGAGCTTTGGTCCGTGGTGTTTTCTTGGTTTGGTATAAAATGGGCCACGTCAAGGAATGTTATGGAACTTTTAATTGCTTGGAACGGGGCTAGAGTGGACAAGAGAAGGAAGCGTATTTGGGCCATGATCCCTCTTTGCTTGATGTGGACTATTTGGCGTGAAAGGAATTCGAGGTGCTTTGAAGGGGTTGAAAAGCCTTTATTTAGAATCAAAAGTTTTGTGGTTAGTAGTTTGTATAGTTGGGGCAAGGGAGAGTGTAATCCCTCTATTGATCAATTTTTAGATTGGTTTGAGCTTTTTTTTGTCAAATAGGGGTGGTGTATAGAACTACATTTTTTCATGCACCTGAAATAGAAATGTATTTTTGCTTGGGGCGGAGAAACCCTTGCGTGTAGAATTATTCCCCTCTAGAGTCTGAGGTCTACTTTACTCATACGTTGTGTGGGAACTGGACGATCCATGGTCAGGGAGCCAAGAGATGGGTAAACAATTTCATCACTTGATATAGCCTATCAAGGCCTATCTAGCAATTTCGATGCATAGTTACGAACACAGGGTGCAATTATTTGGATAAACTGCGAAGTCCGTGGTAAATATACGGGACGGTCAGTGCAGTGCTTCCCAATACAACTTTCTCACCTAAGAAATGACTGGAGAATCTGGGATGACTGCTCTTCTCTGGACCCTTTCTGCAGTTGAAAGTGAAGACTGAAAGAGCAACTCAGGAGTGGTCCTTGTTTCTTGCTTCCGACGGCTTCTTGAAAACCTGTTCTGTCATTATGAGAACCAGCTCATAATAACATGTGTCTTGAAAATCTGAGATATCTTAGAGAGACAACATATATTCTTCTGTTTGTTGTGATTGCCTTTTTTCGGGTAATAATAACAACAAAACTCATGTAGTTCTCAATCATTGGAGGTATAGGCGGAGGAGGATCGGAGACAGACCTAATCTTTGGCAATATGCACAAAGTGGCTATTCTCAAATTATCATTGCTATAGTGGCCCCTTATACTCGTTTTGTTGCGAAACCATGCATCCAAATCAAAGCCAAATGACATCAGAGAGGGCAGGTCTAAAGACCTAATTCAATTTCTGTGCACATTATCATGCTTCCTTCATTGATAGTCCAGAGCATCAGTATGCATAAATGCCTTTTTTCTGGTAAGCAATAAAAAATTATGGAAGAGTTTTGGAAGTTGCTGGTACCATGTGATTCTCGGGTAAGCCATTCAAAGTAGATAATATTTCCATTGATGAAATTGCATAGTGAATGAAACTGTGATATGCTATATTTTAATTAAACCATGTGATTAATGCTGCTAGGTTGACAACAACAAATGCCTACTCCCCTTTAGAGCAAGTTTATCAATGGAGAGATAAAAAAATGTAAAATACCCCGTGAACAGTGCATTTTTTTCATTTTACCTACTCATATTTCTTTCAACACTACACCAATACAATCTATTTTACCTATTCTCTATTAAAATATTATTACTTTCTTCCTCCAAAAGTACAATTTTTTAAAAAAAAAAAGAAAGAGGAAGAGGGAGGGAGTCAAAGGGACAGAGAGAGGAAAGAGAAAATAATGGTACAAAATTCCAAAGCTGGTAAACAGTGGTGAGCCAAAAGTGCCGAAGCACTATTCCCAAATACATTTTAGCTTTGTGTTTAACTACTCTACGTGGGCTACTTTGCCCTTTTTGGTGAGCTAAAATAGCTTTTTAGCTATTTTTGCTTCCCTGATACACTTGCTCTAATAGATGGGTTGTGCCCTTTTTTGTTAATCTTTCGAGTGATTTGACTTTTTTGGTGCTGATAGCTAGGGAAGGTTGAGCTATATGTATGGAGTTCTGCTACACACACTGCAGATTGTGCACAGATTTCATTATGGAGCTCACCACGGGTTCCACACAAATCATCCGAGCCGTTCATTAAATGTAAAACAATTTTTTAAGGGTCCCTATAAAAAATAAGCTCAATCTGATAACTATAGGTGCTTCATCCAACCATCTAACTTTTCATTCAGATTACTGGACAATGAAAAGTTATATGGTTGGATCGAACACCTATAGATATCGGATTGAGCTTATTTTTTACAGAGACCATTGAAAAAATGTTTTACATTTAATGAACGGTTTGGATGATTTGTGTGGGACCCGTGGTGGGCCCCACAACGAAATATGTGCATAGATCTGCTGTGTGTAGACTTTCTGATATGTATAGACCAAGCATATGCTTCGACATCTGTAACCAAAGTTAAGATCCAGAACATCTCAAAACTCCATGGCAACATCTCAACTCCCTCTCTCTCCTCCTCCTGTGGTCTTGCAAGAAGATGATCTAACCCAAGAATGCCGAGACTTGCTATCTTCCCTTCCCAGAGAAAAAGGATGGGTTGTACCCTATCTCTATAAGTACCACGGCTTTTGGCACACTCCTAAGCAATTTCAAGGAATGTTATCATGTCAAAAACTATTCCAAGCTCAAGACACTGATTTCCTTCTTGTCACCTTCCCTAAATCAGGCACCACCTGGCTGAAAGCAATCCTATTTGGGTTAGTGAATCGGACATGCTATCCTGATACCAAACACCACCCATTACTAGTGGTCTGTCGTTTCCATACCAAAAATATAATTTATAAAGCCAAGGAATTAACTAGTATTCCGAAGAACAGTGGTTAAGTTCAGGATCGTCCGCAGGGAGTAAAAAGCTGAGTTGCAGTAGTCTCAATTAATTTCTAATTTAATTCGGAGAGTAAAGAGAAGTTGGATTTGGATTTGATTAAACTAAAATTAAACTAGAAAGCGATTAAAGATTAATTAAACAGAAGAGAGATGAGACTAGGGTTTCGATTCCACTTTCCCCTTGCAATATAATCGTAATAAAGTCTAGGGTAATTATTCAACATAACAAATAAGATTATCGCTAGGGCTTGCAATCCCTATCGAAAATTGTCAAGAGGATTCACAGGACTCGTACACCGTAAAGGCTATCTCAACATAGCGCGGATCGTCTCATTGGATTTAACCAACGGCACGACCCGTCTAACGCAGTATAACCCATCTCAGAGACTATCCTGGATAATTGAAAACTATTGTATGACAGTGCTTGATATCCGGAATACAAACACAATAGATAAATAGGAAAAATCTGTTCTTTCATAAAAACTATGAATCATCCCAAGTCATACAATTCATCGTTGAATAAAACCCTAAAAATTAAATGATTACATTACTCGGAGAAAGTTTCCTCGTTACACTAGCCGAAGGATTTAGTCGCGCATGGAGGAGAAGATGAACGCGCAAGGATAAAACTTCATTGAACTTCTGCCGCAGCCGTAGTGCTCTGTTTTGTCGTCGGAATCAGATCGATCGCAGCCTCCGTTCTTTGGTTTCTGCGTGGGAAAAAGGTATGATGGCAGCCCCCCGTCCTCGGTTAATTCTGCCGTGGGAATAAGATCCAGATGGCAGCCACCATTCTCCCTTTTCTGCGTGAGAAAAAGCCCCCTGGTTGAAACCCTATATCCTCCTTTTATTTTTTTCCGAAGCTAAGTAATTAGTGGGACCAATTTCCGTGAACAATTCCTCAAGCGCCCAGCTATGTTTAAAGCACAGTGGGTTTTTAAGGTCCAATTTCCATTGTAGTTAGGATTTTGATTGGGTACTTCTCGTTATCCAATATCTCTGGATCAATTGCATCGGCATCGGCTTTGCGTTAAATATGATTTTGTGCTTTTAGCTCCAAATGTTAACCATCGGCTCCGAGAATCCTAAAACGCAATTAACAAGTATGAAATCCCAAGTAATGCACTAAATAGACATAACAAGCCTAAGTTAAGGGGCGTAAATAGGTATATTTATGCACCTATCACATCCCCCAACTTACAATTTGCTAGTCTCTAGCAAAGAAAGGAAAAATAAATAAAATAAAGCAACTAACTAAGGGATAGATCTTTTAAACCCCCGGGTGGCCCCGGTAGGACGAGTGAAGTCTCGTGAGGGTTTTCAGCAGTGATCACCCACAAAACACCGCGAATTTCTTTACTTGGAACCCAAAAAAAACTACAATGCAACTCATTGATATGTCAATGCCAAGACTCTGGCATATGCAAAAATAGTTCTAGAGGCTATCAAAACATAGAAATAAATCATGGCACCCAAACTTAGCGTGTGTGAGCAAGGACCTTGACCACAAGTGAACCACAACCAAGTACTCTCTCCGGACCGAGTCTCGACTTCAATTCTCACCATGTCATGCACTCAACAAAAGAAAACGCTCGAAACAAGGTGCATTTAATTAAACTCTCAATGTGTGCAGGCAAACGTTATGCAATATGGAACCAAAGTACCCTGCACACTTAGACACGAAAAGAAAGCTTTTTAAAGTGGACACAAGATCTCATGAATGGAATGTCAAGCATTGAAATTATTTCTATCCATCGATCCACAACCCATTGCCCCTAAGATCAAATAGGACTTTTATTCGGTTATAACGTTGGGTGCGGAAAAGTGCTTCAATGGTTAGGATAAATCATGAGTAAGTGTCCGAGAATTGGCCAAAACAACATAGGGCAAGTAATAATGTGCGCCCCCTCTCATAATTCTTTTCAACTTCGCCTTATCTCTCTTATTTTTCACCCTTCAGACAATTCCACAGTGAAGTTCACACGTTTCTTTCTTTAAACAAATGCATAGGTGTCTTCCCTTTTTTTTTTTCATTTAAGTACTATTTTTTTTTCTTTTTGCAATTTTCTCAATTTTTTTTTTCTTTTTAGCCATGAGGGAGAACATACCACATTTCAAGCACTTCTTTCTCAACTACACTTTCTCCATTCTCTTCAAAAATTAACCTTCACATATATTTGCCATTCTCAAGACACAATATAGATGGTGGAGCGCAACAAGAAAAAGGCTTATGTAAGAGGTTCAACGTGGCTAACAAGGGGTAAGTGTGTAGAAAGAAACGAACCGGCTCAAAGCACAATCATGGCCTACTATCATCTCCTAGGGGCAATACAACCATATAACTTTCCATTCCCAATAGATGAAATAATAGGCATGCATTAAGTCTCAATACTTGACGACAAAGATAATGAGATCGACAACAATTAAGCTTTTTTTTTTTTTTTACGACAAACAAATTAAGAGTTTATGTGACACCACTCCAAAGGAAAGTAAGGCACTAAAGCTCACATGGGCATAAGTCTCCACTACTCTAGACATTGAAAGACTCAAGTCACAATTCACAAGTAGGCAAGGTCCAAGAAACGTGCAGTGCAAAGATGCTAAGAGCGTATGCCAAGATAAATTCCTATCATTAAGCTAGCAAAAAGAACTACCATGCAACATAAATATCCAAGTAATGCTTAACAATTCTCAACACTAGCAACCAACAGGTAAACATTGCAATCTCCAAGTCTCAAGTGAAAAAGATCCAACAAGAATTTTTGTTTAAGTTTTCAATTTTTTTTTTTGGATTTTAAAACTCTAACAAAAAACAAAGTGATCCATCCCCCAACTTAAAACGGCACTGTCCTTAGTGACAGCTCAACCATAGAAAAAATAAAAGACAAGCCAAAGAAAGAAAGGAGAGAAATCACCTCGCTTAGGAGCAACAAAAGGCAAAGTATAAGGAAAGGAGGGAGTCATCCCCCAACTTGGAGCGTAAACCTGCACTTTGTTAGTCCCCCAGAGATAAAATATAAAATGAAAATGAAAATGAAAAAAAATAATAATAATAATAATAATAATAATAATAATAATAATAATAATAATAATAATAATAATAATAATAATAATAATAATAATAATACAGGCTAACAGAAAACACACTAAGTTAAGAAACAATAATGACGACTCGCAAAAACACCCCCACCAAGACAAAAACTATCCACCTCATAATAATGAATAGACAACTTTAAGCCTCTTTTTATAATTTATAAGAGATGGATCATCCCAAAAGGTATCATTTGACTCTACTTCAAGAATGATAAGCAACTGATCAAAAAATCGATGCAAAATTGTTCCTCTAGTCGCCATACAAATAAAATCATCATACCAAGGAAAAGTGTGCTTGAAAGGCAGGATCACAAAAGTAACCCTAGGAATGAAAACTGAACAACTCACCTCATCATTCTCTATTTGCCCCTTTGGACAATAAACCTCTATGCATGAACCACTGACCTCCCAATTTTGAATATAGTTTACCTTTTCCTGATTGATGGTGATAGTATTAACCACATCTACAAATGGGACAGTAGATTCCGATGGTTGCAAATCAAGCTCCAATAAGGACCCTACAGGACAGGTGACCGGTGCATTGATAAAAGTAGGCGCAAGCTCAACTTTGGTTTCCCAAGAGGAGATATCCATGAGGTGTGTGGAATCAAGTAAAGAGTTAACTTCCTCTATGGACTTATCAATGTCAAAATCTTGAAAATCAAAATGCGCTAAACATGCTGTCAAAGGATCCTCAACTATATTGTTATCAAGTACGTCAACTGCAAAGCAGTCTGCGTTTGATGGAGGGTCCCTAGAAGGATTGTATATGTTAAGCTTCACATTCATATTGCCAAATGACACGTCCATCACCCCGGCCCTAACATTGATACTAGCGTTGGCTGTAGCCAAGAACGGTCGGCCAAGTATGACAGGAGTGGTTTGCTTAGATATTTGGCCTGGTTCTGTATCAATGACGATAAAGTCTTCTGGAAAGAAAAATTGGTCAACTTTGACCAAAACATCCTCTATGACACCTCTCGGAATTCTCACTGGTCGATCGGCTAACTGCAAGGTTATGGATGTGGGTTTCAACTCCCCTAACCCGAATCGCTCATACACTGAGTATGGCATAAGATTGACACTCGCACCAAGGTCCAGAAGCGCCCTTTCTATGAGATGGTCACCTATGATACAAGAAATGGTAGGGGTCCCTGGGTCGGGAAGCTTAGGGGTTGTAGAGGTGTGGAACACCGAGGAGACACACTCAGCTAGAAAGACCTTTTGCGTAACATTGGTTCGATTTTTACGCTTTTGGGTGCAAAGGTCTTTAAGAAATTTAGCATAGGAAGGGACTTGTCGAATAGCCTCAATGAGAGGAAGATTAATTTTGACTTGCTTGAAAGTCTCAATCATATCTTCCATAGCAGCGGCCTTTTTGGAATATGGAGAAGGAGAGTTAAGGGCCGCTGGAAAAGGAACACGTGGCATCCCAGGTGGTACCACAACAGAACTGGTAGAAGGAGAGGTAGGTGAAGTGGTATGAGTATCAAGAGGTGGTGGCCCCTTCTCTTTAAGGATCTTGTCCTTGTCTTTAGGCCTAGAAACAGAAGATCGAGCATCTTGCTTTTTCAGAGTGTCTGTAGGCCTAGTCTCTATAACTCGGCCCGATCGAAGGGCCACAACCGCTTTAGCTTGCTCCTGGTGATGGTTAGGAGCGTACTGCTGGTCAACTTGGAATTGACCCCTAGGATTGGAAACTGGTTGGCTTGGTAGCTTACCATCCTCTCTCTTGTTAAATGCATTGGCTAATTGGCCGATTTGGGATTCTAACCGTGCTATGGATTGAGTATTGGAATTACATTGTTGGCTGGTACTCTCTAATCCCTGAAGTTTTTGGAGCACAGTCTGCATCCCTTGTAACATGGTCTCATCAAAATTGGGAGACCGTTGAGGTTTGGATACCTGAGGAGGAGGAGGAGATGCTTGTTGGAAGAGCTGTGGTGCCCTTTGAAAAGCCGCTTGATTAAAAATGCTTGGGTAATTGGGCCTTGGTTGGTTGAAATCACTTTGGTTGTGCGGTCTCTGTTGCAAAGAGGAGGGACTGCCTTGATTTTGCGTCCTCCAAAAAAAATTTGGGTGATCTTTCCAGCCAGCATTGTATGTTGGAGAAAATGGGTCATAGCCTGGCCTGGAGAACCCTTGTGCAGCACTAACTTGCTCTTGCACAAACTCTGGATATTGGGAGGCAGAGGGACAATCAGTGATGTAATGCATGAGACTAGCACAAATCCCACACGCCTCCTGAAAAGTGGGCAAATGATGTCCCACAGGGAGAGGATGTTGACCCAAAGTGATTAATTCTTTCAATGTTTGGGTCAAGGCAGCTACTTGATCTGTAAGGTCATTAGAGGGTTGAACCTCATCGACCCCTCTCTGTTTGGATGAACTAGATGCTGCCCCTCTCGAATGTCTAAGGGAAGATGCACGGTGCTGAGAATTTTCACTAAGGTTTTCAAATAACTTCCATGCATCGTTCACATTCTTATGCAGGAAGATCCCACCACTAGAAGAATCAACCAGTTGGCGGTGTGGTTTCGCCAAACCCTGGTAAAAAGACTGAACAAGCTGCCATTTGGGGATAGCGTGGTGAGGACATGTCCTAAGAAGGTCATTGAATCTCTCCCAAGATTCATGAAACTGTTCTCCATTGTGTTGGGTAAATCCAGTGATCTCTTGTCTATGAAGGGTTGTCTTACCAATGGAGAAATATTTCTTTAGAAACTCTTCGCACATCTGAGTCCAAGAGGTGATGGAGTTTGCTGGTAAGGAGTTCAACCACTGTTTGGCCTTATCCTTCAACGAGAATGGGAAAAGGAGTAATTTCAATGCATCCTTATCAAAGTCACGAATGCAAATAATTTGACTCATTTCCATGAATTGGTTCAAATGATCATAAGGATCCTCGTTTGGTTTTCCATAAAATGAGGGCAACATTTGTAAAGTGCCCGGCCTTGTCTCGTATTGGTTGGCTCTTACCGTGGGCATAACTATGCACGAAGTGGACTCATACTCATTTGGAATAAAATACTCCACCAATGGGGAGCCCTCTTCCCCATCGGTTGCTCCTGTTTGGTCACCCATTACGTCAAAGTTTATATTACGAGCAATTGGGCACTCACGGTTTGCTTTAAGGGACTTCTTAAAAGATCGAAGGGTTTTGTCAAATTCAGGATCAGTATCAACCGCTCTCTCAGGTGATAGCGACCGATATTGACGCATAAATATTCAAAAACCCTAATTGCACTACCGTTTCAGCTATCCAACAATAAAGAAATCAAAAAGAGAACTCACAGTGGGTAAATGAAATCGCTTTGATCCGCCTGGCCACCAATAAATTCAACTTCGCAATACTTGGGACGTTCGAAAACCTGGCAATGCTGAAACAGACTAACAGGAAAAAAAAAATTTAAATAAAATAAAGAATTAAACTAAAAACAAATTGAAAATACGCAACCGTGTGTTAACTCCCCGGCAACGGCGCCAAAATTTGGTCTGTCGTTTCCATACCAAAAATATAATTTATAAAACCAAGGAATTAACTAGTATTCCGAAGAACAGTGGTTAAGTCCAGGATCGTCCGCAGGGAGTAAAAAGCTGAGTTGCAGTAGTCTCAATTAATTTCTAATTTAATTCGGAGAGTAAAGAGAAGTTGGATTTGGATTTGATTAAACTAAAATTAAACTAGAAAGCGATTAAAGATTAATTAAACAGAAGAGAGATGAGACTAGGGTTTCGATTCCACTTTCCCCTTGCAATATAATCGTAATAAAGTCTAGGGTAATTATTCAACATAACAAATAAGATTGTCGCTAGGGCTTGCAATCCCTATCGAAAATTGTCAAGAGGATTCACAGGACCCGTACACCGTAAAGGCTATCTCAACATAGCGCGGATCATCTCATTGGATTTAACCAACGGCACGACCCGTCTAACGCAGTATAACCCATCTCAGAGACTATCCTGGATAATTGAAAACTATTGTATGACAGTGCTTGATATCCGGAATACAAACACAATAGATAAATAGGAAAAATCTGTTCTTTCATAAAAACTATGAATCATCCCAAGTCATACAATTCATCGTTGAATAAAGCCCTAAAAATTAAATGATTACATTACTCGGAGAAAGTTTCCTCGTTACACTAGCCGAAGGATTTAGCCGCGCATGGAGGAGAAGATGAACGTGCAAGGATAAAACTTCATTGAACTTCTGCCGCAGCTGTAGTGCTCTGTTTTGTCGTCGGAATCAGATCGATCGCAGCCTCCGTTCTTTGGTTTCTGCGTGGGAAAAAGGTATGATGGCAGCCCCCCGTCCTCGGTTAATTCTGCCGTGGGAATAAGATCCAGATGGCAGCCACCATTCTCCCTTTTCTGCGTGAGAAAAAGCCCCCTGGTTGAAACCCTATATCCTCCTTTTATTTTTTTCCGAAGCTAAGTAATTAGTGGGACCAATTTCCGTGAACAATTCCTCAAGCGCCCAGCTATGTTTAAAGCACAGTGGGTTTTTAAGGTCCAATTTCCATTGTAGTTAGGATTTTGATTGGGTACTTCTCGTTATCCAATATCTCTGGATCAATTGCATCGGCATCGGCTTTGCGTTAAATATGATTTTGTGCTTTTAGCTCCAAATGTTAACCATCGGCTCCGAGAATCCTAAAACGCAATTAACAAGTATGAAATCCCAAGTAATGCACTAAATAGACATAACAAGCCTAAGTTAAGGGGCGTAAATAGGTATATTTATGCACCTATCAACTAGCCAGCAATCCTCATGATCTTGTGTCATTCTTGGAACTTCAACTCGTTGTCGAAAAAAGTCTTGGATTTTGCCTCATTTACTTCCCCAAGGCTTTTTCTCACCCATTCCCTGCTAGTATCCCTGCCGGAATCTGTGAAGTCATCAAAATGCAAGATTGCATGTGTATTTATGCAGGAACCCAATGGATACTTTTGTCTCACTTTGGCACTTCACAAACAAGTTAAGACCTGAGAAAATTGGAGTCAATTCACTTGAGGATGTTTTTGATATGTTTTGTAGGGGAGTAAGCCTTCATGGACCTTTTTGGGATCATGTGTTGGGTCATTGGAAGGAAAGCCTGGACAAGCCCAATAAGGTAATTTTCTTGAAGTATGAGGAAATGAAAGAGAATCCCAATTTGCATTTAGGGAGACTAGCTGAGTTCTTGGGCTGCCCATTTTCGCCTGAGGAAGAGGCATCTGGGTTGGTGAATGAGATTTTGAGACTGTAGTTTTGATAATTTGAGCAATTTGGAGGTGAACAATAGTGGAAAGTAGTTGCCGGGAGAACCAAATATGGCTTATTTTAGGCGAGGTGAGGTTGGAGACTGGAAGAATTTTTTGACGGCCGAAATGGTAGACCTATTGGATCAGATAAGTGAACGCGAGTTGAAGAACTCAGGATTGAAGTTTTAGGTCTATTAGTCCTACCATTGGCATTAGTCAAAATAAATGGTTTGTGAAGTCAATTTTTGCCAACAGATTGCTTTGCTTGGACTGGCAAATCTCTTCTAGAGTTTTTTTGCTCCTGTTCTATTTTCTGGTAGTTTGGTGTTGCTGCCTAATTTCAGTTTCTCTGCTCGTTACTTCTGAAATTTGTTTTTTGGCATGGAATCCATTGTAGTCCATGGTGTAGTATTTGCTGCTGGTTAGGTTTGCTTGTAGTCTATGTATCACGGACATGGACATGAGATTTCTAAGAAAATATGGTCACGGACACCGCAGGGTACACTGCAAAATAAATAAACACATAGCCGAGCAAAAATGAATAAATAAATAAATACATATTTATGTTTTATACCAGTGGAAATATGTTTATATGTAAAAGCACGAAGCATCAATATATATAAACAAGCATTATATATAGACATCAGCAAACACTTTTAATCCAAAATATGGAAGTAATACACGTTTACTCCAAAACAAATTTGATTATTGCACATTTACCTCGCCGAGTCCCCACATGTCCCCCTTAAAAAATTGCGTGGCGTGTCTCCTACGTTTTTTGCCATGTCCCCGAGACACACTGTTCTCTGCGAGAGTGTCGGTGATTCATACTGTAGCTTGTAGTAGCTTGGTGTTTTGTGTCTTCTTGTATTCTGCTCAGTTTTTGTTGTTGTGTTGCTGGGGTTTGCTTCTAAGAACCTGTAATCGATTATGCTTCGAATGAATACAATTTGTGTTAGTTTTGTTATTCCATTGCACTATCTTTTCCCCTAGGCTGATGTATCAATACTTACTCAAGGCATGGGGTAAGAGAGCTAGTAAGTAGTATAAAATGACTTCTGTTGTGTTGTCTTAAGTTGCGAGATTCAAGACTGTTAACCTCAAACAAGATCTGTTGTTTGCAATTCTGAATGATACATACATATATTAAGTGAAATTTACTGATCACTACTTTGTGGACAAATGACTAACGGAGTCGTTGCTTTGTTTTTAGTAGGCTCTAGTTAGATCTCATCTGGGTCTTCCAGTCTGTGAAGTATTTTGTTCTGGGGAATACCCCTGTGCACCTGTATGCTAGTCTCTCTTGTTCAATTGAAATAACTTACCGAGAACATAAAATAATGACAATGGTGTCATGGTTATGCTGGGTTTTTTTTTTTTTTTTGATCATGTTATGCTGGTTTTTTTGAATTTTATAAATAATGGGGGCGGCTATTCGCAGTCCCGTATTTTCTCTCTTAGCCCGTTAAAAATTTTCGACTATACTCGACAGTTAGTTGCCGAAATTGAGATAAATTTTTAGCATCCAATTACCGAAATATAGTCTTTTTTTCAACAGCTATTTACCGAAAATATATATTCGGCAGTTATTTACCGAAGGTTGAACATATGTTGGACATGCAGTTACCAAAATATAATCTTGTTTTCAACAGCTATTTACCGGAATGTTATGTATGATTTTCAACAACTATTTACCGAAATGTAGTGGCTAAGGGAGAAAATACGGGACTGCGAATAATCGCCCTCACTTATACGGATAAATTTCCAAGTCCATGGTAAATAGAAGGGACGGAAACTGCTTCCCCTCAATGCAACTTTCTCATCCTAGGAAATGCCTGGGAATCTGGGACCGACTGCTCTTCTGAGTCTTGATGCAGCGCAACCTCCTTTTACGAAACTATGTGCAAGAAGAGATCACGAACTTGCTTATGTTAAAGGTTCTCCCTTTGAAACACAAACAAATAAAGAGATAAAACTCTCAAATTTTCATTAATTAATCATAAACAACTAACTTTTAATAGCACCCTACAACTTATTTTATACTAGAAAATTAAGACTGAAAAGGAATCAGCAAAATAGGAAGCTGAATCCCGGTGAATTGCTAATTGACTCAATAATTACCAAAATCAAAAGATTTGAGCTATTCCCAAATTTGATTACCGGAGAATAAAAGAAACTTACCAAAATAGACGTCACTTAATCAGAATCTCCTACAAGAATTTATAGCCAAAATAATGAAAACTAAATATTCTATTTCTTAAATAATATAATATCCTCATTCTGCATCATTCTCCCCGGCTTGAAGAAAAGAAACTCATCCTCGAGTTTATATAATTGAATTCGTCGAAATTTGTCTGCATCAAGTTTGTTCTTCAAATTAATGTTCTCGAACCCGAGTTTGAACGAGCAATCTTCAAAAATCACTAGGACAATGTCCTTAGATAGCTCTATTTGGTCTTCACTGAAAGACGAAATCAACCTGCCGTGCTCATGAATTTTGCAAAATAACTTTGCATTGATTTCAATTTTGGTGTCTAGGATGAGAGCTTCCATATATGATGGATTTATATTCTCACCAACCAAAATAGAAGATAATTCTTTATTGCACCAAAAACTTGCACTTGCACTAGCACAACTGGGTACGAGACCAACCATTGGTTCCGCTCGGGCAATCTTTCCAGCCACCTGGACAATATCTTCTTCGGCAATAATTTCTTTCATCGGTTCATCCTTCACATTCTCTTCCACTACTTCATGAATGAGAACTTCCTCCTCATCCGGATACTCATCGAATTTTGGAGGTGACTCCCAATCAATTTCTAACTGAAACGGCGACAAATTAGTGTCCGAAAATATTTTATTGGACTCTTCCTCTAATACATCGTCGAGAAAGTCTCCTACATCTCTCTCAACTAAAATTTCTTCTATTACTTTTTTTTCTCCTGCACTAACCTTTAAGATTTTTTCTGGTGTCATACTTTTCTGGAACTCAGGAAAGTTGATCTTCAAACCAGATTCCCAAAGTCGCGAATCACGATTAGCAACCTTGACCGCCCTTGTTCTTTCCGCTGACTGATGGTTACCCGGCAACGGTTTGGTGATAGAAACACCATCCGAAAAATCTACCTCCGTTGGAAGGCTAGGTTTAAACGGTTGGCGGCGAGGCAATCTCCCAACTTCTAGAGCCTCGAGGTGTTGTATAACTGATGCAACCCTCCGCTTTAGTCGTTGAAATCTTTCCTCCGCTCGAGCATCCCGAGCAGCATCATTTCGCTCATAGACTTCATCAACATAAGCTGTACGACCTCCTCTTCCACCTCGACCTTCAGCACGTCCTTCGGCCATGGTTAGGATTGGAACGAGAGCTTTGATACCAACTGATGCAGCGCAGCCTCCTTTTACATTACTATGTGCAAGAAGAGATCACGAATTTGCTTATGTTAAAGGTTCTCCCTTTGAAACACAAACACATAAAGAGATAAAACTATCAAATTTTTATTAATCAATCATAAACAACTTCTTAGCCCTAAGGCTTACAACCCAATTTATAATAACCTAGAAATACTAAAAAGGAAAATAAAATAATCAAAACTAAATCCACGTTTTGGAGAATAAGAAACAAATAAAATGGAAATAAAATCAACCTAAATAAGAAAACTCAATATCCTAGGTAATTTATGTTAATACGGAAAGATTCCTAATAAAATAATAATTTCAAATTGAAAACCAAATTCCTATATTTCTAAAATATCGGTCTGCATCATCCTCCTCCGCTTGAAAAAAACTCGTCCTCGAGTTTCCGTAGCCTGAATTAATTTGATAAGTCGTGTCTTGTCTGCATCAACCTTGTATTTCAAATTAAATTTCTCAAACCGAAATTTCAACGAACGGTCTTCAAAAATCACTGGAATAATATCCCTAGATAACTTTGCTTGGTCTGCACCAGAAGACAAAATCAACCCACTGTGCTCTTGAATAAAGAACCACAATTTCTTATTTGAAAACTCTTCAACAAATTCCCAAAAAGGTTCCACAAATTGTTCTTGTATCACCACCGTAGTCTTCAAAAGGATCAGTAGCTTGTCCTTGCCGCGAATTTTGCAAAAGAATTTTGCATTGATTTCATTGGTGGAGTTTAGGCTGAGAGCTTCCATATTCGATTGATGAATATTCTCACCAACCAAAATAGAAGATAATCCTTCGTTGCCCCTAAAGCTTTCATTACCATCGGGTTCGAGACTAACCATTGTTTTCGCTTGGGCAAAATTTTCAAACCCTTCGACAATATCTTCCTCTGAAATAATTTCTTTCATCAATTCTTCGTCAAAAATTGGTTGCTTATTCCAATCCACTACTGGATTTGGAATAGTATTTGATGTGAATGACCACTCAATGGTAGCTTCATCCACCTTTGTTCTCCTCCTCGACTGATGGTTACCAGCCAAAGGTTTGGTGATAGAAATGTCATCTGATACCTCCTCCTCTTTCGGAAACCGAGGTTGAACCGGATGACGGTGAGGTGGGTTCCCCCCAACAGCCATGGCAGTCACCTGATCGGCTAGGACGCCAATCGCATCCATCACACGCTGCTCAAGTTGTTGGAACCGCGCCTCCATTCGTGCTTCTCGTGCAACTTTACTTCGTTCATACACATCTTCGGCAACAGCATAACGACCATAACGGAATCCTTGTCGCGCCATGATCCGGAATCGAGCGCAGGCTTTGATACCAACTGATGCAGGGAGGCGTGTCGAAATAGAAGAACGTGCAACAAGAACAGTCACGAACACGTATGAACTAGAGGTACTCCCTCTACGAACACACAATAATGAGATAAATCTCAAATTTTCATTAATCAATCATAAACAACTTCTTAGCCCTAAGTCTTACAACCCAATTTATAATAACCTAGAAATACTAAAAAGAAAAATAAAATAATCAAAACTAAATCCACGTCTTGGAGAATAAGAAACAAATAAAATGGAAATAAAATCAACCTAAATAAGAAAACTCAATATCCTAGGTAATTTATGTTAATACGAAAAGATTCCTAATAAAATAATAATTTCAAATTGAAAAACCAAATTCCTATATTTCTAAAATATCGGTCTGCATCAAGTCTTCTCTGGACTCTCTGCAGTTGGAAGCGAAGACCGAAGAGCAACTTGGGACTGTTCCTTGTTTCTTGTCCCTTCCTTCCCACAGCTTCTTGAAAACCTGTTTTAGGAGTATCATTTTATGAGAACCAGCTAGCTGGTTTGTGGTCCATTTAATACTAGTGTATGTTTCCATTTATGAAATTGCAGATTTGTGAAACAGTGAACTGGTATATATATAATTTGATTAGACAAATATGAATGTGTCTTGAAAGCCATCGGCACCATTTGATTAATGCCTGCTAATACTATAATATGAAAGTGTATTGCAAGTCATCGGTGCCATGTGATGAATGCTGCTAGGCTAAGGTCTCAAGGTTTTCTTTCCACACAAGAAAAAAAAAAAAATTAAAAATCTCTGGTTCGAAACTTCTCAAGTGCTATCGATTCCTTTGGGCCAAGCCATACAGTTTGAAATCTCTTAGGTGCTATCAATTCTTTTGGGGACAACCCATTAAGATATTTGCTTTGGTTTTAATGGGGGCTCCGCTAGTGGATAGTAGGATTGATCTCAAGTGCGCGTAAGCTCGTCCTGATACTTGGCTGTAAAAAAAAATGAAAAAGATAATTCCCTTTTCATAGAATCTGCCCTTTTATGTTAATGTTTATATGTTGGAGTAAATTAAACCGTTCATTTTGTAGGACCTACAGATTAATATATGTTTAAAAACAATCACATTTACCAGACATTGATAGGTATATAAAAAATTAAACTTTAGTGTATACAATAGGGTAAATAAGTTTAAAGTTAAAATATCCATAATCGTCTGTTTTATAAACCAAAATTCAATTTTTGATATACTTAACAATGTCAATCAACCTGATTTTTATTTTTTTTGCATGAATGTAATATTCTATGAGCCTTACAAGATGAACGATTCAAGTTACTACAAAAAACACATGGTGGGACCCACAATGGGTGGTGGACCGGAAACTCCATAGTTTCCACCTTAGGTGGGAAGGATTTAACCTCTTATCTTTTTTATTGATTGATTTTTTGCTGTAGGGAAGGTTGGGCTCTTTATATACCTAGGCACCTAGCAAATGCTTGGACATCTGTAGCCAAAGTTAAGACTCCAAAACTTCTCAAAACTCACATGGCATCTCAACTCCCTCTCTCTCCTCCTTCTCCACCTCCCAAGTACTTGCAAGAAGATGATCTAACCCAAGAATGCAGAGACTTACTCACTTCCCTTCCCAGAGAAAATGGGTGGGTCAATTCCCACCTCCATAACTATCAAGGCTTTCGGCACACGTCTAGGCTGTTTCAAGGAACATTTTCATGTCAAAAACTATTCCAAGCTCAAGACACTGATATCGTTCTTGTCACCTTCCCCAAATCAGGCACCACCTGGCTGAAAGCAATCCTGTTCGGGTTAGTGAACCAGACGCACTATCTCGATACCGAACACCACCCGTTACTAGCAAGCAGTCCGCATGATCTTGTCCCATTCTTGAAACAACTCTTTGCCGACAAACAGGTCCCTGATTTAACCTCATTCACTTCCCCAAGGCTTTTTTCCACCCATTCACCTTTACCGTCCCTTCCTGAATCTGTGAGGTCTTCGAAATGCAAGATGGTGTATTTGTGCAGGAACCCAATGGACACCTTTGTCTCACTTTGGCACTTCACAAACAAGTTAAGACCTGAGAAAATTGGAGCCAATTCATTGGAGGATGTTTTTGACAGGTTTTGTAGGGGAGTGAGCCTCTGTGGACCCTTCTGGGATCATGTGTTGGGTTATTGGAAGGAAAGCCTGGAAAAGCCCAATAAGGTAATCTTCTTGAAGTATGAGGAAATGAAAGAGGAACCCAATTTGCATTTAGGGAGGCTAGCTGAGTTCTTGGGCTTCCCATTTTCCCCCGAGGAAGAGGCATCCGGGTTGGTGGATGAGATTTTGGGACTCTGTAGTTTCAATAATCTGAGCAATTTGGAGGTGAACAAGACCGGAGAGTTGTCGACAGGAGAGGAAAAGAGGGCTTTTTTTAGGCGAGGTGAGGTCGGAGACTGGAAGAATTTCCTGACGGGCGAGATGGTGGACCGACTTGATCGGATCAGCGAACTGAAGTTGAAGAACTCTGGATTGAAGTTTTAGGCCTATTCGGTCTAGCATTGGCATTAGTCAAAATAAAATTAAAAAAGTCTGCGTTCAGTTTTGTTATTCAATTGCGCAACCCTTTCCTACTTGTGTGGTTGTGTTATTAAGTTCACTTTTTTTTCAAAATTTATTTTCCTGGTAAATTGTGTCCGGAACCGTGAACTGGATGAAATCTGTTCTGTTGTCATAATTCTGCCAGATAGTCATTTTGAGTCCTTTCCTTTCCGTTAGGACTTAAGAAATATTACATCATTAGATTCTAGATTGATCTACTCCCTCCCTGGAATGTAATAGGAGACTCTTGTGCGTGATCATATCTTGGTTTTTCAAATAGGATCATCCTCCATTTTTTTTTTGTTTTTAAGTTTGTCTAGTTTTTGTTTTTTTTTTTGCAGCTTGCTTCAGTGTCTGTGTGCGAGGATCGGAGTATATTCCCCTACTGGGTTCAGATGTTCCCAGTTACTCCTTGCTAGGGGTGTCTGACCTGGAATGATCAAGTAAAATCCTAGTTTCCCGAGGGTATTTGTCCATGTCTTCTTTAATAGTACTATCCTCCGGTATTTACTGGCTCTTTTCTTTTTGTTATTTTTCCCCAGGTGTTCTCATCTGGTAGCCAATGGAGAAAAGAACTTTATCTATGGTAATGTGTTAGGAACTTAGAAAACAAAGAAGGCATGCTGCTCAACTCCGCAACCTACCCTCCAAATAAAGCAAGGGCTAGGTCGTTGTAAAGCATATTATACCGGCAAGACCGGATCGTTCCCACGAAGAAATCTTTTAAGCTAATTTGGATTAGATGTAATGAAAATGGTTTTCGGCTTTCAAGCAGCCAACTTCGATGTTTTAATTTGAATGATGAAAATTAACTTGGATTTAAACTAGATTAAGATGGTCGAGTCAAGAGAGCTCGGTTTACTCGTGATTCAGCCAATCAAACGATTTCTTCATCTAACTAATGAGTGGACCGAAACCGTCCGGATTCCACTAAAAGCATTAAAACTGAAGACTACTTGTAACTCGTTTCAAAGTATTAATTCAAACTGAACTCATTTAACGCAAGTGAGAGACGAAAAAGGATCGTTCGCACGCGTACGATTAATCAAGCACGTAGCATGGGCCGATAGACCTCATTGATCAAAGAGGCCACCAATCCCATGATCAAATACTAGAAATCATGCGTTAAATTCATTCAATACGTTGAAATCAAGCTAAAGATTTAAGCGAAATCGTTCGATCGACTAATTCATAGAATAAACCTCACCCCGAGACCCTACCGGTTAACTACTCACCCATTGGGAAAATACTAGAAATCATGCTAAGTATTGAAAACATGATTCACCGATAAACACGGAAATAAACTTGATTTCTATAACAATCCAAGGATTACAAACGACTTTAACAAACGGGAATTAACCGTAAAATAACAACTTACTTGAGTTCTTAAGAAATCGGAAGCTAAAACTTGAAGAAAATGGCTAAGGGTGCGTTTGGTTGGATGGAATGGAATGTGAATAGGAATAGAATTAAGAATGGAATAGAATTGGAGGAATTGAGAATGGAATAATCATTTCCATTCTCATGTTTGGTTGTACTTGGGAATAATCATTCTCATCTCCAATGGAATAGTGTGGCAATAGCAATTTTTGGAGTGACAATAGCAATTTTTGGAGTGGCAATAGCAATTTTTGGAGTGGCAATAGCATTTTTTGGAGTGGCAATAGTAATTTTTTGAGTGGCAATAGTAATTTTTGGTGTGGCAATAGTGAATGTTGGAGTGGCACTAGTAATTTTGGAGTGACAAAGAAATGGAATAACAATTCCTTAGTTTTTTGGATGGAATGACAATTCCTTTACTAAGGTGAATAGTGATTCAATTTGGAATCATCATTCCATTATTCAATGGTGAACCAAACATTGGAATAAGTAAGTCATTGGAATAACTATTCCATTCCAACCTTGATTCCATCCAACCAAACATACCCTAAGAGCTCTTGAACTTGAAAGACTACAAATTTGTAACGTAATACATAATGGCTATTAATGGCCAAATAGCCTATTTATATGCCTTACAATCAGCCATAAAATGGACCAAAAGGCCCCCCAAAATATCCCAAAAGCATGCCAAAAGTGGAAACTTTCCATAAAAGGAAAGTTGAAATATCCTGCAAGAGGTGTTGGTCGCAGGGCATTGGTATGGATATTTCATTTTTGAGGTATCCATACCAATTCAACTGCCTTTCAACTTGACATGATAGTATGGATACCTCATTTTTGAAGTATCCATACCTCTGTGCAAAAACAGCAGCACAGGTTCAGCTTGGCTCACCAAGCCTTGTGGTGTTCCGACGGCTCTCCAATACTTCAATACTTGATCAACGGGACTTGGCGGAGGTATGCCTTGTGGCCTTGGATCCTCGGATGCCCTCGAGGGCCATCCCCGATGCATTTGCCTCGCTTGGAGTACTTGCACGCTTCTCGCCAACCTTGACCACCGGCCAATCTCCGAGGCTTCTTGTGGCACCATTAGGCTTCGGTGACAATGAAATGAGAACCGGCGGGCATTTGGACACTTGGTTCATCCCGGAACATCGCTTGGCGTCCAAAACCACCTTCTTGGCACGTTTGACCTAAAAAGCTTACAAAAGATACCTTACGTGCAATATTAAATAAGAACGACGACTTAAACATATAAAAGCCACAAATTAGAGGATTAAAGCCCCAAGATCATACGATCTTGGATGCTAATCACATGCACGTTCGCCTATCGAATAGTCTTAAAGGCCGGTTATTAAACCATCTTCTTTCTGTGGTGGGCCCGACTCGGTGGATGGACCTGGCTGTCAAGGCCCGGTGAAGGGGTCCGGTTGTGTGGTGGACATGGCTCGGTGGGGGACCCTGATGGAGGTCACAACCACTATGAGCTCAACCCATAGACGTGTAGCTAGATTTAAACGTTTGAAATGAATAACATATAAAACGGGCCAATGATTCTTCAGTTACTGATCCTCTTATTTGGTCACATATAACTTGTAGCTTCCCTTTCATGCCACTTTGTGGCCCTTTTTTGTTACACATGTGGTGAATACCATATATGATATCGGCAGTCCAATAAAATCGAGCACTCATGGGATTTCGACAAAGTGAACTTGGTTTCATGAGCTGTTGGACTTACCCCTGGGTTTCCTTGTCCTTGTTTCTTATCCCTAGCTTTGTACAGTTTCTGCAACACTGGATCTTTTTATTATGGAAAAACCAGCTGGTTTGTGGTCCCTTTAGAATAAAGCAAAGTGTCTTCAGTAATCAATCTAGTGGGAGGAAACATATGGTTCGGAATAAAACCCAATTGACATTTTAGTTCACGTGTGACTCAAATGAGCGCGAAAATAATGAGGAGAAGGAAATGCTGCTAAGGTTGGCTAAGACATCTACTGCCCTGAGTCCAGTCCCCTCCCCTGACTGATGTTGTGGCCTTATCAGTTTATGATATGATTTATTATCTATACTTTGGTTGTGGTGGTAGGGAAGGTTGAGCTATGTGTATTCAATTTTTGCTGCAGTATCAGTAACTAAAGGTAATACTCCATGGGCATTCAGGTTTTTTTTGGCTAAACTAAAAGGGTGGAGGAGTGGGTGACTGGGTATAGTAACCCTTCCCTGAGCGTGACCATAGGGACTTCAAACCCGCAGCGGATCCCGAAAGGGACCAAAGAGCCATAGCAACTATCGCCCCACCAAAATTCAATTTTTGATATACCTTACAATGTCAATCAACCTATTTCTTTTGCGTGAATGTAATACTCTTTGGGCCCTACAAGATGAACGATTCGAGTTATTGCAAAAAAAAAAATGCATGGTGAGACCCACAATGGGTGGTGGAAACTCCATGATTTCGACCTTAGGTGGAAAGGATTTATTACGAGTATTTTTAATTTTTTTTATTTGATTTTTTGGTGGTGATAGGGAAGGTTGGGCTATTTATATACCTAGGCACCTAGCAAATGCTTGGACATCTTTAGCCAAAGTTAAGACTCCAAAACTTCTCAAAACTCACATGGCATCTCAACTTCCTCTCTCTCCTCCTCCTCCACCTCCCAAGTACTTGCAAGAAGATGATCTAACCCAAGAATGCAGAGACGTACTCACTTCCCTTCCCAGAGAAAATGGGTGGGTCAATTCCCACCTCTATAACTATCAAGGCTTTTGGCACACGTCTAGGCTGTTTCAAGGAACATTTTCATGTCAAAAACTATTCCAAGCTCAGGAGACTGATATCCTTCTAGTCACCTTCCCCAAATCAGGCACCACCTGGCTGAAAGCAATCCTGTTCGGGTTAGTGAACCGGACGCACTATCCCGATACCAAACACCACCCGTTACTAGCAAGCAATCCGCATGATCTTGTCCCATTCTTGGAACAACTCTTTGCCGACAAACAGGTCCCTGATTTAACCTCATTCACTTCCCCAAGGCTTTTTTCCACCCATTCACCTTTACCGTCCCTTCCTGAATCTGTGAGGTCTTCGAAATGCAAGATGGTGTATTTGTGCAGGAACCCAATGGACACCTTTGTCTCACTTTGGCACTTCACAAACAAGTTAAGACCTGAGAAAATTGGAGCCAATTCACTTGAGGATGTTTTTGACAGGTTTTGTAGGGGAGTGAGCCTCTGTGGACCCTTCTGGGATCATGTATTGGGTTATTGGAAGGAAAGCCTGGAAAAGCCCAATAAGGTAATCTTCTTGAAGTATGAGGAAATGAAAGAGGAACCCAATTTGCATTTAGGGAGGCTAGCTGAGTTCTTGGGCTTCCCATTTTCCCCCGAGGAAGAGGCATCCGGGTTGGCGGATGAAATTTTGGGACTCTGTAGTTTCGATAATCTGAGCAATTTGGAGGTGAACAAGACCGGAGAGTTGTCGACAGGAGAGGAAAAGAGGGCTTTTTTTAGGCGAGGTGAGGTCGGAGACTGGAAGAATTTCATGACGGCCGAGATGGTAGACCGATTTGATCAGATCAGCGACCAGAAGTTGAAGAATTCTGGATTGAAGTTTTAGGCCTATTAGGTCTAGCATTGGCATTAGTCGAAATAAAAAAAAAAAAAGAGTCTGCGTTCAGTTTTGTTATTCAATCGCGCAACCTTTTCCTCCTTGTGTGGTTGTGTTGTCTAGAAAAGAAAACAAAACTGGTATCAATGGGTAGGCCGAAGTTAATTAGTACTACTTGCTGGAGAAGTCTTTGCTCTTTCAGTGTGTTTCTCAATAAAAGGTTTTGCAGAAGTCAGATTTGCACATGGTTTAGCTTTCTTCTCCAAGTTGTTGAATGCACTACCGAAAGGGAAAAAAATTCAGTGCCGAGCAGGTACCACGTGATGCTTGCTCGCGCATTTGAGCCTTTCATTGCGTGTTTGAACGGCTCAGATTTGGAGGGAGAAAAATGAAAGAAAAAGTGTTGGGGAGAGAGAAGAGAGAGGGTTTTAATCCGAGCCGTCCAAAAGTGTGTTGGACGGCTCGGATACGCGAGCAGATACCACGTAAGATATACCCGCTCGGCACTGAAAAATCACTCCCTACCGAAGACAACAGTCCAATGCAAGTCGAACCTGAAAGAAATACACACATGAAACTGGTAAGCCATTATTTCTTTCGAAGAGGGATGCTGTGTACAAAGAAATTTTACCCGGAAATCACCCGGAATGCACTATTTATGGCCGGTCATAAAATACCGACATACTTTATGACTGGTCATAAATAGTGCATTCCAGGTAAAATTTCTTGGTACATAGCACTTTTGTATTTCGAAACAGCGCCGCACTAAGTGCCCTCCCCTTTTTTTGGGTGGAAGAAAGTCAGAAAAAGAAACATAGGGCTCTGGACTCTAAAAATTCGAGTGTTAGGCGAATGCGGATTTGTATTTTGGATTCTATTGAGAATTTGCAAAAATGTTAAAGATGATATGTGCAAGAAAGAAAGGGTTTTGAAAGTATAATCAGGCTCCAAAAAGTTCATCTGAAATGTGTTTTTTTGAAGGGACGACTATTCGCAGTCCCCTATTTTCTTCATTAGCCCACTGTTCAATATAACTCATCCCTAATATTTAAAAAAAAAAAAAATTCTCCATATAACCCATTAAATGTATCAGATCTTCCCATTATACCCCCCTCTCAAAAATTACCCTTTTAACTCTCAGCCCACCTAAATACCAAACCCTAATACCCCCCCCCCCCCCCCCCCCCATTTACGTCTCCCACCATCTGACCCACCTGCATTGCCCACACACCTCCATAGCCACCACCGCACCACCACCATTTATGCCAGAACGCCGCCACTGCCCTTCCCTCCTCTCTTCAAGGTGTCTCTCTCTCTCTCTCGGAATGCGCTGTAATCAACTTGTGCTCAGTCAATCGTACCAATAATTCCGTGCAACATGATAGCCTGAGATGAGACCTAACTGTTCTAAATAAGCATATATTTTGGCAACGAAATGATGAAATCGTACCAATTATTCGGTATCCAAGTGCTGAAATATTTAAAAATTTCGGGTTGTAAATGCTGAGACGAAACATTACACAAAATTTGGTAACTACATGTCAAAAATATATACAAAATTTGGTAACCAACTGCCGAACTACTATATACGAAAATCCTTCATACATTTCGGTAAACAGCTGTTGAAAATAATATTATATTTCGATAACTACATGTCGGAAATTCATGCACATATAGGTAATTAACTGCCGAATTTTAGTATAACAAAAAAAATACATATATTTCGGTAATTGAATGCGGAAAAATGAATCTCAATTTCGTCAACCAACTGTCGAGTATTTTAATATTTTACAGTGGTTAGTTACCGAAATTACTTAATTTATTTGGACCTGAAACACCAAAAAACTAGTTTAAAATTTTGTAAATCAGACGACACTGTACAACAACCACAACAAAGCAGATGCCATTGTGAACGGGAAAAGTAACCTTCTCGCGTGGCTTCCAAAATACAATGTCCATCACAGTATCTTTCTCCTCCTTAGTCATCGTATAGTTGCCAATAGAATTTGATTCCATTCCAATTTCAAAATTCAAACCTAGAAGTGGGTCATCTTGAACCTTCTATTGATAAAATATTTGATCATTACTCCTCCTCCATTGGAAAATTTGAGAGAGAGAAGAAAAGAGAGGATGAAGATGAAGAAGAAAGAGAGCTTGAGAGAGAGAGAGAGAGAGGAGAAGAGAAGATGAAGAACAGTCGACTGGTGTGTGTGTGTGTGTGTTTTTTTTTTTTTTAAACAGTCGACTGATTTTTTAGGGGAAAGGAGGGAAAAAGATAATTTAGGGTTTTGGTTATAAAGGCATGTAGGTCATTTCATGTAAGTGTATAAGGGCAAGTAGGTCATTTTGCATTAGGGGGTCATGTTGTAATTAGTTGAAAATTTTTAATGGGCTAAGGGAGAAAATAGAGGATTGCGAATAATCGCCCCCTTTTTGAATTGTGCATTCTCTGGTTCCTTGTGCAAAATGCAGTTTGACAGAATGAGCTTTTTAATTGGCTTTTAAACACCCTTAAAAGGTACTGGAGATTTGTCTAGTCGTTAATTATATAGTCTTGAAATTAATTGAGATGCGCATTTATTGGATTGAATACCTGAAAAACAATGTAATCATGTGGTTTTAGTAATGGTAGAATGGAGATTGATATAGTGAAGGACGGAGTCTAATCGGTTTAGGCAATGAAAAATTATTGGATATTTTTTGGTGCAACGTCACGTGGTGCTCTAGCATAGGTTACACATTTCTGTGGGCTTCATAGTCATATATATTTGTGAAGTCTATAAACTTAGTAATAGAACCAGCAAAAATGAATTTTAAATATTAAAAGAATGTCGCACCACCGATAATAAAATTAATTTTTATCAGTGGGTGCTTTCTTCTCGTTTATTCTTCTACTTTTTATTCTCTAGATTTCGACTGGGATGGAAATCGTAATTTTTGTTGTGTCCTATGTTTTTTTTTTAATCATCAAAAAAGGTGGGAGGGGGCAATTAGAGTAGAAATTCTCTTTGGACGTGACCACAGGGGCTCCCTACCCGTTGTGAAGTTTTGAGGCATAGCTATTGTCTGAGAGGACAGACTGTCTCCACAACACTACCAAGGCACAAGTAGCCGTAAGTGTTTACCTCTACACCCCTTTACCACCGACAATACTCGAAACTGAGACTTGCCTAGGGATGAAGGGCACCTACCAACTAGGCTACCACCTTCGGAGATTGTGTCCTATGTTTATTCTATCGAACAAAGTACCTTTAATTAATGCTTCTCACTTTAATCTTCTTCTTTTTTGATAAGTATTCTCACTTTAATCTTGGGCCTTCTTATCAATGGTTCTAATTCCCTAAAGGAAAAGTAATGTAACATTCCAAAATTTTATTTTTGGTTTGAGGAATGATTTTGAAGTTTACTTAATTAAAAATTAGGTGATTAATTTCTTTGTGAAATTTAAGGGATTCTTTCTGAAATTAAAGGGAGCTCAGAGTTAGCATTACTCCCATCTTTGTGGCATTCATTGACAGCCAAAGTTTGTTTGTTTTTTTTTAAACGGCAAAACATACTAAGAAACTTGATAGGGGGTACATCAAGTAGGAGAGATGGGAGGAGGATCCAACCAAATGTTAAATAATAGGCTGAGGCCCATACACGTATAGGGCATAGCCCGAAAAATTGGGCCAAACCCAAAACACCTATGGGTCTAAAAACCCAAATCGGACATTACAATCAGATAAAAGGCCTAGCAGCCCAAATATTCAATTCCGTGCATGAATGAGGCATTGATATTATTATTATTATTATTACTAGTATAAGAAATGGAATGCTAGCTGATTAGCAAGATGTAATTACTTCAGTGAATTTTGTTTGACAGCCAATAGTAATAATAATAAGTCAATTTTAATGATTTTTTTAGGCAATTTAAAATTCAATTAACCAACCACAAGAGAACCTTCTACCCCAGTGCCACAATTTTAAATTTTTGTTAACAATATAATTATAGACTTTGTCTTAGAAACGTAATGAGCAAGTTGGTCGCAGGCCATTTCGCCGTCGGAATTTCTACTGTGTCATGGGGGTATCAGATCCGTGGTGGTTTATAGTCTGATGCTGATCATGAGATTTTAAGATTTTTAGGATCTTGTTCTTAGAAGTGCAATACCCTCGTGCCCTATTGTCGTGATCTAATTTAGGGTACCATAGTATACAATATGCTTCTTAAATCTTCGGATTATTTTCTGATTCATACCGATTCGTGCTTGTTTTCGGAAAAATCGGACCAAAATTACCCAAATCGGATCGATGGTTTCATGTTCTTATATGCCATCGGACAATGGATATATTACGCTACCATTGAAATCCATGAAGTTTTTTGAAATTTAGAATCATTGTTATATTGTACTTGTCAATGTGGCTAAATGGCATGGACCTACTTGGTACATCAACAGGAAATTCCTGGCCGGTCCTATTTTTTTTCATGGGTTCCATGCAAATCCCTTTTTGTAAGTGCTATCCCATCAAAGCCCTTTTTAAATATGCTTTTACTATTTTACCCTTTTACTTTTCAACACCCACAGAATTCACATCTATTTACAGAATTCACACCCTCACAGAATTCACACCCCCAAGAATTTACACCCCCGAGAATTCACACTTTTGCGAGAATTCACAACCCCCGAATTCACATCCCTCGAGAATTCACACCCCCGAGAATTTACAACCCACAGAACTCACACCTCCCAGAATTCACACCCTCTGAGAATTCACACTCATTTGCAGAATTCACATCCCTTTGCAGAATTACACCCCCAGAAATTCACACCCATTCGCACTCACAGAATTCACTTCTTTGAAAAAAGACACAATTCACACCTAAATAAAGAATTCACATGTTCGGAAACGATACAATTCACACCTTAAAAAAAGACAAAATTCACATCCCAATCTATACTTTTCACAGCCTTGAAAAACGAGAAATCAATTGAAAGACTCGTAATCTTTACTGAATAAATCAATTGAATCCCAATCATGCACAAATTGAACAAATCAATTTACACCAACTGAAGTACAACAATCTATAACAATACAAGAACAAAACGTTTACGAGAGAAATCAATTGAGAGACTCGTGATCTTTATTGCAACGATCTCGAACATATCAACGTGCGTAGTTGCAAAATAAAATTTAAAAAATGCAACAATAATCACAATCAGATTAATTAAGAAAAAGAAACAAATATACGTATATATTTATATCTATTTACGAATAAGAACTTACCGATGTGAAATTCTGCCTTTTGAACATGTGAATTCTGCATTTTTGAACTTGTGAATACTGCATTTTGGAGCATGTGAATTGTCCCTAAAATTCACATATCAATTTACACCAAAAAATACACAATTCACACCTACAAATCAACATGATATTTATAGGTTGATTTATAGTCCCTAGAATTCACACGTCTTTGCAGAATTCACACCTTTTTGTAGAATTCAAAACATTCAAACCAATCCAAATTACACAATTCACAATCCTAAATCCATAATTCACACCCTTCTAAAATAAAGAATTCACATCTTCGAAAAAACAGAATTCACACCTTCGAAAAAACAGAATTCACATTCCCAAATTAAGAAAAAAAAAAAGCCTGAGATAATAGCACTAATAAAAATGAACACCAAAGAAATCCATTATCAATCAGATAATAAAAATAATCAAGTCTAAACATGACATTGGAATTATTAGTTTTCATCAACACCAGCGCCATTGGGAAGCTCGAGATCAGCAGCGCTAAAGCATCAAAGTCGTAGCGAAGAAAACAACGGCGACAAATCCAGCAACGGTGACTCTGTTCAACACGGCGGCGATTTTCAGAGTGGAGGAAGGTCTCGGAATTCACATAAAAAATAATTTGATTTACAAATTCACATCCCTAAATTCGGAATTCACACCCTATCTACACAACAAAACAACAAGAATTTCGGCCCTAGTACAAAATTCACACCCCTTTGATTTTCAAATCTTGAACTACACCTTCTTTTTCGAGAATTCACCCTACACTACGTCAACATATATACAATCTTTGATTTTCAGATCATAAACTACACTTTTTTTTTTTCAGAATTCACACTCACACTATGTCAACATATATACATGCAGAGAGATCTCAAAAATTGATTCCGTGCGACAAAAAAAATAGAGATCTCGAAAAGAATTCGAACACCTTGTTTTTCTGTTGGATTCTGAAACCGTAACTGAGCTTTTTCCATATTCGAAGAAAAAGGCGAGACAACAATATATGTATACAAAATACATCTACATACATAAGAGACGAAAAAAACTGGAAAACCACTTTATACACACACATATATATTTGTAGATCTGGATAAAAACGTATGTGTATGTGCATAGCCGCCTGATCGATTCTTCTTCTTCAACGACGACGTAAACTCGTCGTCGATCTTCCACCTTACAGCCTTGGGTCTTGCCGCCTTCTCTCTGCCGCCGGTGACCATCGTCCAGCTCTCGAAAACCGCGCTCCCAAGCTCGCCGGAGGACGACGTCGAGTACAATCCCTTGGCCATCGACGCTGCCACCACCGACGACAGCGGTCGCATCATGTAGGAAGAGATCACTACCACCGTTGCGGGATGATTCCTCGTAGGTGCGGTCTCTTTGGGAACGACTAGTTCTCTGGTATTTGCACGCCAGTAATAAAGAGGGGATATTTTGGGTACATCACTTGAAACGGGGCTTGGACGGAACGGATGTGACGCTAGGTGGGACTGGACGGGTATGCAGAGACAAAAGAGGGCCGGCCAGTAAGAACCCCGTACGTCAAAGGGTGGACGCGGCCAAGAGTATCTCGAGGTATATATATATATAGAAAAAAAGGCCCAATGCCAAGGTTGAGGGGGTGAGGCCCATCTGTGGTTTACGTACCAAGGAAAGCCGGGTGTGAGGTCCCTTATGATTAATCCAGTCCAGTCATGTTGTCATAAAGCTAATTTCATTGTTTTGAGGTATTATTCTGTCATGAATCATGATATATATACTTCCCATGTAGTTTCTGATTTCAGGTAGGTATGAGATGGAAAAGATTTTCACCATTTCGGAGGAACAGCAATAGCCGAGTCGAATATTTGCATATGTTTCCAGCTTATGGTCCTGAGTTAGAAACAGAAATGTGGAATTTAAGCAAAAATTAGAACAAATTAACGATCAAAAAATTACTCTTCACAATGGTCCTCAAAAGCCAACTGGATGGGATGTACTTTCAACTTTTGGTTTGAATCTCTCTATCTTTTCTCCTTAATAAAATGTTTTTGCCGATTAAAAAAAAAAGAGTCCTCAGAAGAAAACATTGAAATTAGTCAAATACGGAAGTTTTCACATTCAAGGCACAACAATATCTTATGACAAGCAAGGAAATTTCCATCTCTATTATAAAACACAAGGGTGTGGGTCTCATATAAACACAAGTTGTTAGAAGAGTTGAGATTTATGTGATCCAAAAGTTGAGAAGGAACTTGCAAATGTAATGCAAGTGCCCACATTCTTTATAATAATTGCGCAAGTATCGTAGGTACGGACAAATACTAGTATAGAAATAAAACAAATCAACAAGCAATCAAACAAGGATACAACTATTTGGTCATTTTAGGGACATCGTAACTTTTGGCATAACAAAATCATTATGAGTACAACCAAAATCCATTACAAGCATAAAAAAACCATAACAAGGCATAACTTGTTTGTTATGTCTTGGCTGGGTTTGGTTATGCCTTGATTGGATTTTTGGATATTCCCTGGTTATGTCTTATTTGGGTTTTGTTATGCTTATAATGGATTTTAGTTTTGCTCATAATGGTGAAATTATGTCAAAAATTATAATGTCTCTAAAATAACCGGGGACACCATAGTATCATCCTTCACTGTGAAAGAGGAGGGAATATTTAGAGCTGACTATATTCATCACTCTCAACGAAGCCGTTGTAAAGTGGGCCCAAAAGGGACAAAACGCTAGCACTCCCCAAAGTCTAGAAAATCCTATAATTAGTCAAATAAGAGAAAGTTTCCAAATTCAAGGCACTTTCCTAACCAAAAAAAAAAAAACCCTCGAGGTGGCAAACTTGTATAGTTTGTTGAAATCGTTAAGGTGACGACGATTATCACTTGTCCCTCTTTGACTCTATCGGTATTAATTTAACAAATTAACACTCTAGCTTCATGACTTTTAACAAGAAATACAAGGACGGTGAGCTTGAAATACCAATATCAAGAAGGGAAAATGACGGCACAGGACGTGTTTTGATCATTAATACCTGCCAAAGATATTGTGAGGTTATTTGTTAATGCTGGAAATATCCTTGGCGGGTATTAATATCAAAACACGGCCGTCATTTTCCTTGCTTTTTTTTTTCAATGGAATACTTTCTTTTTTTTTTTTGGTCAAGCCGAAAAAATTCTTTTTTTTTTTTTGGGTCAACGAAATACTTTCATCATCACGTAATTTGTGTAGACTGCTTTAAGGGGTTGCGAGCAACTTCTCTCTCTCTAAAGTCATTTGACTTTTTAATCTCTATCTGATTAGTCTCATCTAGTATTTTTTTTCCACACATATCAGCCGGACATCGGGTTGGTGTTGTCATGTTGTGCACCTCCGAGCCGTCAGATCGTGCATCCAATGGCTCGGATCTCATCTCGGCAACGAACGATTGAGAGCCATTCATTGCCAAGATGAGATCCGAGCCGTCGGATGTACGATCCGACGGCTTGGAGGTGCGCAACACGGTGCTGCGCACACCACTGCACAACACCATCCCCAATTCATATAAGCCAATCACATTCTATGATTTAATCTTACTTGATCATGTTGGATCCCGCAAGTTATGAATCGGCATATGTTGAAACCCACGCGGAGTCAAGATTTTACTTTAGTGATAGCTAACACTATACCCAAAAAAAAAAAAAAATTGATTATGCATACTTATCAACTTTAGAAAAAATTAGCATAACATACCAAAACTATTATAAATGATGCTTGTCATATGCACGTACAATATCAAGAAAGAGTAAAGTGAGATATTTTAAATTGCGACGCTCTTTCATGTCATTAAAAGTATTGATAGAATTGACATCAAAACTTCTAGCAATATACTTATCAATGTATGTGCCCTTCTTTGACTTCGAAGAAGGTTTCTTCGCAAATCTCATTCACCCGTGGATACGTTGCATCCTTTCTCTCTGTTTGCTTTCAGATTTTTTTTTTCTTTTTGTCTTTTTCCACAGAGTTTACATAAAAATACAGTGTCAAGTTTGATTTTTTCCTTAATTTAGACCTTATGTTTCATAATATTCACCCATTAAATTTGGCTATGGACTATTATTTAAGCCTTCTTCCTTGAGGAAAAAAAAAAAACTAGAGGATTACTGGAGGATTAAAAACTATTTATATAATAAAAAAAATCTAGAGGTGGCAGGTCATATAATTTTGGGATAAAATATTTTTTTTAATATAGTAATAGCAGTTTTAAAAAATCGTTGTGGTGCCGGCCGCTGCCACTTGTCCCTTCATGACTCCATCCTTGGACCCACACAAGTTGGTACACTAACTTTATTTCATTCAAACTATTTTTTGTTTATTTATCTCTTTCCCTATTTGCACATAGTGGAACCTACAATATTGAACATAGCACTTTCAACATATTTCCTTTTTTCACCTTTTTGTATGGGTTCATTTAGTTACATATATAGTAAATTAATCATGCATGGATTCATTTATACCTTATATGCGTTAATTACACTTTTTTTTTTTTTTGGTAAACCATTAATTACACTAGTTTGTGTATCATTAACTGACCTTAACATGCGTCCTCCTACAAATACTGCAAAAAGGAAGATTGTTTGAGAACTCACCAAAGCAAATTATAATCCATTGCCATCCAATAAACATAACTATTTCAAAGAACATGGAGAAGGCACCATTCAAAGCCGCTTTAATGATCATCCTCTTGGTTGCTGCATCTGGTTTACTCTCTCTCTCTCTCTCTCTCTCTAGCTTGGACTAAATTTTTTACAATGACTTCCCTTCATCTTGGTAAGCTTTTTTTTTTTTTAGCTTTCGGTCAGAATATTTTATAATTCAATTTATCTTGAAGAGAGTAATAGAGTAAAAAAGAATACTCTCTTCAAAAAAAAAAAAAAAAAACAAACAAACAAACAAACAAACAAATATGGCTGAAATAATTCAAACGTGTAATGAAACTTTTTTCTAAATTCAATTTTGGTCACCAACCCGGGAACAATCTTTTTAAATGAATCTAGACTATTGACTTGTCGATATAGAAGACTCAGATGCAATCGGTAATTATGAAGTCGGGGTCAACAATGAAATGTCTAAAAACATGAAAACAAAATATGAGAGAGACAAAGTAGAAGCCAGATCGAGTTAGGTCAAGTATATATGTATGAGAGGTCTAGCTAATACAAAGTGTTAACATGATGGAGTATTTGCCCTTTGTCGAGATTTAATAAATTTTTTGTCGATAAAAAAAAAAAAAACATGATGGAGTATTTGGGCGCAGGCTTCCAATTGACAAAGGTGGTTCCAGGAGCTGTTGCGGTAGAAGATCGCTTTACCTTTTGCAAATCTGACGGTGATTGCTCTGGTAAATGTCGTGGGGCCGATTGCACAAAACCATGCGTTTGTTATGAGATCTACAAGCTCTGTGGATGTGCTAAAGGCTAGCTAGAGCATTCAATAATTCTAAGTACACATAAAATGTATCTTGAAATTATTTAAAAAGTGAATCTATATCGTTGATTTATCTTCTGAAGTGAATATGTACCGTTAATTTATCTTTTCGGGATAAATTTGGGGTACGTTTTCTGTGTACCTAGCATTGCTCATCACAAAAACGGGAATTAATTTATCAATTGATTATTAATATGTGTGTTTTGGTGTTGTCCAAGATATTATGTGGTACTTGAGTTAAAGTCCTAAATTGCACAGACGAAATCCTTTCCCACTGCATAAATGATGAAAATAGTATTTTACTGATACATAATGCTACACTTGGATTGGGCTAATAATATATGTTTCTCATACATAAAATGCCAGAACAATTAAGAAAATACGCATCATCACTTTGTACATGTAATGTAACAAATAATATATATCTATATCTATATAATAAAATAGAGCTGTGTTTGAATCCAGAAGACAACCAATGGTCTAGATTTATACCCTGTATAAATCTACACCCTCCATTCTAATATGGCAGACCCGTAAATACCTAATCCATCCAAGGGCTATCGTAAATGAAATTTTGGTAAAGATTTGATTAGATTTTCAAAATTACGTAGATTGTGTAAACCCTAGCCCCATACCTCACGCTCCCAGTCTCCCTCAGACTCCGTCTCCCTCTCTCTCTCTCTCTCTTCGATCGCTCTTCCAGCACCACCGACCGGCGCTGGAACGGCCTCTCTCTATCACCCTCTCTCTGCGAACGCCTCCGGACCCTCCCCTCACGCAGCTTCGCCAACGCCTCCTCCTCCCCTCGCGCATAGCCAGAGATGGATGCCGCCGCCCTCCCAGCTCTCCGGCCCTACCGAGTAAGTGCTTTGCCTTTTAAGCTTCTCTAAACGAATCTGGATCCCACTGGCATGTACTATGTGGTACTCAACAGAAACAAAAACAGGTCGAATTAGTGACGACCCTAAATGACTCAATTTGGTTTGATTGGATTGAAATAGGTTGAATTAGTGCCGACCTTAAATGACTAAATTTGGTTTGATGGAGACACATTTGATTACTGAAAAATGGTTTGATTGTGGGCATTTTTTATGCTATATTATGCTTCGATCAGATTCTAATTCTATACTATCGGTGGTCTTCCAAAACAGGTTGAATTAGTGTCGACCCTAAATGGCTCAATTTGGTTTGATTGAGACACATTAGATAACTGAAAAATGGTTTGATTGTGGGCATTTTTTATGCTATATTATGCTTTGATCAGATAGATTACTAACGGTGGTCTTCGAGCGTGGTGGTCTGCATCCAAGCTGTTTGTAAAAAGGCCTCATACAAATAGAATTGAAGCTAGAGATTAGAATTGTACAAGGAGCCGTTATTTCAACACAAATAGTTTGGTAGGAACCGCATCTTTCTTTAGTTGGGTTCGAACATCGATTTTACAATTGAATCATTAGTTTAAAGAAGCTTCAATCCATCTCATCAGACGCTCTCATTTACATCTATTGATTTGTGAAGAAAGGGGAAAAACAAAAAGAAAACCAAAAGTGCCCTCTTTCTGTCTATTTTTGAATATATAGATCCCCAAATTTGTAGAGCCTAATTTATACAATCAGTTGAGTCTTATTTCTGACCTTCAACGGCTCGATCCAACTCATTTCTTACGTTTTGCTCTACATATTCCGGTGGATGGCAGGACAACACCATATGCATTACATCTGGAATCAACTCAGCTCATACACTAAGTAGAGGGGGTGGAGGAAAAAAACAAAACTAGGGCGGTATTTGAATTGTCAACAGCAGGGCAAAGGCAGGGTAAGGTTAACAGTTATATTATGCTAGAGGTTTTTTTTTTTTTTTTTTTTTGTATTATGCTTGAGCCTTTTTTTGTGCTTTTTTGCGGCTTTTTCGATCAGTAGAATACCATTTCTTCCCACAGCTTTGTTGAATGTGGGTTTTCGATTTGTATACTTCGGCTTCACAAGATTTGCAAGGACTGAAGTACTTCCATGTTTAATTTGATGATAAAGAACGCTTTAACTTACAACTGCATCTCAGTAAGTTCTGTGTTCGCTATTTTTTTTTATTCCATTTGCTTTGTTGGATGTACTGTTGGTTCACTACTGTTGTAACATCACTATGGACATTTGGTGTCTTATAACTGTTTATCCTTTTTAGTTATTTGCCTATAATTTTTGCCGTGAATTTTTTCTTTTACATTTTGCATTACTGTCGATACCTTCCTTTGGCCATAGATCAACTTTATGCCATTTTCATGAACTCTTTTGGTCTTAGTGTTAATCAACTTGATGGCATTTTTGGCTCAAATAGCTGTACAATGATGCAATTAAATTCATGAATATCTCTTATTTCGATTATTCTTTCGTTTTTTATTACAGTTTCAGTTTCTTAGTTTTCAAATTGAGCCCAACTTTGTAAGAGGAAAGAGGTATGCATTTTTAACATGTTGCTCAGTATTGGATTCTCCATGCGGGGTGAGTTCTCTCTTCAATAAAGCTCTAAGTAAGATAATGAAGTTTGAATTTCATTATCGTTAGCTTTTTGGTGATAGACTAAAGCTACGAATGAAGGGAATATGGTTGATTGTCAGATGCTTTGTTTTATGGCAGTTTGTGCAGGATGGGGAAGGTGGTGCCCGATGATGTTGATCAATGACGGATCAGTGAGAAAGGGGAGGCATGGAAATTGAGGAGAAGAGAAAGTCCAGAGGCATATGGGAAGAGAAAGTCTAAGCTTTTCTTGGGAAGAGAAAGTCTAGAGGCGTATGGAATTTTGTGAAGCAAACACGTATTTTTTGACAAGAACCTATTTATGACCCTCTTTTGGTAAGTCTTCTAATCTACCTTTGAGTGTAGTCAATAAGAAGCCTTTTGAAAATAGTTGTGTTATTTCCCATATAAATTGAAACTGCATTTTACAGTCTTCACTCATGATTGTTCAAAGATTATTTAGGATGGTTCAGGTTCAAATATTTATGTTTTGTTTAACCTTTTCTTCGTCTTTTTCATTTTTTAATATCATCTTCATAACTAATGTTGGTTGGTTATGACCTTTGTTTGGGTATGCTTTCAAAAGCATCCACAATAAGGATGTGACGTGACGGTGGTGCAAGAGAGCAGCAAAATTATGGCAAGTGCTTTGCTTCTTATGTTTTAAATGCAACTTGGTTATTTGTTAAAAAGAGGTTTTTTTTTTCTCCAAGGTATCATTGTCTCAAACCAACATCGTTCTATTCTCTGCGTCTCATGAAAGCACCGTCGCCGATACGGAATTTCTTTTTCTTCTCTGTAAGCTCACATAACAAACTTATAGATACAATATTCAGGCCTTGAGCCTCTTTTTTATGTTACTAGAAACTACTTTGCTTTTTCACATTTTAGGTTTCAGGTACTACATTGTTGTGACAGGGACATTGGGGATACTGGCTATATGGAGCTGCAGTATGGCTGCAAGTTGAATGCTACAGTCAAGTGAGTTAATTTTTGCTTTAAGATTTGGACATTTCAGCTATTGTCCTTTGTTTTTTTGTTCTTGAAGTGATACTATTTGTAGGGATGCTGAGTTGGTAATTGTTTACAATACCTATAAATTATCACCAATTGGTGTTCTTATATTGTGCTGGAACTTCTTTTCAAAACTTCATTGAGTTATCACTGTTTAGATTGAAAAGATTAATGGGGCATTGGACCATATACTGACGCCAATGCAGGCAGGGCACTAGAGCTGCATACCTTTTAAAAACAATTGCTTCTGTTTTCATTTTGTTTCCCGTTACTAGGAGCATGACTGTAGCTGCATACTTTAGAATTTTATATTGCATTCAAGGTGTTTGTAAGATTGCCCATACGAGAAGTTTGATTTCCAGTGAGAGTTTATCACAATCCTTTTTGGTTTTGATGCCTATAGCTAGGCTTACCCCAATTAGTTGAGGCACATATCCATCAGTTAAAAACCAATTTCTTACATAATAGTTTTGTACTACTTTTAGCTACAACCATGATATGGAAGGTTATAAGATCTTTGATGGATGTCTAAGACCAAATATAATTTGTTTTTAATTCACATTTACTTCGCCCATATGTTCTGATCATAACTCCTCCGAGATATGTGTTCAAGTCTTTTTTTTCGTTCCCAGTTACTTCGCCCATATGTTCAAAGCATAACTCCTTCGAGATCTGTGTTCAAGTCTTTTGATCTGCAATATAGATTGAATGATGTGTGACATAATCTGATTGTGGGTGTGTTGTTAATTATGGCTTTGCAGCTTCTTAAGAGGTAACAACTGTGGAGAAAAGAAGGTGGACTCTCAATAACTGACATCGAAAAGCCTCTCGAAAGGTGGACTCTCAATGACTTTGGCAAGGGAAAAGAGGGTCAGTGATCTTGACTTCTTCTATTTTATGTGTTAGATATGCAAAGTTTCAAGGTTGGACCTTTTTCTCATTTGAGTATGTGCTACTTTGTCATGTATCGGTTGGTACATGTTACTTATCTCCTGAAATTAATTTTCCTGAAAAAATTGTTTGCTAGCTCCTTAGAAATCCTAACGAAAATTGTGATATTTGAACTCTCTTACTATTTAAGGTGTTCAACGTGACTGTGCAATTGTATTTGTGTTAATTTCAGCCGATGGGCAAATTAATCTATTTCATTTTGAACAGAGCAATCACATTTGGCACTAAGGTGCTGTCCAAGAGCCAAGGGATTGCTAGGGAGTCATATTGGGTGAATGTAGGAAAGCCACAATAATATCATATTGTGGGATCTGAGGTATCTATTACGATCATCTCAGGCGATGGGACCAGAATTTTTCTAGATGTTCATATCTCAGGTGGCGGGTCCATTTTTATTTTTGGTCATTCATGTCTGAGGCGGCGGGACCGTTTTTTTACTTTGTTGTTGTTTGTCTGTGTCTGGCCCATTTGTAATTCTGGATAGTTGCAAACTCGCTATTACGTTGTGTTGTGGTTTTAAGCACGTGGAATTCCTACGAATATGCTTGGTTTTTTTTTTTTTTTGCGTAGTTGGGTTCGTTGGGTTCGTTGGGCAAGGGTTGATATATTGCATGTGAGTCCAATGTCTATTTGTGTGTGCGATCGTTTGAGCCGTGGCTTTAGGAACGGGCATGAACCTAATTTAAGGAAACAAATCTTCCCGTATAATTCAACTTCGGTTTTCGTAATTCATTTTAGATATATTCAAAATGCATTGCGCCGTGCCTTCAGGCACGGGCATTCGCTAGTATATATATATAAAAGATCCTTGTCATGGAAAATAATCTTAATTTCTTACGTATTTAGGTTAACTCTATCTAGCCGAGTTTCCAAATTTTCCAACTAGCTAGTTTGGTTCATTTATCAGCCCGTCCGAATAGATTTCCGATTTAGGTTCCCATAAAAAGAGTAAAAAAAATCAGCACCAACTAAAAGGGATCTGGATCTTCTATGAGGATTCTTCCCTATGAGGATCGTGTGAGGATTTTCATAGGATCCGGGCCGTCCATCTCGGCAATCAATATATGGTTCAGATATATTTTTTATTTTTGACCGGTAATGGTTAATTTTTACCGGACAAAAATAACAGACATATCCGGATTATTAATTGCCAAGATGAGCGATCTGGATGAAAACCCTCACACGATCTCAAAGAAGATCCGGATCCAACTAAAAGGGCGTGTCCCTGTGTAAGCCCAAGTTGGCAAATTTGAGCACCTAAGTAACTGGACCCAACTGTGATACCAACCCATGAGGAAGATTGGGCCATGGGTCCAAAGTATTGTACTACCTAATGACGGCCCAGTTAATCATCTCTTAAAACTTAACTTAACTTATCCAAGATTGGGCCAGAGTTCTTAAGTGAATAGACTGCCATGGACTTAACTCTTCCTTCGCGTCTAATCTCATCAACATTGTAGTAGGCCTAATAATAAGCTCGTCAAGGTTCAATGGATCATTTGCCCAAAAGGCTGAGCGCTTGCACCGAACCTTATGCGTTGCAGCGTTGGACTAACTCAAGGGAGCCCCTATCCGAATAGTTGGGCCGGGTCGAAGAAAGTCCGGTCTTAGTCAATAGAATCCGCTTGCCTACCGAAGAATCGTTCGGTCACGTGGCACTCTGTGCGTCGATCATGCATGACTTCACTCCAACAAACGGTCAGTGCATGTACCTAGCATTAGCTTTCTTGGAGTCTAATTAAGTCAAAGTCACTCTTTTATGGAGCACAATTTCACAGCCTAAAGAGGCGTGCCGTCTATTCGCCTAAGAACTCTGTACTTTTTCTTTGAGAAATAACTTACGTTACTATCAGAGTGCCTTCCGGGTCGTCACCGACCGGTCAGGTACTAACTGTAGTTCCTTGCCTTGCAGATCTAGGGAAGTAGGGATTAGCTCCGTTCCAAATTCGAACCAGAGACCTGAAGGCGAAGCCGAAAATTCTGACACCAACCAGTCACAAACATATGCCTTTTCAAAAGAACTTTTCACATACGTAATAAACTTGACAGATCGACGACAAGAAAGCCCAACAACAAAAATTATATTGATGCGGTTGGAGTTGAAGTCAACATAAATTGTAAAAGACAACTGTCTTTTTTTCCAAATTTTGTTCTCTGGCAACCAGCTCACCGGAAACATGGGTTTGACACCCCCATGATTATCGGGTGGTTTTGTTAGTTGTTACACAATTGTTTTGTGCGTGTGTTTTTACACAAACATCTATGGTCGGCCACAAACTAAATTAACTATCTATCCTAAAAAGTTTCCCAAAAATTGCACACATTGGAGTAATCCAACTATCCCATCTCGTTGTACTCCTTGCGTTGCAAACGGAAGGTTTGAGTTTGAGTCTATAGAGAGACATCAAACCCTCTAGGTTAACTCACTAATTCCCCGCCAACCCGCCGCTGATGTATACTCTCTCCGTTCCAATTTTTTCATTATTTTTGGGCGTTTGTGTCATTTTTCAATTGATTATATTTTATAATCTAGTACAATGTTTTAAGTGATTTTTGAAAACTTTGTTTGATAGTACAAATCGAAAGCTATTAAACAAGATCTATATTTTGTATATAATAAGTATTACCAATTGACAAATACAACCAAATTAAAATCCAGTTAGGATGGAACAAGGGATTAAAAAATTTGATCACTTGAATATATTGAAAAGTTGTGGATACTTATAGGTATAGTATTTATCTTTATCATGCATTATGGGTCCTTTGTCACCCAAAAAATCTTGCCTGCTCCAAGCATTGCTTCATGTCACTTGACCTAATGAATAGAGCTTCAAGTAATAATGAGATTTAAACACCAATTCATGGCCTCTGAAAAACTTACCTAATTTGAAGGTGTTCTAACATGCTACATACACTACTTCCATAAATTAAAAATTAAAAAAATTAAAAATTAAAAAAATTGCTACACTATGGGTCCACCCATGGGCCCAAAAATCCAGCCCGGCCCGGCTCGAAAGAGGTTGCTGTAAAGGAAAAAGTTGGGCTCACGTTCATAGCCAGTTGGTTGGCAGATTTTCCTTGAGAAGGTCCATCTTCCACATTTGAAGGAAGATGCATGCGATACATGGAAATTAGATAGTTGCAGGTCATTTAATTTGGCCCATTCATTATTTAATACAGAAACTAATTAATGATGAAATTAAAGAGCTTGCAAACCCTTCAGAAACTGAGTTGGAGGTAGGGACCCAATAGAGGTGGGACCATTTGCGTATTTACTTTACTAGTATTAGAAAATTATGCATAATTACTTAAGCAATAATCATGGAACTCGTGTACAACTAACACTACAAAAAAAAAAAAAAAAGTGTCCACAAAGGCACATCAGGCTACCGTCAGAACCGGGTGGCCACCCAAGTCCATGTTGGTAATCCGATTCTAATAATTGTCCAACAGAATACATCCTATGAATAGTTAGTTAAGCAATAATCATGGAACTCATGTACAACTACTACAAAAAAAAGTGTCCACCAAGGCACATCAGGCTGCTGTTTGAATCGGGTGGCCACTCGAGCCCATGTTGGTAATCTGATTCTAGTAATTGTTCAGCAGAACACATCCTAGTAAAAAACTATGCTAGTATAGGTAGTCCATAGCTACATGATGTAATCCGCTAAATGTAAAGTAAATATTGCATGATTTGGCTTCAAAATCAAACTCGTCTTCCATTTTAAGTTACTTGATTTTCTGATCGAGTTGTGTATCTAATGAACAATCATCTAAGTCGATCGTTTATTACAAATTAACAACTTAAATTCGCTGATGTGCATGAGCTTACCATGAACTTAACGGAGTCTCGATGTAACCAGTTGTACCGTGCATTTTTGCTCGCTGCAAGTACCCACGAGTGCGTAAATTGCATACACACATAACACGTACGAGTGCGTAAATTGCATACACACATAACAATATATGTCTTAATCTAGACTAGTTGGTTAATGGTAGATTTGAAGGGAGACCGACTTCTCAACTAACAAATCTGTAGCCAACACTTGCGGGATTCTCCCTTGTCAACAAACCCATTGAGAGTGTTTCAAATTTCCAATCAAGCATAATGTGGCTTGTTTGGCAAGCGAGCAGTTATGAGATAAAATTTTTGGGCCTTCCCCCTACTAGTCTACTCTTTGAAGCAAAGGGGGAAGTCACTTTTAATTACTTTGTGAGTTTAGTTAGTTAAGTTAGGTACAGAACACCAAATTGATTGGTACAGCGTAACCCAGTTGTTGGGCTTTGTCCTTGTTTTTTTTGTTATTCTTGTCCCTTGTTCTCGGTACGGTTAATTGTACGCGACGCGGTTGCCACACCGCCAATAAACGTTTATCATCACGTGGTTATAGTATATTCCCGACCGGTGCAACCCGTGTCATTACGTAAGCCGCATAATACATGTGCGGATGCAGTAACGGGAGCAATAAATCGTCTTTCGTAAAACATTGCATGCTAGTATTAAAATTAGAGAGTGGGCGGTTACTTAGTATCCCCAACCATATTTAATGCAATAATTAGTAATATCTCTTAAACTATACTCTCTTTATTTTTACTCAAACTTAAAATTTTTTCTCAAAATCTCTCCTCATCGTTGACTCGTAATTAGTCAAGGTGCGCAAAAACTGACCCGGACAACTGAGTTATTAAAAACTTCGTTATGTGCGCTTGAAGAATGTGGTCCCATTAATTTAGTTAAATTAGAGCATCCGTAATGGATTTGTTAACTAGTTTGTTAATTGTGTGTGTTAAGACTTAACAAACAAAATTATATTTTTTGTGTCACAATGCTTGTGTGCTAGAGTGTGCTAAATGTAGTAGTGTGTTAGCATGGTTATCAAGTTTAGCAAAGAATTTAACAAACAATAAGTGGATCGTATTCCTATAAATTCAAACTTCAACCATAAAACATAAATGCTTACAGTATTTTCTTTAAAAAGTTAACACACTCTTAACTAACTCATTGAGGTACTCATATATATACCACTTCTAAGTTAACACACACTTGTGGGACCTATTTTTTATCCTAACACGTATCTTTAACAAACATTTTGATACACAAATATAACACACCAATTGCGGATGCTCTTAGGCACATGGTCTAAAATCTTGAGTAGGTAGGTGCCTAACAATGGTGTGAATGGAGAACTGGGTAATTTGGTTTTAACTCCTAAATGGAGAACTGGGTACGTAATTTGGTTTTAACCCCTAATTTAACATGTTTTCGCGAGACTCATTCCCTTAATCATGGGACTCGTGTTAATTAATTTTTGCTGTTAGAGAATTCTCGAGTCACCACGTGACGATACGGTATATTTTTGGCAAATTTGGTATCTATATACTTAAATAGTATTACAGTGAGTATTTTAGTGAGAAGCCCCCCTACGTTTTCCACGTGGCACCTCCTTACACTTTCGATACAATTTTCAATGAAGAACACTTAATTTCCGACGTACCCAAAAAAATAAAATGAAGAACACTCCCTCCCTCCCTCCTTTTTATCTTCTACTCCTTCTAAAACACAAAGAAGGAATACTTATCAATTACTCTCCCCACTTCAAGGGTATTTCAAATTTTAAAAGGAATCATAAATTATCTCTCCACTTCTTTTTTCGATAATTGCATATCCGGACCAACTTACATGCCTCGACTAATTTCGAGACTCTAATTAAAGTTAATGACTGGGTAACCCCTTCAATGAAAAATATCTCTCTCTCTCTCTATCCGTGTAAAAGAACCAAAAGGGATTGGGCCAAAATGGGGGAATCAAAAATGTGTCGGAGGGAAAGGTCTATTATCACGAGGTTTAAAACTAATGATACACTGAGAGCTAGTTCCAAAACACCTTTCTTAAAAAATACGGAGTAAGTACTTATTTTACATTTTTAAATTTAAAAATAATGTAAATGAAAAATAATTTTCCTATTTTTTTGTGTGCATTGTTCAAAAGATTTAAATGAGATCTTTCAAACAAGATCTATATTGCATATTTTTTAATTTTGCAAACTCATTATTTTTTAGCTTGAAATTGCTTTATTAAAAAATATAAGTACTTATTTTGCGTCCTGGAACACCTTATTTGTAAATTAGGAGCACTCCAATCTTAGGAGCACTCCAATCTTATTTGTAAATTAGTATATATATATATTATATGTTCATTTTATAACACAAATACCTTTGCTAGCTCAGTAGAAAGTTGATTTTAGTCCATGTGAAGTGTCCGAGTTCAAGTCTCTTGGTTAGCTTTATCTTTTGAAATATTTTTTTCCCAAAAATAATGCTATTTTAACTACCGGGTTTCTAAACCAAGTCAAGTAGAATTCAAGCCAATCATTTTAGCTGTTGGTGAAAAAGTAATTAACATGTATTATAAAGTCTAAAGTAGTAATATAAAGAAACATTTCTATCATTGTTATTTAATTCTAAAAATATATAAGGCACCACTCTACAATTTAGCCTTAGACATCCATATTTCTTGGGCCGGCCCTGGGAGTCTCGGAATCATCTTTAACCAAAATACAGGAAAATGAAAAAAGAGAAAAAGCCGTCGAATAAAACGTCCTAAGAGCAAGTACACCAGCTCCTTTAAAATAGCTTAATAGTTATTTTACCTCACAAAAAGGGGCAAAAACAGTCCACAGCAGAGGAGCTAAACCCTGATCCATTTTCCCTCCATCTACAGTTGTAAGCTAAAAATAGCTTACAACTATTCACAAGCAATTCATTTTTTTATTGTTTCCTCTCTCTCTCTCTCTCTCTCTCTCTCTCTCTCTCTCTCTCTCTCTCTCTCTCTTTCTCTCTCTCTCACTTTATTAATATTTTAATAAAAAATAGGTAAAATAGATTGTATTGGTGTAGTGTTGAGAGAAATATGAGTAGGTAAAATAAAAAAAATGCACTGTTCACGAAGCATTTTACCTTTTCATTGGTGTACTTGCTCTAAACGTCCTTTCCGCCATATGCAAATTTAGATGCAAAAATGATCTCCACCCAAAGTTGGAGCCCATCACTGCCCCAGCCTGTCGCTACATAATTTGTTATACTTTTCATGTTTTTGAAAATTTGGTTTCGAGAAATGATTTTAGCATTCCAAAAATTGATAGAGGGGTTTCAAAATAATGTCATTTTGTGTATCAATGCAATTCAGTTTGCGAGCCCCTCCACCAATTTTTAAAGTGCAAAAATCACAATCCTTTCGTATAATAGAACTAATTGAGATTCTGCAGTGCAGCCCGTACTGTAATGGCTGAATCAGCCGTTCATTTTGATGTTGACAGTTCGTATTTAATCCGAGCTACCCATTGTTCGGATTATAAGAGAATTATATATTTTCATTAAAAACTATACCCACTATGGAGTGTAGCTTTTTTTTTTTTGTTTTTTTTTTTGTTGGGTAATTAAGTAGAGTGTAGCTTAATTTTGTACTACTAGAATATATACAACATGTAATATTATTATTCTTGTTGTCACTATAATCGAATAAGAAGTAGTAGTAACAAAAACCACCTACAGTTGTATCCGTTATATCCATTGTACAGATTGATACATCTCATATTCTCTTCTTCTTCTTTTTCTTTTTTGTTCTGCTGATATTCTTTCCTACCGAAAGTTTATTTTAGAGTAATTTAAGGCTCCGTTTCGCTGAGATTCTTACTCTATTTTTTGAGTACTTATTTTCCGTTTTAGGATATAAGTCATTCTCTCACCTTTAATCTAAAAAATAAATACTTATTTATTTTAATTACTGGAAAACATCCTGAGTTTACGGAGTGATTCATCACCTCCTACCTAACTACCACATAGTAAATTGCATGCAATGAAATGAATGAAACACTGGAGTATTAAATTGCAATAAATTCGAATTGTCATGATATATAGGGAAAAAAAAAAAAGAGGGCTAAAAGAAATTGTAGCAAATACTTTAATAAATTCTTCTTTCTCCCTCTTTTCACTGGCGCTGGGTAGTCGATAGGTTTGATACCATTTGTAGAGTGCGGACCTGCGTGAACAGTGGGGTCCACATGGATCGATGTCGTGTTTTATTTTTTGATAATTTATGTCCAGATCAGATAGCGGCACAGCAATCATGACCGGACAAACTTTCCAGTAACTCTAGGATTTGAAACGTTGGACTTCCGTGAAATTCAAAAATGGGACATCATAGAAGACAGCAACCACTTACTCCCTCCGTCCCATTTTTATTGTTCATTTTCGTTTTCCGTGCCGTTCTTTCAACGCTTATATCTCCCAATCTACAATGTTTTTCATAATTTTAAAAATTTTGTATTATAGATCTAATCGAGACCTATCAAACAAGATCCATATTGCATATTTTTGGAGATTCATATTGGAAGATATAAGCGTTGAAAGAACGGCACAAAAAACAAAAATGGACAATGAAAATGGGACGGAGGGAGTATTAATTTCTCATACTTACTTGGTCAAGGCTAGTAAGATTGTGTGTGTATTGTGTCGTTAAAAATGGTGCAATGCACTCTCATATTTCGTTCATATAAACGGTTTGTATTTGAATTTCTTAACATTGAAGTTAGTAAGATTTGAACCTCTGTGAAATATTGAGTGCATGTCTTATCTAACAAATGCCTAACGAGTAAGGTGCTTATTGTAGCTTCTTCTTCTTCTTCTTTTCTTTCTGTTGTTGTGAGGATAATATTGTTTCGTATATTACATGATGTAGATGGTAGTATCTGATGAAGTAGCTTAAGGGGAGGAGTACCACCTTAAGCATTCCAAGGCTACTAATCAGTATTTTTGTAAATAACTAACTGAGGAATTTGGCTTTGGGTCTACTTGGGTTCGATTCGAAACGGTTCAACGGTCAGGACACATAGTGTGCCGTGTGTTTTTTTAGCCATTTTTGGCCATTTAGGGTTCCGAAAGGCCCAATTTGTTGTTTTAGAAAATAATCTTTTTGCTTATAACTTTTGAAATGAAAATCCAACAACGTTCGTTCTTGTTAGAGAAGTCTTATTTTTTCTTATGTTTTCAGAATATGTAATAATTTTGGAACTTCCGAATATTTTTTCTTTTCCTAGTAGGATTAGGATTTGCTTTGTATTTAAGGAGTTGTAAGCCTTAGGGCTGCTCAATTTTTAATTATTATTGATTAATAATTTGTCTAAAGAGAATTTCTTTATATCTATCCCGTTTGTGATTGTCCTTGTTGCGCATTTGTTCTTTCAATTCATAGTTCTGACTTCCATTAGTATCACTCTTTGTTATGTAATCTTTTTAAATATCAAGGGCTCCAGCTCTCGATCATCATACTGCACCCTTGTTTTCAATTCTCGATACAGCGGATTTAGAGACGCCTTTCATCACACTCGCGCACGCGCACGAAAGCGGGGGGAATATGGGAATACGAAAAAGCTACAGGGACCGACGGATCCATAGGGAAATTGTACCGATGGCCGTCTCCGGCCACTGGACGGGCGATCCGAGCTGTCCAAAAATTCTAAAAAAAAAACGAGGGAGCCTACGCGGGAATCAACTGTATCCGATGTGTGTAGAGTGTTTGATCCAAACACCTTATTTTTCGTTTATACACACACACACACACATATATATATATATATATACACAAAAATAGAGTGTTTGGAACACTCTACAAATATCGGTTGCTATTGATTCCCGAGTTGGCCTTCTCATATTTTTTAAAAAATTTTGAACAATTCGAATCGACTGTCCGATGGCCGAAAATGCCCTGACATGGCCGTTGGTATGATTTTTCTGGACAGTCAGTCCCTATAGCAGGACTCATGGGAATACGCGCGGTGAGGAAGGAGTTGTCGTGTCAATAAATACGTGGGGGAGGCTTGTCTTCGAAACGTGGGTTGTAGTAAGTAGTAGTACTAGGGTTGCAGTAGGAAGCACCCCAGCCTGGTAGTATCTGCGTGTCAGGGGGACCACGTTCTCCTCTTTCCTTTTTGCTCTCTTTCTGCAACTACTCTCCCTCCTACGGTACCTTATACCGGCGCCAGCGGCTCACCGACCACCCTCATCACTCTCTCTCTCTCTCTCTTCATTTAGTATCTGATTCTTCATGAAATTCTTCACTTTTTGGTTCAAAATGGAACATATCATTGTGACCTCCGTAAAAAAGTATTGTCTTGATACGCGACACCATTGTATGTAATGAATAATTTTTTTTTGATCCCCTATGTAATGAATATTCACTCATGAAATTCTTCAAATGAAAATAAATTTGCTTCTCTCTCTCTCTCTCAGGAGTTTAGGCCCCGTTTGATAAAGTTCTTAGGAGATGGGATTGGATTACTAAGCCGAAGGTATTAACAATACTGTGTTTGGTTTTCAAAATTAGTTCGGATTCGTAGTCCGTTGGGGTATTAGCAATACCCCGTGGAACTTGGTATTCATAGTCCGAACCCAACCCCTTCTCATTACCGATCCCTTCTCATTACCAATTTTTTCTATCAATCCAATCCCATCATCTAATCCCATCTCAAACAAACATGATATTAATAATCCCATCATCTAATCTCATTCCAAACAAACATACTCATTATCAATTCCTTCTCATTACCAATTCCATCTCCTTATGAATCCCAATCCTAATCTCATCTCCTTACAAATCCCATCCATCTATCACTATTATCAAACGGGGACTTAGATATTTAGTTAAGTAAATTGAATTTGAAAAACAAAGTTAAACTAAACATTTACATGGACTCTACAACTATATATGTATAAGTCTCATATATAAGTTTTTAAAAGCTCTAGGTCGGCCAACTACGTGTCCCAGAGGCTTTGAATAATTTCTCACCAATTTTGGGCGGATTCAAAAAAAGGCTCTTAATGGTTGAATTTTTCTGTGAAATGATAAGAGTAAGCTAAGAGTAAAAACTAAAATAAATTAAAATAAGTAACCATATTAAGAACAAATTGTTTCTCATACGCTCAAATAAGAATAAAAATTGTAAAATCAGACATTTTCCCATCTTCGTATCCGAAAATACCATAGAAAGTTACTCAACTGTAAATTTTTATACGGGAAAAATCTTACGGACACAACTGGCTATTCACACAATATTCAGACTCAAATGCGTCCGAAATTGTTCAATATGTGTGGATTCCACGTTTATCACTTTCCCTTTGTCGAACGATTTCAGATACACATCATGTGTTTGAATCTGTGCACGGACGTCTGTATCCGTAGCGTTGCTCCATCTCGATCGCATATCATCATTTTAGTACTCCTTCCGTCCCTTTTTTAAAGGCCATTATTCTATTTTGGGCTGTCCCTTAATAAGTGTCCATTTTGTAAAGTTAGTGGGTAAAAGTTGGTACATTTTTCATTTTGCCCATAAAAGTAGATTCCATTTTCAAAAGTTAGCGAGTAAAAATGTAATGATGATGTATCCATAGAGGGTAAGTAGGGAAAATTGAGGTAAAAATTGCTGTTTTCTTAATAAGTTAGAATTACAAAGCGGGACACTTAAAAAGGGACGAAGGGAATATTAGTTTCGACCTAGACAGAGGACACTGAGGATGCGATTGTGCCCAACGAACAAGGCCCTAAAATTTTATTGAAAATCGTGCCCAAAAAATTTGGAACCCCATCAAACAAGGGCCAAATGACCCTTGGTACCTCCCAAGAGGCATTTCAAGCAAAACGTCAAAAATAAAACATAGTATTCATAAATACTGTAGTCTGTAGGAGAGGGGTGCTATTTTATTGGGTGTCACGTGTTCGGTGCCATGCTGGGGCCATAACGTAAAAAATGGTAAAGGCTCACCCACGATCGTGTCCCACCGCTCGTCACGTGCGTCGGTGGGATTTCCAAAACCGGCCACGTCGATGTATCAGACCCTTTGACCATTGACTGTGACCCTGAGGTCAATTAGAAACAAAAGTGCATCTTCATTTACTATAAAAGTTTATTTTTTAATAATCGAATGTTCGGATTAATTTACGCGCATGATAATTAATTTTGGAACTCTAAATTTAATGATCAGATAAATCCCCCGGTGATCATTTACTTAAGTTAGCTCTAGAATATTCCTGTTTTACATGATTGTGGGACCCTTTGGTGTTCTGTTCGCTAGCATTCGCAGGGCGAAATTGTGTGGGGCCTCCAAAAAAATACATAAAAATACTCATAAATTTTCAAATATTTTTCATAATGTCCTGAAAAAAATCAGCACAATCGCATATCGTTAGGTATGTTTTCTGAATTCATAGGGCTCAATTGCTTAGTTTCGTTCTTACGAATTCAGAAGACATATATACCGATATGCGCTTGGACTGACTTTCTACAAATTTTCATTAAGAAATTATTTTAAAATTTATAAATATTTTTTAAAATATTTTTTAGAAATCCGAAATGAGCTTCATATGGAACGGTGGAAAAGATGGGTGACCGTATGTAGCACCTCTGAAAAAAGTAGTCCGTAGTAGGATCCTACGGAGCAACTGTGAAGAGATGAACAGGATCCACGTGGGCACGGAACTTTGTGTTGGATCCGGCATGAGTATAATTTCTTTTTTTCTTTTTCGTTTTGGAAGAAAGAAAATGTTGGTCAATAGAAAAAAATATTACAGTAGTATAGTAATTTTTCATTCCCGCCACTTTCTCTTCTAAAAAAAAAAAAAAAAGTAAATACTAATAAATTTATCTTCCCGCCACATTAGTTTGATAGTACTAATATAGTAGTAATAATTACAACTGACTTTCATAAATGAAATATATAAAACAAACAGATCAACTTGTTAGTCAAGTTGGACCTCAATCTATGTGCTCTTCTAGCTTTAAGTTGTTTTACTGTATAATCCAAGGTTTGAAACTTAGGGTCTGTTTGGAACCCATGGAAAGGAAAGGAAAGGAAAGGAAAATAAAAAATTTTTCCTTTCCATTGTTTGGTTGGAAGAGAAAGTGTAAAGAAAATAAAGATTTTAAGGGTAATAAACAGTACATTTTCCCTCCCATTTTCCTCTCATTTTCCTCCCACTTTATTTTCTTTTCCTTTCCTTTCTTTTCTTCAAGTTCCAAACAGAGCCTTAAGCCATTTATTTTTTCCTAAGGTGTCAGTTTCGGAACCTATCAAGTGATATACTCTTCTGAGTTAAGTTCGACTCGATTCCCGTAATTGGATAGTAGAATTGAGTCATCAAGATTAGTTGAAGTGCGCATACGGTTGGCCTAGCTAGACACTTGATATATTATGTGAGGCCCCAAGTCAAGTCCCACGTCAGTGGATATGGTACAGTTGATGTAATATAACCAAACGCGTCGAGCTATTTTATAACTCGAGATTATCTTTTTGAACCACGTAGTTAGGTAAAGGGTTAATAGGTTAGCTGTCGCGGGTCGTTATAGGTGGTATCGGAACACATCCTTGGTCTACATGATGGGAGCCACCTCTAAAATTTGGTACAAACCTTACGATGTGTTGTACAGAACTAAGTGTCACACTATGACCAACAAGAGAAGGTTGATGGACAAATGCAACGAGGACGATGCATCTTAATTGTGGGGGAGATTGTGAGGCCCCAAGTCAAGTCCCACATCGGTGGACAAGGCACAACTGATGTAACAAATAACGAAACGCATTGAGCTACTGTTTAACTCGAGGCTAAACTTTTGAGCCACGTAGTTAGACAAAGGGTCAGCACGCAGGTCATTTGGCGCGGATCATTACGAGCCTGAGTTTCCAAAACAGGTACGTCGTTTTTTATTATCAAATCCTTGTTACCACAACACTTAGTGGTATGTCTAAAGTGATTGGCGTGATTCTTTGAATATAAAATACACCACTACCAGAGCATAGGTTAAAGTTAACAATATAGTAGCACATAGAGTTCCTCATTTTTGGTAGCTAGCCTTTGTTGCTTTATGCACTCCTCCATTTATCCCAAAAGAAGGACCAGAAGCCTATCAAAAAATTAAAAAAAGAAAGAACCAGAAGTAAACGTGTTCATCGTCAAAAACCAAAAAGACAACTTGTCTCATAGTGGAGAGATACGTATATGGATATATATAACAGATAATATACGAGACTCTTATACTCCGATGAAGGCGATAGGAATCACGTCTCTACGGGTTTGGATATGTACAATTCAGTTATCTAACAATATTACGATGAAGATCGCGTCCAATGATCTTATTTTGAATACCACGTATGTTGTTCTTTATATGTGCTTTTGTGGAAAGAGCTCCACCTGATCATCATATGTGATTACGGTAACATTGGTCTTTAGTTATTATAGATCAGTATCAGTTGTTCGGATTTTTATTTTACTTACATTCGTAACAGAATAAATTAATCAATAAATATTGGATTAATGTATTTTAGGTTATGATGTGACACCTGTTACATTAATTAGTTAACTTTAAAAGCTTTAATCAAAGCGAGGTAAGACATAGGCGGCTACCCCCTCATTTTATTTTGTGATATCGGTAACTTGGTAAATCTCAGCCCCTGTATATGGGGTCGGTTCTAGAGACAATACATTTGACAATACTTTTGATAATACATTTTTCGGAGCCCCATGCGAATAAACGGAGTCGTTCAATTTGTTTAAAACATGTTTTTAAGGGTTCTCGTGAAAATCAACTCATCTGGATATCGGCAAGACCTTGATCGGCTCATTTAATTTTATCCTGTCAAATAATTGAGCCGATTAAGCCCTTACCAATATCCAAATGCGTTAATTTCTTTCAGGACCCCTTAAAAATATATTTTAAATACATTGAGCGGCTCTGATCATTTGTTTGAGGAGGTCCCATGCGGGGTTTCAAAAAATGTAATGTTAAAAGTATTGTCAAATGTATTGTCTGTAGAACCGACTCATATATATGCTTAACATAATCAGAAAAAATAATTAAAATGAACCGTAAAATTCAATTTGTAATAATGTAGTTCAATTGGGTTTAGCTAATAATACTTGTTTTATTTTTTCCTCTTAATAATAGTTTAACGCATTAAAGTTTTCTTCAAGTATTGAGTCGAGGGAATCCGAAGAATATTTTCACAAGCGAGGGAGGGCAGTGGAATTTCAGAAACCACCAGAAAGAATATTTGCTAATTGCGTGCTTTTTCCTTGATACAGAATACCAAATTTATTTTTAGACGACCACCCTCGTAAGAATTTGTCGAGTCGCCATGCCAATGAGTCAATTCGTTTGGGGGTTTTGAGAGTAATGAATAGAGAGATAGATACAAAAAATTTATTGTAAATTGTGCTCAAAAATTTTGAGACCCCCAAACGAACGGAAAGGGGATGCTGCCAAGCACCCCCTGCAAAGCGGGTGCAAATCGGCCGCTTTGCACCGCTTTGTAGGGATGACGCTTGGTAACATCCCCAGTCACCAAACGATTTAACAAGGCATATTTTCTGCGATCCGAGTCGGAGCGTAATCCATCTACTACAGTATAATTGAAGGAAGGGCAGTACAGGTTGTGGCAGTAATACCGAGAGACGTAAGCCATGATCCATGATTGGTGCACTTTATTGCCAAAGAGTGGGTTCAGGTTAATCATGATTCATGTCCACAAGAAGAAGCTGATACGGATACCACTCCCCTGAACCTGAATCATCTCAAGTTGGTGGTGAATGAGTCCCATGGAAATGGGAAGCAACAACGCACATATGTGGGTCAAATGGTGCACAGACAAATTCCGGGACTTTTGTAATTGTGTCTTGTTTTGGACATTCAAGGAGTAATTTTGCGTATTTTTGACACATTAATTTTGTCGTTTGGGATGAACCCTTTTCCCACGTTGTTTGATGCCAATGCTGGGCATGTCTTTGCTAAGAATGGTAAGGTGGGAAGAAGTGCCGTTTGCATAGATTTCGCACCTCCCCAACATTTTCCTGTGGTGGAAGACAACCAATTTCACACCTTCATCCAATGGAGAATTAAATGCAATCTTTTTTTTTTTTGTTAACTCGCGGCGTTCGGATTAGTTTGTACGTGCCTCGATCGTCGAATTGTTGTAGCGTGACCAATATATCCGCCGGCGAGAGCCTGATTAGACGTAAGCTTCCGCGACCTGATTTTATGATTTGGCGAGACTTGTACGTGTTTCGGTAAATAAACATTCGAATATTGTCATTGCATCCCTCTTTATGAGGAGGCACCCCTTGCCCTGAAGTTACAGATCTATTTTGCCCTTGCCCTGAAGTTACAGATCCATTTTGCAGAGTTCCTTAAAATCTTGTCTCGCATCTGTAGGCATTTTCTACCTGATCACCTGTGGTGTATTTTGGTTAAAAAGTGTCTCTCTGAACCAATAAAAAATGTGATGAAGTATGTGAAAGTGTTCTAAACATTTTGGTCATATGATCCTTAATCATCGCCCAGTGGCCATATTGGTAGCAGGCTTGTGAGACATAGCGAAGGTGACAATGGACCGTTTCTTAATTTCACGACCATCGGCATGGAAGGGGGAAGTTGCAATGCAGCTCCTACGTACCCTCACGATGAAGTGCTGTCTCTTCGAGACCAACCCTAATCTTGAACAACGGACCTTATAGATGTTCAATTTGTGTACCCAAAGTTACAGTTCTAGCAAATCACCACGATTAATCTGTGTCGACGTTCATATCTTTTGTATCGGGAAATTCATGAAACTTGTTACAACAATGATGATCGATTAAAAATAAATACTATCACTATGTCAAATAAATCTCCCCATAGTAATGTTTGGCACCAAGAGAGTGGCTTACCGCTTACCCTGGAGACAAAGAAGTTAATGTAACCAAAGCATAAAATACAATCTAAACTAGAACAGGTTTTGCACCTTAGATTTTATTCGATGGTGTCAATTAGGTGGACTGTGGACTTTTGTTGCCCTTCATGGGGCTTTTGGACTTTGTAGGAGATGGGGTTCCGGGGGAGGTGCTTACGTTTGGGTATTTGTGAGCTGGAGAGGTGCAATTGGTCGATGATTAGCGGAAGAAAATTGAGAGAAATCTTGTGAGGTGAGGGAAGGAGCAAGAGGTATAGAAGGAACAAAGACAGCGTGTCCCTTTTGTTCTTCGCGGGGGTGTCTAGCTTTTTCCGGATTCGAATGGGTGAGATCACCTTCTCTCTGGGGAAGAATGTTCTCCTTCCTCAGAATCAATGCTCATGCCCTTTCTTTCCGGAATAAGTCAGCCATCTCTCATCATTGGGAATGTCAGGGGTATTTACAGGGCACTTGGGCATGGGTCAAGCCCAGGGCGGCGTTCCTATCAGATCCCAACACGTGTCCCCTCTATACCTCTAGGCCTTGGAGAAACTCGTCCTCCCGCGGAAGCTTTTCTTCGCGGGAGGGCTCGAATTTCCGTGGTGCTACCTCCATCCCAAGCCACCAAACCACAAGAAACTCCCCAATTCCCGCAAGAGTAAGATCGCGACCCGCGGCGATCGTGTCTTCCCCGCGGAGTCCCTTCTGGACCTTGCCTCTAGGCCCGGATGGGACCTCGAGGGCTCTTCAATATAGCTTCCTTGGACTTATTAGCATCCAGCAATCCGCGGGATCTTTCCATGGTCTCCCGCTGCTGAGGTCACTTTGGGGTACATCGGTTCTCCCGCAGGACCAGGTGGGGTCCTGCGGCGACTTTCTCTCCTGCAGACATTTTCCGCGGGCGCATTCTTTTATTTGAAAACATTGAAAACCCAACAACTCGTGGGGCTTTATTGCAGTCCTCCGCTGTTAAGTGCATTTTGGTCTTTCCGCAGGACCAGTGGGGGTCCCGTGACAGTTTACCCTTCCGCGGGGGTCACCCTTCCCCTGTACACGAGTCTTTTTCCCATTGGGTAGTCAACTATTCTTCTTCGAATGAAGTTTTGACGAAGGCCTCCCTTCCGCGCAGGCCCTGTTGCCACGTATCCGCGGGCAATTGAAGGGTCAAATGGTCTCCCTTGGTTGTAGGTTAATAATTTTGACCGCACCTACAGATTTCATGTTACGCCAATTCGAACTATCTCATTCTTTTCAATTACGACAAATCCCTACTTATTTTCTATTAGAAATTGGCCACTTGATACGCCCTGCCCAGTAGCAAAATCAGGTAAACGTAAATCCATCTTTTTCGAGCACTTTAAAATCATGGATTTTATTGGGCAAAGAATATAATATAAGTATTACTGTACCTTATTCTTCACGAGCAAAATATGCTAAAAAGTTTTCTTTAAGGTTTATTTCATGAAAATGAGAGAGCACTGACAACTCTCCCTCAAATGATATTATTGCTTTTGATACCATGTCTTGTAAAGCAGTAAAGATCTGTACACATTGCTCCTCAACAAAAAAAAAAAAATCGTACTTTTTTAAAAAAAATGATAATGTCAAAATTATTTTTTATTGGTGTCAAAATTGTAGTACGTAAAATTCTTGTACGTTGTGCATGGTACGAGATTTTTTAAGCACTACAGTTTTAACACAAACAAAAACAGTATTGGCATTAGCAACACCCTTTTAAAAACACATAATTAAACGTAACATTTGATATGATCACTACTACAAATGCGTTTCTTAAGAATATCTACCAATGCATAAAATATTATAGATTAAGTAATCCAATAGAGGTTGAGAAACTATTTTCGTGCAACTGTGCAATTTTGAAAATCTCTAAAAGTTGTGAAGCTGAAAAATTTAAAGTCATTTCCAACATGATCCCAAAGTATTTCGGATTCTGCCTTTTCATATACAAATTTCAATGTCATTTTAAAGATCTATAGTTTGATTGACAGGAGTTTTAGCAACACCCCAAAAAACACTTTTGACAAAACCAGAATCAAATTTGCAGCCAGAGCTTACTCATGTAATTTTTTAAAATGCTATGCACTCTCACTCTCAATCCTCGAATTGCGCTAACACATCTTGATCTAACGGATTTTAATAGTTTGGGATGTGTTTCAAAGGGATTCGGGGATCCCGTAGGGCGGGCTGCCCTACAGGTTATAGGGCAGCCGATCCGGCCGTCCATTTTGGCAATAGACGGTCCAGATCAATAGGAGCTCGGATGACTGCGTCGAAATGGACGGCCGGAGTCAGGATTTCTAATAAATTAGTTTCAAAGACACTTTCATACTTATTCCTGCACGCGAGTTATGTGACTTAGTAGAGTCTCATGTGAACACAAGACTAAAATTGTTTATCAAATGATGGCGGTAAAGACCCCAAAACAAGTGAGGCATGGGGCACTAGTACAAAGTTGGAGTAGTGGGTGCCCTAGCAAATTGCCCTAAAATTGGGGATGGACAGAGAAGAGAGATTGAGCAGTAGAAGAAGGGCAGGGGGACCATGTGCTGGTAACATGAGAGCGGCACCTACCGTAAGACACGCGTGTGTGAGGGCGCACCCAATCTTGACTTAGGGCAACAAGTATGCCCCTTGCCTAAACCCATGTGGGGGCACTAAAACCCACATCATTAGTAAAATGTTACCAACAGGGTCCAGCTTCTCTCCGGTCCAATTAGTACGGATCAAACGGAACCGTCCATAGTTGGTAGATTCTGTGGTCCGAATTTTTCCCTACATTTTTAAGGGCAAGAATACGTTCTTATCGGTAAAGTGTAAAAGTACATCTAAATCGTTGATTGTAGCAAATGAACGGTACTGATTAGAACTGTCTCATCCATTGAAACAAAATAGAATGCTCTTCTAGCTAAGTTGGTGTAAATGCTCTTACTAGTACGGGTACGATTCCTCTCCAATCCAACTAGTATGGACCGAACGGAACCGTCCATTGGTAGATTCTGTGGTTCGGATTTCCTCATATGCTTTTACAGGTAAAAATACATTCTTACCGGTAAAAAGTAAAAGTACATCCAAATCGTTGATTGCAGAAAATGAATGGTACCAATTAGGACTGTCTCCTTCAGTCCAAAAGACGGAACGGAGAGGATCTATTCCCTACTAGTAGTAGTATTTATTACCAGGGATATGTGTTAGACGAATACTGTATCAATTAATGGGGAGATTTTGGCGGCTGATTTTTTTTCCCGTGACTGGGTCGGTCATTGGATAGGACGAGCGTGAGAAGTTACGGAGGATCTCTAGTGGATCTTTTTCGGAGCTTATTTCGAAATGTTTATTCTTTTGGAGCTCGTCTAAAACGTTGAGCCAGCCGGCCAAAATCATGTTAATCGAATGTTAATTGATATGCTAGTTTTGGAACATATCGACTCACTAAACCGGACTTCATAAGATAAGCGTGTTATGATCGTGTGTTGATCGATATTCAGTAAATTTAAATTTTTGTCACGATTGAAGTTCTGGACAAGTTTTACGGAATAAAAGTTTTTCGATCATCAAAATGGGTTCGAAAAAGGCCCATAAAGTGCCGCAACACGACGGTCGAGACCCATTTTGGGACTGCAGGGAATCTGAAGTCAAAAGAGTGAATGGGAGAATTATTTTATAAAGAAAGTAGTGTATTTTGCATTGGTAAAATTGTGTGTAGGTATTGATTTCAGAACTTATTCCTTATTAAAAAGTCTTTGCGATTTACGTACCCAAGAAGAAAGAAATTTGAAAGTCTCAAATCTGTATCTTCACATGTCTTTCCTCGCACCATCTCTCAAGTAAGAAACAAAACGGAGAAAAGAAGGAAATTTCCTTTTCATTCTCGAGTTCCGAACAGAATTTTTTTTTTTTTTTTTGGTAATACGTAATCTGGAACCGATCCCGTCAACGCAACCTTAGATTGCAGGGGCGTGTTGTAAAACAGAACCCTCTCCTACAACTATTCACACAAACTTCTGCTTTCGGGAGGATGATAAAGGATTAATTTTTGCTTCTAGCGAGGGTCGATCTAGAGACTTTTATTTTTTGGTACTTATCTTTGCCTTCTTTTTCTAAGTGAGATGAGCTTCTGGGGATATTCAATGCCACCTTCCACTACTATTTCACACAAAATGATAAAGGATTTTGCTTCTAGTGGGAGTTGAACTATAGACTCGTGTTTATAAGGCGCCGGAATCGGGGATCCTATAGTGTGAGGGTGAACTACAGAGATGTAATGCACAATCTGAGCAGTCCAAAAGCATTTTCAATGGTCTGTGTTTGCTAAAAGTATCCTATAGCAAATCTAGATAATACATGTATGATACGTTTAGCAAATCTGGACCATTAATTGTAAAGATGGACGACTCGAATCTAAGGCGCTTGCCTTTGCCTTCCTTTCCGCTTGAGATGAGCTTTTTGGGTTATTCGAAACAGACCTTATGCCAACCTGAGGGTAGATTTGTACTTATAATTGATACAATGAACAGAGCACATTCCAAATAGGGGAAGACTCAGACTAGGTTCAAAGCTGATATGGGCTACACATGGTCACTCTATTTCTTTCGTTTGGCAGATATCTCATTCTTTGCAACAAATGCAAACCTAAATTGACATTGAAACAAAAATCATGTTACTTTCCTTCGAGAAACAAAATCAGTTCATGAACCAAACTAGTCCCTTTTTCGACATAGCATCCATCGGACTCTGGAATTCCAAGCTCTGTTCGTGAATTGAAGCATTCCCATTTTTGCACCTTATTATAGAGCCCAAAAAAACCAAAAAGCAGGGTAACTAGATGTGACTGATCACTCCACATTCATTGGTATTTGGAAAAAAGTTTTCATTTCTAGAGTAAGCTTACACTTTAAAGTATCACAGCCTTTGTCTTGACTCTAGAATGTGAGTACCAAAGAATTCGAATTGAACGGCATGGCATTGATACTTTTTGTGGTAAATAAACCTTTTTGTTTTGTTTTGGTTAGAACCATGCATCTTAGTTAAAACATAGTAAAGAAAGCAACATGCAATTCAATGGTTTTTTTTTTTTTAGGATGTCAAAAAAAAAAAAAAAATCAATGGCTTTGTTGGGTATGTGGCTTAAATTGGTGCAAGTGTTACCGTTTGTTGTTTGGTACTTAGCTCTTCGCAAATCCTAAAGGGTGACGTGATGGGTATCGTGCTGCTCACTTATTACGCTTGACGTCTCGAATTGTGTTTTAGCATTACTACAATTGAACTTCCTTCACAGGGTTTATACACGATCATAGCAAAAGAATTGCAAGAAAGTTAACTCATTTTGAAGTTGAGCTACGAATGAAGATTCGATGCGTATTGCGCGTCTTGTCTAACCATTGATACACAACACTACGCCTTGAAACTTAGTTTTCTCCTTATGCCATCTATTTCTCCATTCTTTGACAACAAATTAATCGTATACATCATTACCAAAAATATGCAAGTCCATTGTTGGAGTGAGTTAAAAAAAAAATTTTGGTACCCTTTAGGCCATGATTGGTAGGGGTCAATGGAAGGAGAATTGTGAATCTAGCCCGATAAACATCTGCCCCTCTTCATATTCAGTATTTGTGAGCCGGATATGAAGGGAGATAAGAAATTTGAAGGATATTTATATGTGTCCCCTCCCGGATAAGATTTTTAGTTCTATGCAAATTATATCTCCCTCCATATTTGCCTTCAAAATTACAACATTGCGTTCATTAATTGGTTACAAAATCGTCATTATCATTTACGAAAATGTCATTATTAATTCATCCATATGCCTTGCCGAAACAAACCCTATATAACAAATTACCACTTACATATAATCCCACTACCAAATAGACTGTTAAAGAGCATAATAACCAATTAAGCTGAATCAGAAACTTGATACCAATCAAACTTAAGGGGTCAAGGTGTATATTATATAAACAACATTTCGAGGGGTCAAGGTGTGAACCGAATTTGAAGTTGGTGCCACATATTAGTTTTTTTTTTTTTTTTTTTCTTGATTATAAAAACAAAAAACCAAAATCATAGGAGCATAAAACAATGTGTACACAACAACGTGGAAGACTTTAAAAAGACCATTGGAGGCACCTAAAAAGGGTTTGAAAATTACGTTCCCATGTCTTCTAGTCAAAGTGTGTTTCTATGTCAAGATATTGGAATAATTAACAATGTCCTGTGTGTAAAATATCAGCGGATGATTACATAAAAGACTCTTCTCGAGAAGAGACCTTAGTGTAGGAATTGAAAAAGGAAAATGACGACCAACGACGTGTTTTGATAATTAATATCTGTCAAGTACAAGTTACGAACATTTGTTTATGCTAAAAATGTCTTTAGCGGGTATTAATTATCAAATCATGTCCTGGGACGTCATTTTCCCAATTGAAAATCGTCTTGTGCTGGGGGTGTGCACTGAAGGGTGTAGTGCGGCATCTGAGCTGTCTATTCGACAATCAATGATCCAAATTATATCTCGGCTTTTGCAAATCCAAGTCGTCCATTGCCAATATGAGATATATATCATTGATTCTATTGCCGAGATGAGATTTGTACTACTGTTTGCCCCAGATGAATGGCTAAGATGCCACGATACATCCTGTAGTGCACCCAAATCATGTGTTTGAAATTGCACGGGAGCAGAGATACATCCGCTTTTTTTGGTACCGAAAACTTTTTGGTCTCGGAATTTACCTCACTTTTTAGTTTTTTACAGCTTTGGTCTAGGCATTTACCTCACTTTTTACAGCTAAGTTGATCTAATAAATATTGCAGTACAATTGGACAATTTAATGACAACCGTTACAGCGACGCATTGACCGTTTAGAACCGTAATCTCTCTCTCTCTCTCTCTCTGTCCCTCCAAAAACTCTGGAAATAATTACCCTGGCTTTAACAACACGTGGTCCATCATTAACCCAGGTAAAATGATTTCACTGTCAGCGTACTCTAGCACAACCAACGCATTCCCGCCCCCCAACTACTAGGGCTGTTGCTAACCTGCGCCTGGTAGTTCATAACCACCCCACCCTCGCTCCCTCCCTCTCTTCGCTGCTGGGGACTTTTCTTTTTAAGTACCCAGGTCTGAATCTCCAAAGAGTAACCGAAATTAGAAAGGAAGGAGAGAGAGAGAGAGAGAGAGAGAGAGAGAGAGAGAGAGAGAGAGAAAACAACAATTCATTCGCACTTGAATATATATAGAAGGCAGAGCAGAGTTAGATATAGGGACAGAGAAGAGGAGGGTGAAGAGAGTTATATTGGCAGTGCATATTTGGAATTTGTGATACACAAGGAAGTAATATACTCGCACATAATTCTTATTCACTTTCTGTTGGGGGAGAGATCAGGAGGACTGAGGAGAATCTGAGATCTCGACACTTTTTGCGTTGTATTTTTCCGCTGTTATAAGGCTCTGCTTTTCGGGCGAAAGTTTCACGAATCACGAATCCGCAAGACCTATGATGGGTACGCGCACATTCCTTGTAAATTGCTCTCTCGTTTACTGTCATGGGTTGTTTTTGGGTTCTGGGTATGCCGTATAAGTGTCTGATTTGAGGGGTTAAATTTGTTTTTCCTGTTAACCTTTTGCTAATTGGCTGGTGGGATTTTGGTTTCTGGGTATTCCCTGGAAGTGGTGATTGGGTGATTCGAGGGGTTAAATTTTTTGTTGTTTGTTAGGTTCTTGTTGATTGGCTGTTGGGTCTCGGAGTGATGCTGGTTAAGGTGGGATTACTGTCCTAAGTGGTCTATTGTGTGTTACAACGGTTTTTGTGGTTTAGTATTTTCGGGATTTGGTCTCACTTTGGGTTGAATCTTGTTAATTTTGTGGTCTGTAGTGTGTTGTTAATTGGCTGTTGTCTCCGTAACCTCTGCTTTTGTTTCTGGTCTTGGTTCTCTCTCTCTCTCTCTCTCTCTTAGCTTGATGGATCTGAAAGGAGGCCGAAGGATTGACAGTGTTCGACTTTATCTTACATCGATCATCTAAACCACCCAACTATTTTCTAGAAGTTACTCCACCTATTACTAATCTAACATCTACCGGACAGCATTCCCAAAATTTTCAAAAACCTTGGTATTAACCAAATAACTTTCAAATATTTGTAACATTTCAAGACTTTGCATTCTGAAATTTTCGTAATTGAAATCGTGGACCCTAGACATGGACCCAGAGTACCCAACCAGCCTGACTCCACATGTACAGAGAGGGCCACACCTTTTATTGCGGTATAGTATTAGGCTTCTTAATTAGCCTGCTTGGTATATGGTTATTCCAAATCATCCTTTCCATGTTTCATGATTGTTCGGTTCATTTTGTTTATATTCTCCTTAGATTCTTAGTTAATATTGCTCCCCTTTACATCATACCTTATTGCTTAATCTCTTTCTTTATATACTCATTTCGGATTCTTAGTTCCTTCCTTGACACTCCTAGTTTTAGTATCATAAGTCGCTGCTACCGGTGGTTCTGCATATCTTTTGGTTGGTTGGTATTTTGTTCCTTCTTCATCTTAGCTTTTACTGTGTTTTGTGTTCTCAGAGGCCACTATGAGCTTTTCACAAGGCATAAATGATGAATATGAGAAGTTTATCAGAAGAATGAACCCACCCAGGTACCTATTTTCTTTCCCCATCTTCTTACAAAACTAATGTAAATGTCACTTGCTCATAAATGTATTCCTCTTATCTTGTCAGAGTTGTGATTGATAACGAGTACTGCAAAAATGCAACTGTTATACAGGTATGTGTCTCTTTTGTCCTTTTGTGTTTGGTGCTTCGAATTGCCTCCATGTTTTTTGTTTCTTAATGTGTGAGCTTCTTGGTTCATCTTCAACTCTGTCGTGCAGGTGGACAGTGCTAACGAACATGGAATACTTTTGGAAGTTGTTCAAGTCCTTACTGATCTTAACCTTATCATTACTAAAGCTTATATTTCTTCTGATGGAGGCTGGTTCATGGATGGTGACCTTTCCCCCCTTATCCTCTGTAGTCCTGTTCTTTTTTTTTTAACGTTGGGGTAAATTCTTTGAGTAACTTGTCCAAGTTGTTTTTTTCCAGTCTTTAATGTCACTGACCAAAATGGGAACAAGATTACAGACGAAGGGGTTCTGGATTATATCAGAAAGGTGAGTTGGGCTTGGTAATGTTTGCCTCTCCTCTGTGTTTGAAATTCTCCGTTTTCAAATCATATTCGATGTTTTAAACTAGAATTGTAGTTTTCAAGAATCTAAAGGCGGCTCCAGATATTGCAAGAAAACAAAGAACGAGAAAAAAAGTTTCACAAACGGTCGACCGAACTTCTTGGAAAGAATTCTGGCTAAAAATTAGTTCCGAAAACATCAACCAGTCAGGTTACTAATTTCTTTGTTTCATGTGCAGTCACTAGGGCCAGATGCGTGTTTCACATCTTCTGTGAGAAGATCTGTCGGGGTAAAACAGTCAATGGACCACACCTCCATTGAACTAATAGGAAGTGACAGACCAGGACTCCTATCTGAAGTTTCAGCTGTTCTTACCCACCTCAAATGCAATGTGGTAAACGGTGAGGTGTGGACCCACAACACTCGCGCTGCAGCCGTGATGCAAGTGACTGATGAGGAAACTGGGGGAGCAATCACTGACCCAGAGAGACTATCAATGATCAAGAAACTGTTGTGCAATGTACTCAAGGGGAGCAACAAATCGAGGGAAGCTAAGACCGTGGTGTCTCATGGAGGCACTCACACTGAAAGGAGGCTACACCAGATGATGTTTGCTGACAGAGACTATGAGAGATCAAGTGATGATGCCTTGGGGGAATCACAAAAGCCGGATGTTAATGTTGTGAATTGGCATGATAGGGATTATTCAGTAGTTACTATCCAGTCTAAGGATAGGCCAAAGCTTCTTTTTGATGCCGTTTGCACTTTGACAGATATGCAGTATGTGGTTTTTCACGGGCATGTTGATGCTGAGGGACCTGAAGCTTATCAGGTATTCGATTTTCCTAGTCTGTACATACGTTTAGGTGGTGTCCACGGGGAATTCTGGTAGAAATTTATTTTGTTTTTGGCCTAAATATAGAGGCTGAACTAATGGATGTTTCTGTGGTGTTTGTAGGAATATTGTATCAGGCATGTTGATGGCTCTCCTGTGAAATCAGATGCGGAAAGACAAAGGTTGGTTCACTGTCTTGAAGCAGCCATTGAAAGAAGAGTATCTGAGGTAGTGAAATCATCCCATATAGACTCTTTGTGTTATGTTTTACCCAGAATTTATTCATTTCCATTACCCTGCTAAATGGTTTGTTAAGTATATTAATCATGCTTAATTAGGGCCACAACTAATACTTGAATTAAGTTGATAAATTTCTCTAAGTTGCTTTTGTTTCAGAAAAAAAGTATTGTCAATAAGGTGGTCAATGGTCATTTGGATTGTTCATGTTAAATGGTTTCTTTACTCATGTTTTGCTTAGGTTATGCTTGGCAATATAGCTCCATCCTTCTGTCTCATTGTATGTTTAGTAAGATGAGTTTCTTTGATTATGTTAGAGATGGATTCTCAACTAGTTATAGACCTGAATATTCGAAGACTTGCTTTGTTTTTTTGGCAGACTAGCAATATTAAAACAGAAGGTCACGGTTTCTCTTTCGGTTGTTCATTTGTTTGTTTGTTTTTTCCATCCACCAGGGGTTGAAGCTAGAATTATGCACTACTGACAGAGTTGGGCTGCTATCTGATGTCACGCGCATATTCCGCGAGAACAGCCTAAACGTCACCAGAGCAGAAGTGACAACGAGATCAGGCAAGGCGGTAAACACATTCTACGTTTGCGATGCATCAGGATATCCGGTTGATTCCAAGATTATTGATTCCATCCGTCAAGCAATTGGCCAAACCATACTCCAAGTGAAGAACAACCCCGAAGAGGCGAACCAAAATCCTCAAGAATCCCCGTCCAGGTTCCTCTTTGGCGGACTCTTCAAATCCAGATCTTTTTGCAATTTTGGACTGGTCAAGTCGTACTACTAGATGTTTTACCATTTCCCACAAGTGCCACCCCCTTGTACATGGAACTCCATCACTTAGCCAGCAAAAGGAAAGCCGTAGATTGAGTGAAGAGCTTGTAAATACGCCTATTTAGTGCTTAAAGTAGGCTTGTTATTCGTCTCGTGGATCCAATGCCGCGTTGGATCCAACGAAAATGGAGATCGGAGATTTGGATCGCGTTAGCACGAAATATTTGTACATAGTAACTTCTCTAGCTTCTAAATCTTGCTGCCTTAATTAGTGAAATCCTTGGTTTTTTTTCCCCCTTGGGGTTTTTTCTGTCTAGTCATAGCTATTCTTCGTTTTGTGTTCAACTTTCTAGCTTCTAAAATTCTTAGGCCTTCCCTTTGATTTAGTCATAGCTTTGATTTGGGTGGCTCCTGTTTTCGTCTTGGCGAGAAGACTGGGAAATTTCTGGTTTAAAATACAGTCTGTTGACTGCTTTCGGAATCTTTGTAAGATGATGACCCACATGAGAAAGTGTCAACTGGGAAATACTAGGTAGAGGAACTGGAGCCCATTTGGAAACATCATTTTCCAGAGAGGAAATTAACATGTCATCAATTTCAAATCTTGCAATTTTTTTTTCCTAAGTGGTTGAAGCTGCCACCAACCTTTGACCGTCCAATCCCCTTTCTGAGCCAGAGTTTTTTGGGGTTTGGCAAGGCGGCTTCCAAATCTTCAGTCATGAGGTTGATTATTAGTAGTATTATTATTGGGGTATTATGTTTTACCAAAAGATGAATGCATTTGAATGATGAACACTACCATCCGATGGAGACAGACACCAAATCATATTTCAGCTGAATATTTCTTCGATTGCGTAACAAGAAAAAACAAAGAGAGTACGGATAGGTGATACTCGATAAGAAACTGAGAAGCGTAAATCGGGTGCATGCTTGATATTTGACATTAAAATATTTGTTACATTTTCTCTTGCTCAAACCCACAACTTAGAACATCGGCATTGGCTTAACCATTTGTCCTTTTTTTTCTCCAATAGTTAGTTTTACCGAACCCATGCAGGATACCTACTAGCTAGCATACTGTTGATGACTTGAAAAAAATTACCACTCCCCATGATTGAGACCCCCTCCGGTTAATACCGAGAGGAGGAAAATGTTATTCTGGTTGTGGGTTTCATCATACATAGTGATTGAGTTAATATAGCAAACCTGAGGGTAGCTCAAGTGATAACAAGAATAAGTTATAAATTCAGACATTCTGAGTTTGAAATTCGGACACCTCTTGACAGTGATGTAGATCTATGCAAAAACGCTCCCTCAATAGAGAAAAATTATTCTCCTTCTCAGTCCAATTCAATAGAAAAATCATTCTTTTCAAAAAGAGTTTTCTTTGAAGTTTAGTTTGGAATGAATTCGGATGATTTTCGGGATTGAAAAAAACATCGAGTTCTATTTTGATAGATCGTTGAACTACTTCCGTCTATATGACGGGTGATTAAACTATGAAAATGTTGTAAATTTTTTGGTATTATGAATGATTAATTTAGAATACCGTAGTACTATTTTAAGTGGTAAGCATGTTAATTTTTTTAGGTGCCACCTCCGATTATGAATCCTAGCTTCGCCATTGCCTTTTGGGATCAGGCTGCAGAGAGACATCTCCTGTGAATCCCCTAGTCTTGACGTGGATGACATACCTTGAGGATGCTAGGGAGAAAAATAGTCGATGTGCGTGTAAATTGACCCAGAAACTCCTCGTCGAAAGAAAAAAAAGAAAAAAAAAGAGAGAGATCGAGAAAGAGTTGATATAGCAACCTAGACCTTGTAGTGGATGTACAATGTACCAATTGATTTTCCATTTCTCATTTGAAATGGTACACATCTTTGACACCAAAAAAGGAGTTTCACCCCAATGGGCAAAGGATTTGATCCATCTTTTTGGACCAAATTGCCTGAATGAAAGCAGAGTCCAGACAAGAGAGAATTCGGAAAGAGGAAAAGGGTGATGGCTGAAAGGGTCTTCTTTTTTAAGTATGACGAAAAATCCCCCACTCATCATGATGATCATATCCTCTTTGCAACTTGCAACTCCATTATTGTTGGTTTGGTTTGTTAGAAGGCGACGTGGGGTGCTGCCACGTGGCATCCCTTGCACAAGATGCCACGTCAAGAAAGAATGTCATGCTGACGCGAGCGAGTAATTATTGAACGTTCTCAGATTGCCATATGCGGCTTTGCCTACGTGGTACTCCCGATTATTGATGTGGCGACGAATTATCCAATTGGGACATTATCATTCTCTGTCGTTGGGTGATTGAGAGATAAACAGTGGCCTACGTTGAGTGGTGGCAATTTTTTATTTTTGTCACATGGTAACTCTGGGAGTACCGAATAATTGGCCGAAGAGAGTTATCTCGTATAGTAGTTGCACCAATGAAAGTGGAAATGCTGTTCGAACCAAGTTCTGAAGTGAGGGTTTTTTCAAACCTTTGAATGATTTCTTCATTCTGGTAATTAATGTATAATTTTTTTAAAGTCGAATCTCTGTTCGCAGTTTTTCACTATAATCTTGTCGTGACTTTTCTCACTCTACAGGGTCCCAAATCCGAGCAGAGGATCAATAAAATGCAGCGATAAAGAAATGGTATGCGTTTAGTGAAACTGTTTGGATGAGAAAAAAACCTAAATTGACATCATGTGTACTTAAGTGGAGACGCAGCCCTTGCCAAACCAGAATGGCAAGATTTCTGTAGCTGGCTCCAATTAATTTGGACAGGAGGCTCGGTTTGCTTTAGTTTGATTTAGTGGGTAAAACGATGTTTTACCTACTGCACAAAGTAAATAAGATCGAGGTTTTTTACCCATAATCTTTATTATGTTTTCGTCACGGTTTTAAATCCGTGTTCTATCGCGTGCGATCATCCGTTTGAGTCCGGCTCCCCTCCAATTCATAGAGAATTGGAGGATCCTCCAATTCCAATTCAATGGTTAAGATTACCTAGTAACTCAAGCTCCAAAGTTCATATGGTATTATACAGACACCCAATTACTCCCTAAATATTTCTCAATTACATAAGTGTTTCTCTCCCCATTTTTTTTAAACGGCGAAAAAAATTCATTAATCTTCGAAGTTTATAAAAAATTCATTAATTATTTTTGAACGGCGTCTTCTCTCCCCGTTAAACTTGCCTTTGAAAAAAAATTTATATAGCTCATGAGGATTTTTTCGACCGATATCATGAGGATTTTTTTACTAATACTATATCAATAATTTTTTTATTTCAGCATGGTTTTTTTTGCTGATATTATCTTATTATGTAGCTCATGAGATTTTTTTACTATTGATACTAGTGTATTTCCACTTGTGCTTCGCATTGTGTTGGGTGCTCATTGATGTAATTGTTCTTGTATGTAAAGAAAGTTGAAATTAAGATTTAGTTATGGAAATGAGAAAGAAATTCTACGAGTAAGTAATTGAACGTAAGATAATTTTTATAGAAGAAATGCAAAAGGAGTTCTTTGATTAACCCTGTGAATCTAATAATTCTTTGAACCTACACCAATTATTAAAGTTACGATATGAAATTTTACTAATGTTTGGAATTTGGTAAATTGGTGCATGGAATATGATAATTGAGGAATATTTGGGGAGTAATTGAATGCCCGTAGAATACCATATGAGCTTTGGGCCGGAGATACTAGGGTAATCCAAACCATTGCATTGGAATTAGAGGATCCTCCAATGCCCTATGGATTGAAGAGGAGCCGGACTCCGTTCGTTTCGCTCGGTAGTGTTTGATGCTGGCTATATGTTGTTTGGTGATCTATAAAAGCACACAACATAAAAAATCTGGCTGTCCTCAGCAGCTAATACAAAGGGGTTTCAGTAACTTCATGCAATCACATGGTGAAAAAAATGCATAGAAACATGCAGATTCCCCTGCCTGTTTTCTTGCACACATCCTACGTCGACGTTTTTCTCTCGAAATGATTTTCAATCACACAGCACGCGATTTCCGCGAATTTTCTTATAAATTGACGTGCATCGAACTGATGCGAACACAAATTTTATAAAACTTGGTCTAGTCAAGGGTCAATTATTTAAAACATGTAGTAGCACGCTTTTGAGAGTTGTCCTGTTGCCGATCAAAAAAAGAAAGTTGTCGTGTTAATTTTTGTTTAATGGAGAGCTGATCCACTCTGAAGGGGTTATTGTTGGCTGCATAGTCATTGCAAAATCATGTCTGCCTCCATTTAAATATTGTGGAGAAGTGATGGACTAGTCAGGGCACCCATTGTTTAGGACAGTTTAATTGGACAGAAAAATACTGCCAAATTGGGTTTCTCATTAATAAAAGATTGTGTCATGTGATTCTGAAGCTTTGCCACTGAAAGCTTAGTTTTTGGTTATAAAAATATGCATAGATTCCTTCCTCACATGAAGGATTAAGTCTCTTGTTCCAGAAAGAGTTACTTTCGCCCACATGAATGGTCTATCATGACCATGATCTACAACATATATATGATTTATTAACAAAATCCACCAATACCCATCCCAAGTTTGATTTGCACCCATAAATCAAGTTACCGCTCCATGCAGCACGGATACGGACACGAATTCGGCAGAGGATACGGACACGAGACATGGCGATTCTCAAGAAATAGGGGCTCGGACACGGTGGAGAACACGACGGCATTTTTTAAGTAGTTTTTTTTTTTAGCTGTGCAAACCATCATTGCAAGTGCTAATTGTTTAAGGGAGGTCTCCAATCGTTTTCCACCAATGGTGTACGCCTATGCACACACATATGTTTTAAATATACTTTTGGACCAATAATGTTGAAGTTATAAAGTGTTATATGAGGAAAAGTTTTTAAATTATGGAGAAAATCTGAAAATATCTTGTATGTTCCCATGTGTGCCCCAATATGTCCCATCTCAGAGAAATATTGAAGATATTATTGACACACTACGTGGCGTGTCCAATACGTGTTCTTGCGTGTCCAAGGAGTGTTGCGTGCCTCCGGAGTGTGCGACACGGATACGGCTACGGGCTATCCATGGAAGTGTTTGTGCTACGTGACGCGTCCAATGCGTGTCCCCGTGTCTCCCCAACATTTCGTGTGTGCCGAAGTGTCCGACACGGATATGTTTACGGGCTACCTATGGAAATGTAGGTGCTTCATAGCTTGCTCCTTCCGTACGTAATCGTAAGCAAAAGTTGGCTATTGGTGTTTAAAGGTGAGAGTGAAACTGTGAATGGGAAGAGTTGATGAGGCGGGTGAGAGAGTAAAGGGAGAGGTTTACAGATGGGTGGAGGCCAGCGCAAGATCCACAAGTATAACTTGTAACATGTACTTATGCATATAGCTGATTTGGATTCTCTCTCCAAAAGTGACTTTGCATTCTCTATAAAAGTAAGTTGCACTTAATTCACTGACTGATCTCTTTTTCTAAGAAGGGGTAAGAGGGTAATTCCACTTGACCGCTCACTTGGCAATTGCTGACATCCCAACTTCACTCGATGGCGAAACAATTCGGACATATTACTTTCACCATATCAATGAAACAATTTTTGGATTTGCCATGCATATGAGGTTGATCAACAGTTGGTGCCATGTCTCGGCAATTGCTAGTAAACGCCACCGATTTAAAGTTTCCCAAGAGAGACTTACAGTCTGTTTCATGCATGCGCGTGCGTGAGCGAAAGCGTCTTTCGAAAACATGTGTGGTAAAAAATCACGAGAGCGAAGATCGAGAACTTTAGAACAAGAACCAATTATGACCCTAGCGACAAATAATGTGATCCAGGTCTGTATTGGTTGTGAACGACGTGCCATGCTGTGAGGACAATCACTGCCCCACACAGGCTGGATCCTGTTCCCAGTCAAATATCATCACAGGATACATATACATACCTGTTTACATCTCAAGACCCCTCTTTGCCCCATTCTTTTGTTCGCATTTTCGAAGAGAGATCGATCAAGTACTTCAAGTGCTCACAATGGATGGATCCGATGATGATGATTTTCCCGGCTTCCAAACACGCATTGTTCCCAGTGAAGAAGAATTGGTCGCATCGAGAAGGCCTCTTAGCCGGTTGCAGAGGCGAGCCCCGCGTCCGCTTCAGTTGAAGAAGCCGCCCTCCTGTTCCGCGGAATCCAATAAGAAGAGTAAATCGAATTCAAGCTCGAGTTCGAACGGGTGCAGTTTGGATTCCTCCTCGTCAACATCAACATCAACATCTTCTTCTTCTTCTTCTTCTTCTTCATTTCCTTCTTATATTTACAACAGTAAAGGCCCCATTCCTCTTCTTTCTCCCCTCGTGTTGCCTTCTCTGCTTGAATCTGCTTGTATGAAAGAGGAGAGCACTGCAAAATCCCATTGAATTTTTACCAAGTTGTATTCGATGGAAAAATGTCGGAATTTTATTTCTTGTTAAATGAGAAACACCCCTGTACATTGCGGAGATTTGCTCCTTTGATTTCAGTATCGGAAAAGTTACCGGTTTTGCGATTCGATGCTTTTATTTATTTATTTATTTTTTGCTTTTATGGGTTCGAAGGCTTGATGTTGTTGATGTTCTTTAGCAGTAGATGCTATTGTTCTTGGTAAATTGGAAACTGTCGGAAGGATATTACAGAACACAAAATGCAATGCGTTCAAGATCAATACGATAGCTCGAACTCAATTCGATAACCTTATATTGTACAAAAGTAAGCCACTTGAGTATTGTTCAGTTGAAACACTCTTCTCGGGATTGCCTGACCAATTGTTAAACAAAACAAGTTCGAACATATTTCAAAACCCGTTGAGTCTTAACAAGTTTTAACAACGCGTTACTCGATTCGACTTGGTTATAGCCACGTTTGATAGGGTTTTATAAAACCTGTGAGTAGGAAGATCCATTCCTTGATACTGTTTTAATAAAGTAGGTGAGACTCTATATATATATAAAAAAATAGAGCTAAATAATATGAAGAGAAAGCTACAGAAAGCGGAATTGACTGAGATTATGCATTTAGCTTAACTTGCGGGGCTGTTTCAAAGCAGGACTCAGGGCTACTACAACGTTTGAGTGCAGGCCGGGGATGAGATTAAAAAGCCTACCTAATCAGACAAATATGTTTTCAAAACGCATTTATCTCGAGAAAAATATGTTTGGATCCAGTGTTGCAAATTTTTTGAAACCCATTTTCCTCAAGATAGATAAACGGGAAATGGAATCTTATGAAATGATATCGGACAAATATAGCTCCATTGGTTAGTCCGGTTGAATGACGTGTTTGTTTCCCACACTATTGATTATGGTTCAATTCTTGAGGTGAGGCCCAAGAAATTAATTTATTATGAATTCCCTTGTTCCGACGTTAATGACTTGCCTCGACCGGACCAGACAGGGTATTAATCGAGATGCACGTAGACTGATCCGGACACTTTTGACTGTCGAACCTAAAAAAATATGAGGAATATAAATATTGACTTGACTAATATTCTCGTTAATTGAACAGTCCCAATTTTCGGGATGGGCCTAAAAAGATTCATTAAATGGGTCGTAAAGAACCAGAGGATCCAATCCAATCCCTTGCCGATTCTACCTTGACTAATATTATCGTTAATTGAACAGTCCCAATTTTCGATATGGGCCTAAAAAGATTCATTAAATGGGTCGTAAAGAACCAGAGGATCCAATCCAATCCCTTGCCGATTCTACCTTCTAAAAACGCTTAGCCTGGCCCGGTGGCCCCAAAATAAATCGAAAGAAGAACTGAAGAACAGTGGTGCATATTGTAGAAAGTCTTTTTTCCTTTGATAACTCAAGCATCCAGGCCAGCCAGCATAGACGCACCTTGACTAATCTCGAGAGACCAATTTTACCGTTCATCTGCGGGTGTCTCAATTAGAGTGAGATCAAAGCTTGGTGTGCACTGACTTCAGATGAGTTGATAACACTAAGAGGTTTCTGACCTAAAACATTAAGATGGAGCAAACTCCTAAGAGCATCCGCAATGGGAATAATCAAAATCAATAATCAAAATGTGTCACGTCAGCATTTGATTATCCATTTAGTTCATAATCAAACTTAACAACATCTATCTCCACATTGGTTATTTTTGCATCCCTAACCAAAAAAATCTCAAAATACTCAATGCACCTATGTCCAATCGCAAATGAGTTTCAATCACGCATCCGATCACACTAAATTATTCGTCTCGATGAGACGATTCCAATGAGGGGTGTTTTTGAGTTATTGAGTTTCGAGTTTCCTTATTGGGTTTGGTTATTGAGTTTTGGTTATTGGTAAAAGTTGTTAAATTTGGTTATGGAATGAGTGGAATTTGATTATTTGCTAAAAGACTTGTAACTTTGCTTATTACAATGAGAGGTGTTTTTTGAGCATTATTGTTAAGTTTGCTTATTCACATCCATTTGATTATTACAATGCGGATGCTCTAAGCCTCATACTTTGTTTAGTTCATGTGGAAAAGAAAGGAAAATTAAAAAAAATTTCCTCATATTATTTGTTTTGAAGAAAGAAAGAGGAAAAAAAAAAAAATTCAAGGGGTATGTTTTGTAAACTTTTCCACTCATTTTCTATTCACTTTCTTTTCTTTTCTTTTTTCTCCACTTTCCTCGAGTTCCAAATGAGAGAGTAAAGGATAAGTTCTGCTAAGCTTTTTGGGCTTTTTGAGAGTTTTATTCTTATTAAAAAAAATTCGCATTTGTTAATTTTGCTCCAAATTTTTGTATATTATTGATTTGTTGCGTCGAGAGGAATAGAAAAAGTAAATTTTTTTTATTTTTACCCAAATATTTTTAAAAATATCCAAGATAAAGAAAAAGTCAATTTTTTTGGGGGGTTTTCTTGAATATTTTTAAAAATATTTAAGTGAAAATATTTTTTTCTACTTTTTGAATTTTTCTCATCAAAACGAATTAATAATTTACAAAAATTTAATGCAAAATTAACATATGCAATTTTTTTTTTAAATAAGAGCAAAACTCTCAATAAAGTCTAAAAATTTAGCAGAACAAAGTTAACAAACCCCCTTGAAACGGTGACGGACTCGACTACGTGACCGACCAATCGTAATCCACCACGACGAATCAAACTGCGTCCGTCGCGGTCCCTAAACTGCGTTCTCTAACGTTCTTCTTATTGTCACCAATCCACTCGTTCGTTTTACCTTGTACGGCATTTGGAACCAAAATTGAAATTCTCTTCCTCATCCTAAACCCGCCCGCGCACTTAAGAGCTCTCTCTCTCTAAAACCCTCTCTCTCCTCTCTATGTAATTCCCTCTCTGATCCGTTGTACCCACAAGGGGTTCGTCTATCGACAGGTAAGTAAACAGACACTTCTGTATTGTGGTTCTGATTTCTCAATTGCCGTTTTCTCTCAATCGTTGTTTGGTTTTTGTCGTTTCTGATTAGGGTTTAAATTACTGTTCTTGCAATTCAAAGGGCTTGTCCTCGTTGTCATTGAATTGGGTTGTAATGTTTTCGTGGATTTCAATTAGGGTCGTGAATTTGTTAGTGACTGTCGGAGAGACTTGTTTTCTTTTTCTTTTTGTATGGTAATGCAGGGTGTCCTGGCCACCTTGCGCGTCAACGCTCTTAAGAATCCTTAATGGTTTATATTCCCATAAATACCGTAGTTTATTGAAGACGTTAAATACAAATGAGATTTGTCCTCTAAATAGATTAACTTACCGGGAAAAAGAACTAACTTACCAAATCAAATTCCGTAGTTATAAGGTATTTAATACTATACGGTCTGGTCTGGTTCAGTTCTAACCGCGGTTCTTAAATTGATAACCAGTAACTGAACCAAAACTAATATGTGCATAGATTGAAAACTATGTGCATTTCTCCTATAAGTTTCAACTCCTGTTTTCAGGACCAATGAGAGGAAAAGGAAAATCAGTTCAGCATCCCCAATCTAGAACTTGTTCCAGAGGTAATACACTGAAAAGGTGCAAGAATATTGGGGAAGCTGATAATGTTGTCCTCATTGATGTCGATAGTGATACACTTGACAACATAAAGGTTATCAATGTACCCGATAGCTTAAAGAAGAAGGTACGAGGTTCAAGTGTAATCTGCATTGATGATGATGAAAGTTATCCTTCAGTTGGTGAAGATAATGGTAGTAAATTTTCTGACGATGCGTCCTCGAGCGGGCGAGTTTCCGCTGCTTTTAACCACAGTCAAAACTCCGTGGATCCAGTTGGTGATGAGTGTCAATTTGTTCAAGAAATTTTTTCTCCATTTAAGTTATCAAAGTGCAAAAGAACCTATTCAGGAAAAGCTTCTGGAAAGAATCGTTATGGTTTAGATTCTGAATCGGACAACAGTGGTTCATCCGATAATGATTTTCATGATTGTGAATTCATGGAAGGCTCTTTTGGAAAGCTTCGTGAGGATTGGGAAAAAGCCTATATGAAGAGGAAAAATGATCTCCGCGGTGGTATGTATGCTAGGTGTGATGAGGCTAGCAGTACTGGGCCCCAGAAAAATGTTGAAGTGGAAAACCCAATTGATGAACTCACAGAGGCCCAGGTGTCTTCTAGGTCAGGCACTGTCAGATGCGAGGAAGAAAGCCCATTTCCTTTTGCTCAAACTGTTGAGGGAATATCAGGGGGAGCTTTTGAAAGATCCAAGAAGACTCCTTCAGCAGATTTTGGTTTGAAATCAACTCATGATACCCAATTTTCTTATAGTAAGGGCAATAACCGGGAAGGAGGAGAGGGGGAAACTAACACACACAATGAGCATGGTGGTTCCATTCTCATCGATGAAGAAGATCAATGCTGTCAAGGACCTTCTTTAGGTTCTAGTCATGAACAGGGTAACGAACAAGTTAACCATAGTAAAATGTTTTCTCAACACGAAGAGAGAACATCAGCTACAAAACCTTCAAATCCTGAGCCAACTATTGACGTAAGTTTTGGCCATACAGAATCCAGTTTCAACTCTCACGTTCTTAATGGGGCAGAAGCCACAGGTAGTATGTATGGGGATAATGAGAAAATGGTATATAGGCAATCTTCATTTCAGAATATTGAAACCTGTCATGAAATGAGGGTTAATCATGGCGTTTCTTATTCTGACGTTGGAGCAATTCCTGAGGAAATTTTGTGTGAAGTTCCATCCTTAGGAAAGTCAGGGATTGAAAAAGAAAAGGGTGGCTGTCAAGACACTATGAAACAGGTCCCCAAGGAACCATCATTGTGTAGCATTTCTCGCAATGAAGTGCATACTGAACCTATCATGGGTTCAAGTTCAAGCATACGATTTGGTGAAATTTCTAGTCCTCAAGAAGAAGAAGAAAGGGATGTTCCATTTCATTCTCAAGATGGCAACGTTACGGATGCTTTTAGTAGTTTAATTAACGAAAGAGAAAAACTTAAGGAGACTGATGAATACAAACGAGCAGTGGAGGAAGAATGGGCATCCAGGCAACGAGAGTTACAACTTCAGGTATGAGGCCATGAGCTATATAAAGCTCCCTTGATTATATGATTAATATTGCATGGTGTACCACTTGCTCATGTAGATTGTACTGGCTGACTCCACGCTGTGTTGTTTAAAGTTCCTTGTTACATTTAACTTTCTAGTTATGAAAGCAAACTCTTACATACAAATTCCTTTCTTTTCGCAATTATTATATACTTCCATGAATTTAGAGGTTATTGCAGTCATGATTGCTTATAGATACTTAGTGCAGCGTTGAAGTTGGACCTGGAATTAATGCTGAAATTGTTGAATCTGTTGAGAACTTGAGAATATGAATGATAATGGTGCTCTCTCTCTAACTACTTAAAGCTTGTTTTTAGATGTGTTGGTAGCATACTATAGCCATTGTATCTGAGCCGTTGCTGCTATCCAATAATTGCTATACTTGCGTGTGTTTTTGGCCCACTTTCTGCCTCCCTCCTGTTGTTCATTTCTTATTCTACCAAGCTGGACAAGGATATGTACTATGCCTAGGATTGGAATTGGGTATAAGAGGGTCATAAAGGGAGACATGATCTCCACATGTTTTGTCTCATGTTCTAGTTCCCTTCCCCAAAATCACTGAAATGAATAAGCTCATGCAGATAGCGAATGTTGACTTCAGTTTAACATGGAATGTGCCATAACTTCTCACGCACCAAAACAGGCTGCCATGGCCTGTACACGACCACTATGAGCCCATATGACCCTGTACTTTGCAGATGTCGTTTGCCTGTGGGATTGGTCTAATTGCAGTATGATTGGATCCTAGTGAGACTGTTATGTGCTGACCATTATTTGGTGTTTCAGCCTCTTTTGAAACTTCGGGAAAGTATTTGGAGGTGGTACTGCATTACCTGCATGGCCAACCAAGATCACAATTAGAGGTAATGTTGCTTGGAGATATAGACTTAGACTAAAAGCTCATGCTATTGAAGACCTTGGTTCTGGCTAGGGCTGCTCACGGTTCGGTTCGGATTCCTAGGAATCTGAGGACCGATCCGCTAGTCACGGTTTTCACAAAATGAAATCGGTGTCCGCACCAAAAGTCCTACAGTCTGGTCCCAATACAATCTGTGACTTGCGGATCAATTACGGTTTTGTCCACGGATTTTAGCAAAAATAAAGCTCAAGCATATATCCTACACTAAAAGGGAAGAAGGTTACACTTAGAATTAAGTTTAACACCACTAGAAAGTACTTGTTACATAAACTACCAAACGCCTACTTCAAAAATCTGATTCAAAAGAGGCTAAACACTAGTAGATTGTATCATCCACGGACAAAATCCAAAAGGTACGGATTGGTTTGGTCCGGACCGGTTTCACGGTTCACTGGATTTTTTGAGCAGCCCTAGTTCTTGCTATAACAATGTTGACGCTTTTTTGCTAGGAATTGAAGTTATGGAACATGATAGGGGAGGGATAATTGACCAACCTTTGTGTTTAAGGTGGCCCACATTACCCTTAGTTGTTCATTTTATTGTATTGTATTGTTCTTACAAAGTAATTAAAGCACTATTGATTATGGCAATATGCTACAGTTTAAAGGTTCTAAATGGTAGGCTTTTGTAGATCTCTATAGATTTTCAAATTTCACTATTCCGTTTATTTTATAGAGTGAATAAAAAACACCCTTGTGATACGATTTTGTGGCACACTCTAAAGGAAAGTGTGGGGTTTTATGGGATCTTAGTTTCATTAGACATGTTTAATATTGGTTTTGTTGAAAATATCTCGGTAAGTCTTTGTTGAAATAATTGTTGTTTGAAACCTTGTCTCCATATTGCACCTCACTTTTGCCACGCAATATGCTGTGTTTGTTCATACATATGTATCCAAGAAAACTTGTAGTTATAATGTTATATATGTTTGCAGCCATGCCGCCATGGTTATTGCATCTTTTTTCCCCGTCTGGTATTTTGATTTCTCCTTCTTCCCATATTTTGTAGAAGTTGTACTGAATCATGCTTCAAAGTTCAAACCATAGATATCTGGTTAGGTTCGTTTAAAAGTGATGTAATGTCTCTGATCTTGAAGGCTGAAGAAGCACAAAAATTGCGGCAGCGGCGGAAGAGAATGAATGCTGAAAGCATGCGCTTGTTAGACATGGAGAGGAGACAAAAACAACGTGTTGAAGAAATGCGAGAGATTCAAAAGAAGGTTTGCACCATTCTTATGTTTTTCCCTATTAGCTTCTCCCCTCTTTTTGTCCAGTAGGTGGTTGGATGTATTATATAAAACTCATTGCAATTGCCCAGAGGGCATACAGTTTGGCTTCTCTCTCTCTCTCTCTCTCTCTCTCTCGTGAAAAAGAGAAGCTTAAAATTTAGCTGCATATGAGTATGCCTTTCAAGATTGATGTTGATTTTGGTTTAATGTGATTTTAGGATGAAGAGAATATGAACATGAAAGAACAACTTCGTGCTGAAGTTAGGAAGGAGCTTAACATATTGGAAAATAAATGTCCAGATATGGCTTCACTATTGCGCGGCCTAGGAATCCAATTGGGTGGTGGATTTAAGCCTCTGCCACATGAGGTGAGTTACATGAGTTTTTTTGCCATGCTTCAAGCCTTCAACTGTGATATAGTGCAACTAAGTGAACTATTGTAGACTGGTCTAAGTGATACATTTATATCATGGACTGATACATCTAGCTAGTCCCAGAAAATTAATTTTTTGCTTCCTATTCAACTTGAAATTTCCTTGATGTTCATCATGCCTAACTGAAGCTCAATAGTCAATGCATGTGTCAGTGTTACCAATCTCCATGAGCCCATGATTTGTTTGTTATGCTTTTTTTTTTTTTTAATTGAAATTGGTCTGCAGTTCCTTGTGCTGTTTTCTAGTGTAGTGTTCCGTGAAGTATTAGGACCCTTGTGCAAGGTTGATTGCATGGTGATGGAGTGGCCGTTAGTATGTGGTCATACGACAAGAGGCAGTAGCGTGTTGTACTTATTTTAAGAAACATCAGAAAATACTTCATTTTCTCTTTTGACAATCCCCATGTTACCAGTTGCGACTTGCGAGTTGTCTATCTATTACTAGCCTCCAAAAAAAATTTTAAAAAATAAAAAAATAAAAAATAACACCATTGCCTAAAAAAATTGTTCCTTTTTTTTCAGGTACAGTTTAGTTGGGATGGGAAAACTTATTTTGAGTTAACTGTTAATTAATTTTGAAGGGGTTCAAAATGAAAGTGAATTGGAGCAACCTTGATATGGTTATGTAAGTTGGATGTGTTCTTACATTTGTCCATGACTCCATATGAGAGGTATTACCTTACGCCACACTTTTTCCTGTGCAAATAGTTTTATCAGAATTGTACCCGTCACCTGAGTTTTGGAGTATAGTGTGAAATAGGACCGCATCAGCACAATTTAGTACCCATTGCCTAATTACTGACCCCCCAACATGTTACCTTAGCCCATCTTAATATCTCAGGGCATATAGTACTGAAGTCAGTCTTCCAAACGCTGTCTCTTAGGTCTTAATAGGGATGCGGCACGATCCTCTTGTAGTTTTTTTTTTTTTCCAGTGTAAAGAGCAAAAGGAGCTCATGTTATGATGTGCCTTTATAGTTCAGACAGATGTTCTTATGACCAATGGCCCTATTGCTGATGGTGGAACACATGTACCAATTTTGTGTGAACTGAAGGAGGTAGAGGTCAAACCCAAAGGCTGCTCCGACAACCTCAGCAGGGGCTCTGCGTGTTGATAAGGCACCTATTTATCTATTATCCATAGCCTCCTCCTTTCCCCTTCCCTCCTCTAATCAAGGGCATGTCCAGTCGTCTCCCACCCACCCAAGCAGTTGGACCAACGGGTTTTGCATTTCTTCATTGTCCTCAAACTCACTACATAATGAGCACCTCTTCTGATTTAGGTTGCAAAAATTAGGGCTTAAAGAATTATTGCTCATCTGCTCTCCTAGAGAAGATGTCTTGTTTTCTGGAACTCAGGTCTCCCTTAGAACAAGGACCTCAGTGACTTCAAGTATACCCAAAGAGAAGTAAAACCTATATAAATGGAAATATGGATGGGGTTGTAAACTGAAAAACCAAGAACTCACTTTTCTTGGTTTTTCTGTAACAGCTCGCTTAAGGATCAACTTTTTGTGGCATTATGTTGTTAGTTTGGAAATGGAAATAGAAATGTGTGGGAAACTTATGGGAAATGATGAAAGAATTTGGAAATGGAGGCAAAAAATTTGCTTGTGAAAACTAGAACCTATATAAATGCAGAGTTATTTGCTCTAATATCGAATAACTGAACGCTGAGGCCTGCAAATATGGACAGGGATCCTTTCATGTGATTCCTCACGCGAGGACAAATATGCATCTTAGTTATAGTTGTTTGAAAACCGTATGATACTTTCTTTTTGTTGTCTTCAAATAAGGGTTTAATCTTCGTTGTCGGATCCTTATTGTGTGTTGCAAGTTTTACAGGTTCGTGCAGCATACAAACGAGCTTTGCTAAGCTTTCACCCAGATAGAGCTTCTGGATCAGACATCCGCCAGCTGGTTGAAGCTGAGGAAAAATTTAAGCTTATTTCACGCATGAAGGACAAGTTATTGATGACCTATTAGTGATACTTGGAATGTTAGCTTGGTTTCAGCATTTCGGAAGGCTGAACCTCTGCGGTTATTAATCCTCCTCTCATTGTTTAGATTATCTCACAGAGAAGCCATCTCTTTTGCTTCCCTCGAAGGACAGTTCGTTCAGGAGACGAGTCATGATTGTACATACTACATAGGATCACTCTCGTACTGCAACCCTGCGGCCCTTTGACTAGTGCTGCTACTAAGGGTTTGTAATTTTGCACTCATTGTAGCTTGAGCAGTATTCAATCCCTAGGTCCTGTGGAACTCCCATGCTGTTGATTTCTTTCATTCCATTGTTTTTTTGGCATATGTAAAGTTTTGCATTCTGGGTTAATCTCGGGTCAATTGTAATAAGTGAATATAGAAAATTGAAGTGGTGAAGTGTTTGTACATCTCCTGAGGATAGTGCTTTTTGTTTTACCAGAGCATTGCTTGAAATCCTTTGATGTTACTTTTTGTAAGTCTGAGACAACCGCCAAGGAACATGGAAAGGCGATTGGGAGGAATTTGGCAAGTCATTTGACCTGTTTGGCCGCTACATTTTTTTATTTTTATTATTTTTTATTTTTTTCTCATTTTGCGTTGGCCATGTTTGAAGGCTGGGTGGTTTTAGAATCTACTGTGTGAAAATGCATTATGAAAAAAATACAATGTTCAAAAATCACTTCTAGATGAGCATTAAGCAGCCATGATTTTTAAATCCACATAGATTAGAAGAAAAGTGAAGAATACTCACGCGTAGGTAGGGAGATTTGAATCCTGACCTTCTTGTGAGATATAAGAGTTTTGGCCAACTGAGTTAGGTCTTGGCCAGTTGAGCTAGCTCTAGTTGGTTCATTTAAAGAGTTAGAATACCATAAACAACTGCAGCAGCACTCCATTCATCCAATTCAACAAAGGAGAACAACGGGTGAAAATAGGGGCATTCTACATTAATAGTCAAAAGCATTACGGTCATCAAACTCTACCTCATGGCAAGGACATTTCCATTGTTCCCATTGTTGACAAACCTCAAACCCCTTAAACAAATAGCAATGCCAATGAATTTGTTGGGATTCATGTCGCAATTGAATTGCTTGGAATAACCAAACCAAACCAAACCAAATCGAGCCTTATGTCTCAATTACTTGGGGTCAGCTACATGAATCATTTTCCATTGAGCTCTGTCAAGAGCCACTTGTTCACACAGACCTAATATACTCATATCTTTGCGCACCACATCATCTAATGTCAATTACGGTCTATATCTCCCCGTAGCATTGCTATCCAAAACTATTCTATCCGCCCTCTTAACTACCTCATCTTCTGGTCTACGGTAGATATGCCCAAACCACCTTAGCCTATTTTCCCTCAACTTCTCTTCTATGGGTGCTACACCTACCATCTCACGAACCGTTTCATTTCTAATCTTGTCTCGTTTAGTCTTATCACACATCCACCTCAACATTCTCATTTCTGCTACACTTATCTTGTTCACCTGTTGTTTCTTAATAGGCCAACATTCCGTCCCGTAAAGTATTGTTGGTCTGATGGCAATTTCATAAAATTTTTCCTTCAATTTTGTGGGTACCTTCTTGTCACACAATACACCCGTAGCGCTCCTCCACTTCAGCCACCCCACTTGTATCCTATAGGTCACATCATCGGCAATCTCCCTATCACTACTAATAATTGAACCTAAGTACTTAAAAGAATTACTCTTAGATATCTCATGGTCTTGGATCATCACTCTTTTTTCATGCGCACTGCTGGTGCCACCAAACATGCACACCATATACTCAGTTTTACTCCTACTTATTCGAAAATCCTTGGACTCTAATGCTTCCCTCCAAATTTCTAGTTTCGTATTAACACCTCTAACAGTTTCATCAACGAGAACAATGTCATCTGCAAATATCATACACCATGGGATATCCTCCTGAAAGTTTTTAGTTAATTCATCCACAACTAAGACAAAGAGGTGTGGGCTCAAGATTGACCCTTGATGCAATCCTACAGTGATTGAAAATTCACTCGTTTCCTCTATTGGTGATTGAATGGTAGTGACGACACCCTCATACATGTCTCTAATCACCTCGATATACCCTTTGGTCACATCTTTGCTCTCCAGGACCCACCATATGATGTCTTTAGGCTCCAAATCATAAGCCTTTTCTAAATCTATGAAAACCATATGGAGATCCTTCTTCTTTGCTCTGTATTTTTTTACCATTCTCCTTAATAGGTAGATAGCTTCCATGGTTGATCTTCCAGGCATAAACCCAAACTGTTTCTCTGACACCGTAGTCACCATCCCCATACGATGCTCAATAACTCTTTCCCATAATTTTATCGTATGACTCATCAATTTAATACCTCTATAGTTATTGCAGTTTTGAATATCCCCTTTATTCTTATAGATAGGTACTACTGTGCTCCTTCTCTATTCGTCGGGCATCTTCCTAGTCATAATAATCTTGTTAAACAACTTTGTCAATCAAGTCGCCCCCAGGTCACCTAGACTTTTTCACACTTCAATAGGGATAATATCTGGTCCTAAGGCCTTACCCGGTTTCATCATTTTCAAAACTTTAACCACTTCGAACTTTTGTATTCTCCGATAAAATTCGTATTCTATATTCTCGCCAAATACATACATTTCCTCCCCACCAAAGCCTCCTTCATGTTTATCATTTAACAACTTCTCGAAATACAACTTTCATCTATCCTTGATCGCCTCGTCTTTCACCAACACTACCGAATCGATACCTTTTATACACTTAACTTGAGAAACTTCTCGAGCTCTCTTTTCCCGTGACTTAACAAGTTTATAAATAATTTTTTCTCCATCTTTACTATCGCGTCTAGCATTTGAAAAAATTAATTTGAGAAATTAATACTAATGAATTGCTTGGGTTGGCTTAACAAAGGAAGGAGGGAGAGAGAGAGAGAGAGAGAGTGTCCTGCTGAGATTGGTTGATTTGTTTTAATGAGAATACCCGTTATCTTGTAAAAATAAAAAATAAATAAGTCCTGCTGAGACTTTATTCCAAGTGAACCAAACAAGGGATTGACCTATGAAAGGGGATATCCCGAGTTTAATCATGCGCAATCCTTTAAAACCAGAAAGAAGCCAATCAGCAAACAAAACCCGGAAGTCGCCTCCTAGCTCTATTGGAAAGCTAATAGACACTTTATTTTTAGATTAAAAAAAAAAATAGACATTTTATTTGGTGAGGGAAATGTTCTTTGCATATAAAAATAGACACCGTTTTAATTCGTGGGTTTTCATTCCGTCCATCTTTTTCTTTTTCCGAAAGGGCAACATATGAGTTTCCATTCTTCAAAATAAAAACATCCTAATATGCCAACAAACAATCACCACAAAGTTGCATTACTCCAACCATTTTGGATCCTTATACTTCAAGGGGGTCGAGTGACTGAGTTCGAACTTTTAGGGGGCAACTCGTTTTTCAGGAATACTATAAGGGGTTTGAATTCAATTTACCTTTAAAAAGTACTCCTTCCGTCCGGATTTAATAGTCCCTCGTTTAATTTTAGCCGGATAAAAAATGAGTTATATTTTTTAAATTGGTAATGAATTTTATATCAAATATAGATCTTGTTTGATAGATCTCAATTAGTTCTATAAGACAATTATTTTAAGTTACATAAAACATTACAAATTATAAGATATAATCGATTGAAAAATAGCACGAACTCCCAAAAAAAACTATTAAATCGGGATGGAGGGAGTAGTTACAAAAACCCAAACGGTGACAGAGGTTTGATTCTTCCAACGTTGACCTGTTTCTTATCCTTCCCAAAATCCAATTCAGCTGAAAAAAAGACTAACAAATTAGCTGCTTTTTGAAGTCCCTGTAGCCTTGAGATTGACATGTGTGTTCTGCAAAACATAATAATCCTTCTTTCATGCTCTCTTTGTTTGTGCCTTGTACTTTTCCTCATCAACCTCCTTCACAGAACATGGTGGACTCCGATTCACATTCGACGTGCGATGAATTCAAGGGGGATTGGAGGCCCTCCTTACAGATTCATCCACGGAAACACGAAAGACGTCCTCAATATGAGAACAGCAACCATGAGCAGACTGATGGATTTATCGCACAACATATTTCCCAGGCTCAAGCCTCATCTACATTCTTGGCTCGACATATACGGTACGAAAATTCTGAAAGAAATTAACTTGATCTTTCCTTTACACTAGGAAATTGATTCAATAGTGTTTTTGATGATTTCTTCGGTTCGTGTTTACTGGGTCAGGGAAGAAATTTCTAACTTGGTACGGTCAACAAGTTCAGTTAGTTATTACAGAATCAGAGTATGCCAGGGAAATACTTAACGACAAGGAAAAGATTGAAGAAGCTGTTTGGTGACGGGCTTGGGACGTCAAAAGGTGAAAAACGGGCAAAGCAAAGGAAACTGGACAGCCACGCTTTCTATGCAGAGAGCCTAAAAGTATGTGTGTACAAGTAGCTATTGTTTAGTTTGGACTTTGGATTGTTACGTATTGAAATGTTTGGATTCTTAATGTTACGCACTACTACAAAAACCTTAAAAGATGACACTCAAAAAATTGAAACAATGACAGTTTTTGTAAAACTGTCATCGAAAATATGATGGTAGACTTTTGATGACAGTCCATCTTACAAACTGTCATCTTTGAGATATAAGATGACGGTTTAGAATAAAAGTGACATTATTATCTTTTTCTTTAATGTCAGTTTTTACTTAAAACTGACATTAAAACATGGCGCTTCCGGAAGCCCATATGGGAAACCTTTTAATGACAGATTTCCTTAAAAGCGACATTGAAACTAAGCCCTTTTAATGACAGTTTTAATTAGAACTGACATTGCAATTGATCATAAAAGATGACAGTCAAAAACCGTCATAAAAACATATAAGATGATAGTTTGAAACTGTCATCTCATACTTTCAATGTCTACGATGACAGTTTCATCCAAAACTGACATTAAAAGTGCTCATCTTAAAATTTTCGAAAATATAGTATACATATTTTTGTTTGTCTTTTGTTAACAATAAGCGTGCTTTCGATTGGTAACATGTGCGCGAGGAACTTCAGTTCTTGAGTTCAAGTCCTGGGGCAAGCAAATATTTGCTGGCCACATAAGTGCTAAGTAGGCGACACACAAGTGCCACTAGGCGGCCATGCAAGAGCCACGTGGGTGGCCACGCATTCGAAATAGAATTGGTTTTTTTTTTCTTGAATGGAGAACAAATAAGATGACAGTTTAAATCCGTCATCTTTGCGATTAAAGATGACGGATTAAAACTATCATCTTTTATCACAAAGACGACAGGTTTAAACTGTCATCTTATATGTTTAATGACAATTTTTTATTGTCATAACAAATCTAGGCTTTTAATGACAGCTCCATAGATGACAGTTTCAAAACTGTCATCTTTTACGTTTAATGGCACTTTTAAACTGTCATCTTTTACGATTATTGTAGTAGTGACGTCTATAGAAATAGGAATTCGGTGAATATCGACTTTGGACTAATGATTCAAGCTATGGCATGCATGCGATTGACTATGCAGAATATGGTTCCGGCAATGACTCAGAGTGTTGAGATGATGCTAGAATGGTGGAAACATCACGAAGGCAAACAGATTGAGGTTTTTGAAGAATTCATGGAACTAACATCAGAAGTCATTTCGAGGACAGCTTTCGGCAGTAGTTATTTGGAAGGCTTGGGTACACCCAAGTGCATGTGTGTGAGATGTAGGGGATTATTCCCCATGTATTTTGGCTTTTGTATTGACTGCCAAAAGGGCAGTGTGGTTTAGTGTGTTTGGGTGTGAGGTTAGAGAAAAAGAGAGGGTTTTTGTAACTATGTTGAGAAATTAATATAGTGAAATTTCCCTACTCGTTGCGTGTGTGTTTCTTGCTCAACAATGGCGTGATTGCGTGTGTGTGCTTCGTTGGTGTGATTGTGGGCCTGCCCCATCAGTGGTATCAGAGCTGGTTCGGCCATTGTTGAGCTCGGAAGAGGAGGTTTGGGTCGAAGGTAGTTGGGTTCGAGATCTGAGCACGGGGTTGTGTTCGTCTTGAAGAGAGGAGTTCGGTTTGGGGTAGCACGTCGCGAGAGGAGCTCGGACGTGACCGGAAAACTCGTTCGAACGGCTACGGGCGGAGGCGAGACTGCGAGGTACGGTTTTTTGAAAAGCCCAAGGTTTTGGATGATCGAAGACAAGTTTTGAGCACAGGGTTTTGTTCGTCTTGTCAAGGCGAGCACGGGGGTGTGTGGAACGTCGCCGTTGGAGTTCGGAATAGCTCGGAAAACACGTTCAAAAGGCGGCGGGCGGAGGCGCAAGGCGGCGTACCAGTCGATCCGTGAACGAGTCATCGTACGAAAGTTTCGAGCACAGCGGTTTGTTCGTCTCGAGGAGACGATTCTGGATCTGTAAAGATCGTCGCCGGGGGACGTCCGAGGTGGCGGCAAAAGCCGGTCAAAGTTGTGGGTGAATAGTAACTCGCCGGTCAACGGTCAAAAGGGTTCAGTCAACGCGGGTCAGAGGGTTTTGGGTCAGCCGGTACGGTTCGTACCGGTTTTGGAGAGTGTTTCGGCCGGTTCATCCCGATATCGGCCGGTTCGTGGCCGGTTCGGTCCGGTGAATATCGACTTTGGACTAATGATTCAAGCTATGGCATGCATGCGATTGACTATGCAGAATATGGTTCCGGCAATGACTCAGAGTGTTGAGATGATGCTAGAATGGTGGAAACATCACGAAGGCAAACAGATTGAGGTTTTTGAAGAATTCATGGAACTAACATCAGAAGTCATTTCGAGGACAGCTTTCGGCAGTAGTTATTTGGAAGGCCGGGAAAGTGATATTTGAGATGTTGACGAAGATGGCAGTCATTGTTTCCAAAAATCGGCTGAAGATCAGGCTTCCCGGCCTTAGGAATAGAAACTCATTCGATATGGTGCAGTTTTGTAGATATAAATTTGGCCATTTTCTTCTCCTCTCTCATCATATTTTATGTTGTTCATATTTGTGCAGTCTATTCTGGAAGAATAGCGACGATATAGATGTTGAAATTTGATAACTATTTTGTGGAGGGAAGAGAAACAAAACAAGTTCTTTCTTTCTTACTAATCAAACTTTCTTTCTTTTATTTCTTTTCCACACACTCTTACAACCGGATAGCACTCTATTTATAATCCTAAACAAGACTCTTAAAATTCGCATTAAAAACAGAACAGTAAATTCTGACCCTTCCTTGCTAAAACTGCCATAACTCTCTGTAGAAGACTCCAAACGCACCCCTTGGCCTTTCAGTTACAAAACCTCTTGACCTTTTATTTTCCACTAACTTCTAAATTTAAAACCCACTAATAGCATTTAATGTTTATTCAACAAAACTCCCCCATAAACTTAAATGCTTCTACCATCCTTCATGCCAATCATCTTCTTGCATTTGTCGAGAAGTACTTTCGGTAGCGGTTTTGTGAAGATATCGGCAGCTTGATCCTGACTTGCCACATGCACCAATTCCACACTTCCTTCCTTCACATGATCTCGGATAAAATGAAAACGAACGTCGATGTGTTTGCTTCTTTCATGGTTCACTGGATTCTTTGCCAACTCAATTGCTGATTTGTTGTCAACTTGAATCACGGTTGCACCTAGTTGCTTTAGCTCCATCTTGCTCAACAAATTTCTAAGCCATATCGCATGACATACAGACCAAGATGCTGCCACATATTCAGCTTCACACGTTGAGAGCGTCACGATCGGTTGCTTCTTTGAAAGCCAAGTAAACGCAGTATCTCCCATAAAGAACACATATCCCGAGGTACTTTTCCGATCGTCTATGTCTCCGCACCAATCGCTGTCGGAGTAGCCAACCAATTTGTAATCTTCTGCTTTTGAGTAGAACAACCCGAGTGACACCGTTCCTTGGATGTACCGTAGGATTCGCTTCAATGCCTTCCAATGTGAATGAACTGGCTCCTCCATGTATCGACTTACAATGCCGACACTTAATGAAAGATCCGGCCTTGTGCATGTGAGATAGCGAAGGCTTCCTATCAAACTCCGGTATCTACTCGCATCGACACGTTCTCCTCCATCGAACTTCGAGAGTTTTGCACCTGGTTCCATTGGTGTTGATACCGGGTTGCAATTTGTCATCTTGTACTTCTTCAAAATCTCTTTTGCATATGTCTCCTGTGATATAAAAATACCCGTCTCTACTTGTCTAACCTCCAAACCAAGAAAAAACTTCATCAAGCCCAAATCTGTCATCTCAAATTCCCGTGTCATTGCGCCCTTAAACTCTTCTATCATCTCATCATTGTTACCCATAAAAATGAGATCATCGACATAAAGAGCAACAAATAACACGTTACCTCCATTCTTCTTTATGTAAAGGGCATGCTCGTAGGGACATTGCTTGAACCCGTTCTCTTTGAAATATGAATCGATACGTGTATTCCATGCCCGCGGCGCTTGCTTCAACCCGTAAAGCGCCTTCTTCAATTTTAGCACCTTCTTCTCTTCTCCAACTTTCATGTACCCGGGTGGTTGTTCGATATAGACATCTTCTTCGAGCACACCATTCAAGAATGCCGACTTGACATCCATTTGAAATATCGGCCATTTGAATTGAGCAGCTTGTGAAATGAGTAATCGGATTGTCTCCATTCTTGCAACAGGAGCAAATACCTCGTCATAGTCGATTCCTGCCTTTTGCTTGTATCCCTTCGCAACAAGTCGCGCCTTGTACCGTTCTATCTCGCCTTGTGCATTCGTCTTTTTCTTGAACACCCACTTCACACCAATAGGCTGACTTTCTTTCGGCAATTCTGCTAGCTCCCATGTGTTGTTGCGGTTAATCGCCTTAATCTCCTCGTTCATGGCAGTTTGCCACTTCTTGTCTCGCACCGCCTCTTCAAAACTGATATTTTCAGCATCTGCCAAAAGACATACAAGGTGTACCTCATTTGTCGAATCATACAAATCTTGCAAACTTCGCATTTTGGGTTGTCGTGGTTCATCTTCATTATCGGTAGTTTCAGAGTTTGTTGGTATGCTTGTTGGTGCAATGACTGATGATTCTCCAACTTCGATGATTACCTCCGTCGAATTATTCCAGTCCCACTCGCTTGCTTCATTTACTCGCACATCACGACTCACCATCACCTTCTTGCTTATTGGGTCGAGTAGCTTGTATCCTTTTGTCTTCTCTTCATACCCAATAAAAATATACCTTTTGCTTTTGTCTTCGAGCTTCGTTCTTCGTTGATCCGGTACGTGTGCATAAGCCACACTACCGAACACTTTGAGATGAGAAACTGTCGGCTTTTGTCCGCTCCATGCCTCTTGTGGTGTTTGATCATCTAACTTCACATGTGGACATCGATTTTGTACATAGATGGCACATTGCACGGCTTCTGCCCAGAATTCCTTCGGCATCTTCTTGCTCTTGAGCATTGATCGAATCATGTCGAGAATAGTCCGGTTCTTCCTCTCGGCCACACCGTTTTGTTGAGGAGAGTATGGTGCGGTTAGAAATCTCCTTATGCCTTGCTCCTCGCAATACTCCATGAAAGCCGTCGAAGTATACTCACCGCCTCTATCGGATCGTACGGCTTTGATGTGTCTACCAGTTGCCTTCTCCACCATTACTTTGAACCTTTTGAACACCTCGAATGCCTCGGATTTTTCTTTCAAAAAATAAACCCAAGTTTTTCGTGAGAAATCATCGATAAAGGAAATGAAGTACCTTTTACCGCTGAAAGATTCGGGGGTGATTGGTCCACATATGTCGGTATGAATCAATTCGAGAATATGTTTAGCTCGATATTCTGCCTTTTTTTGAAACGAGGTTCTCGCTTGCTTGCCAAGCACACATTCTTCACAAAATTTGCCCTCATAGTCCATGTCAGGCAGCCCGTGCACCATGTTCTTCTTTGCTAACTTTTTTAGACCACCATGATGTAGGTGACCAAAACGGAGATGCCACAGCAACGCCTTGTCTTCTACGTTGACTTGCAAACATATTTCTCGCATGCTTCTCAAATTCAGTTTGTACATCCGATTTCTTCCCATCTCAACTCGAGCAACCAGATGCCCTTGATTATCTTTCAATTGTAGTACCCGGTTTTTCATGAATACCGAGTATCCCTTCTCCATGAGTTGCCCCATGCTCAAAATATTGTTCTTAAGATCAGGTACATAAAAAACATTCTCGATTGACCCTTCCGTACCACCTTTTTGTAAATAGTAAACCGTACCTTGGCCTTTTACTTGGATCTTTGACGCGTCTCCGAACGACACATGTCCACCTTCAACCTCTCGCATCTCCTTGAATAGGTGCTTGTGCCCGCACATGTGGTTACTAGCGCCGGTATCGAGATACCATACTGTGTCATTGTCGGAAACGATATCTTTGTAGGCCATCAAGAGTACACCATCTTCTCTTGTCTCCTCTTCCGCGACTAGATTCGCGTTTTCTTCTACCTTTTTCTCGGAGTAGCACTCCTTTGCATAGTGCCCATACTTACCGCAATTATAGCACTCGATATTTGATTTGCACTCTTTTGCGTAGTGCCCATGCTTGCCGCAGTTGTAGCATTCGACATTTGAATGATTTGACCGGCCGCCTCTCCCACGACCACGTCCTCTACCTCGACAATTTTGTTGGCTTGACTGCCCCTTCTTCTCGTCATATTCACCTCGACCGCGGCCTCCACCACCGCGACCATTGTTGCGACCTCCACGGCCACGCCCTCTACCTCGAAAGTTTTGAGAATAGAGTAACTTTTCGTCTTTGATTGACGCCTTGGTTTGAAGTGCTTGATCGAGTGTCTCCTCCTTCTTTTTCTTCTTACGTTGTTCGTGTGCCTCGAGAGAACCGACAAGCTCATCGACTGTGAGCGTCGCAAGGTCCTTTGACTCTTCTATCGCGCATACCACATTCTCAAAATTGTCGGTTAATGATCTCAAAATCTTCTCCACAACTCGCGCATCGGTTAACGCTTCGCCATTACGAATGAGTTGGTTCACCACGACTTGTACACGCGTGATGTAGTCAGATACAGTTTCCGACTCCTTCATCTTCATGCTCTCCAACTCGCCACGAAGAGTTTGGAGACGCACTTGCTTGACTCGGTCGGCACCTTTGAACACTTTTGCTAAAATGTCCCACGCTTCTTTTGAAGTAGTTGCACCGGCAATCTTCTCAAAGCCCGACTCGTCCACGGCTCGGAATAATAAGTAGAGAGCGGTCTTGTCTTTCATACGCGTTTCTTTTAACGCCTTTAGCTGATTCGCCGTCTGATTGGCGTTTGCAGCCGGCTCTTCATAACCGTCTTCAACTACCTCCCATGCATCTTGCGCACCGAGCAAGGCCTTCATTTGTATGCTCCAGTTCTCGTAGTTTGCCTTCGTTAGTCGTGGTAACGGCATTTGACCCGTCACATTCGCCATTGGCTCTGATACCAATCTGTTGAAATTTGATAACTATTTTGTGGAGGGAAGAGAAACAAAACAAGTTCTTTCTTTCTTACTAATCAAACTTTCTTTCTTTTATTTCTTTTCCACACACTCTTACAACCGGATAGCACTCTATTTATAATCCTAAACAAGACTCTTAAAATTCGCATTAAAAACAGAACAGTAAATTCTGACCCTTCCTTGCTAAAACTGCCATAACTCTCTGTAGAAGACTCCAAACGCACCCCTTGGCCTTTCAGTTACAAAACCTCTTGACCTTTTATTTTCCACTAACTTCTAAATTTAAAACCCACTAATAGCATTTAATGTTTATTCAACAATAGAATCAGATAAACTTGAACAAGGAATACGAGATTCTATTATAGGGATTATAACGAAAGACGGAAATTTCGGGACTGGTATGCTCGGACTACTTGTGGAGGCTTACAATGATCCGGATGAGAAGAATAGAATTACACTGGAAGATGTGGTTGATGAGTGTAAGACCTTCTAAATAGCCAGACACGAAACGACCACCTCCTTGCTTTCGTGGACCATTATTCTTCTAGCAATCGATACCGATTGGCAAGACAAAGTACGAAAGGAGGTGCTTGAGTTACTTGGAGACCAGAATCCAAACGCAGAAGGCATTGCAAGAATGACAAAGGTACACTGCGCATAGGAATATTTGGATCTATGTTTATTTACGTCTCCATGTGATAAATATTCACTCCATCTTAAATTTATTTCATTTTCTGTGTAGATGACCATGGTTATCAATGAGACCCTAAGACTATATCCTCCGGCCGGTCTTGTGAGAAAAGTACAACGGGAAAGCAAATTGGGAAGTCTCATTCTTCCGGCCAATATAGCCGTGAATATTCCATCGTTGTTTCTTCATCTTGATCCTCAGATTTGGGGAGAAGATGCGCATCTCTTCAATCCAGAAAGATTTTCAGGAGGAGTTGCTAAAGCTACAAACAACAACCGCGCAGCATACCTTCCTTTCGGTTTGGGATCGCGCAATTGTGTGGCCACTACTACAATAATAGATAAATACCACACTAAGGAGGTTCAAAAAGATCACGATTTTCAGTGAAAACGTGATAAAAAATTGTAGGCTAACTTTTTAATCTCAGTTTAAATCAAAAGCTGAGATAAAAAGTGGTGCGTAGCCACAAAAAAGAGCAAAATAATAGATCTCACTCTTGAGACGAGATAAAGAAAAAAGATCACACCCTTACAGTGTGATAGAAGACTTTAGTGTGGAATAGCCACGGAAAAGAGAGAGATAAAGACCTCGCTCGTGCGGTGAGATAAAAAAAAAAAAAACCTCACTCTTGCGGCGTGATAAAAAACTTTGGTGCAAAAAAAAGTGAGATAAAAGATCTCGCCCTTGTGGCGAGATAAAAGACTATGGAAAAAAGCGAAAACTTCTAAATTTTTCCGCTCATTTATGCGCGCTTGGAAAAGGGAAAGTAATTGAAAGGGTGCTCAAAACGACGTCGTTTCATAGCGTTCTTTCATTTTTTTTTTATAAGGTCATGGCGTTTGTTTTTGAAACCTGTAGAGCCCTCTTCCTTCACCCCAGCCTCCCTTCCAAACCCTAACCTGCAAACCCTAGCAGAGAGAGAGAGAAAGCGAAAATGGGAGAGTCCCTGGTACTACGCGGAACCATGAGGGCCCACACCAACTGGGTCACCGCCATCGCGACCCCAATCGACAACTCCGACATGATCGTCACCGCCTCCCGCGACAAGTCGATCATCCTTTGGAACCTGACCAAGGAGGACAAGGTGTACGGCCCCCCCCCCACCACCACCACCGCGTCACCGGCCACTCCCACTTCGTACAAGACGTCGTCCTCTCCTTCGACGGCCAGTTCGCCCTATCCGGCTCCTGGGACGGCGAGCTCCGCCTCTGGGACCTCGCCTCTGGGACCACCGCCCGCCGCTTCGTCGGCCACACCAAGGACGTCCTCTCCATCGCCTTCTCCCTCGACAACCGCCAGATCGTCTCCGCCTCCCGCGACCGCTCGATCAAGCTTTGGAACACCCTTGGTGAGAAACTAGAACTATTACTACTTTACCCTTCGGATGGAATCATTTGGTGAGAAAAGCAACGAATAGAAACGACTAGGGTTTGGGTTGAGTTTTTGGTGAGAAATGTACAAAGATGATGTTTATTTTGATTGTTTGTGGTGAGAATTAAATCAATTTATGTTTGCTTTTGCTTTTCAGTTTGTAGGGTAAACCGGCATTTTGCATTTCCCACCTCGATGAACCGAAATTGGGTTTCCTGTTGAATTTCGTGCCTTGCTTTTTTAATTTGGTCCCTTGCAACACCTTGGGATTGAATGATTTGGTAAGAGAAACAAAGAATAGAATGGACCAGGGTTTGTGTTGAGTGGTTTGGTGAGAAATGGTGAGACATGTACACAGATGATGCATGTTTCGATTGGCTCTGTGCAGCTATTGAGGCTAGCATCAAGATATGGGATCTGGAGAGCAAGACTGCCGTGGTGGGTCTCAGGGTCAATGCTAAGCAGGAGGCTAAGATGAATGAAAGTGGCACCGCTCAATCCTCTGGCATAAAAAACAAGGTATAACATCGTGATTAACGTATATTATGCGTAATTATATGAGCAGTTTTGTGTTTCCATTGCCGGTGCTGCTTTTTATTCTTGTTGTTATCCAAATGTAAACCAGTATGTTTGGTGTTATGGTTAAGTGGATGAAACATAAATGTTGGTTAGTTTTGTTTTCGTCCTTTCTCCATCCCTGCAAGGCCCCTTGGAGTTCCATATGCTTTTCACTCCAGTTGATTGAATTCGTGCGCCTGTTTGTGCATCTTGTCCATGAATCATGGTATGGATTGATTTTTGCTTACTCAGATCGTGCTATTTGTTGATAGTATTGATTGGAGTCTGGGGATATCTATTATTATCACTTTATAAGATCTCTATATAAGTGAATTTTGTGGCCAAGATGTCTGAAATTTTTTGCTGATAGTATTTTTTTTTCAATCCATTGCAGTTCAATGGAAAAAAAACTTACACGAAAGCTGAAATTAATTGCGAGCCGAGTGGATAAAGTCCGTCATGAACGAAGTATAATCAGCTTATATGTGTAAGTTAGCTCTTCCTTTATTTGAGTTTACTGTGTGCTTGCTCTGCTGTTCAGTTCTGAATTGTGGCTGCTTGTGATGGCTGTTGTTCCTGTCTGCTGTTTTTCTATGGATTCTGTTATGCTACTGCTTCAGTTCTGAATTGTGGCTTTTGTTGCTGTCTGTTGAATAATGGCTCCCGATAGCTACTGCTGCTGTTTTAGTTGCATGCAATCTGTTGTCTGGCTTCTGCTGTTGTTTATGAGTTCTACATCTGTTGCTGTTTATGAGTATAACTAGACTTCTTGTTGCATTTGGTCATGTGGGATGCTAATAGCTACAAGAAAATGAGTGAGACTAATTACCTGTTATGGGAAATTGAATTGTATCATACGCATTACCTGTAGTTGTCTTTGTTCCACCTTATTTTCCTGTAGCATTTTTAAGAACCCTGACCTCATCTGATAAGATGTTGAGTCTTACATCAGAAGTTTACATGGGAGATATATCTTGGGTTTAAAGTAGGAGCAAAGATCGTGGTTTTGACTTGCAAGGATAACTCGTGTGTTATGTGCCAGAGGGCTAGAAGTGATGAAAGGCTGATGAGGTGGTACAAGTATGAAGAAGGGTTGTGGAAAATAGATGAGGTAAGATCGCTTGCGCTTTAACTCATGCACCCCCGGGTGTTTTTCAGCCAGCTAATTTACCCTTTTTAGCTTGGAGTGATTTTAGTAAATTATGTGCAAAGGAACAGGAATAAAACTTTGGTCAAGTGGATGTAGCAGTAGGTTTTGTGTTAACTATATCCTCCTTGTGAGTGGCTGGCCGTGGCGGAGGCTTGACCGGCTGGCAAGGTTTTATGTCCGTATTGTTGTTGTACATATGGTGATTTTTTTTCTTTCAGTGTTGTTATAAGTCATTGACATTGCTTTTGCTTTCTGGTGTCTATGATGACCTTTTATAGGTATTCCCTAAGCTAACTGATTTATTTTGTCAAGTTTTTCGTGTTTTATTTTAGGGAGTTTTAGAATGGCAGTAGTGAATTGACGTTTGGTTATTAGTTTCTGTACACGAGGATGGAGTGTTAGGAGGACTTAACAACATGGAAATGCCCACAATGGGGTGGAGATGTAAGCTATGTGAAAAAATATGTATCATTTGGAAAGATAAAATGTTGTTGCCTGGATATTTGGTGTGAGAACATGCTTGATTATTTTTTTTGTATCCCAAGTTTCTCTAATATTACCAGTTGTTTTCTACTATGCACCATTCCATCACATCGTTTGCTGCAGTTCTCAAAACACCATTTTAGTGTTTTTGTTTCCGTTTCGGAAATTGCACGAATCGTTCTTTATTTGCGGGCTACTTGATTTGAATGGTTATCTTATCGCACCCAACCGGCACTGTGTTTACATTTATAACTTCATGATTGTTTGGTGACCAAGAAGCTGCAAGAAAGTGAAGGAAAAACAGTAGAAACCAACAGTGGCATCAATAGGTTTATCCACTCACACCTATAGGATACCTGTGAGAGTGAATATATGTTTTTCTATCAGGTCCGTGAAGCATGCATTCCTTGAGTTTGGCTGTCATATGACTTCTGCAATCTGCATTACGCAGTACAAAGAGTGTGAAGTAAGCAATTACCAATCTGCATTCGACCCAAACTTTGTCTGCCACATCTCTAGGCGCATTTAGTGACCACTGCTTTAATATTAGTCTCACCTGTGCAGTCAAATAATCATCTTAATGGTAGTACTAAGAACTTCAAGGTTTAGTCAGTTGCCATAGTTTGGTTATAAAGATGTGTTTTCTGCTACTTTTTTCTTGGGAGTTCTTGATGCTGCTACTTTTTGTTTTCTGCTGGATTAAGGCATTGGAGTTCTTGATGCTGCTACTTTTTGTTTTTTGGTGGATTTAGGCATGGTCCGAGAATGATGAAGTGCTTGAAATTGGCTTCCGAGATTGACGAAGTGCTTGAAGTTGGCCTCAAAGAACGAAGAATTAGCTAGTTGTAGCTTAGGACATAACTCCATGCTTGTGGTTCAATTAGTTTTCTTTGTCCTTTTTATTGTTAAGCTTTTGTTCTGCATTTTTTTATGCATTTTCTGAAATTTGAGTGATGTTAGATTAATTCAATGTAGGCTTTCCGACACGATGTTTCTATCTATGACATATTTTGTGCAAGATGCAATATCAGTTATGCATATTTCGTATTGCTATGTCTTTTGTTTTGGAGAAGATAGCTATGGGCTGAATACATAATTTACGTGTATTTATTATTGGGCATTTTTTAAATGTACAAAAAAAAAAAAAAGATGCATCTTTCAATCACATTTCGTGACTGTGATGATAAAGAACATTTAATCACGGTTTTAGACGAAAACCGTGATCTAAAAACTAGAAAGGATCACACCTAACTATTTTTCATCTCATTTTTTAGACATGAAATATCACAGTTTTTGGTGGTGATTGTTATTTACATACAATCACGGTTTTTCAAGAAGAGTGATAAAAAATGGGGTAAAGAACGCGCAATGGAGTTTCCATCTCGGTTTTTCCTAGAAAAGATCACGCTTTTTGGGTGTGATGGTTTCTATCTTTTAATCACGGTTTAAAACTGTGATAAAAGAGACTGATTTACTATCACACTCACATCTATCACGGTAGGAGGAGTGTGATAGAAGACTAACTATCACTGTCAATAGCTGTGATTGTTATGCTTTATTGTAGTAGAGGCATGAACTTCGCTATCAATGAAACAAAAATTGCTCTCTCGATGATTCTGCAACGCTACGCCTTCACTCTGTCCCCAACCTACATTCACTCGCCCATGGTTCGTGCGACGCTTGGTCCACAACATGGGATTCAGGTGATGCTTCACCCTCTCTAGCATGTATCAACTCTATTATTTATCAAGTGGTGTGCAGTGGGAGCAGGACAATCTTACATTTGAAGCACACCAATTTGTTACTTATGTATCTAGACTGAAGCAGTCATTCCACATCCCTGTATGTCTTGGCAGGGTTTATTCAAAAGAAAAAAAAAAAAAAAAAGGTGGAGCGAAGAAAACTGCAGGTTCGTTCGCACTAGAAAAGTCATCCGCTAATGAATTGTGATGATATTACAGTAACTTCACATACTGTTACACAAGACAATGCCTTGCATACCTAATCAATTCTGATCTTTGTTGTCAACTTCTACTTATTTAGAGGACCCTATGTGTCACACTCCGAAATTTTAATAAAAAGTTCCTAATGTGTATGCGTAATTCAAATAACTAATTAGAGTAATTATTTGTGTTTATCCTAAATTGTGTAATAGATATTTTACGTGGTTGAAGTTCCCTACGAGCTTTACGATCGACATCCCCATAAGAGAACTGCCGACAAGCCAGATCCATATGTTATTACATACTCCACAAAACCAAGGTCAAAAGTGTAAAGAAGCCCAACAGTATTATTGCTTGTCGTTATTAGCGGTTTGCCTGATATTGAATTGTACTACTTATTAGGACTTACATAACCGGCGCCTTGTGAGCGCCCATTAGCATTTGCTTGTTAGAAATATTATGTTATCATAGTTTCTTGGTTCTATTATTATGTTTGCTATTTTGTCAAGGCCATTGTTTGTGTTTCCTATTTAGTCTAAGTTTCCATGTTGCATTTATTTTTCTAATTTGTTTAAGGTTCTTGGTAGTCAAGTTTTGTAGTCCATATAAAACCGTGTTAGGGTTATATATCATATACAATCAATAATACATCAAGGACCAAACACAACCCCAGAATCCTCACAGCCTCTGAGGCTCTGACCCCCCGCGAAAAAATCTGGAAAAACCAAGTAATCAAAAAATAAATTGAAATGGCTGAAAGAAGCAGAGAAATATGAGTAATTATTGTTGGGGTGCAGACAACCTTCAGCCAGTGGTAGTCTGGAATTTGTCCAGAGGGCTGCCTAGCACTACACCATTTTATGTGGAGCGCTACCGAGTGGTCTTGGTAGCTGTAGCGCTATAGCAAAAGGCCAGTAGCGCTACCGAGAGCCTTAAAGTGTATTTAGGGTTTTGTGAACGGCTGCGCGTTTGAGACTATCGTAATCACTTTTTCCTGAGCGTGGAAAAGAGAGAGGCGAGAGAAAACACATCTCAGAGAGATTGTGAGAAGACTTGTACTCTTGGATTGATTTCATAGTGGACTGGTGTGGCTCCCGTGGTTTTTCCTCACGTTGAGGTTTTCCACGTATATCTTGTGTCTCGTTTTTCTTTCCCGTTTTCATTACGCACGTATTTGTTTGCTTTGTTTTGTGATCCATTGTTCCAAGATCCGTAGGGGCGTTGTAGGATTGCGTAAAATCCATAACAACTGGTATCAGAGCCACGGTTGCGGTAGGTTTTGTTCGACAGGTTAGGGTTTAATCTCGTTTGGGCAGGCCAGAGTTCAGTGGGAGCTATGGGTTCTGAAGAAGGCAAGCCGAGGATGGAGAAGTTTGACGAGTCAGACTTCGCGTTCTGGAAAACGCAGATAGAGGACTATCTGTATCAAAAGGATCTTTATCGGCCGCTGCTGGGTAAAGAAAAAGGGAAGAAGAAAGAAGAGAGCAACGAGGATTGGGACGTCCTGTACAGGAAGACTTAGGGGTTGTTCGCTTGTCCCTTTCAAAGTCAGTCACCCACAACATCTTGAAGGAAAAAACGACGGTGGATCTTATGGAAGCGCTGAAAAAGATGTACGAGCAACCGTCTGCTGCGAATAAGGTACATCTCATGAAAAAACTTTTCAATCTGTCTATGGCTGAAGGGGTTTCCTTTATGTCACATCTCAGTGAGTTCAATACGATAGTTGATCAACTTATGTCTGTCGAAATCAAGTTTGATGATGAGGTTCAAGCCTTGTTAATACTGTCTCAGTTGCCAGAGAGTTGGCAAGGTACTGTTATTGCAGTTAGTAATTCGGCAGGAAAAGAAAAGTTGAAACTGAGTGAGGTTGTTAGTTTGATTCTGACTGAAGAGGTCAGAAGGGGTTCGATTGATGGTTCAGGTAGTTCAGGTTCAGCTCTAAGTTTTGAGCAGAGGGGCAGAAGCCAGACCAAGGGTGGTCAGAATCAGAACAGGAACAGGTCGAAATCGAAGGGCAAAGGCAAGGGAAAAAAAGATAAATCTCCAGTTCGGCCCATTAAAGGTGAATGTTGGAATTGTGGTCAGACAGGCCATATGTCATAAACTTGCAAAGTACCGAAAAAGAATAACGGTGGGCAGAAGGCTTACGTTGTGCACGATGCACTTATTCTTTCCATGAACAGCGACACTGAATCTTGGGTGATTGATTCGGGTGCCTCATTCCATGCCACTGCTAACAGGGAGGTTCTGCAGAACTATGTAGCAGGGGACTTTGGGAAAGTATACTTGGGGGACGACGAGCCTTGCAGTATTATGGGAAAAGGGGATGTTCAGATTGCATCGCATGGGTTCAAATGGTGTCTGAAAGATGTCAGGCACGTTCTGAAGTTGAAGAGGAATCTTGTTTCGGTTGGATAGCTTGCAGCAGCAGGTTAAACATTGACATTCACAGGGGACATGTGGAAAGTCTCCAATGGTACCATGGTGACGGCTAAAGGCAAGAAAGTTGGTACACTTTACTTGACTTCACATGGTAGCAACATACTTGCAGTTATAGACAGCAAGGAGAGTTCAAATCTGTGGCACAATAGACTGGGGGATATGAGTGAGAAGGGAATGAAGGTTATGCAGTCGAAAGGGAAGCTACCGGGTTTAGAGTCAGTGGATATAGACATGTGTGAGGATTGTATCTTCGGGAAACAGAAACGGGTTAGCTTTTGGAAAGGCGGCAGGCCTCCCAAGGCTCAGAAGCTAGAGCTTGTCCATACAGATGTGTGGGGTCCAGCTACAGTGTCTTCTCTTGGCAGTTCTTATTACTATGTTACCTTTGTCGACGATCACTCGAGGAAGGTATAGGTATACTTCATGAAGCACAAGTCAGAGGTCTTTGAAGTCTTCAAGAAGTGGAAGGCCATGGTTGAGAATGAAACAGATTTGAAGGTGAAGAGGTTGAGGTCCGACAACGGTGGAGAGTATGAGTTGGGGGAGTTCAAGAAAGCCTACGCTCTATTCGGGATTCGTTTAGAGAGAGGACACCTCCAGGGACTTCGCAGCACAATGGCATTGCAGAAAGGATGAACAGGACTTTGACTGAGCGTGCTAGGAGCATGCGGATACACGCAGGGTTGCCCAAGATGTTTTGGGCAGATGCAGTCAGCATAACAGCACATTTGATCAATCTTGGGCCATCAGTTCCGTTGAATTTTGGCATACCAGAGGAGGTTTGGAGTGGTAAAGAGGTAAATCTCTCACACTTACGTGTTTTCGGTTGTGTTTCCTATGTGCATATTAGCGACAAGGACAGAGATAAACTTGATGCTAAGACACAGAAGTGCACCTTTATTGGGTACGACGGAGATGAGTTTGGTTATCGTTTTTCGGATAACAAGAACCGGAAGATAATCAGAAGCAGAGACGTTGTGTTTGATGAAAAGGTGATGTACAAAGACAGGGACAACAAACTGAGCAGTGGGAGTACCACTTCGGATGGAGATACGTCCGAGTACTTTGGGTTGGAGGATCTTCTAGGTGACATGGGGGTTGAACAGGGGTCTGGTCAGGCAGAGGAGAGAGCTTTAGATGAGACAGTTTCAAAGGGGACAGTTTCAGATGAGGCAGCTCCAGAGACAGGGACTAGTTCAGCGGTCAGAGAGTTGAGGAGGACAACCAGAGTACACAAGCCGAATCCGAAATATATTTCTTCGCTTGATTACTTGCTTTTGACAGACAGTGGAGAACCAGAGTGTTATGATGAAGCTATGCAGGTTTCTGAGTCAGCTCAGTGGAAGACTGCGATGCAGGAAGAGATGGATTCTCTTCATTCCAACGATACTTGGCAGTTAGCTCAGCTTTCCGCAGGAAAGAAAGCCTTGCAGAACAAATGGGTTTTTCGACTTAAGCAAGAGAGTGATGGCAAGAAAAGGTACAAGGCAAGATTGGTTGTAAAGGGCTTCCAACAGAAGGAGGGGATTGATTATATAGAGATATTTTCACCCATTGTGAAGACGGCCACTATCAGAGTGGTGCTGAGTATGGTTGCTGCTGAAAATCTCTACCTTGAGCAGTTAGATGTTAAAATTGCTTTTCTTCACGGGGACTTGGATGAAGAAATCTACATGAAGCAGCCTGTTGGCTTCATTGTGAAAGACAAGGAAGAGATGGTGTGCAGGCTCAAGAGGAGTCTGTATGGTTTGAAACAGGCTCCCAGACAGTGGTACAGAAAGTTTGATGGTTTCATGCAGCGTAGTGGCTACACAAGGTGCAATGGGGATCACTGTTGTTACTTTAAGAGGTTTAAGTCTAGCTACATCATTTTATTGCTCCACGTAGATGATATGCTTGTAGCAGGTTCCTGTGTTAGGGAGATCAACAAATTGAAGCAGCAGTTGGCAACAGAGTTTGCTATGAAAGATCTGGGTGCAGCTAAGAAGATACTTGGGATGAGAATCAACAGAGATAAGGCTCAGGGAACCTCACGGTTGAGTCAAGCTGAATATATTGAGCGTGTTCTAGAGAGGTTCAATATGTAGGGTGCTAAGGCAGTTGGCACACCCTTGGGAAGTCATTTCAAACTTTCTCAAGGGCAATCACCCAAGACAGATGCAGAAAGAGAGTACATGGCCAAGGTTCCGTATACCTCGGCCTTGGGTAGCCTGATGTATGCGATGGTGAACATGAGACCAGACATTGCCCATGCAGTGGGAGTTGTGAGCAGATTTGCTAGCAATCCGGGGAAACAACATTGGGAAGCAGTAAAGTGGATTATGCGATACTTGAGAGATACCATTGATTTGCCACATTGTTTTGGGAGAGGGAAATTGACAGTGTAGGGATATGTGGATGCTGACTTTGCCGGTGATCAGGATACGCGGCGAAGTACCACAGGATATATCTATACTATGGCTTCAACAGCGGTGAGCTGGATCTCACGTCTGCAGAAATTAGTGACATTATCTACTACACAAGCTGAGTATGTGGCCGTGACTGAGGCTGCAAAGGAGATGATTTGGATGAAAGGCTTCTTGGAGGAGCTGGGTTTGAAGCAAGAGAACTGCGTTCTTTTCAGTGACAGCCAGAGTGCTATACACCTTGTCAAAAATCCAGTGTTCCATGCCAGGACGAAGCACATGGATTTGAGGTACCATTTTATTCGCTCGCTTTTGGAAGATGAGGATTTGTTGCTAGAGAAGATTTTGGGGGATCAAAATCCGGCAGATATGTTAACCAAGTCTGTTACTGTTCAGAAACTGGAGTTGTGTTCGACTTCAGTTGGCCTTCATGCTTGAAGAGATGATGGGCCTGGAGCCACATCAAGAGGGGTCAGATGACTACGTCCATGATTGATTGAGATTATTTGGGTTTGCAGTTGATTGTTTGCGGATGCTTCAGGTTATCTTCAAGTGGGAGATTGTTGGGGTGCAGACAACCTTCAGCCAGTGGTAGTCCGGAATTTGTCCAGAGGCCTGCCTAGCGTTACACCATTTTATGTGTAGCGCTACTGAGTGGTCTTGGTAGCTGTAGCACTATAGCAAAAGGCCAGTAACGCTACTGAGAGCCTTAAAGTGTATTTAGGGTTTTGTGAACGGCTGCGTGTTTGAGACTATTGTAATCACTTTTTCCTGAGCATGGAAAAGAGAGAGGCGAGAGAAAACACATCTCAGAGAGATTGTGAGAAGACTTGTACTCTTGGATTGATTTCATAGTGGACTGGTGTGGCTCCCGTGGTTTTTCCTCACGTTGAGGTTTTCCACGTATATCTTGTGTCTCGTTTTTCTTTCCCGTTTTCATTATGCACGTATTTTGTTTGCTTTGTTTTGTGATCCATTGTTCCAAGATCCATAGGGGCGTTGTAGGATTGCGTAAAATCCATAACAATTATTCTACCATCTCGGGGCACCGTCACGTAGTGCCCCAATACCATTATTCACCACGCATTCTTACGGGCAAAGAGGTTTTCACTGAGGTGAGAGGTGAGGTATTTGGGGGAAGGTTTTGAGCGTTTGGCTCGGCAAATCATCGAGACAGAAGATCGGCAGTCTTGGGGATCACAAGGGGGAAAATATGGCCGACGATAAGGGCAGCTGCTCTACGTCGACCGGCCCTTGCCCTATCTGCCTCGGATTGTTTTCTTCAAGAATCCTATTTGGATAATTGTTTCCATAACTTCTGCCACAATTGCATCATGAGTTGGGCCAAAGTAGTTGCTAGCAAGCATTCTCGCCAGCCTTCTTCTGTAAGGTGACCTCTGTGCAAGACAGATAATTTTTCTATCGTACATGGCTACGATGGGAATTCTTTTCAACAACATTATATCAATCAAGATTTTGGAAGTAGTGCTTTCTTTTTAGAAGCTCACAAATATAGGTTACGGTGCTACCATACCGAACCAGGTAGCTTAATCAATACGTTCAAGGTATCACAGTATAGGAAGTCTAGTAAGTATTTTCAGCCGAATCAGTGGCTCGAAGGATGGTTGAGAAGGGAAATTCAAGCTTTGCTTCAGGAGGAAGACGTTGAAATTATCGTCCACCACGTACTTGGTGTAGTTGACTCATTGAGGAGAAATCAACACCAAAACTCTCCAAGTACGCTGGAAACACAAGAAGAAACTTTCAAGGCCTTGGTGTGTCAAGCGGCAAGACCTTTCTTAACTGGAAGAACTGATCCGTTTGCACACGAGGTAGAACTGTTTCTAGCTTCAGGATTGAACATTGATGCCTACGACAAAGTATACATGCAGCGTTTGGGTTGGCAACCTCCCGGGATTACAACCGAGGAAGTTGATGGTGAGTCTACTGGGGATGCACCTTTAGTTCCATTCTTGTACATCTTTGATGACTCTGATGGAAATGTCGACTGGACAATGCCTCAGCAACATTTGGCGTGCACCAAGGCGTCGTTTATTTGGGGACTAAAACAGACAGACCTAAGAATTATAGGATTAGTAGTCATGGACTCCTATTTTTCCTGCTATTAATTTAGTCCTGAATCCAAGTCACTTGTGCTGCTGCAGAAAGCGTTTTTAGAAACTATAGATAGAAGTGTTTTTAGAAAGTATTTCAAACTACTGGAATTCGTGAGAACGATTATTGAGAACGTTAACATAAAATGAGATTGAGAATGCAAACGGAGCGTATTAGTGCATGGAAGATTATGAGGCCTAATCTACTGTTGGAAACTTGGATCTATGTGAGCTAGAGATATAAAATTAAGGTTCTACATCCCAAACCTTCTGGTAATTAAATTTCTCCTTCATTTTCTTGCGTTGTGGTATTCGATTTTCCATTATAGTTTTCTATGTGAGTATATCATTAGCACGATTGGCTTCTGCTTTCCTATTGAGTTTGCCTTGGTCGATTTCTACATTGCCCGTCGATTTCTTCTTTATTCTAGAGTAAGGTTCAATAAAAGTTAGCTATGGATAAGGACTTTTTAAGACTCCTGTCCAATCGACTGTTCGGAATACAAAAATTCAGTTCAAATTATACACTAAACATCAAAATAGATCAGTGGCGCAAGCTGAGCACTTCAGTGCTACCTCGTTCATATACACGAGTTCGAGCCTGCCCTACCAGCGTCCAACCACCACAGCTCATATAAACAAGAACAAATGTAAACTCGAACGTTTTAGTTGGTTTCGTTACCGTACAAGGATCCGATCCAACTGCCCCTCTGTTAATTTGTGGACTTCTCCAATTCTTTTAACTGGCCTTTTAGCAATCAAAGCTTTCATGCTGCTGCTGGAATTCTTTGATTACCAATCCAGACAAAAACTGTTTCTTGTCATGATAAGGAAAACTATAACCGTTACAGCGAATAAGTGGTAACTAACCAGAAAGATCGGAATTGATCATTACAATATATGACGGTATCGTATTATCAATAAAATTTATTTGCATATGTAAGTAATAGCCATTTTCACAAGGACCCTTTAATATCCATCTCAGTGGAAACACATTGGTTTGCTTGAAATCTAAGACTGCTTTGCATCCAGTGCACACCTTGATACATATTAGAGAGGGTGAAGCATCACCTGAATGCCATGTTCTGGACAAACCGTCAAACGTATAACTGGCGAGTGAATATAGGTTGGGGACAGAGTCAAGGCGTAGCGTTGCAGGATCATCGAGAGAGCAATTTTTGCTTCGTTGATTGCGAAGTTCATGCCTACACAATTTCGTGGTCCCAAACCAAAGGGAAGGTACGCTGCCGGGTTGTTGTTGGTAGCTTTAGCAACTCCTCCCGAAAATCTTTCTGGATTGAAGAGATGCGCATCTTCTCCCCAAATGTTAGGATCAAGATGAAGAGACAGTGTTGGAATGGTCACGGTGATATTGGCCGGAAGAACAAACCTTCCCAATTTGCTTTCCCGTTCTACTTTCCTCTGAAAACTGATGACCGAAGGATATAGTCTTAGCGTCTCATTGATGACCATGGTCATCTACAAAAAAAAAATTCAATCACTTTAGTAAATTGGCATTACTACAAACTTAGAAATGGGGTATAAGGTCCTGTGTTGTACCCTTTTCATTCTTGCAATGCCTTCTGCATTTGGTTTCTGCTCTCCAAATAACTCAAGAACCTCCTTTCGTAATTTGTCTTGCCACTCCGTATCAATTGCTAGAAGAAGAGTGGCCCACGAGAGCAAGTTGGTGGTTGTTTCATGTCCGGCGATGTAGAAGGTCTTACACTCATCAACCACATCTTCCAGTGTGATCCTATTCGTGTCGTCAGGATCGTTATATGCCTTCATAAGTAGTCCAAGCAGATCAGTCCCAAAGTTTCCCTGTTCTGTTAAAACTTTTTCGCGTTTCCTTATAATCCCTATAACAGAATCTCTTATTCCTTGCTCAAGTTTATCTGATTCTTTATCATCTCTACTCTTCCAAAACAGGCTGTACGAAAGAGGAACAATATGAATTATGATGATTAAGGAGAAGAAACTGAGCAAGTTTATATCAACAAAATTGCACCAATTTTTTTTTTCTTGGGATTAATGAAGCATGAGTTTATTTACCTAAGGCCAGGAAGCCTGATTTTGAAAAAATTCCTGGAAAATATGGTTACCATCTTCGTCAACATCTCGAATATACCTTTCCCTTCTAAATAACTACTGCCAAAAGCTGTCCTCGAAATGACTTCTGATGTTAATGCTTTAAACTCTTCAAAAACCTCAATCTCTTTGCCTTCGTGATGTTTCCACCTTTCTAGCATCATCTCAACACTCTCAATCATCGCCGGAACCATGCTCTACATAGATAGAGGCACGTATGCCATTGCTTGAATCATTTTAGTCCAACTTCAACATTCACCAAATTAATTTCTTATTCTATTGAAGTTACATAATAATCCCAACATTTTAATGGAAAAATAATCCAAAACCAAACAATGGCGTGCAACTAGTAAACACGTACTTTTAGGCTCTCTGCATAGAAAGCGTGATTGGCCAGTTTCCTTTGCTTTGCCCATTTTTCACCTTTAGATGTCGCAAGCCCATCACCTAACAGCTTCTTTAAGAAGCCATTAATAGCTGTTTTTGGGTAGCTCTTTTCCTTGTCGTTAAGTACTTCCTTGGCATACTCTGATTCTGTGATCACTAACAGAGCTTGGGGACCATACCACATAAGTACATTTCTCCCTGACCCAATAAAAAGGAATTGAAGAAATCGTGAAAAACAATATCGAAACTTTTCCTAGAGTACGGAAAGATTGAGTTTTTTTTTTTTCCCAGTACTTTCATACCGTATATGTTGAGCCAAGAATGTAGATGAGGTTGGAGTCTGGGGAATATGTTGTGCGATAAACCCATCGGTTCGCTCATGGTTGCTGTTCTCATATTGAGGACCTCTTTCGTATTTCCATGGATGAGTCTGTAAGAAGGGCCTCTGATTCCCTGTGAATTCATCATGCGTTGAAGGCGAAATGGAGTCCACCATATTCTGCGAAGGAGCTTGATGAGAAAAAACAGAAGGTAAAAACAAAGAGAGCATGAGAGAAGGATTGTTATGGTTTCGAGAACACCCATATCAAGTTCAGGCCACAAAACTTCAAGAAGCAGCTGAACTTTAGTTCTATCGTTTAAGGTATGTGGTGTTCTTTGCTTTGCTTTGGCAGGGATATTGGAGTGCGGACACAACATACTAATAACGCTCCGTTCGGCTAAATAAGCCAATTGATTTATTTTTTTATTTTTATTCAAATTTTTTTTCGTATTTGTTATTTTTTCGTCAATTTTTTTGAGGATTATTGCATCGTCATGACGAAAGGAATCTAAAAAGTAAAAAATTTCGATTGAAACCTAATTTTTTTGAATAAAAAGACAAAAATAAGCCAATAAATCAATTTTTTCGTCTTTATTAAAAAAATTAGATTGCGATCATAATTTTTTACTTTTTAGATTCCTCTCGTCATGGAGATGCAATAATCCCCAAAGAGTTGACGAAAAACTAACAAATACGGAAAAATTGATTATATATTTTTGTTAACAAATAGTCTTCTTTTGAGGGGTCCGTGTCATTTTTTAAATTGATTATATATTTTTCTTAATAATTTTTGTGTGATTTAAAAATAAATTGTTTAATAAATTTAATGGAGACCGATCAAGCAAAACTCATATTGCTTATAAAAAGTATTATCAATAAAAATATGACTAAATTTTATCTGGTTAAAATAGAACGAGAGACAAATAAATTGGGATAGAGGGAGTCTTATTTTTTTTTGTTTACACCACCCACGCCAATATTTCAATCAAATATATGACAAGAAGTGTGGCTGAGGAAATTGACTCATTGATTATTGAGCTGGTTGAAACAAACGAAAAAACAAATAATAGTTGTCATTGTGACAAGATATTTTCCAATTATATTAGTGGGACCCTAAGATATCAAGAACACATAAATATCCAATCCACGTGGCTTCTCACATCAATACACTTGTAATAAAAGATTCTAGGCTGGTAAGCCCATGGCATAGTGTGAATTTCCGTTAATACCCTCTGAGATTTGGCTTTGTGTTTATTTCTGTAGGAGTTTGAGTACGGGTAGGTTCGGTATTTTACGTTATTGTTGAAAACGGTGTCGTGGGAGAAGTGATAGATACATTGTTAGTCGCCCGTGTTTCGCGCTTACAATCGGTACTCTATTTCCTGACTTCGCGAATTATTGTACGGTCGTATTCTTGCAGCCGTTCGATCCAGAGAGCAGTGACTGAAATATGGTCGGTCGTCCGGTTTTGGCGCTTGAAATTAGTACTCTGTTTTCTGATTTTGCCGAATTCCTTGTACTGCGTACGATTGGCGTCGTCTTCGAACGAGCGGCACGCTTCGTTTTTGGTACCACAGTTCCGTAATTTATTGGATTTTGGTACCTGTTGACCCGATTTGGTTTTCGTAGCTCATGATGGCGACACTGTTGCTCCGGCATTCCCCGTCTTTAAAGGAGATGCGAGATCAGTTCTCGGTTCACTGCATTCCGGCCGTGCTAGAATCAAAGAGGAGGTGTGAGAAGAGGTAAATTATCGATTTATTGCCAGTTTCGATTCAATTTTGATTCGGTTCGGTGATTTAGTGTAAAGAATTTTACAGACCAACTTTTAAGCAGATTTTACTTTAGGGTTGAACTAGCTCCCACTGACATATTCAAGTAAGAATAAAATTCACATCCATTTCTGGTCTAATTTCATTCTCGATGAAAAATAGTTCACATTGTACATAGCGATATAGTTTAGGCTTGATTGAGCTATTTATGATCTTGTCTGCGGGTGGAATTTTCCGCCGTTTAGTGGTCTTTAGAGCGTTTGTGTAGGAGTGTTAGGTATTTTGCTATCATACTAGCAATATATCAGCTAACTTTTATGTAATTTTTGGAATTGTCCTTAAAGATTCTTTGCGTTTAGTATGGCTGTAAGCTTTCAGGATGCTTTGGCATCTACTTGCCCACACTTTGTCGAAGTTTTGCGGGTGCGCCGCTGTAGGCTTGGAATAGAACTTGGAGCAGTGTACTATCCGAGGTGTTCAAATGATACAGTTGTAAGGGTTGGAGCGTCAAACGTCAACGAAGCACACATAACTTACGGTATACCGCTGATGTGCATTTCATATAGAAACATTCAGTTTTGTTTGAGCTTGGTGACCAGTTCGAGTGGGAAAAGGCTGGAGACTTTAAGAACTGGTTGGTTTCAATTGTCAATGTAAGGCCAAAGTTCATTCAGCCTTTTTACCGTTCGGCCAATGCTTTACCTATTCTTCCTACTTCTCCTCACGGTATTGGTAATTATGAACTTTCGCTGAAAATATATTTCCACATTACCGTGATGATTGTAAGTATTGACAATAAACAACTAAAATTTGTTGTGCCTCATTGTCTTTCAGACCACCACTGTTGTTGGTTTGTGGATGTTGTCCAGATCAAAGAGAGTATGACGGTGGTAAGACTTCCAATACCATTTCAATAGATGATTTTAAAGGTCATTTAAGAGTTAGTTGTCGCTGAATTTTCAAGTGTGTGTAATCTTGAGCCGAATTGTATGTTTAAATGCAGGCTATACCAGAAGAGTTCGCCCCATATATCTTCGCACCACCAGATGCTGTGGTGATAATCCCCAGTGGTGCTCGATTCGTCCATGTGAAGCTGAAGAATGATCAATTGACTATAGGCTGGGATCGTGTTGCTCTTAGTCACAATCTTGGAAAAAATTATATCCTTATGTTTGGGTTAGTTGGGCACCCACAATTTGATCTATTTGTGTTTGATGAAGAAGGGTGTGAGGTTAGCTATGATTGGTCCACTACTCTACCAATTCATCAGGCGAATGCTCCAATTGGATGGGATGCAGAGTTGGCTATGTGTAATAGTAATGGCTGTAAGGATGCAGTTACTATTGCATTTGTTATTTCGAGTAATGCAAAATAGTTGCTAATACTTTGTGTGCCTTCCTACAGCGTGTGCCTTCCTACAGCTACGGCTTTAACTGCTTGTCCACCAAGCAGTTTTAGGGCTTCTAGGCATGCATTGCGCTGCAATCTACTATTGTCGTCTTCAGATCTTGAGAGGCTGGTAAGGCTTAATTTTACGATCAACTCTGAAAACCCTATAAGAATATATAATTAGAATGTATGCCTACATTAATAGAACTTTTTGTTTTGCTTCTAGGAACTGCCTATGCGATTCCAGCTATTTTGCCAAACTCATGGCTGTGAATACTTTAGATTGGTGTCGAGAGGAAGAAGTTGGTTTGTGCGGTATGTTGCTAGGCACTTTGTTGGCTGGAAATTATTTGTCGAGGAACACAAGCTTGTGAGCTCTGACATGTTGGTGCTGAGTCCTGATATCAAGCTTCAATTGCATACCATGGTCTTCAGTGTGAATGATTGCGAGCGTATCTATTGGTGGTACTAATACTAATTTCCACCTCTTTTTGCCTGCTGATTTGTATTTAGATTTGGACAGGCCAGTTCAGTGGAATTCTAGGATTAAGTATATAGGAAAGCTGAGCCTGTATTTTGTTCATTTGTAAGTATAAGTTTGAGCCAAAAGGGTCCAGTACTCTGGTTTAACTTCATTTTGCAGAGTTCCTTACAATGACAATGGCTCATAGCTTTTTGAAAAAACCATTTTGTATTGCCATATCTGATTGTAGAGTGTCCCAAGAGTACACTGACTTTGTAAATGGCAATGAAGTTGCAGGCTAATGTGTTTAACTTGTGTTGGTTAAATTGGATGTGCCTTTGTATCTTATTTCCCAGTTAGTGGAGGTTGAAATGGTTTATTTTATGGAGTGTGTTTATTAAAGTCTTTTTCCTACCGTTATGTTGTTGGGATTCTGTTTGATATTCAGAAACTGCAAAAAGTATTTGTCTTTTTTAGGCTTGCGTCTGTTGAGCTACCTTTTTATGATTACCACACTTATCCAACTGTTTGGATATCTACCAGATGTTTACTTTTAAAGAGACAGCACAGTAGTTACAGAATGAAAATGTTCTCTGCCATTTAATCTCTCAGAAGTTGATTTACCTTTCAGTTTCCTGTTGTCCAACTTAATTCTTGTTCATAATAGTTGTCTTCTGTTTCATAGGCCTTCCCACAAATAGGCCTTCTCTCAGTCTTCCATTTGCAGCATTGATTTTTTCCAATAGGCCTTCTCTCAGTCTTCCATTTGCAGCATTGATTTTAGATAGATTATAGATAGATTAGATTTTCGGGTGAACTTTAAGCAAGTTTAATGGGATGTAATGTAACTTTGATGAATGTAAGTAGTATGGATATCTTGTAAAAGGGATATTAATTTTTAGCATTGTGATTGTTTTGCATACAGTCTCCAGAGATTTGAATTCGTGCAAAATGTATGTAGGAGCACGAAGGTAAAAAACGTTTGCAACCTCATGCGAAGCGTATGTATCGGTGTGCTTGCTGCTCTATACTACAAGTCGTAATCTATTCGGTGGATACTACCATACACCAAAACCAATGGGTTGTTTATAAAATACCTATATATTCTATTAACCCAGCTTTTAGCAATTTAAAATTATAATCGAATACCCAAAAAAAAAAAGTCAAGTTGGCAAAATACGTAAGGCATTGTTCTAGAACACATTTTTTACAAATAGGTACTCATTTCACATTTTCAAACTAAAAAAAATGTAAAAGAAAAATAATTTTAAAATTTTATTTCAACCGATCTATTAAACAAGATTCATATTAATAAAAAAAATATTTACGCACGCACATGATTTTTTAGCTCAAAATTATTTTATTTAAAAATAAGTACTTATTCCTCTTTCGGAAACGGGGCCTAAGTATTTTATTGGTGTAAAAGGTTTTCTTCATTAGTGTTTCAAATATTGGTCTAAATTTTCCAAAGCCTGCATAAACGCAGACCATAAAATATATTGAAAAAAAAAATGTCATTTTAAGTAAATTTATAAAGAACCAATCAGGCTTTAGTCTAAATTCGTGTTTTAAAAAATACTTATTTATTTCGATTTTTTTAAAATAGGTGATTCTTTTATATTACGTTGTCTCTTATACTCATAATAAATATTTATTCCCAAATTAGTAGTACTTATTTTAAGAATTTATAACAAGAACTTGGTCATTTCTTTTGGATTTTATGGATTTTATTTTTGTGTATTTTTCTGCGTTGTCGTTTTGAAAATTATGCACTTCTATGCTGAAACAAAGCATAGGAATTCAGAATTTTGTATCCTTGCACTGCAGTTTACAGCTTCCATAGCTATAAAATAACTTCTTCTCATTGCCTATAAAATAACATTTTAATACAACTTAACTAATCTTTTCATAATTCAATACCTTACTTTTGCACTCTTCCACTTCTGCTTCGAAACTACTGCAAATTTAAAACACAGTAACGACCATAAAACTATGAACTTCAAAACAAATGAATTCGGCGTTAACCTTAATTTTTTTTAAAAATGGGAAAAAATAAAACCAAGAGTCATATAAAACTGCCAATTTTACACTCAAAGTTAGCACCTTAATACAAATACGCTTAGCACGAAGGAAGAGCTTGCACTCTCCTCTCTCAAACGTACCAAATTACACCAGCCATACAAAATTACCAATATTATGCTCTGACCTCACATCTTACGGCACTACGGCAACCAAACAAAACTTGGAAACAACAAATCAACAGATGAGCACGCGAAAACGTGCAACGCACGTGCGTTACACTAGTATGCATATAAGGAATTGAGAGATGGTGTTGTGCAGTGATGTATGCAATAGCACATGCTGTGCATATTTGAGCCGTTAGATCGTGCATTCGACGGTTCAGATCTCATCTTGGTAATGAACGGCTCTCGATCGTTAGTTGTTGAGATGAGATCCGAGCCGTCAGATTCACGATTTGACGACTCGCTATGCACCTTACTGCACAACACTAACCTGAAATCCGCAAATTAGATAGAAATTGTTTCTCTCTTGGATTCGTCTTACATCGTTGGTCCACTACAAAAAGACATGTAATTTTTGGATTAAAAATTAAAGTAATTTCGTAAATAATATTTTTTTCCTGAATATCGGTACGTTTTTTTTCTCTATGAGATTATATTTCTAGTGATTTATTTCCAACAATCTAAATTGATAATAAGAATTTAAATATTTCCGAACATAAATAACAAAAATACTAAAATATATCATAACTGCATCAGGTTCATTTCTATGAGTCACTTCCAAAATTTTTTTTACAGATAAATTACTTCAAATTTTATTTCAACAAAACAATACCTGTCCCGTCAAAGATTCGTGATAAGTTTTTCCATGGTTTTTGTTACTCACTCCGTCTCTTTTTAAGTGTCTTGCTCCGTAAGATAATCCGCAATGGGAATAATCAAAATCAATCATCAAAATGTGCCACGTCAGCATTTGATTATTCATTTAGTTCATAATCAAACTTAACAACCTCTACCTCCACATTGGTTATTTTTGTAATTTTTGCATCCCTAACAAACAAAAACCCCATAATACATAATGCACCTATGTACAATTGCAAATGAGTTCCAATTACGCACCCGACCACACCAAATTATTCGTCTTGATGAGACGATTCCAATGTGGAAAGTTTTTGAGTTATTGAGTTTTGAGTTTGGTAATAGGTTTGGTTATTGATGTCACACTCTCGATTTTAAACATAAATATAATTGATTTCCATAAATAAAATCTTGCTATAATCCGTACGATCCCCAAAATAGTTTCCAGTTCCATAATTACACTTCAGACATCCAACAGTTCCCAAAATATTATAATTTTGGCTCCGAGGCCCAAATATAACATAAGTACTGAGTATCGAAAGAGCTAAGGGTTACAATGTTCCATAATCAAAAGATTTACAAATTAAGTTACAAATATATCTTCCAAAAGAGATATATATAAAGATGGATAAGTAACTCTTTGATGTTAACTTTCAAAACAATGATCAAGTCCAAGTACTCCCAGTATGTATGCTACGGCCGGGAGTTAGTACCTGAAATGATATAAAACTTGAGCTACACTAGTCCAATAGAAAATTCTACACTAACATTATATGCAAATGAAATGTAAGGATGATCTCAAGATAGGTATTCGAACAACGATCTCAGAACAATCAACAATCTTAAGTCAAAGAACTCTATGACAATTTAACAATCATAAAGCATCTCAAGCTTAGAACCATTTCCATGTTTCACGTATCTAATATTCTTTCTGTCACGCCCTCAATTTTTAACATAAATATAAAAGATTTTTCATAATTAAGTCCTTATAATACTCCAAACGTGTAGAGACCCATAACTTTTTTTTTTTAAGAAATATTATAATTACAACTGGTAAAGGCGAAAAGAGTGGAATACAAAAAAAAATGGCGTGGTTATTAATTTGGGGTTAACGAGATAGATTCGTTGGTAGAGGGGTGCAAGTGTTAAATGCATTGGAGTATGTAGATACGTGTGTGGGTGGGGACTAGGGAATAATTTTCCCCTCCCATATGTTTTCTTTTTCCACGCCAGACACACACACCCACCGAACCTTCTCTCTCTCTAACTCTCTCTGCTCTCTCTCGCCTCTCATCTCCTCTTCACCTTCTCTCCTCATTTTCACCTCCATGGAGTACGAGTTCGGACAAGACCCGAGAATTAAAGTTGCTATACGGAGCACGGGCTTTCCGAATATCCAAGAAAATTCATGATCGGACCTCGTTGGAGCTCGGTTGACTTGGTCAAAGGTTCGGGTTTTGCTCAAAACCCATGAGGTAGGGATTTCTTACTCTCGTTATGCGTTTATACGGTATTTATGTACTTAGATCGTGCCTTATTCCGTTGCTTGAAGTTGTTTCTTCCGTTTCTGAAAATCAGCAGAACAGGGCCTGCGTTTTTGGGGTTTTACGCCCTCTTAAGCTCAGATTTTAATTTTGGTTCCTTCATATGAAATAGAGTAGACTTAGAGCTCGTTTTAATGCCGCAAGAATCACCCAAAACCGTTGAGAATTGAATTTATGGTGATTTTTAGAAAACTGGTCTGCAATCTGTCCGTGTTCTGGATTCAGCCCATTTCGAACGGACATAACTTCCTCGTCCGATATCCGTTTCATGCAAATTTGATATCGATTCGAAGGTCTTGAAGTCAGCTTTGTATTGCCACTGGAATCGCCTTAAAACCCTTAGTACACCGAAAGTTATGATCATTTGAGTGGAGGTGTGTCAATCTGTCACGTTGATTGTGTTGCTTCAGTAAATGCTTGTTTAACCATCCTTGGAGTGCAGATTTGACTAGGGTTCCTTCATACCTTTTAAGCTTCGTTCAATCGTGCAACTTTTGGGACTAGAATCGTTCAAAAGTATTAAGAACTCAATTTGTAATGACTTATAGAAGATTGAGCTGTAATCTGAAAATCTGGGCAGCTTATAGAGCAGCGATTTTTCATCATTTAGCTATGGTTAAGTGACCCTATTGGGTATGGGTCTTTGTGGGTTTTAAAGATTCGTAAGTTGGTGATATTTTGGCGTTGGAATTATTGAAAAATATTAGGTATGCGATTCTTAATGAATTTTCGAACACGGGCTACTTTGTTGAAAATCAGAATATGCTCATGTGTCAATTTTAGATGATTACGTTACCCGTTCGTTGTCTAGGCATTCGGGTGATTAGGTGGACATTGTGGCATGTTGTGATAAATGTTATGAATTTGTTATGTGTTGAGTATGGCGTTGTATAATAGTTTTAACTCGATAATGGGTGTTAGATTGAGTATTGATGGATTGTGCATAATGAAAGATGTTTATGGACATATGATTTGAGTGTCATGACTATGTGTGATATCGAACTTTGTATGTATCGTGGTGTGGCATATCATAGCATATGGACAATGGATTGAGTCGTATCCAACTTCGGATGTCGACGAAGGTTACGGGGCCTAACACTACCCGGAATGTGGAGTCGCATTCACTTTATGGGATGTCGACGAAGGTTACGGGGCCTAACATTGCCCGGAATGTGGAGTCGCATTCACTTTATGGGATGTCGACGAAGGTTACGGGGCCTAACATTGCCCGGAATGTGGAGTCGCATCCACTTTGTGGGATGTCGATGAGGGTTACGGGACCCAACACCGCCCGGAATTCACGTCAATATGGACGGAGCCCGGTTCCCCTTCTTGGTGGGACCTTGGCGAGGGTTACGGGGCCCAACATTGCCCAGTGCATTGTCTTGCATTACATATCATGCATTATTGATTCGTTGAGCTAGAGTTATGACCTATGTTGCTTGGGTAATGAAAAGGTTTTTAGTGGACGCACGGGGTCCCAAATGTCCGGAATTGAATGAAAGGTTTTATTGGATATTGGACGCACGGGGTCCCAAATGCTCGGAATTGAATGAAAGGTTTTATTGGACGCGCGGGGTCCCAATTTCCCGGAATTGAATGAAATGGAAAATGATTAGTATTTGAGAAATGCAAAATTTATTGAATATGTCTAAAAAGGGAAATTCGGTGATTTGTCTATAATGTCCTGTCGTGAGTTATATTCATTGGTCGTTGGTATCCTTGGATGAGGGTTAGTATATTCAAACGGTTATTAGGTTTGTGAAGAACGAATGACAAATGAGAAGAATTGTGGTAACATTTGAAATGAGGCGAAACAGTTAAGTACGATCGAGAACCTGTAAATGGTATGTTTAGGCTGATGTGAGAACATGTGAGGACTATTGTGCTTCTAACTTGGCGTGTGACCCGGTAGGAAGACTTGCAAGATGCCCAGAAAACTTTGGCTATTGTGAGCTACTCGTTGATAATCACTTGTACTTTAGGCGTATCTGGCAATGTTCGTTCATTCACTTTAGTAGCATGATTCATTGTATTTTCATATAACTTGAGCATAGATTTCTCTACTGGGCACGTGTATGCTCAACCCTATCATTTTCAGGTACAAAGCAAAGGAGGTTGGCATGGAGTGCTTGTTGTGCATATTTGATCATATCTTTTCAAAGGTATACAAGAGAAGGTTTATTGCATTAGATTTGAAAGATGTTTTGGAAAGTTGATTACTGTAAACCGTAAAACTATTTTCTTTGGATTCTGTTAATTTGATAACTTGGGGCCTTGAGCCAGACATGTAATATTTGAGCTTATTTGAGAACAAAAAAAAAAGGACTGTTGGGTATTATCTGTATTACAGCGAGGACTTTGTGTATTAAAAGTGTGTTGTTATTTATGTTGAAAATCGAGAGCGTGACAAAACGATACCCAAAAGATCACTGTATTTTCATTTCCATATTCAAAGTTCCAAGTCCATAAGATTCCAAAATATTACATCATTGGCTCAACAGCCCCCAAATTGACACAAGTATCATGTATCAAAAGAGTTAGTGTTTACAAATATTCCTTACTCAAAGAATTACAACTCAAGTTACGGATACATCCTTCAAAAGAAATTTACAAGAGGAATAAGTAAATCCTTTGATTAGCTTTCTAAAAGATATGTCCACACTCCAAGCACTCCAGTCACGCAAGCTACAGTTTCGGATTGGCACCTGAAATGATATAAGGCTTGAGCTACACTAGCCCAGTAGAAAAGTCTACGCAAACTCTATATGCAAATGATGTGAATCAAGCACCATGAGTGAGTGAATATTGACAGATACGCCTAATGCACAAGTGACTACCAATAAGCTACAAGCTATAGTCTAAGGGTCTTTGACTTCAAATAAATGTCACTAGCCGTTTGCTTCTTTAACTAAATACATCAATAAACTCACGTCGTTCCACATTTGTCTATAATCAATTCAAAACATCTTATTATTGTTCGTACAGTACTACAATCTTTCTCGTGTCCACATTGATCAACATCGAATTCCTTTATTGCAAAACCTTCTCTTTCTTTTAATCAGGTATTTCCCATCGATAATCGCTGAGGTCACCTCGGGTCTAGTTCCCTCGAGCGCAGGGTCACCCCGAGTCTATTCCCTCAATAACAATGATCATTTGGGTCACCTTGGGTCTAGTTCCCTCGAGCGTAGGGTCACCCCGAGTCTATTCCCTCAATAATAATAATCACTTGGGTCACCTCGGGTCTAGTTTCTTCGAGCGCAGGGTCACCCCGAGTCTATTCCCTCCATAACGACCACTTGGTTCACCTCTCACACTTTTCATAATCGTCATCATTTCATAATCAACTTCAGCATCAATCTATCGGTCGTACCACAAAACTTCAATCAACCATTACTTGACTCCCCAAATGTACATGTTCATGCCTCTTTATTAGTTTCTACACTTAAACCTCAGTCTACCAATCCACCACACTAATTACGTTTCAAACTATCAACCATGTCAAGACTATGACTAATTAATTAATACACGCCATTCCCTTAAGCATACCACAATACCACATGTCCTCACTGTATCTCTAAGTATACCCCCGTACCTTCACATACCACATATTAAGCCGCGACTAGACTCTGCAATGCCCGGTCTTCTAGTTTCTAAACTTGGAGTCCGTAAAGCATGTGCTAAAGGAATCTAAAGAATTCTACGAGTCGAGAGAAAATGAGTTGCAATACTACTCATCGGGTTCCTAGACCTGTTCAGGTGAATCATCGTACTTTAATGAGCAATAACGTCCTTTTCTCATTTCTTAACATAATGAATTCATTCTAGTCCACTAGATATCACTCTAAGTGAGAGACAAGCAACACTCTCTAAGACACTTGAAAGAATGTGTAAACAAATCCATTAGAGTCAAAATATGATTTGGAAGATATAGGAAAGCAATTGAAAGACACTGCAGCAGCTCAATCAAGCAGCTGAACCAACGAGTCCTATTGGTAGGTAAAAGTTCCTACCGGTAGCTTTCAGCTGCTGCAGCTCAATCAAGCAGCTGAAAGCAGCTCAATGAACGAGTCCTACCGGTAGGTAAAAGTTCCTACCGGTAGAAAGTGAGAACAGAGAGGCCAACGAATTTTACACTTTACCTACCGGTCGGTAAAAAGTTCCCACCGGTAGAAGACACTTGACCTACCGGTAGATAAAAAATTCCTATCGGTAGAAGATGAATACATTGAGCAACTTTTGAGCTGTTGCTGTACGTTTGAGCTGGTTACAAAGGGATTCCTCAATCATTCTACCGGTAGGTAAAAGTTTCTATTGGTAGGGGAAGTACGTTTCAGATGATTTTTTGACAGAAATTGCAGATTTCGATGCAAGCTTAAACACGACAATACAAGCACGATTTCAAGCACCAAATCACTCATAAAACATATAAAGAGAGGTAGAATTCCCTACCTCGAGTTTCCAAGTCGAAATCGAAGAGATTGATCAAGCCCTAGCTTCCGGAATCCAAATCGAACCAAATACTCCAAACCGAGCTCTATCCAACGAGATACGAGCTCCAATACGCAAGTAGAAGATGAAAGGAGGTTGAGTATTGTGGGTTTTGAATTTGGGGATGAGTTTTTGGATTAGGGAGTGTGAGAGATAGAGAGAGCCGAGAGAGCGAGAGACCGAGAGATGGAGAGGGGAAATAAATCCCCTGCCACCCAACACACCTATATACACACCAAATTACACCAACACCCACATCTCCCAAATCCTTGCACATGAACCCACAACCATAATTTTCACATTAAACCATCATTTATCCACTTATAAAACACTAAAATTTATTAAAGAAATTTACGGGTCTCTACAGTCTATCCTCCTTAAAGAAATTTCGTCCTCGAAATTTAACAAACGAAGTCCAATCATGCCACGCAACACATGTATATTATACGACAATTATATAATCATCAAAATTTATGTTAAAGATTCGTATCAATCAAATCACAACAAGTGAGAGTATTCCTTTATAACTACGTCCTCCATTTTCATGTAAACTCACACAAACGGTATCGTCTCAGCTCTCAACACTTTATTATGCAAATCTAGGATGTGTATCGGGTTCTTACCATAGGACACGTCGGTTTCTAATTCAACTTCGGACCCTTCTAACACGTGCAATGGAGTCAATTCCTACTTTCTCAATATCTACACATAAAGCGAATCATAAACACCTGAAAGTTTCTGCGGCAATGTCAAACGATACGCAATTTCATAGCTCCTCTTCATCGCGAAGTTTCTATATACAATCATCTATCCAAATGCAAAGATCTTGCCTCTAAACGTGACCCGATGATCCAATTGACTTCCTATGACTTCCATTTAGAAGGTGCGGTGATCAAGCACCTCTTCCAACTGGATTTCATCGGTTGTCGCCTGGGCATCCGAATGACACGCACCGTATCCAACACATAACCTATCTTTCTAGCGGTGAATGCTCCCTTTCCTTCCCAAGACAAGACAAACTCCAATGCGATAACACCTTACGAAATACGCAATTTCCCATTTGAAGTGACAATGGTTGTCGACGTCAATTGACATTGTCCTTTGGTCGGTCTTGCACGGTTAGCAGTCTTGACGAATCGCTTTGATTTGTTCGGTCTTTTCTCTCGAGTTTTCAAATGTCATTAGTGAATAGATTCCATCACACTCCTCGATACTAAATCTAGCAGTTTTTGAACTCACACCAATTCTTCTAAGAGTCGCTTTAACTTCTCACTCCAGGTTAGGTTATTCTAGGCTATTAGAAGGATTCAATCATTATCTCAATGAAACGAGCAAGCTCCAAAACTCAATTCAAGCTGATCAAGAATACGAGAATGGTAATAAGGTACCCGAATTTAAAAGACACATGAGATCTTTAGAATCATTGGGCAACAAACTCAACGTACAATTTCATGATAATTCGAGAGATTTTGGATGACAAATCACAATTTTATTGAGGACGAACACAAAACAATGGGACAGTTCCCTAGTAAACCAACTCATACAAGATTGAAGATTGGTCTAACACCAGACTTGAGCAATACTTCTAAAAAATTAAGACTGAGCTTTCTAGGACAAACTATGCCTCCAGAGTCGTGGAATCACAACAGAGTTGAATGACACTGAGGACAACAACAACAACAAGTGAATTTGAATTGAACAGAACCAACGAATAGGTATTGAGAAACATATCACCGCAAGATTGACCCTAATTGCAAAATGAGAACTTGGATAACAAATAAACTAGTAGTTGCAGTAAGGAAACTTAAACAAAACATTAGGTTTAGGCTAACAAACAGATACAAGGCGAGTACAGGCAACACTAGTAACAAGTCCGGATTTAACAACGCCAAAGAATTTTGTACATCATAAAGTATGTGACCATAGATTTGGTTTTCTAGATCAAATAGAAACACAAGAACTTGCGCATAATAACTGTGATAGACGAACAAACTGTTAGTCGCAACAGAGGGATCTCAACCGACCAATGAAAATTTATCTCAAGTAGAATAATGTCAGAAACAAGACCTCAATTAGGGGACAAGAAACCTTTGTTAACATCAATAGCAAATGTGTCATAGGATACTACGCCACAAGAATTTGAATATACCCAATAAAAGCTAGGAATGATAGAAAGTAAGTTATGATACAATTCTAACAAGACTCAACTAGGCCAATGAATAAGGGTACTTAAAGGAACAACGCTTAGGAAATCGCATTTGGAATATCATCCACTATCATGGATAAAATCAGCCTCTTCGCAATTCACATCTATCCTTGCCATGCTTGACTTCAAGAAGTAAGTGACAACACATCATTATGGAATGACTAATGAATAGGTCAAACAATAAAGAGACGAAGATACCTCAAACAACCGACATTTTTGAGAGCTAGAGAATGATAGGGGTTGGTGATCTAGTTGCGAAATTGCATCTGTTGCAGTGTCGGTGTACATTTACGCTGCTGCACTGAACTCGACTCACCATGCACTCCCGGTCTTTGAGGACAATTTCTCGCCATGTGGCTAGGTTCGCGACAAACATAGCAAAGCCTATCAAGCTGTGGAACTCCTTGATCCATAGATAAGGTAGGTGACCTAAGGTTAATCTGGTTTAGAGAAGACTGATTTGGTTTCCACTGCCTTTTCCTCCCTTGACTTTCAACCTTTCCTTGCGGTGTACGTATGCCAACGGTTGGTTGCCTTTGTGCATTCTGGGATTGCAGTTGAATAACGATTTGTCTAGTTCCCGGTTGTTGTACCAAACCCAAGTCATCTCGCATTATCTTCCCCTGAGGACAGTTTCTCGCGACATGGTCAAACTCCCCACAAGTAAAACAAGATTTTTGATCCCTTTGACATTGTGAACGAATATGACCAGGCTGACCACATCGGTGACACACAATCTGACACTTATGGAGAACTTCCGGAGCTTCTGAATGAGGTGGTAGTTTTAGACCCTACTAGCCCTGCAAAGACTAATTTGGTACCCTCGGTTTCTTGCTTCCTAAACTCTCAACACTCTCGAAAGGTGATCTCGCGCTAACAACTCGATGCCTAGCTTCCCCCTCATTCACCCCGTCCTGCGCACCCTCCAATGTGTCAACAACTTTCATGCACTCAACAATCTCGGGAAACATTACCTCATCCCTAGTATACTGACTCGCCTCATCCTCCTTGTAAGCACTATAGCCCTGGTGATCATGATCCACAGTCTCACCCCACATAACTCCACGCCTCGAAAAACATCATACCATAAAAGTATAAGAAAGAAGAACATCAACATTAATCACATCGCTATCAGATGCAAGGCTCTAACCTTTTCATTAGAGGTTAACAACTCTACACCACTCTACCACAATATAAATGCAATGAAACATTGATGGACCAATATCATTCATGCAAACACACATGTGATTTTGTAAAGAGATGCAGCAATTTTTGAACCCATGGGACTAGAAGCCTCCCCACGGTCATGAAGTGTTCTAAACCTATGCTCTGATTCCAGGTTATCACGACCTCGATTTTTAACATAAATATAAAAGATTTTTCATAATTAAGTCCTCATAATACTCCAAACGATATCCAAAAGATCACTGTATTTTCATTTCCATATTCAAAGTTTCAAGTTCATAAGATTCCAAAATATTACATCATTGGCTCAACGGCCCCCAAATTGACATAAGTATCATGTATCAAAAGAGTTAAGTGTTTACATATATTCCTTAGTCAAAGAATTACAACTCAAGTTACGGATACATCCTTCAAAAGAAATTTACAAGAGGAATAAGTAACTTCTTTGATTAGCTTTCTAAAAAATCTGTCCACACTCCAAGCACTCCAGTCATCCAAGCTACAGCTCCGAATTGGCACCTGAAAATGATATAAGGCTTGAGCTACACTAGCCCAATAGAAAAGTCTACGTAAACTCTATATGCAAATGAGGTGAATCAAGCACCATAAGTGAGTGAACATTGACAGATACGCCTAATGCACAAGTGACTACCAATAAGATACAAGCTATAGTCTAAGGGACTTTGACTTCAAATAAATGTCACTAGCTGTTTGCTTCTTTAACTAAATACATCAATAAACTCACGTTGCTCCACATTTGTCTATAATCAATTCAAAACATCTTATTATTCTTCGTATAGTACTACAATCTTTCTCGTGTCCACATTGATCATCATCGAATTCCTTTATTGCAAAACCTTCTCTTTCTTTTAATCAGGTATTTCCCATCGACAATCACTGGGGTCACCTTGGGTCTAGTTCCCTCGAGCGCAGGGTCACCCCGAGTCTATTCCCTCAATAACAATGATCATTTGGATCACCTCGGGTCTAGTTCCCTCGAGCGTAGGGTCACCCCGAGTCTATTCCCTCAATAATAATAATCACTTGGGTCACCTCGGGTCTAGTTCCTTCGAGCGCAGGGTCACCCCGAGTCTATTCCCTCCATAACGACCACTTGGTTTACCTCTCACACTTTACATAATCGTCATCATTTCATAATCAACTTCAGCATCAATCTATCGGTCGTACTACAAAACTTCAATCAACCATTACTTGACTCCCCAAATGTACATGTTCATGCCTCTTTATTAGTTTCTACACTTAAACCTCAGTCTACCAATCCACCACACTAATTACGTTCCAAACTATCAACCATGTCAAGACTCTGACTAATTAATTAATACACGCCATTCCCGTAAGCATACCACAATACCACACGTCCTCACTGTATCTCTAAGTATACCCCCGTACCTTCACATACCACATATTAACCCGCGACTAGACTCTACGATGCCCTGTCGTCTAGTTTCTAAACTTGGAGTCTGTAAAACATATGCTAAAGGAATCTAAAGAATTCTACGAGTCGAGAGAAAACGAGTTGCAATACTACTCATCGGGTTCCTAGACCTGTTCAGGTGAATCGTCGTACTTTAATGAGCAAGAACGTCCCTTTCTCATTTCTTAACACAATGAATTCATTCTTGTCCACTAGATACCACTCTAAGTGAGAGACAAGCAACACTCTCTAAGACACTTGAAAGAATGTGTAAACAAATCCATTAGAGTCAATGAGAAGTGTCAAAATATGATTTGGAAGATATAGGAAAGCAATTGAAAGACACTGCAGCAGCTCAATCAAGCAGCTGAACCAACGAGTCCTATTGGTAGGTAAAAGTTCCTACCGGTAGCTTTCAGCTTCTGCAGCTCAATCAAGCAGCTGAAAGCAGCTCAATGAACGAGTCCTACCGGTAGGTAAAAGTTCCTACCGGTAGAAAGTGAGAAGAGAGAGGCCAACGAATTTTACACTTTACTTACCGGTAGGTAAAAAGTTCCTACAGGTAGAAGACACTTGACCTACCGGTAGGTAAAAAGTTCCTACCGGTAGAAGTTCCTACCGGTAGGAGATGAATACGTTGAGCAGCTTTTGAGCTGCTGCTGCACGTTTGAGCTGGTTACAAAAGGATTCCTCAAATCATTCTACCGGTGGGTAAAAGTTTCTACCGGTAGGGGAAGTACGTTTCAGATGATTTTTTGACAGAAATTGCAGATTTTGATCCAAGCTTAAACACGACAATACAAGCACGATTTCAAGCACCAAATCACTCATAAAACATATAAAGAGAGGTAGAATTCCCTACCTCGAGTATCCAAGTCAAAATCAAAGAGATTGATCAAGCCCTAGCTTCCGGAATCCAAATCGAACCAAATACTCCGAACCAAGCTCTATCCAACGAGATACGAGCTCCAATATGCAAGTAGAAGATGGAATGGAGGTTGAGTATTGTGGGTTTTGAATTTGGGGATGAGTTTTTGGATTAGGGAGTGTGAGAGATTGAGAGAGCCGAGAGAGAGCGAGAGATGGAGAAGGGAAATAAATCCCCTGCCACCCAACACACCTATATATACACCAAATTATACCAACACCCACATCTCCCAAATCCTTGCACTTGAACCCACAACCATAATTTTCACATTAAACCATCATTTATCCATTTATAAAACACTAAAATTTATTAAAGAAATTTACGGGTCTCTACACTTTCGCCGTATGTGTCATGAGTCGAAACTCTTGCCGGGCCAATTAAGGGATCCTGATACTCCCTGTCAGGCACCATACCTTTCAGTAGGTCCTGAATATAATCAATATGAGCTTTTGCTCCTGCCGGGCCAATTAAGGGATCCCGATACCCCCTGCCAGGCACCCACTCGTCGATGGGTCCTGAATGTTCTCGTAGTGTCATTAAGTGTTCAAGAACCACATATTCTTCGTCATGTATCACCTCAATTCAATCTCGGCTCATTTTGATACCGATATTAATTTCGATCAAACAAGAGCAAGAATTTGGAAAGCTACTCCATAAACTCTACGAATACGATTAATCATGTGACGTGGTGATTTGGAAGTGTTTAAAACAAGTTGGAAATGATCGGGGGTCAAAACGATGGAGTTTGGAACAAAGTAGTGAAAACTGTCTATAAGCAACTGGTATCGATACAACCAAAATAGCTGTATCGATACAGAATGCAAACAGAGTGAGAAGCTATGATTTTGAATTGGTATCGATATGGCAAAAAGCCCGTATCGACACGGATGTGTTTCGAGCGATCAAATTCATTGAGCTTCATTGAGTGATCAAATTCAAACCAATACTGCATCTTACAACTCCATTCAATGATATCCTAAATGTAACAAAAGAATTGAACCCTGAACTTTTCTTCTTTCACTTGGTGCCGAGAAAATAAAAACTCAATTCAACCGAGCGTAGCAAAGTCATTTCACTTAGTTGAGATGACTTCTTCATCTTTTATGGAATTAATCAAGAAAACATAATATATGACTCTTGTACGTTTCCTTTCGTATTAAATTACTCTTGCACCATAAATATTTTGATAAGTTTTTTTAATTTTACTTCTTGTCTTGTATTGTAATGTTTTTAAATTTGCAAACCAAAGGTCCAAAGCCTATTTTACTAATAAAAACAAAACAAATATTTTTTACCGAATAAAAATTGATAATTTTTTAAAAGTAAAAAAATGATTTTTCAAGAAATTGTTTTTTTAAAATTAAATATCTTGGTTGAACAAATATTTTTTACCGAATAGAAATTGTTTAATTTTTTTTAAAATTAAAAAAAAAACCATTTGGCTTATTTAATTTTTTTGTTGTTTTTCCGTGCCCTTTCATGCCCATGTCGTGTCGGGTCGTGCCCATGCCTGTGCCTTGCTAGAACCGTGCCGTGTCGTTCCTGTCCACTTTTCGTGTCGTGCCCGTCTACGACCGTGTCGTGCCAGGCCAATTTTTGTGCCGTGCCCGTGCTGTGCCGCCCACTACAATCGTGCTGTGTCGTTTCGTGCCAGACCAATACTGTGCCTGTGACGTAACGTGCTGCCCCGTGCCCGTATCGTGCCGTGCCGGCACGACCCATTTGACACCTCTAAGTGTTCCTAGACTTATTGTTGGATTAATCCTCACAGATTCTCGCAGCTCCTTCATTTCCACACTTACATATGAAGTCGTGGTTCCAAAAAGTAGCGGAAAGAAGAATCGAACTTAAAATCTTAAGAGAGAACGAACACCTAAATTTCAAGTCGAGACCACTCGGACCAACCCTTCCGGATGGAACAAGTGTTAGTGCTATCTTTGTTGGGATTATTTCCCCTAATCAATCTCACCCACAAACAGAAGCGTAATCGAAAAATTACTACGCACAATAACAAGGCACCAAAACAACCAATATACGTGGTTTCCCAAACTCGGGTACGTCCACGGGAGAGATAAAGCAATTTCCACTGTCACCAAGGTATACAAAGGGTTTACAAAGAGATCCAACGATCTCACCACAAACACCCTATCCAACAAACTAAAGTCAAAAGTGGAAAGAACTCACCCAAAAAACTCTCCAACACAGCTGAAACAGAGGGCACCAACCGGATCAGAGCAGCCCACAAAAAATTCATCCACAAACTGCCACAAATGGCTTGAGGAGAGGGGAAATAGCTAACTGCCCTTTTTGTTCCTTGACCACCGAAAAACCCAAGCGCACACAAGAGCACTTCTATTTCTCTTTTCCAGATGACCAATGAATCACGCACAACACCAAACCTCTTTTCTCTCTTCCGTTCTTCTGCTCTCTTTTTGCTCTCTCCACCAAAAAGCGCACACACGCACACACTGTGCACTAACCCTTGTTTTCTTTTTCTTTCTCTCATTGGTTCTGGAACTCTCTCTCAAGCAAACAAAAAAACCTTTTTGTTCCCAACAAAAAACCTAGTAATGTTGCTGCTTTGGGGCACTGTCCCCTGCCACCTCATGATTTTGGTTTTTACTTTCTAGTGAGTTAACTTTTCTTTTTAGCTATAGGTTGCGTACACGGATTAAAAACTCCTTTTCGCTAATGTTTTTATCTTTTAAGTAACTATTTTTAAAAGTATTTTTTGGTTAATCAAACAGGTCATTAATTCTTTATGTTAATTTTTCTGTTGCCCAGTTGTCGATCAACTCTGTTTTCTTGCGTATTACATGCTCAACTCTGTTTTGTTGCCCGGTTGTTTTCGTTTTGAGGAATTTTTTTCCAAGTAAAAACAGGCCCCTTCGGTTGTTTAAGTGGTGCACCCAAAACATCTCCAAAATGACGTCGTTTTGGGACGTAGCAGAGGACAGCATAGTTGGGCTAGAACCGTCCCCGAGTCCGGAAAATATCTTTTGTCAATCACAAGTTTTGTTATTTGTTTGTTTCCCAGGCCAGCTCTAGTAGTCAATTCATTGGGAAAAAAAAAAAAAAGTAATCAATTTCGTTAACTACAGTTGTCAATGAAAAATATTAGTAAAACATTTGGCCGAATGGATATCTGTTTTATTACCCAAGACTAATTAGGTAGAGTATGTTCCCTTCGAAAGGTTTTTGGTTAAATTTTCTTAGTCAGTTACTGTTGAGGCTGATTTATTCGCATTTGTGAGCTTGTGATACGTCTGTGAGAGGAATTGTAGAAATTTATTCTGTGCACAAATTGGCCCAAAGACCCTGTAGTTTACCAAAACAAAAAAACACAACACAAATGGCACACGAATAAAGTCAATAGAGACTTGGAATTTGTGACATCCCAATTTTTCAATTAAAAAAAATACATATATAATATTTTTGACACAAATAATTAAATCTTTCATTTTTCTTTTTCAAATTTCTTGGTAGTAAAAAAAAAATAAAGAATAATGTTGGGTCAATTGTGTAATTAGACTAGATAAGTTTTAAGTTTGAACGTGGACAGTTATTGGGGCGAGGAAACGTTTAAGGTAGGGTTTTATCTGTGAAGTGGGTTGCTACAGCTTAAGAGAGGAAATTGAGATAGGTTTTCTTTTGTTTAGACGGCGAGGTAGAAGCCGCAAGGTTTTGATCGAGTTTGACTGCTAATCAGGTAATCAATATTCATTCTGTTTCATCTCCTTTTCTTCGTACAGTGGCGTTTGGTGGTGGATGAGTATTCAACAGTGGGATTGCTTGTATAAGAGAGAAGGGGGTGCGTGCATGCGTGGTGCTCTGTGTATGTGCCGTGTGTGAATTAGGAAGGAGAAAATGGTGGTGGACAAATGGTGTGATGTTGTTACGTGGTTAAAAGCTTCAGGTCCTACTGACTTGGTTTAGATCTAGGTTCATGTACATAATAAATGGTATGGCTAGGTTTGTATAGGCAATGTTATTATATTTCAAATAGGCAGTGACTTCAACCGTTGTAATTTTGTACAGGTTAATCTTTTTTGCGTGTTCGAATTGCATTATCTTGGATTTAAGGTGAGTGGTTAAATATGTGATCCCGTTTTTTGGAATCCTCTTGAGCCTATCTATCCTTGACAGTTCGTTATTTGTTGCGATCCGATGATAATATTCCTATTCGTTGCTCTCATAATTATTGACAATTGACGTACCCTTTGGCATACAAGGTTCACTGATAATAATTCTGATGGATTGATTCCCTTATCTTGTTGTTGTCTATTTCGTTGATTCCATAATATTGTTGTGACTCTGCAACGGCACGGGGAATAATCCTGGTGCAGGTGCCTCCGGCTCGCCGTTGTTCTATTTGTGTTTGGGACCATGGACTATGTTTATATTTATTAAAGTCCAAGGAAAAGACCCGTGAGATATCGTGGTGACTTTGGCCGCTAGGGAAAAGACTTGTGAAATACCCTGTGACTCTAGTGCTCAACGGATAGGGAAAAGACTTGTGAAATACCCTGTGACCCTATTCCGGATCGGCTTAGGGAAAAGGTCCCAGGCGCCATCCTGTGGTGACTCTAAGTACGGTGTTGGATCCAACGGGCGAAGCCCTGAGAAAATATTTGGCATTTGGTACTTGGTAATTGGAAGATATGGTTCCCACTTTGGTTTAGACTCCCGTTTATCGTTGTTCATCGTTCGGATATCATTGGACTCATTATTTGGTGTAATTATTGTGGTGACTCAATTATTGTTCATATTATTCATTAATCCATTATTCATCTTGTGGACACTATTGGTTGAACTGTTGATCCCTTTGCTCAATATTCGGTTTGTGATACTATTTGTTGAACCATCGACCTCCCGTAATAATTTGAAACCATTTCTTTGGAACCCTCAATTATCGTTCGTTCAATTGTATGCCACTTTGTATTATTACCCTTAGCATGCTTAACTACTCACTGAGCGCGTCAGCTGACAGATTTATTCCACATTTTTTTTTCTAGGTTAGTGCATGGGGCATTGTAGCGGACTCTGCGGCGTTGTCGGGACCTTGTGTTTGGACCTCTAAGGCGTCTGCATTTTTATTTCTTTTCTATTGTCAAAAGCTTCCGCACTTTTATTTATTAGCTTCCGCACTTTTATTTATTGGCAGTCCTTATAGAATTTGGAGTTGGAGATATTGGATGTTGTGTTCATCTTGTTTAACAAAAATACTGGTTTTGAGTTTTCACATTTTGCTTTAATAAAATATCCAGTTTTTCTCTTATTAGTTTTGAATTGGAAAAATATTTTTTAATTAGGCTTCGTGTCCCATGATGGCTTCGTGGTGCACGGCCGGTCATGCTCCCGGATTTGGGGTGTGACAGAATTGAATATGGTGGAATTCAATTCACATACATCGTGTGATGAATTTCACAGGGAAAATCAGAGGGCCTCCTTACAGATTCATCCACAGAAATACCAAAGATATCCCGAATCGGAAAACAACCACCATAACATATTTCCTAGACTCCTTACATTCTTGGCTCAACATATGCCGTAGTGATTTTTGTTTTAAATCCGACTTCAGTGCAATTGGATTGTAGAGAAGGCTCTGCAGTTTCATCTGAATCGTCTATCTCAGTAATCAATGGTTCAGATTCAATATCTATCTGAGTGACAAACAACGCATTTATTTGCTTGATATTTTAAGACAGTTTTGCTCCCCGTGCACACCTTGATACATACTAGAGAGGGTGAAGCACCACTTGAATCCCATGTTCTGGCCGAAGTGTGAAATGCAAAATCGGTGAGTGAATATAGGTTGGGGACAGAGTGAACGCATAGCGTTGTAGAATCATCGAGAGAGCGATTTTTGCTTCATTGATTGCAAAGTTCAGGCCTACACAACTGCGCGGTCCCAAACCAAAGGGAAGGTACACTGCCGGGTTGTTGTTGGTAGCTTTAGCCACTCCTCCTGAAAATCTTTCTGGATTGAAGAGATGCGCGTCTTCCCCCCAAATAAGTGGATCAATATGTAGAGACATCGTAGGAATCACCAGGGTTAAATTGGCCGGAAGGACAAGCCTTCCCAATTTGCTTTCCCATTCTACTTTTCTCGTAAGTCCAGTGGCAGGAGCGTATAGCCTTAGAGTCTCATTAATGACCATTGTCATCTACACAAAGATGGGATTACAGAAGTAAGTTGGCATTAGTCCATCTATCTATCTCTCTACACTAAGCATGTGTACGACACTAGGCACGCTCTACGTTTCTTGAATTTTTTTAGAAAATGTCGCAAATATCCCTCTAAGTCGCTACTATTCATCTCTCCCTTTGTTGGTTTTTCCACTTAACAAGAGAAAAAGAACTTTCTAACTTCCCTTGGCAATTCTTCTCGGGTTCAAGCTTTCTCTCTCAATGATATTTACCCACATGATAGTAAATTGTACATCGAAAAGGGATAAGCAACACAAAAGATTATTTTTCTGTAACCCCATGCATAGCACTGGTACTAAATTATACATGGTAAGGTCATGGAGTGTACCTTTTTCATTCTAGCAATGCCTTCTGCATTTGGATTCTGGTCTCCAAATAACTCGAGCACCTCCTTTCGTACTTTGTCTTGCCAATCCATATCAATTGCTAGAAGAAGAATGGTCCACGAAAGCAAGGAGGTGGTCGTTTCGTGTCCGGCTATGTAGAAGGTCTTACAATTATCAACCACATCTTGCAGTGTAAGCCTATTTTTCTCATCCTTACCATTATAAGCCTCCACAAGTAGACCAAGCAGATCAGTCCCAAAGTTTCCCTCTTCTTTTAAAGCTTCTTCTCTTTTCCTTATAATCCTTGTAATAGAATCTCGTATTTCGCGTTCAAGTTTATTTGATTCTATATCATCGCTACTCTTCCAGAATAGGCTGCACACACAGGAACCATATAAACTATTGATGAGAAAGGAGAAGAAACTGAGCAAATTTATGTCACCAAAGCTGCACCAAATTTTTGTTCTTCTTGAGATCAAATGAAGCATCAGTTTATTTACCTGAGGCCAGGAAGCCTGATTTTGTGCATATTTCTGGAAAATAAGAAAACCATCTTGATCAACATCTCAAATATAACTTCCCCTTCTAAATAACTACTGCCAAAAGCTGTCCTCGAGATGACTTCGGATGTTAATAGTCTAAATTCTTCAAACACCTCAATCTCTTTGCCTTCATGATGTTTCCACCTCTCTAGCATCATCTCAACACTCTCAATCATCGCCGGAACCATATTCTGCATAGTTAATCAAATTTATGCCATAGCTTGAATCATTAGTCCAAAGTCAATATTCGCCGAATTCCTATTTCTATAGACGTAACATAAGAACCCAAACATTTCAATACGTAACAATCCAAATCAAACAATAGCTACTTGTACACACATACTTTTAGGCTCTCTGCATAGAAAGCGTGGTTGGCCAGTTTCCTTTGCTTTGCCCATTTTTCACCTTTAGATGTCGCAAGCCCATCTCCTAACAGCTTCTTTAAGAAGCCTTCAATACCTCCTTTCACGTAAATATTTTCCTTATCATTAAGTACTTCCTTGACGTACTCTAATTCTGTAATAACTAAGTGAGCTTGGGGACCATGCCACATAAGTAAATTCTTCCCTGACCCAATAAAAACGAATCGAAGAAATCATCAAAAATTAGATCGAAACTTTTCCTGGAGAAAGTAAAGATTAAGTTTCTGTTTTCAGTATTTCCATACCATATATGTTGAGCCAAGATTGTAGATGAGGGTCGAGTCTGGGGAATATGTTGTGCGATAAACCCATCGGTTTGCTCATGGTTGCTGTTTTCATATTGAGGATCTCTTTGATATTTCCATGGATGAGTCTGTAAGAAGGGCCTCTGATTCCCTGTGAATTCATCACGCGTTGAATGCGAATTGGAGTCCACCATATTCTGTGAAGGAGCCTGATGAGAAAAAACAGAAGGTACAAGCAAAGAGAGCATGAAAGAAGGATTGTTATTGTTTCCAGGACACTCATATCAACCTCAAGTCACAAAATTTAAGAAGCAGTTGAACTATTAGTTTATGTGGTTAAGGTTTGTGGTGTTAATTAATCTTTCTTTGCATTGTACTAAATGGTGGTACGCCGATTAGGATCTAAACCCACAAACATACAATCATACAACACGCAGATATATGTGGTTCCCCAAAATCGGGTACTCCACGGAGCGGCAGCGGATTCTGATTTATGTATGGAGGATTGCAATCTCTATCTCACGCAGCCTCACAGTGTCTCTTGTATCTCTGTGGTTAATGATACCAAATACAAGAGCCTAAAGCTCTGATTTATAGGCAAATTAATCTCAACTATAATTCCACACCAGGAAATGCAGTTGGCTGTCCACCCTAGTGACCGAGAGAGATGTGAGATGAAAAATGTTGACTTGGGAGGCCCTTGGGCCTTGTGGCTCCCTCCACTCACTTTCAGCAGCCCTTGCATGCACACAAGTTGGCTTTTCACCTCAGCCTCCAGAGAAGATTTCTGCAGCCATGGAGTTATGGCTAGAGCTGCCCCTTTGTCTCCCGTGACGTGCCATAGCAGCACATTCTGTTGAAAGTTAATCTTGCACATGGTAGTGGGCCATTCGTGTGTGAGATGTGCAAGGCGAGAGGGAGTTGAGAGTTAATAGAGGGCCCCTTCTGCAGCCATGGAGTTATGGCTAGAGCTGCCCCTTTGTCTCCCGTGACGTGCCATAGCAGCACATTCTGTTGAAAGTTGATCTTGCACATGGTAGTGGGCCATTCGTGTGTGAGATGTGCAAGGCAGAGAGGGAGTTGAGAGTTAATAGAGGGGCCAGTTTTTTTTTTTTAAATCGAGGAAATCGGTGTTAGGTGGATATCGTTGTTTCCTGCGGTGTTAGTAGAGGGAGTTTTATTTGGGGGATGTGGTTTGGCTTGTTTAGGTTTGTCGCTGCCTCCTGGTCGGGTTCGGCTGGGTTTTCTTTTGTACTTGACTGGCGTCTTGCCTTCTCTTACATCTTGAGTGGTTTTGTGCCGGTGTGTCCTGATCCTTCTAATCTTTGTAATCATTTATAAAAATCAATAAATCTTTTTCGTAGAAAAAAAAAGCCCACATGTTTCTTTTCATATTGGACATAGCCACACGTAATCCTCATAGTGGATCCAAATCCAAAAAATATCAGTAACCGTGCAGATATAGTAACTGTATATGTGTCATAATGTCTCGATTTTCGGACACGTTAATTAAATCATTTTCACTTGATTTAATAATTTCAAAAACATGTTAAAGAACTTTATTCTCGAAAATAGAGTTTTAGCAGTGGAAGTCTTAATATTTAAATTATAAGATAATATGAGTTTTAAAAGGTACGGAGTTTAATGATAACATCTCTCGGAATTGAAAGTAAAACATTAAAAGTAGATCAGAACGACTTCTAGGGTTTCTCCATGATTTGACAAACTCTCCATCTTGGTCTGGAGGTCTTCGGTGATATACGGCTTGTCCAGTTGGTTGTACTGCTCCTCCTTGGTACCTAGCGTTTTTAAACGCCGTGAGTCGAAACTCAGAAGATAAAACCCTTACTCTACTAACCCCTTACATTACAGTTAGCAGATAATTCAATAATTGAAATACAAGAAACGAAGAATATATCACATAATCCTTTTTTTACTATCCATTACCTTATGTGAACTCTACGATCTTCTTCTCAAGATCGATCCTCCCCAATCATTAACTATGACCGTGTCATGGACTAATCCCCCCTTGTTTGTCCTCCACATGGGGCTCTAAAAGGATATGTTTCGTTTATAGCCATAACAACGGCATGATACCCTCTTCGGAACTGCCCATGGCGTCTCATCAGTTATGATTGCTGTAATTATTGAAATAATTCGGTCCTCGTAAACATTTATTAACACAGGACTGGACCCCTGTTCGTATCCATCCTTTTACAAGACTAGGCCCCTATTCGCACCCATCTTAATACAAGGCTGGGACCCTGTTCGCACCCATCTTAATACAATGCTAGACCCCTATTCGCACCCACCTTAACACAAGGCTGGGCCTCTGTTCGCACCCACCTTAACACAAGACTGGGCCCCTGTTAGCACCCATCTTAATACAAGGCTGAGCCCCTGTTCGCACCCACCTTAACACAAGACTGGGCCTCTGTTAGTACCCATCTTAACACGAGACTCGGCCTCTGTTCGCACCCATCTCCAAATCTTAACACAATCATTTTCCAATTCATCATTTACCTAATATCGTCTACATGATCCATAATGTATACCAACCTAGTGGTCCTAAGGCCAATCTATCAATCATACATCGCATATTCGAAACTTTAAAATTAATACAAAGCAAAGAAAACACATAACGGTGTTCTGATATCTAGATAATACTCGTAATAAATGGAAATTGTATTTCGGCATTTTAAAGTTGGTACGATGTATAGAAAGCAGTAACTCAATCATACAATAGTATCCAAGCATCAATTTACTCATAGCGTAACAAGAAAGCATATTATTTATCAATAACACTTTAATTTATCATGTGCCGTAACAAGTTTATCGATTGATAAAATACAAGTGAAACAATTATTATTTCCTGATTGGGCCAATGCCCTTTAACTTTTTTTAGTGAAGAAGTATTTTATTAATATGAAAGGAATTGGTTTAGTCATTAACCAGACTAAAGATAATATAGTAAATTATTAATTTAATACTTGTATTTACAACTCTAGATTGATTAATAACCATAATAAATACAATAATAGATAATAATATTAAAATAAGTAGCATGACCTTAAAAGGAGTCGTACGGTCCTACGCAACATGTTCAAGTATCAAAAGTTCGGTCCGAAGGGTCGCGGGGTTATTTTAAATAATGATATTGACAAAATTTTCTGAAAGTAAAATAAATACTCCCTCCGTCCATTTTTAAGTGTCCTGCTTCGTAACTCCAACTTATTAAAAAGACATCATCATTATACTTTTCACATCAACTTTTTCCTCCACTTTCCCTACTTACCTATCATCATTATACTTTTACTCATTAACTTTTCAAAATGTAATCTATTTTTAGGGACAAAATAGACAATGCACCAATTTTTACCAACTAACTTTACAGAATGAACATTTATTAAGGGACATCCCAAAATGGAATACAAGACTCTAATTAAGGGATGGATGAAGTAGATAATAAATAATTTGATAAATAAAATATGTTGAGATTAACAAAGTTTCACCTTGGAAATGTATAGAGTCTAACAAAAATTGCTCGGGCATTATTAATATGGCTTATGAGGTCGTAGACATATTTTCGTTTCTAAACTTTGAAAGATAACTAATAAATAATTCATAAATAGATAATTAAACAAAAAAAATATGATATTAGCAAGATATAATATTTGAGATGTGAGTAGTCTAGGAAAAATAGTTCGAGCGTCAAAAATGTCGTTCTGAAGGTCGCAAAATCGATTCGAGCCATTTTTAAATAAAACCGAACGGAGTTTGCGGCTGAGCTTATGGACGCAAGGTCAAACGGGTTCAAGATTGCGGCTTCGGTGTTGCGGCCGCAGGGTCTGTTTCGATTTTTTGCAGATTTTTCCATGGCTTCGGGTTGATGCCTGGGGCCATCTAGGGATCATAGGTAAGGTTCGAAACACTTAAATATACTTAGGAGAAGGTAGTGTAAGGGTTTATCTACCTTAGTTTCAATTGTACGAGCTCGAAACGTAAACATAACGTTTTCGATAAAACGAGGAAGACGACTGGAATGGGGGCTGTTCGGACTGTTTCCTTGTGATTTGTTGATGGGTTTGGGACCCTTGGGGATGGTATTGTTCTTTGGAACTTCGAATTGGGCCGTAGCACGTCATTACGGTCGAAACCCACTTCCTTTCTCTCTCTAGACCTCCATACCCGAAAACTCCAAGCTTTCTTTTCCTTTCTCTCTTCTCCACTGATTTATGTGATGGTGTTGGGTTGTGTGTCTTGGAGAAGAGCAGAGAGGGGTATTTATAGGGGTGGGGTGGTGTGGTGGCCAAGGAAAATGAAAAAGAGAGAGGGGTGACGGTTTGGGAGAGTGAGGGAAGGATAGGCTGTAGAGGAGGGCTCGGAAGTCATGGTACAGTTACAGGAGATATATGGCAGGAGGTAAGGGGGACAGGTGGTAGAAAGTGGTGGTGGAAGCACCAAGAAAAACAACAAAACCAGAGGTTGATCGTCTATCTACGGGATCACCAGCCCAATCGGCATCAGCATAAGCAGTTAAAGAAAGAGGACCATCAGTAAAATAAAGAACATGATTGATAGTACCCTTGATATATCGAATCAGACGTTTCACAGCTAGAAAATGACTAAGTTTGGGCTGATGCATGTGTTGGCAAACTGTATTCATAGCAAAAGCTATGTCCGGCCTAGTTAACGTAAGATACTGCAAGGAGCCCACAAGGGTTCTGAACAAAGGCACATTATCAAAAGGAGGATCAGAAGGATCATAGGGTCCTTTGGTAGAAGTTGGAGAAGCACTAGGCTTACAATCCTCCATTCCTACTTTAGTCAAGATTTCTGAAGCATATTTGGACTGAGTGAGACACAGACCATGCTGAAAGTATGTCACCTCTAGGCCAAGAAAATAATGCAAGGAACCAAGATCTTTCATCACAAACTTGGAACCAAGCAAAGCAACTAACTGAGACAGAAAAGGAGTATCACTTCCAGTCAAAATAATATCATCCACATAAACCAAAATAAGAGTGATGGAAGTTGGTTTATGAAGAATGAACAAAGAAGAATCTGCCTTGCTGCTTACAAACCCAAGCTCTAACAGATAAGCGGAGAAAACTGAGAACCATGCCCTAGGTGCTTGACGTAACCCATAGAGAGCCTTTGTTAGTTTACAAACATAAGTAGGGTGAGCTGGATCCTTGTACCCCTGTGGCTGTCTCATAAAAACATCTTCAGTAATAGTGCCATGGTGAAAGGCATTGGAAACATCCAGTTGTTTGAGTGGCCATTTGTAGTGAACAGCTAAACCAAGGATAATTCTAACTGTTGGCTGTTTAACCACCGGACTAAAGGTTTCTAAGAAATCCACCCCCTCAGCTTGTTGGTTACCATTAGCAACCAATCGAGCTTTATATCGGGCAACAGACCCATCAGAATGTTGCTTTACCTTATAGATCCACTGACAACCAATTACATGACCATGTGATGGTGGGGGAACCAAAACCCATGTCCTTTGTTTGACCAAAGCCTCATACTCTTCAGCCATTGCCTTTTGCCAAACTGAGTGTTGAAGGGCTGCAGTAAAATGTTTTGGTTCGAAAATGGATGAAGAGGAAGGAGCAAAAAGAGATATGGGATGTTTAGGTTTGAATATTCCATTTTTGGATCTGGTTTGCATTGAATGATTAGTAGAAACTTGTGGAGATGCTGCTATAGAAGAAAGAGAAGACACTGGTAAGCATGGAGGATCAGAAGCAGAAACTAATGATGGAGAATGTGAGGGGACAGAATCAGAAGAAGTAGAAGAAGATTCAGACAAAGAAATAGAAGTTGTGGTGTCAAGGATGGGAGGAACAGGAATAGACACACCAATATCATCAAACTCAGTAAGTGAGATAGGAAAGGTAGGGGCAGTAGAAGTGGACTGAGAAGAGACAGAGGAAAGAAGACTGACATATGGGAAACAATTTTCTTCAAATCTCACATGTCTTGAAACATATACTTTGTCAGCAATTGGATCATAACATCTGTATCCTTTAGAAGTGGTACAATACCCCAAGAAAACACAACATACAGACTTGGGAACAAGTTTATGAGGAACATATGGTTTTAACCAAGGAAAACAAGCACACCCAAAAGGTTTGAGAACAAAATAGTCTGGTTTGGTATGAAACAAAAGAGTATAAGGAATCTGAAAGTTCAAGGATGAATGAGGGAGACGATTAGCTAAGTAAACTGCTGTAGTTAATGCCTCAAGCCAAAACTGAACTGGCATCCCAGCATGTGTTAATTGAGTAAGAGTTGTATCTATCAGGTGTGTATGCTTTCGTTCCACAACTCCATTCTATTCAGGAGTGTGTGGACAAGAAGTTTGATGAATGATACCAGCTAAAAGAAAAAGATGAGTCAAGTAAGTATTGATGAATTCTCCCCCATTGTCTGATCTAACAGTTTTGACAGAGGTTTTGAATTGATTGGCAACATAAGCTTTGAAGTGTGTAAGTATATGTTTGACATCAGATTTATAATGCAAAGGAAACATCCAAGAATAACGACTAAAATCATCAATTATGAGAAGATAGTATCTAAATCCTTGAATAGAAGGTACAGGAGCTGGACCCCATACATCCATATGCATCAAATCGAAAGGAGCAACTGAAACAGATTCAGAAACAGGAAATGAGAGTTTATGACTCTTTACGGCATTACAACTGAAACACTGAACATCATATGGTCTAGAAACAGGTAAGTTGTGCTGTTTTATTAGAGACTGAAACAAAGGCAAGCTAGGATGGCCTAACTTTTGATGCCAAACAGCTGCAGAAGTCATAGAAGAGCTAAGAAGAACATGATGACCTGAAGAAGAAGAAGCAACTCTAGAGAAGTTCTTGATGGGGTACAAACCCTGCACACAGGGCCCCTTGTGAAGAATTTTGTGTGTTTGCTTGTCCTGAATAATATATCCATGACAATCAAAAACAAGTGAACAATTGTTATCTTTTGCAAATTGATGAACTGAAAGTAAATTGTGTGTAACAGAAGGTGTGTGAAGAATGTGATTGAGACGAAAATGAGTTGTTGGTGTGGGTAAAAGACCTTTACCAGAGTGGGCTATTGGAAGAGAATTTCCATTTCCAACAAGCACTCCATCCCCAGTATGACATGGCTGTGACTGAGAGAGATTGGCTAGATCATGTGTGACATGAGTAGAGGCTCCACTGTCAAAATACCAGTTCGACGAAGACGAAGATGCTGGTGAAAAAGCAGGACCATAACCTCTGTGACCAAACTGTCCATTGTGACCAATCTGAGCAGAATAACCAGTAAAACCAGATGGTGTCGAAGAACTAACAAACTCCTGTGATGAAGGATAACCAGTAGAAAATGCAGAGGGAACACCACTATTGAAGGTCAACATATTTGCCTGTGGTGCATATGAACCTTGATGACCAGCTGTTGGACCAGAAAACGGCCTTGAAAACATCATATTATTATAACTATTCCATGACTGAGGCAATGTGTTCACAGGATTGTTTCCACCATTCCAGGACTGATATGCTCCATTTCCTTGCCAAGACTGATGCACTGACCTTCTAGGACTAGAAACAACAAATGAGGGAGGTTGATATTGCAAGTTTTGCCTGTGATGACAATAGAAAGCTGTATGGTTTGTTTTACCATAGATTTGACATTCTGTTCTTGTGTTTGCACCAAATCCTGATCCTCTTCCACCACGGCCTCGATTAAAACCACCATTAAAAGACATGCCTCTACTTGACTGTTGAAAGTTTTGTTGTGGATAATATGGTCCAGCAGAGTTAGGTGTTTGATACATAGGAGAACCTAAAAGAGGACCTGGAAATCCTCCCTGCAACATTTGAGATCTAGAACCACTAGCTTCATGATCATGTGACTGTGATGACGGCACAAGAGAGGAGGATTTCTGTGTTGTCAAGAGAACCTTGGATGTACTAGTCCCTATTTCACCTTCATCTTTATGAATCTGTGCCTCCTCATTTCGTAAAATAGTGGCTAATTCATCAAACAATATGTCTCCTCTGATTGTATTTATAGCACTCTTTATGCCTCTAAACACTGGAGGTAAACCTTTAATGGCACAAAACACCATATCACTTTCCTCAACATGATAGCCTACAGCTTCAAGCCTTTGAACATAATTCCGAATTTCATCTATGTAAGAGTCCATTGTACCAGTCTTAGTAACACTGTATAAATGACTTCGGAGTTCATAAATCTGAGATTTAGAAATTGAATTGAACCTATGTTCCAGAGTGTGCCAAACCCGAGAAACATGCTCAAGCCCTAAAACGTGTGGTAAAGTTCCAGGAGATAAACTGGCAGTGAGACATGATAAAAGCTGATTATCAATCAAAGTCCATAGTGTGAACTCAGGATTCGTAACCCTAGCATTTGCAGAATCAAGAATTGTAGATGCTGGTGGTGGAATTGAACCGTCTAAATAACCTATATAACCATTTGCCCTTAAAGCATTCATAACCTGAGTTCGCCAAAGTAAGTAATTACCTCCTTCAAGCTTGATATTCACCAGAGAATGGAAATTGGCCACAAGAAATGCAAGTGCAGGTGGAAGCATTGTGGAAGAAGATGAAGATGCCTGAGATGATGTTGCCATAATGAATTCGAACAAGAATCGAAAATCAAACAGAAAATCTTCAAGTTCGGATTTGTAGATTGAGACTCACGTCATCAGCTCTGATACCATGACAAAGTTCAAAAAGAAAGAATAAGAAAGAAGATTTCATTCATTGATCATTGTTCTCTGTTACAAGACTCAGAAGAAACACACGCTTATATAACCCCAGAACTCTAACTTCTATTGGATCTCAAAATGATCTCCTGGATTGCTGAGCTGGACTACACCCAAACTAATACCTTCACTGAAAATACAAATGACAAAAATGCCACAGAAAATGTAGCTGAAAGAAAACTAACTACACTTAACCTCCCGTAGCTTCTATTCTCTTTACAGCTTGGTGGCCAAGAAAAATGGAGAGAGGAAAGAGATACGGGAGAGACTGTGAGAAAGTGTGAGGGACAGCTGGGGTGAGAGAGAAGAGGGGTAGGTGGGTGGTGAGGTGGTGGTGGAGACAACAAGGTGGGGGTGGTGAGGTGGTGGGTGTGGCTTGGAGACCAAGGAGAAGAGAGATAGAGAGAGAGAGTGGGTGGTGGGGTTGGGTGATTCGGATGGGTTGAGAGGGAGAGGTGTGCGTGTGTGTGTATATATAGACAATATCTAATAATAATAATAATAATAATAATAATAATAATATTATTATTATTATTATTATTATTATTATTATTATTATTATTAGGGTGTCAAAAGTCCCATTTCATTGGTCACTCTACTGACTACTTATGTAAATATCTATGAGTATACACACACAATATCTAATAATAATAATATTATTATTATTATTATTATTATTATTAGTTTTAAAGATTCAAAATTATTAAATTTTAAACGTTTCAAACTAAATCCTAATTTTATTATCGTTACGACGTATTAAACGTTAATTTTAAAAATAAATAAATAAAATTTGGTATGAAAGTCTATATTTTTATTCGAAGAAAAACAACCCAAAATTCAGAACGTTACATGTGTCAAATGTACCAATCTGTTCAACGGAAATTGGCCAATCATGCTTTATACTCAAAGAACCTTAAAGTACGTATTGAGTAGTTGCTTGATTTTGATTGTTTATACAACATTTTTTTAGCTAATTTTAACTCATTTCTTTTTTTTTTTGGGGTGCAATATATGCCAGCCAACTTGTTGATAAGCACCCGATAATGCAATGTAGGGTGCGCTAGTATCTAGTTTTAGTTAATTTTATCGTTTAATTAATTGTTTTTAATTACTTTTACTCGTAAGGTATTCTAGTGTAGTTTTGTAGGAAAACCATCCAAAGCAGAAGTTTTTAAGCCCAAGGCATGCCAAGCGTATCCAAGGCATGTCAAGAGACGAAGTTGACCCGACGCCAAGGGGAAACGAAGCAAGACAACCCAAGCCAAAGCAGAGATCAAGATCAAGAGTTGAACCAAGGACTGGACTTAATTCACTAGTGTAAAATCCTAACTTTTCTCAAAAAAATAAATAAAAAGAGTAGTCGTTTAGTCACGTGGTCCGAATAGGAACTGTAACGCCCCGAATTTTGGGTACGTTAAATAAACATTTTTATTGAATAAACTAAAGAGAGTCTAACTCATTATTACAACATAATTCTCACAAGAGTACTTTTATTCAACAAAAGAGGGGATAATCTAAGGTTAACTACTGCTCCGCCTCTTCCTCCATCCTTGCAAGCTCCTCGGCTCCGAAGGCCTCCAAAGTGTGTTGTTCATGCTGCTCATCTATAAAATCTGACACATTATACCAGCGTCGCCCCCAGTATAATATGTCAGGGTCACCACAAAGGTAACACCGTGAGCTACAGAAGCTCAATAGAATAAATCAACCCGCTAGACCATAACTTATAACACGAAGGTACATAGGCAATTACACATGCTCATTCAACAACATAATTAATAATGACACATCCGCATTCATTATCTTGCCTACGTTGATGTCATGCCTTTCTTTGTTTCTCCTACGCGACTCATCGTAAACCGTGTCACCATTTCCAAATCAACATTTTGAAAATCATTTCTCATTCTTTGTTACCAACGGGCTACCAAGTCCAGCCACGTTATCAAATCTTGCATTGGCTCCTCTCCGCGGATAACCAAGCCCAATTACCAATGAAGCTACCACGTCCGGCTCCGTTAGCAATCTACACAATGGACTACCAAGTCCGGCCTCATTGCGGTTTTCGCAAGTCTACACAAAGGGCTACCAAGTCCGGCCATTATGTAGTTTCAAAAATCCTTTTTATCAAGTCCAATTATTTCCTTTATCCACACCCTAGGTAACATATTTCTACTTTCTCGATTTTCGTGTCTCGTAATCATGCATAGACTCCGCGGCGGGACAAATCACTTTAAAGTAATCTTGAAACCAAACTAGCAAGATCATCTAATTCTATATTACCTAATCGTACTCAAATTATTACTTAAAGCATAACGCCACATGTACGGACGCCCTTCGAGTGGAAAGCCACTTATGCTTTATCAACAACAAGTAATGCAAGCAAATATACATACATGTTCATAATCATCCTCAAGACAATAATATATTACCAAAATCCGTTCTTTCTTCCTTTGTGGAGTTTTCAAAACAACATATGTTTATTGACGAGTTCATACATGAACAAGCAACTATCACGAGATCAAGCAATCAAGTAGTCATAAGATCAAAGTAAACTACGTAAAACAAATCATACTACACATATGGCTTCATGCTTATACAATACAATATACTTAGAGGAAGTAGTTAGGGATTAACTACATTCAATTCAACATGCATACAATTATACTTAGGGGTAGAGAGCAAGGATACTCTACATATACTTAGAGTTAGAGGTCATAAGAAAAATCTACGTAGTGTTAGAGGTATAAGAAGATTCTACCTTGATTCGAAACTAGTCGGGGCCGAATAAGCTAGTTGGAAAGTGCTACGGGCGTCGAATGCTCACAATCTGGACCAAACTTTGGATGGCAGTAACTCGGTCAATATTTGGCCGAATAGGATCGTTCTTGAGTCTAAAACGAAGATCTCGAAGTTCTCTACGACTTTCGTGAAGGACGTTGTTCCTAAAAATGACTTTCGCCCGGAGAAAAATGGTGATAAAGAGATCGACAGTAAGCTGTCTGGAATCTGGAAATCCGAGAATTTCACTGAACTTCGGATGGCAATATCTTGGTCATTTCTTGACCGTTTGGGGTGGTTCTTGGGTCTAAACTGAAGCTCTCGAAGTGTTCTACGACTTTTGTGGAGGACGTTGTTCCTAGAAATGACTTTCGCCCGGAGAAAAAATGGAGTTTTTCGGAGGACGGTAGGCTGTCCAGAAACTGGTTCTTAGAGATTTTAGAGAGAAGTGAGAGCTATGCTTGGAGGTGTGAGTTGAATGAAAGTATGGGGTGCTATTTATAGGCAAATGAAGCTCTCTCCCTCACTCCACTTGGCCTGCCCATATCTCTCTCTCTCTCTGCCCCATGGATTTGCTCCATGGACTAGTCTTGTCATGCTATAGTACTCCAACCAATTGCCAACTAGGTTAATAGTGTTCCAAGTACACCCACATGTCAAAATACAACTCACATACACCTCACTCTCCCTCTCCCTATTCGGCCACTCTCTCTCTCTCTCCTCTCCCATAGATTTGTTTCATAGTCTTGTCTTGTCAAGCCAAAGTACAACAACAAGTGCAACTTGTTCAATAGTTGTCAAAGTACAATGCATGCACCTCATCTCCCCTCTCATCCGTCCCCCCCCCTCTCTCTCTCTCCCTATTCGGCTCTCTCTCTCTCTTGGTCAAAGTACTTCTATGTATATATATATGCACATTTATGGAAACAACAAGGAAGGTAAGGACAAGACTACTTTAAATGCACACATGGCTTATGATTATTCTTTTTGTAGGAGAAAGTACTATCATATCTTTCACCAAGAATCCCATGGGAATATTGGACAATGCTATTATCCAAGGGATAATGATTTCCCTAATGGTTATTGTCCAAGGGGCTAACAATTACCCTAGCATGTAATAACCAATGGTTCAAAGAAGTAATGTTGAAGGAACACATGACTTGTCTTGTCATCCTATTTGGCAATCCTAACATCTATTGTCCAAGGGGTAAAGATTTTCCTAGCATGTAATAACCAATGGTCCAAGGAAAGTCATCATGAAGTACAATGCTAGACTATTCCAACTACTAGTCAAACTTGGTCCTTTCCCTAACAACTATTGTCCAATGGTCAAAGATATTCCTAGCATGTATTAACCAATGGATAAGGATTTCCCTAGATCTTATCGTCCAATGGATAAAGATTACCCTAGCATCTATTGTCCAACGGATAAATATTACTCTAGCCTTTATCGTCCAATGGATAAAGACAAAAAGGGTAAAATGGTCTATCTAGGGTTAGGAAGAAGTGATTAGGCCAAATGGGCATTAGGCTATTCTAACTAATCGGTTAAAGACTAACGATACTTAATGTAGGCTTTCATTGCTCGAGTGATATTTTGGTTTTATCTAGTAGGAAACTGCCCAATAACAGAATATTAAAGCCCGACGGTGCCAAACGCCAAGGCAATGCGTGAGCGTGGCCAAGGCAGCCTGGTGGCAAAGCGGTGGCCAAAGCAGTGGCCAAAGCAGCCCGGTGGCCAAATAGTGGCCAAGGAAGCCCGGTGGCCAAGCAGTGGCCAAGCGGCGGCCAAAGCAACCCGGTGGCCAAAACAAAGCGGCTACAGTGGCAGCGCTGGGCGGTGGCAACGACCACTTTAGCAAAGCGGTGGCGCGCCCGCTAACAGCGATGGCGGTGGCCAGGTGGCGTTACCTAGCAAAGGCTGCAGCGGCGGCCAAGGTGTAGCCAAGGCAAAGGCGAGCAAAGCGGCCAAAGAACGCCAGGCAAAAGCAAGCGCGACCCGACGCCAAGCGAGAATCCGATGGCGGCGTGGCGAGCAACCCGACAATGACCCGACGCTTAGCGAGGCAGCGCGACAATGAGCCGACGCCAGGCAAGGCGGATAATGAGCCGACGCCCAGGCAAGCAGGCGTGATAAATGAGCCGACGCCCAGCGAGGTAGGCCCGACGCCAAGGTGAAAGCAAGCGCGCGGCAATGACCGATGCCAAGGCAAGGCAGGCTCGACGGCGACCCGACGCCAAGGCAGCCTAGCTATGCCAATGCAAAAGCAGTCAAGTCAACGGTCAAGGCAAAGACCAAAATTTTTCTACTAACCACACTGGCATCGATGCATCACTAAGCCAAACGGTAGTTAGGGTTTGCTAACTAATCGGTTAAAAGCTAACTATGCTTGCTAAGTAGGATTTCCAGCCGAGAAATATAATTTAAAGATATTATTTACTTATTAGGAAAAATATACGAGTACGTTCACAAGTATACTAGTCATGGGAGAAGGACTAAATTGTCCGAAGTAAAATGATTCAATTTTACAAGTTTCAAATTTAATTATGACGGATTATTAATCGCTAAAAGGGATTTATAAAACAAATAAAGAATTTTCAAATATAATAACAAAATTTTTTTATAAGTCAATAACGACCGATTTTTGGATGTTAAAAATGAAATCCAAGTATTAAAATAAAATTCAAATTTTTAGCGAAATTTTTTATTGACCAAAAATCAGGGTCGTTACAGGAACCTGAAACACTGTATGAGTTTCGCGACGTTGGGATTTTACCTTAAGAATCCGACACAGCCATGATGACCCTTAAATTATTATTAGTCTGTGTTGAATTTTTGGGATTTTTTCCGGAGACTGAAATCCGAACGCGTTTGGTCAAAGTTCGTGTTAATGGGGCGTGAAATTTGCTGAGTCATGAGAATTATGACAGGTGTCTACTTTGCATGTTTCATTTCCTTTCCACTGAGATATATATATGTATCCATTATGGGTTTACCAAATTAGAAGACAAAAACGAATTAAAAGGAGAATAGTAAAGCAAAGGAAGGAGAGACTCTGTATCTATACTTCACCCGAGACCTACCGGTTGCCTCTTCGCTCGTTTTCACTGCGGAAAATCTACTGTTTCTGTTGGTAATTTTCCTCTTACACACAAATTTACTGCAATTAGTATTACATATTTATACTATTTAGATAGCAGAAGATGTAGAATTGGGACAAAACTTTTGCAACCTTCACACTCACGCACAGTACGCATAGCACCGAGGACGGCAGCCATGGCTGCAGGCCATCTCGTCACTACTTTGGTCAGTTTCTTTCACCTCAAACTCCACCGTACAACTCTCTCTCCTCGCACTCGTCATACCTGAACCTTTGTGTAATTTCTTCACCAGTGAAACTCTTTTTGGCAGAGAGTTCGCCTTCGAAACTCGCCGCCGTAAATTGATTGAACTAGGTTGTTTGCAGGTGTTATTTTGACTGTTTTTAACTGTAATCTAGGAGATTAATATAGGAGTTTGATTAAGTTAATTAAAAGACTCCACCAATTCTTCGTAAATAGTAAGTATGCCGACCCGACGGCCTAATGAAGAAATTAGAGTCAATTGCTAGATCATGTTCAACAACTATAACAAATAAGTAATTTGTGGTACATTTTGTATAGGTACCAGTGCCTTGAGCTAGTTCGGTGCCACGTCAAGTTAGACACTACCTTTTGGTGAGTTGCGCATACCTTAATTACATGTATTTTTTTGAATTTTTGGAATGAAATGCCATTGCTTGTTTTACCCGGAAAACATGGAATTTGAGCTTCCTACTTGGTTTAATTGATGTCAACGCATGCAATGGCTGGTTTTTAAATCTTTTATGTTACAGTTAAAGTAGACCACGGCAATAAGTTTTGGGAACTGAGTTTTACTGGTTGCTAGTACATGCTCGTGATAATATGATTCATTCGAACGGTGTCCCGAGCATTAGGGGACGGGTAAAGATACTAGTGGCGTGAAGTAATAAGGTAGGAGATGCAGCCAGGCATCATCGGGTAATGATATCTTACCACTCTTCAATGGGGTCGCTCCCCAACCGATTGGCAAAAATACCATTGAATGTTATTATCGCTTGAATGTGCAAAAGCGGAAGGGAAGAAGAAAATGGTCCATCTTTTAGACCAAAGAACTGAATTTATGGATCGAAATGCATGTTACTGGAAAAACTTGATGAGAATACTTGATGTTACTTGGCTCTTGAACTGTTTTACTACAGTATTTCCATGGTTAAACTTGTAACTTTGGTATACGTTTCTCACCCGAGCTTCGGCTTATGAAAACCTTTTCTAATTTTCCAGGTTATTGTAGATAGCAAGTTGTGGCCGGATGCATTGTTGGTTAGCTATTGAAAATAGCATGTTTGTAGAAAGGAGTAGGAGCGTTGTGTAGTTTTGAGACAAGTGGTATTGTAAATTATCCTTAGCTATGTTGTACAGACACTCTGGAGTTGTACGAATAGAAGCTTCCGCTGTTTCTCTTTATATTAATTAGTATGCTCTGAATGGTAAAAGTGTTGGAGGCCTTGGTGATTCTGTCACTGGCCGGTCACGTGACCCGTATTGGAGTTGGGTCGTGACAGAGGTGGTATCAGAGCATGGTTTGGGATTTAAGGTAAAACTCCAGAGTATAGGGGACACATTCCTTTATTACTAGCCAGTTTGCGTTGAAGTTGTCTAAAAGCCCCGAACCACTTGCATATGAATTATTAGTGTCAACACCCTTGAATAGTAGCACAATATGTAAATTGATATATAGGGAGTGCGATGTGATGTTTGGGGGTAAAAGGTTGATAGCAGACCTAATATCTATGCCTATAGGTCACTTTGATGCAATTCTAGGAATGGACTGGTTATCTAACAATGGTGTTACTATAGATTTTAAGAATAAGTCCATTGTCCTTCGAAACCCTGGGCTAGGTGAATTTCGGTTTATTGGAGAAAGAGTGTTCTCACCTCCATATTGCATTTCTACGGCTCGTGCTCATCGACTTTTGAAGAAAGGTTGTGAAGGGTACCATTGTAGTATAGTGTTGAGTGAGACAAAGAAAGAGACGTTGGAAAGTATCCTTGTGGTTCAGGATTTTTCGGAGATTTTTCCAGAAGATTTTCCTGGTACGCCAATGGACAGGGAAATAGAATTCTCAATTGACCTGGCCCCTGATACACAGCCTATTTCCAAAGCACCTTATCGGATGGCACCAGTAGAACTTAAGGAACTGAAAGTGCAACTACAGGAATTACTTGAGAAAGGTTTTATACGACCTAGCTCATCACCATGGGGAGCACCAGTGTTGTTTGTAAAAAAGAAAGACGGGACTATGCGGCTATGTATTGATTATCGGGAATTAAACAAAGTGACGATCAAGAATAAATACCCACTACCCAGAATAGATGATCTATTTGATCAATTGCAAGGGAGTCAGATATTTTCTAAGATTGATTTGCGTTCAGGAAACCACCAGTTGAAAGTGAAAGGAGAGGATATCGAGAAGACAGCTTTTCGTACTCGGTATGGTCATTATGAGTTTATTGTGATGCCATTTGGAATGACAAATGCCCCTGCTGCCTTTATGGATTTGATGAATCGGGTATTCAAGCGTTATTTGGATGATTTTGTGATCGTGTTCATTGATGACATTTTGATATACTCGAAGAATGAGGAACAGCATGCAGAGCATTTACGAGTTGTGTTGCAAACCCTTAAGGAACAGAGGTTGTACGCGAAATTTAAAAAGTATGAATTTTGGCTGAAGCAAAGTGGTATTTTTGGGACATGTTATAAATGGTGAAGGAATTTCTGTGGATCCCCAAAAGATTGAAGCAATTGTGAATTTGCCAAGGCCGACAACTGTAACCGAAGTTCAAAGTTTCATGGGTTTGGCCGGTTATTATAGGAAGTTTGTGCAAGACTTCTCTAAGATTGCAGTACCCTTGACTGAGCTGACAAAGAAGGGGGAGCCATTTATTTGGACAGAGAAACGAGAGCAAAGCTTCCAAGAGCTAAAGCAATGATATTAGGAACATGTGTGAAAGGTTGAGTCCCACATCGGATAAATAGAAAAAGTGTTGGACCTTAATATACAATTGGATGGCTCACCACTTACAAGGCTTAGCCTTTTAAGTGGATATGGGTCATTCAATGTATATTGGGTTCAAGCGATGTGGTGTGGACTTTACGGACACTCTCAACGGATTGGGCCTGCACGCACACGAGAAGACCTCAGGCAGATCAGACTCCCAACAAATGACTCACCACAGCTCCAGTTCTTATACTTCCTGATGGAACCGAAGAATTTGTTATTTACAGCGATGCCTCACGATAAGGATTGGGTTGTGTATTGATGCAATGTGGGAGAGTTGTAGCATATGGTTCTCGGCAGTTGAAGCCTCATGAAAAGAATTACCCAACACATGACCTAGAATTAGCTACTGTCATTTTTGCGTTGAAAATTTGGTGTCACTATCTTTATGGAGTGTCTTGTGAGATTTATACTGATCATCAAAGTCTGGAGTATATTTTTATTCAGAAGAAGTTAAATTTGAGGCAACGACATTGGTTAGAATTGATGAAAGATTATGATTTTACGATTCACTATCATCTTGGTAAGACGAATGTGGTGGCCGACGCACCGAGTCAAAAGACAGTGGGAAAGTTGAATTATCTTATTACCCAGCAACAAACCTTACTGGAAGAGATGGAAAAGTTGAACCTAGGAATTGTCGCTCAAATGTCGAATGTTAAGTGTTATACGATCACAGTACAACCAGCATTGATTGAGGAAGTAAAGACTCGACAAATGGAGGATTCTAAATTGAAAGAAAATATACGATCAGGTAAAAGAAAAACCCCATATAGATTTTTCAATTGATGGACAAGTGATGAAGTTTAGGAATCAGCTATGTGTTCCTAACATTCCCCAGCTTAAGCAACAAATTTTAGATGAACACCACACGTCAAAGCTTGCATGTCACCTCGGAGTAACAAAAATGTACCAAAGTCTAAGGCAACTGTATTGGTGGATGGGTATAAAAAAAAAAAAGAAGTGGTGAATTATGTGAGTAGATGTTTGTCATGTCAACAGGTCAAAGTGGAATGACGAAAACCCGCTGGTTTATTACAGCCACTACCTATACCTGAAGGAAAGTGGGAGAACTTAACAATGGATTTTGTAGTGGGACTACCTCGCACGCAGAAAGGAAACAATTCAGTATGGGTAATTGTGGATCGATTGACCAAGACAGCTCATTTCCTGCCAGTGAAGAATACACTTACGATGGATCAGTTGGCTGCTATCTATGTTCGAGAAGTGGTGCTTTTGCATGGAGTTCCGGTAGCTATTGTTTCAGATCGAGATTCGAAATTTGTTTCTAGGTTCCGGAAAAGTTTTCAGAAAGTAATGGGGACCAAACTCAATTTTAGCACGGCATTTCATCCCCAAGACCGATGGTCAGTCCGAACGAACAATTCAGACATTAGAGGATATGTTACAAGCTTGCTCGCTAGATTTGCAAGGAAGTTGGGAAGAGCATCTATCTTTGGCAGAATTTGCTTACAACAATGGCTATCAAGCAAGCATTGGGATGGCACCGTTTGAAGCATTGTACGGTAGGTCATGCAGGTCTCAGTTGTGTAGGACAGATGTGGGAAAAGATCAGATTACTGGACCAGACATTGTGCAAGGAACTGCAGAGAAAATTCAATTGGTTCAAGATAGACTGAAAGCAGCCCAGGATCGACAAAAGAGCTACGCTGATGCTAACATGAAGGGAATTGGAATTTCAAGAAGGTGATTGGGTTTTTCTTAAAATTTCTCCAATGAAGGGAGTTTTACGGTTTGGAAAGAAAGGGAAGCTAAATCCACGGTATGTCGGACCATTTGAAATAGTTGAAAGAGTTGGGCCAGTGGCGTATCGTTTAGCTTTGACGCCTGAACTTGCAAGGATTCATGATGTGTTTCATGTGTCAATGCTAAGGAAGTATATATCGGACCAATCACATGTTCTCACTCAACTACCAGTAGAATTAGAAGAGGATTTACGATATGAATTAGAAGAGGATTTACGATATGAGGAACGACCTGTTAGAATTATGGATCAAAAAGACAAACAACTTCGAAGTAAAGTCATTCTGTTGGTAAAAGTTTGGTGGGAAAAACATTCTGGGGATGAGGTGACATGGGAAAGAGAGGATGATATGCGACGACAATATCTGGAATTGTTTGAGGAAGGTACGACTGATTTACCTATTTTATCTTGAACCCCAATCTAACTCTAAAATTAGACAAATTTGGAGGACCAAATTTCCTAAGGTGGGGAGAAATGTAAAATCCTAACTTTTCTCTAAAAAATAAATAAAAAGAGTAGTCGTGTAGTCACGTGGTCCAAATAGGAACCTGAAACACTGTATGAGTTTCGCGACGTTGGGATTTTACCTTAAGAATCCGACACAGCCATGATGACCCTTAAATTATTATTAGTCTGTGTTGAATTTTTGGGATTTTTTCCGGAGACTGAAATCCGAACGCGTTTGGACAAAGTTCCCGTTAATGGGGCGTGAAATTTGCTGAGTCATGAGAATTATGACAGGTGTCTACTTTGCATGTTTCATTTCCTTTCCACCGAGATATATATATGTATCCATTATGGGTTTACCAAATTAGAAGACAAAAACGAATTAAAAAGAGAATAGTAAAGCAAAGGAAGGAGAGACTCTGTATCTATACTTCACCCGAGACCCACCGGTTGCCTCTTCGCTCGTTTTCACTGCGGAAAATCTACTGTTTCTGTTGGTAATTTTCCTCTTACACACAAATTTACTGCAATTAGTATTACATATTTATATTGTTTAGATAGCAGAAGATGTAGAATTGGGACAAAACTTTTGCAACCTTCACACTCATGCACAGTACGCATAGCACCGAGGACGGCAGCCATGGCTGCCGGCCATCTCATCACTACTTCGGTCAGTTTCTTTCACCTCAAACTCCACCATACAACTCTCTCTCCTCGCACTCGTCATACCTGAACCTTTGTGTAATTTCTTCACCAATGAAACTCTTTTTGGCAGAGAGTTCGACTTTGAAACTCGCCGCCGTAAATTGATTGAACTAGGTTGTTTACAGGTGTTATTTTGACTGTTTTTAACTGTAATCTAGGAGATTAATATAGGAGTTTGATTAAGTTAATTAAAAGACTCCACCAATTCTTCGTAAATAGTAAGTATGCCGACCCGACGGCCTAATGAAGAAATTAGAGTCAATTACTAGATCATGTTCAACAACTATAACAAATAAGTAATTTGTGGTACATTTTGTATAGGTACCAGTGCCTTGAGCTAGTTCGGTGCCACGTCAAGTTAGACACTACCTTTTGGTGAGTTGCGCATACCTTAGTTACATGTATTTTTTTGAATTTTTGGAATGAAGTGCCATTGCTTGTTTTAGCCGGAAAACATGGAATTTGAGCTTTCTACTTGGTTTAATTGATGTCAACGCATGCAATGGCTGGTTTTTAAATCTTTTATGTTACAGTTAAAGTAGACCATGGCAATAAGTTTTGGGAACTGAGTTTTACTGGTTGCTAGTACATGCTCGTGATAGTATGATTCATTCGAACGGTGTCCCGAGCATTAGGAGACGGGTAAAGATACTAGTGGCGTGAAGTAATAAGGTAGGAGATGCAGCCAGGCATCACCGGGTAATGATATCTTACCACTCTTCAATGGGGTCGCTCCCCAACCGACTGGCAAAAATACTGTTGAATGTTATTATCGCTTGAATGTGCAAAAGTGGAAGGGAAGAAGAAAATGGTCCATCTTTTAGACCAAAGAACTGAATTTATGGATCGAAATGCATGTTACTGGAAAAACTTGATGAGAATACTTGATGTTACTTGGCTCTTGAACTGTTTTACTACAGTATTTCCATGGTTAAACTTGTAACTCTGGTATACGTTTCTCACCCGAGCTTCGGCTTATGAAAACCTTTTCTAATTTTCCAGGTTATTGTAGATAGCAAGTTGTGGCCGGATGCATTGTTGGTTAGCTATTGAAAATAGCATGTTTGTAGAAAGGAGTAGGAGCGTTGTGTAGTTTTGAGACAAGTGGTATTGTAAATTATCCTTAGCTATGTTGTACAGACACTCTGGAGTTGTACGAATGGAAGCTTCCGCTGTTTCTCTTTATATTAATTAGTATGCTTTGAATGGTTAAAGTGTTGGAGGCCTTGGTGATTCTGTCACCGGCCGGTCACGTGACCCGTATTGGAGTTGGGTCGTGACAACTAGGCATTGGTACCAGGTGATTAATTCAATTGGTACCGAGATGGGTCTGAATGGCCTTCTGAGATCAACTTAATTGCATCAGCATCGGTACCTCGTACCAGCTGCAATCGGTACCGAGTAATTAAAGGATTTAGCTTACTGCACTCAATATTAGTACAATGTTCCAAGATCCATCGATACCGAAGGGAATGTCTAAGGCAGCCCTTAGTCCCTTCGGTATTGATGCCAATTTTTAATTCCTATCGGTACCGAGGCCAATTTGTAGCAGCGTAGCATGTTCTCCATCGATACCGAGGAGCTTTGAGGATAATTCTGAAGCATCTTGGAGCATATTCCGTGCGCGTACTTAGGACCTATAAAAAGGCGTGATATCACTTGTACAAACAAGTAGTAATATCTTGTATTGCATATGTTTAGATCTAGATCTAAGTTTTGAATTGTTATTATTGTTCTTGGGTGTTCTTCATTTTCAGCCCTTATTTCTGCATTTTCTACTTTAGTAAGTTAGCTTTTGCTACTTCTTCATTAAAATTGTTTACAATCACCCGATCTATCAATATATCTAGTTTATTTAATGTCTTGTGCTTTCAATATGTTAGCTAGATTTTTGCTTGCTCTTATCTCTGTAGATATGTGTGAGTAGTTTTCCCAGGCTAGGTCATGGGGTGATTAGCACCTCATGGCTCAAGTAAAATTGTGTTTTTCACCATAAAGTTTGAATCTTTGGTTCGAAAATCGATGCGTAGTTCGGGTTTGTTTGTCAAATAGCTAAGGCGTTAACCTCCTTGATCATGTGTAGGTAAGAGCATCGCCTACTTACCACACATGATGCTTGGAACTCTGTCGGCCGAGGCGTTTGCTAAATAAATTCTAGAGCTAGCTTGGTAATCGAACCATCCTATCTTCCGGATTAAGAACCTTAGTTGAGTATCTTAAACCACGTATTTGGGTGAGAAATGTGATTTGACTTGAGTTATGGGTGTTAGTTATTCCTAGACCTAACCTGCTTTTTATCCTAGTTTATTCGCTTTTAATTTAGCATTTTTTTACTTTCCACCGCAAACGAAAAACTAAGTTGGCTATCTAATAGCCGGAAACCCGCATTTACTTCTACAAATCCTGCAAAGCTGTATTAATTTTTCCCTTGGGTACGATCCCTGTCTCCCGCATTATTATGCTTCAATTGGACGTTTATAACCTACGTTTGGGATGATTTTATTTGATATATCGACGAACAAAGCAGTTGTTAACAAGATGTCGCAACAAAACAATGAAGAACCAATGAATCAGGAGATGTCATTTCTGTCATAGTAAGTTGTTAATCATTTAAGGGTTAACATGGAGACATCAAGAACTAATCAATTATGATCTTTCTGGTGAATATTGAAGATTTGCCCATGCCAATGATGTTATAGTGTTAACTCGCATAAGAGAAAAGTAGATAGAAAAGTCTAACTAGGGAAGTTGACTCTTCCCCTCAAATGGTCGGTTTAGATTTTGAGAAAGATTTTTTAGAATAATCAGTGGAGAAAGAGATAAAAAAATTTATTAAAAATTATACGCAAAAATTTTGAGACTCAAAACGAATAAGCCTAAGAGCATCTCCTACCTATACTCTATATCTCTCTTTGAGAGTATCAAAGCACTCCAATCTATCCTCCTCCTCCATTTGAGAGTATTGGATTTTGATCCTCTATATTTAGAGGGTAAGAGAAAATATAGAGGATCATCTCCATAACACTATTCATCTTTTTAAAAGACATTTTTGTCCTTGTAAGCTCTTCTTACTAAATTTTTATACCAACCATATCCTTATGAGAGTATAAAAAAAGGTTTTCTTTTTTTTACAGTGATTTTAGAGGGAAAAATAGAGAGTTTGTGGTTGAAGTAAATAGGAATAGTAATTTCCTCTAAAATCACTTTATGAATAAAATAGAGTATTTTAATACTCTCAAATAGAATATTGAATTGGAGATGCTCTAAGACTCTACCCTCTAGTGCCCTTCGTCAAGAGGAACGTGGATAGAAAAGTCCAACTAGGGAAGCTTCTCTTCCCCCTCAAATGGTGTTGGGTGGGTCCCTCCTGGTTGGTGTGTGCTCCACATTGACCCTTGAATGAGTCTTGAATTGATATGGGGTTAACTTGTCATTATTTGAATGACAAAGGGAAAACTTGTAATTTCATCCATCCAATTACAAAAGAAGTGAGGAGACTTTGGTCCTTCCAATTAAGTCTTGCGTGAAAAAAACAAAAAGATACAGAGAGAGTTCCGGAGAGCAACGAGAAAAAGAGGGCTTTGCTTCAACATTCAAGTAACAATCATCAATTTCTACAAGCAACAATGTTCGTGTATTTCAATTTTTTGGTGAAGGATGTTTGCTGCAGTTTTGCAAGATAATCTTTTCCCTTTATTTTTCACAACATGAGTCAGTTTATTGATTTGCAGCAAACAATTATTATTTTTTTTGTCATCTTTGCAGAAAACCTAGTGTTGCGTGCAAAAGTGGCAAAAATAAAGAAGAGATTCATAATCCAATCACATAAACAAGGGCAGAGGAAGTCGGGTCCTGCGGGCCCCGACAAAGTTTAATGTATATTTATAAAGTATCATATATATAAAAAAAATTGGTCTTTGAATTGTATAATGAAATGATGGTTGTCATCAGTTCAAATATTTTACGTTACTCTTTAAAAATCTACTAGATTCTCAAAGTTTAATGTATATTTATAAAGTATGGTATATATAAGGAATTGGTCTTTGAATTGTATAATGAAATGATGGTTGTCATAAATTCAAATATTTTACGTTACTCTTTAAAAATATACTAAATTCTCAAAGTCTAATGTATATTTATAAAGTATGGTATATATAAGAAATTGGTCTTTGAATTGTATAATGAAATGATGGTTGTCATAAATTCAAATATTTTACGTTACTCTTTAAAAATCTACTAAATTCTCTTAATAAAACACCGTCAAATTAAGCATGCGAGTAGTATTTTTTTTAACTACGTTTCTTAATGATCAGGTGTCCGTTTCTTCCCCGATTGGATCAAGTACTTAGAGATATTGAATTGAGCCGATTTTTTGCAAGGCGGCTTGAAAATTGAATTTAAAACTAATGGACGGCTTGAATCGTTTGTGTGGACCCCGTAGTGAGCCCCACAAAATTGTATGTGCACGATCTGTGCACATAGGTAGTTTTTGTGATAAGAAATCTTGTTGATGGTTGTGATTAGGCTTGAAATGTATTTCTTATTTTTCGATGGCTAGTCATTTTGCACTAAGTTTTTTTTTTTTTTTTTTAACTGCAAAAATTTTCGCACTAAATTGCACATCTCTTCATTTTATGCCTCTCAACGCCATAGATAGGGAAGGAGGGGGCTTTGTTAACGGATTACGGATCCTGCAAAGTTAAATCATCAAATTTACCTGTTGGTTTTTTGATAAGAATAATTAAAGGACTTAATGCGTAATTTTGAAGAAATTTTACATCAATTTAAAGAACTAATTGAGATTTTTAATTTGGTGAATGTTTTTAAATTTTTTTTATTGGGGTTCTGACTGGCCGGCCCTATTTTGTCTTCCTATTCCCAACCAGCCCCACCCAATGTCAAACCCTACTCATGTAAGCCCTCTTTTAAGTAAGGTACCCAAAATACCCACAATATCATCGCCTCTCCCATGAACACAATGCGCCGGAACGCCTCCAAGCGTCACGATCTTCCGCTCGAACAAATTAACGGAGGCAGGAGTCCTGATCTAAGATGCGAGGCTCGCCGACGACTTCCAATCGACACTGTGGCTCCACCAAGCCGGTGATCGAGGATGCGCTTCGAACAAGCTGCCGGCGACGATGCGCTTGTTCCTTTTCCCGGTGAACTCTACTCTGGCGACGAGTTTCGGTACAAGCGAGACCAAGTCGGAGCGGCACTGGCTCGTGGATGCCTTAAACTTCGTTCAGATCCAGCCTCTGGATGCTTCTTCGCCTTCGCCGGTGGATGCGGGGACGAATTCGGACTTCCTATTCGGTATGGATAAAAAACACGCGAGCAAGCGAAGGCTTTCAAGAGGCCGTTCCGGGAGAATGTTAACCACGAGGGTCTGAACTTCTCGGCGGGCTGTTACCACTGGGGCACTCCGTCGTCGACTTGCCTTGGCCAGTTGTTTTGGTCCGAAGCGTTTCATGTCCCTTTGGCTGATGTTTCAAAGCTATATATATACTAGAATCTGACGAGGTGGGGAGGCATACAACTAATACAAGTGTGGAGATCAAGCGGTGGAAGTACAGTTTTCGTAAGGGTGAGAATTAATTTTTTTTTCAAAGGTTTCAATTCTTAGGGATGTGAATTTTTCATTTCGGTCTGAATTCTGTATTTTTTGAATATGTGAATTCTTTATTTAGGTGTAAATTCTGAAGGGTGTGAATTCTGAAGGACGTGAATTCTGTAAATATGCATGAATTCTGCAAATATGTGAAAATTCTGTAAAGATCGCATCCTCTTTCAACAATATATGGGTATATATTTGTGTATGGAGAGGGAGAGAGATATTTGGGAATTTTTTTATTTGAGATGGTTTTTTTTTATCCGAATTATTTGAGATGGTTGATATGGGTTTGTTTTGATTCCGGATGTTGGAGAGAGAGAGAGATGTGCAGAAAAAACCAATGGGGGGAGGTGTTTGATTTTTTTCGCACCTCCTTGGAGAAGTTATTTCAGTGTGAGCTCTTCATTTAGGTGTGAATTATGTCTTTTTTGAATTTTGAATTCTTAATTTGGAGATGTGAATTCTGCAAATGGGGTGTGAATTGCGTAATTAGGTGGGTGTGAATTGTGCAGATGAGTTGCGAATTCTGCATTTAGGGGTGAATTTTGAAATATGAGTGTGAATTATTGAAAGGGATGTGAATTATGGGGGTATGAATAGTGCAAAAAGGGCGTGAATTTTGCAAAAAAAGATGTGAATTTTAGGGGTGTGAATTTTACAAAGGGGAGTGAATTCTTGCAAAAGTGTGTGAATTCTGCAAATGTATGTAAATTCTTTTGAGATGTGTGAATTCTCGGGGGTTTGAATTGTTGAGGGTGTGAATTCTGTGGGGGAGTGAATTCTTTTGAGAGGTGTGAATTTTCAGGGGTGTGAATTCTTGAGGGTGTGAATTCTGTGGAGATGTGAATTCTTTAGGATGTGAATTGTTTAGGGTGTGAATTCTTGGAGGTGTGAATTCTTGAGGGTGTGAATTCTTGGAGGTGCTGAAAAGTGAAAATGGCAAAATAGTAAAAGCATATTTAAAAAGGGTCTGGATGGAATAGTACTTACAAAAGAGGGTTTGCATGGAACCCACGTAAAAAAATAGGACCGGCCAGAAATTTCCTGGTAAGGAAATAGCATCATGTTCAAAGAACAATCTTCTACCCAATACCTTGATTTTGATCCACAAGCCACACCATATGGCCCAAAAGCTTAAGCACAAGGTACTAGTAGTAGCCCACAAGATTTGTTATATGCCCAAGATCATCCATGTAGACTTCCAATGTGGGATGTGGTGTTAAAATCTCTCCAACTTTATAGCCATGTGCCCTCGCGAGGGGTTGAGCACTATAATCACCAATACTAATCAAACTAATAACCAAATCCAACCAAACAACAAGGCCCACATGGTCATGTACATGGATGGCTTTGATACCACCTGTAACGCCTCAAGTAAATTACTGGCCCAATATCTTGTTTTGATCCACAAGCCATACCACATGGCCCAAAAGCTTAAGTCCAAGGTACTAGTAGTAGCTCACAAGGTATGTTATATGCCCAAGATCATCCATGTAGACTTTCGATGTGGGACGGGGTTTTCCAGGACTAAATTTTGTAGAACAGATGGAATATTAACTTTCATGGTAGCATGGGTTGTTATTTTTAATGGGGTCAAATTGAATTGGGGGATGGTGCTGTGCAGTGGTGTGCGCAGCACCGTGCTACGCACCTTCGAGTTATCGGTTCGTGCATCTGATAGCTTGGATCTCATCTCGGCAATGAACGGCTCTAGATCGTTGGTTGCCGAGATGAGATCCGAGCCGTTGGATGCACGATCCAACGGCTAGGTAGTGCGCAACACGGACCTCATTGAACAACACCAACCCGAAGTCCGATCAAATTATGGGTAATGAATATTTACACAATAATAAAAGTACTTGTTGTAAAATTGAAGCAAATACATGACACCAGATATATACATACATATATAGAAAAAAGATAGTCACTTGATAAGGAATTATCAAGAAAATACTATTGATCACTGGGACCAACTATTATTTCTTGCAATCTTTCTTTCCTCACTCTTTGCAATAGTCTCCTCCTCTTTTTTAATGAATGAAACTAGAAGTTGAGGTCATTGTTTATAGAGAAGAGGTTGGGGACTGATCCGTAAAATACATAAAACTTTAAAGGACTCGCCTCTTATCCAGTCGCTATCCTTTCAATCTGGTCCAGTTTAGGCCATTGTACGTGGGGCCTTTCTGGGCTCACAACAATAATCGAAATCGTTTACTTTTACTTCCGGAGCCTTGGCCCCCATACGCCCTAAATGGGTGGCAAACGGGCGAATTGGGCAAGTTGTTAGTGGATTGGGTCTTTAATGGGTCATTGACCCATTTAGACCCATTAATTATTAGTCTAATTACCTATACCCAAACCCAACCCATTTATCTAAAACCCAACCCGACCCGCTCATTAGCCCAATTAAAATGACTAAAATACCAATGTATACTAAAATGATCATATTACCCCTAAAAATTTAAATGACTAAAATATTTATATACACTAAAATTACCCCTTATACTAATTCAACAGCTCACGAGTTTCTTCGTCGTGCCTGTTCAAGCTAATACCAGTGTTTTTAACAAGATCCTCGAAAACAAAACTTCGTAAACCATACCCATTGAAACAATCATCTACCAATCCCCGCCATTTTGCAACAAATTAAGTGTCAATTCTTTCGAACGTAGTTAACTGATAAAGGGACTAATTTTTTTCAAAAAAAAAAATCAAACCCAACCCGCCCATTAACCCAATTACATATATACTAAAATTTATGATCGAAAAATCGGGAAAGTAAAAAATAATTATGATTGAAACTCATAATTTTTTTCAAAAAGACGAGAATAAGTAAATTTTTTTGTCTTATTGATTTATTTTTGTCTTTAATCAAAAAATTATAAGTTTCGATCAAATTTTTTTACTTTTCCGATTCTTCTCGTCGAAACAAATCAATAAATCAAAAAAGTTTGACACAAAACAAAAAAAATGCAAAAAAAATTGAATAAAGACAAAAAAATAAGTCACTTAATTTTTTAATCCAAACTCTATGCGGAACTACCATGAGAGAAATTTATTCACAGGTCTAAACACCACATGAATCGCACAAAACGAAAGAAAAAAAACGAATCTATTCCTCGCCTTTTGAATGGATCAGCTTGGCTCTCAGCCCCAAATGTATTTGCTCAGGTTGGGAATGGGGTAGCTCAGCATGTCTTAGAAGATTATAACGAGGTGTCTAAATTATCTTTGCCCTTGTTATATATGCATGTTATATATCGGGACTACCATGAGCACAATTTCATCGGTCCATTCGCGCAATCAATGAATGAGATGTTTTTTCAATTTTGACTGGTCAAAATAATTGTTACCGGTCACAATTGGTTTTTAATTCGGACTGTCCAAAACATTTTTGGACGCGTGTGATTTAACACAGAACAATTGAATAAACGAGAGAGAGAGAGAGAGGGGGCCAGACTTATGTGGGGGGGGGGGGTCTCAATTGCAAAAGAGACGGGAAACTTGGTAATTGGTAAAGAGGCAAGAATTTGGTGGGTTACCTTCATTATCCATTGGGTCATTTAAGTTGACCCAATTTGATGCCCAATTAAGACCCAACTAATAATGGGTTAGCTGGATTTAGACTCATTCCATTCTTACCCAACTAACAAATGGGTTGGATTGGGTCTATTTTTTAATTGATGGGTATGAATTTGTTAATGAGTTTGGTTTCAATTTGCCACCCCCTAATGAAGGTAGTTCCGTGACTTCCGTCTCTGGTAATATGGCTTAAAATATTGCACGTGAAGCGTAGGGGCTTCTCACAAAAAGACCCCCCGCAATACTATACAACACAGATGAATCTAATCAGATAATTAGTACCAACTATCAATTCAAATTAATTTGATTTTTCTAGAGTGATTGACGAGATTTTGTTTAAATTTAATTTAAAAGGGCAAAGTACAGATTACCTCCCTGAGGTTTGGTCATTTGGCAGATGACCTCCCTGGGGTTTTCTAATGATCACATCGCCTCCCTGTGGTTTTGGAGTAAAGTGCAACCGTTAAGTTTTCCGTCTGAATTAACGGAAAGTGAAGTAGACGTGCATTTTTCGTCAGTGAGAAAGAAAAAAATTAAGGGGTAAAGTCAAAACCAACTATAAAATTACTATAGTATCCTTTTCTTCAGCTTCCTCGTTGAACAAAATCAAAACCATATCCATTTACCCCAACCCAAAATGTTCCCAAAACTGGCGACCACTCACGCCACCCCGCCGCCACCTCCGTACAACACATAAACGATGCCGTCGTCTCCGCCTTTGTGGAAATAAAGGGAGAACAGTCTAGCGTCCCCCAATTCCTCCTTAATCGATGGCAAAGGGTCAACGTTCTTGATCTGATCCAACTCGCCATAATTCTCTTATTCAATCTCACATATGCTACTGTATTTTGTCCACGTCCCTTCATCGGAACACAAATCTCCTCCTGGGACAGAGAGAGAGAGAGAGAGAGAGAGAGAGAGAGATCACAACCACCGACATTACTGATTGTTCTTCCACGGACATTACTGTTCGTGGATTACCAGCCACGAATCAGCCCCAAAATTCAGTTTTTTTTGAACGGCCCCAAAATTCAGATTAACCATTAGCCGTTACACAATCTACAATTAATACAAACCACAATACATGTTTCGAGCAAGTGGTGTATCGGTGAATCTGTGAGGTCAATCACCTATAGAGATGGGTGCTCTGTTTTGTTTTGTACTTTTCGATCTGGATTCTGGGCTCAATCTAGAAGGCGTTCGGCAGAGGTGGAGTGCAGGTCTTGTTTGGGTGTAGGGCCGGGGATTTAACTGGGGGTGATGGGAGCTGCAATTAGGGCTGTATATACAGACATATGCTATATATATATATATATATCTATATCTTTGTGTGTTGTAGGCATATACATACCCTAGGGTTTGCCCCAAATCTCCATAGCCATCTCTTTTCTCCCTCCCTCTCTCTCTCTATGTCAACGTGAAAATGAGAGCAGAGGCCTTTTATTTAAGAAAGGGTAGTGTGGTCTTTTTACTGCTATCGTTAACGGAGTTAGGAGTTGCACTTTACTCTAAAACCACAGGGAGGCGATGTGATCATTAGAGAACCCCAGGGAAGTCATCTGCCAAATGACTAAACCTCAAGGAGGTAATCCGTACTTTGCCCAATTTAAAAAGAAGTTGATAGGATTTAAAACAATTAGTAAACATTGATTGCAATATCCATCTCTGTTGCAACACATTTATTTGCTTGAAATTTAAGACTGTTTTGCACCCAGTGCACCCTTTGATACATACTAGAGAGGGTGAAGCACCACCTGAACCCCGTGTTCCGGCCGAACTGTGAAGTGAAAAATTGGAGAGTGAACATAGGTCGGGGACAGAGTGAAGGCGTAGCGTTGGAGAATCATCGAGAGAGCGATTTTTGCTTCATTGGTTGCAAAGTTCATGCCTGCGCAGTTGCGCGGTCCCAGACCAAATGGAATGTACCCTGCCGGGTGGTTGTTTGTAGCTTTAGCAACTCCACCTGAAAATCTTTCAGGATTGAAGAGATGCACGTCCTCTCCCCAAATGTGAGGATCAAGATGAAGAGACAGCGTCGGAATGTGAAGGATGATATCGGCCGGAAGAACAAACCTTATCAATTTGCTATCTCGTTCTACTTTCCTCACGAGACTGATGACCGGAGGATATAGCCTTAGGGTCTCGTTAATGACCATGGTCATCTACACACAAAAATAAATTACTTATGTTGGCATTACTACTAACTTATGTATGAGCTATAAGGTCAGGGGGTGTACCTTTTTCATTCTTGCAATGCCTTCTGCATTTGGTTTCTGCTCTCCAAATAACTCAAGAACCTCCTTCCGTAATTCGTCTTGCCAATCCGTATAGATTGCTAGAAGAAGGATGGTCCACGAAAGCAAGTTGTTCGTCGTTTCATGTCCGGCAATGTAGAAGGTCTTGCATTCATCAACCACATCTTCCAGTGTAATCCTATTCGTCTCGTCAGGATCGTTATAAGCCTCCACAAGTAGTCCAAGAAAATCACTCCCAAAGTTTCCCTGTTCTCTTAATACATTTTCTCGTTTCCTTATCATCCTTGTAATGGAATCCCGTATTTCTCGTTCAAGTTTATCTGATTCCATGTCATCGCGTCTATTCCAAAATAGGCTGAACAAATAGGAACAATATAAAATATGATAAGAAAACTGCACCGCATTTTTCTTTCTCTTGGGATTAAATGAAGCATGAGTTTTACTTACCTAAGGCCAGGAAGCCTGATTTTGAAAAAATTCCTGGAATAGATGGTTACCATCTTCATCAGCTTCTCGAATATGCCTTTCCCTTCTAAATAACTACTACCAAAAGCTGTCCTCGAGATAACTTCGGATGTTAATAGTCTAAATTCTTCAAACACCTCAATCTCTTTGCCTTCATGATGTTTCCACCTTTCTAGCATCATCTCAACAGTCTCAATCATCGCCGGAACCATATCCTGCATAGTTAGAGGCACGTATGCTATTTTTCACCAGATTAATCTTTGTTTCTATTGACGTAACATAATAATCCAAACATTTTGATACAAAATAATCCAAAACCAGACAATAGCATCGAGAACTCACATACTTTTAGGCTCTCTGCATAGAAAGCATGGTTGACGAGTTTCCTTTGCTTTGCCCATTTTTCGCCTTTAGATGTAACAAGCCCATCCCCTAAGAGCTTCTTTAAGATGCCTTCAATACCTCCTTTCGGATAAATCTTTTCCTTGTCGTTAAGTATTTCCTTTGCATACTCTGATTCTGTAATAACTAACTGAGCTTCGGGACCATGCCACATAAGCATATTCTTCCCTGACCCAAAAAAAAGGAAACCAAGAAATCATCAAAAACTAGATTGAAACTTTTCCTAGAGTAAGGAAAAACTAAGGTCTTCTTCTTTTTTGAGAATTTTCTTACCGTATATGTTCAGCCAAGAATGTAGATGAGGCTGGAGTCTGGGGAATATGTTGTGCGATAAACCCATTGGTTTGCTCATGGTCGCTGTTCTCATGTTGAGGACCTCTTTCGTATTTCCATGGATGAATCTGTAAGGAGGGCCTCTGATCCCCTGTAAATTCATCACGCGTTGAATGCGAATTGGAGTCCACCACATTTTGCGAAGGAGGGTGAGGAGAAAAAATAGAAGGTAAAAACAAAGAGAACATGAAAGAAGGATTGTTATGGTTTCCAGGACACCCATATCAAGCTCAAGTCACAGAACTCCAAGAAGCAGTTGAATTATTAGTTTATTTGGTTTAGGTTTGTGGTGTCAATCTTTCTTTGCATGGTAGTACTAACTACTAAATGGTCTTAAGCCGATTAGGATCTAAACCCACAAACACAAACACAAAATGACACAACACACAGATATACGTGGTTTCCCAAAATCGAGAACTCCACGGAGGGGCAGCGGATTCTGATTATGTATGGAGGATTACAATCTCTATCTCATCGAGGCTCACAATGTCTCGTGTATCTCTCTGATTTATGATACAAATACCAGAGCCTAAAGCTCTGATTTATAGGCCATGCTCCACCCAAGTGACTCAGAGAGATGTGAGATGATAATGAGAGGAGGAAGCCATACATGGCCTCCAAAGTCAACAACTGAATGGGCTAAGGATATTGTAGTAGGGATGGGAGCAGAGACATTTAGACACATACGTTTGGAACCTTCCGAGATGATCTCACAGTGCATTCAAGGGATCCACTTGCATCGGACGAATTAGTATGCTCTGTAGCCAAATTTGTGTCCGGTCCACGTTTTAGTTTTGGAAGCATTCCCAAGGAATAAATGATATTACGAAATAATATTTTTTTCATTTGAGATGACGACACTGTCTATACAAGAAAAATATCCGGTCGAGAAAAACTCTATCCAAGTGTGTGTGTCTGAAGCATTATTGATTTTTATGACATTTGGCAATGACCTGTCTGAAATTGTAATTAATGAGGATAAGCGACCCCACTGAAGCAGTCACTCCACATCCTACTGTATGGCCGGGCAAACAAATAACATTAAAAGAGGAGAACTTGGGCAGCCATCATTCCTCTCTCTATTTCGAAGCATCTTCTGTTGGAAAATATTATAGGATATAATATTTTATTTTAAGTGTGAATGAAAATTGATTTATTTTGGAGTTGCATCTTTTCATTGGCATCCGTTCGTCGTGGACGGACGCGTCCTTCACGAACAGGTGTGCCTCTTTCCTTTGTGACTTTTCGTAGAGTTGCGAGTTGGCCTATAAATATTATTTCCCTCATTCATTTTAAAAAAAAAAAGTTGATTTTTTCATTGATTCAAGTCCATTCATATGAGAGAGTTACAAACACAAGATGGTTCGTCAGGCCCTCCAATTGAAGTGCTGCTTTGGGGGGATTCCGATCAAGTAGTGCTGGGAGACAGTCGCCCAATGCAAACCGTGAGCACCGTAGCGGGGGGCGAAATCTGTCTTACGATTGTTGGAAAAATGTGTTTACTATTTGTGATAAAACCAATAATACGAGTGCAATCTAAGGCTGAATTCTCTAAAAGCACTCTCTGAAACCAGTCGGTGTTCCAGGGCCAAAATGGGCACAACCGTAAGAACCATCTATGTTCGGAAAGATTCTGTGGTATTATGCAAAAACAAGAACTAAGACCCACTGAAGTAAATTTTAGAACTCACTGTAAAATACTAACAAGACGCCTACTGTATAGTATAAATTCTAATAGAATTTCAAAGTCTAACCATCCACTAATTAGAACTTCGAAAAGAAATAACACTCTAGAAAGCCCTGTGATTAATATACCGCAACCGAGATTATATACTATTTAAAAATCCACGCAGAGAGATTAAACCCAAATATGTTTCCAACAAATTGCAACATTTTCAATAATAAGCCAGAGTTCCTTGCAACATTTTCAATAATAAGCCAGAGTTCCAACAAATTCCAACATTTTCAATAATAAGCCAGAGTTTCTTGGCAGATTTCACCGAACAATACACGTTGTAAAGTGCGTTGTCCAGTCCATTGAGGATCCTCTGTCAGAAACCTAGCCAAACGGAGAGTCGTCACGGCTATGTCGCTTTCCTAAACACATTTTTCGTGTTTTTTAATTTTCTGAAATTCGTTTGTCACTGGAAAATCGTTACACTCCGAAAAGAAACAATATTAGAAAACTTATTGGACCAATTTCAGGCGTCCGGAAATTGGCAATCGAGGCTAGTATTTTATGGATAATACTAAAGCAAATTCGTCTCCCACACCGGTACTCTTAGGTCTCTTGAACGTTTGCCTCCCAGGATTACCCGATTTTCGAAGAACGGAAGTAACACTACAATTTGTTCAACGGACGAACGCAAACTTGTGCATTACTCTCTCTTAGACTCAAAATGAATGCAATGTATGTGCTCTGCAATTTTTCCTACTGTACTCTCGCTTCATCTGCATTTTACATTGCATTGTTTGTCCAGTCAATTTTATTCAAGCCATATAATTTCCATAATATTAAACAATGTGTTGGACAATAAGAGATATCCAACTATACTTGAAGTATACGGTGTTGCGATTGGAATATCTAATGTAAAGACTAGGCATCCAGAAGTGGATTCTTTACAATTAGAGTGCAACAATGAGTTTGAAATCCTCGCACATGTATAGCAAAGGTCTACATTGGAGTCTGATCAACTCATTGTATTAGACAAAGAGGCTAATAAGCGGATGGTTGTGCCATCTCTTAGAGGATGTTCCAATGGGGGTTCAATTCTATGTCAGAGTTATAATGTGATGGCCATCAGTTGTTAGAAAGGCATAGAAGACCATGTGAAACGGTAAGTCTTGATATTAAAGACATCGAACCATTAAACATTTGTTCTCACTAAAGAATGAAACGTCAAAAGAGTTTATAACGGATTCGTCGAGTTGACTTTTGACTAGAGAACAAATAATCATAGAGGGGAATGAGATTAAAGCCTATTATTTAAAAGTCTCTATAACGGCAACCCAACCTAACTGACTGGAGATCCCAAGATCTAGGTTCAACGGGACAACCGAGTTGTATGAGACTTAGGAGTATCACTGAGGAGAAATCTCTCCAACTCATTCCTATGGTGAAACAGTGATGCCTGCAGCGTTTTAGGTTAAGTTTAACTTTTAATGATTCTTATACCTTGGTAAATCCAAGTGGGGTATAGCAGGATACCCTTAATAAGAGATCACCTATGTGAGTGTGAAGGGGCCGCTTCTGTGAGAATTTTCTAAGGCTGAATTCTCTAAAAGCACTCTCTGAAACCAGTCTGTGTTCCAGGGCCAAAATGGGCACAACCGTAAGAACCATCTGTGTTCGGAAAGATTCTGTGTGAATTCTATTGTCTTGGTTTACACAAAACGCTGAACAGTTCAAGGCATCACGTCCACTGGTTAGCAAGTAAATCCGATAGTCTTTCACAAGGGAAGGTTCAAAGCCAAAAGCTACCTATCCTATGCAGGAAATTTCCACGTGTACTCTCTCTATCGTTTGCATTGTTTTGCATTGGTTATCGAGTCAATTTCATTCATGTGGGGGATTGTTGGAAAATATTATAGGATATAATATTTTATTTTAAGTGTGAATGAAAATTGATTTATTTTGGAGTTGCATCTTTTCATTGGCATCCGTTCATCGTGGACGGACGCGTCCTTCACGAACAGGTGTGCCTCTTTCCTTTGTGACTTTTCGTAGAGTTGCGAGTTGGCCTATAAATATTATTTCCCTCATTCATTTAAAAAAAAAAAAGTTGATTTTTTCATTGATTCAAGTCCATTCATATGAGAGAGTTACAAACACAAGATGGTTCGTCAGGCCCTCCAATTGAAGTGCTGCTTTGGGGGGATTCCGATCAAGTAGTGCTGGGAGACAGTCGCCCAATGCAAACCGTGAGCACCGTAGCGGGGGGTGAAATCTGTCTTAAGTACAGATTGTCACACTAGCCTTGATCACCAATTTGTTTCCATCAATTTTCAGGTTTTGAGTTCCGATTTTATTGCACTCGTATTATTGGTTTTATCACAAATAGTAAACACATTTTTCCAACATCTTCAGCAGCTTGTACGTGAAGATTTGGAGGGTTTTGTGCATCTATTTTGGGTGAGATCTTTCCACTTTGGTTGTAGTTTGATGGATAGGGTGTTTATGAGATCTTTGAATCTCTCTGTAAAACCCTTTATAAACAATGGTGATACTAGAAATTTCTCTCTCGTGAAGTAGACATTGAGGCCGACCCACGTAAATACTGTGTGTTCTTTGTGCTTGTCCGTGCTTATTAATTTTATTGCGCACCATTACAAGTGGGATTGGGTATAATCCCAACAAGGGGAAGTCGAGTAATTAGTAAAAGGAAAGTGTTATGATCCATGAAAAGAAATTGGACGGTCAAATTTTTTTTCCTGGGCACCTTCATGAACATGTTTCATGTAGAAGAGATAGCCACGTGTTTCTTTGGTCCATACATGAACAAAAGGATAAATATCAGTAAGCGTGGAGATATAGAAACCGTATTTGTGTCAAATGTAAATGTGTAAATGAAAAAAAAAAAAAAGAAGAGAGAGTCAACATAACATAACAGGAAAAAAAAAAAAAAAAACTAAGGAGGCCTATCCTTCACAAGGAGCCTCTCCATCCCAGGCAGAATACAACCTGGATTGAAAATAAAATTCCTTTCTAAACTGTTCGAGGCCATGACCAGTGAGCAACTTGATTTTGTTCTCTGTGGACCCAAGAAAAGCATTGAGTAGTTGCTTGATTTTGAATGTTTTTACTACCTTTTTTTTTTTTTTTTTAGCATAATGTAATCTCATTTCATTTAAAACAAGAGAAAATTGGATAGGAATGAACATTCATAGTGAAAATTTGGTTTTGATTAATTTTCGAAGGAAAGGTATTCCTGCATGTAATTGACTGTGTAGACTATAGAGTATGGTTCCGACAATAAACGTAAGTGTTGAGGTGATGCTAAAAAGGTGGAAACATCATTAAGGAAAAGAGACTGAGGTGTTTGAAGAATTCATAACACGGACATCAAAAGTTATTTTGAAGGACAACTTTTGGCAGCAGCGAATTCATGTACATATAAGTAATATCCTTTTTCTCACGGACCTTCAATATCCATCTCAGTGACAACAAATTTATTTGCTTTTGATATTTATTTTAAGACTGTTTTGCACCCAGTGCACACCTTGATACATACTACAGAGGGTCATGAAGCATCACTTGATCAATCCAATGCTTGATACTATTTATTTTAAGACTGTTTTACACCCAGTGCACACTTCGATACATACTAGAGAGGGTGAAGCATCACTTGAATCCCATTTTCTGGCCGAAGTACGAGCTGCCAAACTGGCGAGTGAATATAAGTTGGGGACAGAGTGAATGTGTAGCGTTGTAGAATCATTGAGAGAGCGATTTTTGCTTCATTAATTGCAAAGTTCATGCCTACACAATTGCGTGGTCCCAAACCAAAGGGAAGGTACGCTGCCGGGTTGTTGTTGGTAGCTTTAGCCACTCCTCCTGAGAATCTTTCTGGATTGAAGAGATGCACGTCTTCTCCCCAAATAAGTGGATCAATATGTAGAGACAGAATAGAAATGATCAGGGTCAAATTGGCTGGAAGGACAAGCCTTCCCAATTTGCTTTCCCACTGTACTTCTCTCGTAAATCCGGGGGCAGGAGAGTATAGCCTTAGGGTCTCATTAATGACCATTGTCATCTACACAAAGATGGGATTACAGAAGTTGGAATTAGTCTGTCTGTCTGTCTATTTATCTATCTATCTACTAAGCATGTGTAAGACATTTTGCACACTCTCCGTTTCTTGAAAAAAATTTAGAAAAATGTCATGAATATCCCTCTTAATCACTACTATTCATCTCTCCCTTTGTTGGCTTTCCCACTTAACAAGAGAAAAAGAACTTTCGAACTTCCCTTCACAATTCTCCTCGGGTTCAAGCTTTCTCTCCCAATAATGTTTACCCATTTGATATTAAATTGAACATGGATCGATAAGGGAAAAGTAACACAAAAGATTTTTTTTTATTTTTTTTTTTTCTGTAACCTCATGCATAGCACATGTACTACACTTGTACTCAGGGATGGATCCAAGAATGTACCCTAGTGGGGACACCTGTTAATTAATTATAATGATGAAAGTTTATTTTTTTAGTAACCATAGTAAGATCGTTCAAAATTAAAGCATGCATTACTAAGTACAAAAGATTATAAAGCATACTTTAAGTTAAATTAGGTAAAAATGAGCACAAAATCTTAGACAAAATTTTTAAAGTATGTTTTAAATTATTAGGATAACCATTTATGTTATCAGTTTGTTACTCATTTATGTTATCAGTTTGTTAGTAGCTTCTTGGATAGGTTCAATTCAAATGTATACTTATCTTGTAAGTTGTTATATTCTATCCTTGTAATCATTATATAAATAGAAGAACCTCTCTCACGTTTAAAAGTGAGAGCCATCTTTATCAAACCAATCAGTTGACTTAACTTGGTATCAGAGCACCACTCAATCATGACTTCCGCTACCTCCTCTTCTTCTTCTACCTCTCAGACTGTTGGAGAAGTTACCTCTACCAACAAATCTTCCTTATTTCCAAATGCTCATCACTTTCTTTCTCTCAAACTTACTCACACAAATTATTTGTTCTGGAAGACACAAATCACTCCTTACCTCCGTGGACAACATTTGCTGGGCTATGCCGACGGCACCAATCCGTGTCCGTCACGCACGTCCAATGGTGCTGCTATTACAAATCCTGATTTCCAAATTTGGTTTGATCAAGATCAATTGCTAATGAGCCTCTTGATTTCCTCTCTGACGGAGGATGTTATTCCTCTTGTTGTTGGTGCCACGACATCTCGGGAAATCTGGACAACACTTGAGTCCGCCCTTGCCTCTCCGTCCAACACTCGAATACTCCAACTCCATCTTCATCTTCAGAACATCAAGCAAGGCGAGCTCTCCGTTACCCAATATCTTCAGAAAGCCAAGGGTCTTTATGACGAGTTGAATGCTGCGGGTCGTCCTCTCTCCTTACAAGACTTCAACCTTTACATTTTCAAGGGTCTCAATTTTACATTCCAAAATCTGATCCCGACACTTGCAAATCATCCGTCCCTTCCTTACTCCGAATTGCATAGCATGCTTCTTAGTCACGAGCTCATGCACTCAATTGGCTTTGCCTCTCTTTCGGTCTCCGATAGCACCGAAGCATCTCCCCAGGCTAATTTTGTGCAACGCAATGCCTCTTCTAATGGTGGCTATCGAGGACGTGGTCGCAATGATCGCGGTCGTGGTCGCGGTCGTAACCAAGGCTATCGGCCCAATGATTCTCGTGGTGATGCTCGTCACTTTTCCCATGAGTCCCGCAGGTATCACCCTACTGATTCTCACCAGCGGTGCCAAATTTGCAATGGAGCAAATCATACTGCCCTCTCATGCAACCAGCGCTACAACCATACCGCTCCGCCTTCTGCTCACTTGGCTTCATACAATTCCGCTCCTGCCCCTTTTGCGGATTGGTTCCCCGACACTGGTGCAACTCATCATGCTACACCAGACCTTATGTCTCTTTCTCATCATGAGAATTACCTTGGCAGTGATCAGCTTCAAGTAGGGAATGGTAAGGGGTTACCCATCCATAAAATTGGTACCACCACTCTTCAAACCCCATCTTCTTCCTTTCGCTTATTTAATATTCTTCATGTTCCCTTACTTACTAAATCTCTTCTTTCGGTTTCTCAATTTACCAAGGATAACGGTGTTTTCTTTGAATTTCATCCCTCTTATTTTTTAATCAAGGATCAGGTCACCAAGAAAACGTTGTTTCGCGGGGACACTGAATCTGGACTTTACAAGTTCTCCACCACCACACCAATTCCTCCATCTGCTCATATCTCTGAAAAGGTTAATTCTGTGTGCTGGCATCGTCGTCTCGGCCACCCTCATCATCGTGTTTTCCGTCAAGTTCTTGTCCAAAATAAATTGCCATGTTCGTCAAATAAACGGCAGTCTATTTGTCATGCTTGTCAGTTAGGGAAGTCGTGTCGTTTGTCATTACCTGTAACGCAGTCTGTTAGTAAAGCTCCACTAGATCTTATTTTTAGTGATGTTTGGGGACCCGCTCCTGTTTCTTCACTGAATGGACATCGTTACTTTGTTCTTTTTCTTGATGTTTATTCCAAATATTTATGTTGTTTTCCCATTGCACTCAAATCTGATGTGTTCCAAGTTTTTCTTCATTTTCAAGCAATGGTTGAACGCCAATTTTCAACCACTATCAAACAGGTCCAAACGGATTGGGGTGGGGAATTTCGCACTCTGCCAAAATTCTTTCAAAAACATGGCATTATTCATCGTCTCCCTTGTCCTCACACACATGAACAGAATGGGAAAATTGAGCGACGTAATCGTCATGTTGTTGAAACTGGGTTGGCTTTACTTGCTCATGCTTCTGTGCCACAAAAATTTTGGCACTTCGCTTTTGAGACTGCGGTTTTTCTTATTAATCGTCTTCCCTCACTTGTCTCTAACGGCCTCTCACCTTTTGAACGACTCTTTAATAAGAAACCTGATTATACTTTTTTAAAGGTGTTTGGGTGCTTATGTTACCCATTTTTGAGACCCTATAACCGCCACAAAATGTCATTCCGATCTGCTCCATGTATTTTTCTCGGTTATAGTTCTTCTCATCATGGGTATCGTTGCTATGATCGTAGCACTGGTCGTATATACATCGCGCGTCATGTCCGCTTTGACGAGCATACCTTCCCATTTTCTGGTGATTCTATTCTTGGGTCTCCACCTATGGTCCCACCCCCATGCTCGCCTTGGGGCGTTGTCCAGCACACAATCTCTTCCCCAACACAAAATTCAACCACGACAATCCCATTACAGAACTCCAATACCACTCAACTTCCTCTTACTCCATCCCCCACCAGTACTACTCCCACCCAACCTCTATCTTTGCCTCCATCTAATCCTACCCAACCAACCTCTCCCTCACCTCATCCAACTCCTAATTCAAACACTCCCTCTCCAAATTCCCGATTTCAGCGTTTATCTCAACCTCCCCTGGGCATTAATCTCGTAATTGATCTTAACCAATCTCTAGATCAACCTCCACCAAATCCTCCAACCCTTAAATCCAAACCTAATCCTCATCCAATGGTTCGAAGGTCAATGCAACCAAAAGCTCTCTCACACACCTCTAATGTTCCTCAATCCATCTCCCCAATTACCGAACCCACATCCTACACCACAGCCTCCAAGTCCCATGCATGGCGCCATGCTATGAGTAATGAGATTTCAGCCCTGCTTCAAAATGGGACATGGACTTTGGTTCCTCCATCCCATGCTCACAATATCGTCGGGTGTAAATGGGTTTATCGCATTAAAACAAAACCCGATGGTAGTGTTGATCGTTACAAAGCCCGTCTTGTGGCCAAAGGATTTCACCAACAGTCGGGTATCGATTACTCTGAAACTTTTAGTCCTGTTGTCAAACCAACCACAATTCGCACTGTTCTTTCCATTGCAACTTCCCTTCACTGGCCCATTCATCAACTTGATGTGAACAATGCCTTTCTCAATGGTTTCCTTGACGAACCCGTGTACATGACACAACCACCCGGGTTTGTTGATCCGACAAAGCCTGATTTTGTTTGCAAGTTGCATCGTTCTCTCTACGGCCTAAAACAAGCTCCTCGTGCGTGGTTTACTCGTCTCTCAACCTTTCTCCTCTCCCATGGTTTCCTTGCAGCCAAATCGGATGCGTCTTTGTTTATTTACCGGCGCTCCACCACTCGGATATACATACTCATTTATGTCGATGATATCTTGATCACAAGTAATCATCCTCCGTCCATCTCTCGACTCATTTCTACTCTCCATTCTGAGTTCGCCCTCAAAGACCTTGGCTCCCTGCATTATTTTTTGGGCATCGAAGCTCATTCGACTTCGGCTGGGCTTCACCTATGTCAACGCCGCTACATTCTTGACCTGTTGTCAAAAACTGGTATGCACTCCTCCAAACCTGTCCTCACTCCCTTTTCTCCTACCACAAAACTTTCTAAACATGGTGGAAAACCCCTTCCTGACCCGTCCCCATATCGCCAAGTTGTGGGCGCCCTTCAGTACCTAATGCTAACGCGACCCGACATTGCTTTTGCGGTTAACAAAGCCTGTCAATTCATGCATTCCCCAACTGACGAGCATTGGACTGCTGTCAAATGTATCCTTCGGTATCTCAAAAACACAACAAATCATGGCTTGTTTTTCTCTCGCCATTCTCGATTGCATTTAGAAGCCTTTTCAGATGCTGATTGGGCGGGTTGTGTGGATGATCGTCGCTCCACCGGCGGCTATGCCATTTTTCTAGGCACCAGTCTTGTCTCTTGGTCCTCTCGAAAACAACGTACGGTTGCCCGGTCCTCTACTGAATCAGAATACAAAGCTTTAGCTGATGCTGCGGCTGAGCTATCTTGGTTTCAGTCTCTATTATTTGAGCTTGGTATATCTTTGCCTTTGGCTCCTACACTTTGGTGTGACAATGTTGGCGCCACCTATCTTACTGCTAATCCGGTTATGCATGCTCGTACAAAACATGTGGAAATTGATTTTCATTTTGTCCGCGATAAGGTTGCTCGCAAAGATCTCCTCGTCCGGTTCATTTCCAGCAAGGATCAAATTGCCGATGTTCTGACCAAAGGCTTGTCTTCACCCCGGTTTATTTTTCTCCGTGACAAACTGACGCTCACTTCCCGTGCACCATCAGTTTGAGGGGGCGTATTAGGATAACCATTTATGTTATCAGTTTGTTACTCATTTATGTTATCAGTTTGTTAGTAGCTTCTTGGATAGGTTCAATTCAAATGTATACTTATCTTGTAAGTTGTTATATTCTATCCTTGTAATCATTATATAAATAGAAGAACCTCTCTCACGTTTAAAAGTGAGAGCCATCTTTATCAAACCAATCAGTTGACTTAACTTAAATAAACATCAACAAATTCTAGAATGATCGAGCTAGTTTTGTTAATGTCTTTATTTTAAAATATTTCTCATAAACGGTCAAAAATAAAGAGAATCAAGAAAGAATAGCTCAAAATAGACAAACAGCTCATAACAAGTATAAATGCATCATATGATGAAATTCAGGTATAAAACTAATTCTATACGTGTATTTTTGGGATATATACATGTGTGTATGTTTATAAATTAGCACACTTTCATAATTATGCTAATTTATACATAAATATTTTTATTACAAGTGGGGGCACGCGTTCGAGTGGGGGCACGTGCCCCATGTACATCCGTCCCTGCTTGTACTGACTTATACATGGGGTACAAGGTCATGGAGTGTACCTGTTTCATTCTTGCAAAGCCTTCCGCAGTTGGATTCTGTTCTCCAAATAACCCTAGAACCTCCTTCCGTAATTTGTCTTGCCACTCCCTATTGATTGCTAGAAGAAGAATGGTCCACGAAAGCAAGGAGGTTGTCGTTTCGTGTCCAGCAACGTAGAAGGTCTTGCAGTTATCAACCACGTCTTCCAGTGTAATCCTACTCTTCTCGTCGGTATCATTATAAGCCTCCACAAGTAGACCAAGCAGATCAGGAAGCCTGATTCTGAGCGTATTTCTGGAAACTAAGAAAACCATCTTGCTCAACTTCTCAAATATGTCTTTCCCTTCTAAATAACTACTGCCAAAAGCTGTCTTCGAAATGACTTCTGAAGTTAATACTTTAAATTCTTCGAACACATCAATCTCTTTGCCTTCATGATGTTTCCACCTTTCTAGCATCATCTCAACACTCTCGATCAATCATCGCCGGAACCATATTCTGCATAGTTAATCACATGTATGCCATTGCTTGAATCATTAGTCACCGAATTCCTATTTCTATAGACGTAACATAAGAATCCAAACATTTCAATACATAAAAATCCAAAGTCCAAACTAAACAATAGCTACTTGTACACACATACTTTTAGGCTCTCTACATAGAAAGCGTGGCTGGCCAGTTTCCTTTGCTTTGCCCATTTTTCACCTTTAGATGTTGCAAGCCCGTCTCCTAACAGCTTCCTTTTGAAGCCTTCAATACCTCCTTTCATGTAACTCTTTTCCTTGTCGTTAAGTATTTCCTTGACATACTCTACTTCTGTAATAACTAACTGAGCTTCTGGACCATGCCACATAAGGAAATTCTTCCCTGACCCAATAAAAACGAATAGAAGAAATCATCAAAAATTAGATCGAAACTTTTCCTAGTGTATATGTTGATTATGTTTTTGTTTTCAGTATTTTTGTACCGTATATGTTGAGCCAAGATTGTAGATGAGGCTCGAGTCTGGGGAATATGTTGTGTGATAAATCCATTGGTTTGCTCATGGTTGCTGTTCTCATATCAAGGACCTCTTTCGTATGTCCATGGATGAGTCTGTAAGAAGAGCCTCTGATTCCCTGTGAGTTCATCACACGTCGAATGCGAATTGGAGCCCACCATATTGTGTGTATGAGCTTGATGAGAAAAAATAGAAGGTACAAACAAAGAGAGCATGAAACAAGGATTTTTATGTTTTCCGTAACACCCATACCAAGTTCAGGCCACAGAAGTTCAAGAAGCAGCTGAACTATTAGTTCTATCGTTTAAGGTTTGTGGTGTTCTTTCTTTGCTTTCTATTTGTAGAAGGGGGTGTTGGAAGCAGGGGCAGAGCTGTATGGGGGTGGAGGTGGCACGTGCCACCCTTGGTTCCAAAAAAGTTTAATTTTACCTTCAAGGTAGTCGATTAGGTATTAATGAATAGTTTGGTTTGGGTTTTCACGGAAGTTTTTGAGAGTAATGAGTTGAGAGAAATAGACAAAAAATTTATTGGAGTTTTGAGACCCCAAAACAAACAAAAGTACTGGTTGTCATGGCTCAACGCTAAAAAAATGTTGTTGAAAGAATATCGAGCTCCACTTTAATAGATCGTTGTGCTACGATGAAGGATGATCAACCTTAAAATATATGAATTTTTTTCTATGATGGATAAATGATAAGTAACCTTAGAATAGTTGTGTCTTGTTTTGTTTACTAAATATAAAATTTTATTATTAGTGATTGATTTAGGTGAAACTCTGTTTCTCTCTTGGATGTATTAATTATCAGATAATATGATATGATTTAAAAGTACAATAATCACATAATAAGAAAGCAAAATCGGCTAGAACTGTCTAATATATATATATATATATGGGGGCGGTTCCGGGGACAACAAATTTGACAACAAAAAAAACAACACAAATCTCAATCTCATAGTTCCCGATCAAATTTTTATGATCCGAACCGTTCAATGTGTGCAGAATGTGATTTTATAGGTACCCACAAGAAATTAGCAAAAAATATGACCGGAAAGTGTTTGTTTTGAACAGTTTTTAATTGAACCGTTCATAAATCTAAGCTAAAAACTGCTTAGATCAAGCCCTTTCCGGTCTTTTTTTTTGCTGATTTTTTGTGGGTATCCTTAAAACCACTTTCTGATCACATTGAGCGGCTCAGATCATTGAAACAAGAACTATGTGTTGTTTTTTTTTTGTCAAATTTGTTGTCCCCGGAACCGCCCCCTATATATATATATTTTTTTTTTTTTTTTAACGGCAAAAAACAACTGTCTCCCTTGGATGTATTAATTATCAGCTAATGCTAAAGTCTCCTAAATTGAAAAGAGAGTTGATTAAAATCTTTTTTTTTTTGCTCGGCAGTTGATTAAAATCTTTTGAGTGCTAATTGAACCAAACACGGTATTTGCTCAGCTAATTGGCTCTCTCTCTCTCTCTCTCTCTCTCTCAACTTAGCATTGAACCAAACACGGTATTTGCTCAGCTAATTGGCTCTCTCTCTCTCTCTCTCTCTCTCTCAACTTAGCTCGAGCTTGAGAATTTTTTGGGACTAATTATTCAAGCTCGGGTCACATTTGTACTTTTTGTGGTAATCCTGTAATTGATTGTGCAGACTATAGAGTATGGTTCCGAGGATGATCGAAAGTGTTGAGATGATGCTAAAAAGGTGGAAACCTCATGAAGGAAAAAATTGAGGTGTTTGAAGTATTCATAATACTGACATCAAAATTTAATTGAAGGACAACTTTTGGCAGGAGCTATTTAGAAGGAAAATATAAATATCTTCGGAGAAAAACTTTTTAACGGAGGGAGCTGTGAATAACTAATGCCGAAACGGACGGTTGAGATCGTTCATCTCCGCAAAATGGCTTATTCATGGATCCTCTGTGGATAAGCCAATCTCTCCCTCCAGAATTCCTTTCTCCTTTTCCCATCCTAATTTAGGTTGTTCGCCATTTAAAACGTTATACTAGGATATTGTTTTCATTTTTTTTTTACCTTACCAGAAAAACAATCTAATTCCGTTAGCAAGTTTTCCATTTTAAGTACAGTAGCCTCTTATAGGTAGAGTCGATAAATAAGCCGAATGATCCAAACAATGGATTAATTGTTTTAAGTTTGATTTACAAATTTAAGGATAATATTCAACCTTGATTAGTTTATCTGACGAGCCAATCTCAAATTAAAGGAGTTTCAATCGGACTGCATGTTCTCGATTAATTTGGTTTGATTTTGTACACACACGATATGCTGAAGGGGCAAGTCGTAACTTGTTTAAGCTTAGTTTGAAAGCATTGCGAGTTGCGCAACATTTCCAACTTTGTTTGCTTATGTAGCAAACGCAAACTTATATGATCAAAAGAATCAAACTATATCTCTCACACGATGATCAAATTCAATGCTAATGTGATCGAATTCTTTCCTTTGCATATTTGAATTAACATGATCATCGATGAAACTCAGAGGCTATATCCTCCAGGCATTAGCATTACAAAGAAAGGTTGAAGGGGGAGTGAGATTGGGAAGACCGGTTCTTCCGGCCAATATAAACGTGTTAATTCCAGCTCTGGCACTCCATCCATCTTCATCCTCAAACATATATGGGGAGAAGACGCGCGCACATCTCTTCAATCCAGAAAGATTTTGGGAAGAAGTTGCTAAAGCTACCAAACTTAACAATATATCGTATCTTTCCTTATGATCAGTGCAAGACATTTTACTTTTTTGGACATGAGACGGATTAACAGCTCTTTTGGCTAAATAAGCCAATTGCTTTTCTTTTTTTTTTTTTTTTTTAATATTTGTTAGTTTTTCGTCAATTTTGGGTGAATTATTGCTTCTTTATGACGAGATCGTGAATCTAAAAAGTAAAAAATTACGATCGAAATCCAATTTTTTTCTAATAAATAAAAAAAATAAGCTAATTTTTTTGTCTTTATTCAAAAAAATTGGATTTGGACCATAATTTTTATTTTTCTGATTCCTCTCATCCAGTCAAACCAATAATCCACAAAAACTTGACGCAAAATTAAAAAATACGACCTTTTTGAATAAAGAGAAAAAAAAGTAAGCCAATTAATTTATTTAACCAAAAGACTCCTGATGGCTGTCCATACCGATTGGCAAGAGAAAGCAAGGAAGCAGCCAAGTAGGTATATATTTGAGCTGTTCGGAAAACAATTATGCTACATACACAATAGCAAACACAACCTCTCACATACATGTGGAGCCCACGTGCAAAGGGAGTGTGAGACCCACATGAGAGGTTATCTTTGATTTTGAGTTTGGATTACTGTGCACCCTAGACTTTTTGCACAACCCATATTCAGATGGCATCACGAGACTCAAAATCATAAGCAACTGTATATTTTTTCTAAATGCAAATAATATTTTTCCTAGAACAGATGTACATAACAGTCCTCAACGAACACACTTAGACGCAAATGAAGTGGAGTGCAGTTAGTGCCTCCCTTATACTCTCATGCACATGAGCAGAGTTCGATTTCCGTAAACACTCATCCCCCTCCCCTAAGATAGAGTAAATTAAGTTTAACAAATGAAAAAAAAAAAATGAACACACTTACATTTTGGTCCCCCATGGAAGGCCAAATGCTACAAAACCGTCAAATTTGGTGGCCGAGGGTGTTTCTCTTTCATACATTGAAGAATCATTAAACTCTATCCTCCGGCCAGTGCCCTTCTCCAAAAGGAAAGTAGATGGAAAACTCTTCCCCCTCAAATGGTGTTGGGTGGGTCCCTCTTAGTTGGTGGGTCCACATTAGCTCTTTGAATGAGTCTTGAATTAATTTCCGTTTGAACAAAAAAAAAAAGAAAAAAAAAAGTGTCTTGAATTGATAAGGGGTTAGCTTGTCATTATATGAATAACAGTAATTCCATTCATTGAGTTACAAAAGAAGTCAGGAGGAGACTTTGGTCTCTCCCGAAGTTTTGCGTGAACAAAACAGAAGGTACAGAGAGTTCCATAGAGCAACGAGAAAGAGAGGGATTTTGCTTCAACTTTCAAGCCAAGTTCAGGTGTCAGTTTCTTCTCCGAATTTGATGAGATTTTAGTATGATCATATCTTCAACGAGCTCTACGTGTTGATCGGAGCGAATCATCGAGGTTCGCTTGGGATCTAAGAGTTTAGGATATTCATTTGGTGAGACCTAAACTTGTATCTTCATTGAAATCTACCTTTGGGTAATATTGTAAGCCTCTAGATGTTTGCTAGGGACTAGGGAGGAATCTATTGTAACCCTATTGTCATTAGAGTGGAAGATTGGTAGCGATTACTCTCCCGTGTATGTATCTCTAGCTAACTCAGGCGAGCCAAGTAAAAATCTGGTGTCTTGTGGTTTGTTTGTGTTGCTTTATTTTTGCGGCTCCAAGATTTGCTTGTTGGTTATTGTTTTTTTGAACGGCGCAAAAGAATATTATATTAATAAAGAAAACAAGATCCAAGAATTGATAAGAAATCAATCCAAACAACGCCCAACAAAATCACCCCCAAAAGGATCCAACGAAACCAAAGCAACAAGAAAACACCCCATACACCCGAAAACCAAGACACTCCCACCTCCGACACAGAACACAACACCTCACCCACCCAAAAACCAAGACACTACGCAAACCCAATTTCAGCAATCAAGACTCAAAAAGCGACCTGCAATGAAATAGAAAGCTAGGCCTGCCCTGCCACCTTGTCAGCTCTAGCCAAGTCTTCCCCTACCATACCTGCAAATTTGCTTATGACTTCATCCTCCTCACCCTCATACCCCAATCCCATGATCTTGTTGCAGGTCCAAATTGCTTCTGCTTCGTCCAGAATTATTTTGTTTCTGTTAGTAACTCCGTCTAAAGAGATAGATGTAGAGAGTGCTAGCGCTGCAACGGCAGACCTGTAAACCGCACACTTTGGTTTGTTATTCCGACTCTTGTTGTTGAGGGAGTTGACCCTTGTAAATCCCAGAATATCATCAATTGTCTTCCTCTTCTTCTTCCGTTTTACCCCATTTATGACAACTCTGAAGAGATAGATGCAGAGAGTGCTTGTTGGTTATTGTGGATTGCAATATTTAGCCTATTCTCTATTTGGATAAGAAGGAAAAAATATCGAGGAGTTCAAGTAGTTTTTCCCAACAAATGGACCTCTTCATTGCACCACTAGCACTTCACCATGACCTAGGGCCGGCCAGGGGTAAGCCCCGCAAGCCGGCCGGCAAGGGGCAACCAAAAAAAAAAAATTTGTATGTATACAAAAAAAAAATATAGAAATCCAGCAAAAATATATTTAGGGGCATCATCCAAAAAAATGTGTACAAATTTTTTAAAAAAAGTAAATATGTATGGTTTCCACCCACTTGAAAAAATTATGATACTTAAGAAAATTAGGAGGGCAAAGAGAGGTTTTCCATACCTGGGGTAAATAACAGATAAAAAAAATTAGGAGGGCAAATTATTAAGAGAGAAAATTAGGAGGGCTATCCGATAAGAAGAAAAAAAAAAGAAAAGGGACGCTATAGCCAAAACGAGAAGGACGGGATTGTATGAAACCCTTAATCTGATTTGCCCCCAAATTTACCTGGTGTAAACCCTTACTCTGATTATATGAAGAAGTTAAAAACAATGCCGAACGCCAACGCCGGATTGTGTGAAGCTATTTTCTTTGTTTTGATCAAGACTCAATAGCAGATTTAAGCCCAAGGTTCTCTCTCTACTCTCTCGTCTTTTAAGACCAGACTTTTTGTTTCTCTTTCTCGGTAAGTGAACTTCTTTTTTTTTTGGTTAGTGGAGCATAAAAAATTAGTATAGTTCGTCGTAGTAGTGGAGCATGTAAAATTAGTATAGTTGGTGGAAGTGGACAAAAGTGGAGCATAATAAATTCATAAGAAAAAATAAGTATGAAATCTGATTCATTTCATACATGCGCACTTCTTTGTTCTGAACTGGTATTTGCCAAAAAAAAAAAAATTGTTCAAAAAAAGAAGCAATTTGATGAGAATGTGGGAGATGATGCCAATAAAAGTCTATTGCCAGAAGATTGTTTAAATTTTTTCTATTTCCTCCGCATCATAGATCAAGCTCTTGCATCACTTAAGGACCGGTTTGAGCAATTTGAACTTTATGAAGCAATCGTTGAATTTTTGTTTAACGTGAAATTCAAGAGTGTTGCTGAAGAGCAATTGATGGAGCATTGCACTAAACTATAAAGTTTCTTGGAATACAATCAACATGTTGATATTCACGGAAAGAAGTTATTCCAAGAACTTAGACATTTGAAAACAATATTGCCGAAAGAAGTAACAAAATCAATCGACATCCTTGATTTTATAATGTCTTATTGGAAAGATCGATGGCGGTTTCCAAATTGTTTGGGTTGCTTATCGGATTTTGTTGACTATTTCGATCATAGTTGCTTCGGCTGAGATGAGTTTTTTGAAGTTGAAGTTGATAAAAACTTATCTTCAGACTATCATGTCACATGAGAGACTAAGTGGATTGACTATGATATCAATTGAAAATAAGTACTTGGATAAGTTAAAGTATGATGATTAAAACACTATACTCGGGTGATGTAATTCAAGCTAAATGGACAATTAATATAATCTTGTTTTTGTTCTTTTTTTTTTGTATGTTTTTTTTTTAATTTATAATACTTAACACTAGTGGGCAACCAAGCGGAAGGCCAGGCTTGGGCAACCCAAATGTCGGGGTCGGCACTGACCCTCAAATATGGGAAGAGGATGCATGTTCACCTCTTCACACCGCAGAGGTTTGCTAGAGGGGTGGCTTAGAGCTTCCAGCAATACAGCGGCAGCGTTTCTGCCCTCGGGGTTTTGACCCAGAACTTGTGTATATAGGTCTGAATTTGCAATCATTGAAGCTAAGATACTGCTATCAATGATATATCCTGCAGCAATATGTGTTCACTCTGTCCTGAACTTATGCGTATTCACCGATTCAGGTTTTTATGGTTCGTCCCACACGATCATGGAGTACTTCAAGTTGCTCTTCATGCATACCGAGTGTGAACAAAGAGCTTAGGGAAGCATCCGCACACAGGTGCAATCAACAATCCACAAGGCAATTAACATAGCCATGCAAAAGTATGTAGATAGGATTGGGGGTGAAAAGCTTACAGCCCCTTTGGCTGCCCAAGTGAGAAAGGGAAAGAAAGGAGAGTGGTCTCTCTTATTAGTGAGAGAAGAAAAGAAAGGGGTGTGGTTTCTCACCAACCCATCCAAATACACGTGAGAAATCAAACTCTCACTCCCATCTTCGGCGATTTGGAACTCTCCTCTCTCTTCTCCGGTGACTGCACAACCATTGGTCTGACAACGAAAAGACACAGTCGTAGTTGGCACACGTTGCCGGAAGTTGAGCGAGTGAGATCTACTCTCACCCACGCTCCCCACTCGCCTCTCTCTTCTCCTTTCTCACTGAATCGCGCCAAAAGTGGTGAGAAACAAAAACAAGCTTTAAAGGGGCTCTCGTCTCCCGGCCTTCCTCACCCTCTCTCACCTTGTGGATCATCCAAACGAAGGAGAGATTGAGTTCTCCCTCCTTCCCACTTTCTTTTCTCCCGAAATCGCTCAATCCAAACGAGCTGTTAGTACTATTAAACCAATCTGTGGAGGCTTATTCATGTACAAACGTGCTTGCGAGTTGCTAATACTATCGAGTATGGAGGCCATGTTTGATCTTGATGCCCGTTGTCATAACCGAGTCATAGGGGATTGAGATTGGGATTGGGATTGGGATTTGTATGGAGCGTGGATTAGTGGAGAATGTGTTAGGAGAGTCTCTTGTTTGATTTACTTCGGATGTCAAAGAAAAAGGATGATATATAACATATTTATTTTGAAGAGATGAAGGGATTGAAATAATAATTATTTGGGTTAAATACCGAGACGCCCCTCGAACTATTCCCGTTTGTCTCGCTCACCCCCTAATAGAATTTCCCCTACGAACAGACCCCCTAAGCAAAGTTTCCATTTGGGGGGGGGGGGGTAACGCCGTTGGACGGAATTAATGGAAAGACCAAATTGCCCTTACATATATATATTTGCACAGACCTAATTTATCCTCATTTCAACACTTCATCTCCTCAATCCTGGATCGACACCAGAGGCGATCCCCCACCAAAGCTGCCAAACGAAACCCTAATCTCGATCATCCCAAACCACACCTCGATCATCATCATCTCCATTCTCCCAAAGCAAACCCTAATCGAGATTATTTGTATTCTCTCCATTCTCGCATGTACGAAAATCTCGATCTCCAGTATCGACGAATCAGTTGAAGACGAAGACGATTTTAGTGGACGATTTAGCGTTTGAGCACGATTTTGAAGACGATTTTCACAGCGGTACGTTATGTTGTTATATGTATGGTTTGTCTCTCTCTCTCTCTCTCTCTCTCTCTCTCTCTCTCTCTCTCTGGTAGTAGTCTCCCTTTATATATGCTTTCTCTCTCTCTCTCTCTGGTAGTACTCTCCCTTTATATATGCTTTCTCTCTCTCTCTCTCTCTGTCGCTGCGTTTATATATGCTCTCTCTTTGTCTGCGTTTATATATATGCTATATGGTTATTATATACAGTTGTTGAAGTTTAAAAATTAGGGCTTTACTTGGTCTCCATAGTGGTGGTCCCTATAGGGGTTTATAAATACACTTATATATATGTCCTTTTGAATATATGTTACTTGTCCACCTGTTTCCAAACAAGGGTTCAACAAATCTTGTTCTTTATTGTTCTTTACCCCTTTTTGTGGTCCCCTTGTTGCACTCACTGACCTTTTTGTATTTTTTTTTTGGTATTTGGTTTGTTGCTGTCACATTTAATAATTGAAGATGGGGGATGATGGTAGGGTTCAATTGAATATAAGATTTGGGGGGAAATTTGTTGGACATCCTCCAAACAGCTACATTGATGGGGATGTGTGTTATTCCAGAGTTGTCCCTTATGAGTTTTCCTACGCTAATTTATGTGAGATCCTTCAAGAAATAGGGTGTACCCCATGGACTTCACTTACCTACTTAAGACCAGGTCATACGATTCAGGATGGGTTATTTGAAATCAGTAATGATACAGACATGACAGAAATGTTTATTCTTTTTGAGGGTGAGGGTAAGGAAATTGAGTTCTTCGTTACCCATCCTGATGTTGAAGAGAGTGATGAGGAGGAACTTGGGTGGCATCAGTGGGAAGAAATTGAGAGAGAACAGTTGGAACTTGGGGGGGGGGGGGGGGACAGATTTGGCAATGGAAACAGTGGTGGTGATAGTGTAGCAATGGATAATTTGGAGGAAGGAGGGCCAAGTGTTAGGGCTGTGGAGGATAGAGGTAGAGGAAAAGCAGTCATAGTTGGTGAGGATGTGGAAGGTGGTGAAAGTGATAGGGATAGTGATATTGATAATGATAGTGACTATGCCTGTAGTGGGTCAAGGGATTCATCATCATCTGATGGTGATGGTGAAGAAATATATGATTTCGAGGAAGGAAGACCAAGTGTTAAGGCTGTGAAAGATATAGGAAAATCAGTCATAGTTGGTGAGGATGTGGAAAGAGAGTGTGGTAGTGACGACATCGGGAGCATTATCACCTCATCAGATGGTGAGGAGGTAAAAAGCAAAAGGAAAGGGAAAAGGAAGGTTAATTTCCCAGAGTTCAATGAACAAAGGTATATGAAAAATCCCAAACTGGTGCATGGCATGTTGTTTCCCAATGTTAGGGTTTTTAGATCATTATTGAAGGACTTTCATCTTAGGAATGGCAGTGAATACAAGTACATTAAAAATGAATCAAAGAGGGTGACAGTGAGGTGCAAATATGAGGATGAAGAACATCCTTGTACATGGAGACTTCATGCTTCTAGGGTGGGTGAGACAACAACTTTTCAAATTAAAAAAATTAATGGGGTACATACTTGTCCTAGAATATACCACAACCAATGGGCATCTGCTGACTGGTTGACCAAGAAGTATGTGGATCAGGTACATGAAGACCCTGATTGGAAGGTGAAGGCCATGCAAAGTGATGTTAGAAGAAAATGGATGTTGGATGTTTCAGAAATGCAAATATATAGGGCTAAGAGAAAGGCTCTGCAGATGGTGGAAGGGGAACATGGGGAACAGTACTATAGATTGTGGGACTATTGTGAGATGATAAGGAAGGAGAATCCTGGGAGTTGTGCAAAAATTTCTGTTGACAGACCAATTGAGGATGGTAATCCTATTTTTCAGAGGATGTTTGTTCTGTTTGATGCTCAGGCCAACGGTTTTGTAGGCAACTGTAGGCCCATCAATGGTTTAGATGCTTGCTTCTTGAAAGGTCCATATGGGGGGCACCTAATGCATGCTGTGGGGAGGGATGAAAACAATCAAATGTATCCTATTGCAATGGTTGTTGTGGAATCAGAATTAAAGAGCAGTTGGACTTGGTTTCTGGAACTTCTGACAAATGTGATTGGGACTCCTCAAGATAAAGGATGGATTTTTATTTCAGACAGACAAAAGGCAAGTGCATTAGTTTTGTTTAATTTACTTGAAAGTTTTGACAACCAATTAATTTGTTTTATACACTTTCAATGTCTGCTTATTATGCAGGGACTTACAGAGTCTATGGATTTGTTGTTCCCTGGTGTGGAGCACAGATTCTGCATTAGGCATTACTATGCCAACTTCCAAAAAGAACACAAAGGCAAAGAGTTGAAGGACCTTATGTGGGGGGCAGCAAGTGCATACACTTTACCTGAGTTCCAACAGAAGATGAGGGAGCAAAGGGCAATTTCAATGAAGGCACATGAGTGGTTGTTAAAAGTACCACCCAAACATTGGGCAAGATGTTATTACGGTCCAAGGGCCAAGACCAATAGGATGGTCAACAACTTGAGTGAGTCCTTCAACAATGCTATCAAACAGGTGAGAGACAAACCCATTCTTTCATTGATGGAAGGCCTGAGAAGGCACATTATGCAGAGGTATGTAGAGAGGGCCAAATTTGGTACCACATTTAAATCTAAAATATGCCCTTCCATTTGCAAGAAGTTGGACATTGAGAAGGATAATGCAATGGAATATGTTGTCATTTACTGTGCCACACAGAAGTTTGAAATTAGCTCCCCTTTTAAGTCTTGGATAGTAAACATTGGGTTGAGGACTTGCAGTTGTAGGAAATGGGATGTGACAGGAATACCATGTAGGCATGCTTGTGCAGCCATTATAAAGGATAGATCTAATCCTAAGGATTTCATTTCCCATTACTTCTTCACTGAAACTTTTAGGCAGAGTTATGCATATCTGATAAACCCAATCCCAGATAAGTCCATGTGGCTCCAAACAGAGTATGATGATATAATGCCTCCACCATATAGGAGAAGACATGGCAGACCCAAAAAATCAAGAAGGAAAGGTGATGAGGAGTTAACTCCAACAATTGGTAGAATGAGGGTGAATGTGGCCAAGTGTAGGAAATGTAACCAAGCTGGACACAATGCTAGGACATGCAATGCTGAGGTTGGTCAATCTTCTACAACTGCAGATGTTGTGGAGGCCAATCCCCTACAGGTTATAAACAATATTAGTTATGCATATATGTTTACTTGTTTTCATAAGTTCTTATGTTATTGTACAATTGCTTATTGATGTACACTTTTTTCTGGACTTGTTTTTTTGTGGTTTGTTATTTATTTCTTTATAGGCCATAGGAGTTGTGACAAGATCAAGAGCTTCTGGAGGATGTCCAACAGCCAGTGCTGGTAGAGGATTCCAGGTTTCAACTGATGAAGGACTAGTGGCCAGAGGTAGGAGACTGACAGGTGGTGCTAGAGGGAGGGGAGTGACAGGTGGTCCAACTGGGAAGGGAGTGACATGTGGTGGTATAGGGAGGGGAGTGATAGATGCTGGTAGAGGGATGAGGGAGGGGAGTGGACTACTAAGTGGTGGTAGAGGGATGGTAAGAGGGAGGGGAATGACAAGAGAGAGGGGAATGGCTAGAGGTGGAAGATCAGGTTTTGGAAGAGGAGGTAAAATTTGTTTTTTATATAACCTGATTTTTGGTTTTTTCTTTACCAAGTGTTGGTGATATCAGGTCTATGGTGAAATATGTTGTAACAGGTGGTGCAACAACTGATGGGAGAGGATTTGCAGGAGTTGGAAGGGGAATTGCAAGAGGTGGTGCAACAACTGACAGTGGTATGAATTATACATTGCTATACATTTTACCCATTTCTGTTTATAACTTAAATATGTAACACTTGTGAATGTTGTCAACTGAACTGATGTTGGGAATTGGAATTTTCTGTAGCAACTGATAGAACAATTGGAGGTTCAGAAGGTGGTCCATCTGGTGCTTCCATAGGTCGTGCAACAGGTGGTCCAACTGGTAGTCCAAAAGGTATATAGAACTTGAGTTACATTTGGATTGGGTAGATTACTCAGAACTTAATAGAAATTTCAATTGATTAATTAGTCAGTAAAATTGTACCAGGTAGTGGAACAAAAACCATGTTTAAGCATGGGAAATTAGTTACATGGAAGAGTGCAGCAGGTGGTGGATCTCAAAATGACTGGAAGATTGCCAGACTTGGAGATGGTGTTTTCTCATCTAAAGTCACCATGGGACCCAGTAAGGGATTAACTCAATAGATGTATTAGGTTTTGTGTTGGCGTATTAACTTAATAGATGCAATGCTGAGGTTGTCCACTGTATTTTGTTTTTTGGATGTGGGCAATTAGCAAAAGGTGTATAGATGAAGGTACAAATGCCTTTGAAATGACTGTGTTTTGTCCACTGTTTTTGTTTTTTGGATGTGGACAAAATGCAGTCATTACTAAATATGTAATTATGAATTTGGAACATGTATGACTTATGACAATGCAATGGAATTTGGAAGGGACCCTTCGGAAGGTGCAAGGCAGGAGACATTTGGGTTTGTAATTTAAGTAGGAGAATTTGAACTACTGGACAGTTTATGGTCTCCAAATGTAATGACTTCCCATGACTTTATTATGGTTTAGTCAATGTAATGGCTTATTCTGTGTTATTATGGTTTAGCCAGTTTTTTGCCCAGTTTTGGGCCAGTTTTTTTTCCAGTTTTGCCTAATTTATTTGCCCAGTTTTGGCCGAGTTTTTTTTTTTCTTTTTCAGTTTTGCCCACTTTATTTGCCCAATGTTTCTCCAATTTTTGTCCTAATCCTCGTCCTCATTTTTCCCAGATTTCCTTTTTTTTTTTTTTATATCTCCTGGACTTGGGGCAAATTAATACCCATTACAAAATAAAATCACCATTACTACCATATTACCATTTCAAGTACCATTACCAACAGGAGTTACAAGTACCATACTTAGGTACATTTTACAAAACCTGCAAGATTGTCCAAAACAAAATACCTAATAAACTACAAGCTAAGGTAATGCTAACATCTTCTTCTTGAACATTCCTTTAGCCCCCAACCAAACAAAAATCCCTATGCCAAGTAAAAGTACCACCATTGCAGTCAACACATTCACCAGTTTTTTACCATACTCAACCTCCTTCAACCTCTTCCTCAAGCCTACATTCTTTGCTTCCACCTCTTTCACCTTCACCCTCAACTGCACATTGTTTGCTTCCACTTCTTCCATCTTCACCCTCAAATCCTCCATGTCAACCTTCAAATCCTCCATCTCCAATTCATTCCAATCTTTTTTGTTCTTGTATTGTTCCATTTTCAGTGCAAAACCATCCTCCATCTCCTTCAAATTTCTATTCATGCAATTCATCTTGATTAGAAACCATTCCTCCCTCTCTTTCAGCTCTACAATTTTGGCCCTCAGACCAACATTTTCCTTTCGCAAATCATTATGCTTCTTCAGCATCCAGTTCCCAAAATCCTTCCCTCTCTCACATGTGGCCGGGTCAACCCACTCAAAGAACTTACAAGCTTGATCCTCCTAAAAACCAAAAAATCACATTTTTATCCAATAAATGAAATACGGGTCAAAAAAATTATAACAAAAATTAAAATATCAAAAAAATTAAGTAAAATACAAGTCTAAAAACCCAAAATAAAAAATTTTCAATCTAACTTTATTAGGAAAAATTTAAAATTCAATCTAAATCTATTCCCTACGTACGAATCAAACGGGAAACAAAATTAGAGGGAGATGAGACCGATTTTAAATATACTGACCTTCTTGTAGTTCACACATCCAAGGAATCTCCTACCCACGTTTGGTTCAGTTAGGGCTGTTCTTAGTGGAGCCCTAACTCCACAACCACACAGAACATTGCGTTCTACTTTGCTTCGTGAGTTAGGGGTGCTCGAACTTGATGAAGACATTGGAGTGAGGGGGAGATGAGGGAGGGACGTGGTTGAGGTGTGCGGTGGTGGTGGTGGCTGGCGCTGGGTGGGTGGGTGATGGGTGTGGTGGATTGGAGCACAGGTGAGGAAGGCTCGGGGGAAGGAGAAATCGGGTTGGGAAGAAATAGGGTTTTTCGTTTTTGGGGGGAAAATGAAATAGAAATAGGGGGGAAATGAGGAAATTAGGGCTCACACGTTTAATAGGTTTGGAGGTTTGGGAGGGCAAAATTGGAACATTTTCTCACATTTCAAAAAAACTAGGGCAAATTTCTAACAGTTTGGGACGGAAACCTGACGGAAGGGGTCTATGGGACAAAAAAACTTTTCTCATGGGGCTGTTCGTAGGGGAAATTCTATTAGGGGGTGAGCGAGACAAACGGGAATAGTTCGAGGGGTGTCTCGGTATTTAACCCTAATTATTTCCCAGTTAATCTTAGAGCGCGGAAAAGTGTGTGGATTTCAAAGGCTTAATCTATTATGACAGCCATGAAGTAGAAAAGTAAACGAACCAACAAACGATCAAAATAAGGACACAAAAATTTATGTTGTTTCGCTCAAGTGGAAATTAAGACCGCACTTTACGGGAGAAGAGCGAGGAAGGATTCACTATAAACAAGTAGAGATTACAAAAAGTCAGCCATAAACATAACTCTGAAAAAAGCACCAAACGATTATCTGGAACAAATATCCGATAAAATCCGAAAGGGAGAACAAATTCTTTGTGGAACCTAAAGAGACAATACAAAACTTAATATCAAACCGCAATAACAAAAGAGACAAACCCTTGGAACCCCCAAGGTCCGTATTTGTAGGAAAGCAATAAATCTAAACTGGCTTAAAACAGAATTCTAGTCACACGAAGTGTACAAAACTTCATTCGATGTACTAAACTACGAGTATGAATAAAATTCACTATACACACGAAGAAAAAAAAAAAAAAATCAATTTCAGAGTTTCAGCCCATAAACAATGTCAATCCGATGGCAGTCTCACAGACAACTTCCTCGAGCAAATCATATCCTCCTGATGGCCCGACCTCGCCGGAGCCACCACCATAGGTCTCCTGGCGCCAGACAATCAATTTCATTTCAACAATGATCCGTCGATGAAATTGTCGCCGAAGCTCTGGCAACACCAGATAGGTGACAGCGGCAGTGGTACTAGCTTGCATTAGAGCTCTAACGTACTCCCTTCGTCCCATTTTAGTAGTCCCCTACGAAAAGACTTGTAACTTTTGAATAAAAAATAAAGTTCTTTTGTATATGATTTTTCGAATTTCTTCGCACCAAATGAAAGATCTTCATTCGTTCTTTTATTTAGAGAAGGAAAATTTTGAAAAATTATGAACGAAAGTACTTTATTTTCCATTGAGTTTGCGGCCACAATTTGAGAGCGTGGCAGCAATTTCTAAGTACTTGGCCGCAGCATTGAAAGTGTGGCCACAGTGTCATTGTATGTTGGCCGCTGGGACGGATCTAAAAGGGGCACGTGCCCCACGAGAACGTGTGCCTCAACTCAAAACTAAAATACTTTTTTTTAATATATTTTTTATAATGCATAATTATAAAAGTGTGCTAATATATAAATACACACACTTGCATATATCTCTAAAATACATATATATATATATATAATTTTATGCCTGAATTTCATCATATTATGCAGTTATATTTGTTGCGAGTATTACGAGCTTTTTGCCTATTTAGAGCTATTCTTTCTTAATTCTCTTTATTTTTAACTGTCTGGGAGAAATATTTTAAAATAAAGTCATTAACAAAACTAACTCGATCATTCTAAAACTTGTCGCTGTTCATTTAAAACATATTTCAAAAATTTTGTCTGAGATTTTGTGCTTATTTTTACCTAATTTAGCTTAAAGAAAATGTTATAAACTTTTGTAATTAGTAATACATGCCTTAATTTTGTACGATTTCACCGTGGTTGACTAAAAAAATGAACTTTTATCATTATGATTAATATGTGCCCCCCCTATCATTATGATTAATATGTGCCCCCACTATGCTATATTCTTGGATCCGTCCTTGGTTGGCCGCAAGGTTGGAAGGTATGGCCGCAATGTCTCTGGGCCAATTTGGTGATTAGTTGTCGGGGTTCTGATTGGCCGGCCCCATTTTGTCTTCCTATTCCCAACCAGCCCCACCCAATGTCAAACCCTACTCATGTAAGCCCTCTTTTAAGTAAGGTACCCAAAATACCCACAATATCTTCGCCTCTCCCATGAACACAATGCGCCGGAACGCCTCCAAGCGTCACGATCTTCCGCTCGAACAGATTAATGGAGGCGGGAGTCCTGATCTAAGATGCGAGGCTCGCCGGCGACTTCCAATCGACACTGTGGCTCCACCAAGCCTGTGATCGAGGATGCGCTTCGAACAAGCTGCTGGCGACGATGCGCTTGTTCCTTTTCCCGGTGAACTCTACTCTGGCGACGAGTTTCGGTACAAGCGAGACCAAGTCGGAGCGGCACTGGCTCGTGGATGCCTTAAACTTTGTTCAGATCCAGCCTCTGGATGCTTCTTCGCCGCCACCGGTGGATGCGGGGACGAATTCGGACTTCCTATTCGGTATGGATAAAAAACACGCGGGCAAGCGAAGGCTTTCAAGAGGCCGTTCCAGGAGAATGTTAACGACGAGGGTCTGAACTTCTCGGCGGGCTGTTACCGCTGGGGCACTCCGTCGTCGACTTGCCTCGGCCAGTTGTCTTGGTCCGAAGCGTTTCATGTCCCTTTGGCTAATGTTTCAAAGCTATATATATATATACTAGAATCTGACGAGGTGGGGAGGCATACAACTGATACAAGTGTGGAGATCAAGCGGTGGAAGTACAGTTTTTGTAAGGGTGAGAATTAATTTTTTTTTCAAAGGTTTCAATTCTTAGGGATGTGAATTTTTCATTTCGGTCTGAATTCTGTATTTTTTGAATATGTGAATTCTTTATTTCGGTGTAAATTCTGAAGGGTGTGAATTCTGAAGGACGTGAATTCTGTAAATATGCATGAATTCTGCAAATATGTGAAAATTCTGTAAAGATCGCATCCTCTTTCAACAATATATGGGTATGTATTTGTGTATGGAGAGGGAGAGAGATATTTGGGAATTTTTTTATCTGAGATGGTTTTTTTTATCCGAATTATTTGAGATGGTTGATATGGGTTTGTTTTGTTTCTGGATGTTGGAGAGAGAGAGATGTGCAGAAAAAACCAATGGGGGGAGGTGTTTGATTTTTTCCGCACCTCCTTGGGGAAGTTATTTCAGTGTGAGCTCTTCATTTAGGTGTGAATTATGTCTTTTTTGAATTTTGAATTCTTAATTTGGAGATGTGAATTCTACAAATGGGGTGTGAATTGCGTAATTAGGTGGGTGTGAATTGTGCAAATGACTTGCGAATTCTGCATTTAGGGGTGAATTTTGAAATATGAGTGTGAATTATTGAAAGGGATGTGAATTCTGGGGGTATGAATAGTGCAAAAAGGGCGTGAATTCTGCAAAAAAAGATGTGAATTTTAGGGGTGTGAATTTTACAAAGGGGAGTGAATTCTTGCAAAAATGTGTGAATTCTGCAAATGTATGTGAATTCTTTTGAGATGTGTGAATTCTCGGGGGTTTGAATTGTTGAGGGTGTGAATTCTGTGGGGGGTGTGAATTCTTTTGAGATGTGTGAATTCTCGGAGGTGTGAATTGTTGAGGGTGTGAATTTTGTGGGGGTGTGAATTCTTTTGAGAGGTGTGAATTTTCAGGGGTGTGAATTCTGTGGAGATGTGAATTCTTTGGGGTGTGAATTGTTTAGGGTGTAAATTCTTGGAGGTGTGAATTCTTGAGGGTGTGAATTCTTGGAGGTGTGAATTCTTCGAAGGGGTGTAAATTCTGTGGGTGCTGAAAAGTGAAGAGGGCAAAATAGTAAAAGCATATTTAAAAAGGGTCTGGATGGAATAGTACTTATAAAAGAGGGTTTGCATGGAACCCACGTAAAAAAATAGGACCGGTCAGGAATTCGTGTTAGTTGTCTGCGTGGCCCAGATAAAGAAAAAGAAGTTTGAGTGGTCTGTTTTAATCCAGCCTATATCGGTGCCGACCCATAGCCATGGGGGCCCAAATACATAGTAATCCAGTCCAATACCCTGCACCAGGACAACAAAATTATGGGCTGGTTCTGGAGCTCCACCACTGTCGCCTCCAAGTAGTTGTCGGACGCCGGAGCTCTGCCAGTAGCGGTAGTAGTGACGGCAGCGGCAACAGCACGACGACAACAAGCATGGTGCTTTTCACAGAATGCATATCTGATTCTTCCAAAACCCAGTCTCGAGTGGACTCGTGGATTTTCCACTATTGTTATTGTTTTTTTAGGCTTTTCTATTTTTTTTTTCTATTATTTTCTTTATATTTTTAGACCAATAGTGCCCTTTTGGCTTTTGTACTTATTTTTATTATGAATGCAATATGTGTGCTTCCTCGAAAAAAAAGAAAAGAAATGAGAGATGCTACACACAGATATTCTGTGCACAAATGGTTCTATGCAGACCACTAAAAGACCCTACAGACGATCCAAACCATTCATTTGTTTTAAAATCATTTATGAGTCATCTAGGAAAAAATCTGCTCAATTCGATACCCCTAAATTCTTGATCCAAGATATCAGATTGAGCTGATTTTTTGCCAAGTATTTTAAAAATAAATTCAAAACTAATGAACAATTTAAATCAGTTGTATGGACCCCGTAGTAGGCCCCATAGAGCCGTCTATGCACATAATGTCTCTGTGTGGGTAGTTGTTTTTGTGATAAGAAATCTTGTTGACTGTTGTGATTAGGCTTGAAAACGTATTTTTTATTTTTCGATGGGTAGTCATTTTTGCACTAAGGTGGTGTTCCACTTAAAACTTTAGGAAAATAAGTTTATTTTGTCCTTATTTGAATTTTTTAGTATTTGTTAGTTTTACGCTAAACTTTTATAAGTTATTGATTCGTTTCGACGAGAGTGTCACGACCCGATTTTTACCGGCAGTCACCCAACCCATTTTTTAGGGCAAAAAGGCAACACTTCCAAAATCATGACTTTTAAATGCGACGATTGTTAATTTTGAGTTTGCAGCTGTGACTCAGACTATTGTTTGAAAATAGAGTCGCCACCTAACATTGAGTTCGGGTGTTAGGTCACCCGTTAAAATTATTTTGTGAAGAAAACAGTTTTAACTCTTTTTTTATATTCCTATTTGAGCAAATTCTTCTTTCAAACGTGGCTTGTAATTGACTCTCATTCGAGGGTTTGCGAAAATAGAGATGGATTCGGGAATTTACTGTTATGTGTGGGGAAGGCGTTAGGCACCCCACATCGTCCTCTCGGTACTTAATTTTCAAAGTTGGCCCTTTTTGAGTAATTATTCTTGGCAAATAAATAAAATATAAAATGCATACAATGGAGCTATTGATTGATGAAATGACACTCGGTCCTCTTTTTGTGTTTAAGGCATGTGGAATCCTGGGATCACCGGGACTTGATTGTGGCTACATTATCATCGACAAAAGGTCACTAGATACATTTAAGTTTCAACGCCATCCTTATATACGCAAAGAGAGCACCTCGGCTATTCAATTCAACACGACAATCTTCCTTCATTTAAACCGAAATAAGGGTGCATAACGGTAATCCGAACAGTGCAACCTTATTTTCGGTTTTAAGTGAAAAGAACATTGTTGTGTTATTAATCTAAGTAAAAAAAAAAAAAAACACACACACACACACACAATCGAGTTGAACTTAAAATTTGAATTGAAAGGGGGAAAATACCCCCTGAGTAGGATTACATCTTTCTCACTTAGTGCAGTGGATTTTTATAGGGGTGTGCTAAGAAATTAAACTAGATAAAAATATAACTAAAAATAACATAGAATTTGATCCGTACTTATTTGTAATTATATAATTGTTATCGTGTAATTCTAGCTTACAATAAACTTGTGCGAATCGAGTATTTTTCGTCGAACCTAAACTAAGAGGACTTCGGCCTCACGAATTTGGAGAGATGTGTTTTTTGGTTTTGACTGTGGAGACAGAAAGCTCTTTTTGGGTTTTGGAGTGGAATTTGGTTTTGGTTTTCTTTCTGGAGAAACAAAGAGGCTCTATGTGGGTGAGAAGATGAGAGCTTTGCTCTCGGCCTTTTGCCTTGGAATTGAAAGAGAGAGAGAGAGGTGTTTTGTTTTAGGACAGAGAGAAGGCTTTGGCATTTTTAATTTTTTTTCTTTTTCGGATCGTTTTTGGACAGAGAGAGAGAAAGCTCTGGGTTTTCTTTTTCTTTCTTTTTCTTTTTTTTCTGGATCTCTCATTCTTGAAGTATTGGCTTGCATTGTAGAGCCCGTTCTACGAGACCTTCTGAAAAAATAAGTATTTATTTTACATTTTCAAACTCAAAAATAATGTAAAATAAAAAAAATTCAATTTTTTTTACCGTTCAAAATATCTTAATGAGATCTATCAATCAAGATCTATATTGATAGAAAAATTATTTGCATAAATACATTATTTTTTAGTTTAAAATTATCTTTTTAAAACATAAGTACTTAGAGCCCGTTTCAGAAACCAAAAAAAAAACTTATTCTTTAAGAAAGAAATTTCAAGCTCAAAAATTATGGGCTTAGTGAAATATAAAAGTATGAAATACAGATCTTGTTTGAAAGATCTCGATGAGATCTTTTATACGATGCAATATGGGTAGCTTGCCGACACCATCCTCTCTTCCATGCTGATGAATGACAATACGGTGAGGCGGCAAAATTGGACGTTGGAGCATCAATCGCGACCGTTCAAAACTGTTCTGGACGATCTGAATGTTAATGGAACTTTTTCGGTAAAATGTTTAACTCTTTCCTGAAAAAGTTTTATTAACATCTGGACCTTTCAAAACGCTTTTGTACGGCCACAATTAGTTTCGTAAACAACTATTCACGGTTCCGCCATTATAAAGATTTTCTCGTACATCAATAGTTTCTTCTTTGTAACTTTGGAAAATACCGCTGGTTAGCAAGACTACCAGGATAATAGGTTTTAAGTGAATTGATATCCGAGGATAATAGGTAATTTAAAAGTGAATTGATATTTGAGAAAGATGTATTGATATTTATGAAAGTGTATTAGTAATATTCATGAAAGATGTATTAATATCTAAACCTTTTTGAAATTAATGGTATATTATTCTCTGTCTAATAGGTGGAGGTTAGTAAGACCATTTAAACCTATTTGAAAGACGTAATTTTTTTTTTATTATGGTATAAACAAATGACATTATTTGCCATTGGGTTCATTTTCTATGTAAAAGTATGTGCCGGATTCTTGGCTGCACTGCATCAAACGTCTCGCATGTCTTGCTTGCCTGTAAAGAACCACTGTTATGTGTATCTTTACACATTATGATGCTTTGATTTTTCCAAAAGTCCAGCTTTATGTGTATCTTTACACGTTATGATGCTTTGATTTTTCCAAAAGTCCAGCTCTACCGCTCTCATATAGTCATCCAAAAGTATTTACTTTTGTACGGTCTTGATTAAAATCAAACTGTTACCGGTTGAAAATACTGTGTATTTTTTACCGATTAAAGTGTAAAAACATATCTCAACCCTTAAACACCAAGATAAACGTCAAAATTGAGCGAATGATAAAACAGAGCGATTAGGGTGGTTGGACTGGTTTTAATTTTTGGTTGCAAAGAACTTGACATTGACAACACCACTTTTGTACTAATGTACTAGTAGTATTAAAATACATTGGGATTTTTAATGTAGTGTATTCTAAAACAAATCACATTCTACATTTAGTAAACGAACTTTTTGAAACATACGGACTATTAATTATCATGACTGGACATGAATACCCACTACAACAAAAATAGTCTATCGCGACGAAAGCTAGTGACGAAATTCAATTTCGTCGCCAAATGGTACCTTTTGGCGAGAAAATTGGATTTCGTCGTTAAAGGGGATTTTTTTGTGAGGAAATAAAATTTCGTCGTCAAATGGGACTTTTTAACGAGGAAATTGAAATTTTGTCGTCAATGGATACACATCGGCGACGAAATTTGAATTTCCTCGCCATTCGACGACGAATTTTGAAATTTCGTCGCCAATTCAAAAAGTAATTAATTTTTTCATATCTCATTGACGATGAAATTTGAAATTTCGTCGCCAATTGAAAAATTAATTAAATTTTCGTATTTAAAAAATTCATATTATTTAAAATAATAAAATCATTATTCAAATATATTATATATGTAATATAAAAAGAACAATTAAATTTTTTGAACAAATGTGTATATATATTTGATTTTGCAATGTTATCAACAAGTTGTCATGTGGTTGGTGTATTTGTTAAGGAATTGGAGGTGAGTATCAGCAAAGCAAAGCATTATTTTTTGTCAAATTCTTATTATTTCAGTATTTACTAAGTAAATGTATTTCAATGCTTAAATTAAATTTAGTATACATACAAAATTATATATGTTATTGAACAATAGAAGACAAGTATTGAAGTGTGGTTAAAAACTAATTGAAATGTGCGTAATTAACTATAACTGAAACAACTGATCATAAAAAGATAAATGAAAAAAATGATGGGAACTAGTCACTAGGGAGTCCAAGAATTAGGCTCCATTTGGATGAAAAAGAAAGTGACTTATTTTTTTTCACCTTTATTCAAAAAAAAAATCACATTTGTTGATTTTGAGTCAAATTTTTGTGACTTATTGATTTTTTTAATGAGTGCAATCGGAAAAATAAAAAAAATATGATAAAAACTCCCAGTTTTTTGAATAAAGACAAAAATTTTGACTTATTGTTGTCTTTTTTAAAAAAATTAAAAGTTTCGATTAAAATTTTATACTTTTTCAATTCCTCTCATCGAGATGAATCAATAAGTCACAAAAATTTGACGCAAAATTAACAAATGCAAATTTTTTTTGAATAATGACAAAAAATAAGTCATTAATGTCTTTTTCATCCAAATGGAGCCTGACTCTCACGCTCAAGAGGGGTGGAATGGCTACTTTGGGTGGTACACTGGCAAGGCCGAGCCCCATACCATCGGAAAAAAAACATAATTAAATAATGGGATTTGTAGGTTATTGATTGTGGTGGTGGTGGTGGTGAAATGGTGGCCGTGGTGGAGTTGTTTTAGGAATGGTGGTTGTGTGGTGGTGGTGGTGGTAGCCGGTGGTTGTGGAGTAGTGATTGTAGTGGTGGTGGTGTAATGGTGGTAGTGGTGATGCAGTGGTGGTGGAGTAGTGATTGTGGTGAAGTGGTGGTAGTGGTGTTGTAGGAATGGTTGAGTGGTGGTGGGAGTGGGGTAGTGGTGGTGGTGGTGGAGGAGTGGTGGTGGTTTTGGGAAGAAAAAAAAAACGAATGAAAAATAGTACATATAACAGATATCACTACAAGAAAAATGAAAATTGGTGACGAAAAAGTGGCGACGAAATTTAATTTCGTCACTAAATGAGTATATTTGGCGACGAAAAAATAAATTCGTCACTGTTTTGACAACTTCCGTGACGAAATAATTTTGTCACCAATTATACCTGTTTAGCGACGAAAAAAATATTTTCGTCACCAAAGGTACCCATTTGGCGACAAAATACATTTTTCGTCGCCGAAAGCTTAAAAAGGTGACGAAATTATTTTTCGTCACAAAAAGATAATTACTTGGTGACGAAAAATATATTTCGTCGCCAAATGAGACCAATTTAGTGACAAAATATTTTTTTCGTCACCAAATGATTAAATTTGATGACAAAAAATAATTTCGTCACCATTTTAATGCTTTCAGCGACGAAAAATATATTTCGTCGTCAAATGGGTACCTTTCGTGACGAAATTTATGAATTTCGTGACAAAATTTATAAATTGCGCTTTGTCACTAAATATATTTCGGACATAACTCTTTACTAAAAACTCCGTTTGAGATAACTCAAATTGGGTTTGAATAATAACTCAATTGCCTACAACTTTTCTGTTTATCAAAATTGCTAATTTTAATGTTTAAAGATTCAAAATTACATTCGAAATATATTTTCATGTTAAACATATATGTTATATATTAGATATTTCAAATATTTACTGAAAATTGTGTGTGGTGCAGTTGGTCGGAGTTTGCGCGAAAAACTCAAGGGACTCGGGTTCGAAACCCAGCAGGAGCAAGATAGAAGGATTTTTTTCCCATATGAAAACGTCTTTTGAAACGAAAAATTTCGTCACCGATGTGACCCATCGGTGACGTATTATTCGTCACCAAAAGGAATAATTTGTGACAAAAACTTTTGTCGTCAAAAAGAACAATAGGTGAGGAAAAAAATTTCGTCACCAATTATTCACTTTTTGGTGACGAAATATTTCGTCATCAAAAGGCACTATAGGTAACGAAAAATAGATTTCGTCACCAGGTAGGAATCCTCGATCGACAACCTTTAGTCGACAAATTTTTTTTCGTCACCCGTATTATTTGTGATGAAAAACATGCAATTTGTGACGATTTTCATTCGTCACCCAATGTAATTTTCTTGTAGTGAGTCTTTGGGACTAATTAAAAACCAAAAATACGCTTATAAGTGTATATCTACTTTATAATTAACCTCTTAATTTAGTTCCCAGCAGAAGCGGAAGACGGAGCAAAGCAGGAAATTAATTTTTTGATTTTTTTTTTCATCGCAAAAAAAAAATACCGACGAAAAATTTCGTTGCCCTAAAAGAAAAAGCCGACGAAAATTTTCGTCGCGAAAAAAAAATTAGCCGACGAATTTTTTTCATCGCCGCAAACAAAAATTGACGACGAAAAAATTCGTCGCCGAAACCCAAAAAGCCGATGAAAAAAAAAAATTCCTCGCCGGTACCCTTTTGCGTGAAACTAAAGGCGACGAATTTGGGAGACGAATTTTTTCGTCGCCGATTTCTTTGGGGATGAAATTTGCCCATTTGCCGATGAAAAAAATTCGTCACCTTATGCAATTTTTGTTGTAGTGACCTTTAACAACGACCTTATCATGTGGCTATGCGAACTGCACGATAATTTTTCAAAAATTCGTCATTCATGAGTTCGTGTCGTTTCTTTTACTGGTCTAGAAATCACGAAAAGAACCCAATGCCAATCAAAAAAGAAAAGAAAAGAACCCAATGCCAATCAAAAAAGAAAAGAAAAGAACCCAATGCCAATAAAAAAGAATCAACAATATAAGAACTAATTGAGATTTTTAATGTAGTGTATTCTAAAAAATATTCACATTCTACATATAGTAAACTAACTTTTTGGAATATATGGACTATTAATTATCATGACTGGATGGGTTATTATTTTTAATGGGGGTCCAATTATGGCTAATGAAAATTTGCACAATAATAATTGAACATATTGTAAAGTTGAAGCAAATGCAAGACAATAGAAAAAAGATAGTCACCTCAGGTACTATCAAGAATATATTTCTTTCAATCTTTCTTTCCTAACGCTTTGCAATAGTCTCCTTCTCTTTTTGAATGAATGAAACTAGAAGTTGTGGTCATTGTTTGTAGAAAAGAGGTTGGGGACTGATCTGTAAAATACATAAAACTTCAAAGGCCAAGGTGTATGGGTGCTGGGTCGATCGATTAGGAATTGCTAACTTTGGTTTAGAAGCCTTTAAGGCTCTTTTATGACATCAGATATGTGAGGTCATCCGTTACGAAAGTTGATTTTAGCACTCTCCTCCATCACTTCGTCTAAGTGCACTCCATTTTTTGTATTTATCCATGTAAAAATTACAAAGCTATCCTTTATACTCCTAGATTCTTTCGTCATGCATAAAATGGTAATTTTTTATAACTTCATATGAATACAAACAAAATAAATAAATGCACTTAGGTAAAATGAGAGTGCAAAAGCAATGCCCTTATATTCCCTCTATCCCAAATTGGATATCGATTTTTGATATTCGTGTCAATTTCAATTTCATATATATCTTTCAATATGGATCTCAAAAAGTAGATTGAAAATATAAGCGATGAAAAATGACACGAGTTTCAAAAATATGGATCTTGTTTGATAGTTCTCGATTAATTCTATCATACAAAGTTTTCAAACTTATGAAACATATTACAGATTGAAAAATATAAGTGATAAAAAGTAACACGAATTTTAAAAATTATCATCTTTTGGAACGAAAGGAGTATTTTTTTCCTCAGTTGTGCTACTTTTACAGAATAATAGTACTAGCAATTATAGTAGCAAGTGACCCCAGAACCTTCTGAATAGCGTTGCTTTTGCTTTCATGCATCTGGTTCTATCATCAACTAAAGATTTGTTCTTATTGCACTATTCCTGCCCTTCATATCTTTTTTGAAATTATGGACCGGAGCAAAGGATCACTAAGGTGTTTTAACTTAATAATTAAAAGGACTATTTTTTTTTATTTAAATATTTTTTGTCTTTGCTAATTTTGTGTTAATTCTTTGTAAATTACTGACCTACTATAAAAAATCTTTAAAACTAAGGACAATGACAACAAATAATCAAAAAAATCGGTGTGCTTTGAAATATTTTTGTTTTTAATATAGTAAGTTTTTAAAATTTAGAACATGAGTATTTATTTTAGAGATTTCTCTCGTCGAGCCGAATCAATTATCGCTAAAGAATGAACGCAAAAGTAGCAGAGACAGAAATAATTCTTTTAGATTATGATTAAGCTAAAACACAACAGAGCTGTTAAACTGTCCAAACAGAGTGTAACTGATCAGTGACTCAATTGCTCAAAGTTCTTTTCTATATAAACAAACTCCTCCCTTCTCATTCCTCACCCATCCATTACAAACATCCAAATAGATATCTAGCAGAGCACATAATGGGAAATACCGAGAGTAACAAGACGAACGCCGCCGGAAGTAGTGAGGAGGATTCGGCTCGGAGAGAGAGGGAAAACGCGGCGACTGCGGTGGGGGCAGCGACGGCTGTGGCGGCGGGCAAGCTTTTATCATCCTCAGCATCAGAAGATGAGAAGACTAACGAGAGAGGGAAAATGATGGAAGCCGCTGGAAGTTCCGGGGGGGGCTACCAAACTAGGAACAAATTTGAGGATTCCCCACCAAATGACTACTACCCGGATCATGAAAAGACTAATGAGGCCGCTGGAAGGTTCGAGAGCCACCAAATCCCCAGTATCAAATTCGAGGATTTCCCATCTGACTCAGTGGTACTGGAAGGCGCCGCTGGCAACCGAATCCCCGGTAAACTAATTCTCTGGCGTTTTTTGGGGGTTCCAATTAGACGTGTCAAATGGGTCGTGCCGTGCACGTTTAACTCCGTGCTTCGTGCCGGCCTGTCTACGGTATTTATTCAAATCGTGTCGTGTCGTGCCATGCCGTCTGTCAATTGTGTCCTGTAGTGATGTGCCGTGCCATTTGCCAATCATGTGGTGTCGTGTTGTGCCGACCCATTTTCTTAAATTGTGTCGTACCGTGCTGTGCCGGCCTAGTTTTTTAAATTCGGTCGTGCCGTACGTGCCGTTTTCAATTGTGTCATGTCGTGCCGGCCTGTTTATTTAATTGTGTCGGATCGGGCCGTGCTGTTTTAAGTCGTGTCCTGCCTGTGCCGGCACATCGCCAACCAATTTTCATCCGGAATATTATTGCATGGGTTGTATTTGTATTAAAATAATTTGGGTACTTGGGTTTGAATCCTAACCGAGCCCCTTTCTAAAAGTTTGTTCTGAAATTTTTTCTTATTTCTTATTTGGAACTTATTTGTTTTCTTATTTCTTGTTTGGAACTTATTTTTTCTTATTTCTTGTTAGATGTAGGGGTAAATAATATTTTAATAAGTTTTTAATTTTACTTGTTATCTTATAATGTCAAATTTACAAATTAAATGTCCAAAGCCTATTCACTAACAAAAACAAAAATAAATATTTTTACCAAATAAAAATGGATAATTTTTTAAAGGTAAAAAATGATTTAAGAAATTGTTTTTTTTAAATTAAAAGTCTTAGTTATTTACTTTTTTTTTTCCTAAGAAATGAAAAATGCGAAAAAATATTGAATAAGGATAAAAAACAAACCATTTGGCTTATTCAATAATTTATTTAATTTTTTGTTTTTCCGTGCCTCGTGTCATGCCCTTTCATGTTCGTGTCGTGCCTGTGCACGTGCCTGTCTAGAACCGTGCCGTTCCCGTCCACTTTCCGTGTCCGTGCCCATGTCGTGCCCGTCTACGATCGTGTCGTGCCAGGCCAACTTTCGTGTCGTGCCTGTGTCGTGCCTCCCACTTCCGTGCTCGGGCCGTGCCCCTTGCCAACTAAGACTGTGCTGTGTCGTGCTGTGCCAAGCCAAGATCATGCCTGTGACGTGTCATGCCGCCCCGGCCCATTTGACACCTGTGGCTCCAATGAATCTAGTTCACTGTAGACACCCCAATTGGGGCATAACAGTTATTGAGAACCATCCTGATGATGAATAGATAAAGTGATTGATGATTGATTTCTCGTAAGCCTGAGGACTTTGGTGAGTACTTTTAGCCACTTAGAGAATCCAATTCAGAGCCAAAAACCTTTCAAATAGAAATACAGCATCCTAGGAAAATATATCTGTCAGCCGCAAGATCTATCTCACGACCCCCACTTCTTTCTTTCACCCGTGGAATATGGTATTTGAAATTCTCCTAGAGAGATTGATTCCTCGACCGCGAGATGCATTCCTTGGCCGCCAAATCCTTCTGTCGGCCGTCAGATCGTCTTTTTCCAGATTCTGGAATGTTCTGTCATCGTTTGATCCGTGCTCAAAACCTTAACAGGCAATTCGCAATTCTTTAAGACTACGTAAAGAGATCCATGCAGAGATCTTATTGTCCTATACTACCTTATTGATTCACGCCATTTGATTGGCCGGAGTGAGTCACCAATTGCCTATATAAAGAGGCACTTAGGGTCCCGAAATTAACAATACAATACACTCTTTCTAGCTACGAATCTCTGTAAAAATATTCTATCATACCTCCTTTACAAAAGCCCTAACTCCCCGTGAGTATTTGTATCTTGAGCGATCAAACCCTGAAGTACAAACTCTAATCCTAGGGTTTCGAGATGAAGGCCAGTCAATCACCCTTAATCCAAAGCAATAAAGCTATTGAGGGATCAAGGTGGTGAGTCCCAGGGGCCTATGGTTTAATTCGTTTCCCCTTTCCGTATTATTAATTGCAATTTGTTCTAACTTCTGTTTAATTGTTCGTGTTCTGGTGTGAGGAATATCGGCAGAGACATCGTTCCCACAGCTAGTACATCGATCCAATGGGATTCCACAACTGTGATATCCATTCACCTGTCGTGGAATCCATTTCCTAGGACAACCAATCATTTTCTATTTATTTTGATGCATGTTTTTACTTATTGTCCTTACTCACCATATAAACTGTTTAAAGGTTGAAACTGGCCTACTTGTTTAGAATTAAATAAAGCAAACACTAATTGCATGTTGAATGATTATGGTCACTTTCACGATTGGATAAAGAGGGGTGCCTAACACCTTCCCCTTATTGTATTTTTGATTTTCGTACCCGGAATCTCTATTTGTTTTCTTAGTTTTTAATAAACTAAGTAGCGACTCAATTTAGGTGTGATTGTTATCGTGTGGAGATATCCCTAACCATGGGAATATCCACGATATTGATATTAATGATGAAACAAGTAAAGAGGATATTTGTATGGAGATGCCCCTTCGGGGAGGGGTCTGCAATTTTGGCGACTCTGCTGGGGACTTGAAAACCATAACCAAAAAGTTCAACATAAAATTAATATTTGTTTTATTTAATTCTTTTTCATGTGCAACGAGTGGGCAACCCACAATGAGTTCACCTACTATCCCGGCATGTCACGGGCTATGTTAGGAATTCCAACAAACTCCTAACGGGGCACTCTTGGAGACTATCTGAGCGTTGCATATTGTAGAAAGCCATAGAACTCTTTCCAAAGTAAGACAGGAAATCCCAACAGGTTAGGATTGTGTGTCGCAATTTATCTCAAACTTTGGTTTGATTCAATGATTATCACTCTCTAGAGTTTTAATTGCTATAGAAGAGGAATATGCTCATTTTATTGAGAGTTTGTGATGATGTCTATCTTGCTTGAGATAAATAAAAGTCCTTGCATAACTCTATCTCTCTTTGAGATAGGTTTTGACTTGTGAAAGGTTGCCTCAATCCTATACTGTTAGGAGCTCTGAAAAAAAAAAAGTCTTCTTTTTTCTCTCTGGGTTTATTTTCTTTCTTTCTTTTTAATCCTTGCTAGGATCTTTTAAAAAAAAAAGAAAAGGAGTCTTCCTCTTTCCTCTAGATTTTATTTATTTATTTCTTTTTAATCTTTGTTAGGATCTATTCCCAAAAAAAAAAAAATAGAGAGAATCTTTCCTTATTCTTTAGATTTTCATAAATTTCTTTCTTTCTTTATTTTTGCTAGGATCTTTTAAAAGAAAAAAAAGGAAAACAAAAGTTGGGATTTTATCAATCTTGGATCTTTTATGGCATATTGTATATATGATCTCTTGATCACATAATTATTGCATGATTGCCAATTGTATTGCATTGTTACCTGATCACATAGCTTCATGGTACTAATACGTTTTTCAGCCACTTGATTGTAAACATGGTACATGGGTCATCATATTAAGGGCAACTTGCATTTTAGGGGGCAATAGGCGTAGCTGTACTGAAAATCACTTGATTTTGGACATCTCAACCTGAGCGTAACTAAATTCTTGTTTTTCCTAAATTTTAGGTTTGGTCTTGGACGTGATAGCAATGGCTGACAAGAAGATTGAAGCTTTGGCTGCTAAAGTTAATGTATTGGAAGAATCAGTGGCTGCCCTAGCCACCATTGTTCACAGTTTGCAAAGAAGTTCTCCACAAGCTCCACCTCCCCCTGTTAAATGGATAGAGAAAACAATTCAAGCGGAAATTCATTTTGCCAAGGAAAGACTAGGAAGAACAACGATGAACCTGCAGTCTCAACATATGGAACAAGTCGAGGGGGAAATTACCCAACCAAAAAAAAGCCTTCCCAATCATACCGTTGTCACCAATGCCGATAGTGCCATATTTCCACTAAATCCATCCCAACACACCCCTGCTCACCAGAACCCCACTCCCAAAAATTCCAAACATCAAGCACACCGCCACTGCCGAAATCTTAATTCATCCCCTTCTCAAGCCCTGGCTACTCTGGTCGAACAAGGACTCCTCAAACCTTTAGAAACTCAGTTGCCCTGCCCACCATTTTGCCAAAACTATGATCCTACCAAGCACTGTGCCTACCATCAGAGTTTTGGGCATGAAACTGATTATTGCATCCAATTGCAATGTGATATCCAAGAACTCATTGATCAAGGGGTGTTTTGATCCGGCCAAGTTGAATGTTTAAGCGGGAATAGCCAAGTTTGCCACGTCTTAGTCTAAGTGTTGAGTCATTGTTTTTTTTAGCTTCTTTTACAACCTGAGCCTTGAGTTTATTTTCTTTTAGGTGTTTGAGTCTTTATTTTCTCTTGAAATTAAAGTCCTTTTGTTCATCATGGTTTTGACCAACTCTTTGCACTCAACATGAAATGTGAATCTCCTTAGACATGAATTACAAATGGCCTGATTCTCTTTTGAGATAGGTAGGCATCATATGGTCGGCCACAATTTTAAAATGTTTTCTCTTGTGCTAAGTTGCTGCTATAGAATGTTCATGATAAAGTTAAATGTTGAAAACAATCGTTAGGGATTTTAAAGTGATCTCATGATATCTTTTTGAAACACATCAGAATCACTCGAGTTGTCAAATACAAAGAATGAGTTTTCGAAACTATGACCCATGTCATTTTTGTTGAGTTGAGGAGTTGAAAGTATTTTTGTACACTTGTGGAACCATTGTTAAAGATGAAGAATAAGGAAGAGGAAAGAGGAGGAGAGAGAGAGAAAAAAAAAAAGTGAGCTCGCTAGATTGAAAACTTGCAAGGGTTGTCTAGGCAAAAATTAGAGCATGAACAAAGAGAAGAGAAGTGAAAAATCGGCCATGTTTTCATACATCTTTATGTGTCTCAAAGACTGGTGCTTAATTTTAGAAAATCCATTTGGTTAAGCATCAAAGCCCTTAATCTCTTGGCTTGGATCTCTGTCACTTTGTCGTATGATTGAAAATGAAGAGGGGCATTTATTTCATCTATCCCAATACTTATCCCTTGTTAGCCACGTTGAGCCTCTGGATAATTTCTTTGAAAAAGCTTGCTAGGCAACCATCCCCAACACTGGGGTAAACAAAAAATACAACAAGAGATGAAAGAGAAATCAATGAAAAAAATGAGCCCCATCATACAAAGGGCATTTTGAAGGAAACATTTCTTCCAATCCATACAAAGGACATTTTGAAGAAAATAACTCTTTCACACAAAGTGAGACAAGAGGTGATAAGAGTTGATAAGAATGTTGAAGATGACTGCTAGTTTTTAAAACCCAAGCATGAGTAGAAGTTAGGTTTGAGCCTTTACATCTGCTTCTTTTCTTAAGCCAAAACCCCAAACGTACATTATGGTCCATAACAAAGTTCTCTCAGATTGAGGAACATGACTTAGTAGCAAGGTCTTAGAAACTTGGGACATCACCCGTGTGGAATATGATATAAGGGGCAAAAGCTATGAAACATGCATCACTTTGGCAAAATGCACAACATAAAGGATGACACGAGCCAAGGGACATGGCCAAATCCCCGTGGAAGTACCCAACCTTTTTAGTGGTTAATTTAAACGGTTTAACTCAAGGCAACCAATTCAACTCGAAGAAATAGACTCACCTAAGTGACCAGGGGCATGGGTTTTTTGCGAAACAATTTGATGTCTTGTAAACAATTGGAGTGGTGTGAATGTGAGGCATGTTGGTGGAATGATATGATTTTGAAATTCTTGAAGAAAAGTTTTCAAATTTGATTTTATCCTAAGCATTCTTGACACAGTAGTATAAGCACAATTACTGTTTGCCCCGTGAGTAGCCATATCCTGAGCGATCAAACCTCGAAGTACAAACTCCAATCCTAGGGTTTTGAAAAGAAGGCCAGTCAATCACTCTCAATTCAAAGCAATCAAGCTACTGAGGGATCAATGTGGTGAGGCTCAGAGGCCTATGGTTTAATTTGTTTCCCTTTTCCGTATTATTAATTGCAGTTTGTTCTAACTTCTGTTTAATTGTTTATGTTCTAGTGTGAGGAAGAACATCGGCAGAAACATCGTTCCCACTGCCGGTACACCGATCTAGTGGGATTCCACGACCGTGACATCTTTTCACCGGTCGTGGAATCCATTTCTTGGGACAACCAATCGTTTTCTGTTTATTTTGATGCATGCTTTTACTTATTGTCTGGGCTCACCATATATACTGTTTCAAGGCTAAAACTGGCTTACTTGTTTAGAATTAAATAAAGCAAACACTAATTGTATGTTGAATGATTATAGGCCAGTCTCACAACTGGACAAAGAGGGGTGCCTATCACATTCCTCTTATTATACTTTTGGCTCTCATACCTGAAATCTCTACTTGTTTTTTTAGTTTTCAATAAACTAAGTGGCGACTCTATTTAGCGGTAATTTGTTATCGTGCGGAGATATCCCTAGCCATGGGAATATTCACGATATCGATATTAATGATGAAACAAGTAAAGAGGATATCTGTATGGTGATGCTCCTTCAGGGAGGTGTCTACATTCACTCCTTCCTTGACCGTGGTTTGAGAATGGCTTCTGACTTCCACCTAGCTTGCACAAGGAAGCACAACTAAAAGACCACACCGAAGGTTCTTCGGAATGGCCCTCCGGTGCAAGGATGAGTACCGTTGCTCAGAGATGAAAGCCAAGAACTAGGGTTTTAGAGTGCAAGAGCATGTACCTCTCTAGGGTTGGCATTGTAGACACCCTAATTTGGCCTAACGATTATTTCAAGTCCCACCTTGGGGACCATCCCAATGATGAATGGATACAACGATTGTTGATTGACTTCCCGTGAACCCATGGACTTTTGGTGAGTACTTTTAGCCATTTAAAGAACAATCTAAAGCCAAATAGCCTTTTAGGCAGAGATACAGTATCCTAGGAAAATCTATCTTTCGGTCATAACATTGATCTCACGGCCTCAACATCATTCTTTCACCCGTGAAACATGTTACTTGAAAATCTCCCTGAGAAATTGATTCCTCGGCAGCCAGATAAATTCTTCGGCCGCCCAATCTATTCCTTGGCCGCTAGATACTTTGCCTAGCCGCCAGATTGTCTATTTTTCAGATTCTGGAATGTTTTGTCATACTTTGATCCGATCATCAAAACCCTAGCAGCCAAATTCCGATGCGTTCGGGCTACGTAAAGAGATTACCATGTAGAGTTAAAGTTGCCCTACACTTCCAATTTTAATCGTTCATTGTGATTGGTTGGAGTGAGTCACCCCATGCCTATATAAAGGAGCCTTTGGCTCCGAAATTAATATGACGAATCACTCTCGATCTCTAGCCACGAAACTCTGCACACATACTCTTTCATACTCTCTCTAAAAATGCTCTAATCTTCTGAAGGCAGCTGTGATCCGACAATTAAACCCCAAAGTACAAACCCTAACCCTAGGGTTTTCGAGAAGTAAAATCAGTCAATCCCTTCTAATCTGAAGTAATCATGCAACTGAGGGATCAAGGTGGTAAGGCCCAGGGGCCTATGGTTTGATTTACTTACAGCTTTTACATATTAATCATAGTGTTTTAGCTTTCTGTTAATCGGTTAGTTTGGTGTGAGGAAGAACATCGGCTGGTACTTCGATCCTTCGACCGATACATCGATCCAGTGAGATTCCTTGGCCGTGACATCTATTCACCGGCCGAGGGATCTGTTTTCCTGGAACAATTCATCTTTTCTGCTTATTTTGATGCATGCTTTCAATTATCGTACTGGCTCACCTTATTCACTATTACAGGCTAAAAAACAGACTATGTGTTATAATTAAATAAAACATGAATTAATCATATGTTGAACCACTATGGGCTAGTCTCGCGACTGGGCAAAGAGGGATGCCTAACACCTTCCCCTTATTATACCTTTGGCTCCCATACCCGAAATCTTTATTTCTTTTCCTAGTTTTTATAAACTAGGTGGCGACTCTATTTTGATGATAACCGCTATCGTGTGGCGATGTTTCTAGCCATGGGAATATCCACAATCTTGGTTTATGAAGTAGAAAGCAAACAAAAAAGCGACAATCAATCTGTATGGCGATGCTTCGCTTTGGAGGTGTCTACAGGCATAATGGGGTATTTATAGGGAACTCCTTTCCTTAGCTTAGCCTCCAAGACTGTACATGTGCATGTTATGCATCGGTTGACATCACCCTTCCGTCACACTAGGGTTTCGTAACTGTTTATAGGGTGAGCTGGCACCTCCACGTGCCCTCGTCCTTATTCAAGCTTGAAACCGTTCGGACAATGTCACAGTCGTCATCATGGCTATGGTTATTGCTCCCACGTGGGTGAGCTGGCAGCATGGCCCTCATGTTTGTCCAAGGCCGAACGTGGTGCTCGACCGTCAAAGGGTCGACATGTTCGACAGACGATTCCTTCTGATTTCTGGAGAAGTTCCACCGAACCATCAATAAGGTTTGAATCGCATGGACCGTTCACGAGAGGCTCGATGTCGGTTTGGTGAGGGCACGAGCCATTATTTTGGCCTACTACAACAGCCCCTCAATTCCTGCCGACGTTCCAGTGTGGTAGGGATTGATATTGAGACAGGCCAAGCTTGAACCTTTGGCCGAACCTGAGACCCAAAGGAGAGGACGTGGCTTTGTTGACCTTTCTCAGCGACTGTAAACATCAGAAACAAGCCCCATTCGGAGGGTGACAGGTGTCGATCATCGCGTAGGGGTGTCGATCAGATGAAAGGACGTTTTGTCAGGCAAAGAGACAGTTGGCACACTTGGGACTCTAAGTGGTTGTCCTATCGTCGCCATGTGTCATACGCTGATTGGTCAATGGTTCGGCGGTGAGACAAAGAGGCGGGAAATTCAAATTGTTTCCCCTCCTCTATAAATAGCGAGAAGAGAGGAGAGAGAGGGTTCTTCGTTGCTTTCTCTCTCTAAACTCCAAAACTTCTCTCTCTAACTCAGCCGCTCCAAACCTCGTTCCAAGCCCAGATCTTCGATTTCGAGTCTGAATCCAGTAAAAATCTTCAGGTATGTAGTCGATTGATGTTGCTCTTCTTCTTGTTCTAATTTTCATCCCATTTTCTGCACTTTTCTGTTGTTTTTTGGGATTTTTGTTCTTAGTGAACAGTAGAATACTGGGGGTGATTAGTCACATTCATCCCCATCTTTGAATCGTTCTTGCGAGCCCCAATGATGGATTGAATTGGTTATGGCCAAACGTGCCCAAACTCTGCCCAGTAGCCGAGCCTATTTGTTTAAACATTAGATGGCTAAATACTGAGCCCTTGACTGTGGTGAGCCAAATAGGATTGGCCGAGCCCTTCTCAGTCTTCTTTTTGTCTCGTTGACGTTGAGCCTTCACTCCTTATCTTTTTCCCTTTGTTTTGTTAGGTCTGGCTCACCCGGTCAAGACGTCTCCTCCGATTCCGAAGGTTCGAGAAGCGACTCTGCCCACTCGCTGATCAAGAGGTTGCTTGAGAGACATAGGAACCGTGTCTGAGGCTCTTCCTCTGTATCTCCAAACAAGTCAGCAAATTCCAGAGTTTTCGACGACTCAAACGCTGAGCCAGAGTTTAACACCAAGCCGAAAATCGAGTTCATTACCTCTATTGCATCGGACTTCGAGCCCCGGCTGGGGCACGCGGCCGAATTGAGGCTCAATTCCGGGGCTAGGGCTTCGACCTCCAAGCCGAGTGATGCTGACCTGTTCGATAAAGGCCAATTGTGCCCTCACACCCACGTCTTTAGCGGCAAGGCTGGGGAGTATGAAGAATTCTGCGACGGTACAATATTTCGACTAACATGGTGCTCTGTAGAGTTAAGAGCAAAGAGATTAAGGATAAGGCCAAGGATCATCCCGAGCATATCACCATACCTCTGATGGAGATTTGCGAGGCTGGACTCTAATTCCCTCTCCACCCCTTTCTTAGGGAGATTTTGTCTAGATTTAGTCTAGCCCTGAACCAGCTAGCAATAAATAGTTATAGGATTATCATGTCAGTGATCACCCTCATCAAAAGCCAAAACCTTAACTTCTCCGTCGCTGACCTGTTCCATACCTACACCATGTCTCGGCATGGCCGTACTAGGCGGCGGTATCTGACAACTTGTCCGAGGACGGACCCGCTGATCACTGGCCTTCCGGATAACGACAAATGGGCATATTTCTACTTGGAGGTCCACAACAACTATGAGTTCGGTGACGGACAAAGGCGTTACTCCGTGCCGAAGATCAGTGATACAAGAGGTCCTTCATAGTTTTGCTTTTCATGCATCTTGTTCTCTTTTGGCATTTTAATTCCTCTCCTCTGCTTGTTTTAACATTTCTTATCTCTTGCAGCGCTCGGTCCAATTTCAAAGGGTTTGAATACTAACTCAACAGCCAAGCATTGTGAGACCCTATTGGCGCAAGCCTACCGAGACGCCCCCACTTTACTCGACTACGTGCCGTCTTACAAGGGGGTGCTCAGGAAGAAGGACAAGAGGAAGGAAGGAGAGCCGAGTAGGAAAAAGAGAGGCCCTCCATCGGCAACTAAAGGAGCCAAGAAAGGGCCGAAGCAGCCGAGGGTGAGGCTACCAACATTCAAGAAGAGCACAAAATTCTAGTTCGGCCCCCCGAAGCCGAGCATTGTCGAGGAACCAATTCTTTCAGGGCTCAACGTGCCACTTCAATCTATCAATCCCTCTGCCGAAGACATGTTGAGAAGGAATATTGCGCGGCCAACCATCCCTACCCGCACTTCCATTCCGGCTCAGACAAAGGATCCTCCAAACTCGCAAAGGGAAAAAAGAAGACTACTTCTTACATTCATTCAACATAAATAATATATATACAAAACTAAAAAAAAAAAAAAAATTTTAAAAGGGCGTGGGGGCACGTGACCTCACATGCCCTATGGTGGATCCGCCCCTAGCCTATTAACAATAGAGGAGTGCAAGGGGATGTTGCTGAGGAGGGGGTGCATGCTAAGACAAATACCCCGTGAAGGAAACTGAGTGGCGGATGAAATGGCAAAACTAGGCAGGAATCAAGAGAGAGATTTCGTCAGCATCGACACCAGTACTCCTCCGGTGAAAATCACGAGGTTGCTTGACGAGGAATTCGCGAGTGCATGCAGCCATGCAGAAGAATTTGTTAGAGCGGGCTCAGCTTCATCACTCCTCCAGAGGAAATAGGAATGGAAAATTTGTGGAATTTCGAATTCCTATCTTGCTGTTCTTCTTCTTCTTCTTCTTTCTTAAGCTGGTTTATACTACTCCAGCTTGCTAATGCTATGGTTTCCATAATACTACTAATAAGGTGTCTATTCAGCCGTGTAATATAGGTTTTGGTTGAGACTTATGTAATGGTTTCTATATGAACAATAAAAATAGGGATTTCATTCCCTAGTTGGAGCTCCGTTCTGTTCTAGCCATTTGCTTAGACAAACGAAATTGAGACCAATCAGCTTCTACAAAAGTAATTATCCACTGCGGAATGAATTATGAATTTTAACATAACTGAACTAACAAATCAGCATGTAAGTTCAACAACCAATTTCAATGCATGAGGAGAATCCGTTCTCTCTTTACAAATGATGTTTCGATAAGCAATAGAGCATCCACATGCATTTTGCCCTATCCACAATCATGTTTGTTACTCCATCTGTCCCAAAAAGGACAATAAATTTTAAAATTTGCGTCATTTTTTATTACTTATATCTTTTGATCTATATTGTTTTTTACAAATTTGAAAATTTTGTATAATAGACCTAAACAAGAACTATCAAACAAAATTCATATTGCATGCATATACATATTTTTAGATTTATATCGAAAGATATAAGGATTGAAAATTGACTCAAATATCAAAAATTGCCATCTAATTTGAGACCGAGGGAATATATGACAAAAAAGTTTTTAAAGTGAGGCCTAAAAATTACTATGTGTTAGAGAGTTTTCAGGTAGAGAGAAAAAAGGGGTTACATTTGACATTTTTAAGGATTTTATTAGCTTCAAATGTGGGCTTGTTTACGTTTTCACCCCTCTCTCTCTCTCTCCCCCTCCTCCTCTTAGTCGTCCTCCTCGTTTCACTCGTCCTTTCTGTCTCTCTCCTTAAAGTTCACTACAAGAAGAGCCACAGGTTTGTTACTTAAAGTGAGCTACGAAACGTGGTCATGACAAATGGTGACGGAATAATAGTACATCAATTATACAAAAATAGTACATCAATTATGGTAGCAAGTGACCCCACAAGCTTGTGAATAGCGTTGCCTTGGACCCGAATGGGCTGCTCGCAGATCGGTTTCATGAAGATTGGTCCGGTTCTCAATCCGATCCGTTCGTAGCAGATTTTTATTTTCCCCATCCGTCAACCGTCCGTGAGTATATTTAGATGGATCGGTTTGGTTGTGGATTGGTCGGTTTGGACTGATTGAACGGATTATATACTTGTAAACTACGGTTTGGGCGGTTCTATTTGGAACCAATCCGCTATCGTGGATTGTTATTTTGTTCATTCGCAAACAGTCCGTGAGTGTATTCGGTTGGATCGATTCAGTTCCGAATTAGTCAGTTTGGACGGTTTGAGCGGATTGAACCATCCGCTTGGGCAGCCCTACCGAATACATAGTTTTCGTAGTTGGTGGTGCTGATTTTGCTCTTGTAGGTATGAGCACTAAAGTTGTAGTAGTACTCAACGCCAGTCCAAATCTAAGCTAATGTCGATTTCTTTTCTTTTCTTTGTATTCTTTTTAAATGGGATCGAGTGCTGATATGCCGCCACCTCCGCCAGAAAATTATGACTAGTTATAATATAAATTCATCTCGCAAGGCGAACTAATAATTCTCAAAAAAACTAGTAATTCACAGTTGAAGAGGCCATTCACGAACCCTACAACAGAAGTAGCAAAAGCAAAAAAATTCTAATAAAGACATAACAATAAAAAGGCCTTGTTCGGCTGAATAATCTGATAAGTAGGGAAGACCTGAAGAGCCCAGCCTGGAGAAAGAAGCGGAGCTGGGGAGTAATACTGTCAGCTTCGCTTGCCACCATCAGGAAGTACATCAAGTAAGCCAACTCGGTCCTCAAGACGGAGCTGAGCTGAAGTCAAAGGTCCAGCTCCGTCATACGAAGCTGGGCCACGATCTAAGGATCAGCTCAGAAGCCCAGCCAGGGCTAGGCAAGTAACGTTCACGTAGTGTGCTTATCCCTGTAGGAGATATCCCATGTGGGATAAAGGAGAAGATATAGATAAGATAAACATGATGATCCCAAAGATGATCACGGCCAAAGAAGGATAATGATTCCCAGCCAACATTAGGTGAGTATGGAGTCCCAGCTAAGGCAGGACTCCACACTCACCCAAGGGATAACTGTATAATCCCCGGAACACAGTCCTATTAGGACTCAACCTCCTACGAAATGCCTATAAAAGTGACGGTAGAGCTTCAGCTAAGGTACGTCCATAAAACGCCTGTGAATCTCAATCCTCCCACCATATATCATATTCTCTACTGACTTAGGCATTGGAGGGTGGTCGGCACACCACCACACCGGTGACTTTAGCTCTCACGTTGTATTTGCAGGAACAGGTCGAGGCCAGATACAAAGCTGATTCATCAGCTGGCACCGTCTGTGGGAAGCGACTTTCTCCTTCACGGTGAATAGTTTTGCATGGTGGATACCCGATCTAGCAGAACAACGATGGCTTCAGACCCCCCGCAAACGGGCGTCGATGACGCCACCAAGGCCGCTGCCATCGCTGAGAAGGCTGCCAAGGCAGGGGAAGCAGCAGAAGCAGCTAATGCCGCTGGGGCAAGTAAGACGGGAGGCGATCAGATGACTCCAGAAGCATTTGCTCAGATGCAGGAGCAAATCAAAATGTTAACCCAAGGGTTACAGAATGCGATGCAGGAAAACGCAGCCTTGCGTATACAAATCTCCGAGCCAAGCATCCTGAACCTACAACACAGTCAACACGAGGAAGAGAATCACAGGGAAGAAAACGAGTCTAGTGAGGAGGAAAGCCAAAACCGAAAGAGGAATAGCAAGCCCCCCTGGAGAAATCGTCCCATGAACTAGGGATGATTCTCAAGATGCAGAATCAGATTGAAGGACTAATGAAGCAAGTCAAGGCACAGACTCCTGCCACGGTGGAAGACCTGGTGCAAAATACGGACTCTCCCTTCACCTCCGAAGTCATGGGGCGCCCCCTTCCAAGGAAGTTCAAGATGCCTCAGTTGGAAACGTTCAATGGCTCCACGGACCCGTTGGATCACTTGGAGACGTACAAGTCCCTGATGCACCTGCAAGCAGTTCCAGATGAAGTCATGTGTCGGGCTTTTCCTGTTACTCTCAAAGGAAGTGCCCGAGCATGGTTTAATAAGCTCCCTCCTGGAGTATACGTAGTTTCAAAGAGCTTAGCACGAGCTTTGTAAGCTACTTCATTGCTGGCCAATGCTACGGCAAACCAGCCACGCATCTCCTGACGGTGAAACAGGGACGATGGGAATCATTGAGAGACTTTACCACCAGGTTTAACAAAGAGGTGGTTCAGATAGATGAAACTGATGACAGCGTAAGTATAACTACATATATAGCCGGACTGTACCCAGGACAGTTCCTATACCTCTTATCTCAAGAACCACCCAAGACCCTGGCGGAGCTCATGCTCTGAGCACAGAAGCACATGAATGCTGAGGAAGCTGTTTATGCAAGGCGAACCCGTGATGGCTTCGATCCCCAAGCAGGGCCATCACAGGTAGGAGGATTCCCACCACCTGACAAAAAGAGAAAGGACTCCACCCGAAAAATGGGAGGGGAACCAAAAAACAAGAAGGCAGATTCACGAACTTCCCCTAAAAGGGGAGGAGGACCGCCTCAAGGCCGGTACAAGCAGTTCACTCCGCTTATAGCTACGGCAGAGCAAATCCTCAGCAACCTCCAAGACGATCCAGACCTCAAGTGGCCTGGAAAGTTGAGGTCCGATCCGAGCAAAAGAGCTAGAGATAAATACTGCAGATTCCATAGAGACCACGGTCACAACACGGAAGATTGCATAGATCTAAAGCAGCAAATCGAGGAGTTGATCCAGAGAGGGAGACTTCAGCGTTTTGTATCAAAGAAGTATCAGAAACAACCCAGGCGAGATGATACGAACAAGGATGGAAGAGATGATGCTGCACCTCGATCATGACCTATTGGAGAAATCAAGGTCATTCATGGGGGATTTGCTGGAGGCGGAGAATCCAGCAATGCCAGAAAGGCTCACTTGAGGAAATTAAGGACAGAGGAATACCTGGAGGTTAACACGGTTGGCCGCCCAAGCAAATCCCAAAAGAAGGAGGAAATTCCCATAATTTTCTCAGAAGAAGACGTAAAGGGAGTTCAAGTTCCTCACGACGTCCCTCTGGTTATCACCGTAGTCGTGACCAACTACCTTACTCGAAGGGTATTGATAGACAGCGGAAGCTCTACCGACATTTTGTATCTCCACGCTTACGATCAACTCAAGGTTGGAAGAGAAAGGCTAAGGCCTATGACCTCCCCCCTGGTTGGATTTGTAGGCACGCCTGTTTATCCTGTTGGCCAAATAGCCTTACCGGTCACCATGGGAGATGAAGGAAGTCAGATTACTCGAATGATAGATTTCATAGTGGTGAGCTGTCCTTCTGCATACAATGCAATTCTGGGGAGAACAACCCTGAATAAAATCGGGGCAATAATCTCCACGTATCACTTGATGATAAAGTTCCCAACGACAGGAGGGATAGCATGCGTAAAAAGAGACCAGAAGGCAGCACGTGAATGTTATGTCACCTCGCTTAGAGGTGCTAATGTTACCATGACTATAGAAAGCCTCGACACTCGAGATGAAGAAAAGCTTCAACAAGGAGAACCTGTGGAAGAGCTCATAGAAGAGCTCCTGGAGCCGGGCCAGCCTGGCAAGACAGTAAGAATCGGAGCAGGGCTGAGCTCGGTAGCAAAGACGGAGCTGTTACAATTTCTAAGGAAAACAGGGATGTGTTTCCATGGTCCCACGAGGACATCCCGGGAATTGACCCAAGGGTCATAACCCATAAATTAAACGTGGATCCCACGGTTCGCCCAGTCAAGCAAAAGAAAAGAGTCTTTGCTCCGGAACAAAATGAAGCTGCAGCTAAGGAGGTAGACAAGCTCATCCAAGCAGGGTCCGTCCGACAGGTTCTCTACCCCGACTGGCTGGCGAACGTGGTTATGGTAAAGAAAGCCAATGGCAAATGGAGAATGTGCGTCGACTTTACTGATCTCAATAAAGCATGTCCAAAGGATAGCTTCCCACTACTGAGGATTGACTCCTTGGTTGATTCTACAGTAGGATATGAGCTCTTAAGCTTCATGGATGCATTTTCAGGCTACAACCAGATCCAAATGCTTAGGCAAGATCAAGAGAAGACGTCGTTCATCACCGACAGGGGGCTCTACTATTATAAGGTAATGCCCTTCGGACTTAAGAACGCAGGCGCGACATATCAGAGGCTGGTCAACAAGATGTTTAAACAACAAATTGGGCGCAACGTAGAAGTCTATGTGGATGACATGTTGGTCAAAAGTGCCAAGGCACTAAACCATGTGACAGACCTGGAGGAAACCTTTCAAGTCCTCAGGAAGTATGAAATGAAGCTCAATTCAACAAAATGTGCATTCAGAGTATCCTCAGGGAAATTCTTGGGTTTTATGGTGTCATAAAGAGGCATTGAAGCCAATCCCGAAAAGATCCAAGCCATCCTCACCATGCGCTCACCCCAAAATATTAAAGAGGTCCAGAAGCTAACAGGACGTGTCGCAGCCCTGAGTAGGTTTATTTCACGAGCCACAGATAAGTGCCAAACATTTTTCAAGGTTTTGAAAAAAGCCTTTGAATGGACTGCTGCCGAAGAAGCAGCATTCAACCAATTGAAGGAGTACTTTGCCTCACCCCCGCTGCTAAGCAGGACGCAAGATGGAGAAGATCTCTTTCTATACCTTGCTGTCTCTCCCCACGCCGTCAGCGCGGTCCTGATACGGGAGGAACAGGGGACGCAACTCCCAGTGTATTACACCAGCAGAGTGTTACGAGGAGCTGAGCTGAGGTATCCCAGAGCTGAGAAGATAGCTTTTGCAATGGTGATAGCAGCCAGAAGGCTACGGCCCTACTTCCAAGCTCACCCCATCAAAGTACTTACGGATCAGCCACTTCGAAGGGTTCTCCATTGCCCAGAGACATTAGGCCGGCTAATCCAATGGTCAATAGAGCTTGGAGAGTTTGACATAGAGTACAAGCCTCGAACTGCCATTAAAGCACAGGTGCTGGCAGACTTCTTAGCAGAATACACGTATCCGGAACCAGAAGAGCTCCCCAAAGAAGATCCCAAGCCTTGGATCCTTCAGGTTGACGGATCAACGACCAGGGAAGCAAGCGGAGCTGGTCTGATTCTAACATCCCCGAAAGGGCAACGCCTGAGCTACGCCCTTAGGTTTGAGTTTAAAGCAACCAACAATGAGGCAGAATACGAAGCTCTCGTTGTGGGGCTAGAGTTAGCCAAGGCCGTGGGTGCTAGCCATGTGCTAGCCAAAAGTGATTCGCAGCTGGTCGTGGGACAAGTCCTGGGAGGATACACAGTGAAAGAAGAAGTAAAGAAAAAGTACTTGGATAAAGGAAAGTCCCTGGTTGCAACGTTTGAAAGCTTTAACATCATCAGAATCCCAAGGGAAGATAATGTTGAAGCAGATTACTTATCGAAGCTGGCCACGGCCAAGGAAGAGGCTATTCCACGGAATGCCCCGATCCGTTACTTAGAGCTTCCCAGTATCTTTGCCCCGAGTCCACAGGTGCAAGCCGTCGACTACAGCAGCTCGTGGACTGCTCCTATAGTCGATTACATAACGAATGGAACGCTACCAGTTGACAAAGTCAAAGCTAGGCAGCTCAGGATCAGGGCTGCAAAATACCTAATGATGGGAGATGTGCTATACAGAAGGAGCTTCTCGTTGCCATACCTACGATGCCTGATGTGGCAGAATCCACACGAGCCATGGAGGAAGTCCACCAAGGAGTATGTGGGGATCACCAAGGAGGCCGCATGTTGGCCTATAAGCTTCTTAGGTTGGGGTATTATTGGCCAAGCATGCAGAAGGATTGCAACTTGATGGTTCAAAAATGTGAGAATTGCCAACTCTTTGCAAATATCATTCATTGGCCACCTACAGTCTTGACCCCAATGAAAGGGCCATGGCCATTCGCCCAATGGGGAGTAGATCTAATTGGCCCACTTCCCATGGCAGCAGGACAGGTCCAGCACGCCGTCATAGTTGTGGACTACTTTACAAAATGGGTCGAAGCCAAGGCATTGGCCACAATCACAGCAGAGGTAACAATTGATTTCTTGTGGAAATTCATTATTAGCCGTTTTGGTTTGCCACGAGTGATAGTCACAGACAGGGGAAAGCAATTTGACAATGCTCAATTCAAAGACTATTGTGTTTCCAAGGGAATATATGTGCACTTTGCATCCAAAGCTCACCCAAAGGCTAATGGCCAAGTGGAAGTAACAAACCGAACCATTAAGAAAGGAATTAAGAAGAGGTTGCGAGAAGCAAAGGGAGCTTGGCCAGGCAGGCTCTACAACGTGCTGTGGGCATACCGTACAACACCCCGAACTGCAACAGGAGAAACTCCGTATTCTCTTGCATTTGGGGCCAAAGCTGTAGTTCCAATTGAGGTTGAACTCCTTAACTACAGAACAGCCAGCATGGACCAGCAGGAAAACCTGGGAGATCTCAGGGCCGAGCTGGATCTCTTGGAAGAAAAGAGGGAAACAGCAATGGCCAGAATAGCAGTCTACCAGCAAAGAATGATCAAGTATCATAAGGCGCAGGTTAGGCCTAGGGATTTTCAGGCTGGTGATCTAGTTCTAAGGAAAGTCGACCCTATGGGGAAAAAAGTGGGCAAACTTGGCCCCAATTGGGAAGGACCTTACCAGGTCCTGCATCACATCAAAGCTGGAGCATACAAGCTTGCAACCCTAAGAGGGAAGGAGTTGCCAAATTCGTGGAATGCAGAGCACCTCAAAAAGTATTACAAGTAGGTGCTTATCCGTATCTATTTATTTTTGTTTTTAGGAAACTGAAGTTGTTTTAGAAAACTCTTCGTTTAAATAAAGCTCTAGCAACAAATTTGCTTTAGGACTATGTGTTCTTTTATCCAGCCCCAGTGGCCAATAAACTCCCCACGAGGGAATGTTGTTCTAGTTTATTTCCTGTTAAAGCATGATATGGTTTACGTTCCCTGTATGCATGATAAGGAAAAGATACAACAACAGTAATAAAATTTTTAAATTTTATTTATTAAATCCACATCTCAAAAGAGATGTGGATAGCCACTACATAAATTTTGTGGACAAAACCCACAAAGTTGCAACCTAATCACTACCGCCCTCCCTTGGAGGAGAGGGAACAGGCGGCGGAGGCTGCCCCTGAAAAGCGGCCAACTGGTCCTAGTTGGCAATCAGCACCAGGCGGACCGTCTTCTCCATGACGGAAACTGACTCCGTCATGGCTACCATTTTGGCCGTAAGGCCAGCAACAGCAATCTTCAAATTCTGCAATTCTTGACATAACTTGTTGATTTCTTCGTTGTTTGCCATTATGGAATAGAGTGTGGAATGGGGAGTGACTTGTTAAGAACTATTGGTATTTATAGCATAATGGGATGGTTTATTAACCGCGTAGGGAGGTAATCCCAAACAGGTACAAAGAGTGGCCCGAACACGTGGTACGTGGGGTCCAGGATAAATATAGTCGGAGTATCCGCTGTGCAGTACGATGAACGGCAGTAAGTACCGGAGACACGAGAGGTCCCAGGTCCAAGATACCCGAGCAGGGGAATGGTCCAAAGAGCAAGGGTAGCTGTTGGACCAATCGCATGCTAGAGAGACCAATGATATGAGACATCATTGGTCCAGATTGGCTGTTCAGCTATGAGAGGGCCGAACAGGAGCAGCAATCTAGAGGAGGTGCCAGGAGGCACTCCAGAGGGGTCCAGAAATGGAAATACCCAATAAGGAAACGAGATCTGAAGGAGATACCCAACGGGAATGGGGTGAACAGCCAATTAAGGAAAGAGTTCCTGAATGATAGTGCATGAAGGTAATAAATTGATAAGGGAATGAGAATCCCTGATATTCTGGGTTCCCTTTACGAGAAAGGAAACTTAGGGCAACGAGATGGCTTGGACAGCAAACATATGTGGATCTATAAATATGAGGTAAACGTAGAGGTAAAGGTACGCAATTCCTGGTTATTTGCTTATTACCTATTGAGAATTAGGGTTTTCACTAGTACGAGATACTAACTTTGGCATCGGAGGGCCTTTGCCACGAGAAGGCAAAGGTGCACTCACCTTTGTCTGTTTTATAGGTTCAACTCCGGCGGAGTGCTAGGGTTCCGACGTGGAGAAGGAAGTAGCCGTTGGATCTTGGTCCTGTTCGAAGGCCTTTTGTTTTCCTGCACTTACGGTTGGCGCCGTCTGTGGGAAACGAAAGAGATCCCTTTGAAGAAGCGACCATGGCGGAAGAAGATCCAAAGACTCCACTTGATGCAAACAATCAGCTGGGTGGGGGAGGTGATAAATCCCTATCAAACCCTCCGAGGAAGCCCGACGGCGGGCGTGCGGGGAGGACCACGAGCAAGGACCGCCCCCTGGCAATCCATGGCGACTCCAAAAACAAGGACGGACGGACGGCCACAGGATCCACAAGAATGAGTAAGTCCCGCCGTGGGAGGGAGTCAGTGGCACGTTCGAAAAGCGTGCACAGTAGGGAAGACATCCTTGACAAAAAGAGACAGGAAATAGAGGAATACGCTCGTCTGATTAAAAGACGAGAATATGAGATTCAACAGCTGCAGCGGATACGAGAACATCCGGAGGATTCTGGGCTTTCACGAAGGAAGTCCAGAAAAGAAAGGTTGGATATGGCGGAGTACAGGAGAGCTTCTTCACGAAAAAGAAGAAGCAGGAGCCTCACTCCGAAACGACAAAAGGCTTCTTCACGAAAAAGGAGAAGCAGGAGTAGGAGCTCCTCCCCCGAGGAAGGAGGGAGCAGGAAGCACCACAGGGACAGGTACGAGAGACCTGATTCCGATTGGGAAAAGAATAATGCCAGGGGTGCAAAGGGGTCAGAAGAGGGAGCCATGTCTGCACGAGAAGCAGCACGGAGAGCCCTTAGCAACATAGCAATTTCTCCTTTTGCAAAGAGATTGCAAGAGGCAAGGTTGCCGAGCAGGGTTAAACACGGGACGTTTATCCTGTACGAAACCAGTGCCGACCCGGTGGCACACATACAGCATTACCAGCAGGCGATGTTTATGCACGATGGTGATGACGCGACCATGTGCAAGATGTTCCCATCTAGTTTGGGAAAGGTGGCTCTGTCATGGTTCCATAAGTTGGGGCCGAACGCCATACGAGGATGGAGACAGTTGGCCGAGGAATTCACTGCTCGGTTCCTGACGAGCAGGAAACCACCCAAAACTTTTGAGAGTCTCTCAGTTATGAAGCAAGGAGAGAATGAGCCGATTAGGGACTACGCCAAGAAGTATTGGGAGACTTTCAACGAGATGAAAGTTGTAGTGAGGAGTATGCAATAGCAACGTTCAAGACTGGGTTGCCTGTTCGGGGGGAGCTACGAAAGTCCCTAAACATGAGTCCAGTGAGCACGCTGGCAAAGCTGATGGAATATATTGAGCAGCATGCCAGGAATGAGGATGACATACTACGGGAAGACGGCAAGTTGAATGCCGAGCAAGTCAAGGGTCCCGCGAAGAAGGCGGATAAACCCGAACCCAAGACTTACAAAGAGAGGAAGGAGCACGGGCAGACTAAGAGAGAGTCGTATCGGGAGAAGCATGCCCCTGACCCAAAGTCGTTCTTCTCAGTAACGACGGTTTGGAAAGAACCGATTTATCGGGTTCTTTATCGAATAAAAAACCGTCCGTACTTCAAGTAGCCTCCACGGCTGGAGGGTGATAAAGATGCAAGAAGGGCTACGAGTCAGCATTGCAGTTACCATAAGGACTGGGGTCACATGACGGAGGACTGCGAGATGTTCAAGCAGCACCTTGATGACCTGGTCTCATGAGTGTATTTGAAGGAATTCATTCAAGAGGAGCACAAGGGTGCCGAGAGAGCAATGGAGCTGGATTACGAGCAGAATCCGAGAGGCGTGATCCATATGATACATGGATTAGCCACACCTTATACGAGAAATGAGGTGAGGTTGCTCCAAAGGCAGGTAAAACACGACCAGCACGTGATGCGGTTGGGAAAGAAACGAGGACGTGAAACGGAAGGATGCAATGAGGGCATAACCTTTACGGACGAGGACCTGGGGGGAGTCCAGGTGCCGCACAATGACGCTCTTGTGATAACCCTACGAATTGGGGAATATGACATGGAGAGGATCCTGGTGGATTCAGGAAGCTGCACCAAGGTGCTTTATTACGACGCGTTCAAGAAGCTGGAATTGGCACAAGCAAACTTGGTACAGTCAGTAACTCCGTTGGTTGGGTTTGGTGCAGGGGCAGTCTGGCCATTGGGCAAAGTGACCCTTCCTGTTCGGGCAGGAACAGTGGTGCTGAGAACCGACTTTTTGGTGGTGGACGCGCCATCTTCCTATAACGCGATTATAGGAAGGACTTGGTTGCATAAAATGAGGGCGGTTTCCTCCACCTACCATCAGATGGTAAAGTTTCCAGGATCCACTGGAATCGAGAAAATAAGTGGAAACCAAAAGACAGCCCAACAGTGCTTGGTTTCCATAATCAAGAAAGCACCCAAGGCACAGTTGGTGCAAACCGTCGAGGTTACTAATTAGCCGACCATCGAGAATGTCGGAGGGAATCCAGCCGAGAAAGTAGTGGAAGGATTGAAGAAAATCCAGATCAACGAGAATGATCCTGAAAGGTATTTCCTGATTGGGGAAAACCTGTGCAAAGAAGAGGAGGAAGAGTTGGTGAAATTTATCAAAGAGCACGTTGATGTGTTTGCTTGGGTGCCCGAGGAGATGCCTGGGGTGGATGCAAACGTGATTTGCCACCACCTGAATGTGGACCCACAAAGACAAACCGTGATGCGGAAGAAAAGAAGATCCGGCCAGACATGTGGACGCTGTTATCGAGGAGGTCGACCGTTTGCTCGAAGCAAAGGCTATCCGAGAGGTATACTACCCCGAATGGTTGTCTAACACAGTGGTGGTAAAAAAGAAGAATGGGAAATGGCGGGTATGCGTCGATTTCACAGATCTAAACAAGGCTTGTCCGAAAGACAGTTTTCCCCTGCCCAGAATAGATCAGTTGGTTGATGCAACAGCTGGGTATGAGTGTATGAGTTTTCTCGACGCTTATCGAGGATATCATCAGATAGCCATGTACGGCCCCGATCAGGAGAAGACGTCCTTGATCACACCACGGGGGTTGTGCTGTTACAGTGTTATGCCATTTGGTCTGAGGAATACTGGAGCAACTTATCAGAGACTAGCAACCATTACGCTAAAAAAGCTGCTCGGCAAGACCATAGAGGTGTACATAGCCGATATGGTGGTGAAAAGCAAGGAGAAACGGGACCACATCGCTGATCTGAAAGAAGCTTTTGAGATACTGAGAGAGTATAAGCTGAAGCTCAACGCCTCGAAATGTGCGTTTGGGGTAAGTTCTGGGAAGTTCCTGGGTCACTTAGTGACCATTAGAGGGATAGAGGCGAATCCCGATCAAATAACAGCTTTGCAGAAGCTGCAGAGTCCGAGGACCACGAAGGAGGTCCAAAGATTGACTGGAATGCGGCAGCCCTCAACAGGTTCATCGGTCGTTCGAGTGACAAGTGTAGACCTTTCTTTCGGTTGTTAAAAAGAGAGAAGGTTACGAATGGGAGCAGAGTGTGAACAAGCGTTCCAAGACCTAAAGAAGTACTTGGCGGCGGGCCCACTACATCTACTCCTGAGCCTGGGCGAGGTCCTCGACCACATGCTTAGCGATGACCGAACATGCTATAAGTGCGGTCTTACTGAGGAATAAGGGATCCAAGCAAATCCCTGTCTATTACGTGAGCAAGGCGCTATTGGATGCAGAAACGAGATATCTGCCCCTTGAGAAGTTGATCCTGGCACTGAGGACGGCAGCTAGGAAGTTGCCCCACTACTTCCAAAGTCACAAAGTGGTGGTTTACACGGAGTTCCCGTTGAAGTCATTGCTTCGAAAGACCGATTTCTCGGGACGAATATCAACTTGGTCGGTGGAATTGAGCCAGTATGATATTGATTATCAGCCCCGCGCGCCAGTCAAAGGGCAAGTTTTGGCAGATTTCGTGGTAGAGTTCTCTCCCACAGTGGCTCCACGGCCTCCTACGAGAAAGGAGCAGTTGGACGAGCCATCAGCCGAGAAGCGAAGGGCATTCGCCGAGCAGGACCAATTGGAATGGAAGCTTTTTGTAGATGGATCCGCATGCAACACCGGATCTGGAATTGGAGTGGTGCTTTTCCCTCCTGAAGGAGTTATGATCGAATTGTCCCTGCGCCTGGGTTTCAATGCGTCGAACAACTTGGCGGAGTACGAGGCACTCCTGGCCGGGTTACGGAGCGCAAGAACCTTGAAAGTAAAAAGAATTCGAGTATTCTGTGATTCGCAACTCGTGGTGAATCAACTGTCCGGGGAATACGAGGCCCGGAATGAAAAGATGGCAGCCTACGTGGAGGCAGCCAAGGATTTGCTTGATACCTTTGAGAAGATACACATCGAGTAGATAAGCTCTGGGCAGAACGCCCACGCCGACTCACTGGCTTGGTTGGCAGCGGCTGTGCCAACAGAGTTCAAGAGGAAGGTAGTAGTGGACTATCTTGCTGAGCCGAGCATTGGGAGAAGTGTGGAATTGATCCTGGACGTGAACCAAGGACCAAGTTGGATGGATCCAATAGTGGAGTTCCTACGAGATGGGACACTCCCCACAGATAAAAAAGAAACTCACAAGATAAAGACGAAATCTGCGAGATTTTGGCTATCACCAGAGGGGAAGTTGTACAGAAAGTCCTTCACTGGACCGTACCTGCTTTGTGTGCACCCTGAGATGGTGCAGAAATTCCTCCATGAAATACACGAAGGAACGTGTGGGAGTCATGCTGGGGGCAGGTCCATTGCTCACCGTGCAATTACCCAGGGATACTGGTGGCCGCACATGCAAGAAGATGCAAAGGTGTATGTGAAAATCTGTGAGAAGTGTCAGAAATTCTCACCTATGATCCGAACACCAGCCGAAGATCTGGTGCCATTAACAAGCCCTTGGCCGTTTGCGCAATGGGGAATGGACATCGTGGGTCCCCTCCACAAGACTACTGGGAACAGGAAGTTTCTGTTGGTAGCAACGGACTATTTTATCAAGTGGATTGAAGCAGAGCCACTGGTAAAAATCACAGAACCTATGATAGAAAGGTTCGTGTGGAAGAGCATCATCACTCGATTTGGGGTTCCTTATTCCTTGATCACTGATAATGGGTCGCAGTTCCAGAAAAAGTTCAAGGCTTTTTGCGCCCAGTATGGAATAAGGAACTACTATTCCACACCGGCCTACCCTCAGAGCAATGGGCAAGCAGAGGTGTCCAACAAGACTATACTTGACGGGATCAAGAAAAGGTTGGACAAAGCAAAAGGCAAGTGGCCTGACCAATTGCCACTGGTCCTGTGGGCACACCGAACAACTCCTAGGAGGTTTACGGGAGAGACCCCCTATTCGCTAGCATATGGAACAGAGGCTGTGATTCCATTGGAGGTTGGTTTGCCGACCAATAGGACCACATTGGTGGAAAGTGGGGGCAATGACAGAGCTCTGGAAATCGAGCTGGACCTCGCCGAGGAGAGGAGAGAACGAGCTCTGGTGCACCTGGCTTCGTACCAGGAATAGCTGATGAAAAGCTACAACAAGCATGTCCACCCACGAGAATTTGGTGTTAGAGACCTTGTGTTAAGAAAGGTGATCGGCAACACCAAGGTGGCCAACGAGGGAAAGTTGGGGGCCAATTGGGAGGACGCGTATCGAGTTACAGAGGTTGTGGGCATTGGGGCATATCGATTGGCAGACCTGGACGGGAACCCGGTACCAAGGCCCTGGAATGTTCACAACTTGAGGAAGTTTTACGTGTAAAGAACTTCGATTTCATTTCTATTCTGTTTTAGATGCACATCGTGATTGTGTGGAAGTTACGAATAAAATTCCCTGGTGTTTTCTTTTACTAGTTGCAAGGGGTACATAACGCCCCCCTGAGTTTTTCAAATTATGAATAAAATTCGCGGATTTTGGGTAACACAAACTCTGTTTTTTACGAGTTTTGCTTTCATTATGCTTTGAATACGAAGTCCAGCTAAATCCTTAGTCCTAACTTCATATTGGGGAGCAGAGGTGTAGGGTAACTAAATGGAATTTCGAATATTTCAAAATTTTACCAAGTACGAATATACTTGTCTGTTTGCTCGGGTACGAATACACTCAGAATTGAGCCAAGTACGAATATACTTGTCTATTTGCTCAGGTACGAATACACCCAGAATTGAGCCAAGTACGAATATACGTGTCTGTTTGCTCGGGTACGAATACACCCAAAATTGAGCCAAGTGCGAATATACTTGTCTGTTTGCTCGGGTACGAATACACCCAGAATTGAGCCAAGTGCGAATATACTTGTCTGTTTGCTCGGGTACGAATACACCCAGAATTGAGCCAAGTGCGAATGTACTTAGTTGATTGCTCGGATACGAATACACCCAGAGAGCATACGAAATTATGCACACTGTTCTCAAACACGAATATGTTTGGGATGATTCCAAGTACGAATAGACTTGTTTGCTCGTACGGGTGCATGCCCACACGAATTTACGACACAACCTGGGTACGAATAAACTCCAGATTGCCTAGTCCAAATATGAGCACATTTGGATAACCTAAGTACAAATATATTGGGGAAAGTTCCCAAGCACGAAGCCTACGAGCTGCTTATGTAAACATGCGGTAATATCCAGAGTTCGAAAAAACTTGAGGGTTGCTCGGGTTCGAACAGACCCTGAACACAAACAACTATACGTGTTGCAAGCTACTAATGCAATTAGCATTACTCTAAGGTACGATAAACCTACAACAGAGTAAGAAAATACAGCTTAATCATCAGCAGGCATGATAAGACCTGGGGAGCATACGAAGGATATGCATCAAGCTAAGTACGAAGACACTTAGCCCATGAAGATACGGGTCATGGCACGGCCACCTATATTGAAGAAAGACCACGAAGGGCCAGGCAAAACAAAAGTTTAAGCCACGAAGGGCCAGAATCAGCAGAGTTAAAATAGTGTAGAAATGTATCAGGGCCACGCAGGGCAATACCAGTGGTCACGCAGGGCCAGTCAGAAACTATTTAGAAAAAGTTCCAGCTGTTGTCACAACAAAGAATCCAACTTACTCTTCAATTGTCAGGTCTTCGATGACAGGGGAAGTTGGAGTAGTCTGAGAAGAGGATGGAGCAGTTGTGTCCTCCACTACTGGGGACGATTCTGGGACGCCGCCACCAGCTTCCTTCTGGCCAGCAGCAGCGTCATCCTCAGTAGCAGTAGCTTCATTCTCTGGCTGCTCGTTAGTTTGGGCGTTTTGAGCTCCCTCCACAACGTTTCCTTCCTCTACCTCATCCTGCTCTTCAACGACTTGGGTGCTCGGAAGGTTAACCTCCATCCAGAGGGGAGAAGAATCTGGTGCACCAGACTTTTTGAGGCATGCCAACCAGCCAGTCTCGAAGACTTGATCTTGAATCCCGGGCATTTGATCCACGTAGCTCTCAGTGGCCACGCGGATCCCCTCATTGTAGCCCTGTTGATAGGCGACCTTGGCCTCGTTCTTGCTCGCCTTCAGCTCTGTGAGAGTCTGGTTCAAGTTGACACCCTCCAGCTTACCCCTCAGCTCATCTGCCGTCCCACGAGCTTGATTTCTCTCCTCGGCGACAATTGTATTCTGCGGCTTGGTGTTCTCATTGTGTCAGCACGCTGGGGCTCAGTAGCCAAGTTTACGTGCCATGGCCACCATCTTACGCATTGCACGGAGATTTCGAGACAAAAAGCAAGCATTAGGCAAAAGGAAGATACGCGATTTACGTTAAAAGCAGAATGTTTTACCTTAGCACCGTGGCTCATGAATGAGCCAAGGAGGTTGTCCGGGGCTGGTGATCACCTTTTGCATGTCCCCAGGAAGCTGAATGCCTAGGACAATGCAAGGGCTGTACCCTCGGAGTCCACACTATCACGGACTGTGTGGCCGGCCGCCATGTGTGAACTGTGGAGCCTAAAGGGGTGTTGGAGGTGCAGTGAGTGAGACGGAGGCTGTTCGACAGAGGAGGCTTCCAACCGTTGACGTTTGTCCCTATGGTCGGCCCGATCTCCTCGGGGGAGAAGCCTGGAGGGACATCCAGTTGAGCTAGGCCGCGGCGGCCATGAGACGGCGCCGGGCTCTGGGAGCGTCCACGGCCACGAGATATGCCGCGGCCTCTCCCACGGCCAACCCCTGGGAGGTTGAGGAAGCTGCTAAGGTTGATCGGTTGGTCCATTTCTCGAGGAGGGGGAGATGCGGAATACCCGCTGAAGGATGTCGAGGCCTCTTCGGCGAGTTGGATTGGCTCGCTGGGCAGAGGAGGGGTCCGAGAACGCCTCTCTTTTAGTTGCTCGGGCTGCTGAGCTGGAGGATCAGGGATGATGGGATTGTCTGCTGCTCGGATTCGTCGGTCGATGAATCCGCCATATGATGCACGGTAACTAAGGAGGATCTGCGCCGCTCTTGCTCGGCCAGCAAAGCACGTGCCTTGCCCGTTGAAAGCAAGAGCACGGTTGATGTCAGTCACGTGAACCTGGGGGGTGATGATGGCGTGCCCCTGGTTTACGTTTGTGGCTGCAAATACGAGAAAAATTTGCAGTCAGTAAAGCAGAAACAGGAAACGCAATACGAAACATTGCCCGGCAAAGAGTTCTACGAGAAAAAGGACTAACGTGGAGTGCCAAATCTGTGGGGTGCGTGAAAGCCGACGACTCTACCGTCCTCGTCTCTGGGCTCGAAGTTCCCCGTGACGATGAGGAAGTCGTCCTCGTCCCCGCGAGCAGAGTTAGGCAATTCAAGCACTAGCCTTTTCCTGGAATCCCTACTCTTGAGATAATAGGTCAGAGCATCTTTGGTTCGAGAGATGCTGTATAGATGGTGAATATCGTGTAAACCTAGGGACGTACCTAGCATCTGGTTCAGGGCATTGATACCCATGACAACCCTAAAGAAGTTGGCTGAAACTTGCATATGGGACAGTCTGTAATGGGACAGAACTTGGCAGAGCAATGGTTCTAAAGGAAACCTGACATTGCCCTCAACGACGGCGACGACAGGGATGTGCAGAGTGTCATTGTCAAAACACTCACGATTGGCGTTTTCAGGGGCCAATGAAGTGGCCACGTTGTTTGGGATCTCATAGCGAGATCTGAATTCGGCCATTCTTTGAGGCGTGTCACAATGCCTACGAAACCTACCCATACTGTGAGATGGGGGTGTGGGTTTTCTAAGAAAGAGATGGGTACGAAGAAACCCTAAGGGGACTGTAGTAGTCCTAAATTGACGACGAAGACAGAATAGAAAGGGGGAATGATAACTTACGGGGATAACGATCGAAGACCTTAGATGCAGAAAGGGTGAACCACGAGATGGTGAACAGTACTTCAATGGCGAGTATGAGCGAATCGTCTTTCTGCAGAGGTAACTTAGAGAGCAAGTGGGGTTTGAAAATGGGACGAAAACCCAAGTATACCCCAGCAAAGGGGGTGACGTATGAGAAACATCACCCCAGACGCCGTTTGGGTGTTCCGTTCCCCAAAACGTCTGCTCGCATTGAATGTGGGCAATACAGGGCACGCCACGTGTAAAGGCAATAGCTGGAAAAGCCTGCCCAGGCCAAACGATGAGACGTTTGGCCTGGACTAATGATGAAGTTTGCACCAAGTACAAGAAACGGGGTGCAGGAGCAAAGGACGAGAATCTTGCTCGGTGTTCAGAAGCTTTGCTTGTCATATTAAGAGAAAATAACGAATAAAGCTGGTGAGCCATTGTAGGGAGGTAATCCCGAACAGGTACAAAGAGTGGCCCGAACACGTGATACGTGGGGTCCAGGATAAATATAGTCGGAGTATCCGCCGTGCAGTACGGTGAACGGCAGTAAGTACCGGGGACACAAGAGGTCCCAGGTCCAAGATATCCGAGCAGGGGAATGGCCCAAAGAGCAAGGGTAGCTGTTGGACCAATCGCATGCTAGAGAGACCAATGATATGAGACATCATTGGTCCAGATAGGCTGTTCGGCTATGAGAGGGCCGAACAGGAGCAGCAATCTGGAGGAGGTGCCAGGAGGCACTCCAGAGGGGTCCAGAAATGGAAATACCCAGTAAGGAAACGAGATCTGGAGGAGATACCCAACGGGAATGGGGTGAACGGCCAATTAAGGAAAGAGTTCCTGAATGGTCTGTAAGGTAATATGCAGTTATGGGAATGAGAATCCCTGATATTCTGGGTTCCCTTTACGAGAAAGGAAACTTAGGGCAACGAGATGGCTTAGACAGCAAACATATGTGGATCTATAAATATGAGGTAAACCTAGAAGTAAAGGTACGCAATTCCTGATTATTTGCTTATTACCTACTGAGAATTAGGGTTTTCACTAGTACGAGATACTAACTTTGGCATCGGAGGGCCTTTGCCACGAGAAGGCAAAGGTGCACTCACCTTTGTCTGTTTTACTGGTTCAACTCCGGCGGAGTGCTAGGGTTCCGGCGTGGAGAAGGAAGTAGCCGTTGGATCTTGGTCCTGTTCGAAGGCCTTTTGTTTTTCTGCACTTACAAACCGCTTGCTAAGCCAATCAGCATGATCACCATTAAAAACCGCACTTAAAACAGCCACCTCAACCGCTTAGAGTAATTGGTAGTTGTAAACCCAGTCGCCTCGAGCAGTTGAAACGAATGCCTTTGGAACATACACGGCTCTTATTCCAAAGCAAACCTCACGCGTCTTGCTAAGCTGTGTCACTTTACAGTAGACCTGAGGAATACTCTATTGGAATTCAAGTAAGTATATTAATTTTTTTTGAAAATCAAACCAATTATATACTTAGGGGAGTGGAAACATCACTTCCTCAGCAGACGTAGCCAGGCTATGCAATTAAAGAGCTTAGCAAACGTACGGTTATGCAATTTAATTAGCTCAGGAAAAATTTCCAAGCTATAAAGACGTAGCAAGGCTATGCAAATTAACAGCTAAGGAAAAATTTCCAAGCTATAGAGACGTAGCAAGGCTATGCAACCTACAGAGCTCCGAAAATATTTCCAAGCTATAAAGATGTAGAAAGGCTATGCAAATAAACAGCTAAGGAAAAATTTCCAAGCTATAAAGACGTAGCAAGGCTATGCAAATTAACAGCTAAGGAAAAATTTCCAAGCTATAGAGACGTAGCAAGGCTATGCAACCTACAGAGCTCCGGAAATATTTCCAAGCTCAACTTATGTAGCATGCCTACCTTATCTACGGTATCACAACTCACCCACTTAATACCCCACGGGACGTATCAACAAGTGTCTCAATTGTTTGGACGCAAGCAATTAACACACTTAGGGGAGTAACAGGCATAGTATAACAAGCTTGAGAAACATATTCCAAGCTTAAAGATGTAGTATAACTATGCAAAAGAAGAGGCTAAGGAAAATTTCCATAGCTCATGGTTAAAATATTCAAGCAAACAAATTTTCAAACAGACGTATAGCACGGCTACGCAATAGAAAGTTCGGAATAGACCAAGTACAAGTATTTGGTTAAACCATGATAAAAGCAGGAATTAGCATACAGTCAATACATGTGCATGAAAAGTGCCATGAAATCTGGCTTAAAACTGAACGCACGCTTCCGGTTAAAGTCCAGTACCTGCCATATCATTGAAACCAACAGCCCCTACGAGGCTCCCAAAACATGATCTTATAAAGATCATCCACCTGTTAAGGGAACAATGTTTCCAAACCGGCTAACCCGGAATCAAGGCCACACCTAAACGAGTATGAAAGTACGAGAGTACGAAAGTATTCAGAAAGTATTAATTACAGACCCAGTAAAACGAATGTCTTTTTTTTTTTAAGGCCAATCAGAGGCCCAGGAGAGTGTTATCAGTTGCCTGCCTGTCACCAGATGACGGGCCAGGAGGTGTTGCAGCAAGGATTGGGGTGTCAAGGGAAACCTTCTCTGGAGTCTGGAGGAGGGATGCAAGGGAAGAGCTCGGGACAGATATGTCCTTGGATACAGCATAATCGGCTTCATCCTCTCCCTTCTGTCCCCCGTCAAAGCATGAGGGTCCTTCTTCATCGTCAACCTCAAATTTGGAAAAATCCAAATTTGGGAAAGCTGCAGCCGCTTGACTCCTCATGGCTTCAAACCCATCGAAGTATTGCTGGGTGACCTCTTGACGGTATTCTGGAGACTGAAGGAACAGGTCAATGGCTTCCCTTCGAGCCTTCTTCACCTTTTCTAGCATCCCCATGCCCATAACCTTCTGCTTTTCCAGCTCTTTGCTCATTTCAGCAATTCTCTGCTCCAAACTCTGAGCAGTAGCTACGGCCGCGTCCCTCTCCTCCTCCAAGCCCCTCTTCAACTTAAGAGTTGCATCTCTCTCATCTGTCACCTTCCGCAGCTCTGTAGCCATAGAAACACCTTACTTTGTAAGCTGGAGGTTGGCCTCAGTAAGGGTGACCACCTGCTTCCCCAGGCTATGGCTTTGGGAAGCAAGATAACGGCCGCGAGCCGTAGCCTGAAGAAAAGAAAGAAAGGGATCAGTAAGGAAGCGACAGGTATTCAAGTTGATAACAATAAGAAGAAGGGGAATACCATGGCCTGCTCGACCAGCATGAGCTCCCCCACTGACTGGAGAGACATCTCCGCCATTGAATCCTCATCAGCTGCGCTCAACAACCCAGAAGCACGCTCCAAAGCGTACTGGAAGTTGCCCAGTGTAGAAGGGCCAACAGAAACTTTTGCCTTTTTGGCTGGTGGAGTGCCCACCACAGCACCACTCTTCCCTTTTCTCTTAGACTTCTCTTGTTCCCCCTCAGCAGACGGCTCAACCACTAAGTCAATAGAAGGAATGGCAGAAAGATCAGCTTCTAGAAAGCTATCCACGCATAACTCCTTCTGCAGACGGGAGCTTTTCCTTTTTGTAGCTACAGCCCCAGGAGTTTGCTTGGCCCTCTCAGCCTTCAGTTGAGCCAGTAAGGCTTTGTCCATTTTTGGTGCCATGGCTTCGTCTTCACCTTTTTCTTCTGGAAAAGAAAGGAAAAAGCAATAAAAAGTCAGCTAATAATGTGGAACCAAACAAGAAGGAGAAACTACCTCTCAAAAGTGCTAAGGCCTCACGCGTAGTCTCTGGGCCCAGGAGGTAAGCAACCAACGACTTTGGGGTCACAAGTAAATCCCAAGTATGAACTGAGTAGCTCCTGACTTGCTGCAGCTCCTCTTCCAAGGCAGGGGTCAACGGGAATGTTCCTCTGGCTACAAAGAAAAGCAAGAATTCATTACAATATGAATAAAGTTCATAAAAGCAACAGGATTAAAGAAAAGCAAGCAGCTTACAATTAGAGATGGGGACCCCCCACCCACTTGGAATCCGGGGTACATACGAGCCAATCTCCCAATTTGGGAGTTCCCAACCGTCACCCCCAACAAAAAAGAACTTGTCCTTCCAGTTCTTACTGGCAGAAGGGAGCTCTGTAACCAGCCCCCCCTCACCTGCTCTCTTCGCAAAGTAGTACCACCCAACGCCACCAGGAGCTTTTTTAACGGAAAACTGGTTGAGGAAAGGTCCCTTTGTCAGAGAAACCCGACCATCCGACATCGCCCCCCACAATGCCGCACAACCAATAAGAAGACGCCAAGAATTGGGAACTATTTGGCCAGGGGCCAAACCAAGGAAGCTCAGAACGTCCCTCACCACGGTTGGAAAAGGAAGCCTCAGGCCTCCCTCCAAAGCCCCAACATAGAGGCAAGTCTCATTCTCAGAGAAGGAGCATGCTCGTTCGGACCCAGAAGGCTTCCGAAGAGAAACAGACGATGGAATCGAATATCTAACCCTAAGAATGGCTAGCTCTTCGTTTGTAATTGTGGAGGGGATGGTGGAGGCCGAGAAAGCAGGGACCCTATGGGGACCCCTCGATGAAGGGGTAGGGGGCGACGAGGGTTTGACACCGCTTGACTGACCTTCGCCAGCCGAAGCCCTAATAATCCCACTTCGACGTAGGGAACTCTTCTCTTCTGCCATTGACTCTTCGGCTTGAAGAATCGAAGCAAAATTAATGAAGCCCTCGGACATTAGGGTTCCTACAAAAAATCTAGGGTAAAGATGCACCGACAAGTAAAACAAGTCCCGGAAGACCCTGTTTTGGAGAGTGAGAGAGTAGGGGGCAAAGTCCTCTATAACGGGAGGACAGAGGTTGATGCAAAAAAACCCTATCGTCGAGATAAAATAAACTCGCCTGGAACACCCCATGTTGGGTCTGAGAATTCTATGTCAGAAGAAGAATCCAGCGTGAAAATCAGTTGAAGAACAGCAGGAGAAGAGGAACGTACCTAGAAGGAATGGGCTCTAGCGTGACGGCGAAGGGGAGTCGGAGAAGAGAGGTATTACCCAAGAACCAGCAGGGATGATCCAAATACCCCTCTGTTAGAGTTTAATCAGGAATGAGAAGCCTAAGAGATGGGCATTAATCCCGAGAACAGCTCCTCGATCATCATTGTCCACCTCCTAGCGTCAGGGGAATCAAGATCTCGACACCTGGCCCACGACGTGACCCATGCAATTAAAACTGCCCACAAAAGTAAAAAACGGTAACCGCCATGCAGCATTAATATATGTTCCCAACCTCCAAACCAGAGCTGTAGCTTGGAAACAGGGGAGTACCTGATAAGTAGGGAAGACCTGAAGAGCCCAGCCTGGAGAAAGAAGCGGAGGCGGGGAGTATCTTGTCGGCTTGCCACCATCGAAAGTATATCAAGTAAGCGGCTCGGTCCTCGAGGCGGGTGGTGAAATCAAAGTCGGCTCCGTCATACTGGTGGGCCACGATCTAAGGATCGGCTCAGAAGCCCAGCCAGGGCTAGGCAGGTAACGCTCATGTAGTGTGCTTATCCCTGTAGGAGATATCCCATGTGGGATAAAGGAGAAGATATAGATAAGATAAACATGATGATCCCAAGGATGATCACGGCCAACGAAGGATAATGATTCCCGGCCAACATTAGGTGAGTATGGAGTCCCAGCTAAGGCAGGACTCCACGATCACCGTTCGGGTACCAATGAATCCCCGAAACACAGTCCTATTAGGACTCAACCTCCTACGAAATGCCTATAAAAGTGACGGTAGAGCTTCAGCTAAGGTAAGTCCATAAAACGCTTGTAAATCTCAATCCTCCCACCATATATCATATTCTCTACTGACTTAGGTATCGGAGGGTGGTCGGCACGCCACCACTCTCACGTTGTATTTGCAGGAACAGGTCGGGGCCAGATACAAAGCTGATTCATCATAATCCATTCTGGATTATTTTTTGTTCTTATTAAAAAATATTCATTTGTTAATTTTTCATCAATTTTTTTGAAGATTATTCTTTCATTATGACAAAAGGAATTTAAGCCAAAATATCCCGAGCTATTAAACTGCCCAAACGGAGTCTAACTCTGTGACACAGTTCCTCAAACTTTTCTATACTACAAACAAACTCGTCGATCCCTTCTCAGTTCTCACCCATCCCTTAAAAACATCCACATACTATAGCAGTGCACATACGTAATGGGAAATGCTGAGAGTAGCACTCGGAGGCAAAGGCAGAACATGGCGAAGGCAGCGGTGGCAGTAGCGATGGCGGTGGCAGCCGTGGCCCTTGTGGGGTGGGGACTAACCACTACAAGAAAATCGTTTTATAGCAACGGAGCATCATTAAAGAACCCAGAAACCGTTGGTGGAGACCCGTTTAGGCCATGCCAACGGTTGGAGAACCGTTGGCCAAACCATTGCAATATATTCGTCGCTGTAAAGGTATAGTAACGGTTTTGTCGAGCGTTAGTACATATTATTTTTAGTGACGGTTGGTTTAGCGACGCCTGTAACAGTTGGGAGAGGGTAATTTCCGATTGCCTAATGAAACGTCGCTATATGTTGGCACAACCGTCGCCATAGAACACTTTCATTGTCGCTAAAATATAAAAAAAACCATCGCCATAGTCTTTTTTTTTGCAAAGCACCGCTTCATGCCAAATTTCTATATACACCTGCTTGTTACGTACGTTTGTCGTATAATACCCTGCTCCAAACTAACAAATCATTAACTTCTGCAAGTCAAGATGTTTTCGTTCCATTAAAAAACCAAATTATCATATCATAATCCAAACTCCATCACATAAACTTGTTCAAACAAAAATCCATCAACATTGTTTGTACTTTAGCAAATCTCCCATCACACATAACACCGAAACAATCCACAAAAATCATCGGCTAAACTTGTCCAAACAAAAATCACAAAAACATCATAGGTTGCCATCCTTACAGAACCACCATGAAAATATACATCCAGTACGAACTGCTTCTAGATTGTCCTATTACTTGCAGTAAAAAAGACAATGAAACAGAATAAATATATTTTCAACTTTCATCAAATCGTAGACTGGAAGTGAATGTACACTAAAGTCTCTCATAAGAATCATAAGAAAACAAACATGCCTAACAAAGAAACTTGAAATATCATAGGAGTTAGATCCAACTACGAGCAGAAAACAAAAGAAATGGTATGTGCAACCAAAGAGAAACAGATGAGCGTAATCAATTTCAGGCAAAATTAAACAAAAAGTACACATATATTGGACAAGCAATATACTTACTCTAGAGTCCCAATTAAGGGCCAAAGATGACTGTAAGAGGAACAGAACAAAATCCCGCAGAAATTGATTGAGTAATCCAAAATTCTGTTTTCTAAAATATAAATCTGAACACCCCCTTACCGTCCTATTTCATTCAGCAAATTAAATGCAGCTGGACTACGAGAAAACAGAGTCATAGGTAAGTTTGAAACAGCTATTAACCTTTCTGCTACAATTTGAGCCAAAGGATTGCCAATCATAAGCGCACTTCACTGGGTACTCATAGGATAGCATTTTGCCCTTTTCATTTGTCAATTTTGATTACTTTTGCATAGAAGGGATCAGACAAGAATTCAATTGTGGGTCACAGCAAGGACACTATAAGTTCCTCAATATGCTGCTTCTCTTTTTTACCAGGATTCCCGCTATGATACTATATGTGAAGCACATAGTTCGTAATAGAATGGAGTGCCATAGCTTACAAACAAGTGATCAAATCCCTTCACTCCTATGATTGTGTCTTTAGAAGGGAAGAGGTTAGGTTTTCTAATATGTGCTACAGTTGGACCCAAAGTTTTGTCAGTATTTGATCAAATCCCTTCACTCCTATCAAATCCCTTCACTCCTATTATTATGATTTCTCTCGTCGAGCTGAATCAATAATTGCTAAAGAATGAACACCAAAGTAGCAGAGACAAAAATAATTCTTTCAGGTTATTAAGCCAAAACTCAATTGAGCTATTAAACTGTCCAAACTGAGTGTAACTGATCAGCGACTCAATTGCTCGAAGTTTTTTGAGGAAAGTCCACTTTCACCCCTGTGGTTATCGTCATGTGCGGATACACCCCATGTGGTTTAAAAGTGTGCACATAACCCCCTGTGGTTTTCAAATTGTGCGGATAGACCCCCTGCCGTCGTATTTTCCATCCATTTTAACTGAAACAACATTAAAAGACCGTTATACCCCCCATCACGTCCCTTGATTCTTCTTCTTGTTTAAATCTAACCACACCATCCCGTATACTAAAAATTGAATCCAAACCGTTGATATTATAAATTTTGACGAGTACTGCGTCTATGCCAAAATTCAAGTCAATCAAAAAATGAAAAGCTTATGGTCAAATCGATTTTGTTATGAAATTAAAATTTCAAATTTGAATTTACTACGAGTTAGATCACTAGGTTATTGATGCCTGATCGAGATGATTTTTAACAGAGATACTCTATTCTTTATTTAATACATTATGAACGACTCAGATTACATTCTAGAGGTGTGTGAGATACACCTCCGTTAAAATGGATGGAAAATATGACGGCAGGGGGTCTATCCGCACAATTTGCAAACCACAGGGGGTTATGTGCACACTTGTAAACCACATGGGGTGTATCCGCACATGGCGATAACCACAGGGGGTGAAAGTGGACTTTCCTCAAGTTTTTTTCTATATAAACAAACTGCTTCCTTCTCATTTCTCACCCATCCATTACAAACATCCAAATAGATATCTAGCAGAGCACATAATGGGAAATACTGAGAGTAACGAGTCAAATGCCGCCAGATGTAGTGAGGAGGATTTGGCACGGAGATGGATGGAAAACACGGCGACTGCGGTGGGGGCAGCGACGGCCATGGCAGCAGTGGCGGCTGCAGGGTGGGCGGTCACCAAGCTTTTATCATCGGCTGTCGCGGCTGCAGGGTGGGCAGTAACCAAGTTTTTATCATCCTCAGCATCAGAAGAAGTTGAAATGAATAATGACAAAGGGAAATCTTTGGTAGCCGTTGGAACTTCTAGCGGCTACCAAATCCCCAGGAACAGATTTGAGGATTCCCCGTACTATGAATATTTCCCGGATGAAAAGACTAATGAGAGACAGAAAATGATGGTAGCCGAGAGCTACCAAATCCCCAGCAACGAGTTTGAGGATTCCCATTCTGACTCAGAAGATGAAGAGACTGATGAGGAACTGCAATATCCTTTTGGTTTGGAAGCCTGTAGAAGGGACTACCAAATCTCCGGGGAAAAAATTTGCTGGCGTTTTCCGGGTTACGGAAAGCTAAAGATGAACACTGATGGTAGCGTGAAGTGGTGTTCAAGGAAAAAAGATGGCAGCATAAGACGCATAAATCCACCCAGAGCGGGTTTCGGTGGGGTTATCCGTGATGAAAGAGGCTCTTTGATCATGGGTTTTTACGGTAGATTGAAGGATGGTTGCGAGGTCTTGGAAGCGGAGCTGTGGGGGATATACAAGGGGTTGGAAATCATCCGAGGCCTCAACCTCCGCGAGGTTGAGATCGAATCAGATTCGACTTCTGCTGTTCATCTCATCAAAGACGAGGCAGCTTATAAGAAGTCACCTTTCAAGGAGCTAGTGGCGAGATGCAAGGCGACGAAGCAGGAGACGGGATGCACGCTCGAACACGCCCTTCGCGAAGGAAACGGAGTTGCAGATGAATTGGCCAGGCGAGGAAGAAGGGATCGATGTAATAATTTCATCTCCTTCACCACTCCAGCAGACAAAATTATTAAGAGGATGTCGCAGCGGCCTCTTCTTAGTTCTGTGCTCTTTTCTTTTGTTCAAGGGAAAAAAAAACAATCCTAATTCCTACCTTGATGTTATTTTCCTTTGTTCGTCTGGTTTAATTAGCCTCCTTACTATGGTTTTCCTTAGGTTTATACCAATTCCCTAGTGTTTTGCTCTGTATGATTATGTAATACGATGGGGACTTCTTACAATCGATATTCTCCTTACAACCCCTTTAAATTTGAGATATTGTATGTTAGTTTTATGGATAGTCCTATGGTACACACCCCTTATTAGGGGGTGTACCGTACGCACTATGATTTTAAATCATTGGATTTGAAAGTGAATAATCCGGACCACCAATTTATTAAATCAATTAATAAAATAAAAAAATGGCTTAGCAGGTAATAGGTTGTTCTCTCCTTCTTGACTCTCTCTCCCCCTCCCTCATTAGTAAAATACTGCAAATTATATAGCATGACCATTATTGTTATGACAACACAAAAAATTGGTATTTTTTTTATCACAATGTGTCGTACCAAAGGAATATTTAGAATTGTATATTTCAATATACTTGATATGAAACCAATTTCTCTATTGTAACTAAATGTACGGTTGACTTGCAATCACGACACAATAATGATGATCAAAACCAATGATTTCGTTATATTTGTAGATTAACTAATTCACATAATTTTTTGGGTCAATAGCGTTTAGAAAACCCTTTCATTGGCACCCGAATTTAATAGTAAAAGAATTTTTTTGTCTGATTAAGGGTCTAATGATAAGCAATCAACTTCATTCTTGGTACATGTGATCTATTCATATTATGTAAAAGATAGACGGTTCCGATAAAAAAAAAAAAGCATTAGATGGGGCTCGGGTGGTGCATTGTTAGACTTTAATGTATCTGGATACATTAAATATTTTTCGATTACGGAGTTGTCGATATCTGATGATATCTAATTTTGGTGACAATGCTGAATATCGTATGACTTGATATTCTAACAGTTATGATCGATCATTTTAAAAATATACTCGCTAACGACATTTAGTTATGATATGGTATTTTGCTGATTATTGTGGTACACAATTGAGAATTTGAAATTTTGAAGATATTAATTATAAAATACTTTCTTATACGTAAGGGTCCTATTTCCGGCAGAAAATTTGAGAAAGCAGTGACCTCAAATGCCTCCGCCCTAGTGTTGGGCATGCACTTGTAGATCATATTATGGCCTATGTTATTGGTGTAAATCAGTTTGTCTACTATAATAATTTTTTAAAAAAGAAAATACAATGACATTAAATTTACAAAATTATTTTGATTGTACTTCCACGACCTAGTTCCAAGGACCACCATTAAATTTGGATTTGTATGCATAGGGTGAAGGTTTAGTATTAATCCGCCTGCCAAATATATAGTGCCAATTATTAAATGCACCGCCTTGAATATCCGTATCTTGAGACAGTTGGATAATTATTTGTTTTAGTGACCTCTCATTTTTCCACGAAAATTTGAAAGAATTTTGATTTTTTGAATTAAATTTTGTAGAGAAAGAACATAATTTAGACTAATATTTTGAGAGAAAATTGTAGTTGTATTCAAAAATTTGGGTATAGTACTTACTTTTTGGTAAATTTCTTGAATGAAAATTTTGAGCGAGAACTTCATTTTTAGTTTAAATTATTGAGGTATTGTGTAGGGACAAATAAGAATTTGAAAAAATAGTGTGCAGGGAATTGAAAATTAAGATAATATGGTGAAAATTTTAAAATTTGGGAAAAAAATGTGGCGGGAATTGAAAATAATTAGTGGTATGGTATTTTGCTGATTATAAGTATCGTTTACTGAACATTCCAATTGAATTTTTTTTATACGACACGTTGTGGATATGAAAACGTCAATTTATGGTATTGTCATAACAAATTTGGTTATAATACTGAATTTGTGGTATGGTATTTTGTTGATTATAACTATCGTTAACTGAGCATTTGAATTGAATTTTTTTTATATGACACGTTGTTGGTATAAAACGTCAATTTATGGTGTTGTTATAACAAATTTGGTTATATTACTGAATTTGTGAAATGGTATTTTGCTAATTATAACTATCGTTTACTGGACATTCCAATTGATTTATTTTTATACGACACGATGTGGGTATGAAAACGTCAATTTATGGTATTGTCATAACAAATTTGGTTATATTACTCAATTTGTGGTATTTTAGACATGTGTTATTACAAAATATTTTAATTAATTTCCTTGGGTACGGCACATTGTGGTAAGAAAATGTCAATTTATAATATTGTCATAACAATTGTGGTTTGTTATATAATTTGTCGTTTTTTAATATGTTTTCTTTTGATACGACATATTGTGTTAAGAAAACGACAATTTTAGGTATTGTCATAACAATTGTGGTTATTTTATAAATTTTGTGGCATTCTATAAATATTTTTGGCTTGGGTATAACAATTGATGATTCTGATACAACATATTTTGATTTTGTTACGAAATATCATACGAGTCAAAGAATTTTTGGTACGACTCATTGTGGTAAGATAATGCCAATTTATGGTGTTGTTATAACATTTGTGGGTAGCATTATTTAATTTTTGATATTGTACGCATATATCTGGTTAGGGTACAAGTATTATGGATTCCGGTACGAATAATTATGGTTATATCATAACAATATTTTTTAATGTGGGTAACCTGCTAATGACCTGTTCAACAGGTAAATTTTAAAGTAAAAGTCATAACTGAAGTCATAAATATGCATTACAAAATCAAAAATCGGCATAATGAAAATCACAAATTGTCATAATTTAAACATACGGTATACCTTATGTACCATAGCTTCTTCCTAGTTTTATATGAACATGCACCCAAAAGAATAAAAACCCTTTGAAGTACTGTGGTATGAGAAAGAGAGTGTTGAGAGCTTTTTTCTCTAGAAACCCTATAGAGATCTCAAATCGCCGCCCCATCCCCAAGATGGTTCTTGTTTTCTTCATGTTCTTTTAGCTAGATAAGATTATTCATCCAAATCTGTACACAGTTTCGAGTTGAAAGCACGTCTTTTCACAATCACTCTCAAGAGTACTTATTCAATGGCCATATACGACACCGCCGAGTGAGTTTCAACCACAGGAATATTGATCCCTTAAAATCACTTGGTACGTGGGTACACCAAATCTACAGAGGACTTCTAGTGGTAGTCAGTGCTCTTGCGATTTGAACAAGTAAACTTGAATACCTTTAACAACCTTATCATGCAGCTATGCGAATTACATGATAATTTTTCAAAGATTCGTCATTCATGAGTTCATGGCGTTGTTCTTGGAATCACGAAAAGAACCCAATGCCAATAAAAAAGAATCAACGGGAAAGAGCTCAGTTTAATGAGTTAGATGTGAGATTATAGAATGTGGTCCTGGATCCATCAAAAATGGATACTACGTTTTGGACTGGTAACTCAAATAATATGTTCTCAGTTAAGTCTGTGTATGATCTATGAGAGGCTCATGTTTTTACCCCCAATACTGGTCTTCGATCTTTGTGAAGAAATCTTAGTCCTTCGAAGGTGGAGATTTTCGTATGGTTGGCATGTCAAACAGAATTGCGACGAGATCAGTCTTGCACAGGAGAAATATTATTTTGGGAGTGGAAGAACAACATTTGGCATGCCCATTTTGTCTTCAAGAAGAGGAAACGCCAGAACATTTACTGATAACATGCCTGTTTTCTAGTCAAATCTGGTTGAAGATGGCAGAGTGGTGGAATATTGATTGGGTGGTTCCTTCGAATCTGCTGGAATTATCCTCTTGGTGGTTTTCTTTCCGGTTCAAAAATCTGGAGAATTTTTGGGAGTTCTGTTTTTATGCAACTTTGAGGTCTATTTGGATTGCAAGGCATGATGTTATTTTCAACAATAAAGTTGTTGAACTCCACCAAATGGTTGATTTAATCAAAACAAGGACAGCATTGTAGATCAAAACCAAATTTGATGTAAAGGTATATACGGTAGAAGACTTTAAAATGAATCTTGATAGTATTAGAAGGCTCATGATTTAGGTGTACCCTTAGGTGTATCTTTGGGTGTAATTTTGTTTTAATTTTGTTGTTTTCTCAGGGTTGTGGTGAACTTTCTAATTCTCCCTTCCCTTCTATTCGATGTACCATTTCGAGTTTAATAAAATCTTTTCCTTTGCTGAGCCAAAAAAAAAAATCAACAATACACTCCTAAGACCTAATTGGGATTTTTAATCTAGTGAATTTCTTATAAAAAAAATACATTCTATGTATAGTGAACTAACTTTGTGCAACAGATGGACTATTAATTATCATGACTGCATGGGTTGTTATTTTTAATGGGTCAAATTATGGCTAATGAATATTTACACGATGATAATAATAGCACTTGTTGTAAAGTTGAAGCAAATACAAGACACCAAATATAGAGAAAAGATAGTCACTCCAGGAACTATCAAGAAAATATTACTCCCTCCGTCCCTTTTTAAATGTCTCACTTTGTAACTCCAACTTATTAAAAAAACATTATCATTATATTTTTTAAATCAATTTTTACCTTTACTTTTTCTATTTACCCTTTATGGAGATATCATAATTACACTTTTACTCACTAACTTTTCAAAATGGAATGTACTTTTATGGGCAAAATAGAAAATATATCAATTTTTACCCATTAACTTTATAAAATAGACACTTATTAAAAAATATCTCAAAATGAAATATTAAATTTTAAAAAAGGGACGGAGGGAGTATTGATGATCTTGGGGACCAACTATCAAGAAATATAGATTATTTCTTGCAATCTTTCTTTCCGCTCTCTTCGCAGTAGTCTCCTTTCTCTTTATGAATAAATGAAACTAAAACTTTGGGGACTGATCTGTAAAGTACATATATAACTTCAAAGGCCAAGGTCTATAGATGCTGCATCGGTCGGTTAGGTATTGCTGACTTTGGTTTAGCTTAGCTTTGAAGTCTCCATGAAATCAGATATATAAGGTCATTTTAGCACTTCCTTTCGTGACTTCGTCTAAGTGCACTTCATTTTTTGTATTTATCGATGTAAAAATTACAAAGTTATCCATTATAGGTTCTTTCTTCACACATATAATGGTAATTTTATAACTTCGTACGAATACAATAAATGCACTTAAATAAAATAAGAGTGAAAAAATCAACTTCCTTATGTTTTTTTCCTAGGGGGTGCAACTTTTACAGAATAATAGTACTAGTAATTGTAGTAGCAAGTGACCGCAAAATCTTCTGAATAGCATTGGCTTGGAGTTTTCAATGTTGCTTTTGCTTTGAGAAAAACTTTTTAATGGGTAGCCCGTGAAAAGGTACTACCCGTTAAAAATGTTTTTATGGCCGTGAATCGCAGTTGTCCAGTCCAGTTTTGAACGGTCCAGATTTAAATAAAACTTTTTCGTTTCTTCTCTTTTGCTTCTGCTTTTGCTTTCATGGATCAAGTTTTATCATCAACTTTAAAGATTTGTTCTTGTTGCACTTGTTTCTGGCTTTCATATCTTTTCTGAAATTATGGAGAAACGGAAAACTATTAATAAGAGGTGTTTTGACTTAATAATTCAAAAAGACTATTTTTTGTCTCTATTTAATAATTTTTCGTCTTTGCTAGTTTTGCATTAATTCTTTGCAAATTACTGATCTATGATAAGGAACAAAAAAAACCCTTTAAAACTATGGACAATGACAACAAATAATCCAAAAAATTGGTATGCTTTGAAATATTTTTTTCTTGTAATAAAAAAATTTAAATTTAGATCATGATTGGTTACTCCTAAAGAATTAACGCAAAGGTAGCAAAGACAAAAAAACATTCTCTTAGATTATTAAGTCAAAGCACAACTGAACTATTAAACTGTCTAAACGGAGTCTAACTCTCAATCACGTAAATTTTTATATAAGACGACAAAAAAATGGAGCATACGTGGTTAAAAAAAATGTGAAAAATCACTCCCCTCCAACGAAAATATGCTGCCTAAAAGTTACTCCCTCCGTCCCTTTTTAAGTGTCCTGCTTTGTAATTATAACTTATTAAAAAGACGTCATTATTATATTTTTCACATCAATTTTTTCCTCTATTTTTCCTATTTACTCATCATCATTACACTTTTACTCACTAACTTTTTAAAAAGGAATTTACTTTTAGGGACAAAATAGACAATGCACCAATTTTTATTCACTAATTTTACAAAATGGACACTTATTAAGAGACAGCTCAAAATGAAATACTGAATTGTAAATAAGGGACGGAGGGAGTACTCCATAAAAAAGTACTAAAAAACCATCTCTATGGATGCAATGAACATTCGAAAAGATAAATATTAATGTTAAAAGAAAACGAAAAGGAAAGACCATTAATTGAACTAATCCCACACACAAAGAATTCTGAGTAGTCCTATGGTACACATCCCTTATTAGGGGGTATACCGTACGCACTATGATTTTAAACCCTTGAATTTGAAAGTGAATAATTTAGGCCACTTATTTATTAAATCAATTAATAAAATGAAAAAATGGCTTAGCAGGTTATAAGTTGTTCTCTCCTTCTTGACTCTCTCTCCCTCTCCCTCATTTGTAAAATACTATAATTATATAATATAACTAAAATTGTTATAATAATACAAAAAATTGGCATGTTCTTATCACAATGTGTCGTACCAAAAAAACATTTACGGCTTGTTCGGTTGGATTTTTAGGATTTGGACTCTAAATTATTACCCTACTCCAAAATCCACTAATTACTCCTATCTCAAATCATTATTTTTTTTAATTTCTATTTCTCTCTAATCATTACCTCTATCTCCCTACCCTAATCATTACAAATTTAAATTCAAAATCCCAAATTCAAATTCAAAAACCTAAAAACGAACAATCCCTTAGAATTATACAATATATTTGATATGAAACCAATTTCTCTCTTGTAACTAAATATACGATTGACTTGCAACCGCGACACAATAATGACGATCAAAACCATTTATTGCGTTACATTTGTTGATTAAATAATCAACGTATTTTTTTGGCTCGATAAGGTTTAGAAAGTCCTTTCATCGGCACCCGAATTCAATAGTAAAAGGTTTTCTTTTTGTCTAATTAACGGTCTAATAATAAGCGATCAACTTCATTCTTGGTACATGTGATCTATTCATATTATGTAAAAAATAGAAGGTTCCAATCAGAAAAAAAATGCCTTAAATGAGGCTCGGGTGATGCATTGTTAGACTTTAATGTATATGGATACATTAAATATTTTTTGATTACGCCGTTGTCGATATCTGATGATATCTAATTTTGGTGGCAATGCTGAATATCGTATGACTTGATATTCTAACAGTTATGATCGATCATTCTAAAAATATACTCGTTAACAACATTTAATTATGGTATGGTATTTTGCCGATTATAACTATCGTTAACAAAACATTCTGATTGAATTTTTTTATACAAGACATTGTGAGTATAAAAACGTCAATTTATGGTGTTGTCATAACAAATTTGGTTATATTACTGAATTTGTGGTATGATATTTTGCTAATTATAACTATCATTAATTGAACATTCCAATTGAATTTTTTTATAAGGCACGTTGTGGGTATGAAAAAGTCAATTTATGGTATTGTCGTAACAAGTTTGGTTATATTACTAAATTTGTAGTATTTTAGACATGTGTTATTACGAAATATTTTAATTAATTTCCTTTGGTATGACACATTGTGGTAAGAAAACATCAATTTATGGTATTGTCATAACAATTGTGGTTCGTTATATAATTTGTGGTATTTAAATATGTTTTCTTTTGATACGACACGTTGTGTTAAGAAAATGACAATTTTAGGTGTTGTCATAACAATTGTGGTTATTTTATAAAATTTGTGGCATTTTACAAATATTTTTGGCTTGAGTATAACAATTGTTGATTCTGGTACAACATATTTTGATTTTGTTATGGAATATCATACGAGTCAAAAAAATTTGATACGACTCATTGTGGTAAGATAATGTCAATTTATGATATTGTTATAATATTTGTGGGTAACATTATTTAATTTTTGATATTGTACGCATATATTTGGTTAAGGTACAAGTATTATGGATTCCGGTACGAATAATTATGGTTACATAATAACAATATTTTTTAATTATGAGTAACCTGCTAATGATCTATTCAACAAGTAAATTTTAAAGTACAAATCGTAACTAAAATAATAAATATGCATTAGAAAACCAAAAATTTAGAAATATTTTTGGCTTGAGTATAACAATTGTTGATTCTGGTACAACATATTTTGATTTCGTTACGGAATATCATACGAGTCAAAAAAAATTTGGTACGACTCATTATGGTAAGATAGTGTCAATTTATGGTATTGTTATAACATTTGTAGATAACATTATTTAATTTTTGATATTGTACGCATATATTTGGTTAAGGTACAAGTATTATGGATTCCGGTACAAATAATTATGGTTACATAATAACAATATTTTTTTAATTATGAGTAACCTGCTAATGACTTGTTCAACAGGTAAATTTTAAAGTACAAGTCGTAACTAGAATTATAAATATGCATTAGAAAACCAAAAATCGGCATAATGAAAATCACAAATTGTCATAATTTGGACATACAGTATACCCTATGTACCATAGCTTCCTCCAAGAATTCTATCCTGTACGTTCAAACTTCAAATACCAATGAACGCCCCAACAGCCCCGTATAAGGTTCTCCTTCTTTTTCGGTATGGGTTTGCGTTTTTTTTTTTTTTTTGTTAAGTGAGGTTTGTGTTTTCTTTGAACTAAACTATCCACTAATTTCTCAGTGGCATGTTAAAGATATGATATGTCCCTCCATTATTTAGTACATAGTACTATGATAGAGATATCCGTCATTGATGCGACCCATTTTTCCATCCAAAACAGTGTTTCGTTGCGTTATTCGAGAGATCATGAGTTTTTAAGATTAAAAAGTTACACAATTACTTTTAGATTTATAGAGGCGAAATTGCTTAATTTGCTCCTAAAAATTCAAAAGTAATTTTTACCGATATTTATTGGATCGGAGCTGATTTTTTACAAGACCCCATAAAATAATATTAAAAAATTTATGAATATTTTTCTAGATTTTTGTGCGATCTGAAATAGACCCAAATACATTTTTTCTTGCGTGGTTCTCTACAATCTTCCTTGCAAATAGCAAAATCGTTTCCGAAAGTACCAGTACTAAATGATTTTTTTCCCTTCACAAATACAAAGAAAAAAAAATATTACTCCCTTCATCCCAAATTGAATGATAATTTTTGATATTTGTGTCAATTTCAATTTTTTATATCTTTCAATAATCTCAAAAAATATGCATCATGAATCGTATTTGGTAGTTCTCGATTAGTTCTATTATAGTACAAAGTTTTCAAACTTGTAAAAAAATATTATAGATTTAAAGATATAAACAATTGAAATTGACACAAATTTCAAAAATTGTCATTCCTTTTTGAATGGAGGGAAGAATACTTTTAGCACTTTTTGACAACTATGCCTAAGGTTTCGTTTTTTTTTTTTTTTTTGTCTTTAGTCAATATTTTTTGACATTATAAAATAATCTTTTTATGTTTTCAATACTTCTAGACTGGACACATTTGTAAAGTAAAAGAAACAATTTCTCTCGACCACATGTTATTCCATGCCGAATTTTCGTTTGACCAAAAAAAGAAAAAAACTATTCCATGCCCTGTCCCCGAAACTATTCTCTTCCAAATATTTCTATGGGCTCTACATATTTTGTGGTGGGAACCACATATTTTTTGGGTGCGACTACACAAATGTGTGATGAAAAAAGAGTTCGAGACACCACGTGGCGATGCCCAAGAGTATTGAATAATTTTTCTGATCTTAAGGTTTAAGAAAACTTTTGGACGGTTGCGCAATATGCATTAATACACTTTCGTCCCTCAAAAATTGTATATTCTTTAGGGCTTTGTCGATAATAAGGGTCCCAGTTCGTAGTTTTATTCACTCAAAAATTTAGGGAAATACTAGTGTAAAAGAGTGAGAGGGAGGTTGTGAGAAACATTTCAACAATATCTTGTTGGTAATACATTCCTGCAACGAAACATGTAATATTGAATTAACATTGGTAAACCCCATTATCAAATGAAAATTTATCTTCAAAGTATATTCTCAAAATCAGGCTCGCAAATCAATTTTGCCAAATCATTGTACTCTGATGATTGGACTCTTTGATATTCAATTTTGTTTTACTCCATAAATTTGCCAGCAACAGAACCAAAGGCGTGATCAGGGCTAGTGCTTCATTTGCTCTCTTCTAGTCTTCAACGGAAAAACCTCGTCCACTTTTCAATCGAACTCTCAACAAAGTTTTTCTTCACTTCCTCCACTCTATAAATGAACCACTCCTCCGCCCCCATCCCTCTCCCAGTTTCCATCAACTTCTTCAGCATATCGTTCATTGAGTTCTCTCTCTAAAAAATGGAAATTGGGGGAAATTTGGGAAATTTTTACTTTAGGAAGTTCCAAAAGAAAAAGTAACTTTAAAAAAGCTTGTATTCCCCTTGTCTTTTGTTTTAAAAAGTAACTTTAGGAAAAGTTCCAAAAGAAAAAATAACTTTAATAAAGCTTGCATTATATTCTAACCCCCCGTGTGGTTTCTGTCTCTAATTAATGAATGCTACTCCACCTTGTATAGCCCACAGAAGAATAATAATAAACATAATAATAACAATAATAATGCTACTCCAATGAGAGTCAATTCCGCCATAAATTGGTTTGACAATGATTATCGTTATAAATAGCCTGATTTAGACGACGAAAAAGACCTAAGTATCTTTTGGTCTTTTTCGTCATCTTATATGAACTTTTGTTTTTCAATTTCAATTTTAGTCTACATTTTTATATTTTTTCAATTTTTTTTATCAAGAAAAAAATAGCTAATGTAAAAATTTGATCCAAATCAAGCAAAAACAACCAAAAAAAATATTGTCAAAAGTGGGAGGTTTGGAAAATGTTCATCCAAAGGGGCCTTATAAATAGCAACGATAGGAGGTCTGATCATCTCTGTGGACGTACAGAATAGATAAATTAACCTTCAAAATAGAAGCGGATAAAAAAAAAAACCCTTCAAAACAGGAATAGAATTACGTACGTGAAAAGAGTGACTAATTTTGTTTGATTAGCTTCCCCTGTTATTTTCGTTTTATATAGTGAAAATTCCTAATAGGATGATCTGAAGAATCATTGTGTATGTCTCCTACATTTTCAACACATTTTATTTTGACGAGGTATCCACACATCTAATCGGAATGAGACTAATTCACCTAGGGCCGGCCACAGGAAATCAACACCCCCGAAAACCAGAAAGCATTTAGAAACAACTAAAAGGGGATAACTGAACACATACATGAGGTTAGCCACATGGACTTTCACCTCCCAAGTGGTTGGCCTAACTTTCAAGAATCGAACTCACACCTCCAAGATGAAATTTTAACACAGTGTTTCGGTTTGTTCGCGTCGTGTCTTGTTTTCCTTCGTAAAGCAAGTGTTACAACTATGTAGTATTTTGGAACTCATGTACGTACTCTTATTTCTTACTCCATGGCACTCTTCAAATCCCCTTTCCAAAGTCCGTTTAGAAGATTCATGTATTTAAGATTTTACGGGAGTAGAACCTTCGGGATTCCAATCTTGAAAATTTTCACCAGATCAAATTGCTTTGATTTCCCTCTCGGAAGATGGAACATCACGAAATCCTTTACCCTGCCCGAGATACAGCCATTAAAACTCAAAACTGTTTGGGGTTTTGTTTTTTGGATTTCCACTAGTATTTGGTTTTTTTTCTCTTACGGCCGGCCTGTTTGTTAGAAACAGACACGCCCTAAAAAGATACTCCCTCTATTCCTATTTAAATGTTCACTATAGTTTTACGTGCATTTTCAACTGTTTATGTCTCTTAACGTATATTGCTAAAAGTATATAATATGAATTTTGTTTGGTACTATCTCAATTTTTTTTATAAGACAATGATTACAAAAACTTAATATATGTTCAGAGATATAAGCCGTTGAAAATGCACGCAAAACCATAGTAGACAATTAAATAGGGACAGATGGAGTAGTATTTTGCTTCTCAAACTTTCCTATATAAACAAACTTCACCCTCCTCAGTTCTCACCCATCCATTAGAAACATCTCACAATCAGAAAGCAGAGCACACAATGGGAAGCAGCGAGAGTAATTTGTCAAACACCGGAAGTAGCACTCAGAACAAGAAACAAGACCAGGCGGTGGCGGTGGGGGCTGCGGCTGCCGCTGCTCTTGTGGGGTGGGGCCTAACCAAGCTCGCATCGGGCTCAGGCTCACAAGAGAAGATGATGAAAGCTCCCGGAAGGGACTACCGAATGCCGAGGAAAGAGTTTGAGACATCCCCAGCTGACTACTTCCGTGACCTTCGCAAGAAATAGCCAAATAGGAATGGAATTCAGCTTCTGTTTTCTGCTGGATCTTATTTCCTTTTCGTGTTGCTATTGCCAAAACAATTTTTGTTGGTGTCAAAACTGTAGTGCATAGTACGAGTCTTTTATGCACTATAATTTTAGCACTAATTAACAAAAACTGTTTTGGCATTTTCATTTCCCTTTTGTTTTAATCTCGTTTAACTCCATGGTTGCTATGGTTTTTCCTAAGGTTTTCGCAGTTGCCTGTTCTGGAATTCTGCTCTGTAATATCGGTGTTTGTTAATACTAATGTAATGGTTTCTTTCTATATATGTATTACTATGTGATCTTGCAAAAAGATGTTTCTCGTAATGCTTAAATATATGAACAACTGAACCTGAATCAGTACATCAAAAATAGGGATTTCATGGTCAAACAATTAAAATTAAAACATAAAATATAGCTCTGAGCAATTTTAAATGGGGGGAAAATTTATGCATCTTTAGATTCATTCGTTTTTCGTTCAAATCCTTAGAAAGAGAAGTGGTTTTCACACTCTTTTTTTTTTTTCCCGGAAAACGTACACTTTCATTGAAAACCACAAACACGATACATCAATGTCCAGACAGGACTCAAAAACCAAAACTGGCTTAGCCAACTCCCTCAACAAGAGACACCAAGTCAAAAACTATAAAACTATACAACCAAGCACCCATCCTCAAGAGAAAAGAAAAGAAAATTTAAACTACTATAGCATAAGACCTCAAACGTGGAAAGGGAACTCCCCAAGCCCTGCACAAAACCTTGTTGATATTATGCCAAGCCATCATGGCATCTCTGATGTTATTGCAAATCTTTGATCCCAGTACCTTAGCCTCCATCAACTTATGTTGGAAAATCCCCATGTTCCTCTCACCCAGATTCCATAAACAGTAGCTGCCAAGGATAATTTGAGAATAGATTTCTTAACAGACTTCCCTTTTGAATGCATCAAGAACCATTTCTTTTTTCATCCTCCCATGTAAGAGGGACCCTGTGAATAAAGTTTCTTCCCAATATCTCCTTCCAAACAACTCTAGAATATATATGAGCAATCGAAAAATGAATGATTATGAGATTCATGAGCCCCATTTCTACAGAAAACACAAGTAGCGTTGACCACCACACTCCATTTCAGCAATCTATCCTTTGACGCGCAAGTGTACTTTGCATGGCCATCCATAAAATGAATGCCCATCTTGGGACATTTTTGGGGAACCAAACAATGCTACACTGTAACGCCCCGACTTTTCGGGTGCAATATAAAATAATTTCTCAAGAAAAATTGCTAAATAAATATGATTTTTCAAAATAAATCTTTTGCGAATACAATCTCAAGATAGTTTTACGGAATCAAAATACATTAACTTCAGAGCTGACTCTAATCTTGATATGAATCCTAAGCATCCTCGATCTTCATTACTGATACTCTTTCCATGTCGAACTGCATCATCGTTGAATCTCTTCCATTGAATCCTGCGCCCTCTAGCAAATTGATCGCCGAAGCAATCGATTTGCCAGGATACAGACGTATCCGTGAGTGATAAATCACCCAGTAAAATAATCCAACCCAACCACCCCACTTACTTTACAGCTAGCAGGCAAACAGAATATATATGGTGCGAAAAAGTAAAACAGAGATAATTCACATAACTTGATTCATTGCTATCCATTAACTTAATCTGAAATCTAAGATCTCTCCACGAGATCTTTCCTCCCCAACCGCTAGCCATATCCCGTCCCATGAGATCACTTCCTTTTGTTGTCGCAGATACACCTAAGTTATGTACCGAGTATGCATCCCAATAACTACAACAAAGGGTAAGCTTATCATGCCGTTATATCGCTAGGGTTCGCCTATCTTATAAATCACATCACAATTCTTTTCATAATCATCACTGGGCTTATTTTGCCAGTCTATCAAATCATCACTGGACACCCGCCAGTCTATCAAATCATCGCTGGACACCCGCCAGTATCAATTCTCATCACAATTTCATTATATCACAACATCACGCCTGCAGGAAACAGAAACAAACTTCACAATTTATCCATTACTTAGCATCGTCTACGTGATTTCTATTTCGCATACCACCCCATGTCGCTAGGGTCCAATCTAACATTCAAATTAAGTATCAACACAATATCAATCTCAATAATAATTGAAAACGAATAACAGACGGGTCAAAACAATTATTAAGCAATGAAATCACATAACCTTTTATGACTGGGCCGTTGCCCTTAATCTCGTATGGTCACAAAGTCATTAAGAATGTAAGAATTATTTAATTAAGATTTAAAAATAATTTTCTAGACTTTCGTTAATTAATTATAAGTAATTAAGTTAATTAAACACTAATTAAATATATTAATTAGTTAAAAATATTAGAATAATTATTGTAACCTTAATAAAGGTCCTAACAGTCCCCTATAATAAGTTCGAGTGCTAAAAGTTGGGTTTGAACGCTCACGGAATTATTTTGAATAAAAGATTCAAGTTAATAGGCAAAACAAGATTAAATAGACAATAAATGATTAAATATTTGATAATATTTTTATATTTACAGAATAACATTATGGGGCTGTAAAAAGTATAAATAAAATTATTTGGAATTTTAAACCTTCTTTATAATATTTTACGGTATTATTATTAAGAAACAATACTTAAATAATAATAAATAGTTAATTAAATAAATAAAATTTTATTTTAACAACATATCACCTTTGAACTGTCAAGAGTCTAAGAAAAATATTTTCGATATTAAAAATATTTTTTATAAGGTCGTTATTAATTTTCGTTTATAACTTTCGTTAAATATTAAATAAATGGCTAATAATGTTAGTTAACCACGAATTCAGCAAGTTATGACCTTTAACAAGTTAGGAATCTAAGAAAAATAGTTTGGGGATTTATAGAGTAATTTAAAAGGTCGTAACGAATTTTAGTTTACAAACGATCTCACGATTACGAATAAAAATTAAATAAATAGTAGATTAAATAACAAAATATGAAACTAACAAGTTATGAACTTTAGAATGTGGGTAACCTAGGATAAAAATTTCGGAGTCAAAATCTATTTTTAAAAGGTCGAAAAATCAATTCAATTTCAAAAGAAAACAACCCGCATCGGGAATAACGAGTTCGCGTCGCGAACTCGTCTGCCTGGTTCTCGCTGGGAGCCCGCACCTTTGCGCCGCGAGGTCGCGCTGGTTTTTTATTCTCGTTCGTTTGGCCTCGGGTTCGATGCATGGGGGCACGGGGGTCCTTGGGTTATGTCTAATAAACATAAATATACGTAGAGGAGGGCTCGGATTGAATTATAGTACCTCGATTTGAGTGGAATTCGTTTTCAATCGTAAACTTGAATTTGGAGAAGACAACTTCGGTTCCGTCGATCGGGGGACTTCGCGGCTGAATTGTTTGATCCTCGGGGATCCTTGGGGTCGAGGGAAGTGATTGGAATGATCAATTTGGAATTCGGTTGAGCTTTGGTACGAAACCCACTTTTCTCTCTCTTTCTTTCTCTCTCTAAAACTCCATGGATTGGAGCTTTGTTTCCTACGAATTTCCTCTTCTTTCTGGACTGGTGGGGTGTGGAAAATCGTGTGGCGTGCCCTAGGGTCGAGGTTATGGGGTTTTTATAAGAGAATTGGATGATTTTTGATTAATTAGAGTTCTAACGGAATTGGGTTTCGGAATGGACGAATCTAGCTCGGTTTTGGGGTTTCGGAGGAGGTAGAGATCGAGCGGGAGTAGGAGAGGGAGATATAGGAGTATTGTATATATGTATGAAATTATAAAATATTTTTAAAGCGATAATTAGATAGAATAACTATTTTTTTGTAATTATCTACTATTTACTTAATAATGAAATTAATATTATTACAACTAAATAATATTTTTTAATATTTTTATTAGTTAAAATTTTTCGGGTTATTACAACACTTATACGGTCACAAGTTACTTAATGTAACATTTAAATAAATTTTAATCACCAAAAATAAATCTAGGTTTTAATCGAATTATATTTTTATAATTAATCCATTACTATAGACTATTTGGTTAAAATAATAATTTCTTTATTCGAAAAAAATTGGGTTGAAATTCCGGGTCGTTACAACCTATCCCCCTTAAAACAATTTCGTCCTCGAAATTAAAGCGTACTCTCTGGTGAATGCAATTATCAGTAGTTGGCACGAATCGTGTCTTCTCGTTTCCCTGCTGATTCCTTCATTTCTCGGTGTCTCCATAAAACTCTTTCTAATTTGCTTATTCGTCCTCGGGTAACTTTTCCTCCATAATCATAAATTTCCACGGCTGCTCTTCAAAGGTTGTATCCTCATTTGATGTGACCTACTTCCAGTTGAACACGTGTGTAGGGTGTGGACCATGTATTTTCGTATCATGGAGACATGATGATGTTGTGAACTTTGGCGGTCTGCGGCGGTAAAGTTGGGCGATAGGCTACCTCTCCAATTCGTTTCGCGATTTCGAAAGGACCAATGTAGCGAGGCGATAACTTCTTTTTCTTGACAAATCGGGTGATCCTAAGGCGCAGTTTGAACAAAAAGTACGTGGAAAGTCTATGGTCTCATCCTCTTGTCGGCGTAGCTCTTTTATTGGCTTCAAGTGATTGAGAGTTATCAACTTATTTCCTTCCTTGGTCAGTTCTTGAAAGTTTGGTTCTTATCTCTTACTTGATGGATGGATTGTACTTTTCTCTCAAAAGAAACGAGAAGTCGAGAATTTCCAAGAGATTTCAAACATGACTCAAATACTCGAAGGTCATAGAACCTAATAGAAAGTACATACAGATCCTCCTTTACGAGTCCTGAGGTATGAGTTGCTTAGAATTGAGTTGGAACACCAGAACAACGAGAATCAAGTTAACTGAAGTCAAACTCAATGATTTGGATTTGAAAAATTCCATCGTTGGAATAGTGCTGATCAGAAAATTTATATGCGAGTGATACAAGCAAGTATTTGATCTACCAACATTGCACTGGAATAATTTAACAATAGTGCTTATAAGAAATATCGATCTATCGATAGATTTTGAAAAATGACAAGGTCCAATCGATGAAACCGAACTCAGATATTTATTTTGCACCACGTTGGCCAGACGTGTTTCAAAACAAAACATCTAACTCTAGTTAAAAATGACAGGTACAAGTGAAGAGTAAACAATGACTTACGAATCCATAAATAGAGAAAAATCATTAATAGAACAATGATTGGATCTGATTAGCTCGAAACAAAATACAAAGTTTAAGGAAAGTGAAGCACACAATGATATTGGTGTTCAAAGACTAAATAACTCCAACATTGAAACTCGAACTAGGTTTGTGAATTTAGGGTTTTGAAAGGTTGGAGGAATATTTTGATATGATATCAAAAGAATTCAAGGTTGTGGATAACTAATAGTGTGCTGATCAAAATAAACGAGGATTGCTCCGATTATGAAGTATTCAATAGATCAGAGAAGTTATACTCATAATTGAGCACACTATTGACTTCAAACCAAATTAAATTAAGAGGGATTGGAACAAAATGATTTGTTACGAATACCCAACTCAAAAAAAAATGTCACGAGAGTTAGGTGCTTGGAATAGATAAGAGTTCAATGATTTGAGATTTAATTGAAATTGCAGCTCTAACAATGGAGAGTCATAATGAATGTGATTTTAAGCAGAGTCATAAGAGATGCAAACAGCGGAAGGTTTGAATACAATCAATCGAATGAAAAAGAGGATCAGGATGAATGATTGTCACTTCGAAAGTAGTACAAGCCATAGTTATTTCAAGGATTGAACCCCGTCAATCAAGAGTGATTACTCAACTCAAAAGGGGAGGGGCATCACCAAAATATATAAATATTCAGATAATTGAAAAACTCCAACGAATGAAATTGGTTTGGGCTTATAAAGTTATGGTTTTGAATGGCAGAGAGATATTTAAAGGTAATGGCTTGCAAGAGAGTTAAGAGGAATGAAGGAAAAAAAAATGAGTGGTCTTATACAGACACTTGATCGAGCAAACAAGGATCACCAAAATCGGTGCTAGTATTATAAATCATCGAAGGATTATGAATTACGCAAACATACGAATGATCAGGAATGTTGTTAACATGCCCAAGTGGGCCAATAAGATCGTCACCATGTAATCTTATCTACAACAGAAAATTTGAAACATGAAAATTGTGAGGGATACCTAAAGAGACGTGTCATAAAGAATTTAATATTTGGAAATTATATAAGAATCTTAATAATTTACGTTCTAGTTGGATTCGTAGCTCTAGAAATGAAGGGTCACTACGAAGGTGATTGCGAAGGAAGAAAATTTTGAGAATGGAAGCCTAATATAGTGATCGGTTAGAATATGATTGATCAGTTGAGAATGGAAACTATATGTTCGATTGTCAGTAGTCTCTTCTATCCCTCTTAAAAGAATAGAACCTTCTTGCGAGAAAATTATCACCACCTTCTTGGACGTTCATGACTTCAAGTAGCTTCTCGATTTGGTTGACCGATGAGGGTGCCGTTGTCGGAAGCTTTTGACGTAGGTAATGTTGTTGTTGGCATCAATGCTACGAGTATTGTCCTTGTTTGGTGGGGTTGACAAAATGACCGTAGGATGTGGCGTCGCTGACCCTGGGTACCAAATCTTGTAATGACTACTCCACGAGGTTCAGGGTCTTGAGGGTTTCTAAATATCTGGTTCTCGAAATGAAATGCGTGCAACAACGATCTCTTACTAGTCCTATCTTATTCGACCCATTGTAGATCATTATCTTCCTAGAAAATGGAGAATTTTTCTTCAACAGGTACTCTTTCTCTATTGTCAAGATTTGTCTCTTCGTCTTCTTCGGACTGGTGTTCTTCGCTTCGTTCGATTGAACAATCAATTATAAGAGGAATGATTCTTCTATCGCTTCCTTCTGATCAGAATCAACGTTGGTTTCGTAACTCCTCGGAGTCTAGGTTGCAACAGGTAAATAAATATTTATATGATATACTTAGACAGATCATATCGTAGTTTAGAAGGGTCATAGATACGGCAAACGTTTAGCTAATTAACAATAGGTTTTGGTATACTACAGATAACGTTATCTTATTAGCGTAAGGATATACTAAATTCTACGTGAATTTATCCAATCTACCCAATCTACCTAATCTACCCAAGGCCGAGAGTTGAACCTATGCTCTGATACCACTTGTAACGCCCCGACTTTTCGGGTGCAATATAAAATAATTTCTCAAGAAAAATTGCTAAATAAATATGATTTTTCAAAATAAATCTTTTGCGAATACAATCTCAAGATAGTTTTACGGAATCAAAATACATTAACTTCAGAGCTGACTCTAATCTTGATACGAATCCTAAGCATCCTCGATCTTCATTACTGATACTCTTTCCATGTCGAACTGCATCATCGTTGAATCTCTTCCATTGAATCCTGCGCCCTCTAGCAAATTGATCACCGAAGCAATCGATTTGCCAGGATACAGACGTATCCGTGAGTGATAAATCACCCAGTAAAATAATCCAACCCAACCACCCCTCTTACTTTACAGCTAGCAAGCAAACAGAATATATATGGTGCGAAAAAGTAAAACTGAGATAATTCACATAACTTGATTCATTGCTATCCATTAACTTAATCTGAAATCTAAGATCTCTCCACGAGATCTTTCCTCCCCAACCGCTAGCCATATCCCGTCCCATGAGATCACTTCCTTTTGTTGTCGCAGATACACCTAAGTTATGTACCGAGTATGCATCCCAATAACTACAACAAAGGGTAAGCTTATCATGCCGTTATATCGCTAGGGTTCGCCTATCTTATAAACCACATCACAATTCTTTTCATAATCATCACTAGGCTTACTTTGCCAGTCTATCAAATCATCACTGGACACCCGCCAGTCTATCAAATCATCACTGGACTATCAAATCATCACTGGACACCCGCCAGTCTATCAAATCATCGCTGGACACCCGCCAGTATCAATTCTCATCACAATTTCATTATATCATAACATCACGCCTGCAGGCAACCTCTAAACAGAAACATACTTCACAATTTATCCATTACTTAGCATCGTCTACGTGATTTCTATTTCGCATACCACCCCATGTCCCTAGGGTCCAATCTAACATTCAAATTAAGTATCAACACAATATCAATTTCAATAATAATTGAAAACGAATAACAGACGGGTCAAAACAATTATTAAGCAATGAAATCACATAACCTTTTATGACTGGGTCGTTGCCCTTAATCTCGTATGGTCACAAAATCATTAAGAATGTAAGAATTATTTAATTAAGATTTAAAAATAATTTTGTAGACTTTCGTTAATTAATTATAAGTAATTAAGTTAATTAAACACTAATTAAATATATTAATTAGTTAAAAATATTAGAATAATTATTGTAACCTTAATAAAGGTCCTAACAGTCCCCTATAATAAGTTCGAGTGCTAAAAGTTGGGTTTGAACGCTCACGGAATTATTTTGAATAAAAGATTCAAGTTAATAGGCAAAACAAGATTAAATAGACAATAAATGATTAAATATTTGATAATATTTTTATATTTACAGAATAACATTATGGGGCTGTAAAAAGTATAAATAAAATTATTTGGAATTTTAAACCTTCTTTATAATATTTTACGGTATTATTATTAAGAAACAATACTTAAATAATAATAAATAGTTAATTAAATAAATAAAATTTTATTTTAACAACATATCACCTTTGAACTGTCAAGAGTCTAGGAAAAAAATTTTCGATATTAAAAATATTTTTTATAAGGTCGTTATTAATTTTCGTTTATAACTTTCGTTAAATATTAAATAAATGGCTAATAATGTTAGTTAACCACGAATTCAGCAAGTTATGACCTTTAACAAGTTAGGAATCTAAGAAAAATAGTTTGGGGATTTATAGAGTAATTTAAAAGGTCGTAACGAATTTTAGTTTACAAACGATCTCACGATTACGAATAAAAATTAAATAAATAGTAGATTAAATAAAAAAAAATATGAAACTAACAAGTTATGAACTTTAGAATGTGGGTAACCTAGGATAAAAATTTCGGAGTCAAAATCTATTTTTAAAAGGTCGAAAAATCAATTCGATCTCAAAAGAAAACAAACCGCGCGACTGGGAATAACAGAGTTCGCGGCCGCGAACTCTGTCCGTCTGGTTCTCGCGGCTGGGAGCCCGCACCTTGAGGTCGCGCGCTGGTTTTTTTATTCTCGTCGTTTGGCCTTGGGTTCGATGCATGGGGGCACGGGGGTCCTTGGGTTATGTCTAATAAACATAAATATACGTAGAGGAGGGCTCGGATTGAATTATAGTACCTCGATTTGAGTGGAATTCGTTTTCGATCGTAAACTTGAATTTGGAGAAGACAACTTCGGTTCCGTCGATCGGGGGACTTCGCGGCCGAATTGTTTGATCCTCGGGGATCCTTGGGGTCGAGGGAAGTGATTGGAACGATCAATTTGGAACTCGGTTGAGCTTTGGTACGAAACCCACTTTTCTCTCTCTTTCTTTCTCTCTCTAAAACTCCATGGATTGGAGCTTTGTTTCCTACGAATTTCCTCTTCTTTCTGGACTGGTGGGGTGTGGAAAATCGTGTGGCGTGCCCTAGGGTCGAGGTTACGGGGTTTTTATAAGAGAATTGGATGATTTTTGATTAATTAGAGTTCTAACGGAATTGGGTTTCGGAATGGACGAATCTAGCTCGGTTTTGGGGTTTCGGAGGAGGTAGAGATCGAGCGGGAGTAGGAGAGGGAGACATAGGAGTATTGTATATATGTATGAAATTATAAAATATTTTTAAAGCGATAATTAGATAGAATAACTATTTTTTTTTGTAATTATCTACTATTTACTTAATAATGAAATTAATATTATTACAACTAAATAATATTTTTTAATATTTTTATTAGTTAAAATTTTTCGGGTTATTACAACACTTATACGGTCACAAATTACTTAATGTAACATTTAAATAAATTTTAATCACCAAAAATAAATCTAGGTTTTAATCGAATTATATTTTTATAATTAATCCATTACTATAGACTATTTGATTAAAATAATAATTTCTTTATTCGAAAAAAATTGGGTTGAAGTTCCGGGTCGTTACATACACCAGTCCAGAATACCATTTGACACTCGAATTGCTTCCCAAGTCACACTCCTATTTTTAATATCCACATTCTTATTTTTGTCCCCAAGGCTTATGATAAAATGCATCTCCTTTGTTTGGCTCCACTATCATGGGGAATGCAAAGGTAAATCCGTAAATGCAGTCTTTCATTATCCCTTTTTTCACAAAAATTTACTTGGACGAAAATAACCTGGTTTTAAATTTTATCTTTGACAAATCCTCTCAAAAAGGAGAGTGTAAAAATCACTCTCCTAAATGCAGAATTCAAATATTTTTGGTTTGTGATTACATTTTTAGCTCAAAAATTCTTCTACAAAATCTATATTGAGAAACACATAAATAATTGGCTTCGAGCTTAAAAAATGGTTTTGTCTGTTCCGATTTGTTTGTCCACTTTTTAACTTATTCATGTTCCAAAAAATTTGTCCATTTTAAGTTAACTCTTGAAAGTTTTCATTTATGTCCTTGCTTTTTTTAAAGTACAAACAAACAAATACTATATTATGCATTAAAAAGAGTGCTCTTATTTAAAGCTAAAAAATAGGGTATTTTTGAAAACTCAATGTTTTTTCAAGGTAATCATTATATTTTTAATAATTTAAAATTTTAAAATTAGACATACAAATTGGGACGGAGGAAATACCATGCAAAAGAAACAAATAAACTATGGAGTTCAATCAAGGAGATGGCTTCTCGGCCCAACTGCAGTGTGCAGTTCGTCCTTTTTAAGGCTTGTGTTGGGTTTGTTTTGATGATCTAAGTCATTCACTTTGTAGATCTCGTCAAGAGTTAAAATCTTGTCGAAAATCATGGTAATCACATATCGATCCATATCTTTTTGGAGCGCATTTCCCTTGGGTAAAATGGACTCAGTGACACTGAATCAAATTCAATTCTATTCAATTTTTCGAGGGAAAATGCACTCCAAAAAGATATGGATTGATATCCGATGAAGACAATATTTTAAGTGGTTAAAGTTCTCAACGAGTTCTACAAAGTGAACGATTTAGATCATTCAAATAGGCCCTAAAACGGATGCTCTGCACAGTGCAGTTGGGTTTCCCGAACTGGAGAAGCCATCTCTTTCAATCAAATGTGAAATGTGTGTGAAACGAATTTTATTTTCGTACGGTAATGCACCGTAAAGTCTAATAGGAAAAGGACTTTAGACATGACAAAACCAACCAGGGCCCAGGTGAAGAAGACCTGGAAGGAATACAATCCGAGGAAGACTGACGGTTTTTGGTCACCGAGAACCAAATTAAAGTGAAAAGCATCTGGCGTTAAGGGATACACCAAAAATAGAGTACAAAGGAACTCCACCCACTTTTTAGTTATTGGGTACGGTTTTTGATAATTTTTTTTTTATCTATCTTTCTCCTCTCGTTAATTTCAAAAATCTCCATCAAATTAAGCCCAAACCGATCAGGGACGACGTGCCGAAACCTTTTCTCAAGACTTTCCATTTATTTCATTTTATATTCAAGAAATTCTGTTGTGCTGTGCCAAAGCATCTTTTGAAAACAAACTTCTCCAGAGTTTTTCAAGAGTAGTTGTATTTATCACGAAGTACTATTAGTAGTAATAATGGTTACAAGACCTTTTTGTATTCTCAAGACTATGGGAAATGGTCGAAAAATCAATCTCACTATCCTTCGAATATATGCACAGAAGATGGACCATCATCTAATCTAACCCTTTACGCCACCCCGAAGAGAAACCATTCATTCTCTGTTTCTCCAGAGGACTTATTTATAAACCCAATTCATCTCAACCAGCTCACAAAATTGAACAAAGAACAAACACACAACAAAAATCAATGGCAAGTTTATTTTTATTTTTACATTTTTGGCTGCTAACAATGGGAATTGTGACTTGTGAGGGTACTCATTCTTATTCCAAGTATGGTACTGAAAGTGGTGATCAAGATTGTTTTCAGACGATCGAAAAGGAAAAAGACGATCATGAGGTGGTGGAGACCCTCAAGGTCGTTTAATACGGTGGCTGTGGGTGTTGCTCTAGTGGGATGGGGTTTACCCAAGCTTGTTGGTGCGTCGGGAGAAAAGATTGTCAAGAAATTGATGAAAGCCCCCGGAAGGGGCTTCCTCATCTTCAGGGAGGATTTCGAGCCCAACCCGCCGCCCACTTCCGCAGCCTCCATAATTAGAATCATCAAAAGAAGGAAAAAATAACCTATGGAGTATGGATTACACAGAGTTGAATAAGTAGTCGGTAGTGCTCATTGATGACTACTGTTTAGCGAAGCGTTTTGGAATTGTAATGAACATTTTGGCTCTGTTTGTTTCGATGTAAAACCTTTACGATTGTAAAATATTTTTACAAAAGTTATTCTCTCCAAATTTAGATTTTGGTGTTTGGTTGATATTTGAGAAAGACCATACAAATACACAATAAAAAATACAAATCAATCTGATCGAGTGAAAGCAATTTTAAGGAAACAACAAAATAGTCGATTCACAGAGAGAGAGAGAGAGAGAGAGAGAGATGGCTGGTGGGTATGAAATGGTGGAAGTTACAAGTGAACACCTCACGTGGGAATCCATCCGCTCACAGTTACCGCGTAAAACAACTTACCAATGTGGTAAAAGGAAATCATTTTCAGCTGGATGTTGAAAAATATTTTACCATGGAAAATATTTTCCAACTTTTTGTCCAAGAAAATAAGGGGGAATAAGTAAAATATTTTACCTCCAAACAAATGGAGATTTTAACAATGAATATTTTAGTTGAAAATTGGCTATGCTAAATGTTCTTCTGTTTTCTTGGTTTCTTCATTGTTAAATGAACATACACCATTAAACATGAAAAGAGGGATTTCGTTAAAATTTGGAGACTGAAGAGCTGAAGAAGAAACAGAATGAAAATTCAGATGAACCAAACTTTGCACAAACTGTAAAAACGGCGTTCACTCTGGCTCTCAATTCTCGTACTGACGAATTTTAGTTCTTTGGGAAGTATTTGAAAGACATTTTCACACTCGTACTTACACACAATCGCCCTATGTGACTTAGTCCAAGGCATTAAAATCCAGCAATCCTCCAATCGCCATTGCAAGAAGACATTGGAAGTTCAAAATTGAAGCTCTCATCTTCTCAATCATTAAGAGAGAAAACCCCAATCGCCCCCATCAGCCCCAATATCATCTTCATTGACAAATTACCGAATATCCAACCTTTGATCCATCAACAGAGTACACAATTTGACAACAATTTTGGTAGATCCACTCGATCAGGCTGAAAAAAACACAATCCCCATCCATTATCTCGTTCAATAAAACGGAAATCTCAATTCATATTCAGAACATTTGCATGTAATTAAGCTCGCCGAAGGCGCAGATCATGCACAGAAATCCTTCAAACACAAAACAGCTACGGAGCAAAAAGTTTAATTTGCGCCAACGTATTCCTTTTTGTTTTGAAAGCAAGACATACATAGACATAAACTGCTTAATAATCAGACAAACATAATACTAAAACGATAGTAAAAGACTCAGACAAGTTCATCAATACTGGTGTTTGCGCGAAGATTGCGAAAATAGGATCTGGGATTTCCTTCAAAGACGTGCCTAGGTATCCGGGAGGGATGCCTCCCGGGGGCCCTCATCATCCTCGGGGCCCTCCCTTGGCCGCCGCGGCAGCAACAGCGGCAGCAGCACCGGAGGCACATGATCAGAACCACCGCGCCGGCGCTGAAGATTGCGGCTGCTATTAGCCAGTTTTTCAGTTGCTCTCGTCTAGCCTCCGGTGATAAATATTCTTCCACTTTTTTTATCAAACTCTCGCCGAAGTTCTCTATCTCTATTAGCCATTCCTTCAGTTTCTCCACTATATAGTTGATCCACTCCTCTGCCCCCATGTCTCTCTCGGTAGCCATCTTTAGCATTGAGTTCTCTCTCTCTCTCTCTCTCTCTCTCTCTCTCTCTCAGAGACCTGGAAACTAGATGATACTAATATGGAAACTTGTGGGCAGTATGTAATGAGATAAATAGAGGCGAAGTAATTGATTTTGGCACGTCATGTTTTGATATCCACACTACAATACTAGTCATTTCGTATTCAAAATACACATGACAAGACTACAAGACAAAAATTGAAGGGTGGTTATAAAAAAATAGAATGCCAAAATCACTGTCCACAAAGTAAATTTAGAAAAACCCCAGCTCGGACAGTGAATTGACACGAGAAAACTAATAGTAAAAATCTGAATACAAGAAATATAATTAATTTTGGACTTTCTTTGAATTGATAATAATTTATTTGCCCTTGGAATTGATATTCCTAGCTAATAATGGAAAAATAGTCTTAATGCTGATAGGAATCTAATTAAGTAACGAATAATATATTTCCACATATCCCAAATAAAACAGCAAAACAATATCAACTCAAGTAAAGAAATGTAAAATTTCTACATTTATAGTCAAAATCTAGTTTTAAAATTAAATCATGGTCCTAAAACTAGCCTCCACTTGAATTTCCATCCATGACATCATCATGGGTTAAGTGTTCATTATGTAATTATATAAATTTGCAAATTTACCCTTGTTATTTAACTTGTACGTATTCTAACAAATGCTCGTACCTAAAGGCACATGCAAGCGTAAGAAAGAGTAGTTTGAGGGTTTTGAATTTCAGGTCTAAAAGACAACGTTCATTTTCAATTAGGATGAAATCCTAAAGGAGTACAAGGGACAGAACTAAAATTTAAAGTATCCTAAAAACAAGAAAAATGAATTCCAAAGTCGTCCTAGCTACATCCCCAAAAGTACTTTAGGCTTTCTATTTTTCTATTTGTTCTTAAGTTTTCCTTTCTGGTGGAGTGTTTGTTTTCTCTCTAATAAATGCTACACCATAATGGCAGGCAATCCCACCATAATTTGGTTTGACATAGACTATCACTATTGGTATCCTTTTTTCCCTCGAGAAGAATAATCATTCAGTGTCCTGACTCACCGTCAATTGACGCTTCAATCCTTTTCGAAAGTCACACATTTATACAGAACTCATATACTAAGTCGTGAGTTCCTTTAGAACACCGCGTTGTAAATAAAATTGAAAACATCCAATAATTTGTCCAACAATGAGTGGGATATATTTTAGTACTAGGATCTGACCTGTCTTCATTTTAACTTTCGTGCTAGCCTTTTTTAGGGAAAAGACTGCAATACACACCTTTTATTTAGGTGTGTATCATATACACCCTTTAAAATATTATGAATTATAGAGAAAATGTTACAAATCGTATTGCTAAAAAGTTTCGAATCGTACAAAGGTTATGCGATGTTCCAAAATGTTATGAATCATAATGAAAATGTTACGAATTGTACTGTCGAGAGGTTATGAATACTAGAACAAATGTTACGAAACACACTAAAATGTTATGAATGAACCATAAAATAGATGCATATGGTACACCCTTTTAAAGAGTGTATTGTAGACTTTCCAATTTTTGTAATGCCAACAACTATGTTAATAAAAGTCTTCGATTAATTTCACAATAAAGTAAGAAAGAGATGATTTCTGTCATCTACAGCCTCCTTTAAATCATGAAAAGGGGTAAGTATTCAGTGATGCAAAATCCTTTGTAGTCTTTTCCCAAAATTAGGTGTATGCATGTACCCATGTGAGTTCCAGTCGCAAGAATATTGATCCTACACCCAAAACTCACTAGGTGCATGGGTACACTAAATTTTGGGTACAGAAAACTTCTAGTGGTATTTAATGCTCTTGATTTGGACACGCAAAACATGAATATCTTCAACAATCTTATCATGTGGCTATGCGAACTACATGATAATTTTTCAAAGATTCGTCATTCATGAGTTCGTGGCGTTTCTTTTACTGTTGTAGGAATCACGAAAAGAACCCAATATACACCAATCAAAAAAGAGAAGAAAAGAACCCAATGCCAATAAAAAAGAATCAACAATATAAGTGACACAAAATTGCATGTGAACCCCAAATATACGTGATTGCGTGTGAGTTTATGTGTCTTTACCGCTTTTGCTCTATTAATTACTAGCACGATTTGCTACTGGGCGGGATTAACTAGTCACCATTTAGTACTATTTTTCAATTGCATGTATCTATAAATGAATCTCTCCATCCATCCACAGTATCCCCATACAAATGAAGAGTCTATCGATTTGGAAATTGTTATATCCCTGCTCGACTACGACCAGCAAAGTTTGCTTTTTGGTGGGGAAGGATTTCCAAAAGTAAAAGAAATCCTCAAACTAATTAGGATTTCTCGATTAGGAATTGCTCACTTTGGTTTAGCTTATCCTGTAAGGCTCCTTCATGACATCAGATATGTGAGGTCATCCATTACGAAGGTTGATTTTAGCACTCCATTTTGTGACTTCGTCTAAGTGCACTTCATTTTTTGTATTTATCCATGCAAAAGGTTACTATGTAGTTATCCTTTATGGAATCTTTCTTCACAAATAAAATGGTTATCTTATAATTAGTATGGATACAAATTAACAAACAAAAGAAATGCACTTGGATAAAATGAGAGTGAAAAAATCAATTCCCTTAAAGTATTTTTTTTCTCATGGGGTGCTACTTTTGAATAGCGCCGCCTTTAAGTTCTCATAGTTGGTGCTGCTGCTTTTGCTTTTGCTTTCATGCATCAGGTTTTATCTTCAACTAAAGATTTGTTCTTGTTTCACTTATTTTTGCCTTTCATAGCTTTTCTGAAATTATGGAACAAATGAACACTTTTTTGTCTTTATTTAAATATTTTTCATCTTTGCTAGTTTTGCATTAATTCTTTGTAAATTACAGACCTCCTACAACCAAAAAAAAACTTTAAAACTATGGACAATGACATAAAATAATTCAAAGAACTTGTATGTGTTTTGTCGTCAATAAGTTTTTAAAATTTAGATCATGACTATTTACTCTTTAGATTTCTTTTGCCGAGTTGAATTAAAAATCCCTAAGAACCAATGCAATTGTAGCAAAGACAAAAGTAATTCTTTTAAGTTAATTATTAAGCCAAAACACCACTGGGCTGTTAAACTGCCCAACAGAGTCTAACTCAGTGACTCAATTTATCGAACTTTTCTGTATAAAAAAACTCCTCCCTTCCCACTTTTAATATTTCTCAAACGGAGTCTAATATTTTGTAAGATCCCAAAAGGAAAACATACACAATAATTTAGGACGGAGAGAGTAGTGCTGTAGAAGCAAGTGACACCACAATAATTTGGTGCTGCTCCTTTTGCTTTTGCTTTCATGCATCAAGTTTTATCATCAACAAAGATTTGTTCTTGTTGCACTTATTTCAGCCTTTCGTATCTTTTTTAAAATTATGGAACAAATGAACACTAAGAGACTTATTTTTTTCTTTATTTAATTTTTTTTTGACTTTACTAGTTTTGCGTTAATTCTTTGTAAATTATTGACCTACTATAACAAAACAAAAAAAAAAACTGTAAAACTATGGACAATGACAACAAATAATGCAAAAGAACTGGTATGTTTTTTGTCGTCAATAAATTTTTTAAATTTAGATCATGACTATTTACTCTTTAGATTTCTTTTGCCGAGCCGAATTAATAAGAAAAAAATAAATTATTTAGGTGTTCATCCTACTAAGTTTGAATACTTAAGTCGACGTCTTGAAATTTAAATAACTAGTGCTTACCCGTGCCAACAGCATTATGTACCGGTTCAATCGGATTGAAAAATGAAGCACTAAATTTTTCAATCACATTTTTTATATGTGAACAGTGAACATGTGTGCCGGCGTGTGTGAACGTGAGTGCATGTGTGTGATGGATGCCACGTAGGACAAATGGTGCCTCATAGGACAACCCTTCTGTTTTATTAGATAGATATCTAAAACACCCTTAATCATGACAAATACAAAAATTATGATAAAGTCAGCCAGAATAATGACTGTAACGACCCGGAATTTCAACCCAATTTTTTTCGAATAAAGAAATCATTATTTTAACTAAATAGTCGATAAGTAATGGATTATTTATAAAAATATAATTCGACTAAAACCTAGATTTATTTTTTGTGATTAAAATTTATTTAAAGGTTACATTAATTAACTTGTGACCATATAATTGTTGTAATAACCCGAAATTCTTAAATTAATAACAATATTAAAAGTATTATTTAATTCCAATAATATTAATTTCCTTATTAAATAAATAGTAGATAATTACAAAAAAATAAGTATTCTATCTAATCACCTCTTAAAAATTATTTTGTCATTATATATATATACATATAAATGCATGCATGCACGCCTATATTCTCCCTCACTTTCCTACTCAATCTCTCCCTCCTCCATGACCCAAAATTCGTGCGTAATTCGTCCATGCAAAAACCCGATACCGTTAGGACTCGTTTTAATTCGAAACTCATCCAATTCTCCTATATATACACACCACACCGACCCTAGGGCACGTACACTATTCTACCACCTTCCACGAAGCCAGAGAGAGAAGAAAAACCCGAGAGAACCGAGTTTTAATCGATAGAATTTTAGAGAGAGAAAAAGGGAGAGAGAAAAGTGGGTTTCGAGGTTCCGTTCGTCCGAAACCCAAATTGATCGTTCAAGTTGTTTACTACAGTCCCAAGGATCACCGTAGATCAAGCAATTCGGTCCCAAGGTCCTCCGATCGAAGGAATTGAAGTCGTCTTCCCCAAAATCACGTTTTCGATCGAAAACGAAATTAATCCGAACCGAGGTACTATAATTCGATCCGAAGCCTCCTCTAAGTATATTTGATGTTTATAGACATAACCCAATAGATCCCGTAGCCCCATGCATCAAAAACCATCGCGAAAAACGAAAAAAAATCAAGGCAGCCTGCGACCTCGCGGCCGCAATGTTCGGGCGGCCCAGCCGCTAGAACCAGACACGCGGAGTTCGCGGCCGCGAACTCCCTTTTAGCCCAGCCGTGCGGTTTGTGTTGTTGTGGTTCGAATGGACCTTTCGACGTCCCGAACAGGGATTTTGACTCCCGAATTATTTTTCCTAGGTTTCCCACACATCAAAGATTATAACTTGTTAAATTCGTATTTTTTATTTAATCATCTATTTATTAAAATTTTTATTCGTTATTTGTAAAAATTTACAAACTAAAATTCATTGCGACCTTGTAAACTATTCCATAAATTCCCAAACTATTTTTCCTAGTTTTCTAACATGACAAAGATCATAACTTACTGATTTCATAAACTTTTAATATTATTAGTTATTTATTTTATTTTTAATTAAAGATACAAACGAAAAATAGTTGCGACCTTATAATTAATGATTTTAACATCTAAACTGTTTTTTTAGACTTCTGACATCCCAAAGATGATATGTTATTAAAATAAGATTTTATTTATTTCATTAACTAATTATTATTATTTACGCATTGTTTCTAAATAAAAAAATACTTTAAAATATTATAAAAGATGTTGATAATTCCGAATAATTTTATTTAGACTTCTTACAGTCCTAAGATGATGTTTTGTTAATGTAAATATATTTTCAATTATTTAATTATTTATCATCTATTTATTCCTCTTTTGTCTATTAACTTAATCTTGTTATTTAAAATAATTCCGTGAGCATCCAAACCCAACTTTTAAGACTTGAACTTATTATAGAGGACTGTTAGGACCTTTATTAAGGTTATGATAATTATTCTAATATTTTTAACTATTTAATATATTTAATTAGTGTTTAATTAACTTAATTACTTATATTAATTAACGAAAGTCCAGAAAATTATTTTTAAATCTTAATTAAATAATTCTTACATTCTTAATGACTTTATGATCATACGAGATGAAGGGCAACGGCCCAGTCATAAAAAGTTATGTGATTGCATTGCTTAATAATTGTTAGATCAGTCTGTTATTCGTTTTAAAATAATTATTGATAATTGATATTGTATCGATGCTTCAGTTGACTGTTAGATTGGACCCTAGAGACATGGGGTGGTATACGAATTAGAAATCACGTAGACGATGTTAAGTAATGGATAAATTGTGAGGTTTATTTTCTGTTTAGAGGTTGCTTGCAGGCGTGATGTTGTGATATGATGAGATTGTGATGAGAATTGATACTGGCGGGTGTCCAGTGATGAATTGATAGACTGGCGGGTGTCCAGTGATGATTGTGAAAAAGAATTGTGATGTGGTTTATAAGATAGGCGAACCCTAGTCGTGATACCGGCATGATAAGCTTACCCCTTGTTGTAGTTATTGGGGGTGCACACTCGGTACATAACTTAGGTGTTCCTGCGACAACAAAGGGAAGCGATCTCACGGGACTGAGCATGGCTAGTGGTTGGGGAGGAAAGATCTCGTGGAGAGATCTTAGATTTCATGTTAAGATAATGGATAGCAATGAATCAAGTTATGTGAATTATCTCTTTTTTACTTTTTCGCACTATATATATTCTGTTTGCCTGCTAGCTGTCTAGTAAGAGGGGTGGTTGGGTTGGATTATTTTACTGAGTGATTTATCACTCACGGATACGTCTGTATCCTGGCAAATCAATTGCTTCGGTGATTAATTAGAGGGCGCAGGATTCAATGGAGGAGATTCAACAATGATGCAGTTCGACACAAAAAGAATATCAGTAATGAAGATCGAGGATGCTTAGGATTCGTATCAAGATTAGAGTCAGCTCTGAAATTACTGTATTTTGATTTCGTAAAACTATCTTAAGTTTGTATTAGCAAAAGCTTTATTTTGGAAAAATCATATTTATTTAGCAAAATTTCCTCATAGAAATTATTTATTTTTCATCCGAAAAGTCGGGGCGTTACAAGTGGTATCAGAGCATAGGTTCAACCCTCGGCCCTGGGTAGATTGGGTAGATCACATTCTGAGAACATAAACCCGAATAGCTAAACGTTTACCGTATCTATGACTCTTCTAAACTACGATATAACCTGTCTAAGTATATCATATAAATATTTATTTACCTGTTGCGACTCAGACTCCGAGGAGTTACGAAATCAACGTTGATTCCGATAGGAAGCGGTAGAAGAATCATTCCTCTTATAATTGATTGTCCAATTGAACGAAGCGAAGAACACCAGTCCAAAGAAGACAAAAAGACAAATCTCGACAATAGAGGAAGGGTACTATCGAATGAGGCTACTTAGTAAATAGAGTACCTGTTGAAGAAGAATTCTTCTTTCTCTAGGTTGATAACGGTCGCAAATAGGGTAGGATCAATATAAGAACGTTGTTGCACTCATTCCCTTTTTAGAACCAGATATTTAGAAACCCTTATAACCCTGAACCTAACCTCGAAGAGCAGTCGTTACAAGATTGGTACAAAACGTCAATGACGTCATCATTTTGTCAAACCCACCAGTAAGGACGATACGCGTAGCCCTGATTCCAACGACAACGTCGCCTACGACAATGACTATTCTTTCGTGAATTTCGAGATCAATACCAACTCAAACCTCAATGCAAGACGAAGTATCAATTGGGTTGTGCAACTCATACGAGCGATTACCGACTACCCCTAAACCCTAACCTCCAGCGTCGTAGATCCTTTGAGGAAGTAGATAGATTGACGAATAGAAACATAATGTTATCAGAGATTCGAAATCATCACCTAGCTAAATACTATGCCACTACATCCAATGACGGCACCCTCATCGGTCAACCAAATCGAGAAGCTACTTGAAGTCATGAACGTCCAAGAAGGTGGTGATAATTTTCTCGCAAGAAGGTTCTATTCTTTTAAGGGGGATAGAAGAGACTACTGACAATCGAACATATAGTTTCCATTTTCAACTGATCAATCATATTCTAATCGATCACTATATTAGGCTTCCATTCTCAAAATCTTCTTCCTTCGCAATCATCTTCGTAGTGACCCTTCATTTCTAGAGCTACGAATCCAACTAGAACGTAAATTATTAAGATTCTTATATAATTTCCAAATATTAAATTCTTTATGACACGTCTCTTTAGGTATCCCTCACAATTTTCATATTTCAAATTTTCTGTTGTAGATAAGATTACATGAGGACGATCTTATTGGCCCACTTGGGCATGTTAACAACATTCCTGATCATTCGTATGTTTGCATAATTCATAATCCTTCGATGATTTATAATACTAGCACCGATTTTGGTGATCCTTGTTTGCTCAATTAAGTGTCTGTATAAGACCACTCATTTTTTTTCCTCCATTCCTCTTAACTCTCTTGCAAGCCATCACCTTTAAATATCTCTCTGCCATTCAAAACCATAACTTTGTAAGCCCAAACCAATTCCATTCGTTGGAGTTTTTTCAATTATCTGAATATTTATATATTTTGGTGATGCCCCTTCCCTTTTGAGTTGTGTGATCACTCTTGATTGACGGAGTTCAATCTTTGAAATAACTAGGGCTTGTACTACTTTCGAAGTGACAATCATTCATCCTGATCCTCTTTTTCATTCGATTGATTGTATTCTAACCTTCCGTTGTTTGCATCTCTTATGACTCTGCTTAAAATCACATTCATTATGACTCTCCATTGTTAGAGTTGCAACTTCAACTAAATCTCAAATCGTTGAACTGTTGTCTATTCCAAGCATCTAACTCTCGTGACATTTTCTTTTGAGTTGGGTATTCTTAACAAATCATTTTGTTCCAATCTCTCTTAATTTGATTTGATTGAAGTCAACAGTGTGCTCAATTATGAGTCTAACTTCTCTGATCCATTGAATACTTCATGTTTGGAGCAATCCTCGTTTATTTTGATCAGCGCACTATTAGTTATTCACAACCTTGAATTCTTTTGATATAATATCAAAATATTCCTCCAACCTTTCAAAACTCTAAATTCACGAACCTAGTTCGAGTTTCAATGTTTGAGTTATTTAGTCCTTAAACACTGATATCATTGTGCTTCACTTCCTTAAACTTTGTATTCTGTTTCGAGCTAATCAGATCCAATCATTGTTCTATTAATGATTTTTTCTCTATTTATGGATTCGTAAGTCATTGTTTACTCTTCACTTGTACCTATCATTTTTCTTCTCTCTTAATTAACTAGAGTTAGATGTTTTGTTTTGAAACACGTCTGGCCAACGTGGTGCAAAATAAATATCTAGTTTGGTTTCATCATTGGATCTTCTAATCTTTCAGAAGCTATCGCGGTAGATCTGTACCTCTTAAGCGAATCCGTCTTGTTGACTCCACTGCATTGTTTGGAAGCCCAAGTATTTGTTTGTTTTATTCACTTGTTAAACCTTTAATCCACATTATTACAATGACGAAACTCTTCCTTTTTTGAAATTATTGAGTATACCTCGATTCCTTCATCATTATTTTCATCGTGTTCCAATTCCCACTCAAAACTACTTGGACCTCGACTCGTGGAGGAGGATTTATTCATGCCTTCTATTTTGTTCTATGATCTTCGGACATTTGACTCATGTTTGAACCTCTTGAAAAATTCTTGTAATCTTCTCGCTTGTTTGGAGAAAAAAAAATACCACCTTCTGAGAGATAAGGATCAAACTTTCAAGAACTGACCAAGGAAGGAGATAAGTTGATGACTACCAATCATTCGAAGCCAATAAAAGAGCTACGCCGACAAGAGGATAAGACCTTAGACTTTCAACGTACTTTATGTTCGAACCGCGCCTTAGGATCACCCGATTTGTCAAGAAAGGAAAGTTATCACCTCGCCACACTAATACGTTTGAGATCTTGGGGTAAATTGGAGCAGTTGCCTATCGCCTAACGTTATAACTACAAATCGCCAAAATTCACGTCGTCTTTTACGATTCTACGCTGCGGAAAGATATGAACCATTCCACCCACATACTTAATTGAGAGGAAGTCACACTGGACGAGGAAACGATCATTAAAGAGCAACCGGCGAAATTTAGGATCATGGAGAAAATGTTATCCAAGGGCGAACTATCAAAATAGCCAATGTCTTATGGAGATACCAAGAACAAGAAGAATCGTCTTGGGAACGCGAGGATACAAGGAACAACCAGTTAAGATCCAAGACTATAGTAAGAAGTGCATTCAAGGCAAAACCATTCAACTCGTCTGAATCCTTCGTTGACATCAAGGAATTGAGGAATCAAGCAAGGAAACGAGAAGACACGAATCGATCCAACTATTGACAATCGCATTCACCATAGAGTACGCTTTAATTTCGAGGACGAAATTGTTTTAAGGGGGATAGTTTGTAACGACCCGGAATTTCAACCCAATTTTTTTCGAATAAAGAAATCATTATTTTAACTAAATAGTCGATAAGTAATGGATTATTTATAAAAATATAATTCGACTAAAACCTAGATTTATTTTTTGTGATTAAAATTTATTTAAAGGTTACATTAATTAACTTGTGACCATATAATTGTTGTAATAACCCGAAATTCTTAAATTAATAAAAATATTAAAAGTATTATTTAATTCCAATAATATTAATTTCCTTATTAAATAAATAGTAGATAATTACAAAAAAATAAGTATTCTATCTAATCACCTCTTAAAAATTATTTTGTCATTATATATATACATATAAATGCATGCATGCACGCCTATATTCTCCCTCACTCTCCTACTCAATCTCTACCTCCTCCATGACTCAAAATTCGTGCGTAATTCGTCCATGCAAAAACCCGATACCGTTAAGACTCGTTTTAATTCGAAACTCATCCAATTCTCCTATATATACACACCACACCGACCCTAGGGCACGTACACAATTCTACCACCTTCCACGGAGCCAGAGAGAGAAGAAAAACCCGAGAGAACCGAGCTTTAATCGATAAAATTTTAGAGAGAGAAAAAGAGAGAGAGAAAAGTGGGTTTCGAGGTTCCGTTCGTCCGAAATCCAAATTGATCGTTCAAGTTGTTTACTACAGTCCCAAGGATCACCGTAGATCAAGCAATTCGGTCCCAAGGTCCTCCGATCAAAGGAATTGAAGTCGTCTTCCCCAAAATCACGTTTTCGATCGAAAACGAAATTAATCCGAACCGAGGTACTATAATTCGATCCGAAGCCTCCTCTAAGTATATTTGATGTTTATATACATATACCATTAGATCCCGGATCCCCATTCATCAAAAACCATCGCGAAAAAAAATCAAGGCAGCCTGCGACCTCGCGGCCGCAATGTTCGGGCGGCCCAGCCGCTAGAACCAGACACGCGGAGTTCGCGGCCGCGAACTCCCTTTTAGCCCAGCCGTGCGGTTTGTGTTGTTGTGGTTCGAATGGACCTTTCGACGTCCCGAACAGGGATTTTGACTCCCGAATTATTTTTCCTAGGTTTCCCACACATCAAAGATTATAACTTGTTAAATTCGTATTTTTTATTTAATCATCTATTTATTAAAATTTTTATTCGTTATTTGTAAAAATTTACAAACTAAAATTCATTGCGACCTTGTAAACTATTCCATAAATTCCCAAACTATTTTTCCTAGTTTTCTAACATGACAAAGATCATAACTTACTGATTTCATAAACTTTTGATATTATTAGTTATTTATTTTATTTTTAATTAAAGATACAAACGAAAAATAGTTGCGACCTTATAATTAATGATTTTAACATCTAAACTGTTTTTTTTAGACTTCTGACATCCCAAAGATGATATGTTATTAAAATAAGATTTTATTTATTTCATTAACTAATTATTATTATTTACGCATTGTTTCTAAATAAAAAAATACTTTAAAATATTATAAAAGATGTTGATAATTCCGAATAATTTTATTTAGACTTCTTACAGTCCTAAGATGATGTTTTGTTAATGTAAATATATTTTCAATTATTTAATTATTTATCATCTATTTATTCCTCTTTTGTCTATTAACTTAATCTTGTTATTTAAAATAATTCCGTGAGCATCCAAACCCAACTTTTAAGACTTGAACTTATTATAGAGGACTGTTAGGACCTTTATTAAGGTTATGATAATTATTCTAATATTTTTAACTATTTAATATATTTAATTAGTGTTTAATTAACTTAATTACTTATATTAATTAACGAAAGTCCAGAAAATTATTTTTAAATCTTAATTAAATAATTCTTACATTCTTAATGACTTTATGATCATACGAGATTAAGGGCAACGGCCCAGTCATAAAAAGTTATGTGATTGCATTGCTTAATAATTGTTTCGATCCATCTGTTATTTGTTTTAATTATTTTTTGTTTATAATTGATATTGTATCGATGCTTCAGTTGACTGTTAGATTGGACCCTAGGGACATGGGGTGGTATGCGAATTAGAAATCACGTAGACGATGTTAAGTAATGGATAAATTGTGAGATTTATTTTCTGTTTTGAGGTTGCCTGCAGGCGTGATGTTGTGATATGATGAGATTGTGATGAGATTGTAATGAGAATTGATAGACTGGCGGGTGTCCAGTGATGATTGTGAAAAAGAATTGTGATGTGGTTTATAAGATAGGCGAACCCTAGTCGTGATACCGGCATGATAAGCTTACCCCTTGTTGTAATTATTGGGGGTGCACACTCGGTACATAACTTAGGTGTTCCTGCGACAACAAAGGGAAGTGATCTCATGGGACTGAGCATGGCTAGTGGTTGGGGAGGAAAGATCTCGTGGAGAGATCTTAGATTTCATGTTAAGATAATGAATAGCAATGAATCAAGTTATGTGAATTATCTCTTTTTTACTTTTTCGCACTATATATATTCTGTTTGCCTGCTAGCCGTCTAGTAAGAGGGGTGGTTGGGTTGGATTATTTTACTGAGTGATTTATCACTCACGGATACGTCTGTATCCTGGCAAATCGATTGCTTCGGCGGTCAATTTGCTAGAGGGCGCAGGATTCAATGGAGGAGATTCAACAATGATACAGTTCGACACAAAAAGAATATCAGTAATGAAGATCGAGGATGCTTAGGATTCGTATCAAGATTAGAGTCAGCTCTGAAATTACTGTATTTTGATTTCGTAAAACTATCTTAAGTTTGTATTAGCAAAAGCTTTATTTTGGAAAAATCATATTTATTTAGCAAAATTTCCTCATAGAAATTATTTATTTTTCACCCGAAAAGTCGGGGCGTTACAATGACAAAACTATCCGGATGTAAAACTAACATAAAAAATTAGTTAAGTTCCTAAAATTCTTTACTATATAGGTAAAGAAATCCGGAATGTAATTAAGTTAGTTTTAAGCGGATCTGTGGGGGATATACAAGGGGTTGGAAATCATCTGAGGCCTCAACCTCCGCGAGGTTGAGATCGAATCGGATTCGACTTCTGCTGTTCATCTCATCAAGGACGAGACAGCTTATAAGAGCATCTTCAATCCAATGCTCTATTTGAGAGTATCAAAATACTTTATTTTTATTTAAAAAGTGATTTTAGAGGAAATTGCTATTCCTATTTACTCAAATCACAAACTCTTATTTTTCCCTCTAAAATCACTTTACAAAAAAAAAAAAACCTTTTTTTTATACTCTCACAAGGATATGATTGGTATAAAAATTTAGTAAGAAAAGCTTACAAGGACAAAAATGTCTTTTAAAAAGGTGCATAGTATTATGGAGATAATCCTCTATATTTTCTCTTACCCTCTAAATATAGAGGATCAAAATCCAATACTCTCAAATGGAGGAGGGTTGAGAAGATGGGTTGGAGTGTTTTGATATTCTTAAATAGAGATATAGAGTATGGGTAGGAGATGCTCTAAGAAGTCACCTTTCAAGGAGATAATAGAGAGATGCAAGGCGACGAAGCGTGAGACGGGATGCACGCTCGAACACGCCCTTTGCGAAGGAAACGGAGTTGCAGATGAATTGGCAGGCGAGGAAGGAGGGATCGATATAATAATTTCATCTCCTTCACCACTCCACCAAACAAAATTATTAACAACATGTTTGATAGTATCGTTTTTGTTTTTGTTTTCATTCTAAAGTTTTGATGACACTTATCGTTGTGACCGTTGAGGACTTCTAAAACGTAGACATGGCTCCTTAACATTGATGTTCCACATTGAGAGTCTCATATTCTCTTACTTGCTATTTTTTAAATAAAAAAATCAATTACTTCCGTGTATAATTTTTTAAATTTTTTTGCACCAAATTAAAGTATTAAGGCCATGAGTATAGCCTAGCTAACTAACCACCTGAAAAAGGGCGGCGAGCTTTGAGAGTGCCTCGGACGCAAAAACTGTAAAGGCAAGGCATTAGTAGGGTATTATGGTCTTTTACTAAACATAGTGAGTTAAGCAATTGAGAGTAAGGAGGTTTTAGTAGCTATTGTAATCAAGATAAGTCGAAAGCTAATCTGATTATAAAAGGGGGATTCCTGACGGAGCCATCGCTGCTCCTCCCGCAGCCACCGTTGCTCCTCGCGGAGCCACCTGGCCTCTTCTCGCTCGTAATAGGAGGAGGAGGAGAGAGAGAAGCAAAAGAGAGGTTTGGAGAGAGAATGGTTTGGGGAGGCTTTGGAGATTGGGACGGGGGAGAGGTTAATGGATTCTGGGAGAAGAGGAGGAGGAGGGTGAGGTGGTCTGGGGAAGAGAGTGGGGTTGAAAGGGAGTGGTAGAGAGGAAGACAGAGACATGAGAGAGAGAGAGAGAGAGAGAGAGAGAGAGAGAGAGAAGGTGTGAGTGTGAAGAGATTTTATTTGGTATGATGATATTCACCGGGTTTGATCGACGGGCCGAAGTTCTGTTTGAAAACAGTGTAAAACTCCATTTTTTAGTTTTCATAATTTCGTGAAATTCTAAAAAGATTTTTTAAAAACAAAAAAGTAAAAATATGTTACCAAATAAGTTTTCTTTTTTAGTTTTCAAAAAAGTAAAAATAAAAACTGAAAATAAAAAGGTTACCAAACACCTCCTAAGAGGTCGCTTGCCGCGGATGTCGCGGCGGCCTCTTCTTAGTTCTGTGGTCTTTTCCTCTGTTCAAGGGAAAACAAAAAACCAATTTCCTAACTTCTATCTAGATGTTATTTTCCTTTGTTCGTCTGGTTTAGCCTACTTACTATGGTTTTCCTAAGGTTTATACCAATTTCCTAGTGTTTTGCTCTCTATGATTATGTTAATACGATGGGGTCTTCTTACGATATTCTCGTTACCGACCTGGACCTATCAAAATCCCATTTTACCCCCGAAACTCCATTTGACCCATCCACCTTCTCTCTCTCTCTCTTATTTTATTGTTTATAAATAAAATTTTAAATGCTAATAACATTTTTTTCACATATTTTTTTAAAATAAATTTTATATTTTTGAAATCTACTCAACGAAACCTATCAAACGAGCCTAATATTGATGGTGAAATAATATAAAACGAAAAAATTATATTTTTTTCGGCCTAATATCTTATTTTTTTGTTTTGATTTTTTTGTCCTTCATTTTTTTTAAACTTCTATATTTGAGTTTTCAAGTAAATTATGTATGTTGAATTCACTTAAATATTCTTTATATTTTTCTGAATAGTCAATAATGCAAACTGAAATTAAACTTCATTTAATTATAATTGAGTATATATAACCAATACATGAACATAAATAAATACACAAATTTAGTCAATATTTCCGCCAAATTGTGGTTGTCGTCCCGGCGGATCTATCTGCATTACTTCGTACCACAATTGGATCCGTGCTTCATAAGGATGAGCCCATCCTTGTGCTTCATGTGATGCATTTGGCCTCCACCATATGATGATGGGTGGTACAGGGTAATGACGGTATAGAAAAACTTGCACGAAGTGATTGTCATTAACACGGCCAATAGCTATATGTGTGCGCGCTGCGATTGGAACTGGATGGGAGCTCAACGGCAAGTGAGTGAAACAACCCGAAGCAAAAAAAAATGAATACGTATAAGCACAATGTATTTAAAAAAAGATTTTTTTTCGCACCAACTTTTCGCACCCAATCTATCATGACAGCTCTGGTTTCAAATATTTATAACAAAAAAAAAATGAATACGTATAAGCACAATGTATTTAAAAATTTAATTATGGCCATTCAGGATAAAATGATCAGAAAACTAAAATATTTCCACCCGTTCAAACGGATTGAAATTTGGAATACTTAATTTTTTAACTATATTTTTAATATATAAACTGTCTAAAAAGGTTTAAAAAATTAAGTGTTCCAAATTTCAATCATTTTGAACCGGTGGAAAGATTTTAATTTTTTAATTATTTTATCCTAAATGGTCATAATTAAATTTTGATTAAACGACTCTTGTTGATTAATCCTAAGAAATATTTGATTCTACGACTTTCTTAAGATTAATCAACGAAAGCCCTACAGTTTAAATTTAATTATGACTATTTAGGATAAAATGATCAAAAAACTAAAATCTTTCCACCGGTTCAAACGGATTGAAATTTGGACCACTTAATTTATTTAACCTATTTAGACCGTTTAAACTACGTAAAAAATATAATTTTTCCGTTTTACATTATTTTGTTGGGAAAAATTTCGGCAGTCACGAAAATCCAGAGAACAATTTCCATTATCAACATGTAACAATTACATAATTGAACATAACATATTACGAAACCAGTAAGCAGATTACAGAGAATAAGAAAACCGAGATACAAACAAATCTTGGATTGAAACCGAGTCCTGTGCAGAGCCACAGTCTCCTTAAGAAAGATTCGCCCCTACCGTGGGTGTTGTAGGTTGCGTCGGCGACTTTCTCCCAGGGTTAGCTCGGTTGAACCGCTAGCCGTCGGAACACCTCCGATGACCGCCTTGGCGAACTGACTACTGCCTGCCTCTCTCTCTCAAGAACGAATGTTGTAATGTGCTGATGATTGCGAATTTGCTTGTGAATTTCCCAAGGACGTGAGCCTCCTTTTATAGGGTGAAGGAGGCAGCAAAGGAGTAATGCAGCCATTATTCTGCCATCAAATTCTGCCATTGAAGAGGGAGGTTACGGGAGTTATACACCCACAATTCAATACGTCTATTGATTGTGGTGTGGTGCGTCCAGATTCAACGAACCCGAGCATGGTTGCCCTGATTTCATTTATCCGAAATTCTGAAAATTTCCAACAGTTCGAGGCCGGCCTTCTGACCTAAGGTTAGGCAGCCAAACCTCTCCTAGAGAGAGACAACGGATAATTTCTGCATAGGATAGGTGGCTTTGGCACGGAACCTTCCCTTGTGATAGCCTATCGGGTTCACTGGCAGACGACGTGCGGTCCCGCTTTGAGCTGTTCTGCCGCCGATGTAAGCCGAGACAACGAGGCGTCTGAGGACTTCTCGGCGTAGTTCGATTCTCCTCTGTTGGGTTCATTTCGGCCATGACACCCCCTTCCTGGTTCTGCGAGTATTTTCTCGAGAATTTCGCCACAATTCTCATAGAAGCGGCCCCACTTCATACTAACATAGGTGACCTTCCTATAAAGGGTATCCTGCTATACCCCGCCTGGCAGCCCAGCGCATAGGAGTCATTAAAAGCAATGCTTAACCTCTTTTCACTTGCAGGTATCACTGTTCTACATCATAGGAATGGGCAGGAGACCGCGTCTCCTCAGTGATCGTTCTCGGCTACTCGCGAAAGATAGTCTCATTGAACCTAGATCTTGGGATCTCCAGTCAACTAGGTTGGCTACCCCCACGGTAACTATGAGCGTAGTGGCAGCCCCATCCCTTTTGATGCTCGGTCAACTAGCTCTCGGTTTAACCCTTTGGTTAGCGGATCCGCAATATTGTCCTTTGACCTCACATGATCAATAGCGACAACTCCACTTGAGAGTAGTTGCCTAATGGTATTATGTCTACGCCGAATATGTCTAGACTTACCATTATACATATTATTCTGTGCCCTACCAATTGCAGATTGACTGTCGCAATGGATACTAATCGGTGGCACAGGTTCCGGCCATCTTGGAATATCCTCCAAAAACTGACGGAGCCACTCGGCCTCCTCCGCCGCTTTATCCAGAGCGATAAACTCTGATTCCATCGTTGAACGTGCTATACACGTCTGTTTGGAGGATTTCCAAGAAACAGCTGCACCACCAAGTATAAAGACATATCCACTTGTGGATTTAGAGTCTTTCATATCTGATATCCAGTTGGCATCACAATACCCTTCCAGTACTGCTGGATATCTGGTGTAGTGCAACCCCAGATCACGAGTATACCTCAAATAGCGCAGAACCCTGACTATTGCCTTCCAGTGATCACGACCTGGATTACTCGTGTATCTGCTCAGTCTGCTGACTGAGTAAGCTATATCGGGCCTTGTACAACTCATTAAGTACATCAGGCTCCCAATTATCCGAGAATACTCTAATTGAGATATGCCTTCCCCCCATTCTTGGATAAATGCAGACTTAAATCTACAGGGGTTCTTGCGATACTTGAATCAGACGAGTTGAACTTCTCAAGGATCTTGTCAACATAGTGTGTCTGAGACAACGTAAATCCAACAGAAGTTCTGGTGATCTTGACACCCAAAATGACATCTGCAAGGCCCATATCCTTCATGTCAAACTTCGAGTTTAACATATTCTTGGTAGACTGAATAACCCTTTCATTGCTACCAACAATGAGCATGTCATCAACGTACAGGCACAAAATGACATATCCTTCGTTTGTGTCTTTGACATAAACACACTTGTCACATTCGTTGATTTTGAAACCACTTGACAACACAGCGTTGTCAAATTTCTCATGCCATTGTTTCGGTGCTTGTTTGAGCCCATACAAAGACCTAACAAGCCTACAAACTTTCCTTTCTTGGCCTGGCGCGGAAAAACCCTCGGGTTGTTCCATGTAGATCTCCTCATCTAAATCGCCGTTTAGGAAAGCTGTTTTTACATCCATTTGATGTATCTCAAGGTTACGCAAAGCTGCGATCGCGATGATCATCCGGATGGAGGTAATCCTTGAGACTGGTGAGTAAGTATCAAAGTAATCTAGGCCTTCTTTCTGTCTGTATCCTTTGATAACAAGCCTAGCTTTATACTTATCAATTGACCCATCTGCTTTCATCTTCCTTTTGAAGATCCATTTGTAGCCGAGAGGCTTACTGCCTGGTGGCAGATCCACCAGTTCCCACGTATGATTTTGCAGTATGGAGTCAATCTCACTCTTAATGGCCTCTTTCCACAAAGGACCTTCAGGACAGCTTACAGCTTCCTGGTACGTCCGAGGCTCATTCTCTACCAAATAAGTCAGGAAATCAGGACCAAAAGATGTTGATGTTCTAGCTCGCTTGCTACGCCGTGGTTCAACATCAACCTCCTCTTCTTGGCCATGTCTGCTCTCATTAGCCGGATGCAAAGTCCGTTTAGCAGAACTTGACTCTCCAATGGATCTATAAGGGAATATGTGTTCAAAAAACACTGCATTCCTAGACTCCATGAGAGTATTCTTGTGAATATCTTGTATATCTGACTCATACACAAGAAATCGATAGGCACTGCTATCGTCTGCATAACCGATGAACACACAATCAACGGTTTTAGGGCCTATCTTCTCCTTTTTAGGAGGAGGTACGGCCACCTTCGCTAGACAACCCCATGTTCGTAAGAATGCATAGGTAGGCTTCCTACCTTTAAACAACTCATACGGGGTTTTTCCAACGTCTTTGCGAGGTATCTTATTGAGGATGTAATTAGCGGTGAGAACAGCATCTCCCCACATGTTGAGGCAACCCAGAACTGATCAACATAGCGTTCATCATATCCTTCAATGTACGATTCTTGCGCTCAGCAATTCCGTTAGTCTGAGGTGAATAAGGTGCTGTGGTTTCATAGATTATTCCGTGTTGGGCACAGAATTCTCCAAACGGTGACTGAAATTCACCACCACGATCACTTCTGACCACCTTAATCTTTCTGCTCAGTTGATTCTCAACCTGAGTCTTATAGTGAACAAATTTGTCCAGGGCTTCATCCTTGCTTTTCAGCAAATACACATAACAAAACCGAGTGCTATCATCGATAAAAGTAATGAAGTACTTGTTACCGGCCCGTGTTTGGACATATTTCAGATCACACACATCTGTGTGAATTAAACCCAAAGGTGCTGTGCTTCTTTCTACTGCTTTGAAAGATGCTCTTGGCATTTTAGCCTCTACACAAGTCTCACACCTGTGTTTTTTATTAATTTGAAAAGCTGGAATATGGTCCAAGTTAATTAATCTACGCATAGAATCATAATTAACATGACCTAGTCTACCATGCCACAAAAAGGAAGACTCAAGCACATAAGCAACAGGGGATTTCTTTTTATTGATAGTAGGGATAACAGTCATTACATTCATTTTAAACAGACCATCGGTCATGTAACCTTTCCCTACATACATTCCAGCTTTAGTCAGAGTGACCCTATCAGCCTCGAAAACCAGGCGGAAACCATGTTTGCTCAACAGTGAACCAGAAACCAAATTCTTGCGAATATCTGGCACGAACAACACATTATTCAGAGTCAACTCTTTGCCCGAAGTCATCTTCAGGACCACTTTCCCCTGCCCCGCAACATCCGAGGTAGCCGAATTCCCCATGAACAGTTTTTCACCGTTAGCAACCGGCTCAAAGGTCGTGAACAACTGCCTGTCACAACAGATATGGCGAGTTGCCCCAGTATCTACCCACCATTCCTGCGGGTTTGAACCAACCATGTTCACTTCAGATACCATAGCCGAGAGGTTGAGATCGGCCACTGCAGCCTCCATTTCAGCCAAGTGCGCCTTAGCGCGAGGGTTAAGCGGCTTCTTACATTCTGAAGCTCTATGCCCGAACTTATTACAGTTGAAGCATGTCCCCTGAAACTTCTCCTTGGGTTTCTTGGCAACACCACCTCTCGGTCCTAGATTGACACCTTTGTCCTTCTGTTTGCCAGCTTGCTTGTCAGACCGCTTGTCAGCACGCCTGTCATTCTGGTTTTTCCTCACACCGGAAGATTGACCATGCTCCATTATATTTGCCTTGGCCATGTAGGAGGCCTTTGCACTCTTATCCATACCCCGATTCTCCTCTTCAATACGGAGCTTGATGAAAAGAGCCTCCAAGGTCATCTCCTTATTCTTGAACATGAGATAGCTCTTGAATTCTTTCCATGCTGGGGGTAGCTTGTGGATCACTGCAGCCACTTGGAATGCTTCACTCAGAATCATCCCCTCAGTCCTGATCTCATTGAGCAGGAGCTGTAGCTCTTGGACTTGGACTGCCACAGACTTGGAGTCCACCATCATGTAATCAAGGAACCGGCCCACAACGAACTTCTTGGACCCGGCACCCTCGATCTTGTATTTCCTGTCTAAGGATTCCCATAACTCCTTAGCCGACGGAGCCTCGCCATACACAAAATACAACGAATCATCTAGAGCATTGAGAATGTAATTCTTGCACATGTAGTCATGCTCTTTCCATCTGGCCACATCAATCTGCTTTTGAGTGTCAGAATCATCCTCAGCTATAACGGGTGCATCCTCGACAAGCCATTTTGCCAAGTTCAAAGTGGTGAGATAGAACAACATCTTCTGCTGCCACCTTTTGAAGTCCACCCCAACAAACTTGTTCGGTCTCTCCACGTGAGACATTGGAACGGAGGGAATCCCAGGAATTGGAGCATGAGTCGGAAAAGCACCACCGCCATTTCCATTGCCGTTGACACTGCCAGTCTCCTTGTCTTTGCCAGTGTTGCCAGTGACAGTGGTTTTCCCTTGATCAGTTGTCATGTTTTCCTGAAATTAGGAACCACCACATAAGAGAACAAATCTCAATATCAAAATGACAAGCTATACATGCATAGATTAACAATCTATCAACAAGCTAAGTCTATCACCCCCATAATACCATGTAACCTGGGGGTCCCAGGGGGCCGTGCCCCCTGGCGGGGGTCTTGGGGGCAGCGCCCCCGGGCGGGAGTCTGAGGGCTGGCCCTCAGCGGGGATCGACCTGCCCGGTCAGGTCGCGGGGGTCCAGGGGGTCGCGCCCCCTGGCGGGGGTTCGGGGGCAGCGCCCCCGAAAGGTAAACGGTATACACAATCTGCTACTAGCAAGAGTGTGGCCATCTAACTTCCCCTTCTGCCGAAACTGCATAATCTGGACGCTGGCTTACACCACATAGACCGTGTGCCAAGGCTGAGTGAATGGCTTAGTCACTTCAGGCAAGCCACACAAGGCCAAAGCCACCTCTGGCTAATCCCATGCCAAGCATCCAAACTACAACTGCCAAGCAGACTATAACATTGGGATCAAGGCCAGGTGATGTCAAGGCATAAGCCAAGTAGATCACCCCAGAGGCCAACCAAGATTGAACCAAGGCCCAGCCGTGCTGACTGCCTTGGCCATAGCCCTGTTGAACCAAGGCCCAGCCGTGCTGACTGCCTTGGCCATAGCCTTTCGGTTACCGATGTGATCAAGTCACGCATGACTGATCAAGGCCGAAGCCATCCAGTTTATTTTCTTATCATGTTTCGATCCAACGATCAAGATGTAACAGTCTTGTATGAATCACAAATCTGCTGAGCAGATTAATTAAACATCCATCTCCAGTGGCTCTCTACCACATTTTAAATCAGTCATGAACCTGTTCTTGCAACTCAAAGATTAGTACAAAAACAGAAACTGTTTTCTGGAATTCTTTGCCGATCAGAGATCAAAATCTTTCTTAAGCTTGTTGGGAAAAATTTCGGCAGTCACGAAAATCCAGAGAACAATTTCCATTATCAACATGTAACAATTACATAATTGAACATAACATATTACGAAACCAGTAAGCAGATTACAGAGAATAAGAAAACCGAGATACAAACAAATCTTGGATTGAAACCGAGTCCTGTGCAGAGCCACAGTCTCCTTAAGAAAGATTCGCCCCTACCGTGGGTGTTGTAGGTTGCGTCGGCGACTTTCTCCCAGGGTTAGCTCGGTTGAACCGCTAGCCGTCGGAACACCTCCGATGACCGCCTTGGCGAACTGACTACTGCCTGCCTCTCTCTCTCAAGAACGAATGTTGTAATGTGCTGATGATTGCGAATTTGCTTGTGAATTTCCCAAGGACGTGAGCCTCCTTTTATAGGGTGAAGGAGGCAGCAAAGGAGTAATGCAGCCATTATTCTGCCATCAAATTCTGCCATTGAAGAGGGAGGTTACGGGAGTTATACACCCACAATTCAATACGTCTATTGATTGTGGTGTGGTGCGTCCAGATTCAACGAACCCGAGCATGGTTGCCCCGATTTCATTTATCCGAAATTCTGAAAATTTCCAACATATTTCACCATCAATATTAGGCTCGTTTGATAAGTTTCGTTGAATAGATTTCAAATATATAAAATTTATTAAAAAAAAGTATGTGAAAAAAATATTATTAACATTTAAAATTTTATAAAAAAAATTAAATAAGAGAGTGAGAGTGTGCTGAGAGAGAGACACGTGGCTGGGGTTTGGGGGGGGGGGGGGGGTTGGGGGTAAAAGGGAGAAGTCAAAGCCCGTGTCAGGGGGGGTCTGACAGGGGGGGGGGTGTCCTTTTAGTAATGGCCGTTTTGCTCTTACAATATTCTCGTTGCAGACTTACAACCCCTTTAAATTTGAGATATTGTAAGTTAGTTTTATATGAACACCCAAAAGAATAAAACCCCCATGAAGTACTGTGGTCTAAGAAAGAGAGTGTTGAGAGCTTCTTTCTCTAGAAACCCTACAGAGATCTCAAATCGCTGCCCCTTTCCCAAGATGGTTCTTGTTTTCTTTGTGTTCTTTTAGCTAGATAAGATTATTCATCCAAATCTATTCAAAGTTTCATGTTGAAAGCACGTTTTTTCACAATCACTGTCAAGAGTACTTATTCAGTGGCTTTAGGCACCGCCGAGTGAGTTTCAGCAGCAAGAATATTGATCCCTAAAACTCATTTGGTACATGGGTACACCAAATCTATAGAGGACTTTGAGTGGTAGTCAGTGCTCTTGCGACTTGGACATTTAAAACCTGAATACCTTTAACAACCCTATCATGTAGCTATGTGAACTACATGATAATTTTTCAAAGATTCGTCTTTCATGACTTCGTGGCATTGTTCTTGGAATCACGAAAAGAACCCAATGCCAATCAAAAAAGAAAAGAAAAGAACCCAATGCCAATCAAAAAAATCAACAATAAAAAAGAATCAACAATATACTACTAAGAACTAATTGGGATTTTCAATCTAGTAATTTTTTAAAAAAACAATACATTCTGGCCTCGTTTGATTCGCGGATTAACTACCTGGGATAGGGTACCTAATCCTGAGTTATCCCACGTTTGGTTCCCGAAATGACTGTTAGGATTATTAATCTCAGGATTAATTTTATCCCTATATAGGGGGTACTAAATAATCCTGTGTGGGAGGTGGGATTACGTAGGAATTAACAAATAAGGAATTTTTTTCAAAAATATTTCGATGATATTGAGATTGATTTCAAAAAGCACTTTCAGAATTATTTTCTTTAATATTAATTTCAGAAAATGTTTTTTTTAAAATTAAAAAAATATTAATTTCAGAAAATGTTGTCAAAAAAAACATTTTTTTAAAAAATATTAATTTCAGAAATTATTTTGAATTTTATTTTTTAAAATTTATATTTTCAAAACTTTCTTATTTTACAAAAACTTTTAAAAAACCTATTTTCAAAACTTTCATGTTTTTCAAAAGTGTTTTCAGAAATTATTTTTGTTAAAAAAATACAAAAAATGTTTTTTAAAACTTTCTTTTCTCAAAAAATGATTTCAAAAACTATTTTTTTTGAAAAATGTTTTCAAAAAACCTTTTTCTTAAAAAAAAAAATTTCCAAAACTAGTTTCTTTTTTCTTTCAGAAAATTGATTTTCAACTTTTTTAGGAAATTTGTTTTTTTTTTAAAATTAGTTCAAAAAAAAAAAACTTTTCCCAAATTGTTCCAGGACAAATAATCCAGGAACTATTAATCTTAGGACTGTTAATTCCATCATTTTTAGTCCGCGAATCAAACGAGGCCTCTATGTATAGTGAACTTACTTTGTGGAACAAATGGACTATAAATTATCATGACTGCATGGATTGTTATTTTTAATGGGGTCAAATTATGGCTAATGAAAATTTACATGATAATAATAGCACTTCTTGTAAAGTTAAAGCAAATGCAAGACACCAAATATAGAAAAAAGATAGTCACTCCAGGAACTATCAAGAAAATACTATTGATGATCTTGGGGACCAACTATCAAGAAATATGTGAATAGTCCATTTGTTCGCAATCTTTCTAGCAATCTTTTTTTCCGCTCTCTTCGCAATAGTCTCCTTTCTCTTTTTGAATGAATGAAACTAAAAGTTGAGGTCATTGTTTGTAGAGAAGAGTTTGGGGACTGATCTGTAAAATACATAAAACTTCAAAGGCCAAGATATATAGATGCTGCATCGATCAGTTAGGAATTGCTGACTTTGGTTTAGCTTAGCCTTTAAGTCTCCTTCATGACATCAGATATGTGAGGTCATCGGTTACGAAGGTTGATTTTAGCACTCCCTTTTGTGACTTCGTCTAAGTGCACTCCTTTTTTTGTATTTATCGATGTAAAAATTATAAAGTTATCCTTTATAGGTTCTTTCTTCACACATAAAATGATAATTTTATAACTTCGTATGAATACAAACAAAAGAATAAATGCACTTAAATAAAATGAGAATGAAAAAATCAATTTCCTTATATTTTTTTTCTAGGGGTGCTACTTTTACAGAATAATAGTACTAGCAATTATAGCAGCAAGGGACCCCACAATCTTCTGAATAGTGTCAAGTTGGAGTTTTCAATGTAGCTTTTGCTTTTAGAAAAACTTTTTAACGGGTACCCCGTGAAAAGTTACTATCCGTTAAAAAATATTTTTATTGCCATGAAATGCAGTTGTCCAGTCCAGTTTTGGACGGTTCAAATTTAAATAAATTTTTTTCGTTTCCGTTTCTCTTTTGCTTTTGCTTTTGCTTTTGCTTTCATGGATCAAGTTTTATCATCAACTCTAAAGATTTGGTCTTGTTGCACTTATTTCCGGCTTTCATATCTTTTCTGAAATTATGGAGAAAAGGAACACTATTAATAAGAGGTGTTTTGACTTAATAATTCTAAAAGACTATTTTTTGTCTCTATTTAATATTTTTTCTTCTTTGCTAGTTTTGCGTTAATTCTTTGCAAATTACTGATCTATGATAAGAAAAAACAATCCTTTAAAACTATGGACAATGACAACAAATAATCCAAAAAATTGGTATGCTTTGAAATATTTTTGTCTTTTAATAAAAAAATTTAAATTTAGATCATGATTATTTACTCCTAAATAATTAACGCAAAGGTAGCAAAGACAAAAACAATTCTCTTAGATTATTAAGCCAAAACACCACTGAGCTATTAAACTACCCAAATGGAGTCTAACTCGCAACCAAATAGATTTTTATATAGGACGACAAAAACTGGAGCGTACGTGGTTTAAAAAAAAAAAGTGAAAATCACTCCCCTACAACGAAAATATGCTGCCTAAAAGTTACTCCATAAAAAAGTACTAAAAAAACATCTCTATGGATGCAATGAACATTCGAAAAGATAATTATTAATGTTAAAAGAAAACGAAAAGGAAAATTGAAGACCTTTTTTTTTTTTTTTGAATGCCGCAAAGAATTCTATCCTGTGCGTTCAAACTTCAAAAATGCACCAATGAATGCCGAAGCAGCCTCGTATAAGATTCTCTCTCTCTTTTTGGTAAGGGTTTGCTTTTTTTATTTTTTTTTATTTTGTTAAGTATATGAAATTTCTGAATCCGTCACTACCTCCATTATTTAGTACTATGATAGAGATATCTGTCATTGATGCGACCCATTTTTCCATCCAAAACAGTGTATCATTGCGTTATTGGAGATCTTGAGTTTTTAGATTAAAGAGTTACACAAGGTCTAGTTTTCCAAAAGTACCGGTACAAGTACTAAATGGTTTTTTCTCCCTTCACAAAATACGATGAAAAAAAATAACTACTCTCTTCGTCCCAAATTGGATAATAATTTTTAATATTTGTGTCAATTTCAATTCCTGATATATTTCAATATGAATCTCAAAAAACATGCAATATGAATCTTGTTTGATAGTTCTCAATTAGTTCTATTATATTACAACGTTTCGAACTCATAAAAAATATTATAGATTGAAAGATATAAACAATTGAAATTGACACAAATTTCAAAAATTATCATCCTTTTTGGGACGGAGGAAATAGTACTTAGCACTTTTCAAGAACTCTGCCTAAGGTTTCGTACTTTTTTATTGTCTTTAGTTAATGTTTTTTGAAAAAAAAATAAAAAATGGGTATTGAGCCCATAGAACTATGCAAAGTAAAAGAAACAATTTCTCTCGACCACAAGTTATTCCATGCTGAATTTCCGTTTGACAAAAAAAAACTATTCCATGCCCTCGGACACAACGTGGCGGTGCCCTGTGCCCAAAACTATTCTCTTCCAAACATTTCTATGGGCTCTACACATTTTATAGTACTTTGATGATTGTACTCTTGATATTCAATTTTGTTTTACTCCATAAATTTGCCAGCAACAGAACCAAAGGCGTGAGCAGGGCTAGTACTTCATTTGCTCTCCTCTAGTCTCCGACGGAAAAACCTCGTCCACTTTTCAATCGAACTCTCAACAAAGTTTTTCTTCACTTCCTCCACTCTATAAATGAACCACTCCTCCGACCCCATCTCTCTCCCAGTTTCCATCAACTTCTTTAGCATATCGTTCAATTCATTGAGTTCTCTCTCTAAAAAATGGAAATAGAGGCAAATTTGGGAAATTTTTACTTTAGGAAGTTCCAAAAAAAAAAGTAACTTTGAAGAAGCTTGTATTCCCCTTGTTTTCTCTTGGTCTTTTTTCCCCTCTTGGTCTTTTTTCCCCCTATGATGTGGTTTCTGTCTTTGGTTTTAAAAAGTAACTTTACTTTTAAACTTTAGGAAAAGTTCCAAAAGAAAAAATAACTTTAATAAAGCTTGTATTATATTCCAACTCAACCCCCCGTGTGGTCTCTGTCTCTAATTAATGAATGCTACTCTACCATGTATAGCCCACAAAATAATAATAATAATAATAATAATAATAATAATAATAATAATCTAATAAGAGTCAGTTCCACCATAAATTGGTTTGAAAGTGATTATCTTTATAGATGTCCTAGTTTAGACAACGAAAAGACCTAAGCATCTTTTGGTCTCTTCCGTTATCTTATATGAACTTTTGTTTTTCAATTTTAGTCTACGTTTTTATATTTTTTCAATTTCTTTTATCGAGGAAAAAATAACTAATGTAAAATTTTGACGCAAATCTAGTAAAAATTAATCAAAAACAACCAAAAAAATCTTGTCAAAAGTGGGAGGATCGGAAAATGTTCATCCAAAGGGGCCTTATAAATAGCAACGATAGGATGTTTGAGCATCTCTGTTGACATACAGAAATAGACAAACTAACCTTCAAAACAGAAATAGAATTATTAGGTGAAAAGATTGACTAATTTGGTTTGCTTAGCTTCCCCTGTTATTTTTGTTTTATATAGTGAAAATTCCTAAATAGGATGGTCTGAAGAATCATTGTGTATGTCTCCTACATTTTTAACACATTTTATTTTGATGAGGTATGCGCACATCTAAATGGGATGAAAACTAATTCACCTAGGGCTGACCTCTGGGAATCAACACCCCTGAAAACTGAAAAGCATTTAGAAACAACTAAAACAGGACAACTGAACACGTACATGAGGTTAGCCACAAGGACTTTCACCTCCTAAGTGGTTGGCCTAACTTTTAAGAATCGAACTCACACTTCCAAAATGAAATTTTAACTTATTGAATCGGTGTGTTCGCGTCGTGTCTTGTTTTCCTTCGTAAAGCAAGTGTTACAACTATGGAATATTTTGGAACTCATGTACGTACTCTTATTTCTTACTCCAAGGCACTCTTCAAATCCCTTTTCCAAAGTCTGCTTAGAAGATTCATGTATTTAAGATTTTACGGGAGTAGGACCTTTGGAATTCCAATCTTGAAAATTGTCACCAGATCAAATTGCTTTCATTCCCTCTCGGACGAAATCCTTTACCCTGCCCGAGATACAACCATTCAAAACTCAAAACTGTTTGGGGTTTTGTTTTTTTGGATTTCAACTAGTATGTGTTTTTCTCTTACGGCCTGTTTGTTAGAGGTTAAAATTTTGAGGGAAGAATGCTATATCTTACTCCCATCGTTCCGCCTCTAACAAACAGGCGCTTAGAGCATCCGCAATGTAATAATCAAAAGTGAATAATCAAAACTTACAATGTCAGCTTTTGATTATTCATTTAGTGGGTTATTAAAGTTAGCAATGTGAAGTCACACATTTTACTTTTGATTATTCAAATGCTCAAATTTGATTATTGGTTAGAAGGTTGTTAATTTTGATTATTACAATGTAAGCTCTTTTTTAAACACACATTGCTAACTTTAACAATCTTTTGATTTTGATTATTACATCGCGGATGCTCTTAAAAGATACTACTAGTATTTTGCTTCTCAAACTTTCCTATATCCACCTCTAAGAGCATCCGCAATGGGAATAATCAAAATCAATAATCAAAATGTGCCACGTCAGCATTTGATTATTCATTTAGTTCATAATCAAACTTAACAACCTCTATCTCCACATTGGTTATTTTTGCATCCCTAACCAAAAAAAATCTCAAAATAATCTATGCACCTATGTCCAATCGCAAATGAGTTTTAATCACGCATCCGATCACACTAAATTATTCATCTCGATGAGACCATTCCAATGAGGGGTGTTTTTGAGTTATTGAGTTTCGAGTTTCCTTATCGGGTTTGGTTATTGAGTTTTGGTTATTAGTAAAAGTTGTTAAGTTTGGTTATGGAATGGGTGGAATTTAATTATTTTGCTAAAAGACTTGTAACTTTGCTTATTACAATGTGAGGTGTTTTTTGAGCATTATTGTTAAGTTTGCTTATTCACATTCATTTAATTATTACAATACGGATGCTCTAACAAACAGGCCCTTAAAAGATACTACTAGTATTTTGCTTCTCAAACTTTCCTATATAAACTAACTTCACCCTCCTCAGTACTCACCCATCGATTAGAAACAATCTCACAATCTGAAAGCGGAGCACACAATGGGAAGCCGCGAGAGTAATTGGTTGAGCGCCGGAAGTAGCGAGGAAGACTCGGCTCAGAACAGGGAAAGAGGTGATCAGGCGGTAGGCATGGGCCGCATGGCGTTGGCGGTGGGGGCTGCGGCTGCCGCTGCTCTTGTGGGGTGGCTCGTATCAGGGTCAGGCTCACAAGAGAAAATGATGAAAGCTCCCGGAAGGGACTACCGAATGCCGAGGAAAGACTTTGAGAAATCCCCAGCTGACTACTTCCGTGACCTTCGCAAGAAATAAGAATGATATTTGTGGAATTTTGATATCCTATGTTATAAGCTGCTGTTTTCCTTTTTACTTTAGCTTGTTTAGCTCTATGGTTTACTACTATGGTTTTTCCCAAGGTTTTCACCGTTGCATGTACTGGAATTCTGCGATGTAATAAAGGTATTGGTTTAAGCCTAATGCAATGGTTTTTCTATGGTTTATATGATGTGATCTTGTTAAGATGCTCTGAATCTGAAGTCCTGCCATAGGGACCGACGGGTCCCCTATCGAAATCGTATCGACAGTCGCGTCAGGCCGTCTCAGGCCACTAGACGGTCAATCCAAGCCGTCCAAAAATTTTTTTTAAAAAAACGAGGGAGTCTATGCGGAAATCAATAACATCTAATGTGTGTAAGGTGTTTGATCCAAACATTCTATTTTTCGTATATATGTGGATGTCGTTGATTTCCGCGTAGGCCTGGCGCAGGCGTCAATACAATTTCGATAGGAAACCCGTCGGTCCCTATAGCTTTATGGCTGTATCTGTACGCCAAAATGGGGACTTCTTCCACAGTTTGGAGCTCCCATCGTTGCAGCGTTTGCATAAACAATTAAAATCAAAACCTAATTCATCATGCATGGTTACGTAGCTTTTACTTTCTTACGTACTAACAATACAAGAAAATTTTATTTTCTTGTAAAAGTTGTCACTTCTTATGACACATAACCATTATGCCTATAATTTTTTTTTCCTTTTCTACCATGAATCATCTAGTATACTACTGAGGGTAAGTTATTAACAATAAAAAAAATCTTACAATATTCTCACATAACTTTTCTTTTTAATCAAACACATAGAAGAAATTATGTTTATTTTCACTTTTTCTTCTTTTACTTTATTTTCTCTCATTTTTATTTTCTTCCATAAATTTCTTTCTGATCAAAAGTCAGTCTTAGAGCCTGTTTGGCTGCGTCATTAATCCACTTTCCAGTTTACATTTTTGAATTTCGGCTGGTTGGGAGCTGAGTATGGACTGAATTATGCCAAAATTCGTTATCAGAGATATTTGTCAGATATTATTTTTAAAAAATTACGATCTTTCTTACAATTCCAAAACTTATTTATAATAAGAAACACATAAATAGTTGGCTTCCAGCTTTAAAAAAAATGGTTTCAATCAAGTCAATCCTGGAAAACAAATAACCTTCGCAGATAATTTTTTTATAAAAAAAGTACTACAATCGCAGATAATTTTTTTTTTTTTTTAAAGTACTACCATCCGCAAGGAAAAATAACCTTTGATGGAGTTCAATCAAATGTGTGAAACGGATTTTAATTTTGTACGGTAATGAATCATAAAGTCTAATAGGAAAAGGACTTGACAAAACCAACCAGGCCCAGGTGAAGACTTTGAAGGACTACAAGCGCGTTCAAAAGTGTTTTTAGATTGTTCGAATTGAAAACAAATTATTACCGTTACAAGGTGTTTATTACCGGTAATAGTTTAAAAATATATCTTAACCATTGATAGCCAAAACAACGGGTGCAATTGCACGGCTCGTGAATAACCTACTCACGGAGCCTTTGTGAATAAGTCAATCTCCACCAAAAAATAGGGTACAAAGGAACTACATTTCTGGTTCTGCTTACTAGTAGCCTTGTTCGTTTTTGGGTCTCAAAATTCAAAATCCTTGAGCATGGTCTTCAATAAATTTCTCTATCTTCCTCCACTCATTATTCTCCAAAACCTTTCTCATAACCCAAACCGAACATGGGTGATGTGCCGAGACATTTTCTCAAGACTATGCATTTATTTCATGTTAAATTCACCCATTCTGTGGTGCTGTGCCAAAGCGTCTTTTGAGAACTAGGGGCAATGTCTCCACAGTTTTTCAAGCGTTGTTATTAGTAATGGAAATAGTCGCAAAATCAATTCACTAATCCTTTGAATATCAGCACAGAAGATGAACCATCAGCTAATCTAATCTAACCTAAGGGTCATCATTTAGGCCGAAGGCCCGCGACCCGCTTGAAGCTCGTCCAGTCCGGCGGGTTATTGCCCGGCCTGAAGTTTTTATGGGCCGGACTTGGGCCTATGAATTTTTACTCAGCCCGCCCGCTGTAAGCCCGAAAATCTCCTTTTTTGGAAAAAATAATTTATTGTTTTCAAGTTGTCCATCCATTTGGGAACCAAGAAACCAACTTTGGGCTAAGCCCATGGGTGGGCCTGGTCTTTAAGTTTTCAGAGATAGCCCGACCCCCGAAAAAATAAAAGCCCGCTAAGCCCAATCCACAGACGAGCTTGGGTAATAAATTGGCAGGTTGGGCCAGCCCGGCCTAATGATGACCCTTAATCTAACCCATAGATTTAAATATCGGCCGATTCGTAACGGTATTTGAGGGTTCCGATTAGGATACAGGCCGGTATAACGGGCAGACGGGAAATCACAGGTGAACCGGTCGATACCCGATACGTATCAATCTGTAACGGATTCACGTGACTTGGTCGCAAAAAAAAAACAAGAGCTTCACCTTTTGGGGGGAAAAACACAAAGCATCAACTCCTTCCACTTTTCACAATAGTCATGGTGATGATCAATTTAATGAGAAATATGTAGATCCTCCGGTACCTCCACGCCATTCATTCTGGCATTGAAGTTGTATTAGCAAAATTATGTATGACTTAAAAGCTATGAGCTTGAAACTAGTTGTGGCTAGCGATTATATACTGTAAAACTTCTATGATGTGTTTATTTTAATGTCTTCATCTTACTTTTGCTATGTCAATTATATCGAAACTCATAAAGTTGCATTTTTCTCATATTTGTAAAATCTTATTGACTTGCAGGTTTTGATAAATTATCGGATATTTCATATGAAGAGAATGAGCTATTACATGTCTTAAATTAATTAAAATGTGATAATTTAAGCCAATGTTGGGGGCAAAAGTATATTTTTCAAGTTTTATACATGTTGCTGATGATTTTTAAAAATTCACGACCGCGACACCCGATTCCCGTAACGTATCACCTATACGTCCCGATACCGATATACCACGATGGCGACCGATATCGAGATTTAAAACTATGATCTAACCCTTTATTTTTGTTTTTACGTTTTTTTTTTTTTTTTGCTGCTAATAACAATGGGAAGTTGCGAGGTTACTCAGTATTCTTATTCCAAGTATGGAACTGGAAGTGGTGATAATCAAGATTGTGCTCAGACGATCGAAAAGGAAAGAGATGATCATGAGGCGGTGGAGACCCTCAATGTGTTTTGTGCGGAGGCCGCGGGTGTTGCTCTGGTGGGATGGGGTTTCCCCAAGCTTGGTGGTGCTTCGGGAGAAAAAATTGTCAAAAAACTGATGAAAGCCCCCGGAAAGGACTTCCTCATCTTCAGGGAGAAATTCGAGCTCAACCCCGCTGCCTACTTCCGCAGCCTTCGTAATTAGAATCATCAAAAGAGGGAAAAGAAACCAATGGATTACACAGAGTTGAATAAGTAGTCGGTAGCATAGATTTACATATCGGCCGGTACGAACTGTATCGGTCAGTTCGTACCGGTATTTGAGGGTTCCGATTCGGATACAGGTCAATATAACGGGCAGACGGGAAATCACAGGTGAGCCAGCCGATACCCGATACGTATCGGTCCGTAACGGATTCATGTGACCGGTTCATACCGGTTCGCGAAAAAAAAAAAAAAAAAGCTTCACCTTTTTGGGGGGAAAGACACAGAGCATCAACTCCTTCCACTTTTCACAGCTTTTTTCCAAAAATTTTGCATTTTTCTCATATTTGTAAAATTTTATTGACTTGCGGGTTTTGATAAATTATCGGATACTTTACATGAAGAGAATGGGCTATTAAATGTCTTAAATTAATTAAAATGTGATAATTTAAGCTAATGTTGGGGGCAAAAGTATATTTTTCAAGCTTTATACATGTTGCTGATGATTTTTAAAACTTCACGACCGCGACACCCGATTCCCGCGACGTATCACCGATACGTCCCGATACCGATATACCGCGACCAATACCGCGACGGCGACCGATACCGAGATTTAAAACTACGGTCGGTAGTGCTCATTGATGACTACTGTTTAGCGAAGCGTTTTGGAATTGTACTGAACATTTTAACACCGAACATTTTAGTTGAAAATTGGTTATGCTAAATGTCCTTCTGTTTTCTAGGTTTCTTCATTGTTATATGAACATACACCATTAAACATGAAAAGATGGATTTCGTTAAAATTTGGAGACCCAAGAACTGAAGAAGAAACAGAATGAAAATTCAGATGAACCAAACTTTGCAGACAGTAAAAACGGCATTCACTCCGGCTCTCAATTCTGGCACTGACGAATTTTAGTTCTTGGGGAAGTTTTTGAGAGGTATTTTCACGCTCGTGCTCACGCGCACACACTCGCCCTATGTGACTTAGTCCAAGGCATTAAAATCCAGAAATCCTCCAATCGCCATTGCAAGAAGACATTGGACAGGTTCAAAAGTGAAGCTCTCATCTGGTCAATCATTAAGAGCGAAAACCCCAATAGCCCCCATCACCACAATATCATCTTCATTGACAAATTACCCAAGATCCAACATTTGATCCATCAACAGAGTACACAATTTGACAGCAATTTTGGTAGATCCACTCAGGCTGAAAAAACACAATCCCCCATCCAATATCTCGTTCAATAAAACGGAAATCTCAATTCATATTCAGAACATTTGCACATAATGAAGAGGAAAAAGCAATTTGGTGCTCCCTAAAGTCTGAGTTTTGGAGGCTCTCTAACTTGACGGAGTCGCTTTGGAAGCAAAAATCCCGTATTAAGTGGCTGAAGCTCGGGGATAGAAACACTAGATTTTTCCAAATCTCAGCAAATAACGGCTTCAAGAGGAACTTGGTGGGTTCGGTATGGGTAAATGGGAGTTTGCTGGTGGACCCAGACCAGATCAAAGAAGTAGCATCTGAATACTTCCGGGCAAACTTTACCGAAGAAAGAAAAATTAGACCGGACTTGGGTGGTCTTTTTTCCAGGAAAGTCAATCAGGAGAATGCACTTCAGCTTGAGAAACCTTTTGAGGAAAAGGAAATTCTGGCAACTCTTAAAGATTGTAGCAACTTCAAAGCCCCGGGACCCGATGGCTTTAATTTTTCTTTTGTTAAGCAAGGCTGGGTCTTCATGAAAGAGGATGTCATCAAATTTTTTTCCGAGTTCCACTCAAATGGGAAGCTTACCAAAGGTATCAACTCCACTTTTGTTTCTCTTATTCCTAAAGTAGCTTGCCCTGTTGTTTTTAAGGAATACCGACCCATTAGTATGGTGGGGTGGGTCTATAAAATTTTATCCAAAGTTCTAGCGAATAGAATTAAGGGTCAGATGCGATCAGTTATCGGGGAGACTCAAGCTGCCTTTGTTTATGAGAAACAAATTCTGGATGGAGTCCTTATAGCTAATGTGGCTATTCACAGTTGGAAAACCAGGGTGCATGGGGGACTTATCTTAAAATTAGACTTTGAAAGAGCATACGATTGCGTCAATTGGAGCTTTCTAAGTAGTATGCTATCCAGATTGGGCTTTGGGGACAAATGGAGGGATTGGATTCTAGAGTGTTGCTCTTCGGTTTCAATGTCTATCTTGATCAATGGATCACCGTCACCGGAATTTTACACTCAGAAAGGGTTGAGACAAGGCGATCCCTTATCTCCATTTCTCTTTAATATTGTTGCGGAGGCCCTCAACATAATGCTAGAACGAGCAAAGGATCGAAATATCATTAAAGGAACCAAAGTGGGGCGTAATGGAGTCAATATCTCTCATCTACAATTTGCGGACGATACGATTCTCTTTTGCAATGGTGATCCAGAGGAGATGGCAAACATTAAAAGAATTTTGAGATGCTTTCAATTGATGTCTGGCCTGAGAATTAATTTCTCTAAGAGCTCCCTCTGTGGAGTGAACATTCCACCTCAAGCAACTTCCTCCTTGGCTCAGATCATGGGTTGTAAAGTGGAGCAGCTTCCGATCAAGTATCTCGGCTTGCCTTTAGGTGCTAATCCAGGAAGGATCAAAACATGGGAGTCCGTAATTGAAAGGACTGAGAAAATGTTGAGCATTTGGCGTACTCGTATTTCTACCGGGGGAAGGTTGTCTCTTATAAACTCCAATACTGCAAACGTCCCAGTATATTTTATGTCTCTGTTTAAAATACCAACAGCTGTTGCGAGGAAATTGGAGAAACTACAGAGAAATTTTTTTTTGGGGTGACTCGAACGACAAAAACAAAATGCACGTGGTCAAGTGGGATGAGATTACTCGAAAGAAACTAATGGAGGATTGGGGATAAAAAAATGGTCCAACAGAACCTAGCTCTTTTGGCAAAATGGTGGTGGAGATTTGGCAAGAATAAAGAATATGGGTGAAAGTGATTCGAGGAAAATATGGTTTGAATACTAACTGTTGGCTGCCCTATGCTATCAGCCCTGGCTCAACATCAAGAATTTGGTCAGATATTTGCTCACTGGAAAACCCATCATCCCAATTGGGTTTTTCCATTCGAGACAGCTTTCGAGTTCAAGTAAACTCCGGAGATGCCACTGTATTTTGGGAACATGTTTGGTTAGGTGAAGCCTCATTGAAACAAGACTATCCCAGATTGTTTTCTTTATCTACCCAAAAAGAGATGTTGATCTGTAACTTGAGGACTGAGGGGTCTTGGGATTTAATGTTTAGGCAAGACATGATTGGTCGAGAGAAGCAAGAGATGGCTAACTTGAAACAGAGACTTCAACGAGTTATTCTAAACCCCTAGAAGCCTGATACATTGCAGTGGAGGTGGTCGGGTGATGGACTTTTTTCTGTCAAGTCAGCTTTTGGACAGTGGGAACAACAAACTCATCCGAGCAATCAACTGTTGGGTTCTTTATAGAAGAATTTGAGCCCTCCTAAGGTGGAAATCTTTGCTTGGATGGCTGTTAAGGAAAGGGCAGTAACCGGGTCAGTCCTTCTTAGTAGAAACCTAATCAATGAGATTCATTTAGCTTTATGCCCCCTATGCTCTTTGAGCCTTGAAACCCATCAGCACTTATTTCTCCAATGTCACTTCTCGTGGAGTGTTTGGTTGATAATTTTAGATTGGTGGAATATCAAATGGGTTTGTCCAAGCTCTGTACCCGAATTAGCTAAATGGTGGTTTGATAATGGTTTTTACAACCTGGAGAAACATATATGGGAAGCTTGTTTCTTTGCAACACTATGGTCTCTGTGGTTGGTAAGGAATAACAATATCTTCAACAACTCTACGAAACAAGTTTGGGAGGTGGCGGATCTAGTCAAAACTAGAGTTGCAATGTGGATGAAGGCGAAATTTGATATTAAGGTCTACACCGTTGAGGAGTTCAAGTTATTCTTAGATGGTATCCGGAAATTGAAATTGTAACATAGTGTTTAGGTGGACTTCCAACTGTTGGTTGGATGTGGTTGTAAATTTGGTTTTTTCCTCGATGTATCCTGTTCGAGTTTTATAAAATGTTTCGTTTGCCGATAAAAAAAAAAAACATTTGCACATAATTAAGCTCGCCAAAGGCGCAGATCGTGCACCGAAATCCTTCAAACACAAAACAACTACGGAGAAAAAAGTTTAATTTGCTCCAAAGTATTCTGTTTGGTTTCAAAGCAAGACATACATAGGCATAAACTGCTTAATAATCAGACAAACATAATACTAAACGATAGTAAAAGCTCAGACAAGTTCATCAATACTGGTGTTTGCGCGAAGATTGCGAAAATAGGATCTGGGATTTCCTTCAAAGACGTCCCTAGGCATCCGGGAGGGATACCTCCCGGGGACCCTCATCATCCTCGGGGCCCTCCCTCGGCCGCCGCGGCAGCAGCACCGGAGGCACGTGATCAGAACCACCACGCCGGCGATGAAGATTGCGGCAGCTATTAGCCAGTGCTTCAGTTGCTCTCGTCTAGCCTCAGGTGATAAATATTCTTCAACTTTTTTTATCAAATTCTCGCCGAAGTTTTCTATCACTATTAGCCATTCCTTGAGTTTCTCCACTATATAGTTGATCCACTCCTCTGCCCCCACGTCTCTCTCGGTAGCCATCTTTAGCATTGAGTTCTCTGCCCCCATCTCTCTCTCTCTCTCTCTCTCTCTCTCTCTCTCTCTCTCTCTCTGTCTCTCTCTGTCTCTCTCTCTCTCTCTCTCTCTCTCTCTCTCGCATGTAAATGAGATAAATAGAGGCCAAGTAATTGATTTTGGCACGTCATGTTTGGATATACACACTACAATATTAGTCGTTTCGCATTCAAAATACACATGGCAAGACTACAAGACAAAAATTGTAGTGTGGTTTTAAAAACATAGAATGCCAAAATCACTGCCCACAAAGTATATTTAGAACAAAACCCAGCCGGTGAATTTACAAGAGAAAACTAATAGTAAAACGCTGAATACAAGAAATATGATTAATTCTGGACTTTCTTTGAATTGATAATAATTGATTTGCCCTTGGATTGATATTCCTAGCTAATAATGGAAAAATAGTCTTAATGCTGATAGGAATCTAATTAAGTAACGAATAATATATTTCCAAAAATTAAATCTTTGTAGATCATATTCCAAATAAAACAGCAAAACAATATCAACTCAAGTAAAGAAATGTAAAATTTCTACATTTATAGTCAAAATCTAGTTTTAAAATTAAATAATGGTCCTAAAACTAGCCTCCACTTGAATTTTCATTCATGATATCATTATGGGTTAAGTTTTCATTATGTAATCATATAAATTTGCAAATTTGCTCTTGTTATTTAACTTTTACATATACTAGCAAATGCTCGTACCTAAAGGCACATGCAAGCGTAAGAAAGAGTAGTTTGAGGGTTTTGAATTTCAGGTCTAAAAGTCAATGTTCATTTTCAATCAGGATGAAATCCTAAAGAAGTCTAAGGGACAGAACTAAAATTTAAAGTATCCTAAAAACATGAAAAAAGAATTCCAAAGTCGTCCTAGCTACATCCGCAAAAGTACTTTAGGCTTTCTATTTTTCTATTTGTGCTTGGGTTTTTTCCTCTCTGGTGGAGTGTTTGTTTTCTCTCTCTAATGAATGCTACACCATAATGGCAGGCAATCCCACCGTAATTTGGTTTGACAGAGAATATCACTTATTGTTATCCTTTTTTTCCTCGAGAAGAATTATCATTCAGTGTCCTGACTCACCGTCAAGTGGCGCTTCAATTCTTTTCGAAAATCACACATTTGTATAGAACTCACTAGGTACATCGCGACGTGCAAGGCACGTCCGTCATGCCCGTTGAAAAAACCAGTTTGGAAAAGCATGTATTGTAAACCTAAGGATAACATTTACACACAGATAACGTCATTAAAGGAAAAAACCAAATAGGGTTGAGCAGAAAAAGAACGCAGATAATTATATTTACAGCACGTATATCTCCAAGCCTCAGCTATAACAGCCTCCACCCTGAGAAGAGGAGCCATCTCTAACCCCAAAAGGCCTAGAGATTCCACCGTACCCAATTTTTATTCCATATGACTGCACACAAGCCCAATGTCATTGTATGCAGTATGTTAGCAGCAGTGCATTAGAGATGGCAAAGATGAACACTTTATAGTCAAATGAAGACAGTTTATGGTCAAATGCAGGTTCTGATGATCTATATAAAACAGCAGGAGAATCAAAATTTGGAAGACAAGAGAGTATACGTTTTGCAATAGAGAGTAACACAGACCTTGTTGCAGCTCGGAACAACTTCTTGCAAAGCCCTCATTCTTTTTGCTATTCTTTCTCTACGCAACTGTAAAAGAGAAGCAAAACTATAAATGCACTAATAAAAAAGGAAGATAAAAGGAAACGATATCCACTATTTTCCATGATACGTCATCGAATCCTTGCTTCATCAATTAAAACAAAAATCTATCTGATCATACAGTTGTACACACATGAGATAAAGAATCACCAATTGGGCCAAAGAAGTCAAAATCCACATCCAGAAATGTCAAAGAATTGAAGTACTTTCATGCCAATTCAAGCCAGAGTCTTCTAGGAGGTTGAAGAAAAGATGAACACTTTATAGTCAAATGAAGACAGTTTATGGTCAAATGTAGGTTCTGATGATCTGAACCAGTTTATGGTCAAATGCAGGTTCTGATGATCTGAATAAAACAGCATGAGAATCAAAATTTGAAAGACAAGAGAGTATACATTTTGCAATTAGAGAATACCGCAGACCTTGTTGCAGCTCGCAACAACTTCTTGCAAAGCCCTCATTCTTTCTGCTATTCTTGCTCTACGCAACTGTAAAAGAGAAGCAAAACTGTAAATGCAAAGCAATGAGGTTTACCCTGAGAAATAAACAGCAGAATGCAGAGAAAACACCAAGTGAGGCCAGATTTCAGTCAGATAGCCCACTCTCACATTTGTCATCAACAAGTATATGTTCAAAAACACATATCATTAATTAAATTTCTCTCTGAGAATTTCCTTATGAAACTCAACTCTTGGGGAAATTAAACTCTACGTATATGTTACCTCTGGAAAGTGTTTAGATGGGAATATGCAATAAATAAATTTGCCTTCGATTCCTTCTCAGTTCTTGCCAATATGGATTGAATAACATTGTCCAAACTAAAATTCTACCAAACAAAACATTAGAATGGGCTAACATCATTAGAGTATTCAAATAAGCAATAATGCCTAGGAATGAATTGATTATAAATCCAAATTGAGTAAAGAGTTAGAACATACTCTTGAGTTCTTCTCCAATTGTTTCTTTTTCTGGGTTTAATACATCTTCTGGTTTTCCCTCGTGCTTGCATGGAAAAATTTGCAATTACATTATTACCGCAATGGTGAGTAAACCATGTTTATGTGGAGTATGGACTACAATATAATACATAAACATTCGTCATTTACTGGTTCTTCGTCCATGTCATAAGCACAGGACATCATATATCGTTCTAGTTTCAAATGTTCATTACATTACTAACAAATCTCAGAAGGAAATATCTATTTACTGGTTCTTTATCTATGGCATAAGCATAAGACATCATAGTTCTAATTCCACATGCCTCATTACATTACTAACAAATCTCAGGAGGAAAAATCTATATCTAGTAATCAGTTTCTATTGAGGACAGAGAAAGAAATACCGAGTAGATAGTATAACTGAGAGTCGCGTGGAGTTATTGAGGCAAAGAGGCTTAAGATCCAACATTCTTGCAATTGCCTGAATTTAAACTTGCAAATTCAATTGACGCACTTAAAGACCAACAAATAAACATCGTGACACACTTTTTTAGGGTGAATAGAGTGTAATTGTCGCACTCTTCATTCTTATGCAAGTCATCCTTGTTCTTTCACACTCCCAACTGTATATGGTTTGAAAATTCTTTGAAGAAAACTACAGAAACTTGGGTTTTAGCAAAATGAACGTGTATAGAAAATGATAAAATTGCTTGAAATGAAAGGAGATGAGAAAATGGACTATCCTTGGGAGCATGGAATTCTACATAGTTTATATCATAGCTAAAAAAAGATAAGGTCATTTAGCTTAACCCAAGATATTGGTCATTTAGTTTAACCTAAAATATGACTTCTTTTTTCCCGGAATCCCCTAAAAAGCTTACTTCTTTTTATTATCAACTGAAGTGTGTCCTTTGCTTGCATAAAAGTCCCTAAACTTTGGTTCGGTAACTGACTTCACAGATTTTTATGTTTTATTTCACGCTACTCCATTGCAGCTGAAGAGGAAGCTACAAGTACTTGCTTTAGAGGACTGATAAAATCTCTTAGCGAAGCTCTAAGAAGTCCAGTTTCAAACAAAACAACCTTACACCATCATATCTTAGAAATTACATACCCCACTCAAAATATCCCAACAATGTGAACGAAATTCAAACATAGCACAAAAATATATAACATACGTGTTTATACCATAAGAATCCATGCTTGGGTTGCATTAAATCAATTCTCATTTGAAGCTGTTGCATGCCCACAGTGAATAAAAGAGTACAGCATCAGGGAGCCAAGTTTGGCCGAATCAAATCAACAATCAATATTCCTGAAAAATTATACAGTAATAATCAGAAACCACAAGTCTGTAAATCAAATACCGTATGCAAACATCAACAATGTAATTAGAAGCTTTATAATTAGAAACCCTAAGTATGTAAATCAAATACCACATGCAAACATCAACAATATAATTAGAAGCCCCAAATATTACTTACATTCCCCGAAACTCATATTCGACACCATAGATCTTCCAATTCCGATCCTCTACCAATGAACCCACTGCAGTGGCCCTGCTACCCGTCGACCACTGATGCCGTGAATTTTTTTCGTAAGAAGTTGGGGTGGATGGTGTGGTGTGCGAGAGTGTGACGCTATGGGTGAGTAAAGGAGAAGAACAAAGGCCAGAACAACGACAATCTTGCCAAAGCTGAGATCTGCTATTTCCATTTCCGAATTCTCTCGAACTCAACGTTCCTGATCTTCTCCGACTCAAGGAGCACCGGCGTGATGGCGTTGATGATTTCATTAGAGAGAGAGAGATGAAATAATGGCGTGGAGGTGGGGTATAAATCGGTGGGAGAGGGAGAGGAGAAAAAGAGTAAAGTTGAAGGGCATTTCTCTCTCCTGGTCCTGGTAAAGCCACGTATCCAAACTTTAGGAAATACGAAATGACAAAAATACCCAATTGATTAATACTACATGTCTTCCAATTGAAGGGCAAAATTGTCCAAATCAGCCAAAAATTGGCTAGCGATGGAATTGCCCAAACTGTTTCTTCTTAAGGAGAGGTAGGATATACTGAATTGCGAGTTCCTATAGAACGCGGCGTTGTAAAGAAAATTGAAAACATCCTATAATTTTGGGAAGATACTGGATTTTATTAATGGTATCATTTTGAAGAAAAGAATTTTCTCTCTCTAAAATTCTCTCTCTCTCTTTCCGTTGTATTCTCATATGATATTATGAGAAAATAATTCTCTTTTGATAAGATAATTAATCTTATGGCTGAATAAGGCAGTCAAAATTGTCTGCATTTGATTTTGATATCATTTTGATTAATCTTATGGCTGAAGTAGTTCTATACTTCTTTCACGTTGGGATAGACTGAATAAGGCAGTCGTTTTTTCTAAATTTGATTTGAAATCAGGATATTGGCAGATTCAAATTAATGAATCCGATCGATATAAGACAGCATTCACTGTCCCTTTTGGTCATTATGAATGGAACGTAATGCCCTTTGGTCTCAAGAATGCACCTTCAGAATTTCAGAATATTATGAATGATAATTTCTATCCTTATGCTGAATTTGCTATATGTTATATTGATGATGTTCTAATATTTTTCCAGAACATAGACCAGCATGTTAAGCATCTTAGAATTTTTAAAGATGTCATTAAAAGAAATGGTCTTGTTGTTTCTGCTCCTAAAATGAAATTATTTCAGACTAAGGTTAGATTCTTAGGACACAATATCTACCAAGGGAAAATCATCCCTATTGACAGAAGTATAGAGTTTGCTTCTAAATTCCTTGATGAATTAAGAGAAAAAAAACCCAATTGCAAAGGTTTCTTGGAAGCCTTAATTATATAGGAGACTATTATAGGGAATTAGCCCAGGATTTGACACCTCTCTATGAAAGACTCAAAAAGAATTCTCCTCCTTGGACAGAACGCCACACTAAGGCAGTTCAAAAAATCAAATTAAAGGCAAAACAATTACCTTACTTGGCAATAGCTAATCCAGAATGGAAGAAAATTGTAGAAATAGATGCCTCTAATATTGGTTATGGTGGCATACTGAAGCAATATAACCCTAATCCTTCAAAGGAAGAATTGGTCCGTTTTACTTCTGGACTTTTCAAAAATGCTCAGGCTAATTATAGTACTATTAAGAAAAAAATTCTTTCGATTATCAAATGCGTTAACAAATTTCAAGATGACTTGTTAAATCAACAATTTTTGCTTAAAGTTTAATGCAGTGCTGCAAAACAAGTTTTAAAACAAGATATTAAGAATCTTGCTTCTAAGCAAATTTTTGCTAGATGTCAGTCAGAATTGTCTGCATTTGATTTTGATATAGAATACATAAAAGGAGAAAATAATTCTCTTCCTGATTTTCTTACCCGGGAATTTTTACAGGGCTAATGGAAACAATCAGCCGTCAAAAAGCTGAAGAAATACATGCTTCGTCCAACAATGGGGATGAATCTTTTATTAAACAAGCTTGTCCTTCTATCAGCCAATCTAGGCTAAAATTTATTATTGAGAAGGATAGAAAATTCAGGAAAGCCATGAATAGGCATATCATGGCCAATAGGGAGCAATACTAGAATAGATATCTCCCAACCAGATTTTATTTGAAAAGATGGTACAATGCTATTTCGGCCATTGACCAATTTTATGAGGAATATGGTTATTCTGACGATGAAGAAGATAACCTGGTGGCTAATAGTCATCATAATAAAAGAAAAAACAGATTCAGAATAGACTGAATATTTTATCTCGTGTATAATTTTGCAAATGAATAGACCTCCAAACCGAGGACGTGGTCGAGGAAATAATGCTCGTGGTAGGGGTAAACCTAAAGTTACCCAAGAAGATGTGGAAGCCTACTTGCTGGCTAAAAAACTCCAATTTCCGTCTCTTCAGGATGCAGCATCAGCATCCTCGTCATCACTTTCAATGAAGGAAGTGGTCCAAACTGAAGAAGTTTTCAAAACTATGGAAACCACAGAAACAATCATGATCCTAGAATCTCAGGATGAACAATGGAAAAATGACCCATGGGAAATTAAGTCCCGATATATGGATATAATGAGTTATCCAGTTCCTGTAGGAAAATATAGGTCCTTCTATGAAGCAATGCTAAAACCCAAGTTGGCCAGAGTTGGCCAAAAGCATGGGCCAATCAGTTATGGCAAGGCTACAATCAAGAAGATCTTAACAGTTCAAAAGTGGGGAATTCACCCACAACGGTCAAAATCTTTGTCCATAAAAAATGAACATGGAAGTTCAACAGTCCAGTATAATTATTGGGACTACGTTGAAGCTTTTACTAAAGCTTTTTATTACCAAAACCAAAAGAGAAAACATTCATGGTTTTTACGGTTCTGTCCTAATCTTATTGGACAAAATGAATTTCCATATTGGTTCGTTGAATGGTGGTCTAAATTTGGACCCATAATGGATTATCTTCCTCCAGAGGTAAAATAGGAGATGGAATCTTTCATTCGTATCCAAAGACAATTTAGGACAGACAATGTGTCTGAAAGGAAAATCTACCTTCAAGCAATGACAACCTTCAGTATTCCATGGATCTGGAGGTGGGATATCCAAATTGGATACAATAATTCAGCTCTACCAATACTTCAAAGAATTTTTCAGTACAGGTGGTGGAGTAAAATGGATACGGAACCAACTCTGAATGATATGAGGACAAGAATCCAGGAATTAAAGCTTCAATTGCAGCACCAAGAAAAACAGTCTATTAAGAATCCTTTCTTGGAAATCTCAGCTCAAATTAGGGCCAAAAATCCATCCCTATCGGATGATGAAATTGTCATGAAAACAATGGAATTCATGAAAGAACAATTCCTCCAGACTGTTCAGACTAATGTAGCTGATGACGAATCTATGGCATCAACCAGATCCAAAGAAGAGGATAATAATCCCTTCACATGCCTAGCAGGGAGTCACAGGATCCCTACGAAGATGAAGACAACATGGTCACGCCTACTTTAGGTGATGTTTGGGACAGCATGGCTAAGCTCATGGCCGAACGGCTGTCTCAATCCAGGAAGGGTAAAGAAAAGCGTCAATAATTTGGCAAAATGCCAAAATAACTTTCGATGAAAAAGCAGACTCAATAGTGGAGTTGGTATGACTCAATTATGAAGTCGTAATAATCACACTCGACTGTCGGTGAAGACTAAGGCGACGATGGGGCCCCAGGTGTACCCGGCTAGAATCTTCATTTCAATTTGAGTGTAATTTGTATTTCGTTTTCATTTCATTTCAGTTTCTTTGAGTCTATAAATAGTATGAAGTCTGGTTGTTTAGGTAGGTTTTGGATTACCATCTCTCTCTCTCTTTCCGCTGTATTCTCACCCCTCCCTCCAGTTGTAATATTGGCTCCGGCCTTCTGTAATAAAGGTCAGTTTTCTTTTCTGCTTACTTATTACGATCCATCTCTTATTTGGTATCAAAGCCAGGAATGGCTTAATTTTACTGTGTTAGTGCAACTATAGATTATTTATCATGATGAAGCCTTGATAAATAAATTTCTAAAAACGAAAATTTTGAATGGGAGGTAATATTATAAGTAGTGGGACGTCATCCAAGTCGCGTTCGGATTTGTCCGGCCAAGAGGACCCAGTTAGGGTAATTTGGCCTTGCTCCGGTAAACCGTTGACAGACGTGCTACTTGTAATAATATCTTCTGTTTAAAAAAAAAAGGCAAAATCATGAGAAAATAATTTATAGACGCACTAACACAACCAATCTCATTATGAGAAGACTATTTAGATCTGATAATGATAGAATTAAAAATTCAGAATTAGTGGAATATGCCAATGTGCAAGAACAATTAAATCACTGGACTATTCCTCCAGTTCGTCCATCTACTATTTATGGACGAGGCACTATTGATTTTAAGAGTACCTTAGCTATCAAGACTAAGGAAAAAAACTGAAAGCATAGAGCTAAATGATAAGATAATTAATTATCCAATATCCTCCCAAAAGTCTTCCTTATGCAGAAGCTGATAGATATTACTACCCGAGACCTAGTCCTTAGGACATGTTATATGAGGAAGCGGTCTTCCAAAGACAAATGTCTTATAGTGGAAGAACTATCTATGAATGGAACATAGACGGGATGACTGAATACCAAATATTTGGAGTGGTACATCAAATGATGTTGTACAGTACAATCTGTGTTCAGAATAAAAATTTAGATAAAGAAATTGCCACTTGGATCACTGCTGGTTTCACTGGAATGATCAAAGGTTGGTGGGATAATATTCTCACTGTTGCTCAAAGGGCAGAAATTCTTAATGCCATTAAGGTAGAAAATAATGAACCAAAGCAGGATGCTGTTTATACTTTGGTTCAATCGATTATCCTTCATTTTGTTGGTCATTGGGATAACCAACGTGAAAGAAGTAGAGAACTACTTCAAAATCTAATTTTCTAACTCTAAAATCTCTTGATTACTCATATCTGGGTCTAATTCCTCAGAAATAACATTAATAGAAAGACCTTTTAGCCTTTTCTGTAATTCTTTTACTAAATCAGAATTTTTATTAGGATTTGTCAAATTAAACCCTGATATGGGGATAAGAGGTCTGATGTTAGAAGGTGAAACCTTCTGTTCCTCCTTCTGTCTTATTTGAGAATTCCTGATGGTTTCCCCTAATTGGGTAACCTGCTCCTCAACCCGAGTTAATTGCTCCCCAATAGTGTTAAGATGGAGATTTGTATAGTTATTATGCTTATACAGTTTATTATTAATGTCAGTATTTGTCGGTTTAACAAACGCAACCGTGTCCAGAGTGGGTTCACTGTCTGAACTTCTTCTAAAGATAAGGGAATAGTGGGGGGATGAACTGCCCTTATTACAGTTCCTGTCATAGAGCTTCTCCAGTCTCTATTATAATCTTGTATGACATTTATGGATTTATCAATTTCAGGATAGTATTTCCCATAAAACCATTGGGTAAAAGGAATGATTTTCCCCGAACCTTCTAGAAAACTATAAAAATTTTCTTTTGAAATTTTCTAATTGGTCCTTATCGTACTTGGAAAAATACCAAATTCTAAATTCTTTGTATTTAGGCTGAAAGAATTCCTTATTAATTCTTTCTCTATCATCAATCTCTATTAATATCGTTAATGGAAAAGTTCATGTCACTAGCAATAGGTGATTCTACTAAAACTCCCTATGGATTATAAACTCCATGGGGAACATTGTTTTCAGATATTCTTATACCTGCTAAATTAATCTCCTCTATTGGATTGGTTCTGGGATTTCAGAGGTTGAGTGCCTACTAGTAGGAGGGACACTAACCCTATATGGGACCCGAGTATTACTTATTCTGGAACTACTACTCCTTAGAAATCTACCTTGGTGGGAATTTCTAAAGTGTAGTGAAATAGTTCCTTTATTATCTTGAACTATTTGTTCAATCTGGTTGATAATAGGTCTAGGAGGGACCGCATTAGTAATGGTCCAATTTTCAGGAAAAGTAATTTCTTTCCAATTAATCAACCTATTGGTTGCAATATTAGAAGTCAACATATTAGTCTCTATTAAGACTGTCTGATCTGCAGATCCTAATTGACGAACTCTGGGATTCATAGTATTCATGACCTTATAGTAAATTCTATAGATTACGGCTATAACCTCATATCCAGGTAGATAGTCGTATCCACGTGTCTGAATCCTACAATTTAGGACTTCACCAATATTCTTATCAGTTAAAGATAGTGAAAGATCAGGATAAGCATTAAAGTAAACAAGACCATGACATAAACTGGTCTCTATAGTTCCCATTATTGAGGATCTCCAATTATTGCACCTACCTTCCCGTAGAGTCACTTGAAGACAGGTGTCCATTCCTAACAACGTTAATGGTTTAAGAGCAATTTGCACTAAACCAATATGAATATAATTGTAATTACGCATATGAGCAAGAAGATCACTTCTATCCATAAGATTAATTATCTTATCATTTAGTGCAAATTGCACTAAATGAATCTCTCCATCAATCCACAGTATTCCCATACAAGAGAAGAGTCAATCGATTTGGAAATTGTTATATCCCTGCTCGACTACGACTAGCAAAGTTTGCTTTGTGGTGGAAGGATTTCCAAAAGCAAAAGAACGCCTCAAACTAATTAGGATTTCTCGATTAGGAATTGCTCACTTTGATTTAGCTTAGCCTTTAACACTCCTTCATGACATATGATATGTGAGGTCATCCATTACGAAGGTTGATTTTAGCATTCCATTTTGTGACTTCGTCTAAGTGCACTCCATTTTTTGTATTTATCCATGTAAAAGGTTACTACGTAGTTATCCTTTATAAATTCTTTCTTCACAAATAAAATGGTTATCTTATAACTTGTATGGATACAAACAAACAAAAGAAATGCACTTGGATAAAATGAGAGTGAAAAAATCAATTCCCTTAAAATATTTTTTTTCTCATGGGATGGTACTTTTGAATAGCGTCGCCTTTAAGTTCTCATAGTTGGTGCTAGGGCTGTAAGTGAGCCGAGCTACTCGCGAGCTCGGCTCGGCTCGGCTCGTTAAGGCTCGGCTCGACTCGACTCGTTTAGTAAACGAGTCGAGCTCGAGCTCGAGTATCCGGCTCGTTAAGTAAACGAGCCGAGCCGAGCTCGGCTCGTTAGACAAAAACTCGGCTCGTTAAGGGAGGCTCGGCTCGATAAAGAGAGGCTCGTTAAGTAAATTACTAAGCTCGGCTCGTTAAGGGCTCGGCTCGTTAAGGCTCGAGCCGAGCTCGAGCTCGAGTTTTGGGCTCGTTAAGTTAACGAGCCGAGCTCGAGCTCGCCGATACTCGGCTCGGCTCGGCTCGTTTACACCCCTAGTTGGTGCTGCTGCTTTTGCTTTTGCTTTCATGCATCAGGTTTTATCATCAACTAAAGATTTGTTCTTGTTTCACTTGTTTTTCCCTTTCATATCTTTTATGAAATTATGGAACAAAGGAACGCTTTTTTGTCTTTATTTAAATATTTTTTTGTCTTTGCTAGTTTTGCATTAATTCTTTGTAAATTACAGACCTCCTATAACCCAAAAAAAAAACTTTAAAACCATGGACAATGACAACAAATAATTCAAAGAACTGGTATGCATTTTGTCAACAATAAGTTTTTAGAATTTAGATCATGACTATTTACTCTTTAGATTTCTTTTGCCGAGCCGAATTAATAATCCCTAAAGAACCAACGCAAAAGTAGCAAAGACAAAAGTAATTCTAAGAGTTAATTACCTCTAAGTACAGAAAAGTGACACTTAATTCCCATTAAGGAGAGATGAAGTACTTAATTACCACTAAGTCCACTTTTACAAAAATACATTTATCATTAATAGAAGTGTCACCCTAGGGTTTTAGGGTATGCTAGGGTTTTAGGGTACCCTTGGGTACCCTAAAATCTTAGGGTACCCTAGGATTTTAGGGTTTTAGGGTACCCTAGGGTTTTAGGGTACTTTAAGATTTTAGATTTTAGGATATCCTAGGGTTTAAGGTACCCTAAAGTTTAGGTTTAGGTGCTTTCATAGAGCCCTAGGGCTTAGGTTTAGGCACTTTCATAGGAGTTTTAGGGTGCACTTTCCTATTATAGGGTTTTAGCGATTTAGGCACTTTTATTGGGTACCCTAGAGTTTTAGGCACTTTTATAGGGTACTCTGAGGTTTAGGCACTTTCATAGGGTGCCCTAGGGGTTAGGCACTTTCAATATTTGGGGTTTTAGGCACTTTCATAGGGTTTTAGTGTTTCGTTAATTAGAGGAGACTTGGTGGAAATTACTTTCTATTTTCTGGACCTAGAGGTAAATTGCCCTAATTCTTTTAGGTTAATTGCTAAGCCAAAACACCACTGGGCTATTAAACTGGCCAAACGGAGTCTAACTCAGTGACTCAATTTCTCAAACTTTTCTGTATAAATAAACTCCTCCCTTCCCAGTTCTAATATTTCTCAAATGCAGTCTAATATTTTGAAAGATCCCAAAAAGAAAACATACACAATAATTTAAGACAGAGAGAGTAATACTATAGAAGCAAGTGACCCCACAATAATTTGGTGCTGCTGCTTTTGTTTTTGCTTTCATGCATCAGGTTTTATCAACAAAGATCTGTTCTTGTTGCACTTATTTCTGCCTTTCATATCTTTCTGAAATTATGGAACAAAGGAACACTAAGAGACTTTGTTTTTTCTTTATTTAAATTTTTTTTGACTTTGCTAGTTTTGCATTAATTCTTTGTAAATTACTGACTTACTATAACAAAAAAAATTTTTTTTGTAAAACTATGGACAATGACAACAAATAATGCAAAGAACTGGTATGCTTTTTGTCGTCAATAGTTTTTTTAAATTTAGATCATGACTATTTACTCTTTAGATTTCTTTTGCCGAGCTGAATTAAAAAGAAAAAAATAAATAGCCATTCTGTTTCATAGATTTATTTAGGTGTCCATCCTACTAGATTTGAATACTTAAAACGACATCTTGAAATTTAAATAATACCTAAAACACCATTAATCGTGACAAATTCAGAAATCATGACAAATACAGAAATTATGACAAAGTCATTCACAATAATGACAAAACCATCCAGAATGTAAAACTAACATAAAAAATTAGTTTAAAATCCTAAAATTCTTTACTATATAGGTGAAGAAATTCGGAATATAAAATTAACTTTAAGTTAATTTTAAGCGGAGCTGTGGGAGATATACAAGGGGTTGGATATCATCCGAGGCCTCAACCTCCGCGATGTTGAGATCGAATCGGATTCAACTTTTGCTGTTCATCTCATCCAAGTACGAGAAGAGGTCACCTTTCAAGGAGATATTAGAGAGATGCAAAGCCACGAAGCGTGAGACGGGATGCACGCTCGAACACACCCTTCGCGAAGCAAATGGAGTTGCAGATCAATTGGCCAGGCGAGGAAGGAGGGATCGACATAATAATTTCATCTCCTTCACCACTCCACGAGACAAAATTATTAAGAGGGTGCTTGCCGCGGATGTCACGGCGGCCTCTTCTTACTTCTGTGGTCTTTTCCTTTGTTCAAGGGAAAACAAAAAACCAATTTCCTATTTCCTATATTGATGTTATTTTCCTTTGTTCGTCTGCTTTAGCCTACTTACTATGGTTTTTGTACCAATTTCCTAGTGTTTTGCTCTCTATGATTATGTTAATACGATGGGGTCTTCTTACGATATTCTCGTTACTGACTTACAACCCCATTAAATTTGATATATTGTAAGTTACTCCCTGATAGGCGCGTAATATCATAGATATAAGCGCCTAAGTAGGGCATTTTAGCGCGTTAGAGGTGCGGTTTATTCCATTTTCCACTTGATATCGTGCTTCGTCTTGTTTTTATATTTTTGTTAACTTTTGCAGGAATAAGGTGGATTTTACGCCAAAATTGGATTGCGAGGTCTTGAAGCGGTAGTTGGAGGAGTTGGTACAAAAAGTGCAGCATGAAAATATTAAATGGTGTTCAATACTTCGGCCACTGAAATTTAATTGGTGCCAAACTAGTCCGGAATTGAAGAGTATGAGTTTTGATGAGGAAATTAAGCAAGGACAAATCTAATTGGGTTTGCAACTAATTTAATTGGGTTATGACTTAATTAGCCGGGCTTGGACCAAAACGTGCAATAAGAAATTGAAAAAGAGGGCTTCAAAGGGGGATCGATAACCTTTTATGCAGGAGAAAAAAAAGAAGGAACGGGGATTGCCACTGCTGCCGCGATCTGATTCGGACGCCACGGACGAAGCAGAACGAGGACGCATAACGAATAACGGTGGCTGCGATTCCTTTGTTCCGAAGTTTAGTTTTCTTTCAAGTTTTATTTCCTTCAAGTTCTTTATGCTTTGTTCAATTACTCGCTTGCTGGTAACTCGTTTTAATTTCTGTTCTTAATCAAAGTTGTTCGTTTGTTTTTATTTGGTTTAGATCTTTTGTTTATTTTTCATTCCAAGCAATAGAAGCATGTTTCAATCTAGGGTTTTCTTCGTTTATTGCTTAAACATGAGTGAGTAATTTTGTAGAGTGCAGCCGCGGCGCGAAGGTGTCTCGTGGCTAGTTTAATTAATGTTTTTACATCGTGTTCGAATTAATTTAATTTTTAAACAATTTTAGAAGACGAAAACTCTTCTAACAAACAAAACCCAGGCATCGCTGGAATTCGAATGCGCACGGAAACTGGTGACAGGTAGTGCGCATTTGTTAGGGATCCTTTTTCTTATTCTAAAATCAACAAAGTGAATAATTGTGGCCCGAGTAAACATTGGTTAAGCTAGTTGCGGACGCTGAGTTCTCACGGCTGTACTCTCCTTTTTAAATCCTTATTTAATTAATTCAGTTTGGTAATTTAGTCAGTAAATCAACCTCATTGAACAAGGGGTGGCTATCTAAGAGCCAAGATAAACTGTGAACCCGTCATCTTTGAGTCCAGCACACGTTCGTCCGTCTCTGTGATTCGACTCCGGTACTTTCGGATATTATGCTACATCGGTCGGAAATCCTACGCTTGGGACGCGTCTTATTTTAATTCACCCGATCGGTCAAGCATTTTTGAAACTAGCCACGAGACACCTTAGGGTTTCTTCTTTTTCATGCATAATGATGAGTGAGTAATTTTGTAGAGTGCGGCCGCGGGGCGAAGGTGTCTCGTGGCTAGTTTAATTAATGTTTTACATCGTGTTCGAATTAATTTAATTTTTAAGCAATTTTAGAAGACGAAAACTCTTCTAACAAACAAAACCCAGGCATCGCCGGAATTCGAATGCGCACGGAAACTGGTGACAGGTGGTGCGCATTTGTTAGGGATTCTTTTTCTTATTCTAAAATCAACAAAGTGAATAATTGTGGCCCGAGTAAACAATGGTTAAGCTAGTTGCGGACGCTGAGTTCTCACGGCTGTACTCTCCTTTTTAAATCCTTATTTAATTAATTCAGTTGGGTAATTTAGTCAGTAAATCAACCTCATTGAACAAGGGGTGGCTACCTAAGAGCCAAGATAAACTGTGAACCCGTCATCTTTGAGTCCAGCACATGTTCGTCCGTCTCTGTGGTTCGACTCCGGTACTTCCGGATATTATGCTACATCGGTCGAGAGTCCTACGCTTGGGACGCGTCTTATTTTAATTCACCCGGTCGGTCAAGCACTCCCTCCATCCCCTTTTTAAAGTTCAGTATTTCATTTTGGATTCTCTCTTAATAAGTGTCCATTTTGTAAAGTTTGTGGGTAAAAATTGGTACATTTTTCATTTTACCCTTAAAATAGATTCCATTTTAAAAAGTTAGTGAGTGAAAGTGTAATGATGATGTCTCCATAGAAGGTAAATAGGGAAAGTTGAGGTAAAAGTTGATGTGAAATGTGTAATAATGATACTTTCTTAATAAGTTGGAGTTACGAAACGAGACATTTAAAAAGGGACAGAAGGAGTAGTTTTATATGAAAGTAAAAATACATAAACACCCCATCAACTATCACTTTTTCTCGTAAATACCCCATCACATTTAAAAGTGCCCATGGAGACCCCCTCAACTACTGGAAACGAAAAAAATGCTAACTCCGTTAACGGAATGGAGGAAATGACTAAGATACCCTTTTCTATTATACCCTTAAAGGAAAATTTAAAAAAAAAATACTGAAGTTATTTACCCACCGCTCCGAGAGAGAGAGAGAGAGAGAGAGAGAGAGAGAGAGAGAGAGAGAGGAGGAGGAGGGTGATCGGCAACCACCACCACCGCCACCGGCAAAACTTGCTTGGATCGGCTGTCAGCTTGGCCCACATCTCAGGCCCAGAGAATATGTCCCCAAACGGCAACGACCGTGACTTAAGAGCGGCAGATCAAGCATCTTTAAGGCCAAACTCTGAGGTCTTGTTGGTGGGGTCGAGGTCTAGGCCTTTCCTGTAGCCGGAAACGGCATCATCGTAGCTACGGAGGCCTATGTGGGCTGCACTAAGGTGGGAGTAGCCCTTGGGCCAGTTGGGCTTGAGCTCGACGATCTTTTGGATGTCGGACAGGGCTTCAGCGTACTGGTTAAGGGAGGCGTGGGCGGCAAATCGGTTGAAGTAGAGGACGTGTTTGTCCGGGGAGAGGGCGATGGCGTCCATGAAGTGGCGGATGGCGTCGGCATAGTTGCTAGCTGAGAAGACGGCGCTGCCTTTGGCCTTGGCTTCGTCGGCCATGTGGGGGTGTCGATTGGAGGAGTGTTCTATTCTAGGGGATTGTCAAAGGGCATTTTTGTCCAAACAATGCCCAATTTGCTGACATGTGACCTCATAGCAAACAATTCTGAGATGGAAGGATGTTACTTAGGTAACAGGAATAGGAGAGGGGACCTTCATGGGCGCTTTTAAATGTGAGGGGGTGTTGACGAGAAAAAGTGATAGTTGATGAGGTGTTTATGTACTTTCACCTTATATGAACACCCAAAAGAATAAAACCCCTATGAAGTACTGTGGTCAGAGAAAGAGAGTGTTGAGAGCTTCTTTCTCTAGAAATCCTATAGAAATCTCAAATTGCCGCCCCTTCCCCAAGATGGTTCTTGTTTTCTTCATGTTCTTTTAGCTAGATAAGATTAGAGCTAGATAAGATTAGAAGCCGTTTCGTTTTCTTCTTAAACTTTGTTTTTCAAAAAGAAGGTACAATTAATTAACTCAAATATAATGAAAATGAAAAATATTTTTTCAATTTTTTTTGCACCGTTTAAAAAATCTCAATGAGATCTATCAAACAAAATCCATATTGGTAGGAAAATTATTTGCGCAAACATATGATTTTTGAGCTTGAAATTATCTTCCTTTTCCAAAACTTCCTTTTTCACAAAACTGGAACATCCTCTTATTCATACACAGTTTCAAGTTGAAAGCACGTCTTTTCACAATCACTCTCAAGAGTACTTATTCAGTGGCCTTAGGCACGGCCAAGTGAGTTTTAGCCGCAAGAATATTGATCCCTAAAACTCACTTGGTACATCGGCACACCAAATCTATAAAGGACTTCAAGTGGTAGTCAGTGCTCTTGCGACTCGGACACGTAAAACCTAAATACCTTTAACAACCTTATCATGTAGCTATGCGAACTACATAATAATTTTTCAAAGATTTGTCATTCATGAGTTCGTGGCGTTGTTCTTGGAGTCACAAAAAGAACCCAATGCCAATCAAAAAGGAAAAGAAAAGAATCCATTGCCAATAAAAAAGAATCAACAATATAAGAATTAATTGGGATTTTTAATCTAGTGAATTTTAAAAAAAAAATACATTCCATGTATGGTGGACTAACTTTGTGTAACAAATGTACAATTAATTATCATGACGGCATGGGTTGTTATTTTTAATGGGGTCAAATTATGGCTAGTGAAAATTTACACGATAATAATAACAGTTGTTGTAACGTTGAAGCAAATGCAAGACGCCATATATAGAAAAAAGATGGATTTGGGGTGTTGTAGTGCACCCCGGTGTAGTGCACGTATAGAACGGCACACAGCTGTAGATCTCATCAATCTACGATTCAGATAAAAAATCAATTATGACCAGTAATAAATTATTCTTACCGGTCATAATTAAAAATCATATATCAACCATTCATTGTCAAAATCGATGACTTATGTGCGCCCTATAGAATGCCTTGTAAGACCTCCCTCTACAGGATTTCCAAATCCAAAAAAGATAAGTCACTCCTGGTACTATCAAGAAAATATTATTTATCTTGGGGACCAACTATCAAGAAATATAGAGCATTTCTTGCACTCTTTCTTTCCTCACTCTTTCCAAAAGTCTTCTCTTTTTGAATGAAAACTAAAAGTTGAGGTCATTGTTTGTAGAGAGGAGGTTGGGGACTGATCTGTAAAGCACATAAAACTTGGAAGGCCAAGGTCTATAGATGCTGCATCGATCGGTTAGGAATATGCCGACTTTGGTTTAGCTTAGCTTTGAAGTCTCCTTCATGACATCAGATATGTAAGGTCATCCGTTACGAAAGTTGATTTTAACACTTCCTTTTTGACTTCGTCTAAGTGCACTTTATTTTTTGGTATTTATCGATGTAAAAATTACAAAGTTATCCTTTTTAGGTTCTTTCTTCACATATAAAGAGGTAATTTTATAACTTCATATGAATACAAACAAAAGAATAAATGCACTTAGATAAAATGAAAGTGAAAAAATCAATTCTCTTATATTTTTTTTCTAGGGGATGCTACTTTTACAGAATAATAGTACTAGTAATTATAGTAGCAACTGACCCCACAATCTTCTGAATAGCGTCAGCTTGGAGTTGACAAAAACTTTTTTAACAGGTGGCCCGTGAAAAGTTACTACCCGTTAAAAAGGTTTTTCTGGATGTGAACAGTAGTTGTCCAACCCGATTTTGAACGGTCCGAATTTAAATAAAACTTTTCTATTTCCGTTTCGCTTTCGCTTTTGCTTGTGTCTTCATGGATTAGATTTTAGAATGCTGCCACAGGTACAACAAATGATGCACAACAGCCACGCACATATTATAAATGCCCTTCTTGATATCAGATTGGGGTGATTTTTTATAAAGACCCTAAACGAAGTATTTTGAACAAAATGAGTGGTTCCGGTCATCTCTGTGGAATTTGAGACGGGCGAAAAAGCGATCTGTGCGTGACTACTGTGCATCATTTGTTGTACTTGTATCTTTACTGTTGGTTTTATCATCAAGTAAAGATTTGTTCTTGTTGCACTTATTCTGCTTTTCATATCTTTTTTGAAATGATGGTGAAAAGGAACACTATTAAGAGGTGTTTTGACTTAATAATTCAAAAAGACTTTTTTTTGTCTTTACTTAAATATTTTTCATCTTCGCTAGTTTTGCGGTAATAAAATATTTAAATTTAGATCATGATTATTTACTCCTTAGATTACTCTCGTCGAGTCAAATCAATAATTTCCAAAGAATTAACGCAAAGGTAGCAAAGACAAAAATAATTCTCTTAGATTATTAAGCTAAAACACCACTGATCGAGCTGTTAATTAAACTGCCCAAATGGAGTCTAACGCAGTGATTCAATTACTCAGAGTTTTTCTGTATAAACAAACTCCTCCGTTATCAATTCTCACCATCCATTACAAACATCCAAATAGATATCTAGCAGAGCACATAATGGGAAATACTGAGAGTAACGATGAATTAGGAAAATTAAAACTAAATTTGGACCAAAATTTGGACAATCTTACCAATTTTTTTTTACTAAACCAAGGCATGTCTTTACTTTCTCTTATGTTCTTCAAAAGCCTTGTTACCCTTGTTTTCTCAAGATTTTTGAGCTCAGAATCTTACCAAACCAAATTTGGACGCCATTAATTGGTTAGTAACAAAGTTCAAAAAAGTAGTTATATCTAATTAAGTACACCACCGTGGCAACAAAATGTGTTCTAAAGTGCCCTTGGTAGTTGGTACTACCAAAATGTATCCTAAACCCTTGGTCCTTACCAAAACGTATTCTAACCATTTAGGTGTCAAACGGCGTGCCGTGCCGTGTCGGTCCGTTTAGCTTCGTGTCGTGACCGTACTATTTTTTAATCGTGCCGTGCCTATGTCGGCATATCTCTAACCGAGTTTCGTCAGAAAGGAAAAGAATTCCGAAAAAGCGTAAAATATTTATGAACACAAAAAGTATAAAATGTTATGTTACAGTATAAAATAAGAAATTAATATCATTTTTGGAATTAAAATTAGTATCTGGTGTGTCATGCCCTTCCATGTCCATGTCGTGCCCACGTCGGCACATATACGCCCTATAAGGTGCCTTGCAGGGCCTCCCTCTACTGAATTTCCCAATCCCAAAAAGATAGTCACTCCAAGTACTACCAAGAAAATATTATTGATCCTGGGGACCAACTATCAAGAAATATATCTGAGTATTTCTTGCAATCTTTCTTTCCTCATTCTTTGCAAAAGTCTTCTCTTTTTGAATGAATGAAACTAAAGTTGAGGTCATTGTTTGTAGAGAGGAGGTTGGGGACTGATCTGTAAAGTACATAAAACTTCAAAGGCCAAGGTCCATAGATGCAGCATCGATCAGTTAGGAATTGCAGACTTCGGTTTAGCTTAGCTTTGAAGTCTCCTTCGTGACATAGATATGTGAGCTCATCCGGTACGAAGGTTGATTTTAGCACTTCTTTTTTTATTTCGCCTAAGTACACTTTATTTTTTTGTATTTATCTATGTAAAAATTACAAAGTAATCCTTTATTGGTTCTTTCTTCACACATAAAGAGGTAATTATATAACTTTGTATGAATACAAACAAAAGAATAAATGCACTTAGATAATATGAGAGTGAAAAAATCAATTCTCTTATATTTTTTTTTCTAGGGGGTGCTACTTTTATAGAATAATAATAATAGTACTAGCAATTATAGTAGGAAGTGACCCCAAAATCTTCTGCATAGCATCGGTTTGGAGTCTTCAATGTTGCTTTTGCTTTGACAAAAACTTTTTTAACGGGTAGCCCGTGAAAAGTTACTACCCGTTAAAAAGGTTTTTATGGACGTGAATATCAATTGTTCAGCTCAGTTTTGGACGGTTCGAATTTCAATAAAACTTTTCCGTTTCACTTTTGTTTCTGCTTTTGCTTTTGCTTTCATGGATTATATTTAGAACGCTGCTACAGGTATAGCAATGATGCACAGCAGCCACGCACAGATCATTTTTGCGCCCATCTTGGGTCCTGCAAAGATGATCGGAGCCGCTAATTTTGTTCAAAATACTTCGTTTAGGATCCTTATAAAAAATCACCCCAATCCGATATTAAGAAGGGCGTTTACGAATCATCAAACTTTGCTTCAAAATTTAACCTCAATCCGATATTAAGAAGGGCGTTTACGAATCATCAAACTTTGCTTCAAAATTTACCTAAATTTTGAAGCAAAGTTTGATGATTCGTAAACGCCCTTCTTAATATTGGATTGAGGTGATTTTTTATAGGGACCCAAAACAAAGTATTTTGAACAAAATTAGCGGCTCCGATCATCTTTGCGAGATCCGAGACGGACAAAAAGCAATTTGTGTGCGGCTACTGTGCATCATTTGTTGTACTTGTATCTTTACTGTAGGTTTTATCATCAACTAAAGATTTTTTTTGTTGTTGTTGCACTTATTTCTGCTTTTTATATTTTTCCGATATTATGGAGAAAATGAATACTATTAAGAGGTGTTTTGACTTAATAATTCAAAAACACTATTTTTTGTTTTTATTTAAACATTTTTCCTCTTTGCTAGCTTTACATTAATTCTTTGTAAATTACTGAACTATGATAACAAAACAAAAAAAAACCCTTTAAAACTATGGACAATGACAACAAATAATCCAAAAAATTGGAATGCTTTGAAATATTTTTGTCTTTAATAAAAAAAAAATTTAATTTAGATCATGATTATCTACTCCTTAGATTTTTCTCGCCGAACCGAATCAATAATTCCTAAAGAATTAACACAAAGGTAGCAAAGACAAATAATTCTCTTAAATTATTAAGCCAAAACACCACTGAGCAGTTAATTAAACTGCCCAAACGGAGTCTAATTGCTCTAAGTTTTTCTATATAAACAAACTCCTCCCTTCTCATTTCTCACCCATCCATTACAAACATCCAAATAGATATCTAGCAGAGCACATAATGGGAAATACTAAGAGTAACGAGTCAAACGCCGCCGGAAGTATTGTGGAGGATTCGGCTTGGAGGCAGAGGGAAAACACGGCGACTGAGGTGGGGGCAGTGACGGCTGCAGGGTGGGCGGTAACCAAGCTTTTATCATCCTCAGCATCAGAAGATGATGAAAAGACAAATGACAAAGGGAAATGTATGGTAGCCGTTGGAACTTCCAGCGAAGGGAAACCGATGAAAGCCACTGTAGGTAAGCTAAAGATGAACACGGATGGCAGCGTGAGAGGTGATCCAGCTCGGGCGGGTTTTGGTGGGGTCATCCGTGATGAAAGAGGCCGTTGGATCATGGGTTTCTACGGCAGAATCTTGAGGGACTGTACGCCCGAGCAAGCAGAGCTATGCGGCATATACCATGGGTTGAAAATCATCCAGGGCGAAAAGCTCCGCGGGGTCGAAATCGAATCGGATTCGGAGCCTGCTATAATTCACCTCCAGAACCAGACTCGTAAGAAGTCGCCTATGAATGATATAATAGAGGAATGCAAGGGAATGTTGCAGAGTACGGGATGCAAGCTGAAGCACATCGGTAAAAAAGAAAACAAAATTGCGGATAGATTGGCCGACCTGGGAAGGAATCAGGAGAAGGGTTTGGTCCGTCTCATCACTCCACCAGAGCACATAATGGGAAATACTGAGAGTAACGTGTCAAACGCCGCCGGAAGTACTGAGGAGGATTCGGCTCGGAGATGGAGGGAAAACACGGTGATTGCGGTGGGGGCAGTGACGGCCGTGGCGGCAGTGGCGGCTGCAGGGTGGGCGGTAACCAAGCTTTTATCATCCTCAGCATCAGAAGAAGATGAAAAGACTAATGACAAAGGGAAATCTGCAGCAACGAAGCTTGAGGATTCCCATTCTGACTCAGAAGATGAAGAGACTGATGAGGAATGTCCATATCCATATCAAATAAAGGAAGGGCTCACTAGAAGGGACCAACAAATCTCCGGGAAACCAATTCGCTGGCGTTTTCCGGGTTACGGAAAGCTAAAGCTGAACATTGACGGTAGCGTGAAACGCCTTATAAAGAACAAAGATGGTAGCGTAAGATATCATATAAATCCACCCCAAGCGGGTTTCGGTGGGGTTATCCGTGATGAAAGAGGCTCTTTGATCGTTGGTTTTTACGGTAGATTGAAGGGTGGTTGCGAGGTCTTGGAAGCGGAGCTGAGGGGGATATACGCGGGGTTGGAAATCATCCGAGGTTGCAACCTCCGCAAGGTCGAGATCGAATCGGATTCGAAATCTGCTATTCGTCTCATCAAGGACGACACAGCTTATAAGAAGTCAGCTTTCAAGGAGCTAGTAGAGAAATGCAAGGCGATGAAGCAGGAGACGGGTTGCACGCTCAAACACACCCTTCGCGAAGGAAACAGAGTTGCAGATAAATTGGCCAAGGTAGGAAGGGATCAATACGATAGTTTCTCCACCTTCACCACTCCACCAAACAAAAGAATTCAGCGTTCGCTTGCCAAGGATGTGGCGTCAGCCTCTTCTTAGTTCTTTGTTCAAGGGTAAAAAAAAGGAACATGATGAAAGCCCCTGAAAGGAATTCGATGGTGGAATTTCAATTTCCTAATTCCTATCTTGCTGTTATTTTCCTTTGTTCGTCTGGTTTAATTAGCCTACTACGTTTTTTCTAAGGTTTATACCATTGTACTATGGCTAGGCCGGCTTCTGCTTTGTAATATGGTTGTTCGTTCGGGTAATGTAATGTTTTGCTCTTCTGTATGACTGTATGGGTATCGGTATGGCTATGTTAATACGTTGGGGTCTTTTTACGCACTACTACAATAAAGCATAACAATCACAGCTATTGACAGTGATTGTAAGTATTTTATCACACTCGCGCTACCGTGATAGATTTGAGTGTGATTGTAAGTCACTCTTTTTTATCATTGTTATAAGCCGTGATAGAAAGATAGAAACAATCACACCTAAAAAGCGTGATCGCTTCTAGGCAAAACCGAGATGGAAAGTCACTCGCGTGTTCTATCCTGGGTTTTTTATCACACTTTTCTTGAAAAACCGTGATTATATGTAGATAACAATCACCACCAAATACTGTGATCTTTCATGTCTAAAAAATGAGATGGAAAATAGTTAGGCGTGATCTTTTCTGGTTTTTAGATCACGGTTTTCATCTAAAAGCGTGATTAAATGTTCTTATCATCACAATCTAGAAACGTGATTGAAAGATACTCTTTTTTTTTTTTTTTGCATTTAAAAAATGTCTAAATCTCTAACCAATAATAAATACATGTAACATGTGTATTCAACCCGTAACTATCTTCTCCAAAACACAAGACATTGCCATACGAAATATGCATAAATGATACTACATCTTGCCCAAAACATATCATAGATATAAATATTGTGCCAGAAAGCCTACTTTCAATATAAGATCAATCAAATTTCTGAAAATGCAGAACAAAAGCTTCAATAAGAAAAATGACAAAGAAAACTTGAACCACAAGCATGGAGTTATGTCCTAAGCTACAACGACTAGCACTTCGTCATTCTCTGAAGCCAATTTCAAGCACTTTGTCATTCTTTGAAGCCAATTTCAAGCACTTCGTCATTCTCAGAGCATGCCTAAATTAATCCAGCAGAAAACATATCTTTAGAACCAAACTCAAGCATATATAAGATCAAGAACTCCAAGCAAAAAGTAGCAGCATAAAGAGAAGTAGAACCAACAGTAGGCAAATAGAGCACTTCACATCAACATCATGACAACAACAAAATCAACATAACAAAAAAGTCTTCTCCTTTTTCAGAGAATGTGCCATATCCAAAATGCTACCCAGTTGCCAACTAGAAACATAGTATCTATGGACCACGGCAGAGAAAGTGAAACAACTGGATAACCAAAGAACAAGGGCTGGCTGCCATGAATACTAACCACAGATACGACTGGTTTAAGATCAAACATGCAGGCAAAATTCCATTTGCATGTCAACAAACATTCTCATAACATCTAAATATAGTGAGGATAACGGTCTCTGACCCGCAAGAACACAGAATTATGTGGCATAAAGAACGAAAAGGCACGGGGACGATTCCATTGCCAAAGCATCGGATTCGTAAATTGTAGTAGGTGTTACGTGTATGAAAAAGTTTTAAAAGCTGCAATCCGGTTAGTAAGGGCTCCTATTCGCCTCGAATTAAGCCCGATGGCCTGTTTAATCTGAGCCCGAAACACGTCCAATTTCAGCTTGAAGAGTTGGGTTTGAAATATAACTCCTCTTCGCAAATCGGCAATCTAAAATTTTGTGTACTGGGCCAGATGCTTGGTCTAAGTTTATTTCAGATGATATTGGACATCTCTGTAACATAGCAGAAGAGATTTACCTATTGCAATCCTAACTTCTGAATCATAGAAGCTTCATAAAATTCACAATAAGGAAATGAAAACAAGTAGCAGAGAACAACGAAATGGTCCATGAGGGCACAGATTGAGTGATGATCGGCCTCACTGTAACTTCTGACAAGATTTTAGTCATTATACTTCACCCAGTTTTCAGGTACAGAAACAGCTGATCATGTTAAGGTAGAGACTGAAAGTTATTGAGCAATACTAGCATATTATAGAACTATGTAGAGAATCTCAAACAACTAAAAGGTGGACGTAGATGTTTGAAATCTACTCACTCAAAGAGGTTTGAAGGTGTTTCAGCCAAATCAATAGCCACCCTTGTACCTGAAAAGTGTTGGTAATCCTACAAGTACAATTACGGGGGAAAAAAGACTTCAAATAGTGAAACAAGGAAAATGCCAACTGTTAACATAGCAGCAAGACATTAACAAAATACCGTTCGTGAGAGCAATGGCATGTCCAAATTCATGAAAAAGAGTTTCTACTTCCCAGTGATTAAGCCTCACAGTCGCCGAATTATGTGAACCCGCAAAATTGCACACTAGGGCTACAACCTGCACTACGAGGTAGCAAGCAAGATTATGGAGAATAACTATGACAGTCGAATGCCATAGAAGGTAAGAATGACCAAAATTGTGAATCATTACAGCTTATAAAAGGTGCCAGAATCAGAAAATGATGTCTTTACTGTTCTGGAAAAAAAAAATCAAAATGAAGGAGAAGTAGATTGATCACGTACTGGTAGTTGGTATTCTGAATCAGAGATGCGGCGCCCCCCTTTAATGGCAAAATGAGCACAACCAGGATACTTGCCCGTTCTTGAGTTCAAATCAAGGTACAAGTACCCCAAGTCACCCTGAAATACAAGAATAATGCCTCAATAAAACGATAAGTAAAGATGTCAAATAGCAGGCTTATTAGGCGTTTCAGAAAAAAAGGACAGAGAATGAAACATGTGGGACCATATAAAAAGTAACTGCTAGGGAAGCTTGTAACATGGCTACGCTCAATCTGTTTCGTGAGCCTCTGTTCAATCACTTCGTGAGCCTCTGTTCAATCTTAAAGCTTAGCCTTTGCTCAATCTCAAGTGGCCTACCATACTTGCATAGTGATCTTGTTAAGTCCAAGACACACCTGCACCAAAGTACAACAAAATAAAAGAGAAGTCAGGTCATAAACAACAGACATTATCGAACATGACCAAAAGTTTGGCTCCACTACCCCACTTCTTCATGCCCTTAGTGCAGCCTCGACCATGCTTCTTCATAGATGTCTCAGGAGCCAAAAAATCAATTAATAGTATGATAGTAACCTATTAGCAAACAATTACCAAACACACACCCCAACAACTCTGTATTCTGTAATTCCAGTTAGAGCATATGCCAAAACAGAAGCAACAACCAGGAAAAGGCATTTACACAGACTAACATAGTAGCAACAGATTCCATCTCATCTAGAGTATGTGTTTCCTTTTAAAAACATAAAAGAGTTACATGTCCGGATAGCAAAAAAAAAAAAAAGATCTCATGTTTCCCTTTCACAGTCACAAAATAGGCAAACTACAGCCAAATAAAAAACCCCCATATGTGCAGGTTAGCATCTTGCTAATCTTATTTCTTTTGTATATGCATTCATATACATAGCTGCTCACTTTGCCAATCAAAAAAACAGAACTTAAGAAGATACCAAATCAATTCTTATCATTAATCATATGGAAAGAAATAGATAGATCCCTTAATGAGTACAAATCTTTAATGTAAATATACCTGAAACCCTAACCATCGTTTACGGAGACTGCTCACCAACGCATCCTCCGTCAACAGGAAACTTTGACTACTGTACCCTCCACACCACATCTCTCTTGCAGAAAACCTTACTTCGGCGTCTGAACAGCCAGGATTCTCGAAATATCAAACCGAAATCGGTCCATCTGTCCATGTACTAAGAAGTGAAGTTAGAGAGAGAGAGAGAGAGAGAGAGAATACGAGCCAATGGCGGGTGGCGAAGCAGGTGTCCGATTGGCAAATCCACGGCCAGATCTGAAGCCATACGGTGCGACCATCTCGTAGCTTTCCGAATCGAACGAGAGGAGGAGAACGAAGGTCGCCTCGAGGAACACGACTCAAGACTGAGTGAATCTCCTCATTGTATCGAAGGAGACTCGCCCCCCCCTTTCTCTCTCTGTAATTAGGGCTCATTTTGGGCGTAGAAGTAGTAAAAACCCACTGAAATGATATACTGTATTGTTTGCCTAACGTAACCCTTTAAACGATGTCGTTTTTCAATTAATTTGTTAAGGCAACTCAGGGGAGAATAGATTTTGGAAGAATAGATTTTTGGATTGTGGCTTTTCCGGATTGTGGGGTGTTTGGCAACTCAGGGGAGAATAGATTTTTGGATTGTGGCTTTAGGAGCCAAAAACCAAAAACTGGGTTAGAGGAGTTTTTTGGATTCCCATTTTCGGATTCTGAGGTTATATTACCAAAATACCCATCAAACTCCCTTCATTTTACCAACTCCGCCCTCCCTCCTTATCCACTCCCTTCGTTTTCATTTCATCTGCTCAACACAAAACACACAGCCGACACATTTTACCAACTCTGTGTGTGTGTGTGTTTTTTTTTTTTTTTTGCCTTCGGATTGTAATTTAATTTGTTTTGTAATATTACACAAGTGTTTGTGTTTGTTTTGTTGTTCTAAATTATATTTATGTTATGTGTTGGTCGTTAAATTAAAGTGTTATTCGTAACATAGGACTTATTATTTTAATTCTAAAATACCAAATACAAATACCGAATGTCTTCCTTAAGTTTAAAAAAAATGACAAAAAAAAAAGGAAGTCACCTGAGAAAAAAAAAAAAGGCAAACAGGGCATCTGAGAAAGAAAAAAAAAGGCAAAACACAACATTACTTTACAATAATTGACTTCAATAAATAGCCCATAAAAATTATTGAGAATAATAAAGTAAAAAAAAAACAAAAAAACGGAAGTCACCTGTTATAAGAACACAAAGGGCATAATGGTAAAAATGCAATCCATAATTCATTCTCAACAATCATCTACCAAACACTACTACATTTTGAAAATACATTCTATTCATAATCTAAAAAGCCAAAAAGTAGGTTCCCAAACACCCCTAACATACCCAAAATATATTCTGCTCATAATCTAAAAAGCCAAAAAGCCAAAAGCTGAAAATGAAAAGCCAAAAAGTAAGTTCCCAAACACCCCCGATATACTGTATTGTTTGCCTAACATAACCCTTTAAACGATGTCGTTTTTCAATTAATTTGTTAAGCACGCCTAAATATCCACCCGCACACGTGAAAATTCAGATGGCGCTTCTAAATGAGTAGTTTTTTATCACGGTCTTTTTTAGGCTTTTTATCTCGCTACATGAGTGAGGTCATTTATCTCACTTTTTTCTGCGCTAAAGTTTTTTATCACGCCATAAGGATGAGGTATTTTCTCTTTTATCTCACCATAAGAGCGAGATCTTTTATCTCATTCTGGTCCGCCCTAACATCTTTTATCACGCCACAAGGGTGAGATTGTTTTTCTTTTATCTCGCCGCAAGAGCGAGGTCTTTTATTCCGTGCTAAAACCTACTTTTTGTCTCAGTTTTGGACTTAAAGTGAGATAAAAAAAATTCAGCACCATTTTTTATCACGCTTTCACTAAAAATCGTGATCTTTGTGAATCTCCTTAGTGTGATACATATCTATTATTGTAGTAGTGACGATCGATATTCTCCTCACAGACTTACAACCCCTTTAAATTTGAGATATTTTATGTTAAGCTTTGTGTGAACACCCAAAAGAATAAAAACCCCATGAAGTGTGGTCTGAGAGAGAGAGTGTACGTTTGAGAGCTGCTTTCTCTAGAAACCCTAAAGAGATCTCAAATCGCCGCCCCTTCCCCAAGATGGTTCTTACCTCTCCTCTCATTTTCCGTTCTCCTCCTCTCTTACTTCCATGGTTGTGAGTAGGTTTAAACTCTTTCTTCGGAGACAAGATCTCCCATTCTAATCACCATCATTTTTTGGATGGTGGTCGCTATAGCTCAAATCTGGGGAGTTTCTTGGGTTCTAAGACCTGATAAACAGTGGGGACGGATTGCTTCCTAGCATCACTGGTGGAGGAGTCATGCAGCGACGGGTATTGGTTGCGGGTTGATGCAAATGATGCTTTCTACACCCCACCTCCAAAAGCGGATTGGTGGGTTCCAATGTTTGGAGCTATTTTTTCGGCTTTTCTTTTTGCGTTTCGCCTTTTTTTTTTTAGTATTTTCTTGGGGGTTTTGATAATGTATGCCTGTTGTGAAAATTCGTATGAAATCGTAACAAGTAATATAGTGATAAAGAAAGATGTCGAACCCACGAGGACTACTTACCTATTAATTATTGAAATTGTTCTAGTTCTGAATTATTTGAAATCAATAAAAGTGATGAATTTTGGATTTGAAAAATAAAAACAACTAAAGATTTGACCGAGGCACCGAGCACTTAAAAAGAATAAGTTTTCACTCAGGAAGAAAAATACTAGGCATCCGACTCACCTAACCAATCCAATCCCAAATCCTAACCATGCAACCGGTCAATTATAGTCCTATTTGACAGCGAGAAATTCAAACTCGAGTAGACTTAGAACTACCCAACATACAATAATCCGTGATATGTCTATGCGAATTTAAGAGCATTTGAGCCCATTAAGATTAACAATATTTCTCATATAAGCCGCACAAATCACGTTGGCACATTCCTGTCTTTCGTTCAATTCATGGCATACATCATACGAAACTAAACTACATGCATCATCTCTCGAATTAGCATGCATAACACATCACTCAAATATTGGCCAGATAATTGAGAGCACTAAACACCATAATGTAAACTCAAAAGGACTGATAAAATTATGATCACATAAAAATAGGATTCGGAATTGTCATGGAGAGGCTACATCGTAGCCTTAGCAATAGATATTAGTTCATAATAGAATCAAAACAACCCATAACATTTCTGCTATTCATAATGAAAACTATACGAAAAGAATGTGAGGAGTTTAGAAGGAAACTGTATGTAGATCGAAAATCTGTCAACAAACTCCAATTCAGCCTTTGTCTTCTTCTTTCTTTTCCCAAACTTCTAATTCTTCTCCAATGGTGAAAAACTCCTTTCTCCCAGCTCTGGTTGTCCCTTAACTTCTATTCTATCTTCCTTATAAACACCTCTCTTTGTTTCCAAAACAGGATTCTCAATTAGGCAGTTTTCGACCTCTGACTTGATCCCCAATTTTCGCCGTATTATTCTTCGAGTTTTGGAAAGTCTTCAACACGAAAGTTGTAGGATTCTCTCTTAGCTTTCCATAGACACCAAGATCGCCCTCATTGAATTTCTCTAGCCAAAGATATGCTCCAATTACGGAAGGCAACTTCAGGAATTCCGAGAAAGGAATCGAGTGTTTCCTATTCTTTTGATGAAGGGAATCTTTGTTCATTCAAAATGGAAGGTTTCCTCCTCAATTCCCATCAAACGTTCAATGTTTTTATTCCTAAACAAAAAATAAATAAAATAAATGAAAACTCTAATAAATACGACAATTAAACACAAACTAACATAAAATTAAGAGTAAAAGTATGCCAAAACTTACATAGAAATTAAGCACATCAATGCCCCTAAAGCAAATGTTAGTGCTCAATAAATGAGTTCTACAATACCCTTTTTGCTTCGTCTCCTCTTCATTTTCATTTTTTTTTAAACCTTTCACATTTCCTAGATTTTTACTTCTTTCTCTAATATTGTATTAGTTAATGGGTTATTCTATGTTTTGAATTTTTTTTTTATTAATCTACATTTTGAGTTGTCTGTCATTGGAGACTTTTTTTTAGGTTGATCGAGCACGAATGTGAATGTGAGAAAATATTTGACTAGTATGAATGGTAACAGTTTGGTTTGGTCATAGGTAAAACAAAAACAAAAATCATAACCAAAATCAGCGGTTTTTTCTTTCTATCTAAACCATAACTTTAATAGAGTGGAATTTTCTGCAATTGTTGCAATTTTCTTCATTTAGTTTTTTTGTATGATCGGAAAAGTGGCACAGTGAGTATAAATCAAAGACAAAACTTAGGAGGGAAGAGAATTTTATACGCCATGGGACGTTGATGAGTTTATTAGGAGTAAGTGTTAAAGCAGGGGTAGTTTTGTCAAGTACATGAAAGTTAATCTCTTCAAATGTACATTATTTATGACACTACTTTTAGTCTTACATTTCCCATAAAAGTGAGCCAAATGAGAGAGTTATTATGTTCTTAACATATGCCTTAAGGGAATACATTAACAAAACCATTTTTTTTGGATATTTTTGTCCTTTGTATTAGACTAGAAATTGCCCGTGCCTGAAGGTACGGCTCAAAATTAGTATTCAACTAATATCCAATTTTGAAGGCCAAATTTTGAAGGCCAAGGCCCCATTTGCAAAATTCTAACTACACAAAAATCAATAGCTCAAGTATATCCATCGGTTTACTTGAATCAACACACAAATTAAAAAAACTAATAGTTGTAGCACCTCTACCTGAAGACACTTATCGTCAACCATTTAAATTCATCACGAGTTCGACCACACTACAAACTACGAATCACAATTTGCAAAACCTAACTGTAATCACAAAATCCACTTTATGTTCTTAAAAAAATCAAGCTTCAGAATGTAAGCATACAAAATCAGTAATTAAACTTAATGATAACATAGCAACATCTAGCTTTTATTCATCAAGTTTCTAAAATCAAGAAGAAAAGACAAAACATAAACAACCCTTGAATTGAATATAAAAATGTAATTCCACTTTTACAGAATCATTGATAACAAAGTTGTAGACTTTCTAAACTTCAAGCTCCAACCAACTTTGTATCTGTTATTGGTTAGCCGATGCAACCTGATAAAAAAACAGATGGCGCTTCAACTCATATACCATTTCAATCATCAAGTAAGAAAATTTAATGTCATACAACCTGTCAAAAAAAGAAGTAAACAACGGCAAACTGTGATAACATAAAATTATCGAGTGTTTTTTTCCCTTGATCGAGGAGTGAGTATTCAAATTCTGAAAATGATCCAACTTTCGAAGGTTTGAAAGCTGAAGAGTGCAACTGTGCCCATGCGAAAAGTCACAAATTCAAAAGCATTAACATAAAACAATGAAAAACTTTTATGCACCCTCACAATAAAATTGCTTAAACCCACGAAAATGCAAAATTGTCAATTAAAATTAGGGAGTTGTTATTCAAGATTACATCAACAAAATTGCTAAAAAAACCACTCCTATAATGAAGCTTCCTCCTCCATCTTCAAAGCACCAACCTAATCACTTCAGTACTTAAAATAAATTACTCCCTCTGAAATTTTTTTAATTTCAAACATGTAATGCACTTCAAAAACTAAACTATTTGCATGACGTTGTTAGATTAGACTCAAAAAACACAAAGGTGTAGTTTAGAAATGCTTCAAAATTTGCTATTTGACTCCGAATAATTTTTAAAACTACCAAAAGAAAGACAAAAGATACCCTTGAATTTTGATTTCCATTCCCCACATGGACGACATTGTGGTCCCGCTCATCGTGGATTACTATTCCAATGCAGAGAGGTTGAATCTCCATGTACAAAATCGGTTGAGGGATGTTAATAGAAGCATTAGACACTACAACAAAAAGGAAAATCAGTGACGAAATTGCTTGTGAGGAAAATAGATTTTGTCTCCAATTGTGCCTATTTGTGAGGAATTTTTTTTTTCGTCACCAATTAAGAGGATAGACAAATTCAAGGTGACGAAATTTTATTTTGTCACCAAAAATAGTTAATTAGTGAGGAAAATATAAATTTCGTCTCCAATTGTGCCTATTTGTGAGGAATTTTTTTTTTCGTCACCAATTAAGAGGACAAACAAATTTAAGGTGAGGAAATTTTATTTTGTCACAAAAAATAGTTAATTAGTGAGGAAAATATAAATTTCGTCACCTAAATGATTGAAAAAATAAATATAAGGAGACGTAATATATATTATATAATTGATTGATAATTCTGTTCTATAAAAATGAGCCTCTTGTATGCTAGTCACACGATTGCGACACAAATATGACGATCCATACCGTTCATTTTGTTGTTCTTAGTGTTTTAATCACTCTCGCAAGTTTTCGGGTCTGTCGGGTTTTGAAAGCCCTTTCATCAGAACGTAGATTTATTAATAAAATTTTTTTTGTTATGTGCGAATCGTGTGATCAAGTATATAACGATAACCGATTTACTTCATTGTTTGCACTAATGACACGGGTTGACAGGCACGACACGACACGGTTTAGCCGGGTACGGGAACGGCACGATAGTTGAACGGGCACTGCACGACACGACACCACGACACGGTTTTAGCCGGGCACGACACGGGTTGACAGGCACGAAAGGGCACGACACAAGGCCCGGAAAAAAAGTTATTAAATTGTTTGACTTGTGACTCATAAATATAATTTGATTAATTAACAATAATTTTAATTCGAATACAAGGCATTTTATAAAAAAAATAAGCTTTTAAATTGGAACAACTAACAATAAATAAGGAAAAAAACTAATTTTAAACAAAAAAAACCTCCATGTGATTCAAACCCAACTCCTATGGAACTTGTCACACATCACAATTGATTTATGTTTTTACTTGGAACATCTAATAATAAAAAAGAAACAAAATTGGTTTTACGACTAATAATAAATAAGAAACAAAATTGGTTTTAAAAAATAATCTCTATGAGGTTCGAACCCAAGTCTTTCAAAACTTGACACACATCTTAAACCACCAAGGCAAGCAATCTTATTGTGCTCATAATTGAAAAAACTAATATATATTATATAATTATATTCTATAAAAACGGGCCTCTTATACGGTAGCCACGCAATTTCAACACAATTATGACGATTGATAGCATTCATTTTGTTGTTCTTGGTGTTTTAATCACTCTTGCAAATTTTCGGGTCTATTGGGGTTTGGGAGCCCTTTCATCGAGACGTAAATTCAGTAATAGGAAATTTTTTGTTATGTGTGATCGAGTATATAACGATAACCAATTTACTTTATTTTTTTCACGAATGATATAATCACTCCCACATAAAAGGTAGACGGTTCCGATTTTCAAAAAATATCTCGGTCGGGCCTTGAGTGATGCATTATAAGACTTTAACGCCTTTGGAAGCACCAAATGTGTTCCGATCACGTGGTTTCCGACATCCGATTATCACCTATTTAGGGGAGAATGATAAATTTGATAAGATCTTAAATTGTAACGGTTTAGATCGAACATTAGAAAAAATGAGTCTGCAGCTACCTTTCAAATCTATACATTTAACTTATCTGGTTCTAAACTAATGTATGTTGCTATAGTCCAAAGTACGATAGCCACACGATTGCGACACAACTATGACGATTCATACCGTTCATTTTGTTTTTTTTTGGTGTTTTAATCACTCTCACAAAAAATTCGGGTCTATCGGGTTTTGGAAGCCCTTTCATCGGGACGTAGATTCATTAATATGATTTTTTTTTTTCTGCGATCAAGTATATAACGATAACCAATTTACTTCATTTTTTGCACGAATGATATAATCACTCCCACATAAAAGGTAGACGGTTCGGATTTTCAAAAAACAGCTCGGATGGCCCTCGAGTGATGCATTATAAGACTTTACGAGAATTTTTCGTTATTTGGTGCATGGATCATGGTGTGACTTATGCACATGATCAAAACTTGGTTGGTATCTAAGCTTTAAAACTAAGAACGTTAAAGCGGCTTGGCATATTTGTCCAATTTTTCCAATTGTGTCCCTCAATTGTCCAGCCACAAGTGTAAACCGCAGGGGTAAGTTGGTACATTCGTCTTGAGCTTTTTCACTTGGACAAGAGAGAGCCACGTAATAAACCAATTCAAGGGATTTTTTTCTCCTCAGATATTCCGAGTTCCCACATCGTCATTCTCTCTCTCTCTCTCTCTCGCCAGGGCTCATCTCGAATCTTCTTCGATAGACAGCCGCTCGATCAAGAACCTCCCCAACCCAGTACGTTACTCCTCGGCCTTCTATCTAACCAGAGTCTTGCTGCACCGGAAGCTCTTCATTCAACGGAGATGTTGTGCTTCGTACTCCTCGGTACGCCGCTATGCAGGGTTTGTGCTCTTTCTTCGGTTTGCTGGGCGTGGCGGGGTTGGAAACGGAACCCAGCAGAAACGCCATCGTCCTCACCACTTCCCCCTTTGCTACAGTGGTTCGCTGGGCGTGACGAGCCACTGTAGCTCTCGCTTACTCTCCCTCTCGGCCTTCAAAGCTATTGCGTTGCCGTCGTATTCGTTGGCTCCGGCGAAGGTCGTCGTCGTAAAAAATCGTGGTCGCTGGGTAAGTTTTGTTGCCTCCTGCAAATTTGACTCTTAATAAAGATTCCCGTCTTCTCGATCCCTTAAAAACCCTTATGCAAGACTCGATTCAAGTGAGACCCCACTTGGTCAAAATGCTTGATTTTTGCTTCACGATCCCATATATGCAGAGGAATCATGGGGTATTCACTTTTTTTTTTCTTCCTGGAATATCTGTTTTGTGAAATCACTGATTTACTTGTTGTTCCCTAATCTTGTTCTTCTGCTTGCATAGAGAGAGATAGAGACAGATGTTTGTAGAGATAAATCGGGGGTTCTTCGTCTTGTACGGGTAGAAAATCCTATTCTTGTTTATAATTACACATTCATTAAGGAATTAAGGCGTTCCTTTGATACTTCCCATTGACCTCCGAACTAAAACCCGGACAATGAAAAATGCACTAATTGAAGACTATCCCATGAAAATTAGGGCAAAACACCATTTGGGTCTGGTTTTTCTCTGGCCTCCAACAAGAAGCGCAGGTCATTACTGTTTTAGTTTACTTTTTTACCAGAATCCACTGTTAAGTAATTTTCAGTTTGAATAGGTAGTTCCTAGGAAATTTGTTATAATCAGGTTTGTCATTTAAATAATTCCTCTCTTTTGGCTGTAAATATGCTGGTCTGCTATTGGACTGTAGTATTCTTTTCCTTGTGACTTTTGATGCTCCTAATGTGATGGGAAGTGTGTGTGTGTATATATTTAATACTTTTGGGTTTCTTATTTTGTTCTTCGAGGAGTGTTTAATCGTGTTTGGTGGTAAGCCTAACGGTGGTTACAAGAAATTACATCCAAAAGACAATGACAAGATACTAGCAAGCAACTCTACAAATGAGAGATATTGAGCCGAAACAGCATAGTGGGAGACCTAATATCTTTCATCTTAACATGAGGTTCTAGCGCTCTTAACACATACCGGATCGGCAACCAAAAGTATATACTCAGTACTCACTCATGCCTTAAAATCCACCTCTTTGATATTAGTCCTTGATTCTAATGCTAATAAACTCTTTTTTACAGGCAGACAAGAAAGCCGTGGTCGGCCTTCAGGAACAGGTAATGTATTGTTTTCATTATGTTTTTAGCACTTCGCAGTGGATTCTTGGTGTGAGAACTGACTAAGATGTTGGGATCCCAGGTTTTTGTTAGAAAAGTCATTAAGTCTTGGTGTAATTTAAGTTTAGGAAAAGAAGTAAAAGAGCTGAAACAAAAAAGGACTTTATATTTGGTTATAGGTGTTACGAAATCAATTTTTGTGTTATTGGGTTTTTACTTATTTATTGCCAAAACTTACAAACTATTGCCTTTTCATATTATCTTTGTTGTATCTACATAACAGATCCAGGCTGCAGAAAAGAGGATCCATGTTGATGTTGGTATGCCCTTGAGCTATACATGAAAATTCTTATGATTGGTATTCGTGAAATTAGAAGTTCTACTATTCTAGCATCTGCTACTGCCTACTATGATGGTAATTCACTGTTTTCATCTATCACAGACTCCTTTTGAGGGTTACATTCTTGATACGCCTAACTTTTGATTTTAATCATAAAAATTCTTGTGTTTACGCACTTACTCATGGATTTCCTTCGATGTGTGCATATGGGATGATGTACTTGGATAGCTTTTGTGGTAGCTGTTTTCAATCCAGCAAGTGCCCTTCCAACATTCCAGAATCCATTCTCTCTCGCTCTCGGAAGGTGAACAGTGAGTCATTGACTACCCAATCTCTAGTAGTTTATGTGTTAGTAGCTCGTATTTAGCTTGGTGGATACCTCTAACCTGGTTTTATGCCAAACCTGAGGTGTAACGAAGCCAGGCTAAATATTGAGTTTGTTTTTAGTTAGTATAGTTAGTTTTATTTGATTGCATTGCTTAGCTGAGGTGGTGGCATAACCCCTCGCATATTCTGTTTGTTGAGTTGAGGTGGCGGCCTAGCCCCTCCGGTCTGTTAGTTTGTTAGTCTATTAGTTGTTTATTTGATTGCATTGCATGAGCGTTAATTTTTTGCACTATAACAAACATGTCCTTGGACTGGGAGGCAACCGAAAACTGAAATTGTTGATATATTCACTTGTCGTGGACTGCAATACTGGCGTGCCTTGATGAGAATCTTTTTGTTGTCCATTTAAACAAATATGAATACTACAAATCAAGTTGGGAGATGCCTGAATATCTGGCAAGAAAGGGATTAAATTGGTGTTGGATCCTTGACAACATAAGCCCTCCCCAGTGAACTCCTCCCAGATTGTAGTTTTATGAATAGATATTTTTGTTGGTTTGATTTTTTGCCCTTTTTCAGCATTAGACTTGTTATGAACCAGTTTTGTGGTCTGTTTTGGTTTATGGTTCTATGTTCAAGTTACAACATGGCAGCCCTATTGCATTCTTTAATCCTTTTGAATCTCAAACCACCTTCCTCTTTAGGACAACAGAGCTGATCCCACTTCACTTTTTCCCTTGAATGCTTGAGCTCAAATCCAGACCAAAGAAATGCCATGAGAGTGCTTTCAATGTCCTTAACCAAATAACTTGGATAGTTGGATTTCATGCGCTGTAACTGGAGCAATCAACTGATCTCTGAAATGAACTGCAACCTTGGATTGAATGGCTAGATTAAGAGTAGGCATAGCATCCACTTTTCCATCGAAAGCTATGTACATGGCTTTCAAGATCCCGAGCACAAGCAGTGTCTGGTTCCATATCCATCCCTTTAGTCTATATTTTTAGCAAAGATACTGATGCAACAAATGGCCCTTTGGATATTAGCTTAAGACGCCCATGGACCTTATTTATAGGCTTCCTTATGGCAATCCAAGCACTCAATACAAAGCATACCATTACAAGTAGGAGATAAAACCGCATCGCCCCTGGTATTATTGTTAGAGTGACAAGCTGTACAATCCATGATGATCATAATAGCCGTATTCTCTGTCTAGCCACCTCCAGTTGCCATTGCAGATAATAACGTTGTCCATCAAAGAGATGCCATAATTCCTTACAAGGTACAACTCTGCCACTGAACAGCTTGCTTATACAAAGGTCCTATTGTGGGCTGATTATCAAAGAAGAGGAAAGTGAAATTCCCATCCCCAATAACTGATGAGTGGCTGCCCCAAACTTCTGATTTTGAACAAATATTCTTACTATCCAAGAGGAATCCTGAGGTAAATTCATATGCCATGTGCTTTATGCACAGTAACAAAAGTGTGAATGCAGTTTACCTACAACCATTATAATTTATAAGGAATCAACTTCTTTTAACCTGTGGCCCCAAAGTTTCTTAGCATCGTAGCTTTGTTCCAAGGAGTAAGGGTTTCAAACTGTACGCCGCTTTCCTATTTAGGGCTGCACCCCCACTGCCAATCAACTTTGGCACCAGTCTGCTCAAGGGATACACCAGTCCATTCGGAAACTGAGAATATTTTCAATCTCCCTCAAGTTTTTACAAGGACGGAAATGGGACACAAATATACCTGCGTACTCTGTAACTGTGACTGGATGAGTTATCTGTCAAATCCTCTCTTTAAGCAGTGAACAATCTTCATAAGAAGTTTAGATGAAATCAGAGGCTCTCCGAGGTTCTTAACAGGTTAGGTACCCACCTGGGTATGGAGAACAGAAGTTAAGTCCCTCTTCAAACCATTGTCTAGCCCTGAGAAGAATATAGCACTCCTCTACAAACTAGGTTTTAAACCACAAATAAGATGAAATTCCTCTAGAGCTTCCTTAACAATTGAAAGAGACTGTGAATCAGCTCCACGGATGAACAGGTCATTTACTGTGAAAGGGTGAAATTCCAATTCCTCGTCATATGTTTCAAAGTTGTGGTGCCAAAAAAAGCTTATACCCTAGAGGCCTAGACCCTAGTGAATTATTTCTTGGAATGCTCGTTTTGAAATATGGTACACCACCACGCCTACACATTCCAAAACAGTGAGTTTAGTAATCCAGAGCAATTCCAAAGTTTTTCCCTTTAGAAATTAGCGAGGAGTGGAGCTTTAGCAAGATCATCACAAGAAAAATTGGTTATAGGGCTTCTAGAACTGTCTTATGCATGTGAGTTTAGACACAATTCTGTATTTTATTGGAAAATCTGCAATGAAAATAATGAAATAAGTAGATTCTTAGATTACAATCTACAGAGGCCTACCTGCACCATACCACAATTTGGGCATGTAGCATACCACGTTCCTGTACCCGTTCCTCGTACCAGAACGGTATGCGTCCCACGTAACAGAGTTCAAACTGGAAAACAACCCTTGCATGACCACTGTATTGAGATAAAGTTTGTGAAAAAAACTTTTCAAGTCTTAGCTGCATCAGAGATCGAACCTAATGTTAACACACAAACAAAAGCACAGTGGAAGCCCGAGAAAAGCTGGAATGAGTACAAGCATATGCAAAATTGCATCAGAATGTGTGAAACGTGCATAAGGAATCCCACTAGTTTGGCATTTTCTTTTTGCCACGCGTCAAGCCCAATGGGTGGTCAATAGCTGGAACGTTAATACGTTATACAAATTAACCACCAATGTTACGGCGTACAATAAACTGCAAAGGAGCTATAGCATCAAAGAAAGAAACATAAGCTAACACCCTTTATAATTGAGGTGCTTTAATGTTGTACTCTAGTAATTACTTAAAGGGCTAAGTGCAATTTTTTTTAGAATTGTGCATGTGTGCCGTGTGTTGTTGGTGAGGTGTGTGTGTGTCTTTAAAAAAAAAACAAAACAAACCCATCAGGGAGGTTTGGCTTCAACGTTAGAGAGAGAGAGAGAGAGAGAGAGAGAGAGAGAGAGGGTGGAAAGAAGAAGAGCGAGGGGGGAAGATTAGAACCTCAATTTCAGTAGGTAATTTTTAGTCTCTTTTACTTATGTTTGTGTTTGCACAGCTGATTTTGGGACAGGTTGCAAGGGTTCTGTTCTGGGTTGAATTTTCGTTCTTAGATTGTGAATTGGATTTTGATTCCTTCTTGATACTTAAAGAACACTCTCATCTCATTCTATAGCCGCTGGAATCATTGAAAACCGTCAAGAACTCGATTTACTATGGAATTTTGAAATCTGCTCTGCATAATGATAATCTGTCCTGTTTTGACGAATTTATTCAAGGTACCTAGAAATCTTCTAAATTCTTGAAATAAATCTTGAACGCTCATCTGTAAGTCTATTGCATCGTGTTAAAGTTTCAGAAAATAACTCAAAGTGTGTTGGCCTACAAAATTCGTGGACTGAACTGGTGTTTGGTTCGCGTCTGTGCAGACAGCACAGACACGTGTTGGAAGAATGGGCATAACTTCTTGCTCGGGTATCGGTTTTACAAACTGTTTCTTGATTCAAAAACTAGACTCGTATATCTTTCTGAATATGAATGGGTTGTGTCGTGGTCCTTTCTAGATTATAGCAGTTTTTGAATTAAAGTTCAGGTTTTGGTACTTCTGAAATTCTGGACAGCTTTTGGCTTGTGTTCTTCATGAAATTCCTCAAGTTTAAGCATGCTATGTGGACATGGGTTCTCATGAGTCTTAAACATTGATCAATTGGTGATGTTTTGGTGTTGGAATTATTGGAAAAGATTGAGTATGTGATTTTTAATGAGCATTCAATCGCAGACTGTTCTGCTGGAACTGTGTTTTCTGTTTTAGATGTGTAACTTCATTTGAGCGTATCTTAGTCATTCGGAGTCCAATTTGGGCAAATTTTATATCTAGATTGATGTACTAGAAGTCTTCTTGCTAGTGGTGGTGGTCTTGTAGTATTCTTTTGAACCCATAGATAACTTTTGATGGATAACAGCATTTTCTGAATCTTGTTTTATGTTAATTTGCAGATTAACTATGTAGAAGGTTTGTAGCAGAAGATGATATATGCTTTTCTATGAAGACTTCTTTTTGGATGAAGTTCAGAGTCTTCTTTCTTTTCTTTGATGCTACGAGAACTCTTCTTTTTTGATGATTCATAGGATAAGAACTATGATGAACAACGTATATGGTATATGGTCTAGTTTGGTTATTTTTGACATTCGTACATGGATGCATTACGTCGTAAGTGTGGATGATTATTTTGGTGTGGATGAATGTTGGGTATAACGATGTGTTGGATATTATGGTAAAATAGAATGGGCTTACTATTTAGTGCAATTCAGATGTATTATAGTTCTTGTTTGAGATCTATTGGATTCTAAAATGCACAGGATATGGTATTTAGAAGAGAGTGAGGCGATTTTTTGTCACCTATATTTGTAATATATGAAAAATAGGTGACAAATTTTTTTGTCACTAAAGAGGATTTTCGAAGAAGCATTTCAAAGACGAATTTCTTTTTGTCATTAATTGGTTTTAATTTTACAATTATAGGAGACGAAATTATTCGTCACATTTACTATTTTATAATATTTAAATTAAATTCTTTGGAGACGAAAATTTTTGTCACCTATGTAGTTTTCCTGGTTAATATTTATTCACTATTAGTGACGAAATTGGACAAGGGTGACGAATAATCTATAAATTGGTGACGATAAATTCGTCTCCAAAAATTACTATAGGTGACGAAACATGATTTTCGTCACCACGTTACTTTCTGAGACAACCTATAGGTGGCAAAAGTTTTTTCGTCACTAAACTTTTGGCGACAAAAAATGGGCCTTTTGTGACAATTTAATTCGTCACCAATTACAAAATTTCTTGTAGTGAGAAGATGACATATCTATTTGTTTTTGAAGAAGTTTAGAGAAGTCATACCCATTCATTTGCATTTCCCAATGGCATAGGTTTCCTTTTTCTTTTCCTTTGTTTGACATTTGTTTTGCCTTAATGGGTGCAGGGTATTGTCCAAATTTACCAAAGATAATAATGAATATACGGAACTAATGGACTTTTTTTGTTGTCAATAAACTGATGGACTCACCTCATTGACATGGATGACATTGACGTTTTGCTCGTCACATACCACAATCCCAACATTTCTTTGTAGACGATGTTATCGAACCTTAATGTTATTTTTTGTAAAAACTCTACACAAATTCAAAGAATCATATTGGTGCATTTTCCTTTCCCTTGGCAATAGTTCGTGTACATTTTTTTATTGGACCATTGAGCCTTCTGTTTCGCAATAAATGTAAGAGACAAAATAAAGAACAAATTTTCAAAATCAAATGCAGTAAACAGTTCCAAATGCAGTCAATACTTCAAAATCGAGTCAAGAACACATGTACCCCGGCCATATAAAAATGGAAGATCAAACAATATAAGTCGGAAGTTATTATACAAAATTAATAAAAAAATTCAACTTGCAGCGTGTACCCTGGCCACATGTACGTATTCAAGGTGAGATATGGAAACATTGGACGTTGATGGCAATGAACAACGCGAGGGCACTGCTGAAACGTTAGGGCAGTCAAGAACGTTGAATAATTAGAACGGTCTCGGAAAAATTCAAAAATTTTGTTTGTAGTAGTGGTTGGTTTGCTGGACCATTAAGAAAGGAATAAAATGATTTTTCCTTTCGCCTCGCAATGGGATCGGCAATGGAGTTGACAAATAACTTGATCAATTTACTGCATGCTCAAGAAATAGGAAACCAAGAAAGAACTGAAAAAAAAATAAGAATGAAATACAAAACCGATAATAATTGTATTCACCCAAAAAAGAGAATGAAATACAAAAAAATCGCAATTTAGTCTTTGTAGCTAGAATGCTTACCAATTTGTGTGTCAATTTGAGCATCCTCATGCGTCTCCACTCGTTCAGTCACTGGAAGCATCTTGTAATTCTTGACACATAAAAATAAAATGAGAATAAAAAAGAAGACATAAAAAAATGAGGATCAATCACCTGGTAGAAATTTGCCGAATAAAAAACTATGTCATAAGAAAATTCTGGAACCATGTAGTTCCCGTGTGTGTATTTGTAACCTGGTCAAATATCTCATTAAGTGATTCCTGTAAATTAAGCTTCCCAATTACGCATAAAAATCATTACCAAAAAATCAAGCCAATCAAAATTGTGTATGTATTTCCCGAGTATGTATTTGTAACCAATCAAATATCATTAAGTGAAGATTCCCGTAAAACTGGCAAAACTGGAGGCAAAAAAAATAGTACATATGCAATAGTTTATACACCAACATATATGATAGAAGGAATTATGTTTTTTCTTCCACAACATGTCAGTAGTAAAACAATGATAGACCCGAACTCATCTAGTCATCCAGCTTTCCATATAAGGGGTCGGTTCAATACGCAAAATTGAAAGCTTATGCCCGTGCAATATGATTTCTGAAACAATGTTAGACCCGAGCAAAATTCTGTCACAAAAAATTCAGCGTTCTAATTGGGAGTTCTGATTTCTAAAAAAAACTAATAGCTTATGCCTGTGACAAAACTTTGGCACTCCATATGACAAAACTTAAGGAGTCACTGCCACCCTCTAAGGCATGACATGCAAGGAAAAATGAGTTAAGAAGAGCCATATTCCACATGACCCGAACTCAGTACCCGAATTTTTTCCTTGGCCGTGCATTCGTTTTTCCTTACCAAGATTTTTTGGGTTACCATTTGTCTCTCCACGTGACCCGAACTCATCTAGAGTTAAACGAATGCAGAATATTGGTTACCAGTTGTCTCTCGTCGAGAATATTGGTTGCTTTTTGGAAATCATTATCTTAGAACCCCGAAGAGCCATACTCCAACTTTTTTTCGATTGAACATATACTTGCATACGTGATAACACAAATTAAGTTAATATTTTTTAAATCAAAAAACCCTTTTGGGGCAGTTTAAACTGTCTTAATAAGTAATCAAGATTTTTTTAACATTCGATCACTACAACAAAACACAGCTAAAGCGGCATGTTCTAAGGGGCACGTTTTACTAAATGCCCCATTTGAGGGTTAACGGGGCGGACCAAGTTTTATGCCCCAAAAATAGTTAGTTTTTGGGTATGATTTTTTTTTGGGTGAGTGAAAAAAAATACTTTCAGTAAACGTATTGAAATAGAAAAGCAATCAAAAAGGGGAACAAATAGAAAGTGAAGCACATAGCAGAGCCATATCTATGGAGAGAGAACTGGATTGACTGGGTTAGTGATACATTTTTCCTCGGTAAAACAACTCTGAAAAACAAATAAGAGCCTTTTTTGTTAGAGGTTATGCTAGGGTAGAGGTTAATAGTTGATGTAGTTAATTTGGAAATGATTGGAACACCTTATTGCATAAGGAAATTATTTGAAATGATTTTCTTTATGTTGCTTTCCATATATCACTACCAAAGTGTAGTGTAGAAACGTTTTGGGAAATTCAGTGTAGAACTTCATTACCGAAAGAGAGTATTTAGAAGGGAGTAATCATGATAATCCCGTAAATTATGCTTCCCAATTAAACTCGGCAATCAAATCTGTCATTAAAAATCAAATTTCCAAAAATTGAAAATATCACTCTCAACCATCGGATGAAATAAATCTAAGCCATTCAATGCCAAGGGTGGAATAAAGGGCTAGGATTTATGCGGAAAAATATGTACTAAATCAAACGGTGAAGATTTATGCAAGGAAAATGTGTGGGCCACCACACCGTCGCGATTTGTAATATAGATGCTATCAATATATCTTCATTTTCAAAAAAAAAAAAAAAACCCAAACATAAATGGCTCCCAACATGTACACCAAATTCAGGGATTTCATTCCAAGTTAGACCGGCATTGTTGCCCATGTAGTTATGGGTCAATTATTGAGAGAGAGAGAGAGAGAGAGAGAGAGCGCGCCCCAATTACTTGCCCAGTATTTGGATCAAGAATTTAGGCAAGGAAACAAAAACATTGAGTGGATCTACTGGCCTATACAGTTTTAAATTGAACGCACTTATCTTTTCACAAGCACTGGAGTAATTATTCAATGGCCTTGGGCACTCCAACACTTTTATCTACAAACATATTTATATGAAGTTTATACAGTCAGAGTAGTACTATTGTTTACAACATATATTACCCCTTGTCAATATCGACAGAAAAGTGGCAATTATGAAAATATTTTCTATTTATAATTATTAAGTATTCATATTAATATTAGAACTAGTATTTTCTTTTATTCTTGTAGGATACATGGTATGCTCGTACGCATTTGGAAGTGAAAGGGAAGTTATTTACACTTGTCATGCTCCTACGCACTTTGAAGGAGGTTGAAGGAAAGTTATTTGGATAAGTGAAAACAAATTAGTAATGGGAAGTTAGGAAGTTATTTCCTATAAATAGTCTTTTTAGACTTCATTGTAAACTCTCTCCAACAAATCAAAGTCTATCTTTATTTGTTCTTAATTTTTATCTTACTAACCTAACTTTTGGGTTATAATTAGGAGTAGGATTCATATTCTAAGACTAACTTAGAATATTCGATGTATTGCTCGTGTCAATAGATCGATCGTTGAAGATTGATGGAAGAATCTCTTTCGTTTGTCTTCAACTTTTAAATTAGAATCTCTCTCATCTCTTGTGTCGATTTTGTTCTTGAAGATCGGTATGCCTTGCATCAACGATTTTCTTTTATGTGTCAATATACTTCACTTTTACTACCAATTTCATATTTGACTTGACTGTCATTTCACATCCAATGAATTTCTAAAATACGATGAGGAACCATGGATTCGCCTTTGGAGACAAACCACATTGCCCTTATTATTTTGTTGTTGCCTTTGTTTCCTTTCTTTGTCGGGTGCTCTGGAGAAATAAAATATTGATAATTAAACAATTGTGCGCCTACAAATGTGTGATAAAAAAAATGTTAGGAGTATCACGTGACAATGCCGAAAATAGAATAATTAACTTTGCGTAAAGAATGGTTTCAACGATGGTCATTCCTGTTAACTTTCTAAAAAGTAAAAAGGTTAGTTATAATGCCACGACTTTTTTTTAATGCCACGACATCCTAACATAGTCTTACAACTGCTCCTATATATGTCCCTTTTAATTCTTACTTTTGTCTTTCATGTTTTTTTTTCACTGTATGAGAAATTCTTGGTTGCAAGTAGGGTACCACATGGTATCCTTCACACATATCCGGACCGTCCAAAAAAAAAATTGAATTAGGACTAGCACAGTTCTTGGGCTGGCATTAATTTAGGCTGTATTTTTTAAAAACAATTTGTCTACAACTTTTTCAATATTATTTACTTTTTTTGTTAAGTTTTTGGTCATAATTTTTTAGATTAATCATTTGTGTTGCGAGATGAATCAGAAAAATACAAAAATGCGAACTGATTTTTTTTTTTTTTTTTACTCGGCAAACGAAACTTTTTATATAAGATGGACATTTTAGACAAAAGAAGATAAGTGTTTCATATTTTTTGCTTTTGGCCATTCTTTTTTACTTTTTTGTACTGCTCTCTTTAAGATAAATGACTAATTCAAAAAGTATAACGCTGATTTAATAAAAATTTAGAAAAACGAAGAAGACCAAAAGGTTCAGAGTTAAATAAAGGTTTCTGGTCCCTGCAAAATAGACCACCTAAGGATATATGAGTGATTATTCTTTACTATCGAGGAGGGAGAAACCACGATATTTGGATGGAAAAGTAGGTCGCGTTAATAATGGCTATCACTTTAGCAAACCAAATAATAATAGATGGGGATATGAATTTTTAACATGCCCCTGAGAAAAAGTAGTGGTAGTGATACTTCAGTTCAGAGAGAAAAGGCAAATCGCTACCTAAATGGAAAAGAAAAACCATATCTGTGTGTGAGAAATGCTCGGGTGGAAATAGGGTACGGCTGATGAGGTACCCTTCGCGCACATCCGGACCGTCCAATAATGCAACCCACAGTCCGGATTGAAACACACATTATTTTTGGAGTAGGTTTGTCAGCAGTTGGGGGTACTCAACTACAGATCGATCCATTTTCGGGCTCGTGCTGGGTCTATTTTGATGATCTAAACCATTAATTTTGAAAAGCTCATTGCGAAATTCGATCAGGACAAAAATCATGATCGCTAGATGTATGATCAATTTAGGTTCGAAATACTTTTTTTTTTCTTGGGAAAAACAAATAAAAATGAATTTGATCCAATATTCTTGAGTCAATTTTAACGTCATGTAAATTTTCCTTCCGGGGCCGCTGAAAGAATGGTTCCAGTGATAGTCATTAATTCCTGTTAACTTTCTAAGAAGTAAAAATGTCTTTGATGTACCTACCAAAAAAAAAAAAAATGCCTTTGATGGAGTTCAATGAAGATAATTGATTTTAACACTCTATTTTTTATACTCGCACTCCTCTTTTTGTTATGTTATAATGTGCATTTACAATATTATCCTTCCAAGTGTTAAAAATTAATCCACTCAATCACGTAAATTTTTATATTAGACGACAAAAAATGGAGTGTACGTGGTTAAAAAAAATGTGAAAATCGCTCCCCCTCCAATGAAAATATGCTGCATAAAAGTTAATAATTATTAATGGATGCAATGAACATTCGAAAAGATAATTATTAATGTTAAAAGAAAACGAAAAGGAAAAATTGAACTAATCCCACACACAAAGAATTCTATCTTGTACGTTCAAACTTCAAACATGCACCAATGAATGCCGCAGCAGCCCTGTATAAAAGGTTCTCTCTCTCATTTTGGTAAGGGTTTGCTTTTTTTTTTTTTTTTTAAAGTGAGGTTGCATGTTAAAGATATGATATACCCCTCCATTATTTAGTACTATGATAGAGATATATATCCGTCGTTGATGCGACCCATTTTTCCATTGTTTTGTTTCATTGCGTTATTCGAGATCATGAGTTTTTAAGATTAAAAAAGTTACACAAGGTCTAGTTTTCCAAAAGTACTGGTACAAGTACTAAATGGGTTTTTTTTTCCTTAGACAAAATATGAAGGAAAAAAAAAATTACTAGTACATTTAGCACTTTTCGAAAATTATGCCTAAGGTTTCGTGTTTTTTTGTTATATCTTTAGTCAATGTTTTTTGACATTATAAAATACTACTCCCTCCGTCCCTTTTTTATTGTCCAGTATTCCATTTTGGGCTGTCCCTTAATAAGTGTCTATTTTATAAAGTTAGTAGGTAAAATTTGGTGTATTGTCTATTTTGTCCCTAAAAGTAAATTCCTTTTTGAAAAGTAAGTGAGTAAAAAAGTAATGATGATGGGTAAGTAGAGAAAGTGGAGGAAAAAGTTGATGTGAAAGGTATAATGATGATGTCTTTTTAATAAATTGGAGTTACGAAGCAGGACACTTAAAAAGAGACGGAGGGAGTACTATTAATCTTTTTATGTTTTGAATACTTCTAGACTGGACACATTTCAAAAGTAGAAACAATTTCTCTCGACCACATGTTATGACATCACGATGGTGATAGTGATCTTAAGGTTTGGAATTCCAAACCCAAAATTTTGGAAACAGTAACTTTTCTACTTTTTTTTCTCTCTAACTTTTCAATCATTACTTTCATTTTTCACTCTATCTCTCTCTACTTTTTACCTCTCTCCACAATTATTACTCTCATTTCTCTCTCTACCTTTATTCAAAAACACTACTCAAAATTCACAACCAAACAATGGCTAATGTTTAAGAAAGCAAATTGCTTTTTCCCCCTACACCCCACCCGCGACCCCACACCGGTTTTCCCGGATTACCCCCAACCGGTTTACCCCGACTTATTAATTTCTTTGTTTATTTAATTATTTTTATCTTATTTATTTAATTTTTATAAATACACCCTTTCTATATTAAAAAATATAATTCAAGAATTAAGTGCTTCAATTTTAAATTCAGTTGAACCGGGGGCGAAGATCGTATTTTTTTGGTCATTTTATTCTAAATGGTCATAATGAATTTTTTGCTCTAAGCTCTTTCAACAAACACCATAAGACTCATAATTTAATTTCAAGGCTCTCTTAGGGTGTCCATTGAAAGGCGTTGGAGCCAAAAATTATTACAACCATTTAGGATGAAATGATCAGAAAAATAACAACTTTGCATCGGTCCAGACATATTGAAAATTGAAACATTTATTTTTTTAACTATACTTTTTAATATGTATATAGGAAAAAAAAAAAGAAAAAAAAACTGTCGGATTCATTAGTGGCAATGCGTACACCTCATGCTTAGAGTGTGAACAAAAGACAAGTATCAAAAATGTTGATTCGTGTGCCAAGATAAGGCAACAATCGGCTGGTCCAAAAATGTTAATTTGTGTGCCAAAAATGTTATTTCTGGAGGCTATAGAAGGAGGACTTTATGTTTCAACTATATTTTTTAACTAAAAAATTGAAATACATAATTTTTAATTATAATTTTAATATATAAACGGTATAAAAAAATAAGTGTTTCAAATTTCAATCCGTTTGAACCGGTACAAAGATGTTATTTTTCTGACCATTTCATCCTAAATAGTCGTAGTAAATTTTTGATTCTAAGAGCTTTCAATGAGCACCCTAAGATTCCTTATTTAGTTTTACAGCTCTCTTAAGGTACTCATTGAAAGGCCTTAGAGCGAAAAATTTACTACGACCATTTAGGATAAAATGATCAGAAAATAACATATTTGCACCGGTTTAAACGGATTGAAAATTGGAACACTTATTTTTGTAACTATATTTTAAAATCTATAAAGGACAAAAAAAGGAGAAAAAAAACAGTCAGATTGTAACAACCCGCTCTTTACTACAAATAAACTCCGAAATACACTAAATTTCAAACATGTCTAGGCCCATATTTTCTCCATAAATAAATTACATCGCCAATATAAATTAAGCTGCCAGCTAAATAATCTTCTAGATCCTCCAAAAATTATCAACTCTTCTAAGACCCCTCCAAATTAATCATTATGCTCCACTTCAATTTCTACTAATCCGGCTTCTTACCTAAAAAAGAAATTATCTGGGAAGTATACGATACAACAGAATAACAAATCTCATAAGTGGAATCAATAAACGATAATTGACCACCAAGTCGAAGCAACAATCGCAACGGACCTCATACCATGTCCTCCTCAGTACATGACCAGTGACCCTTCCCCAATACATTCCTCACCGAGTCATCCTCGACCCATTCTGGATATTGGACAGGCTATTGGTGAGTTTGATCCATGTACTAAACAGTTCTACAGTACTCAGCCAACAATATCATACTCGATACCAATTATTCCACTTTTCCAACAATATTCCAAAGGATTGAACAAAGATCATGAGATAATCAAAAGGAATACAAAGATGAGAGTGAAGAAAGGATTCCGGAAGTAGGAAGCATATCGTATACAACCCGGGTTACCTCAAATAAATCGCCTCCGTTGAACTTCATGCATAACCGAGTACTACTACTCCACACCAATTGAATTTGGTCTATCGTAAAACACCTCGGCTCCTCCCCTATTTCTCCTCTTTCTCTCTCTTTCCTCTATCTTACTTGGAGTGTGTGTGTGTGTGTGATGTGTGAAGGGGAGGAGAAACCTATTTATAGGCGTTGGAAGCTCACAAAATCTAACGAAATCATTATCAAATCTTATCCAACTAAATCTAATCAAATCTAATAATATCTAATAAAATCTAATATAATCTAATAAAATCAATATCAAATCTTAGAGATTCTAAGAAAATTTAGAAAATCTTATCCATATATGGAATAATTCTAAGAATATTCTTTTATGCCAAAGCATATTCCTAAAATAATAAAAATCAAAGAATTTGATGCCGAGAATATTCTTATAGTAATAAAATCTAAGATTTGATGCCAAGAATATTCTTAGAATAAAATCTAAGGAAATCAAATCAAATCTTATCCATATCTAAATCAAATCTAATAAGATCTAATCAAATCCAATAAAATCTAACATAATCTAATCAAATCTAATATAATCAAATCAAATCTTAGCATATCTTATAAAATCTAAGAATATCTAGAGCAAATGTTATCCAATCTTATCTAATCTAATCCAATCTAATCTTATCCAAATCATATGTAATAAAATCCTATATTATCTCACAAAATCTAGGAGTACAATCTATTCTAATCTTATCCTAGATTTTTAGGATTATAAAGTAGGACTAGGGTTTCCTAGAAAATCTGGGTATTATATCTACAAAAATACTTTAATAAAATATTTAATTTTATTCGGAAAATGGCGTGAAAATTCGGGTCATTACAATCTACCCCCCTTAGAATAATTTCGTCCTCGAAATTAAAATGTACGTAGTCAAAATCATATAATCAAAGTATCAAACAATTTTCAAAGGAATTTTTTTATATATATAAAGGGAATAAGTCAAAATAAATTCAAAATTCTACCATTGGATAATCTAAGTAACTCCAATTTCCTAATAACCTCAAATTCATTCTCTGGATAATATCCTATAAAAAATTATAACTACGCTTCCGCTGCGCACTCTGATAAATTTCTAGCCCTTATAACCTCAAACAATAATTTTTAATGACATCTCCTCCCGGGCAACACCTTTAGATTATACCTAAGGTCCCGATTACTCCAAATTCCACATTCGATCCTTGATTTAAGTCATCATCCAATTGTTCTGGAATTCCCAGCTCGGCGGTACTGCCAATTTCCACACCTTGCTTCAACCCGGAGGTTGTTTTGTCAGAATTCCACCCAATTTGGGACGGTAAACTTAAACTCATTTCACGTTTGTGCAATGGTCAAACTATCATATGGTCTACCCATACTACCCATGGCCGAGATTTTGAACCTAGGGCTCTGCTAAACCTCAAATAATAACAAGGATCTTACCCCCGAGCGATGTGAAACTCACACTTCCGGTCGGGACTTCGCTCTGATACCATCTGTAACGACCTGCTATTTTCTTAGAATAAACTCCAATATACATTGTATTTCAAACACTTCTAGGCCCATATTTTCTCCATAAATGAATTACATCACTAAAATAAATTAAGCCGCCAGGTAAATAATCTTCTAGATTCTCCAAAAATTGCCAGACCTCTCCAAATTAATCCTTATGCTCCACTTCAATTTCTACTAATCCAGCTTCTTACCTGAAAAAGAAATAATCCGGGTTGTATACGATATGCTTCCTCCTTCCGGAATCCTTTCTTCATTCTCATCTTTGTACTCCTTTGATTATCTCATGATCTTTGTTCAATCCTGTGGAATATTATTGAAGAGTGGAATAATTGGTATCGAATATGATATTGTTGGCTGAATACTATAGAACTGTTTAGTACATGGATCAAACTCACCACTAGCCTATCCAATAGCCAGAATGGGTCAAGGATGACTCGGTGAGGAAGGTATTGGGGGAGGGTCACTGGTCATGTACTGAGGGGGACATGGTATGAGGTCCTTTATGATTATTGCTTCGACTTGGTGGCCGATTATCGTTTATTGATTCCACTTATGAGCTTTGTTATTCTGTTGTATCGTATACTTCCCGGATAATTTTTTTTTCAGGTAAGAAGCTGGATTAGTAGAAATTGAAGTGGAGCATAAGGATTAATTTGGAGAGGTCTTAGAAGAGTTGGCAATTTTTGGAGAATCTAGAAGATTATTTACCTGGCGGCTTAATTTATTTTAGTGATGTAATTCATTTATGGAGAAAATATGGGCCTAGAAGTGTTTGAAATACAATGTATATTGGAGTTTATTCTAAGAAAATAGCGGGTCGTTACACAAATAAACATGATCAATTGAAACACTTTTTTTTTCTCTCAATTACTTTACAAAGCCTAGAATTAGACTTGAACCTATTAATTGTCTTACAAGTAGTCTTTCCTAGATTTCTAGGTATACATGCATACTAGCCTACATAATCACATGTCTTGCACCTAGGAAAGAATGACAAAAGAGGGGAAGCGTTTAGCATGCTTAAAATTGGATTGGACATGACCATGGAGCAAATACACCATAGAAAGGAGAGAGAGAGAGAGAGAGAGAGAGAGGTCCTCATTTTCTTATAAATAGGACCCTTTGTTAAGCCATTCAACTCACACCTTCAGTCTGTCCAACTTTTCTCTCTAGAAACCTTGTGTTTGTTCTTTGTTTTTATTTTGTTCTTAGTATTCTTGAGTTCTTCAAGAAACTCAACCCAAGGCCGTCACCAAACCACCACCCGACTAGTCTCTCCAAGTGCTTACCCTATGATTCAATGTCTGAATGAAATAGGAGTTCCATTGGCTTTCTGATGTAATTCCAGTACCATGCTGATATAGTCCAAGTTCACTTTACGTTAATAATTTATTCTATGTATTAGGTGTTTAATTTACATTCTTTCTATCCCATTACGATGGTAGTTGAAATTTACCACCAAATAATTGTGTTAAATGGCACTACCATAAACTTAACTTGAAACAAGCTAAGTGTTGAATGTTATCCAAGATCTTGCGATCTTCACTGATCTTTTCTTAGTTGTTTTGTTTATCTAGTTTCTCATTTCTTCATTTTCTCTTCCTTCGTGTTTGCTTGTAATGCCACTCACTCATTTTGACATTCATATTGCCTGCCCTCACTTCTCTGTCACAGACTTTAGGAAGTTGCTAGGCCGCATTAGGTAGCATATCTTAATATGAGTTCTCCCCATCTTATAACATATTTGAGCTTAACTCCTAAGTGAAAACTTATTTAGATAGTACTCCCTTAATATGAGCTCTCTCTCTCTCTGCTGGTCTGCTTCCCCAACTCATCAACAAAAATATCACGGCCACGACATCCACCATTGCCGTAGCCACCTATCACCACCACATCGCCGAGCTCAACAATCCCAGTATTCCCAAAACAAACTGGTCAAACCTTCATCAACCACCACCGCGTCGTCGTCTTCGATTTGGACCAAGTAAACTCGTACGGTGATCGCAACGTAGTTTTTTTTTAGTAATACCCAATGTAGTTTTTTTATAATTAATAACTTACCCTTTTATAACTCAAATAATATGAAGAGTAAAATTATTTACGACAAAGTTGTTTGACAAAAAATGATTTGGTCTATGTGAAGAGGAAGAATAGTCTTTACTCATACCAAATGTAGTCTTTTACAATTAATGACTTGTTCTTTTAAAAAAAAAATATGAAGAAGGCAGCAGATCCTTTGTACGGTGGTGGTGGTGGTGGTGCAATCGTACTGGTTAGGGGGGGAGATACCTCCTAGTGGCACCGCTGGTGCTGCTCATGGTGGTAGTTCTAGAATCGGTGCGAAGAACAAAGGGTATGAAAGTGAAATGATTTTGGGAGGGGGGGCATTTTTGTGTACAATTGGCAACTAATGTTGCCACCTTAATGTCTTTTAACATTTCAATTTTTCTGAGCCAAAAAATAGATTTACTTACTTGCTATATGGCATTGCCATATATTGTGGGCTATGGTGAAATGCAGGTGTGTGTTTGGAATATGCAGTTCAAAAAACTATAAACTGCAGAAAACAGCATGAAATCTGGACTTTGGTGTTGAAGCATGACTGGTTGTGTTTCTGCTATTTCTGAGTTGAGCATGCTGTCTTGTTTTGTTTATGGGTTTATCTGAGCCAAAACGACTATGAATGGCTGTTTTTTGGTTTGAATGGTCATGACAGGTTGTTATGAATAATAGTAGGCTATGATGATATATTATCTGAGCCAAAAGGACTATAAGACAGGTTTATGGGTTTACCATGCAATTTTCAGCAGATTTATGGGTATGTTGTTGCTGTTTTGTGCTATTTTTGGAGGGGTGTGTTGGCTGCAAGTTTCATGTGTGTGAGTGAGTGTGTTGAGCTATGGAGGGGTGTGTTTTTCCTATGTGTCCAAATTGTGTCCGAGTTGAGCATGTTGTTCTCTAAGTTGAATGTCAATGTTGTTATGGCAGGTTTTTTTTTTTTTTCAATTTGACTGTTGTGTGTGCAGCAGGTTTATGGTTTAAAAAAATTAAAGGTTTCAATGCAGTTTTACTGCACATTGCTATGCAAGTGCAAGTAATGCTGCTGCTGTTGTGTTTGTGTGTGTCCAATCTACAGTTTTAATGGAGATTGAAGGTTGATTTACTGCATTTTATTTGTTACTACTGTGTCCATCCTCTGTTATGTCCAAGATGTGTTGAAACACCACAAACTGTGTCCAAAGGTGTGTGCATGCGTTACAACTGTCTTAGTGCAGTTTTTTGTGTTCAACAGGTATTTGAAAAGTTTGCAGAGGGGTGCGTGTGTGTGTGTTCATGAGCAGGTGTATTTGTGGTTTGGTCCATCCAAAGAGGTTTTGTGTTCGTGTTCATGGGCAAGTACATTTCCAGGTTTTTTGGTGGAATTGAGTGTTGTGTGTATCATCAAATTTCGTTAATGGAAGATTCAGGGTTTGAATGCAATTTTGGTTCCAAACTGTGTCCAATTATTTAGTTGCAGCACCAACTTAGGCCTTTTTCCATATTTTTGTGGCTGTGATGATAAATTTTTTCAACACACGTTGAAGACTTAGGCGGGGCAACATTAGAAGGTCAAATTGGCAACTAATGTTGTAGCCTACTAGTCCTTCCAAAAAGTGGTCTTCAACTTACAAATTATCTGAGCCAAATGTTGACAAGTGTTCGACACATATCCAAGCATGCCAAGAAGAGTAAGACCAAGAAGAGGAAGAACCATTGTAATTTTTTCTTAGCCTTCGTATGTAAAAATTTTGTTGGTACATTCCGTAGTGATTTATGAACATGTTCTCAATATTGAGAACATTTGGAACTTCTAGTTATGTGTATTGAAATTTTGGAGATATTAATGAACGATTATTGTACAAGTACCAATGTATTTGTGCATACTTATCAGTCTTCGTTTGATCTATCTTTCCTGATTTTCTCCCGATGATATAGATGTACTATCTAGATTCAATGTGGAAGACTGAGTACAAAACAAAATTACTGAAATAAGACATCACCAAAAGTAGAAGACCTGAAAGCATAAAGCCTAAAGGCAGTCACACATGCAATGAACCTACAAAATCATCAATTTTATGGAAAAAGCAACAGGAAATTCCTGGCCGGTCCCAAATTTTATATGGGGTTCCATGCAAACCCTTGTTTAAAGTATTATCCCATCTAGACCCTTTTTAAAGATGCTTTTACTATTTTACCCCTATCACTTTTCACACCTCCCAGAATTCACACCTTCCAGAATTCACACCCCAAGAATTCACACCTCCCAGAATTCACACCTCCCAGAATACACACTCTCAAGAATTCACACCACGTCCAAAATTCACACCCCGCCCAAAATTCACACCCCCCAGAATTCACCCCCCAAGAATTCACCCCCCAAGAATTCACACCCAACAGAATTCACACCCCCCCAAAATTCACACCCCCAAGAATTCACACCTCTCAAAATTCACACCCCCAACAATTCACACCCCGCCCAAAATTCACACCCCAAAAATTCACACTCCTCATAATTCACACCTCCTAAAATTCACACGCCTTTACAGAATTCACACCCTTGGATCAAGGGTGAATTCTGTCTTTTGAACATATGAATTCTGTATTTTGGGGCTTGTGAATTCTGCATTTTGTACAGTTTAATTGTCTCAAACCATCAAATCTCTCTACAATAAGAAAATGAAACCACTAAACCACCAAATTCCCCCAAATTCAAAATCTCTCCGTACAATTTTTATTGTCCTTTTTTAGAATTTTTCCGAGGTGTGAATTCTTAGAGTGAATTTTGCGTGTGAATTCTGGATCCAAATTTTGAACGAGTTCTTGGTGTGAATTCTGGGTGAGTTCTTGATGTGAATTCACACCCCATCTGCACAATTTGTACCACCAAAGTTACTATAATTCACACCATTAAATTCACTGTTGAGAAAAAAACAACCCCAAACTCCTTAAAAAAAGATCAACACAGCCTTTAATAAAGTAAGAATTCACATCCCCTAAACAAATCAATAACGCTATAGTCTCTCTTCTATTCGACTGCAACTCCTCTGCCGTCTTCGGCTTCGTCATCGTGGATCTTTGAGGGCCTTCTGGATTCATCGATCTAGACGAAACAACCGCCATGCTGTAGACACCCCAATCCGAATCTCTTGATCGTTTTACGATTTCTTGTTTCCCCGATGATGAACTAGATCGAAAGGCAGTCTTCAGGTTGGAAAGGTTTGAGCTCGGTGTGTGCGGAACCCCTTTTTGAACCCTTTTGAACCCTTAAACCAAGAAAATAGAAATCAGTCAACCCTAGTTCTGGAGTTGACCATCGCGCGAGGAAGTCACTACCTCGCGTGAGGGTCTGCTTTGCCAAGTGTGGTCAAAGTCAAACATTTGACTGTTGACCCACGCGCGACAGGTGGAACACTCGCGCGAGAGTCTCTCTGTCTCGCGCGATGGTCCTGAGCTTTCCATTTCTCCTTTTTTCAGCCGGGCTTGGTTGCTTGCCGTGGGAGCTACAGTGGTCAGCCGAACCCCGCTTTTTCTCCACAGAGTACTGCAGTGCAGTCTAGGCTTTGGGAACATACACTCACACAACCCTTCCCATCACCTTTCCACCAAGCTTAGCCACCAAGTTTGGTCCTAAGGGGGTGTTTGCCACCACCTTTGGCCCTTGGCATCTCCTATAAATACCCCCCTTGTTCTTCCATTACAAGGGCCACAAAAATTCACTAACTTTGAAAGTTTAGGAAATTGAGAACTCTTGCAAGCACAAAGGCTCTCAACCCTAGCTCACTTCCCTTACATTTCCTCACTCCATTTTCCATCACAAGCTTCTCCAACTTGTTCAAACCTTTCCAAAACCTTCCAAGCAAAGGTATAAACACCATTTCTGCTTACTGTTTTGATCCCTGAGGGGGGCTGTCAGGGCCAGGATTGGTAATCAATACCAGTTCTGGTCCTAAAGTCAGCAGAGTTACAAGAAATTGGTTAAAGCATACCCTCGCGCGAGTGACTCAGACTCACGCGCGACAGTTCACTGTCTCGCGCGACAGTCCTCGTGGGGTTTGGGGATGCTGCTTTTCCTTGTTTTATCATGTTATTATTGGTTTTACAGTATTTTAGGCCTTTTAGCTCACTGTGGTGCATGATAAAACGTATAGCTTAGCTTTCTGTGCTTATTTCTTCTACTGGAATGCTTCTGGGTTGCTTCTAGACGTGTACCAGAGCCCAGAGCATCCAAAGCAATTCCTGAAAGTCCAGTCAGGTATCTCGCGCGAGGGTCTCACTGTCTCGCGCAAGGGTTTCCCTGAGTCCAGTAGCTGCCCTTGCACGAGCAGCTTGGCCCTTGGCCTCTGTTTTAACACCCCCACTGTTTAGGGGTTGCATTTCAATTAATTTAGCTCCTGTTTGTAATAATTAGTAATATTTATTTACTTCCAGTACATATAAACTGCTTGGTTTGCCTCCTGGGTGTGCACTGGTCCTTCCAGAGTCTAGAAGAGGATTAAAATTCAACCTGTGGTGAGACAGGGACCTCGCGAGGAGTCGAAAGGTGTGTCGCGCGATGGTCTGCTTTGCATGCACGTTGATCCATGCATGCAAAGGTGGCCATGGTGTATGGCACATCCATTTCAGGCGCAGCCTGGTTCATTTCTCATCAAGAGGCTGGATTTTCTCCTAGTTTAATTATTCCATCCATCCATACCATGTTTATATCACATCTTGCAAATCGTGTTACAGTTTTAAATCCCCGATTAATTGTTCCCCCGCCCTAACTGGCTTAAAATTGGTTAAAGAAGAAAATGAATCACAAATATTTTCACAAAATGTCTAAGTAGAGACCGATCTCCGGATTGGGCGAGAGTGATGCCTTAAAAACCTTCCCCTCTCGTAACCTGGCTCCCGAACCCAGATATGGTTATGACGGACTGGTTCCTTCACTTTTTCAAAATCAAATAGCGCAAGAGTGCTTCTCGAACATGCGCCTTGGGTGGACGGACCTTCAAAACTCGTGGCGACTGGTGTTTTCATGAGCGCCATCGCTCCGCTTCGCCTCCCTCGATCTATCGGGCCGCTTTGGCACAAAAGGAACGGAATCCTTTTTCCAAGGGCATGCTGCCCACACATGCAAGAACAGCAAAACTCTGTCGCTAACAACAAGGTCGCCACCAATCTCATCGCCGTAAAAATACAGCTGTACAGCTGCATCGATATATGCTCGGCGCCGCCTTCGTAACCTCCATCACCTCTTCCACCATAACCACTACCGCCTCCGTAGTCTCCGCTGCCGCTACAATCGTAGCCTCCGCCGTCGGATCAAGTTTTCATTGCCAAAGCCGCCTCGTAACCTCCTCCGGCTGATCGAGCTTTCATCTCTAGAGCCACCTCCAGCATAGCCTCCGTCGCAGCGGCCGGCGAAAGTAGATCGCAGCGGCAATCCTGTTGCAGATCTATAAGGAGAGCGTCGGGCCTATCGCTTGAGTTGCTGACGGATCAGATATAGTCGAGTCCGGTGCACGGCGTTGGACTCTAGCGCCGGCGGGAAGAAGGCGGTGCCATTGAGGCCCAGGTTCAGCAAGAGGAGAGAGAGAGAGAGAGAGACTGTGGAGAGGATTTCGAAGATTAGGTTGAAGAGGCAGCCGCAAATACAGTTTCAGGGGTATTTTGGATAGTTTATTTAAAACAGGGCTTAGATGGAATGTGTTTGACATACAGTGGGTTTGGACGGGTGTCCAATTACAAAACGGGGCCGGCCTGAAAGAACCCCAAAAAGCAAGTGCTTCGGAAAGCTCGTGAGAGATTGTCAATGAAAAGAAATGGATTTCTTGGGAAAGACTCTTAGATAGAAGAGCAAGTACATATTACCCATAGAGTACATTATTGTACGTAGGAAGTACAAACTTGAATCACAAAGAGCAAATTTGATTTTATATAAATATGGAGTATGAAATATTACATGTGACACATCCCCTATTACAGCTGTCCTTTTAAAGGGGGCCCACCTAAGAAGGCCAGCGAATGTTGTCATAAATGGACCTCAACTACCATTCTCGGAGGTATTAAGAGCAAGTAACTATTACTCAAAGAGCACATTGTGTTTGGACAGAAAGTACAAATTAGAATCACAAAGAGCACATAGCTTTGTATGTAAATGTGGACTATAGAATATGACGTGTGAGCCATCCCATATTCCAGCTGCCCTTGTAAAGGGGGCCCGCGTAAGAGGTCCAGGAATCTTGTCATAAATGTACCCTACCTATGGAGTTGAGTAATATTATGACATTATTTGTACATAGTGCCCCAGTAAAAGTAGTAACAGTATTATGAAGTTAAACACCTCAACTACTAGTCTCGGAGGTATTAAGAGCAAGTAAATATTACTCAAGAAGCACATTACTTTTGGGCAGCGAGCACAAATTAGAATCACAAAGAGCACTTAGGTTTGTATATAAATTTGGACTATGGAATATGACGTGTGAGCCATCCCCTATTCTAGCTGCCCTTGTATAGGGGGCCCACCTAAGAGGTCCAGTGAATCTTGTCATAAATGTACCCTACCTATGGAGTTGAGTAACATTATGACATTATTTGTACATAGTGCCCTAGTGAAAGTAGTAACAGTACTATGGCGTTCAGCACCTCAACTACCATTCTCGGAGGTATTAAGACCAAGTAAATATTACTCAGGGAGCACATTCCGTTTGGACAGAGAGCACAAATTAGAATCACAAAGACCATTTATGTTTTTATATAACTCTTGAGTATGTATATGGTGCAACTTATATACGAACATAAAAGCAAGTAAATATTACTTAAAGCGTATACCGTTTTTTCACAAAGACTACCACTTCAAATCATAAAGAGCACTTATGTGTTTATAAGGCCAGTGAATGTTGTCATAAATGTACCCCTACCAATAAATCTTCACTAACATTAGGACATTATTTATATATAGTTTCACAATCAAAGTAGTAAATGTACTACGGAGTTCAGTACCTCAACTACCATTCATGTTTGTGACAAGGACAAAGTCGGGTGAACAAGAGCAAGTGAATATTTCTGAAAGACTACATTAATTTTAGGGTCCGACCATATAATTTTTTCAAAAGGACCACTTCATGTTTCTGATAAGGACAAAGTTAGGTTGTGTATAGACCAAGTGAATATGCTGGAAATCCTGTTCGATTACATGGTTCCATACAAAAAAACTCTATTCGGCTAATGGATTCGATGCAAATATATCCTATTCGGTTATCGCATACCATACACACAAATCTTGTTCGGTTATGCAGGTCCATGCACAACCTTTTGCTGCAATTCCATACCATAAAAGAATGGCCACAAGCCGCCCTCCAAACCTTGTTCAAACATATCTGCCACCGATCTTATTTCTCATAAATTGTGGAAGTTACTTTTGTCATACCACATTTCATCTACATCCAAATAAATAATTAGTTCGTAAATTTGTTTGTCAACCTCTTTCATGCCACACCGAGTTTGGACCGAGGCAGAGGAACAAACGTTACTAACACATGTTACAAACCTTGTAGATCCTTGTAGATGAAGTGATTTCGCAAGACGAGGGCAACTGTCACGGGCATTTGCAATTCAAGAAGTAATTTTTCCAATCAAGATTCAATGCCAAACAAACCAATTTCAGCTCATCCGTTGTTAAATTCAAAATATCATTCTTCAATAAAACAGCTCCTAACTGGATAAGATTTCTAATAGCCATGTCAATAGCTATTGTATTACGAGCATCAATATCTAAACTCTGTACATCAGTTGTGCCCAAAGCTACAATCCTAAAAACTGCCACACCAATATGAACCCCAGTGAACTACTGGGTTCCTGATGAGGTAGGTGCCATGAAGTGAAAATCACTTTCGGAATAAAGTCTATAAGACCTTCCTGGTTAAGTTGTCCCAGCATGACCAGCTCGTTCATTTGCAGAGTTCTGACCAATCCAGCAAACTTTGAGGACATTCACACGAGACCCAGGTTCAAACCTAGTCCCTTTCACTACGAATTTGAACTTTTCACAATTCCATTCTACTTCCATCTGAGATTTTAACTTTTTTCACAACGCGAAAATACACCTGCACGGACACATCCGTATAAGCATGTTAATTTGATTTCAACATCATAGCACAAAAGCATAAACAAGTGTGTGCAAGCACCCTAAAATACCAATATGCTTCCAGGTGAATGCGATCATAATGGCAACACACATGGGGAAAAAAAGGATGAAGACCAGATTTCAATTAGGCGGACATTAATTCACTCGAACAAATGGGAGTTGAGGCAGGATTCTATAGGGATAAGAGATATTTATAAAAAAATGTCCAGTGGAATAAATCAGTTCACAGGCTACATGTATTACTCTCTGATCCACTGATCCAAATGAACTCCAAACAACACATAAGCTCCATAAATGGAAAATATGATAACTTTGCAAGTACATTCCTTAGTCGAAGCAAATTCTAAAAGCCAAAACAAAAAAAAAAACAAAAATGATAAGCTCTTAACCTCTGAGTTATATACAAATATAAGTGCTCTTTGTGATTCAAAGTTGTAGTCAATGTGAAACAACAATGTGCGCTTTGAGTAATATGTACTTATTCTAACTACCTCAGAAAATGGTAGTTCAGGTGTTGTGCTGAACTCCATAGTACATTTAGTACTTTTACTACGAAACTATATATAAATAATGTCAAAATGTTGCCAAGAATAATTGGTAGGTAGTGTACTTTTATGAAAAGATTCACTGGCCTTCTTAACTGGGCCCCTTTGAAAAGGGCATGTGGAATAGGGGATGACTTACACTTAATATTCCATACTCCACAGTTATATACAAAAATAAGTACTCTTTGTGATACACAAGTGTAGTCTATGTGAAAACCCAATGTGCTCTTTGAGTAATATGTACTTGCTCTTACTACTTCAAAGAATGGTATTACAGCAGCAAGCAGCAGAAGAAGCAACAGCAAGTAGCAGCAAACAGCATTAGCAGCCATAGCAGGTAGGCACCCTCTACTCTGATCAACAACAACCACACATCAACTTTCAATCAAAACAAAATGGAATTGAATTATACAAGCCACTGCTACAAAGAACTTCAAGTGCTGATTTTCGGCTCTCACAAGTGATGATTCTTGTGCTGGTGCTACTTTATGATAGTGCTTGTAATTACATACATTTTCAGCAGGTTATATGAATGAAATACAACAATCTCTGTCATCTTAGGTAGGTGAGGCACAACCATTATAATATGACAAGGTCTCAATCCATTACATTCAACAAAATCCAAAGTCATAGGCAACAACAGTTCCATACGTAAGATTAAAATCCAAAGTACCGCATACCTAAAAAATCGAAAAGGTTCAACCAAAGTAGCTAAAGCTTGGATTACATTGTCAACGCTCACCCCGGCAATGGAGACTTGAACGTGCTTTGATTGTGTCCAGGCTCATGGCAAAACCCACAAAAAAACAGTTTGTTTTTCTTGAAATTGTGACTCAATCCTCTTTTTCTTCGGCCTTCCAGCCGGTCGCTTTATAGCAGGAGGTCGAAGCGCTTCCATGGTTGTGGAAGAAGAGGTGGCTATGTCAAGGTTTTCACAACCGTACTGGACCTCAGGAACTTGTGCACGATATCAGTCGAAGAAGGCATGTCATGCAAAGGAATGAGAGACATTACGGTCGTGTAAATAAGTTGTGCCTCCACCCTATATAAAGGATCCACAAGGTTATATATATTGTACGATGAACCTTGTATTGCAATCATTCTCATAAACCAGATCCCAATAGAATGATTTTCAGCTCTCTACAACACAATTACATACTATAATTAATAAAGAACATTGAAAAGATTCGACCAATTAATACTCAACATGGCTTTATCTAGTCAGAGCATGGCATGACAAAACTCACAATGTTCAACGATTCTGGCACAAAAAAACAATGGATGGTACAACAGTGTAGTTTTCTTTGGAATTGTAGAGCAAACAAATCTTAAGAATTTTCCACGCTCTAGCAGACTCAAACCTCTAACACCCCTAAGGAACCGCGGGATACCAAAGCTTGGCCTAACACCCCAAGGACACGGACTCAAGACTAACAAGAGAACCCAGACTCAAGCGGAAACCATATCAAAAAACAAACAAACCACACCTAAACCCCCAGTACAAACCAAACCACCACACCTATAAATGAAGCTACATGAATTATACTTTTCCATAATTGCAACATAATAACCCAAGTTTTAACAAAAAAAAAAAAAGGGCCCTTTAACATACATAACTGTAAGAGTAAAAATCTAAATTCATCTTTTAACTACTCTGCCATCCAGTTCAAAAAAAGAAAAAAACTTCTGTTCATAATTGTTGGCAGTTCCCAATAATGTTTTCACATGCTCTGTACTTGGCCTTTCTTTGTAAACAAAACATGGGGACAAATTGACGTGGTAGACTAGGTTAACCTACAAGTCTGCCAAAGTTAATCAAGTATCTAACAGGACAACGGTTGCAGGTCAAATGTACATAAGGAGCACGTACATATTCTGCAAAGACCAAGTCACCTAACCATACAGTTCAAACTTCTAAACCGACCATGGAAACCATAAACTCTGTCCAGATCAAAACACTCATGGTTACACGATATCTGTATCAGTACAAACCCACTTGCCAAACAACAATATGAACTAAATACGGAGTACGAAACAATCAAATCAAACAAAGTGACCTAAATATGGACTTATGCAAATGAAAACACAGTAAAATCACCAATATAGTATCTGTCAAACCTTCAATCAGGGTTCACACAACAATATTGGTCGAAATCTGTAAAACAACCAAAAAATCATTTCAAATGGCCGAAAATTAGAGTGAGAGGAACACAGAACGGTATAGAGAGAGAGAGGAGAGAGAGAGGAGAGAGAGAAGAGAATGCCAAAGAGAGAGGAGAGCGCAGAGAGAGGAGAGAGTAAACGAGAGACGGAGAGAGAGGTTGAGAGAGAGACAGAAAGAGGGAATACCTGGACTCTGGATGGGTGTGGTGTTAGAGAGAGAGGGAGTTGAATGGTAAAGTTAATTTGGGCTTCAACGTGATATATATATATGTAGGGGTAAAATTGTGAACTAACATAACCTTACCATGTCTTGGTGAATAATTTTCCTTCTGTCATTATAATGGTGATTTAGAGAGTGGAGACCATGAAGTTGTGAATAAAGCCGGTCAACTCCACTGACCCGTAATTTTCCCGAGTTTTAATCTTGTCAAAAATCATGTTAATCACATATCGATCTATATCTTTTTGAAGCACACTTCCCTTGGGTAAAATGGACTCAGTGACACTTAATCAAATTCAATTCTACTCAGCTTTTCCACGGAAAATGTGCCTCAAAAAGATATGGATTGATATCCGATGAAGACAATTTTTTGAGTGGTTAATGCCTTGTTCTCTTGACAATCACTGCCCGGTGCAGTTGATATGTCATCTCTCCCCTACAAGAGAGGTCTTGGGTTCGACTCCTGCTGGAGCAATATGTAACGACCCGAATTTTCAACCCAATTTTTTTCAAATAAAGAAATTATTATTTTAGTCTATAATAATGGATTAAATGTAATTGAAACCTAAATTTATGTTTGGAGATTAAAATTTCTTTAAATATAATTACCTTGTAAGCATATAAGTGTTGTGCAGCCCGAAAAAATTTTCATTATTTATAAGATCATTAAAAAGTATTACTAGTAATAATAAAATCGTTTCCCTTAAGAGATTTATACAAAAAAATAAGTTATTTTATCTAATTATCTCTTAAAAATTATTTTATCATTATATACATACATATAATTGCATGCATGGACGTCTCTCTTCTCCCTCACTTTCCTACTCGATCTCTACCTCCTCCATGACCCAAAAATCGTGTCTAATTCGTTCGTTCCGAAACCCAATACCGTTAGGACTCGTTTTAATCCGAAACTCATCAAATTCTCCTATATATATACACCACTCCGACCCTAGGGCACGTACACTATTCTATCACCTTCCACGGAGTCAGAGAGAGAAGAAAATTCCGAGAGAACCGAGCTTTAATCCCTAGAATTTTAGAGAGAGAAAAAGAGAGAGAGAAAAGTGGGTTTCGAGGTTCCGTTCGTCCGAGATCCAAATTGATTGTTTGAAGTACTTTCCACAGTCCCAAGGATCACCGTAGATCAACCAATTCGGCCCCGAAGTCCCCCGATCGAAGGAATTGAAGTCGTCTTCCCCAAATTCAAGTTTTCGATCGAAAACGAATTTAATCCGAACCGAGGTACTATAATTCAATCCGAGCCCTCCTCTAAGTATATTTGATGTTTATAGACATAACCCAATAGGCCCCGTAGTCCCATGCATCGAAAAAGTACCAAAAAAAAAAAAATCAACCTTGGGGCCGCGACCTTCGGGGTCCCTCACCGCAAGAACCAGACCAACTGAGTTCGCGGCAGCGAACTCAGCTCTTTCCAGCCACGCGTCCTTTATTGTTTCGTGTCGAATTGATTTTGCGACCTTTTAAAAATAGATTTTGACTCCGAAATTTTTATTCTAGGTTACCCACATTCTAAAGTTCATACCTTGTTAGTTTCATATTTTTTTTATTTAATCTTTGATTTATTAATTTTTATTCGTAATCATGTGATCGTTTGTAAACTAAAAATCGTTGCGACCTTTTAAATTATTCTATAAATCCCCAAACTATTTTTCTTAGATTCCTAACTTCTTAAAGATCATAAGTTGTTAATTTCATAACTTTTTGATGTTATTTGTTATTTATTTTATTTTTAGTTAAAGTTTCAAACGAAAAATAGTTACGACCTTACAAAAAATGTTTTTAATATCGGAAATATTTTTCTTAGACTCCTGACAGTTCAAAGGTGACATGTTATTAAAATAAAATTTTATTTATTTTATTAACTATTTTTTTATTATTTAAGAATTTTTTCTTAATAATAATACCGTAGAATATTATAAAAGAGGTTTAAAATTACGAATAATTTTATTTAGACTTCTTACAGTCCTAAGATGATATTCTGTAAATAAAAATATAATTTTAATTAATTATTTATTTATTGTCTATTTAATCCAGTTTTGCCTATTAATTGATCTGTTTATTTAAAATAATCCCGTGAGCATCCAAAGCCCAACTTTTAGCACTCGAACGTATTATAGGGGACTGTTAGGACCTTCATTAAGGTTACGATGATTATTTTAATATTTTAACTAATTAATGTATTTAATTAGTGTTTAATTAACTTAATTACTTATAATTAATTAATAGAAGTTTAAAAAATTATTATTAAATCTTAATTAAATAATTCTTTTATTCTTAAAGACTTTGTGATCATATGAGATTAAGGGCAACGGCCCAGTCATAAAAAGTAATGTGATTGCATTGCTTATGAATTGTTTCGATCCATCTGTTATTTGTTTTAAATATTTTTGTTTATAATTGATATTGTATCGATGCTTCAGTTGACTGTTAGATTGGACCCTAGGGACATGGGGTGGTATGCGAATTAGAAATCACGTAGACGATGTTAAGTAATGGATAAATTGTGAGGTTTATTTTCTGTTTAGAGGTTGCCTGCAGGCGTGATGTTGTGATATGATGAGATTGTGATGAGAATTGATACTGGCGGGTGTCCAGTGATGATTGTGAAAAGAATTGTGATGTGGTTTATAAGATAGGCGAACCCTAGTCGTGATACCGGCATGATAAGCTTACCCCTTGTTGTAGTTATTGGGGGCGCACACTCGGTACATAACTTAGGTGCTCCTGCGACAACAAAGGGAAGTGATCTCATGGGACTGAGCATGGCTAGTGGTTGGGGAGGAAAGATCTTGTGGAGAGATCTTAGATTTCATGTTAAGTTAATGGATAGCAATGAATCAAGTTATGTGAATTATCTCTATTTTACTTTTTCGCACCATATATATTCTGTTTGCCTGCTAGCTGTAAAGTAAGAGGGGTGGTTGGGTTGGATTATTTTACTGGGTGATTTATCACTCACGGATACATCTGTAACCTGGCAAATCGATTGCTTCAAGCGGTCAATTTGCTAGAGGGCGCAGGATTCAATGGAGGAGATTCAACGATGATGCAGTTCGACACGAAAAGAATATCAGTAATGAAGATCGAGGATGCTTAGGATTCGTATCAAGATTAGAGTCAGCTCTAAAGTTAGTGTATTTTGATTCAGTAGATCTATCTTGAAATTGTAATGGTTAAACCATTGTTTTGAAAAATTATATTTATTTAGCAAATCTTCTCATAGAAATTATTTATTTTTCTCCCGAAAAGTCGGGGCGTTACACAATACCCTTAGGGTCTCAAGCTATGGATAACTTCTGGACCCCGTGCTAATCCTAACACCCTCCACTAACCCCCGCTGATGTATGACGATTGGGAAAAAATGCATTGTTCTTTTTGCAATTCAAGAAGAATTTTTTAAAAAATTCTCCATAGATTCCTCATACTTTCGACATTTCTCCCTATATCTCTCTCCACTAATTACCCCTACTATTTTTTTAAAAACTTTTCAAATTTCAATTCAAGCACAACATAAAGCTCTCGACGAACTCTATAAAGTGAACGATTTAGGTCATCCAAATAGGCTCGTTTGGTACTGCATCATAAAGTCTAATAGGAAAAGGACTTTAGAAATGACAAAACCAACCAGGGCCCAGATGAAGACCTGGAAAGAATACAATCCTAAGGCTCCGTTCCGGAACGCAAATAAGTTGCTTATTTTTTAAGAAAGCAATTTCAAGCTAAAAAATAATGTGTTTACGCAAATAATTTTCCTACCACTATGGATCTTGTTTGATAGATTTCATCAAGATTATTAATACGGTGCAAAAAAAATAAAAAAATTATTTTTCATTTACATTATTTTTTAGTTTGAAAATGTAAAATAAGCTGCTTATTTTTTAAGAAGATTTCTGGAACGGAGCCTTAATTATGGTTTTTGGTAATCGAGAACCAAAGTAAAGTGAAAAGCATATTTTCGTACGGTAATGCATCGTAAAGTCTAATAGGAAAAGGACTTTAGACATGACAAAACCAACCAGGGCCCAGGTGAAGACCTGGAAAGAATACAATCCGAGAAAGACGTTCCCTTGTTCTCTTTCCTTTTTAAGAAGCATTTTTTAAAAAATTCTTCCTAAATTCTTTCTACTTCCAACATTTCTCTCTCTATCTCTCTCCACTTAGTATCCCTACTATTTTTCAAAAAACTTTTCAAATACCAAACTAAACACATTACGGTTTTTGGTCATCGAGAACCAAAGAAAAGTGAAAAGCATCTGGCGTTAAGGGCATCTCCAATTGGCTTTGTTCGGTTCCCATTTTAGTTTAGTTTTAGTTTTGTTTTTCAATCATTATTCTATATCTTTTTCAAATCATTACCCTATATCTCCAATTATTAATTTCATTTATCTCTCTATCTCTCTCCAATCATTACCTATCTCTCCAATCATTACCCTATTTCTCTCTCCACCCACTACCAAAACTAAACTAAACTAAGCTACCAACATATTTTTATTTGAGAGTATCAAAGCATTCCAATCCATCCTCTCAATCCTCCTCCATTTGAGAGCATTGGATTTTGATCCTCTATATTTAAAGGATAAGAGAAAATATAGAGGATCATCTCTAAAATACTATTCACGTTTTTAAAAGATATTTTTGTCCTTGTTAATTTGTTTTTCTTACTAAATTTCTATACTAACTATATCCTCATGAAAGTATAAAAAAAGGTTTTTTCCCGTAAAGTGATTTTAGAGACAAAAATAGAGAGTTTGTGGTTGGTGTAAACATGAATATTAATTTCCTCTATAATCACTTTATGAGTAAAAAACATTATTTTGATACTCTCAAATGGAGTATTGGGTTGGAGATGCGCTAAGGGATACACAAAAAATAGGGTATAAGGGAACTACACCCACTTTCTAGTTCTTGGGTACCGTCTTTGATAAAAAATCTTTTTAGAGCAAACCCAATGGGGATGTATTTTAGAAAGGGATGAATTGTTATTTTAAATGTAAAAAGTGGTTAAAAATTAGTTTGATGTAAAATAGAACCCACCCTTATCCAATGGTGAGATGTAAAAAACAGATTGATAATTAACTAACTTTCCCTCCTTAATTTTCCTCAACTTTCTTAACCCTAATTCAAGTACTACTTCCGTTGAAAAATCATTTTGGTATCCGGTAATCGAAGACTTAAAAAAATTTATTCCCAAAAAAAAAAAAAAAACTGCCATCGCTTTTTTTTTTTTTTTTTTTACTTCTCATTCACTTCAATTACACCATTTAGTTCATCCATTAACTCTCATCAACTCTCGACCACATCATTTACCTGATCCATTTACTCCTCACTCTCAATTACATCATTTATTTCAGTCATTTTTTTGGAGGATGTTTGTGGAGAAAGGAAGAATTTTTTGTAGTGAAAATCTTGTTAAAAACACCCATTTATAAGTAGGAAAAATAAAAAGCCCGTTGCTGAATTGATCCGTTGATCAACAGGCAAAAGATCCGTTGGGCTGATGATCAACGGTCAGCTGAAACCACAGTGCCAGTCCATATCAACAACTCAACTTTACTCTCCCTATCTTTTAAAAAAAACAAAATTTTACTCTCTCCCTTTCTCCCGTTAAGGAGCGACTGAAACCCTAGGGGAGATGATCACCGATTGTTCTGTTGATATCTCTATCTCTCATCGGCGAGATCCCTCTCTCACCTCTCTCTTTCACTGGATTTCGGCAATTTTTGGTCACTCCGACGAAGATTTGCAGAAACCAGCGATGAGGAACAAATTCCAGCCAACTTTTCGGCGAAAACAGGTAACTCCGATCGTCCATTTTTCTAGTATTTTAGTTGGATTTGATGATGTTTGATGACCTGTAATTTATAACTGTAGCCAAAAAGAGATGGAAATATATAGGGCTGACCCAACCTCAAGGCCCGAGAGGCTTGGGCCTTGGACATCCCAAAAAGGCCTAATTTTAGGGGCACTCTACTAATTTTTCTGTTAGGACTTGAGTAGAAGTCTTTTTGGGCCAAAAAGAAGAAAAAAATAGGCCCATTTCAATTTGAAACCGGTTGTGACCCACAGAATCCAATGAGACCCAAAAAACACAAGGTGGCATTTTGTAAATAAGAGATTTAATGGTCCATTTAATTCAAACTCTTCTCAGCTTTTCTCACCGTCTCACATTTTGCCAAAAAAAAAGAAAGAAAAGAAAATGAAGAACGAAGAACAAAAGATTCAAAAGAACGATAGGAAGAACTATGATTCACTATCACCAAATCGGCTCATCATTCTGATCCAGTTCTTCGATTGCGCTCGTTTCGTCTCCTAATCACTCATTCTCCGTCCACAGATTTCTCTCCCATCTTTTAGTCATACATATATTGTTCTTTGGCAATTTCGCACATGAAAAAGAACTTCTTGTTCATATGGGGATGGGGAGGAGGTAAGTATTAATTAGTTTTGTCCTGTTGATTGTCGGCCGGTCTCAACTCTTAAGTCTTCATTGAAATCATTGGCAAATGACTGAATGAGTGAACGGGGTAACCCTAGTCAGCCGCTAATGTGTCTGGATTCCATTGATAGAGCTAATATTTTACTCCTACATCTAAGGCTTCTGACCACTAATGTGGTTGGTTACTTTCGTAATTGGATTTATTTTCTAGATGGAAGGAATTAAATTAAATTAAATTAGTAATCAAGACAAAGCTGTACTGTTATCTAGGCTTATATTAATAATTTTATAGGTTTTTTTTTTTTAATTCCTAAGTTCAGTTGAGTAGTGATATTAAGGGCTTTTTTTTTTATTCTCCACTTGATTTATGTTTAAGCTTTTTGGAAATTGAAATGCAGGACCAATATATATTAGTATACTACACACTGCAGAGTCTTAGAGTATCCCTCTCCCATTCGCTTGCGACTTGCGAGGCTTCAAATCCATAAGCATTCTCTTATTATGCAGAGCCCTGGCTAGTGGTGCTGAAATTGGTAATTGTACATATGTTGTTAAATGCAGAGCCTTGGTTGGTGGTGCTTAGATTTGTACTTATGTTGTTAAATGCAGAGCCCTGGCTGGTGGTGTTTAGTTTTGTATTGATTTAGTTGTCATTGGTTGGTGTGCTTAAATTTAAAAATATCTGATTACCAGTTAGTGCATCATTAATAATAATGTTATAAGCCTCTTCTTTTTATTTCTTACTTAGATGCATCATGTCTCTTAAACGTCAACTATTTGGTTATCAGAACAGAATAAAAAAGCAAAAGACAGAAGCATTAATAAATTTTCAAAAAGGGGCTATTAAAATGTTCTTTTCAAGTAACGAAAATGTACAAAACTCAATCAAAGAACACGAAAATTTGGTGATTGATGTCGCTAAAAACTTGGTGAATGAAGAACAAGTAGAAGAAGAATATGGGGATTTGGGGGGTGAGGAAGCCTATCAATGTATTAATGAGAGCAGTAATGAAAGTTCGAGGGATGTCAATCAAAATGAAGACTTGAACATTGAATGCAGTCCTGTGAACATTGATGATCCATGTAATTGGGATAACATGGATCAAAAATTAAAGGACTTATTGGTTCAAAGAAGTCTCGTAAGAAGAAATGGTGATGCTACCTTTCCTAAGGATGACAATGAGAAAAGTAAACATTTCTCTTCTGTGCTCTATATTTGCCATTTACCAAATGCATGGAATGCGTATAAAGTGCTTTTGACTATACCGGCCGTTAGTGTTGCCACAGGAAGTTAAAGTGGATAAAAAATTACCTTCGATCAACCATGTCACAAGAAAGACTAACTGGGTTAGCCGTGTTATCAATTGAAAATGACTTGGTGAAAGAAGTGGATTATACAAATTTAATTGATACTTTTGCTTCTAGAAATGCAAGACGAGTAATATTCAAGTGATACTCATGCCTTCTTGAGATAATATATATTTGCGTATTTGGAGACTTTGTATTTTGTGTTCGTATGTAATGATTACTAGAGCTTTATATTGGTTTGGCTTTCTCGTGATTGTTGCCGTAAAAATTGTTAAATATTAACTCTTTAAGGGCACACTTTTTTTATTTGGCCTTGGGCACTAAAAACTTTTGGGTCGGCCCTGGAAATATACATCCCATTTTCCGTCTATGCCATTTTACATCCAGATTTTTTTGCTATTTTACATCCTCATTGGAGCAATTATTTTTACATCTGAGTTGTATTATAACTATAGCACCTGGTTTTACATTCCCATTGGGGATGCTCTTATCTATCTTTCTCTTCTCGTTAATCTCAAAAACCTCCATTAAATTAAATCCAATCCGAATAGGGAAGATGTGCCGAAACCTTTTCTCAAGACTTTCCATTTATTTCATGTTATATTCAAGGGATTTTGCTGTGTTGTGCCAAAACATCTTTTGAAAACAGACACCTCCACAGTTTTTCAATAGTATTCAAGGGATTGTATTTCATGTTATATTCAAGACTTTCCATTTATTTCATGTTATATTCAGGAATGTATTTTGGAACAGTAGTAATGTTTTGTAGATGAATGATAAAAATGAATTATGAATTGATTTTTTACCAAGTTGTCCTTGGCCTTTATTATTATTTTAAAATTATATTCAAATACTGTTTTTATTTCTTTTTGCATTTGGCCCTTATTATTGCGTTACAATATGTAAAAAAATTTAATTTTTACTATCTCATTTTTTTTCATATGTGAGGTGTAAGGAAGAATTTGAAAGCTCTCTCATTTCCCTTCCAATTATGCTCCGGCGATACACAAATTGTTCCGCCAACGAGAACAACCCTTCTTCAACAAATCTGAGCTTCTTCTCTTCTCGTCGTTTCTCTCTCTGGGTGTATTTGTCGTCTGGTAAACAGGTGAGGAAAAGTGGATAAGAATAAGAGGGGGTTGTGAGTATTTTGGTAATTCACCAGAAAATGGAAAAAAGGCAAAAACGTGAAAAAGACCTTCGGATCTGATTCTGGGTTTTGTTTCTAAAGTGAAATTCAGTGAATCCATTCTCCCGGAATGAGTTCTTATAATGGAGTGCCAAACAACCAAAATAGAAAAATGAAAATCCGAAAATGTGAGAATCGACTTCCCAAACACCCCCTAAATGTATGAACATAAATCATAAAACATGAAAAGAGGGATTTCGTTAAAATCTGGAGACCGAAGAACTAAAGAAGCAACAGCAGGAAAATTCAGAGAACCCAGATTGAAGCTCTCATATTCTCAATATATCCTAAAGAGAGAAACCCCAACCGCCCCCATCAGCCCCAATATCATCTTCATTGACAAATCACCAAAGGTTATACCCAAGATCCAACCTTCGATCCATAAACAGAGTATACAATTTGACAACAATTTTGGTAGATCCACTCAGGCTAAAAACACACAAGCCCCATCCATTATCTCCTTCAATAAAACGGAAATCTCAATTCATATTCAGAACATTTGCGCATCAGCTCGCCGAAGGCGCGTATCACGCAAAGAAATCCTTCAAACACAAAACAGCTACAGAGCAAGAGTTCAATTTGGTCCAATGTATTCTGTTTGGTTTGATCAAAGCAAGACATACATAGACATAAACTAGATTAATAATCAGACAAAACATAATATTAAACGTTAGTAACACCTTCAGACATGTTCATCAATGCTGATTGGGAGCTGATTATGGACTGAATTATGCCAAAATTCGTTATCAGAGATATTTTTCAGATATTATTTTTAAAAAATTACTATTTTTATTACATTTCTAGAACTTATTTATAATAAGTAACAAAGAAATAATTGGCTTCCAGCTTTTAAAAAAATGGTTTAAATCAAGTCAATCCTGGTAAACAAATAACCTTCGCAGATAAATTAAAAAAAAAAAAAAACAGTACTACCAGCCGCGAGGAAAAATAACCTTTTGATGGAGTTCAATCAAATGTGTGAAATGGATTTCAATTTTGTACGGTAATGCATCACAAAGTCTAATAGGAAAAGGACTTGACAAAACCAACCAGGGCCCAGGTGAAGACTTTGAAGGAATACAATCCGACGAAGACTTACGGTTATTGGTCGAGAACCAAATTAAAGTGAAAAGCATCTGGCGAGAATGTATACACCAAAAAGAGAATTGGTTTGACAGTGATTATCGTCATAGATATCCTGATTTAGACGACGGTTTAGATCATGAAAAGACCTAAGCATCTTTTGATCTTTTCCGTCATCTTATATGAACTTTTGTTTTTCAATTTCAATTTTAGTCTATATTTTTATATTTTTTTCAATTTCTTTTATCAAGAAAAAATAGCGAATGTAAAAATTTGATCCAAATCTAATAAAAATTAAGCAAAAACAACCAAAAAAATCTTGTCAAAAGTGAGAGGATCGGAAAATGTTGATCCAAAGGGGCCTTATAAATAGCAACGATAGGAGGTCTGAACATCTCTGTGGACATACAGAAACAGATAAAATAGCCTTCAAAACAGAAATAGAATTAGGTGAAAAGAGTGAGTAATTAGCTTCCCCTGTTATTTTCGTTTTATATCGAAATTTCCTAATACGATGGTCCGAAGAATCATTTTGTATGTCTCCTACATTCTAAACACATTTTGTTTTGACGAGATATCCGCACATCTAAACGGGATGAGACTAATTCACCTAGGGCCGGCCGCATGAAATCAACATCCTCGTAAACCGGGAAGCATTTAGAAACAACTAAAAGGGGACAACTGAACACGTACATGAGGTTAGACACATGGACTATCACCTCCCAGGTGGTTGGCCTAACTTTCAAGAATCGAACTCTCTCTTATCCAATTTCATTTAAAATATAACTAAGCACCCCAACATACGGGATGCAAGCTGAAGCACACCGGTAATAAAGAAAACAAAGTTGCGGATAGATTGGCCGACCTGGGAAGGAATCAGGAGAAAGAATTGGTCCGTCTCATCACTCCACCAGATCAGGAAACCAAGAGATTGCTTGAAGTGGATGCACGCTCGGCCTCTTCTTACTGACGGACCTACCAAATCCCCAGGAAAGGAAACGAGTTTTCCCTATCGGAGTAGTTCCTGTCATGATGTTATTTTCCTGTGTTTGTCTGGTTTATGAGAGAAATTTATTCATGGAGCGCAATGTCACTTGTCCGTTTCGGCAATCAACGGTTAAAATATGTTTTTAAATTTTGACCGATAATAAATATCTCTTACAGTTAATTGTTTGTTTTTAATCTCGATCGTCCAAAACACTTTTGGAGTACTGTCGAGATATTGGCCTCCGTAAACGAACCTCCGTAAATAATGATTTTCTGCTGGTTTATATATCCTACTATGTTTTTCCTAAGGCTTATGCCATTGTACAGAGGGAGTAAGTTGTAATATGGGCGGCGTTGGATGTTTTGCTCTGTATTATTTATGCTATCAATGTATCTTTTCATTTTCTACTTCTTAATTAGGACAATAAAAAACTGAACATAAGTGGCTCCTAACCTGTACACCAAATACAGGGATTTCATTCCAAGGTACGTAGACCGGCATTGTTGCCCATGTACGTAGTTTATCTGTCGATTATTGAAAGACGCCATGTGACTGGATGAACAAACCTACAATCAAGTCACTATATGGATCTAATTATGAAATTCAAACATTCGGGGGAGTTAGCACGGCTACATCAGTCACGGTCCTCCACTTACTGCAGGATACTCACTCGGTGAGAAATCGAACACCGAACCTTGAAGAATACTCTCAAAGTCTGGGCATTCGCCCGAACTACTACTGGGACAACTCTTAGATGTGTAACCTCTTATTATTTATTGTTTTTGCAAGTGAGGTTTTCAACAAGCAATAGATTGCTCATTAATTTCCGATTGACTCAAAAAAAAAAGATTGGTCATTTCTCTAGTGAGATTTAAAGAGAGAGAGAGAGAGTAACCGCATCAATTACTTGCACTATATTTGGATCAAGGATTTAGGCAAGGAAGCAAAAACGTTGAGAGGACCGACGTATATAGTAGTTTTAAATTGAAAGCACTTATAAATCTTTTCTCAATCAGTGGAGTAATTATTCGGTGGTCTTGAGCACTCCAACACTATTATCTACAACATGTTTATATTAAGTTTGTACTCTATGTGCCCAGACAAATTTGTGATTTAAAAAAAAGAGTGTTAAGAGTATCGCGTGACAACGTCGAAGACAGAATAATTAACTTTGCTTAAAGAATGGTTTCAACGATGGTCATTCCTATTAGCTTTCTAAAAAGTAAAACGTTGGTTATATTATTGTCACGACACTTTATTTTAATGCCACAGCATCCTCACCTAGTCTTACAACTACTCCTATATATGTCCCTTTTAATTCTTACTTTTATCTTTCATCATTTTTTTTTTCTCTCTTTAGACACACTTTCTCTCTCATTTCGTTCCTCTTCTCCATCTATATATTCTTCTCCCATTTGCTCTTCTCCACTCTCCCTTTCAAATTTTCCCACCTTCCTGGACCACGTTGTTTCTAAGTCTGGTTTCATCTTGTAAAGCATTAGGCATATCTTCTTCTTCACCAATTTAAAGTGGTAATTTTGGAGCTAGCAAGTGAAGCGAGTAAAAATTAGAGAGGTGCGTACGAATTAAAATCCATAAAAAAAAAATGTAAATAGATATTGTAAGTCTATTGCAAATCAAGAACCATTGCTGAATTCGTTGTCCCTCACAATTATGGACTTATATATATGCATAGTTACATATATTGACAGAGACACAGATATCCCTCAATATTCAAACACCAAACGATCGAGTCCCCATAACAGTTGGCATCGAAAGCAAGAAACACACATAAAACTAAGACCACAACACACACAGATATAGGGAGATCAAACTTGGAGAAGTTTTACGACAGATATGATCATTTTCCACGGAGATCGCGGAAATACGATCTGGGGCTTGCTTCAAAGGAAGGCCTGGGAATCTTGGAAGCCCTGCCAGTTCCGGGAGCTATCATCATCTTGGCCTTCGATCCTCCCCCGCCGCCACGGAAGAAGCGAAGGAGGATCAGAATAACCACCGCGCCGATGATATAAGGAGTGGCAACTTGGGCCCAGTATTTCATTTGCTCTGCTGTTATCTCTGGTGGGAAAACCTCGCCTACTTTTGCTATGCAAATCTTGCCAAAGTGCTCAAGCTGTGGGAAAACCTCGTCCACTTTTGCAATACAAATCTTGCCAAAGGGCTGAAGCACAGCTAGAAATTCCTTCGACTTCTCCAGCACATAGTTGATCCACTTCTCTGCCCCCATCACACTCGCTGTCTCCCTTAACTTGTCCAGCACATAGTTCATCGAACCCTGTACTGCTCCCATCCCCCCCTCTCTCTCTCTCTCTCTCTCTCTCTCTCTCTAAAAAAGCAACAATGCCAAACTTTGGAATAATTAGTACAATTTTAAAGGAGAGCCGAAGCTTAAAAGCATATGTATGGTTTTTTTTTGGTTGCTTTCTCTCAAGCTAACGAGAGATGTTACATATACTACATCCATCTACTACACTATCTATTACTTTTTTTGTGGAGTTTACTCCGGGTAAAAAAATATAGAAAAATGTTCATAGATTTTAAAATAATATTTTTATGGGGCCGCTTAAAAAATCAGCTCCAACGGATATCTGTAATAATTATTTCTTGATTTGTAGGGGCGAAACTGTTTCACTGCACAATTTCGCCCCTACGAATTCAGAAATAATACTTACCGAAATTTGTTGGAGTTGATTTTTTTACAGGACCCCATAAAATATTATTTTAAAATTTATGGGCATTTTTCTGTATTTTGTGGGACCCAAAGTGGGCCCCACAAAAAATATAATGAACGGTATAGTGGATGGATGTAGTGTACCTAGACTTATTGTTAACGATTACTACTATACTACTTAATTTTTGGTGGGCATCTTAATTAAAGAGTCATTTAAGATTTTTAATTATGGGAGTTCGTAGAACCGATCGGTATTACAATCGTGAAAATTGTCACCAAATGAAATTGCTTTGATTCCCTCAGGATCTGCGCGGAAGATTGACCATCACGAAATCTTTTACCCTGCCCAAGATATACACAACCGTTAAAACTCAAAACTGTTAATTTGTTGTTTTGTTAATTTTTTGCATTTTCTAGTATTTGGTTTTGTCGTAAAATATATTTTGCCTTAAAAAATTTAGATTCTTCTCGAATCAAGGAGATGAAAATTTGAGTTGAAAAAATCTTAGTCAGTAAATTTTTTAAATAAAATATTCTCTCCGTCCCGATTTATTTGCCCACTTTCTATTTCTCTTAATCGGAATTCACACCGGCATAAATTAGGTACATTCGGTATTTTAAAAACTGATTACCGATCATAATTAATTTTATGTGCTTTTACACAGAAGTTGGACCATCATATGGACTTTTACACCTTCCCAGGAGAGAACCATGCATTCAATGATTCTGGGAAAAAGAAAAAAAAAATTCTTTATAAACCCAACCTATTCCTTCATCCAACTGAACACAAGAGGCTGCCAAATCTGCTCAAATCACAAACACATAACAATGGGAGGTTGTGAGAGTACCCATTCCAATTTTTCCAAGGCTGCTGGAAGCGATGATGATCAAGAAGATTTGGCTCAGGTGATGAAAAAGGAGAAAGAAGATCAGTTGGTGTTGGTGGAGACCCTCAAGGTGGTTGGTACGGTGGCTGCTGTGGCCGTAGGTGTTGCTCTGGTGGGATGGGGTTTGTCTCAGCTTGTAGATGGCTTGGAAGAAAAGAGTAACAAGAAGAAAATGATGAAAGCCCCCGGGAGGGACTTCCGCATCTTCAGGGATGACTTTGAGCGCGACCCCTCCAGCTACTTCCGCAGCCTTCGTGATTGACATGACCGAAAAACATGGCTACTAAGATTAGTAGGTTCACGTAGAATGGGATCTTTATTTTATTATTGATGTATTTGGTATTTTGAAGTCGTAACGATGTGGTTCTTTATGGTGAGTGACGACTATGGTTTATCTATGTTTTTGTGCACTTGTACTGGACTGTTATCAGATGAAAGGTGGCTATGCTAGTGAAATTTCATTTTTCTTTGTCTCTTAATCGCTATACAAAAAGAAAATGTAAACCGTACAAAACAGGGATTTCATTCGAATTTGGGGGCCAGAGAACTTAAAAGATGTGCAAGAAACTTAAGTCAAAATGCACAAGTGAAATATGGTTTTCCTGTTGGATCCATTTTCCAGTCATAGACCTAGGCTTATCGATTCATGTACTGTTAATGTTGTTGGGGTAGAAAAGTTAGAGAGTGTGGTGAGCTGAGAGAGAGAACCAGAGAGAGACAGCGAATTGAGTTTTCAGTTTGGACGTGTGAGCTCCTCCTTCGGTGAGAGTTTTTGTAATCGATCATTGCGTGCGATTCAAATAATAAATGAAATTGCACCCGATCGTGAGTGAGTGTGTGTTTGTTTCGATCCTCGGAGCGTAACAATGCCCAAGCCCAAGGCATGAAAACGGCCCTTCTCCAATATTCTCCATTTCAAGGAGACATGAGACAAGTTTTGAAGCGAACCTCCCAACAACAAAGAGAAAAAAAACCACATCAACCACCCTGGCATTGTCACTAGACAACCATATACAGATGAATATTGTGAATTCTTCATCGTCGAATAATAGATGTACCCAGAGAAAATCAATATACCCAAGATTCAACTTTGATTGAACAACAGAGTATTCAATTTAAGCTACAAATTTGATAGAAACCCCACTGAAGTTGAAAGCGCAAGTCCATCACTACTAATAGAAAGGATATCTCAAACCAGAAACATACACTAGTGCTTTTGCACATATACCCACCAGAGGCGCAGATGCACAGAATCCTTAAAACACAAATTAAACAGCTACGGAGCAAAAGTTTAATTTGCTCCAATGTAGTATTCTGTTTGGTATGAAAGCAAGACATACATAGACAAAAACTAGCTTAATAATCAGACAAACATAATACCAAACGATAGTAAAAGACTTAGACAAGTTCATCAACACTGGTGTTTCCGCGAAGATTGCGAAAATAGGATCTGGGATTTCCTTCAAAGACATGCCTAGGCATCCTGTACTCCCTCCCGGGGGCCTTCATCATCCTCACCGCTCTCCCTCCGCTGCTGCTGCCGCAGCAGCAACATAGGCACGTGATCAGAACCACCGCGCTGATGATAAAGGATGTGGCTACTAGGTGCCAGTGCTTCAGTTGCTCTCCTGTAGTCTCTGGTGGAAAAACCTCGTCCGGTTTTTTAATCAAACTCCCGCCGAAGTCCCCCATCCCTATTAGCCACTCCTTCAGCTTCTCCACTATGTAGTTGATCCACTCCTCTGCCCCCATTTCTCTCTCCGTTTCCATCAAGTTCTTCAGTACATGGTTCAGTGAGTTTTCTGCCGCCTCTCTCTCTCTCTCTCTCTCTCTCAAACCATGAAACTATGGAAAATTATGGAAACTTGTGCAGTATGTAATACTCGCTCCGTTCTTATTCTTTTCTCCCTCATCCTATTTCAACCGGGTAAAAACTTAATTATAACTTGTAATTGATAATACTATTTATATGCAATGTGAATCTTATTTGATTAAAAATTTTGATTTTCGCCCTCCACTTTGTTCATAAAGTTAACTTCATGAATAAAGCGGAGCGCCATCAATAAAAAGTGGAGCGCGAAAATCAGTTTCCTTTGATCAATTCAACGAGCTCTTTTAAATGATGTTTTCAAAATTACCTAAAAAATTATAGATTGCAACATATAATCAATTGGAAAGTGACACGAATTTTCAAAAGGGACTAAAGAATGGAGATGGAGGGAATAAGAGAGATGCTGTGAATAAGCTCTCTTTACGGAGGAAATGAATTGCGACAGTCCAAATGTGTTTTGAACGATCCACATTTTAATGAAACTTTTGGATAACGTCGCCTTGAAGTTCTCATTGTTCGTGCTGGTGCTTTCGCTTTTGCTTTCATGCATCAAGTTTTATCATCAATTAAAGATTTGTTCTTGTTTGACTTATTTTTGCCTTTCATATCTTTTCTGAAATTATGGAACAAATTAAGGAGCACTTTTTTGTCTTTAGGGAGCACTTTTTTTGCTAGTCTTGCATTAATTCTTTGTAAATTAAAGACCTACTATAACAAAACAAAAAAAAAAAAAAAAAACTTTAAAACTATGGACAATGACAACAAATAATTCAAAGAACTGGTATGCGTTTTGTCATCAATAAGTTTTTAAAATTTAGATCATGACTATTTACTCTTTAGATTTCTTTTGCTGAGCCGAATTAATAATCCCTAAAGAACTAATGCAAAAGTAGCAAAAACAAAAGTAATTCTTTTAGATTAATTATTAAGCCAAAACACTACTGGGCTGTTTAACTGCCCAAACGGAGTCTAACTCAGTGACTCAAATTCTCAAACTTTTCTGTATAAAAAAACTCCTCCCTTCCCAGTTCTAATATTCCTCAAACGGAGTCTAATACTTTCAAAGATCCAAAAAAGAAAACATACACAATAATTTAGAACGGAGAGAGTAGTGCTGTAGAAGCAAGTGACCCCACAATAATTTGGTGCTGCTGCTTTTGCTTTCGCTTTCGCTTTCATGCATCAGGTTTTATCATCAACAAAGATTTGTTCTTGTTGCACTTATTTCTGCCTTTCATATCTTTTCTGAAATTATGGAACAAAGGAACACTAAGAGACTTCTGTTTTCTTTATTTAAATATTTTTTTACTTTGCTAGTTTTGCGTTAATTCTTTGTAAATTACTGACCTACTATAACCAAAAAAAACTGCAAAACTATGGACAATGACAACAAATAATGCAAAGAACTAGTATGCTTTTTGTCGTCAATAAATTTTTAAATTTAGATCATGACTATTTACTCTTTAGATTTCTTTTGCCGAGCCGAATTAATTAAAAAAAATAGCCATCCTGTTTCATAGACTTTTTAGGTGTCCATCCTATTAGGTTTGAATACTTAGGTCGACATTCTGAAATTTAAATAATACCTAAAACACCCTTAATCATGACAAATATAGAAATCATGACAAATACAGGAATTATGACAAAGTCATCCGAAATAATGACCAAACCATCCGGGATGTAAAACGAACATAAAAAATTAGTTTAAGGTCCTAAAATTCTTTACTATATAGGTAAAAAAAATTTGGAATGTAAAACTAACTTTTTATGTTAGTTTTACATCTCGAATTTCTTCACCTATATAGTAAAGAATTTTAGAATCTTAAACTAACTTTTTAAGTTAGTTTTACATCCTGAATTTCTTTACCCATATAGTAAAAAATTTAGGACCTTAAACTAATTTTTTATGTTAGTTTTACATCCCGAATTTCTTCACCTATAAAGTAAAGAATTTTAGAACCTTTTTTTTTAACAGGGAAAAAAAAAAAAGAAGTCCTAAAATTTTTTACTAAAAAAGGTCCTATAAAAAGAATTTTAGGATCTTAAATTAACTTTTTAAGTTAGTTATACATCTTGAATTTCAATGTGCGTACAAGTTAGTCTAAACACCTGATGTTTTAAAAAAGAAAAACAAACAAAATGTAACTGGCCAACACCTTGAGTTAAACAGAATGTGTTCTTTTTGACCAAATCAACGTAGAGGATTACTACTAATTTGATAAAAACTCTTTCACTGGCTGCCCTGATCCTTACAGCCCCTCCCATTTGCGTGTGGGGTGACGTTGCATCAAGAATTGCTAACAATGACAATAGAACAATTCCAAGCCAAGACCGCTAACTCAAGCCCTTGGGGTTAAATTTCAGTGGGCTTTATTTAGTGGTGAACTGATAAACATATATAGTACGAACTCCATCTGATTTCATCTTGTGACGGAGAATTAGGTATGTATTGTTGTTCCCCAAATCCAACGAGGAGTAATGTACTTTTGAAACTATCAAGAGTATCAAAGCTAGGTAGGAACGTATACTAAAAACCCTTCACAAACATGCATCACCGGCCAGATCTTCTACATATATATTGCGAACCACCATCACCGATCATGGTCCCCCTCTCTTTATACACAATACTTAAGACAAACACAGAGAATTCTTTTAGTAAGTTCACAAAGAAACACCAAACGACTCAGCAAACAGTATGTACTTGGCATGAAAGCAAGAAACACACATAACAATTGGCACAGCAATACATAGAGATAGGATACCAAACAGAGAGAGACGTACACTAAAATAGTGAAGCAGATACGATCACTTTCCGCGGAGACCGCGGAAATACAACGCGGGGTTTGCTTCAAAGGGAGCCCTAGGAATCCTGACAGCCCCACCAGTTCCAGGAGCTATCATCGTCTTGACCACCGATCCTGCTCCTCCGCCAACCGATCCTACTCCTCTGCCAACCAATCCTACTCCTCTGCCAACGAGGCAGCAGCAGCCGCGGAAGCAGTAAAGGACCAATCCTACTACTCTGCCAACGAGGCAGCAGCAGCCGCGGAAGCAGTAAAGGAGGATCCATAAAGCCGCTGCGGCGACGATGTAGGGAGCGGCAACCTGGGCCCAGTGTTTCAGCTGCTCCACTCTGGTCTCTGGTGGGAAAATCTCGTCCACCTTTGCCATAAAGATCTTGCCGAAGTGCTGGAGAACTGCCAGGAATTCCTTCAACTTCTCCCGCACAAAGTTGATCCATTCCTCTGGGCTCATCGCTCTCCCTATTTCCCTCAACTTTTCAAGCACATAGTTTATCCAGTTTTCTGCCCCGAATTCTCCTTCTGCTGCACTTATGTCCAGCACATAGTTCATCGAGCCCTCTACTCTCATCCCTCTCCCCATCTCTCTCTCTCTCTCTCTCAAAGCAACAATGCCAAACCTTGGAACAATTAGTACAATTCAAAAGGAGAGCTGAAGCTTAAAAGCATACTATGGTTTGTCTTTTTCTTTTTGGTAGAGGTTTGCTTTCTTTCTAATTGAACTTAAATACTACTCCACTACTTCTCAGTAGGCATGTTAAAGATGAGAGAATCTTATTGTTCTTTACGGCAGCAATTAGTCGCGACTGTCCAAAGTATTCTGAATGGTTTGGATTTTAATGAATTCTTTTCTGAATAAGTTTTATTAACATTCAGACCATCCAAAACACTTTTGATTTGAACGTACGGTCGCGAATTGACTTCGTAAACAATTATTCACGACTCCGCCGTTAAAAAGATTTTCTCGTTAATTAAAGATATCATCACCCTTCATTATTTGGTTTACTAGTGATACTAATACCTACTATTATTGAGGCGACTCTCAGTTTTCCATCCAATAATCATGTTTTTCCCTCCTCGGCTAAAGATTAATCACTCATCGTTAGGTGGTCTACTTCTTACTGTTTTTACAGGGACAGGAGCCTTTATTTAACTCTAGAAAGGACTCGCCAGCCCACTAAACTGTTCAGTCTTTTTCTAATTCCCCAAAACCATGTTACTTGATGACTTTTCGTACATGATAAATTGAACCCTTCACTCTCAATCCTGAGAAATGGTGATTAGAGGGGGGAGGCTCCCGTCCAATCTAGCAATTGTCTAGTCCCATCAAGTGTCGGCCAATTGTGGGCCTTTTTCGGGGTCCAAAATAATGATCGTAGTAGTTTACGTTCTAGATCTTGTCGAGAATATTGATCACGTCAAAAATCACGTTGATCGGATATCGTTTGATTCCATTTCAAAATGCATTAAGTTTCATAAAAATTTGTGTTAAGGGATTGCAATCCAGTGTTGCACATATTTTTTTTTATTAAAAGATTAATGGATTTTGAAATGATATCAAACGATATCCGATCAACGTGATTTTTGACGAGGCCAATGTTCTCGATGAGATCTAGAAAATGAACGATTTTGATCATTATTTTGGGCCTGAAAAGGGCTGAACGGGACTAGACCATTGCACACTAGACGGGAGCCTCTCCCGTAGAATGGTTCGTAGTCGGATTTATTGTTTCCCATTCCGGTCTCGTTGCTAAAGGGATAAAAAGTTGTAGTGAAAAATTTGAGAAGGTGATGGGGCCAAAGAATAATTAGTTCCCCATTCAGGGTTATAAGTATAAATTTTGTTCTTATGAGTTATGACAAGAGAACGAATTATTGAGAAAAAAAAAAAAAAAAAACGAATTATTGATGAGTGCGGATAGGTAACAAAAGTTTTTAAAAACGAAGAAAGAAATCTGATTTATGATTTAGACAAACGTCACGTACATAGACATATATACAAAGAAAAATATTAAATGCTACGATAAAAAATATACTGTATTAAATACTACAATAGAGGGCACGCATATCGAGTAAAACGGGGCGGGTGGAGGAATATCATTTCCATCTAATTATCTTATCGCGGATCAAAAAAAAAAAAAAACCTAATTATCTTATCGAAATGGAGAAAACTCGTTTCGATGGGGCGGCAGGTCGGAAGCAGGGACAGCAACAGCAACGAGCGGGAGAACTAAGATATGCCCCATGAATCATCCAGCGGCAGAGGGAGTGTAGGGCCAGTGGGGTCCTGGGCCCCACTGGATTTTCTTCTGTTTAGATATGTTTATTTTGTGTTTTGTGAGTTTCAATTTACTATTTGAAACTCTCTTTTGCATAAAGTCCAAAATTCAAAAATGATCAAGCTATGGACCATTTTGTGTTGTACTTTATCAAGTGTTTACAATTTTGACAGCAGCCATGTTTCCCTCTTTCTGTCGACAGAACGCACAACGCAATTTGAATTTAGAGACGGAATGAAATATGAAAAAAAAAATATTTTCTTTTACTATGGAAGCAACATTGCTAAATATTGATATCTTAGTTATTGTGAATTAGGTAAAGACAGGTTACAACAAAAGATTTCTCACTGCACACTTTTTCATAGATGCATACATGAACGAGCGATTCTCTTAGACTTAACCCGCAACGATAATCTAAGCAAGTGGTTCATTTTTATAACTTATGGAACTGGCCAACTTTTTTTAAAATGTAAGGGTTTTTTTTCTTATTCTTCACAAAAGTTTTGTTAATTGTCTAGCATTGCTTGTTAGAGCATCTGCACCAGGCTCAGTAAATTTTGGACCAAATTAATCCTCAAAACTCACGTTTTTACTTTAGCTGGTGACTTTCACATAATTATACAGAAATTATACTCTTTACTCTCACTCTCTTCTCAATAATATATTCACACCGAATCACAGTGTACACCGAACCCAATCACAGTCTGCTCCACGTGCCCTCGCCACTAAAAGAAGTAATTCATCTCAGTCCTTCAATTAGTTGTTCCAAAGCACATCTTGCTCAAGGTGCCCTCACCACTCACCATTGAAAGACACCAGAAGGCCGCCTGGCTTGCCAAATATCCTTCCAAAGAATAACAGAGCATATACCAAATTGCTCTCTCGTTTCCCCCTCTCTACCAGGAACACAAAGCTGAAGATCGATCATCAAGGTCAATCGACTCCATCTCTAAAGATCCATCAACTTCAGCAATTGAAAGTGATAGGAGCAATAGGCATGGGTTCAGCAAGGTCTTTGGCTCCACCGTCTCCCCCAATAAAATATTGGGGTTTATTAGAAAATGAGTGAATAGTGATTTGTTTCATCAGCTGAGGAACTGTAGCAATTTCATAAATTCTGTAATTTGGTGATGGATTTGTTGAGTCTGATGTTGGGGTTTTTTTGAGTGTTTTGGAGGTTTTCACTCGTTAGTTTAGTTTAAAGAGGGAGGAGGCGAGCCTAGTGCGGATGCTCTTACGACATATATTGGATAAGGTGTGGTAAAAAGGTGCCCAATACTGATTCCTGGCTCACTCCATTGGAATCATCACTCATGTACGTGTCATCATTTAGTGGGCTACTTTATCTGTTCTAGGAATCATAACATGAAAATTAAGGACCAAAACAATACAAGAAGACTTGAGCATCTTTCTGGACGGGTTATAACTTGCAGGTTGGTTCCATTAGTTGAGTGCTTGGCTAAGTTAATTTCGGTCAATAGTTTTAACTCTTACCCACCGCCACTTTACTAGCTCCCTAACATATATATCGTATACGTTCTTACCTTTCCTATTTTTGGAGAAGTTTTCGAGTGCCGGGTGGGTACCACACACGTGGTACCCTGTCGGTGATCTTAACCGTCCATATGTATTTTGGACGGTCCGGATTATAGAGAGAGAGAATGAGAAGAGAGTGGTCGGGTGAGGGGGGAGAGAGAGAATAAATCTGAGTCATCCAAAACACGTTTAGACGGCTGGAATCGCTGACGAGTACCCCCGTGTGGTACCCGCTCGGCACCTAAAAATTTCTTGAGAAAAAAACGGGCCAGCAAAAACATACAGCTCAAGCCAAGTTGGGCTTGGGCAATATCATTTGAGTCCGGACTCGAACTAGAATATAACAGGCCCGATCCAATTACAAGTTGAAGTATAGCTTGAGCGAAGTTTTCAGAACAACGGATCAAAAAAAAAAAGTTTTCAGAACAACGGATCAAAAAAAAAGTTTTCAGAACAAATTCTATAGGGGAATTTAGAGGCCGGCCTTTTTTTCTAGGTTCGAATTTCAAACAGTCCTAACACAAATATTTCTTCCTTCTTTCAGTTCTTTTTTTGACTTTCCATGCAATTTTACTATTTTGCCCATTCTTCTTAACTTTTTGTGTACATGTCCATTTTTAATTAAATTTATATTTTTAGAATCAATTCCTGATCGATATTATTTCGGACAAAAATACCATTTGTTATGTGGCTATGAGAACTGCCAATTCTCATAGTCAGTTCTATGAGAACTGCTCAGTTCTCATAGAAAACTGGCTATGTGACCCATATTATTTCGGACAAAAATACCCTTCGTTATGTGGACAAAAATACCCATGGTTAACTTTTCATGCATTTTTACTATTTTGCCCTTTCTTCTTAACTTTTTGTCTACGTGTCCATTTTTAATAAAACTTATATTTTTAGAATCAATTCCTGACCTATATTATTTTGGACAAAAATACCCTTGGCTATGTAAACTGGCTATGAGAACTGTCAATTCTCATAATCAGTTCTATGAAATGACTATGTGAACTGAAAAATACACAGTTCAAATAGTCTCACCACACACTAAAATACATAGTTCTCATAGAAAATACATAGTTCTCATAGAAAAAAACATAGTTCTCATAGATCGTTCTCATGTGAAATGGCTATGTGAACTGACAAAATACACCGTTAAAATAGCCTCACCACACACTAAAATACACAGTTTTCATTCGAAATACATAGTTCTCATAGCAAAATACATAGTTCTCTTAGATAATCATCATGGAAAATAACAGTTATCATAGAAAAAAATACAGTTTTTATAGAAAAAACACAGTTCTCATAGACCGTTCTCATGTGAAATGACTATGTGAACTGAAAAATACACACTTCTCATAAAAAATACACAGTTCTCATATGTTTTAAAACAGTTTTCATACAAAAATGAATATTTCTCATAGAAAAATACACAGTTCTCATATATTTTAAAACAGTTCTCATACAAAAATACACACTCCTCATAAAAAATTACACAATTCTCATAGAAAATTACACACTTCTCATAGAAAAATACACACTTCTCATAGAAAAATACACAATTCTCATATGCTTTAAAACAGTTCTCATACAAAAATAAACATTTCTTATAGAAAAATACACATTTTTCATAGAAAAATATACAATTCTCATATGCTTTAAAACAGTTCTCATACAAAAATAAACACTTCTCATAGAAAAATACACACTTCTAATAAAAAAATACACACTTCTCGTATTCTTTAAAACAGTTTTCATATAAAAATACACATTTCTCATAGAAAATTACACACTTGTCATAGAAAAATACACACTTCTCATAGAAAAATTACACACTTCTCATAGTAAAAACATAATTCTCATACAAAAAATACACACTTCTCATAGCAAAAACACAGTTCTCATAAAAAACACACACTTATCATACAGAGTTCACATAACCAAGCCACACAGTTCTTATAAAAAAAATACAATTCTTATAAAAAATACACACATAAAAATATACGAAAAAAGCTCATCACATAATTCACATAACCGAAACACTTCTAATTTGAAAGTATTATTAATTAGAAATTATAGATAATTTTTTTCAAAAATATACAACTACAGGTACAACCAATTCATAGTGAACTAGCTCCAACACACATTAAAAATACTTAGTTTTATCAATATAGAGTTCACACAAGGTTATGTAGTTCACATAATTTTATCACACACAGTTCACATAACCAAACCACACAGTTCACATACACAATTTGCATACACTTTCACACACAATTCACATAGCACATCCGATTTGGAAAACCTTCAACAATTTGAGAGAAAATGGAGTTTTATGAGAGAAAATCCTTTTACAGGAGAATCTGATGAAAATTCCTTTTAGAAGAGAGAAATTCCTTTTACATAGTTCACATCGGTTTTGTTCCGTTTAACCGAACAGGTCCAGATCTAATTCTTGTTTTTTCCACGTCGTTACCTTGCCTCATCACCATGGGTTTCTCTCTCTCTTCGAGATCGTCTATGTCTTCAAGATTTCAGGATCTCCTTACCTACGTTTCAATTGGGAGATCTAAGCCACCGTACTTGCCTTAGATCTCGAAACTTCACGCCCAAGCATAACTCAAACCGAAGTGAGAGGCGGAACGGCGGAGGGTGGCGGGGGTGGTTTAGTGTGTGGTGGAGTCGTCGATGACGGTGGCGGTGGAGGAGAGGCGGCTGCTGCTGTTGACGCGTTGGCATTTCTTCGAAGAAGGAATCGTCGTCGTCGGTGTCCCCTTGTTCGGTTGGTGATCATGATCTCACTAAGAGCAGAGAAGGAAAAATAGTCGGCGTCGGAGAGAGCGGTGGTGGTGGCGCGATGGCGAAGGCGTCGGCGGTGGAAGTCTTCTTCATCACTAACCACTGGTCCTCCTCCTTCGTCAAAGTCTTCTTCGTCATCCTCGTCTAACTCGTAGTCGTCGACCTCGCCAATGGAGGATTCATCAAGAACTAGAGAGCTGGTGCTTTCCGACTGCCTGGGGCGGTGGAGATTGATTGTGGATGAACAACGAAGAGAGAGAGAGAGAGAGAGAGAGAGAGAGGGGCTATCGTCTTTATGAATCGTCTGGTTGCAGGAGCTGTTTTATTTTGTTTGTTGGGAGTTGGGGCAAAAACGTCCACATACAACATAACCGAGCCATCCAGTTTCGGAAAAATATTTCAAGATTGAAATCAAACCAAACCTAAAAAGGGGACCGGCCTCTAATTTTCTAAATTCTATATTGATTTCGTTGGACAACCCAAAGGCTGCCTGCCTTGAGTTCATTGAAATGAAACTCGTCTGGACTCGACCTGAAATATCTTGAGCCCGGTACGACTTTAACGGGTTTTGGGCAAGCTTTGGCCCACCTTAAGCGAGGCTTTGTTAGGCCACAACTTACCCAAACCCCACCCGAATCGCGACTGTGACGAAACGAAGATGCAACTCTGTTTTTGAGAAAATAAGGCTCGGTTTGTTTCGATATAAAATGTTTTACAATGTAAACTATTTTTTTAGAAAACAAACTTCTAACTTTTATTTTTTGGTATTTGGTTGGTATTAAAAATATTTTTAGAAATCAACAAAATAGTGTAAAGAGGGAGGGGGGAGGGGCCTTAAACGGTAGAGAGATTTGAGAATATTAGAGTTCAACGTGGGTCAGGACTAATGATCGAGAAAACTGCGCAGCGATAATTGCAATAGAAGGCAGCGGATTTATTTCAGAAAATAACTTACAGAAGATTTAAGGGTAAGTCATTTTCATTCAATTAATGAAATATGTTTTACATATAAAATGCTTTCCTTATTTTTTACACAACCAAATACCGAAAAATAGATAAAACATTTTACGCCCAAACAAACGGAGAAAGAGATGAGAAGGAAAGATAGTAGGAGGAATGAACTTGAGATTTTGAGAAAATTGTATATTTCTTTAATTTTCTAAAATAGGACATGAGCCACTTTAATTTTAACGTCGTACTACTCTTCTCTCCCGTGACAAGTTGGAAAGCGTAGGCACTTTTCAGAGGTACTCGATGGCCGTGGGTGGAAAGGGTAGGCACTGGAATACAATTCCTAGTTTCGTCCTTGTCGCCAAGGTATCACATATGTGTAGATATCGAAACTTAGGTTCTCCCATACAAAAGCTTCCCCATACATCATCCGACAATGTCCGCTATCGACATAACATGACCGTATCTCTCGTACTGAAACCCATTCCGGTACCCAGGAGCCGATCCACGTGGAGGCATGTGGAGTCACGTGCCCGCACGCCTTTTAAAAAAAAATAAAAAATTGATATCAATATATAAAAATTTCTTACATTTGTACAAAACATCAGTGTGCTTGAGTGGCTATACATGTTGTGCAAAGGTTAAGGCGCCTGGGTTTAACTCCCAAGCGTGCCATTCTGTTTTTTTGTTGTTTTCTTTTTTTATTCTCTCTTTCATTTATTTCTTCACTCTGTTTTTTCTTTTTCCTTTTTTCCTTTTTTGTTTTCTCTTTCATTTATTTCTTCATATTTGTTCTATCTCTTTCCTTTATTTCTCCATTTTTGTTCTAACTCTTTCCTTTATCTCTCTATTTTTGTCCTATTTCTTTGTGTTTTTCTCCCAATCCAAAATATTATAAAATTTAAATTACTAAAATTCTTTAATTTACTTTCTATTAATCTTACGGTTGCCATCGCGACAAGTGAAAGAGTATTTCCAGCCATGAAGATTGTCAAAAATCGGTTGCGGAATAGAATGAGTATCAATATTCAATGATTGAGCGATAATTTAGTGGTATATATATACAGAAATATTTTTTAAGATTGTAAATAATAAGTGCCCCCAATATACGAAAATCCTGGGTCCGCCACGGTCAGTAACGCTACTTAGAGTTGACCGTATCCGATGCATTTGTTTAGCTGGAACAACATAACAATTTCCATGCTCTTTTGTCTGGTTAATTGCAGCCATTTTTACATTTTTACCCATGAGATAAAAACTGTGTCTATATTCGTCCGAGTAAAATTTATAAGGACCCAAGAAAAGATAGAGGATTGTTCCAGGTGGGTCAAACTGGCCCCCACGCAACAAAATAGAACTCAAAGACCATGTGGACTGATTGAGCAAAGTGTACCATCACAAGAGTCATTAAAGTCTGAGGAAATTTTAAAATAACACCTGAACTTTTACTCCAATGTTATAGAAATACATGAATTTTATTTTATTTCAATTAAATACCTGAATTTTTAAAATCCCCAAATTGAGGCACCTGTCGTTAGCCTCCATCCATTTCCTTCACAAATCAGCCGTTGTGGCTCATTTCTGGAGTTAAAGGGCCCCACTAGACATGTTAGAAAGTGAACTCAATGCACACAATTACAACCAGAAATAAGTTCACTTGCTAAATTTGTGCATTGAGTTCACTTCCTAACATATCTAGTGGGGCCCTTTAACGTCAGAAATGAGTCACATCAGTCGATTTGTAAAGGAAATGGATGGAGACTAACGGCAGGTGCCTCAATTTGGAGATTTTGAAAGTCTAGGTGTTTAATTAAAATAAAATAAAGTTCAGTTATTTTGATGACATTGAAATAAAAGTTCAGGTGTCATTTTAAAATTTTTCCTTAAAGCCCCATAGAACTCAAAGACCATGTGGCCTACTTGAGCAAAGTGTAGCATCAGAAGAGTCCTTACAGCCCCAGAGGACCCCATCATATTTCTCTTAGCCATTATTGCTTATACTCCCTCAATCATGACACACACTTTGACATTTTCACTCTTCATTTCATACCCAAATTCTCTTCCGCTAAACCATTTTTTTTTTTTTTGGAAAGTGTCACGATGCACGAACAAACTGCTCAAGACAAGCCTTTAAGCAAGATAGACTATAAAGCGGGCAGAATACAACCCGTATGATATGAGATTTTCCTGTTTATACACTGTGACGCTATCCAATGAGCAGATTTGTTAAGGCCACGATTACACCAAACGAAAGACCACCATCTTGTCCCTACCCATTTCTTGATATCCGCAACAATTGTAGCCATCTCCCATGGACATTTTGCTCAGTAGCATAGGTTACGAGGTTCTTACAATCGGATTCGAAGATCACCTCTGGGAAGTTCTTTTCTACTGCCATACCGCAGGCAATTCGTAAGGCCCATGCTTCGATAGCCAAAGCCGACGAGACCATCACTCCCTCGCTATCTACAAACACTAGATGAACAAAGACATTACTGTGAAATGAGATTACACGCTTTTGTGATTCAGAAGTTCAACTACTGCAACAAATACTCGTCAAGCCAAGAGCCAGAAATCTTTGTGGCGTTTCGTGCTGATCAAATACCCTCCGATCTTCTTGCTCTTCCTCCTCACTCCAATCGCCATGCAACTAGAATTCTGGATGCAGTACTCCACCACCCCGCCGCCGCCGCCTGCCCGATTCCCCGCCCACGTCATCAGGAGCCGCCACGTCACCGATTGCTTCCTCTGCCCTAAAACCAGCATCGCCACGCCTTGCTTCTTCGCCTCTTCCACTATGGTTGGGCCTTTCTCTTTCCCCTCTGCCACTGCTACCTCAATATTTACCTGCCAACCCAAACACTTGATCTTACCCTCAATTAACTCGTAATAATTATTTTACCGGTTAACACGAGTAATCTTATAAATCACCCAAAAAATCTTAACATAAGTCTTTGCGCTCACGTGTTTGGTTAATTGTTGCAAATTTTGCGTAATTATCGACTTCCATACAAATCTGAGGTCAAGGTTTTGCAATAACACGCAGATGTTGAGATTCCGAACATTTGCATAGTGTGACAAAATTATAATTTAATATGGGGAAAAATAAAATCAGAAAAAAACAGGCACACAAATCTCTATATACACTAAAAAGAAAGACAGTACTTTTCATCTTAATTGTGCTTATAATAAAGCTGTTCAAACATCCTTATGCCAAAGTTATTATAGGGTCATAAATTCCATAGCACCCTATGTGGAAGATCCACACAGCCCACTAATTCAGAATCCTACATAATACCCACCTCAGGTCTCTTCTGTTGGCACATATTCTTCATTGATTCAAGGAATTCAGAAGCCCTTGGAGCTATCTTCTTGCTGGTCACTTCACCTGCAACAAAAGCTAAAACATTTTTGCACTTTTTTCTTCACTCTGAATTGAATTACTGATCAGAGGAAAACAAATGTCAGAAGGTCCGGAAAACCTGCAGGGTTAGAAGGCTTGGTGACATGAAGAAGAATCACCATGTCATGGCTCTGAACGGTGTGAGTCAATGCCCATTGCAGAGCTCCCTTGGCTTCCATGCTCGAATCGACCACGATCATGATCTTCCTCCCAAAGGGCTTTACCGGCTTGATCACATCACCCGAATTCTCATTTTTCTGGTCGGTTTTCGCGTCGTTTTGGGTTTGGACGGGCGGCGAACGAACCCGGACATGAGGCCTGATTCTGTTTAAGCAGAAACTGGGCAATTTCACTCCAGTTCTGCCCATTATGGGGTCCTAAGTCCTAACTCCCAAGGGAGAGACACCAGCTTTAATCGGAAGAAGAGTGGAGGCGTAACTAGCAGTAGAAGAAGAAGAAGAAAAAGAAAAAGGCAACAATTAGACCCTGTTGTGAGGCCAATTTGTGTATCAATAGTGTGGGACATGTTCTTCTTCTTCTTTTTCTCTTTTGCTGATTAATGATTTCTTGTTCTTTGTTTGCTTTTGTTTTTTGGGTGTGGGGGTCTACCTGTAAACGTGGTAGTCATGAAGGTGTAGGGACGTACCTTATAGGGTAGTTTTGAAGCCAGGGGAACTTTTAGCCTGTTTGTGTAAATTAATGGTGGGTTGTATTTTTTTTTTTTTTTTTTTGTGCTTTATGGTTAACGCCTTAACGATCAGATATCTGGGCCAACTTACGTACATCTTAACTAATCACTTCACTGAACCAGTCAAAGAAAAACTATTAACGCTGGCCGAGATTAAGAAATTACTTTCTTGCGGCGTGACCTCAAGAATCAAAGTAGGAAGCAAACCCCAAACCAACCAGATTAATCTAGGGCTGGGCGACGCTCAGAATGACAAGGACGGGTAGTTTTGGGCCAGAGGTAGCTATTGGTGGTTCCTAGATGGTCGAGTGTGGCTGCTGTGGTGGTCGGGATCTGATCTTTTATGTGGTTTTGTTGCCGCCTTGTGGTTGCAGTGGTTGGGGCAGTGTTGGTTCGCCCTTGATCCGCGGCCTGGGCTGCCGGATTCAGGGATTGAAGGTATAGTGTAGGTTTTTTCTTTTCTCTTTTGGTTTGTTCATTTTTGCTTCTGTATTTCCTGTTTTCCTCCCCCGGTGGGGGGGCTTTCCTAACCCTTACGTGGGTTTTGTTGGTTTTTGCTGGTGATTAGTCTGGTGTTGCGTTGATCGGAGTTGTTCTCCATCTATTTGTAAATGAGAATTGTGTGAGGTCTTGAATATTTTGCTTGGTGTTTAAGCTTCCTTTGTGGTTGCTATATTCTCTCTTTTGGGATGGCTACCCGTTCGTTGTATTTTTCTTGTTATCAATAAAATATCCTACCGATTGAAAAAAAATAATAATAATCTTGGGCTGAGTTGTATTTCCATGCTGTATCCTTCGCTTTGCAAACGACATTGGAGCAACCATTTTAGGGACTAGCCAGAATTTTGCTTTTGGGTGTCAAAAATTACAAGCAATGCCAATGACCAAATAGAATTTCCGTGCTCTTATTAATTTCATAAGTCCAATTGTATAAATAAAAACGTCTTAGAATTGAAAAGTAAGATTAACTTCATTTGATCCCAATAAATATCATAAAAAAATAAAATAAAATTGAATCGTTGCTATCTGGTTTCATCTCAGCTTAACTTTTTTTTTTTGGTAGTTTTTAATTATGCATTATAGTAATATTTTATTTCAAGGTTAGGGTAATTGGTAAATACAAAAAGGCGCACCAGCTGTAGAGGTAGAAAGAATATATTGTTAATTATGTTAGGTATGATTACTACCAAAAAGAAAAAGGATATGACCCCTCGATCCTTATGATTATAATTAAAGGAGAATTCTTCGAGTTAAAGGCTTATTTATTTTTATTTTTTATCAATCGATAGGATGATATTCATTGATAACAAAGGGATAATAACGAAAGGGCAACCATCTCAAAAGAGGGAATATAGCAACCACAACGGAGGCCTAAGCACCACGCCGAACATTCAAGACCTTACACAACCTAATGCGTAAAACAGATGGAGAACATCTCCGATCAGCGTAACACTAGCCAAGCAACCAATAAAAACCCACGTAGTTAAAGGCTTAATAATCTACAAATTGTTAGGATTCTAGTAATAGTTTTAAACATTTCAAACCTTTAGGCCACTGGAGGGTTTATCTTGTCTAGTCGTAAACTTCAGAGTTCCGAAATTAATTGGAGTTGCGCACAAGCTAATCCAAACATTCGACTATTAAAAAACAGGGGTTGTAATGGCTTAGGTTCTATTGGAGTTGGTGAGAAGATACATGTTAATTTTGTAGGATATCTACCGCAAGTATAAAAAACTTGAGCAGCCCCAACATCAACGTTTACCTCTTAACGCTGAACCATTTGAGTCATTCGACAAGACAAAACTTCGTAGGACGTCCCTCCATTTGGTAGATGAGGTGCCCTTTTTATCAGGTATGGGTATATTCCAATAAAAGAATCAGGTCACGTTCTGCTAAGAATTTTTTTTTTTTACGAAATAGATCATTCTCTCATAATACATCACATTTAATTTAAAAAATAAATGTACTTATTTTTCTTATCGAAACGGGGTCTTATTCATAGAGTTTTGGCCCACGATTCTCCCGATGAAAGTGTGTGCATCTGTATACTAATGTGTGTGAGACAAACACCGGTATGCAACATAACCTTTCTCGCACAGATGTTTCTCTAAAAAATTTGTGAAAAGCTAAGCTAAATAAATAGAGGCGATTATTCCCCACTTGCCGGGGCGGTGGATTTAACATTTGCATTTTGCATGTCTGAAAGTATTTAAGGAGTAAACAAGCTTGGTCAAGGAAGTGTATCGAAAAGAAACAAAGAGAATTAATTTTGTCACTCTCATTTTTTCACAAAATAACTCACCTAATAGAGACACAAAGGAGAGCGCCCTTAGAGAAAAAGGGTGACAAAATCACTCCCTCTGAAACAATCTACGCGTGACGACACTATTCATAACAAGTAGAAAACCTAAACAAACTAGGATATAATTATGGAAATGCAATTTTGCTAAAATCAAGCATGAAAGTAATAAATCTGATCGAAGAAATACACAAACCAACGGTATTGGAATCGATCTCAAATCTAGTGTCCATGTGTTCCCGGATTTCTACACAGGTTATTTTCTTTACATATATCAACTAATTAAATACTATTTAACGGAAAAAAACTTGAATATTACTATTAGCCTCTAATCCATTTAGTTTAGCGGAAACGAAACCTCAACCGTTCTTGAAGTAGTACTTTGTAAGCGTTTTCTCTAACATTCACCTATGGCGTACACGCGTTTTGTGAAAAGTAAAAAAAATCTTTGATCATATGTGGATAGAACTACACTGAAGAATTGTTCTCCTTATCATTTTTTGTTTTCATTTGTTAAACTTAATATACTCCATCCTCTAAGACTTGGAGATGGGGAGAACAATTTTGTTCATCCTCCTTAAAAGAAGATGAACATTATCCTCCTTCCTATTGATTGAAATGGTGTGGATCCCATAACAAAGTGATGTCATGCTTACAATGCAATACTCTTTTTGGTTAGCATGACATCACTTTGTGGTGGAATCTATATCATTTCAACCAATCGAAAGGAGGGTAATGTTCACTCTCTTAAGTGGAGAGTAAACAAAACTCAACTCGGGGGGATGGGTGCTTACAAGAAACAAACCCTACTTGTGTGCATAAAAGTACAAAAGAGGTATCAATTGTATTTCACTCCACTTAGCTCATTCGTGTTGAATAAGTGGAAGGTCAAGAGACTCAAGACAAAGAGTGTTGCTAGGGGTACATACATTTATGTACATACATGCGTACATACGCACTTTAAATCCATATCAAGTCCTACAAAAAAGATCCGAGCCGCTCATTTTGTTCGGAATAGTTTGTTTGTGATCTCTGTAAAAAATCAACTCAACCCGATATCGATAAAAACATTTACGATACATCCAACTTTACTTTAAAATTCGCGTATGTACGCATGTATGTACATAAATGTACGTACCCCTAGACTTTCCGCAAGACAAATGTATTTCAATCTGCAATTTGCGGGAAAAATTCAAAAAACCCCCCAACCTTTAGGCCCAAGTTCAATTAGACTCCCAACCTTCTAAAAACTTCAATTTTACTCCTAACGTTACCTTCCGTTAATCAAAATGCCTCCTTCTGTCCAAATGACTAACTGATTTCGTTAAAAGCTCCGTTAAATATCATCCCGATCGAATCTCGATGATCCGAGCCGCTCAATGTGTTCAAAACGTGATTTTAAGGGTACCCTGTAGAAATCAACAAACAAAATGACCGGGAAGGGCTTCATCGAAACAGTTTTTTATTGAATAATTCAATAAAAAACTGTTCAGATCAAGCCCTTCCTGATCATTTTTTTTGTTGATTTTTAAGGGGTACTTCTAAAATCACGTTTTGAACACATTGAGCGGTTTGGATCATCGAGAAAGGGGAGGTGCAGATCGATCCGGATTTTGTTCAAGTCCGGACGTCCGGATTTTGCTTCAGTCTGCACCTCCCCTTTTTCGATCGAATCTCAATGATCCGAACCGCTCAATGTGATTAGAACGTGATTTTAAGGGTACATATAAGAAATCAGCAAAAAAAATGATCGGAAAGGGCTTGATCTAAACAGTTTTTTATTGAATAATTCAATAAAAAAAATGTTTAGATGAAGCCCTTCCCGGTCATTTTTTTTGTTGATTTCTACTGGATACTCTTAAAATCACGTTTTGAACACATTGAGCCGCTCGGATCATCGAGATTCGATCGGGATGATATTTAACGGAGCTTTTAACGAAATCCGTTAGTCATTCGGACGGAAGGGGGCATTTTGATTAACGGAAGATAACGTTGGGAGTAAAATTAAAATTTTTAGAAGGTTGGGAGTCTAATTGAACTTGGGCCTAAAGATTGGGGGGTTTTTTGAATTTTTCCCTTTTTATTTCTGGATAATGGGTATATCCAATGAATATATCCATTGGTAAAGTTAGCTAAGAGAAACACATATCAAACGAACTAGGATATGGAATTGGGCAAAAAGGGCTCCATTTGTAATTACTTACAAGTTATTTTTTTTTATTATGTGCTTATAAACATTATGTCTTTATCGAGACCGTTGCAATCAATAATTTTGGATGTAGTTTAAACTCTTACCGAAAATCCAAACAATGGAATTTATCAATGGATGGTCCAGATCAAAACTATCTCTTCCCATCCAAAACATGGAGAAGGGAGGATTCAGGGTGCAATTTTGTTCACCCTCCTTAAAAGAGGGAGAATATTATCCTCCCTCTTATTGGTTGAAATAGTATGTGTCCCACTACAAAGTGTTATCATGCTTACCATGCAATATACTTTTTGATAAACATGACGTCACTTTGTAGTGGGACCCACATCATTCCAACCAATAGGAAAGAGGGTAATATTCACCCTCTTAGGTGGAAGGTGAACAAAACTCAACTCGAGGATCCAGATCCTTTCACTTCTTGAGTCAAATGAGATGAAAGAGTAAAAAGATTATTGTTCTTTTTTTTTTTGGCCAAAAGTTGAGAGGTAGTATTCATCAAAAAAATTCCCATGAGAAAGATTGGGAGTCCACAGATTGGACACTTCAACAGAAAGAGCGTATAAGCGCATAGATGCACTACTCTATAGAATGAGAAAAAATCTCCCAAATGAGGACAAAACCCCCCCAAAGGAGGACAAATCCCCAAAGAGATGACATTATTAAAACAAATAACAAAATAAAAGAAGCAACGCACATCCCTGCCACTCTTTTGCAACCACCTTGATAGACTCGTAACCATGACCTCTGCTTCACAAAATAGGAACACATCATTGGGAGGTCATCGCCTAGCAAATGCGATAGATCGTAGACGGGGTCAGGTCACAGATCTGAGAAGATGGAGGCTGAGAATGGTGGTGGACAACATCTTACCAGCAAAAGGCCCGGAACGTCGCCGAAAAATGATTTGGCTGAAAATTTCTCAATGGATGCCTGAACTTTAGTCGCAGGATTAAGAGAAAAGACGGTTCGACGGTGGGGAGAAGAGAACAGAAGGAGAGAGATCGGGGCTGGGGGGGACGGGAGATCGGAGGGGAAGGGCTGTTAGCGGCTAGGGTTTGGAGATTTTTAAAGAGAGAGCCTAGTTTTAAAAAAATAGATTATTGTTCAAATAAGTACATAATCGCTCATAAAATGTGTCAAGGACTCATCCTCTTTCAAAAAAATGTATATAGTTCTGTGATCAAGGTTCTTAATTTACTAATCATGGTATATTTCCCGATTGATTTCTCGTTTTATTTCTTTGGTGGAATCAATTAATTCTTTGGTCAATGAGGTATTAATAGGATAACCACATCATCACATGGGGTTAGAGTTGGGATAGGAATAGGATTAAATGAAATGAAATCCCAACGGAATTACTAGCATAATTCATAAAATAAAAAGAGTCATAAGACCAAACAACAACCTACCAAAACAGAGCCTTTCTAAATTCTCTCCGAAATCTTCTATACAGCCCAACAGCGACAGAGAATCCAAGATTCGCAGGTTCCCACTAGTTTAGAAAATCAGTCAAAACGTTCAACACTCTCATTACTCCTTAATCGCTTTCTCTCTCTCTCTCCCTCTCTCTCTCTCTATCCCTCCTCGGCCCTCTCTAGGTAGCCTTGGCCTCTCTTTCTCTCTCTTGTTGTTTGTGGGTCTTCGCCAATCTGTCTTATACACATATAAGTATTCGTCCTTTTGTCTCTTGTTAATAACATGCATATTCATATTTTTCCGTTCACACACACAGATATACATCTATGTGATATATACATGGGAACAGGAGAAGGACGGTTGAGATTACGAACCCGAGCAATCCAGGCTATTGATTACCGAGACGGACGGCACCATCCCCAGTCCCCCCAATCCATGTGTGTGTGTGTGTGTGTGTGTGGTGTGTGCTTATGCTATTACCTATAACATAGTTCTTGGGAGAGTTTACTCCATGAATGAGAGAGGTCTTTGTAATTCTTGGAACTTCAGATTTTTTTTAATCGATTCATGCTTAATATATCAAAAAACGAGGATCAGGGTTACGATCAACGGGCATTGCCTGATATAGTTGCTGATGTTTTTGGTCTGCCTTTTTGTTGAACATAATTTTTTATTCGCCCACGGCCATTCTTCTTGTCAAATTCGGTGGTTGTTCTTTCTGGGTTTATCTCGCGGTTATATAGGATCCTGAGTTACATAATCCTCTCGATTATAGCTTGCCCATGTATTAGTCTATTTCGTTGGAATTGATTCTGGTTTGATTAGCATTGATTATGATTATTGTGATTTCCTTTTCCCTCAGTACAGTAGGATTAAGCAGCAGCAGCAGAGGTCTGGTTAACTTAATGTAGGAATTTGGAGTGGCATTATGGGTTCTCTGTGTAGTTGCTTTCGTGTTCGTGAAGTTGAAGAGAATGTTGAATCCGACAATGGGAATTGCATCTGGTCCAGTTGCTTCTCTCATTACTTTAAAACCAAGGTATGTTCTGAGAGAATTCATATCCCCTCAAAATCCTTTCAAATTTTGTTTCAATGTTTCCCTATCGTGTGTCCAATAGGTTTTCAATGTCTCCCAATCGTTTCCGTTGGGCTCCGATAGTCCGTTTACCGTCAAGAAATTGGTGCATGAAAATTGTTCTTGAGAAAGTTTTAGTGAAGTGAAGCAAAGGAAAAGGAAAAGTATTTTCTAACATGTATTCATTCGATGGAAGAAATGTGCGGGGAAGTTAAAAGGCATAGTTTGATTGTATGGGAAACAAAACTAGTACGTAGACAAGATTCCTGCAAAATCTTGTGTGTTCTGCCGGATGAATTTTGAGGAAAAACTAATCGTTATGAGAAAGTTAGAGATGTGGGTCCTACAAATTTCGTTTCCTTGTAACTGAACGGGGCCTTAGGTTCTATTACCCACTTAAATGTAGGAATGTTTAAAAGACCGGGTGGAGTGGGTAAAAATAGATGCAAAAACACTCCAAACCGCGCAGGTTTTTTTTTTTTTTGGGTCATGTGTGACATATGTTTTTTGTTTTCCTTATTCCTAAGAAAGTGTTTTGTCTAATTGCTATGCATGACAGGATTATTTGCTTAGCTGCCTTGGGAATTTGGAACTGTGGGCCCATTTTCTTGTCTAATTCATTACTTGTGAATGTGTCCTTTGACTTCTGCATATTCTTTGCTTCTGGATAGATCATCCATTTTCCTGCAATATCAGTTTTTTTTCCTTTTTCCAAAAGCAAGTTATTAGGCAGCGTTTGGATATTGGATTTGTTGAGAGCAGCAACCTTAAAGACTTCCTCTGACTAACAACTTTTGATACAACCAATTTTACCAAATCCTGACCTCTTATGTATGTCTCATAACTCTTGAATCAATGGTTTGGACATCTCAACCAAACACACAATGTAGTTGAACAAGGAACATTGATGTAGCCATTGTTTTTTTTTTTTTTTTTTTGCTACAATACTCGAAATCTATTCACCATACTTAGCCGTGTATATGCCATACACATAAATGAATATCCTCTTAAGTTGCACCCTCTTTAACACGTCGACTGGAAACTGAAGTGGTAATGGACCTAATGGTACTTAATGAGAACATTGGAGAACCAAGTAATAGGATGAAGTTATCTACTCCGGAAAGGGGTTTCTCGTTATTACGTACTGATCAGGGTTTTAAACAAAGGCCGTTGCGTATCGTATCGGCCACTGGAACAACTTATACCTCAATCCGTCGTAGAAAGCATTTTCTACTTTTTAACTGATAGATATGTTAGTGTCTTGTCACACTCAGAACATTATGAACTTTGCTTTGATGATTGATCCTGCTCAAACATTATGATTTCATTATCCCCTTTTTCTATTAACTTGCTTTGTGGCAGCCTGTGGAATCTGACTGCCGTTACGAAGCATATATTTGCTTTACTCTTTACAGTTCTAGTTCCAACAGCATCTTTTAGCTGCTTCTTTTTTGTTTCCCAGCTTATAGGTCTAAGTTCAGTATCTCTCTTACTCTACTTTGTTATTTTCGGGCGTACTAAGTCACCAACATTCGAGGTTCGTAGTAATGGTTGTACTTTGTATTACTACAGTATTTTGACTGTTCATCTGCAGTATGGAGCATTATTTGGCCGAGTGGAAGAACATGCCGCTCCATCACATTTACCAAATAGTCCGAATATAAACCCAAGAATTAGCAGTATGCCCGGTTCTAGCGATGGAGCGACATCACAAGAGTTAGAGTCCTCTAAAAAAATTCCTGGGAAAGTTCTAATGGCAGGGAAAGTACGTGTCAATCCAGAAGAGGAAGATGACTGCCCTATCTGTCTTGAAGGTAAAATCTACTCGAGGCTAATTTCATTCATCTGGTAAATAGTTCTTTTTTTCTCTAGATGAGGACTTAATACCGAATCTGCAACGCATTAGCAGTTAATCTGTTGTGTTCTATTTTACCTCACTATTTTGAATAATTTTCAATAGAGTTTATACCGGATAATCCCAAGATAACTACAGAGTGTCATCACAATTATCACCTCCAATGCATCTTCGAGTGGCAGAAGAGAAGCGAGAAATGCCCAATTTGTGTGCAGGTAATATGTTTCCTCCTGTCTCGTTACTCTTTCGTACACAATTTTATGTGCATTGTATATGATATGGGCTGATTCTTGCTTAAGATACGTTGCCAGACTATCGTTATGAGACCACAGTTTTAAGTTCTATCCCTGCTTGTGTCTAAGAGTCGGCCTAGTTCACTACAATGTAAGTATAATTGTTCGAGAAGCATAATGATAGTTAATTGGGGCAGAAGTATGTAAAGCTTTTCAGTTTACTGACCGTGGAGTTGCAGTTAGGAAAAGGGTGAGGGTGGGGGTGATAACTGATAACCAGCAAGCCGTTCCAAGGGTGAGTTCTCTACCCAGGGGTTGTATCATACGGCATCAGACGTAGCCTTGAGAGTGGGATGGACGTAACCTAAGCGAGTATGTGGCCGGTCAGATGGGTGCGCTTTGCAGGGATTTTAATGAACTTTTACCTGAACAATTACATGAAAGCAGGATCATTGAACGGATGGACATGGGTTGAAAGCATGACATTTGAGTCCTTAAACCAAGTCAAAACACGCAACAGTCGAACCTATTTACTACTAAATTTCTAGCTACCTCAACAAGGAATTATAAAAGAGGTGCAATCTGCAAAGATAGTTCGACTACTGTCTGCCTCCAGAATGAGAAGTTAACAAGTTATGGATTTACTAATTTACTGATTTGTATGACACGCCAGAGACTTAAATGGAACTGTGAAATCCCCACATGGTTTCTGATGTTGAGAAATCAGAAGGCGGCTAATCCAATTGCAAATTTCGTAGAGTCGTAGCTCTATATCTAGACTGCTACGAATGACTTCATAATAACACTATGAATGCATTAACGATTTTGCATGTTTTCCTCGGGCAGGTGATGGTATGTGAAGGATTGACGTGATCTTCTTGACTACAAAAGACCTAAAAGGATGGAAAGATTACGAGGAAAAAAGGAAGCAAACCCAGCAAGCTGTGTGAATGGTCTATATCCTGAAACCGTTCATCGCGAAAGCTTCTAATTTACCATAGGTAGCTAATTTTTTTGTCGGGTGAGGATGAATCTTTGCTCTTTTGTTAATGACATTCTCTATAGCTTACGGCATATATATGGTTGGGCTCAGAAGAACTCATTACAGAGAACCAGGCATGCTTTTGCTTGGTCAAAAGATTTCAACAATGCTTTCTCTTTTTGCTGGTTGGTTTCTTGAAATTTTCGGATTGGTTTGATTTAGGCTCCGTTTGTTTCAGTGTAAAATATTTTACGAGAAAAATATTTTTCATGTAAAATATTTTACTGTATAATTTCACAAGTTTGTTTATTTTCTGTTGTTTGGCTGATTTCCAAAATTAGGCTGTGACGAAAATGTCTCGCATACATTTGGTGTGGAACGAAAGAATACCACGATAACTTTTTAGGATAGGAAAACAATAGCCAGCACCACTACTATTCACCCAGAAGCCCACCGATTATGTCCTAAAAGGTTCAAAACTTCACACGCCAATCACCTGGGAAAACAACTTACGGGATTTTTTTGGGTAAGTCATTTTACACCTTATAAGGTAAAATGATTTACCGAGGAAAATGTTTTACGAAAGTTTTTGCAACCAAACACCTGAAAATGGGTAAAATATTTTTCGCAAAAATGTTTTACGATCAAACAAACAGAGTCTTAGTTGCAATCTTATTACCCGAAGGCAGGTTGGAAAATGAAGGGGAAGTTGGGTTTTGTAAGCATTTGATAATCATATATCGAAACACGACAATAATAAATCTTGTGTTGGATTAAAATCAATTTTACTGCCTTAGGCTCCATTCTAATAAGGTTATTATTTTTTTAAGCAGTTATTTTTCGCTTTACAAGACAGATTATTTTCTCACAATACATCACCTTGAATTTAAAAAATAAAAATAAATACTTCTTAGTGCCAAAAAATAAAAAATAAAAACTTTTCTGCCTTAGTAAAATCAACTTCCATGTTCTATTTCCGAAATACACAACAGGGGAAAAATTCAACTTCCATGTTCTAAGTTCTAACCATTGTTGCGTGGGGCCTTACTTGGGTGGTTTATATATGTATGTTAGTTTGGTGATTTTTGTAAAAGATTGATGAATCCTAGTATTTTATTTTTTAAAAAATTATTATTTTTTAATAGTTAAATGTGGGAGAGGGGTGCTAACCAGACTCGAACCAGCTATATGAGTGGAATACCAATTATTGTTTGAACAATTTATTCAAAACTCATTGGTGGTACAGAGCAATTATTAACATCTACTAATAACCAATATGATATGACACAAGTCAAATTTAAATGATTGACAAAAAACAAAAAAAAAGGTTAAATAATTATTCAACTAATAAGCTATATGATATGACATAAGTCAAAGTTAAATTATTCAAGTATGATATGACATAAGTCAAAGTTAAATAATTATTCGTATCCATATACATGCCAAATTATTAATTTTTTCGGTACATAACCCGGTACTCCCTCCGTCCCACAATTTTGGTCTCCTGTGAAACTATGTCCATTTTTGTACACCGTTCAAAAGATCTCATCGAAATTTATCAAATACGAACCATATTGCACAAAAAATTATTTATGTAAGTACATTATTTTTAATCTTAAAAATTGCACGTAGTTTCGTAGGGAACCAAAATTATGGGACGGAGGGAGTACATATTACTACCAAGGATTATCAAAATACTCCCTCCGTCTCAAAAAGTTAGCCTACTCTAGAAGACAACTTTCATTTTTTTCTTAATTTTTGCGAAATAATTTTCACACTATTTTTTGATAAATGCGGTCTACTTCTTGTCTTTTAATTTTGGTTAGTTTTGTTCTTTTCTGGGTTCCAGAAAACGTAAATTTTATAATTAAAACCATTACTTGAAACGTAGCAAGCAGATGGCCTATTAGCTCAGTTGGTTAGAGACCTGCATGGGCCATCTGCTGTTTTTCTTATTTTTCTTGTTTTCATTGGGCTCACAAAAGCGTGCGGGGAAAATTTTTTCTGAAGGAGATTACGATTCTGTATCAGTCGTTTCTCTAATGTACGAACCAGAGATGCTACGGACACCGACCACACGGAGACTGATTGTGCATAGACTGTCATGCGGGGCTTATTCTGGTTCCGTATAAATAGTCCGATTCATTCACTAACTTTAAAGGAAATCCGAGTGTGCCAGTAAAAAATTAGCTCAATCCAACATGTGTAGGTGCTCTCAATCTAGATCATGTAATCTGAAATTGAAAGATTAGATCGAGCTCCTACACATGTCAATTGAGCTGATTTTGCACGGACCGACTCGTTTGTTTTTCTAAATTACTATAAATGGCTCGAATTATTTGTGCAGGATCCAGAGTGAGCCCCGCGTGACGGTCGGTGCACAATCAGTTTCCCATGTGGTCGGTTTCCATAGCTTTTTCGAATATAAATGACAATTTTTACAGTCTACTTGTAAGTGAAAATTTGTGAGAGAAATTAAAAAATAAAAGGTTTACGTTCAAAGAGTTACAAATTGATAGAGGAATTTCACTATGAAATAGATGAACTCGTTGAGTTGATTCTAAAATTTTATAAGCTATATACAATCAACCAATACATAAATACATACACTCTACACAAATGTGGTTGTTTATCCCAAGCCTCCAAACACCCCTTTTTTGTTTTTTTTTAGATTTTCATTTTTTTTAGGTTTTTTAAAATTGAGAGAGAGAGAGAGAGATATTTTAGGGGAATTGTTGGTGATAAAAATAAAAAAAAAAACAATTATGGGCATGCAAAAAACAAAAAACTGTGGGGGTGAGTTTTTTTTTTCTTTCTTTCTAATGGAACGAATGAGAGAGATTTTTGGGGAATTAGTTTTGAGTAGTAAATAAAAATCATACTTTTTAGTTTTTGTTTATTTGCTTTGTTTATCTTAAATTTTTTTTATAAATGCCAATTAATTTGAACAATTACAAGTCTTTTAATATATATGAAATTTATTCCATCCTGTTTGTTCTATTAACTAACTTTGTGCCCGTTCAGTTTTGATCATGCGAATGGAGAAAACAAAAATGTGAATTTTTTTTTTTTTTGCCACATGTATCAGACGGGGGCACAACGTTAGTTAGATTGAATAGAATTGTTTTTGCTAATTGTGAAAACGTAAAAAAAAAAAAAATTAGTGCCACTAAAAGAGGGTATATTTCCCCAGTGATTTTTTGTTTTATTTCCAGGGTAATTGTAAAGGCAAATGTTTTTCAGACTCTTCTTCTATTTATTGGCCCTTCATTTTTTGTATTTTATTCATGTGCAATTATTACTAAATTACTCTTACCTCTTGAGTCACTTTTTTCATATGAAGGACAATTTAATATTTTCACGTGAATAAAAATCCAAAAAAAAAAAAAAAACAAAAGAGAGAAGAAGAGTACTGACAAATAAAAGAAAAGTGTTAAAATCATTTCTGCTAATTAGTGCTTTGGACAATTGAATATTTAACAATTTGTACCCAAAAAATGCAATATAAATAAGATAATCACATGGGGTTAGAGTTTGGATTGGAATAGGATTACTAGCGTTACTTCCCATTAAAAATGAAATCCCAATGGAATAAAGCAACCTGCTACCAAACAGAGCCTTTGTAAATTCTCTCCGAAATCGCCTATACCACCCAAAACCGACGCAGAATCCCAGATTTGTAGTAGCTCTCCTCCCTGAATGAGAAAGGTGTGTATTCTTGTTCTAATTTCTGGAACTTCCATGTTTGTGATATTTGATTCTTAAACATATCGAGGATCAGGGTAATGATCAACAGGCAGTGCATGTTATAATTGCTGAATTTCTACTGGAATCGTGGTAGTTTTTATCTTAAAAACATTAAAATTATACCAATGTTCTGAAAGCCGATGGGCGCTAGTCGGATTGTCGGTCACATTCGAGCTCCGAGACCTGATAATCCGCAATTAATCGGCGCATAGCAATTAGTTGGATTTAGTTGGATAGGCCCCGCCAGCTATTAATCCCTTTTTTTTTAAAAAAAAAAAACACTGAATTATGTTACTTGTTTGCCCGCCAAACCAAGAGATTTAGAAAAGTGGATATTATTTGAATAGTACTTGGACTATATATATAAATATGATTTTTGTTTTGGTACTATTTTTACTACTCATATTGGCAAAATTATTATGGACTTTTTATAAGATAGGATTTTTTTTAATGTTTGCCCACCCAACCTTAGAATCTTGCGTCCGTCCTTGCATACTTTTACGCGATTTTTAATACAGCCATTTTGTTATTGCGCGATTTATGCTGTCAAATTCGTTGTTAATACCTGTTTTTGTTCTTTTCTGTGTTTATCTCACTGTTATAGGATCCAAAAGTACAATTGGCTCTACTGTAGTTTATTTTTTGAAAGTAAATGGTTCTGGTTTGTAAGCATTGATTATGATCTTGTGATTATTTTTCCCCTCACTACAATGATTAAGCAGCAGCAGAGGTGTAGTGGATGTAAGAATTGGAGTAGCATTATGGATTCTGTGTGTAGTTGCTTTCATGTTCCGGGAGTTGAAGAGAATGTTGAATCCAATAGCTCCGACCACAGTGGCGGAGCTAGGATTAAGACACTCGAGGGGCCGCGTTATAACTTAAAAACTAAGGTATGTTCCGTGTGTTCATATCCCCTCTCATCCTTTCAAATTTTGTGTCAATGTTTCCTTATAATCTTCATTAGTTATTGATTATTTGCACTAGGTTCTCTTACGTACTCTAAATTTAGGGATTTTTAGAAGACCGGTCCAAACCGGTTAGCACCCTAAGCATGTAATTCTTCAATAGGACCATCTGCTCATGCTCTCAATCGTCGTTCCGCGCTCACACTCTAAATCCTTGCTGTCGTGAATTGTAGTGACTCGAAATATTTTTATAAGACACTTTTACACGCACTCGCATACCCGCACGCCCATTAGGTGACACATTCGATCACATGTGACACATTTGTTTTTTGTTTTTTTCTTTCTTGATTCTTCTTCCTCTAAGATAATTTGCTTAGCTGTGTGGAAAATTACTTGGTGGTCTTAGGGCACCGCCACGTGGTTACCCAACGTTGTCTATCCACCACACAATCCTATGGGACCCAGTGCTAAATGTATGGACCCCACCGAAATGTGTGGTGGATAAGAGTATTGGGCACCACGTGGCGATGCCCCAAGACTACTGAATAATGGCTCTGTAGCGGTGGCCCAATTTCGTGTCTAATTCAGTACTTGTGAAGGTTGCCTTTTGACTTTTGCATATACTTTGCTTCTGGCTGGATCATCCATTTTCCTGCAATATCAGTTTTCCCTTGAAGAAAATTACCGGTCCATGTTCGGATATTGGATTTGTGGAGATTTACCACCTTAAGACTTCCACTGATTACTAGCTTGTGATACAAAGAAACCTTTCGGCCACTTTTACAAAATCCTAACCTTTTATGTATTTCATCTTCAGGAACTCTCGAAAAAAAAATTTGTTAGAGTTTGTCCCACATTGTTTAATTATAACCTTGCAAATTAGTATATGAGCTTGGCAGCCTCTCCACTCATTATTCATTGGTTTTGAGTAGGATGCTTTACCAATTGTTATGTTATAACTTATACCTCACAACCACACAATCCACGTGAACAAGTAACTCTGATATAGAATAGCTACTGTTAGTTTGCTACAATACGAAAAATCTATACACCATTCATAGGAGTGTATATGCGATACTAAAATTCATCAGTCTGTCTCTAAGTTGTACATCTTTTACATATTGACTGGAAATTGAAATGGTAAGGATAATTAGAGCATTGGAGAACCAAGTAATTGTGTGATTGTGAAGTTATCTCATTATTATGTACCCCAACAATATCCATTTTTAATTATCGGAACAACTTATACCGCAAACTGTCGTAGTAAGCAGTTTCTACTTTTAACTGCTACATATCTTAAGAGTGAATTGTCACATTCAGAAAATGATGAACTTTGCTTTGATGATTGATGCTGATAAAACTTAATGATTACGACACGCCTTTTTCATCAACTTGCTTTGTGCTACCCTAGAGAATCCAACTGCTTTACGAAGCATATATTTGCTGAATGTCAAGAGTTCTAGTTATGACAGCATTTGTAACTTTTTTCCTTTTCAACTTATTGGTCTTGCTGGAGTTTCCCTGGTACTCTACTTTTAATGTGGGGAGTCGGAGTATTCATCACTGTCAGTACATTATGAGGTTTGTAGTGATGGATTTTGACTGTTTGTCTGCAGTATGGACGATTGCCAAATAATCAGAATATAACCCCAAAGATTAGCAGGGGAATGATCATGCAGCTCGGTTCTAATAGTGGAGCGACATCAAAAGCATGCTATTTGGAGTCTGTCTATGAAATTGCCGGGTAAAGTTCTAATGACAAGTAAAGTTGGACATCTCAATTCTATCTCTGAAGAGGAAGATGATGTCTGCCAACCTGTCGATCAAAAAAAAGATGACTGCCGACCTGCCAATCAAGAAAAAGATGTCGGCCAACTCTGCCCTACCTGTCTCAGAGGTGAAGTCTCTCGAAGCTATTTTTTTCATTAGGCAATTAAATTTTTTTTTTTTTTTGGTTAAACATGGACTTGCTACCCCGGCTGCAGCACATTAGTAGTTTATCTGGTCTGTTCTATTTTAACTCGCTATATTTTGAATACTATTTTGACAGAGTTTGCACCGATAGATCCTGAGATAACTGCACAGTGTGGTCATATGTATCACCTCAAATGCATGTACGAGTGGCTGGAGAGAAGTGGAAAATGCCCAGTTTGTGCGAAGGTAATATATTTCTTTGTGCTTTGTTACTCTATGCTACACAGTTTCCTTTACATTCAACATGATATGTGTGTTCCTTGCTTGAGATGCATTGTCAGAGCCAGACTATTTGTATGAAACCACACTTTTAAGTTGAATGTCCATTAGGTCTCTGAGTTGGCAAAGTACACTACAACGAAAGTATATCTTTTGAGTCATATAATCTACTGATTTGGGGCAAAGTTATGTAAAGCTTTCTAGTTTAGATGCTGTTTCTTATTTCTGTGGTTTTATAAGGGTGAGCTTTCTATCCAAGGGAATGCTTCATATGGATACCTACAAAGGCATTGGATACTCGTAGATAAGTGTAGCTGCCAAACAAGTGAGTAGATAAGTGTAGCTGCCAAAACAAGTGAGGATTGCCATCGAGTGAGCATCACTAGAGTGGACCACCATGGACATTGATTGTAGAAATCATGGTGTGCTAATACCTAATGTTTCGCATGGCGACCAGATGTTCATAACCTATTGGAACTGTGAAGGAACTAGGGGTAACCTTGACCCTAAGTGTTTAACACTCATGTTTTAGAGGAAAATTACGGAAAACGAAGTTATAGTGTTCGCACCCTCAAATTATAGAAACTCACACATCCAGGGTCAAAGTACCTCTGAGCCGGCACTCTCAAGTTTGGAATCATGGGTGCATCTGTGCTTGGGCACCCTCCTTATGCAATTCAATTTCAAGGGTGGGTTGAGTTCTCTACCCTAGGATTTATATCAGTGTCTCAATTACCAAGACTCAAACGACTGTGGCGAAACTTTGTTGCGACAACATGGGTTTCGTTCAAATAATTTGGAAGTTGCAATGTACGGGGCTCCTGCACTCCAGGATCTGCGAAGGATTACGTACACACCCTTATTTGGAAGTTGCAATGTACGGGGCTCCCACACTCCGGGATCTGCGAAGGATAGCGTACACACTATTGCCCTGCATGTGGAGATGTTTTTGCAAAGCACATGCTCCTTGGCATGGATTATAATATACTATTACCTAAACAATTGTATGACAGAACAGGATCACAGCACCGTTACAGATGGAAACGGGTTTAATCAATCGAGTTCCTATCCAAGTCAAAACACACAATAGTCTACACATGAGTTAGAAAACTATAGCAATGGATACAGAATTGTGCTTGAATAATCTAGATCGATGCTCTATTTTGTCGAGCTTATTTGGTATTTTCGTTACTCAATTTCTACCTCACCAAGGAATGTTATGAGAAAGATGCAAGTTGCAAGATAATTGGACTATTCTTCTAAGATACACACTCTACTCTAAAATGAAAAGGTATGATGGCTTTAAATTTTGCCTGGATTTGTATGATATGCCAGAGACTTCTTAAGATCATCCTTTATGTCCTTTACCAATGACTTGATAGTTAACATCGCGAGAGTATCTTAATTATTTTGTTTTCCCAAGGCGGTTGATGGCGGTTGACGAACAACTTGATCTCAATTGCAAAGACCGAAAAAGATAGAAAGGGTGCAAGGAAAAGAAGACGAAAATCCAGCAAACTGTGAGTTGCCGGCCGGTAGCGTGAAAGTATTCAATTGTGAAGCTTCTAATCTAGGTGACTACTTTTTTTTCTTTGACAGGTTCAGGATAACTTTTCACTCATTTGTTAGTTAAGTTTGCTATTGCAGAGGGTATATGGATGAGCCGAGAAAAACTCTTTACTGAGAATTTAGGCATGCTTGTGCTTGGTTGTGCGTTTAGTTTTTTTTTGTTTTTGGCTTGGTTTGCTTTGATGGCAATGTTACAGATGAACTCATTGACTTGTTACTGTTCTTAACTTTCTTACCCGAACCTAGAGCCCCCAAATATCCCTTAGTTATGAAAAAAAAAAAAAACCCTGCATTAAAAGTCACGTCGAAAGATACCCACGAACATAAACGAAGTCGAACTTGACCAGTTGAACATAATTCAGGTTGAATTCGAGACACCACTCGTAACGTCTTTTTTTTTCGTTATCCTGAATGGGAAACAGGGCATAAAAGAGCAACTCTTAAAGCCCTTATCTTTCTCATATTCGATCCTGGATAAGCTACGAGTTAGTACTTGAATATTGGCCTCTTTTGGAGGATAAGATCAAATGAATACATATCAAGACACATATGCTCCATTATCTGAACTGCAATTTCTTTGGAACTCAATAATAAGATCCATAAAAGGGAGAGCAAACCCCCAAGTTTAAGCACACCTTGACTAATCCTAGGGCTCAATCCCACCACCCACTCGTGGAGAGCTCAATTAAAGTAGTTGGCTCCCGTACGTATTGGCCCCAAACGAGTTGATAACACCTGGGAGGTTCCGAACCCGAGACCTTAGGGAGAGCAAACCCCCAAGTCTGACCACTTGGGCCAACCCGTTGGAGTTAATGTGAAATCTAAATTAGGGGGCCAAATGTTGATATTGCATATATATAGAAGTGATATTTTGTCCTATCCCTCCCTCTAGATTGCATGTTTTGATTCATTTGATCTTCTTGTGCATAGAAAGACAGACTGTAATGGTCTCAATGGAGGGACAACTCCTTGTTCATTAGTGTCTCAACTTGAGGGACAAGGCTGGGCCCTTGTGCCCCTGTTCGAGACCTTTCTAAGTGCTGTATTTAGCCCAAGTTGTGACCCTAGCTAGCAGACAAAGGTAGAGGTGGGTCAGTTTCACAAAAGCCTTAGAGAACATCTGCTCAGCTCTACTGGCATTTGAGGAGTGGTAGTCACCTCGCGATCAGGAATCTACAAAGTCTTTGGTCCAGGTTCAACCACCACCACCACGCGTTATCAATTCATGTGTCAGGCCAGTTTATAGTTCACATGAGACTTCGTCCCGGCTTGAATCGGGTTCCCTCTTAGTAAATGGTGAGATTAGTCACCCGAACTCTTGTGGTTTCTTTTTGTCAAAGGTCCAAGTGACGACAGAAAAGCCGCCGCCTCCTCTGTTCGCCTGATATTGCTCAAACGCAGAACCAATCAGGACAATCCCAGTAGAGTTTTAAACAATGACGAAAAAAAAAAACACCTGTTAACATGCAATCTTCAATGTGAAGAGCCAACAACCCACTTTGGATTTGTTTGTTTTGTAATGGGAGTGATGGTGATATGATAATTAAGGGCACAAGACCTAGAACTAAGGGCATGAGATGGGACTATTGGGAGAACCATAACCATGGAATGTGACCTTTGAAATGCATGGTGCCTACTGCCTAGCTACAGAAAACAACCAAGCATGTTTATCACTAAAGGCATCTTCCCTTTTTTAGTGGAAAATAAATCCAGGTTTTTGATTGATTGATGGTTGTTTTTCTTTATCCTTATCACTATAGGCCCGTACTTGTCTACGCCAGCGGGCTGCTTCTTATGCCTGTGAAATCAAGATCATTGTAGCCGTCCGTCCGATATGCTTATATTTTCAGTTTATGACCATTTATTTGGTAACAATCATCATATATGCTTAGTCTTGTGCGTCTTTTTTTTTTTTTAACAGAAGCAAATGGTTGCATTCATGAAAATTCTTCCGGCAATCAAACAGCTATTTTAATCGAAAGCGCAGACTAAGAAACTACGACACAAATCTACCAAGCGAAAGATAAACAAATGACAAGAAGACAAGGCGGAGGAAAAACTCATGCCTAAAATAACACGAGTCTGAATTGACAGTGCAAAATGAATGTTCAATTGAACCATCCACGTCTATGAAGGAGTATATATGATGATTGTTACACATCGGATTTGGAAGTAATTGTCATCGTGCAATGCCGTGTGCTATCCCATGCAGGGTTTGGGCATGCACGTGCATGTGGTCACAAAACCCCGCTCTGGCTATGATGCTACCAAATGCTCCCAAGTTATCTATTTTATTTTATTTTATTCTATGTTAAGTATTTGACAGGAACGTGGTAAGTGCTGTCAACAAGTAGCGGCGGACCCATAAATTTGACATAATGGAGGTAGCAATTTTCTTTGTAACCGTAATATATGAGTTACAGTTAAACACATTCACACAAAAATAATTTTAGCATTCATGATAAAGAAACAATTTTAAAATATATGTATGTGTGTGTGTGTGTGTGTATATATATATATGTATATATATAGAGTCCGGATCAGGTCAGGACGACCTAACCGGAGCTTAGGTCCGGACCTTTCCCACAGCCGTCGGATTGTGTTTTTGATGGTCTGGATGCACGGATAGTTTGTTCAAAAGTATACAAATGTAATGTGCGGGTTCATATTTTGCATTTCACAAATGATCGGAGACGTTGAGGGAGTGTGTGTGTGTGTTTCTTACAGAAGTATAACCATGTAATATATTAACACCCCGTTTGTTAAACCTATTAAGCCATGGGATTGGATTGCCAATCCTAAGGGATTATGAATCCCTTGTTTGTTAACTCAAAACAACTTCGGACTACTAATCCTATGGACTACCAATCCGGCCAAATAGGGGCATTGGTAATACCCCGGTATACATGGTATTCATAGTCCTATCCCATGGGACTGAATTATGTTGACCAAATTTGCCCTCATTTGGTTCTCTAGACTATCTTAGGGCTGGTATATGAAAGTCATTGAGCCAAAAATAATTATGACCCTTTAAGACAAAACGATCAAAAAAATAAGATTTTCGCACTGGTTCAAACGGATTGAAAATTGGAGCATTTAGGTTTTTTAGACAGTTTATATTAAAAATATGATTAAAAAATTAAGAGCTACAATTTTCAATCCGTTTGAACCGGTGCGAAAATTTTATTTTTCTGATCATTTCATCCCTAAAGGATCATAATTATATTTTTCTCTAGGGCTCTCATATGATTGTTATCCTTCAATTTTGCATAAAGGCAAAAATTAATGAAATGTATACTATCAATCCAATCCTATCCTATGGAACAAACATGATATTAATAATCATATCATCTAATCTCATCTCAAACAAATATACTCATTACTAATCCCTTCTCATTACCAATCCCAATTCTAATCTCATCTCCTTACAAATCACACACATCTATCACTATTATCAAACGGGGCCTAAGTGTTGCATTAAGGAACGGTATATAAAACCTGTTTTTGTAGTAAATAATACCACATTTTTTTGATCAAAAATTCTTACAACTATCTCGTTTTTAACAAATTCACCACATGTTTTGTGAGTAATTTTGATATAAGAGTTGTAATTTACCTACTTTTTAATCTAAGGGTCCATATTTAAGCATACTACTAGGGAGCATTGTAGAAGTTTTGCACATAACCCACACTAAGCTCTACTCCATTTCATTCCATATCTCATCTCTACCCCTCACACTTTCAAGTTCTATTTTGTGAGCTTCATCCAGGGCCTACGACTTCAAATCGGAATCGTTCATCTCGTACACCAGATCTATGTACTTGTCGGTCAACTTGATTTCTTTGTAGGGACAACTAGATTAACCATTGTTGGATTCTCGACGAGGATTATAAAGTAGAGTTCCGAGGAGTAAGGAGCGATGGAGTATCGAGAGGAGCTTAACCCATGATCGCCGTCAACATCAAATGACATGAAACAAACAACCCCCCCTCCCCCCCCCCCAAAAAAAAAAAAAGGGCTGTTAACATATATATATATACACACAATCTTACAATGAATGTGAATAGCCGACAAGCCACTTTGTATTTGTTTGTTTGTCCTGGGAGTGATGATGATAATTCGGGGCACACAAGACCTAGAACTAATATTAGGCATGAGATGGGACAATTGGGAGAACCATAACCATGGAATGTGACTTTTGAAATGCACGGTGCCTAGTGACAAAAAACATGTTTCTCTTCGCAACTTGACGTATCCCAATCAAGTTTTCCTTAATAAAATATTACTTTTGTCGATTTAAAAAATAATAATTTCAAGGGCAGAGGGAGGAGTTGAAATTTGGAAAACAACTAATTTGGGGTTGTTTTCTTTAGTTAGTATCGATCACTGTAGGCATCTCCCCTTTTGTGGGCCGCTCATGGATCTGGGATTCACATGACATACTATGATAGGCCCATACTTATCTACTTCAGTGGGCTGCTTCTTGTGCCTGTGAAATCAAAGATGATCGTATAGATGTACCCAAGAAAAGAAAAGAAAAGAAAAAATCAAGATGATCGTACCTGTCCGCCCTATATGCTCATATTTTATATCGTTATGTAAGTGTTTGGATATTGTTGGTTCTATACGAAAAGACGTGTAATTTTTAGATAAAAAAATAAAGTACTTTTGTGTATAATTTTTAAAATTTGTTGACGCTAAATTAGCTATCTCAATTCGTTCTGTAATTCAGTGTCGGAAAAGTTTAAAAAATTATTCACGGAAAATGGATGTTAAATTGACAAACTAATTAATAATATAAGAAATTGAAAGTGAAAATGGATGTTAAATTGAACCATCCACGTGGACCACATCCATCACCATTGGCTAAAAATGGACAATTGGATGATTGTCACGCATCCAATGTGGATTTAAGTAATTGTCACCATGCAATGCCGTGTGCATCCCATGCACGTGCACGTGGTCACAAAACCCCCCCTAAAGAGAGATGGAGCATTGAGGGGGAGCTTATTTATCCCAAGAATAAGAACGTTTCGAACAAATCGAACCGTTCCGATTATTTGTGTGAAATCCTGAAATGGGTCTCATACATTAGAGTCTAAAGTATATCGGTGTACACCAAATGAGGTATCCATAGTATTTTTTTTATTTAACTATTTCGTCTTTGCAATTATAGATGGTAGAAGACTCATCTTTTGAGAGTTGGTGGAATTTTTAGTTTCATTTATACGGTTGGATCGGAATTAGCCTGTTAATGAAATGCATGAATTTATACTATTTTTCTTTGTCCCTAGCACTTTCCTTTTGTTATACTATCGATCTCTCCCAAATTCTACTGATACCGAATAGTGATGTATTAGGTGTATGGTTGTGCATTTATTTATGGGGAGTGATTTTGGCACTCCCCTTTTTACGAACCACACTCTCCTTATTGTTTTAGTGTGTAAAATTACCAAAATATCCTTCAACTTTGGGCAAAAACCATTTCATTTTGATAAAAAAAAAATAAAGAAAATATTGAAAAGTACGTGGAAGGGCGTAAAGGTAACTTCACACACTAAAAACAATAAGGGGAGTGTGGTTAATAAAAAGGGGAGTGCCAAAATCACTCCCCTTTATTTATCCTTTTCTGTTTAACTACGTTGCTACACGTACATAAAGACTACACCCAAAAAATATATGCGGATCAATGAAGTCGCTGCAAAATGGTGCCACAGTACGTATCTCGATGATTTTGTTGATCAAAAGCAAATATGTCTATCCAAATGGTAAATAATTTTGGAATGTCAATTAATGAGACATTATTTGGGTTGAAAAAGTTGATTAAAGTTTTGTAAGAGTATCATTTACGTACCATAAGCTAGTGCTTTCAAAAAAAAAAAAAAAAACAATGTTAAAGAGAAAACTCGTATGATTAGAACAGAATTCCGTGTAGTCTTTCTGTATGTGTAACAACGCAGGAATGCATAAATGCACAACTATACATACACCTAATGAATCACTATTACGTATATCGCTAGAATCCGGGAGAGATCGATAGGAGTATAAATTTATGCATTTCATCAACAGGCTAAATAAATTCCTCCAATCATACAAATGAACCTGAGAATTCCACCAACTCTCAAAAAAAGATGATACATAGTACAAATTCAAAGCCAATTTAAGCATCATTTTGAAAGCTGCTCGATCCCCCACCAAAACAAACCACAAGTGTAGAATCCAAGGAAAGCACACCTCTCTCTGTCCCCCACGATTAACACACAAACACAAACCACTGGATTTTCACAGCTGCATATGAAAGAAAGGATAAGAAAATGCTTTCTCTCAATTTCATCCTACCCCACAGTACTATCCCTTCCTCTCGAGTAATTGTCCAGTGGTCTTGGGTCGCCACCTTCGGCCAAACGCCTTTCGATCACGTATTCGTGTCAGAGTCCGTAAACTCAGACCAACTTGGAGGCCAGGGAGTTGGGGTACCGCCACGTACACCCGAGAACATCCGATAATTTTTCCTTAATTCGTCTCTTTTGTTGATTGATTAAAACAATCATCCACACAGCAGGTGGGTCCTCTTCCAAAGAAAACCATCAAACATGCACCTTCATCATAAACTATTATTATTATTATTATCTGAACCCATGCAATGAATTGTTATTATTATTATATGTATATAAAGTGACCCTTCCTTCCCCTCCACTCACAATCATGTCAAATACCCCATTCCCTCTGCTAACAAATTCACAAATCCCCCTTTCTCTTTCCCTTATAAGGCTCACATAGTCATGTCATGTTCTGTGTCTCGAGTTCAATTCGGATTATAGCTTATAACTCGTTAACTGACTTGCACGTAGTGCCAAGAATTCGTATTCAGGCCGAATCACGTGAATCTTTTATTCTTTTGTGTTGTGTGATTGCTCGGTTTCCGTTCTCGCTTTCTATATAGTATCTTCCTATGTAACACATGTTACCCCAACTTTGAAACAGCTTCCACACTCTCTTAACCCACAACCCTTCGAGAGCGCGGAGCCATGTCCGGTACGGGAGCCTCGGACCTAAATAAAACCCACAAAAAGCAGTCCCATCGGCGGAACGACTCCGGCGAGCTCGACGTTTTCGAGGCCGCGAGGTACTTCTCGGCCGCAGCCGAAGTCTCCGGCGGCCACAACGGTTCCACTTTCGCGCAGAAGTTACAGAGGGAAGAAAGGCAGCAGGGTTGGAGATCAGGAGGAGGAATCAGCCTAGACTTTCCAGTGCGAAACTCAATTCCTTCGCAAACCCAGGTGATGGAAAAGCAAGTACTGAAAGAGAAAAAGAAGTACAAGCAACCGAGCTCCCCTGGTGGCAGGCTTGCCAGTTTCTTGAATTCCCTTTTCCTCCAGATACCCAACAAGAAGAAGAAATCCAAGTCCACCACCACCACACAGTCCGTGAAGGACGAGGACGAGAGCCCCGGCGGCGGTGGGAGGAGGAAAAGGAGGAGCAGCATTAGTCACTTCCGCAGCGGCTCTAACAACACCACAGAGTACTCGAAGTCCATTTACTCGTCAGCAATGAGCTCTGGATTCAGAACACCTCCCACGAAGTTCTACAAGGATTTGAGAAGCTATTCGGATCACAAACCAGTGGTGCCCAGTCTGACCAAATATGATGAGAAATTCAAGGTCACAAGTGGGTGTGGAGAGAGGTTCATCAAGAACTCCGGTCCCGGGTTTTTGGAGAAAGAAAGGAGCTGGGCTGATAGGTATCCATCGGAGGAGAGGGAATTTGGGAAGTTTAGCGAAGTGGGTGATGATGGAGATAGTGATTCGAGCTCTGATTTGTTTGAGTTGGAAAACTGTGATCTGGGTTATCATTCAAGTGGTTTACCAGTTTATGAGACCACTCATATTGACAGTATCAAGAGAGGTGTACCAATTTCCAATGGGGCATAGCTAGTCCTGTGATTTGTCTTCTTCTTCTTCTTCTTCTTCTTCTTCTTCTTCTTCTTCTTCTTCTTCTTCTTGTTTTCAGGTTTCATTTTGCCATTTGATTCTTCTTGTTTGGAGATGTGACAAAAGAAGATGTTAGAATTCCTGTGTAGATATGGAGTTGTACTACTGGTACATATCGCGAAGAACAGATTCCATGTAGATGGTTTTGGGATGTGTCTTGGGTCCCAGAGACATGATCGGAGTCTTTTATTTTATTCAAAATATTTTGTTTAAGATCTCTGTAAAAAGTTAGCTCAATCTGATATCAGTGAGAATTTTTGCGAAACATCCAATTTTGTCCTAGAATTTAGGCTTGAATTTTGGAACAAAATTGAATGTTTTGTAGAGGCCCTTAATCCTTATCGATATTGAATTGAACTAATTTATTACATGAGGCCTAAAAAGAAAATGAACGGATCATACTCATGTGACCCGAGACAGGTCCAAAACCATCTGTACATTGGATCTGTTATTCTCAATTGATATGTACCAGTAGCATTAGTGGCCTTAGATTTTGCTCTTTTTCCCTTATTTGACAGATTTTTTTTTTTTTTTTTTGAACAGCCCTTCTTTGAAAGTTGTTCACATCTTTTCTCTGTATGTACAGTTTAACGTTGGCCTGTCTCTGCTTTTAGTTAACTTGATTAGATTGTGCATGATTAGAGATCTTCCCCTTGATTATCGGATAATTTAGTACTCTCTGACTAATTTCACAACAATTATTTGTTTTTCAATGGCATGATTAATTAACATATAGTTTTCGACATGTATTTGATCTTTTCTTGATACATCCTTTGTCAAGTTTTAATAAAATTTTGTTGCGTATCAAAACAAACATATAGTTTGCGGCCCCCACCTTTTCTCCAAATCAAGAAGAAGAAGAAGAAACAAATAGTTTCAGATTAGTAACAAGTTTGACTTATAGATCGTATCTCACATGAGAAAATGGAGAACCCCATCTACTTGTCAAAGGCTTTCCTGGATTCAGCGGAGATGCATGCTATAAGTGGTTTAGGTTTAGGATATTGAAAGGACCGTTTAAAGTAAAAGTATGTGTATGGGCACGACATATATTATCTTCTACAAATAATAGTGTTGTGCACATTTGATGCACCGGACAAAAAAAAAAATCACATTGGAGTGTTTTTTTGGCCCCGTATCGAACGGGCACCACAATGTTAGTTGATAAAAAATATGATTTAAATTTTTCGACTACATGTTCGATGCACGATAGCGTTACTCCACATTCTATGCACAGGAAGACATATATCTCCTAGCGGATATTTATATCAGTTAATGAACGAACCCAATGCAAAAAAAAAAATTTGCACGTTGGGTCTTTGAAACAGTTCAGATCATTTTGATAATTTAAAAAGTTGGAGTGTAAATGACATAAATTCAAATTGATTTGCAATTGTGAATAAGGTAAGATAAACAAAGCAAATAAATCAAAACTAAAAATTAGTAATACTTATTTATCTTTTTTCCATCTAAAATGGAGATTTTTGGAAGCTTACGGAAGCGCAAACACATTTGTATAGAGTATGTACCGATTGATTTGTGCTTTAGAGTCTTAACAATTAGGCCATCGTTTCAAAAAATAACAATTTTTCTAATCAAGAAATCAATTAAAAAAAAAAAAAGCATGCATATCTCTTTTTCTAAGTTAGTGGTGGCATATGCATAAAAGGCTACACATAGATATATAGAGTGGTCCAAGAAAGATTAGATTTGGATATAGTGAGCTCAATACCCTTTCTGTTAGACAATTATTAAACAAAATAAGGGAAAACGAAATGTTGTCTGACGATTGTCTAAACATTGGCCTTTGAAGTATTTTTTTTAATAACTCGAAAGTTCGGACGAGCTTACATAGACCTCGACCCTTCAAATAAATTATTCCATTAACCACGTAAATTATAGTTGTGAAAGTTATTTTCTGAGCCATCAATAATTTCTCTAATGGCCCGGTAATTATATGGACTCATAATTCATTTTTTTACGCCGGTTCATAATTTCTCCTGTGCGAATAATTTTATTAGAGAAAAATTCATACTACGTCATAACGAAGATAATAGGATATATGAAACGAATACATGAAAGTGAAACGAATGATCCAGATTCACACGTAAAAATATCCATAAAAGTAAAATAAATGATATAGATTCACACATAAATCTAGACCATTCATTTCACTATCAAACCTCAATCCATAAACATAGCACGGATTCAAAAGTACTGAATGGCAGACAGAATAAACATTACATTTGTACCTCCATATCCTCCAAATCCCTAGAAGTAGGGCTCAAGAAGGAATGATGATAGCCCACAAGTTGGTCCGGTTTGTTCGTCGGTAGGTTTACTTTCCACACCGTTTAGTTTTGGATTAGGTCGTCAGAAATTAATTTTTTGTGAATTTTCTATTCTCGGCGTGAATGTTTTGTCTTTGACCGAATCTGAGAGGAAATTAATCGATATGTTTGTAAGCTAACCCGAACACCTGTTTACCGTAGTGAAAAGAAGAATGACGACAGAAGCAAAGGATGCACGACATGTGGGCCCAAGCGTGTGCGATTATTTTCAAAAAGGCTTTAGATTAGGTTAGATTTCCCCATTCGACACACGCACAAAGGAGGACCCATATAGATATGTTTGTCGCTTTGGAGAAAGCTACCCTATGCTAATAAAAATGCTGCAACCATTAACCAACCTTATACGGCCAGAAATAATTTTTTAACCAACTAAAAAAAGAATAAATGGTCTAATATTGTTGCATAATTTTGTTGGCTCCGCTTCTTCAGACGTAAAATGTTTTTGGGTAAAATATTTTATTTATTTTTTTTGTTGTTTGGCTAGAAAAAGCCAGGGGCAATATTTTAAATGTAAAACATTTTACACCAACGAGGTGAAAATGTTTTCCTCTAGTTTTGGCCGTAAGTCATTTTTACATTTCATTCCCGATGGTCCGACATTTTCTCAAATCGCGTATTCCATTCTATTCGATCTTCTCCCCAATCATGTTAGATCCAGAGAGAGAGAGAGAGAGAGAGAGAGAGAGAGAGAGAGTCCTTGATTAAAATATTTCAGAACCTACAATCTGTCATTGTTTTGAAAAATATTTTTTATGTGCCAACCAAATACCGAAAAATACAAGTTTAAAATTTGTTAATTTTCTGTAAAATATCTTACATGATCATGGAAAATATTTTACATTATAATACATTTTACATCGAAACAAACGAAACCTTAATGTTCTCAATACAAATAGGATTTGGGCGCACAGAAATGTATTCACCTTATGTTTTTTTGGTAAATGATCTGCTCAATACTATTATGAAGATTTGAATCACTAATGTGGGGATTAATCTGACTTAGGGCTCCTTTGGCATACTTATTCGTGACTTTTTGGCATGGTTTTCTCAGTTATTTTCTCTTCATTTTATTAAATTTGGGTCAATTTTTTTTTTTTATCGGCAAAAGAATTTGTTAATCATCGAAAGAAGTTACAACGATTAAAAGGATCATAAGCAATAGGCATCACAACAGAAAAGCAGACATCCCAACTAAGTTGGCGCCTTAGACCTCGCCAATCATATATATGCCGCCCGCAACCAAAAAGCAAGTTGGCGAGATACCAATATAAACAATTAAAAAAATTAGATCAAAAGTCATAAAAAAAATCGGTACAAGACTACAATAAAGATCGAAAAAGACTGACTTTTTTGGCAAGACTAACGGTTGAGTCTTTCTCGTTATCTATGTGAACTTGTTTTCAACTTTAATCTATATTTTTATACTCTTCTAATTCCTCTTATTGATATGAACGAGATAATTTGAAAATTTTAAACCCAATTTACGAAGAATTAAAAAAAACAAAAAGACAATATCAAAACTGTATTGGGTCAGAAATACTAATTTGTCATCCACCTAGAAAAAGATGTAGATAGTGGTAGGCTCCACTCTGATACATTTCAGTGAATTAATATTCTGAACGTTCAGTTTCACGTGAAAAATAACTGGGTCTTAAATATTGGTGAACATATTTTTGTGCCACTGTGGTCTTAAAAGAATTAATGAATCGTCTAATCTACCATAAATTTTCTAATAATTTATTGAAAACAAATAGTAATTTTTTTAAAATGATTCTGCTCAACAATATGAAGGATTTGATTTGGGGATAAATCTGATTAGTGCAGCCACCACGGATGACGTACGATTAGCTCCCAAAATCGATGTCATTGCTCAAAAAAAGAGCCGTATGGGGTTGAACCTAAGTCACATAAGTTGTGTGCGTGAGTGGAGCAAGAGCGGGAAAAGTATCTTTCAAAAATATCACAAATTACTAAAATTCAGGGGAGCTGGAATTGGTAGCTCGAACATGGAGCCAAAGTTGAGAGCGCATGAAGAAAACAATACTGAAATGTTACGTGAGTCTGTGAATTTAACTGTTTTGGCTAGCTAAATTATCCTTGGGGATTATTTTTTTCCTTTATTCACATTTTTTTCGCGTTTGTTTGTTTTCCTTTAAATCCTTGTGGATTTTTGATTCGTGTCAATGAGAGAAATCTAAAAAGTAAAAAATTTTATGTTCAGAACTAAAACTTTTTGGATTATTTTTGTCTTTATCTGAAAAAAAAAATTTAGTTTTGAACATAATTTTGTACCTTTTAGATTCCTCTCGTCAAGAAAAACTAATAATTCGCCCAAAAAAAACTGACCAAAATATGTTAAAGAAAAAAAATAATAATAATAATAAAGAAAACAAAATAATCCTCGAAGATTATTTAGCCAAAGTAGAACTATAACGACGGGCCCTTAATTTTAATCAGAAAATGAATAGCGACGGCCCAACATTATATGCTTGGGCTCGGTGGTTTGAGAAGCCCTGGGTTGAGGTCCAGTCCAGTGTCTCTTACCATCCAGTCTGGTCCAGTGTGGATTTTCGGGCCTGTCCCGGGCCCAAAAACTGATCAGAATCGTTCGTTTTGTAGAGCTCGTCGAGAACTAAATTAACTCGGCAAATATTCATTCGTTTTGTAGAGCCCGTTGAGAACTAAATTAACTCGGCAAATATTCATATCGATCGGATACCAATCAATTTTATGCGTGGGAAGGCATGCTGCCCCTTTGGAGATATATCTGCCCTCCCAAGTGTTTGGAGAGTATTATAAATAATTTTGTCATTCATCCAGTTGTATTTTTTTTTTCATTTAATCACTAAGCAGTCGAAGTTCAAAATAAAAATAACAACAAAAAAATCTAAGCAGTCACTGTAACAAAATGTTGTACGGAATTTACATTTGGTATGACCAGTATTATTTGTTTAATCTCACAAGGGGAGGGGATGTTGAATCCAAATGGGACAATGACCAATGACCTGGATGGTATTAGGCGATGTAATCCGAAATGAAAAACGCTTGACGAAGAGCATTCTTAGAGCAAGTTTACCAGTTGCTAGGTAAAAATGCTAGTAAACAGCTCCTACTTTTTAGCTCTCTTGCAATTGGACCGGTCAACCTTTTTAGCCGCATTATCAGTCATCCTGAAGTATAGCCTTAATTCTATTTTACCTGCATACGAGGAGGGTAGATTCTGTAACGTTGATAGGGAAAAAAAAAATGAATACGAAAAATTACACGAAAGATGGGGTTGCAATGCACGTTATTGTGCGTGAACCTACCTCATCTTATACATGTCAAACTGATGTTTAAACTCCATAAAAAGTCTATTATCCGCATCTTTCAACAAGTCTACCAGCAACCTGCGCCTTTCAACTGGATCGAACTTAATTTGTACAAAATAAGTTAGTGTATATATATATATATATACAAATCCTGTTGACCTATATTCGATCTGTTCAAGGGAGATATTGATAATCGATAGTTACCATTTGAAAACCAGGCGACGACGGTGCGCCCTGCATGTACTTTATAACAAATAACCCGCAGTTATAATTATCCAGTTGCAAGGGTTGTTCCGTGAGCCAATGCACCTTATAGAGGCTCACATCTTGGACATAGTTCGACCCATACGCATGCTTCAGTACCTCATGCATATTTTTAACCTGTTCAAGGGAGTCACTCGTAATATCTGCATAAGCTTGACTTCACGATCTAGATGAAAAACTTTCTTAATAAGTGAAGAATGTCAAAGAGTGAAGCAAATAAATATTGTATATATATACCAGTAGTTCACCCTTTTTTTTCCTGTCTCCGCCAAAGGCTCGAGACGGCTTCGAGTCGAATAGACGGGCTACATGTCGCACCATATCAATCTTCAAGCACATCCAGTGATGATTATTGTAGTTGAACGGTATATAAATCTACACGTACGTGCACCCAAAAAAAAAACCATTATTGTGACAGTGGCCATTCAATTAACCCTTTTTTTGTCGTTCTTGTTTTGATGTTTGAAAACAAATACCAAACGATATTACCTCATCAAGAGCATCAATTGGACCGGCGTATCCTTGCGCTCTGAAATATAAGTCTGCTACGCGTTCGTTGTTTCCCTCGCATACCTCGTTCTTAATGATCATTTGCTACATGTACGTGGTGAATACGTTAGACAACAATATAAACATATATATGTACATGAAATGACTTTTCCACTAAGGAAAAGCTTTTCGCTAAACAACGACCAAAGATGAAGATCGTGCATTTCGCAACGGTGTCTGTAACCATGGTCTGATATACAATCAAAATCGGTCCCGTATCATACGTTTATGTGCACATATGACATATCGATCTACAAGGGTCATTTTTTTTAATTTACTCTGCACGTGCGTAGCACGAGTCCGATGCTAACATATGTTACATAACATATTAAAGGTTACCGAGAAAGAAAAGAGTATGCACCGAGACATATAACGGCATGTACCAAATCCTGTGCTTCCCATCCGGATACTTGGTCCTTTGTTTAGTTGTCAGTTGAATAACTACCAGGTTTATGACCTGCATTGATTGATTGTTCCAAAGATTACCGCACAATGTAAAATTATTAGAAAGAAAGAAAGAAAGAATGATGAATTGGTTAATCTGTGAGAGGCGAAGACAATACTTACGATAGCAAGTATCCAGGCATAGGGTTTCAAACAACACATATGCTGACGAGTAGCAATTTCAACCGAATTAGTAAAATGAAGCCCCATTGCAACGACGGATTCCCTGAAAAAGAGTAACACCAAGGGAAAATGACGGCTAACGACATGTTTGATAATTAATACCTGCCAAGAACATGCTAAGAACATTTGTTAATGCTGGAAATGTCTTTAGCAGGTATTAATTATCAAAATACATCATGGACCGTCATTTTCCCTGACATATCATATAGAAGAATAGTAAGAGGTTAAAAGTAGAACTAACTAACAAATTATTAAGAAAATTTCATATGGAAAATGCTTGAGTACCCTTGCATGCAATTCTCATCAAATATGAACTTCACCATCAGTTCTTCCTCTCTAGTTAGAGATGTAGATGGACTTGATTTCTCGATCAACAGTGACTTGTTTTTTATGGAACATAAAAGAAAGAATAAAAAGTTACATTTATAGAGCAGAGCTTTTTCAAATTAATGCAAATCAGTCCTTAGTGACAACTTCTTAATAAACATTAACCTGCGGACTAATTTGTTCATCCGATGTTCCAAGAATATTATCCAAAAATTTACTCATCTGCCAAAAGCGTTGATACACGCCCTCGTAGGCTTTTAAAGAATATCGGTAAGTGTTTGATCCAAACAGTTTTTCATAAAACAGTTTCTGTCAAACTTTATGAAAAACTATTTGAATCAAGCGTTTTCCGGTCATATTTTGAGCTGATTTCTCGCGAATACCTATAAAAACATGTTTTGAACAAGTTGAACGATTTGGATCATCAAAATATGACCCAAAAAATGGGAGGTCCACATATAAGCAAAATGAGGGATCACTTGGACACAAATAGTGTACCCCCTATATATATACACACACACACAGAATTAATTTTTTCAAATTTTCATCTTTTTATTCCTTATTCTTCACTTTTACAAAACATAAAATATATACTTTATTTTGTTTGAAAATGAAACTAGGTTCAATCAATAATAACATGACAGATACTCCTTGAAACCTATCTCTTTTCTTCATTTCTTAATTTTTTTATTGTTGTGGAATTTTCTTAATTATTTTACAAGAAAAAAGAGTAAATTTCAAGAGCCATACGCAGTGATTCACTGATATGCAGGACCACAGGAAAAAAAAGTTCTCAACTAATTTTTTTTTCCCGTCCCTATACGTACATTGAACGAGCAAGACGCTAGTATATATACATTATATATTTGTGTTTGTGAGCGTGTACAAAGAAGAAATAAACATTGTTGAGAGTGGAACCTGGAGTGAAGGTGTTGAGATAAGATCCGACAACTTCCCGCATTCCCGTAACACCGCGAAAACCGCCATAACAACTCTAAAGATAATTTCCATAGTTATGGCAACAAAGAGCATAATGTAATAACATAAATTAGGTTAATACCTTCCCGTCGAAGCAAATTCCAAATTGCTCTAACCGGGGGGGAAAAAAAATGGAAGAAAGAGTAACAACTTGAATAAAATTAGGAAGAACTATAGATATTTTAAATTGTCTAGCATGACCCTACACGTAAAACTCTTCGTTGCCTCCCAGTAAATGCTTTCTCTAATTCAAATATTTACAAACATTATTTTAGCATATTAAAGAGCATGGCCATTTAGACCTAATGCTAATCCATTTGAACTGCAGCTTCCTTGTACCTTATGCTCTGGTTAGGTGTCATCTCCAGTTGTTCGATTGCCTTGACATGGCATTTCAATTGAAGGGCTGTGAATGTACATTTAGAGCATTCGCACCGGTCTCTTTAAATTTTGGATCAAATTACCGCTTAAAAAACCACTTTATTACTTTAGCTAGTCACTTTTACAATGTCTACAGCATCAGACTCTCCATCCGAAAACTATACCAGTAAAATGCTATGTTGGAATTGTAGCAAACTTTGTTTTGACCGAACTGGAATTGTAGCAAACTTTGTTTTGACCGAACAAGTCGCAAGGCTGATGCAAAGTGATTTTTGTCCTTTCACTCGTTACTATAGCGTCATATGAGAAGAAAGAGTACGATGTGGATGATCTAAGCTAGCTATTACCTGATACCACCCCCCCAAGTCTCGAAAAAATGAACCTGAACAACTAAAAAAGGAATATGCATCAAAGGCTTGAAACATGCACAATAATCGATGGGAACAATTTAAACATGCACAATATTAGGATTGTGCAAAAGTGGAGGGTCCCTGCTCGAATTTTTGCTTTGTGTAGTTAGGATGTAATTGATTTTGTACTGGCTTAGGCCTCGATTTTGTTTGTTTGTGCTTAATGGAATTACAGTTACCAAAAAAAAAAAACATGCACAATATTATTGGGATAATGGCTGCCTAGCTACTCTTATCTCCGGCCGGGTGGTTTCATTCAATTTTCCTTTGAATGTCTTTTCTTTTCTTTTTTTCTTTTCTTTTTTTTTCTCCTGAGCTTCCTCTATGCTTCAAGGTCTTCCTGTAGCTACAGTTTGCCATCCTCAATCTATCCTTTGTCGAGCTTTTTTTTTAACAATCAAATAAAATTTTGTTGCCGATCCTAAAAAATATTATATATCAACCTTTCTTCTTGCTTGCTCTTTGTAAAAGCTCATATTGCAGATGTAGAACAAAAAATTCAAATATTTAGGGTATCGAACGAGACTCGTGAGAGTTTTCGATGGAACCGGTGAACCACGCGAGCTGGTTAGATGCTCGTAGTACCTGCTAGCGCAGCAGAAGGGAAGGAGCCTAAACCGACCCCCACCCGATCAACTATGTATTAACCGGAGTATAAATATCCATTATATTACCTTAAGAAAGATGCCGCAGCGGATGCAATAATGGACCCAGTCTTGAGACGACATATACATGGTGTTGGCTTTCTCTCCTTCATTATTATTTGCGAAAAAGAGGAACTGGTACTCGAAGAGAAGTACTTGGTTTTGATGTTTGAAACAGGCTAACAACTAGGGTACGTAGCTTGCGGATAAAAAAAAAAAACTAGGGTACCGTAGCTTTGGTGGAACGAATCTAGGAGAGAACGAGCCAAGAAGATTGAGAGCGGAGGTTATATCGTTCGGCAAAAGTAAAACCTTAAGGCTGTGTTTGAATGACCGACATCTTTAGAGGAATGGAAATATGATTTCTTTTTTTGAAAGGAGAAATATGATTTCTGAACGCTGAGATTTCCATGTTTGGATAGTGATTGAATAGAAATATGATTACTGACCTCCTAATCTAGGAAATCAGATTCCTTATGGATTACTGATCTCCTAATTTAGGAGCAATCAGATTCCTTAATAGAGGAGGAATCTCAAACCTCCCCTACCCGTGAGAATCCAAGATTACGGGGTAATCTAATTACTTGGGGAAAAGGAAAAAAAATCAATACCTCTTCTACCCCCAATACCCACTCACGTTGATTTTTTTTTTATCAGCAACTCAACAAATCCCTCCAATTTTCCCTCCAATCCCTCACCCTATTCCCGTTCTAGTAGTTATTTTGCAATTTTCATTTTTAAGTTTGTTTAATTATTGGCTAGTGTTCTAAACTTCTAATGGTTGGAAATTTTTCGTAGTCTACTCTTGTTTATTTATTGTCTTAAACTATATTTTTTCATCAATTAGTGAAATCAATATCCTATTTGAGCCCCACAAACCTCCAAACCCATATTCTTAATTTCCTAAATTTTCAACTTTTTTTTAATAGAAAAATACCCACATGCCAATAACTGGAAGCACCAAACAGGAACAAAAAAAAAAAACTACCACATGCCAGTTGACTTCCACGACCTTTCTCCCCAACTCACTTCCCTTTTTTTCTAGGTCCGGGAGTTAGGGTGAGTTTAGAGTGTAGGATAATTAAAATTCCAACAAAAAAAAACAAGAAGAAATGAAAAAGTAACTTCACAATATCAGGTAACTCAACTTGGATCCTCTGTCCCCAAATTAACTAACAGAGTTAACGTGGGTTAAGGATGGGCAACGTGGCAGCCAAAGAAGGGAGGGACAGAGAGAGGGACAGGAATTTGGGGACAAAAGATCCGAGTTGCAAGTAACTACTCTCACGACTGGATAACTCCCCACGACCATGGCTTGATAAATACGGGAAAACGTGAAAACAAACATTGATGCAAGCTTTTTAATTTTTCCAATGTCCATTTCAAGCATCACGTAAAAACTCATTCTGATATTCTACTTCACAAACGTTTACATTAATCCTCTATCTTTTCTTTGTAAGAGCATCTCCAATCCATACTCTATATCTCTATTTGAAAGTATCAAAGCACTCCAACCCATCCTCTCAACCCTCCTTCATTTGAGAGTATTGGATTTTGATCCTCTACATTTAGAGGGTGGGAGAAATTATGGAGGATCCTCTATAAACACTATTCACAGGTTCTACAACATTAACTGGTAGATGAACTACCACCATCATTAACTTCACTCTGTTTATTCCTCACTCTGTCTACACTGATCTACAACATTAACTTCACAGGATTTGTGCTTAACTTCGCAGGTTGTATAACATTAACTTCTACAGCTGGTAGATGAACTACCACCATCACTGATGGGTGAATTTAATTCAATACCACACTTTCATCTATAAAACAGATTTTTTCTCATCAAACAATCTGAGTTCTTCCTCTCCAAGAGCTGAAGTCTAGTAAAAATTATCCTCTCAAGTTGTCTTCCAAGTATGGAACTTGATGGGAAATCTTCCCAACGTGGCAGAGCTTTCCTAGTGGAAGAGGACAAAATTCTATGTTGTGCATGGCTTGAAGTTTCTCAAGATCCGGTGAAGGGTGCAAACCAAAGAAAGGAGAAGTTATGGGAGCGCATTGCTTGTTTGTATAACGAGCGTAAGCCTAATTACAACAGTGGGGCTCGAACTACAAAATCTCTCCAGTGTCGTATGGCGTTAATTAATAAGGCCATCAACAACTTTCGAGGATGTGTTGGATCAGTTGAACTTCGGCATCCAAGTGGTGCTTCTGAGATAGATATCGTAAGTATTTTTGTCTTGTCTTTTTTTTTTGGGTTATATGAAGCCAGTGGCTAATGGAATGTGCCATTTTAATTGAAGTAGTTTAAAACTAAAAACTAGTGGCTATATAATTCAAACCAGTAGCTAATGGAATGTGCCACTATGATGTCTGTGTATCCTTTATGTTTATGTTTTTTTTTGGCAGTTAGAGAAGTCTAAAATGCTTTTTACACAAGATATGGATGAGAAGAAAGGATTCCAATTTGACCATGTATGGCCCATTTTAAAAGAAAAGCTGAAAAATGGCTTGAGGTCCCCAACGAACAGAACTTTGACTACCCTGAAGGATCTCCTTCACTTGCATCCCCGGGAACACCAGCATTTGTCGATTTGAATGCAAACGGGGACTTTCAAGCAGAGGGGTATCACGTCGATTCATCTAGTCGTCCTATGGGGACGAAGAAGGCAAAGATGATGAAGATTGACATAGCTCATAAGAATCCTGCCATTGATTCCCTAGTTGAAGGAAAGCCAATCGACATAATATAATGTAGTACACGTTTCTTCCAAAAACGAGCTGGTCCCTTGACAATAGCAAACCGTGCTTGAAGTACTCCGAAGGCCCGTTCTACATCTTTTCGACGTGATTCTTACATCATTGCAAAGTGTTGTTTCTTCGGACCTTGTGGCGGAGAAATAGTTTGTACAAGAGTTGACCACTTAGGATAGATACCATCTGCTACATAATACCCAGTATCATATTCTTTGCCTGGGATGGTATAACAAGCAGGTGGAGCTATACCTTGGGTGAGATTCGAGAACAAATTGGAGGAATGTAGGACATTAATATCATTATTTGATCCCGGTAAGCCAAAGTATGCATGCCATATCCGTAAGTCGTAGGATGCAACTGCCTCATGAATGAGAGTTGGAGATCCACTACGTCCAGAGTATTGTTCGGCCCTAGCCCTCGGACAATTTTTCCAAGCCCAATGCATACAATCAAGACTTCCTAACATCCCCGGAAAGCCACGATCTTCACCAACTTTCAACAAATTTGCAATGTCAGAGGTATTAGGCGATCTAAGATAATGTTTTCCAAACAGTTGAACCATTGCCCGACAGAACTTTTTAACACATAGAATTGAGGTCGACTCACCGATTCGGAAATTTTCATCTATGCCATCGGCCGGTGTACCATATGCTAAGATTCGAAACGCGCTGGTTACTTTTTGTAGAGAAGACAATCCAAGTCTACCAAGACCATCCCTTTTCTGCACAAAAAAACTATCATGACCTTTCACGGCATTGACAATTTTTAAGAATAGTTCACGAAGCATTCGGAATCTTCTGCGAAATGTTCTTTCTTTCGCCGAAGGTGGGATTCTCCGAGAAGTAGTCATTCCACAAGCGAGCATGAGCTGCTTCCCTTTGGCGGTCAATGACTTTGTGCCCGGGAATCGATCCTCTATGGCGTTTACATACTGGTTGATCCTCCTCTTCTAAATATTGGGAGATGATGGTGGTGTTGGAGACATATAATTGGAGTAGTATGTCATCTTCCTCCTCCCATTCTTCCATTTCTTTTGCATAATTAGTAAATTGTGATTGAGCCCCATCAATTGGAAATGTAGTGGAAGCCATGGGCTCTAGAAAATTGGAGTACAACAAAGAACAAGTGAGAAGGAGGGGGAAATGCAGTGGAAGAGTAAAAAACAGGGGGGAACTAGTTTTACTGTGGGAGATTGATTTTGGAGGGAATTTTTGGAGGGTGATTTTGGAGGGAATTGGTAGAGGTTAATTTTAGTTAGAGGGGGAAATGTAGTGGAAGAGTAAAAAACAGGGGGGAACGAGTTACTGTGGGAGATTGATTTTGGAGGGTGATTTTGGAGGGAATTGGTAGAGGTTAATTTTGGTTAGAGGGAAAAATAGAAGATTTGTTAATTGTGTCTAGGTTAATTTCCGTTTGACCCAAAAAAAAAAAAAAATTGTGTCTAGGTTGGGTGTTTTTTTTTATCCGCTCAAAGGTTGTAGGTTGTTTCACGTTCTATTTTTTTCTTATAAAGTTCAAAAGCTTAAACTCCCTTCAAATTCTTAATCCACGAACACTTTAGTTATCTTTGGATCATGGATTCGTGAAGGCATGTATGATGAGAATGGAAACTAATATGGAAACCATAAAAACAATTAATTGTTTATTCTTTTTTTTCCCTTTGTGACTCCCTCTACAAATAAAAATTCCAAAACAGCCTTACAGTGAATCTTGCAACTAGATCCTGGGGCGAATCTTTCTCCTGGTGCCTTAAGTCAGTAATGGGATGTACAGCACATTATAATATCCTCACAAAAGGATTAACCAACTCCTTACAAGAACAAGCCAAAAAAAAAAAAAAAAATCAAACCTTTGAGTTCATCTTTGCCTATATTTTATTGTGGAACACACTATAAAATAGTTTTATACTAGCGTTCAACCCGTTCTATGTATGGGCAAAACTAACCCGTTGATACGTACACATACATATATACACGAAAAATTGGGTGTTTGATCCAAGCACCTACACACATCAGATGCCATTGATTCCCGCGTTGGCCCCCTCAGTTTTTTTTTTTTTATAGAATTTTTGGACTGCTCAGATCGGTCGTCCGGTGGCCGGAGACAGCCGGCCGCGACCATCGGTACGATTTCGGTCCGTTTTTGGTGGGTACGAATAGTCGTACTCGTTTATAGGCTGATAAAAAGTCCAACAGCCTTGAAACGATTTTCCCGCCTTCTCCTTTTGTTAACAAGTGTCCCACCTCTAGCTTCCATTAAGAAATCATGGGTTTATGCAACAATTCCCATTTATTCCCTCCTTCTGCATTGGGACGGTATTAGGCCATAGTGTGCGCAGCACAAGTCATCGGATTGTGCATCTGATGGCTCAGATCTCATTTCGGTAATAAATGGCTCTTGATCGTTAATTGTCAAAATGAGATCCGAAGCATCAATGCATGATCCGACGGCTCGAAGATACACAGAATCGTGTTGCGCACACTATTACACAACACCAACATGAAGTCCCCTTCTTCCATGGGCTACAGGAGTAATCTATCAATACACTTGTAATAAAAGATTCTAGGCTGGTAAGGCCATGGCATAGTGTGAATTTACGTTAATACCCTATGAGCTTTTGCTTTGTGTTTAGTTCTGCAGGTGTTTGTGTATGGGTAGGTTGGGTTTCTTATGTTATTGTTGAAAACGGTCGATCGGGGGAGGAGTGATAGATTCATCGTCGGTCATCCGTGTTTCAAGCTTACAATTGGTACTCTATTTCTTGATTTCGCTGAATTCTTGCACGCTTGTATTCTTGCAAGCGTTTGATCGAGAGAGCAGGGACAGAGATATGGTCGGTCGTCCGGTTTTGACGCTTGAAATTGGTACTCTGTTTGCTGATTTCGCCTAATTTCTTGTACTGGGTACAATACATCTTCAAGTTCTTCTTCTCACTAGAGAGCTCTTTCACCGAAATTCCCGGCGGTTTTCCTGGACGCCGTACCTGGATTTCAGCCCTATTTTTCGTTGCTTGGTCGACAAGCTGGTAGTACAGATCTACTGTTGTAGCGGCTCAGCGGCTGTTGCCGTCCTTCATAGGAGATGCCACATTACTTATTGCTTCAATTCTTTGTTCGTTAGGGCTCCAAGATAGAAATTGCGTGCTTTGCTCTGATTTGGGGTTTCAATTTTCCAGAGGTAAATCTGCTTTCATTTTCAGTTTCTATGACTTGTGTGATACTGTAATGTAGTTCTAATTTTGGTTGTCAGAAAAGGCGACGATGTTTCACTACCAGGTTTGGGTTTTCCGAATTTCCGCCGGTTTTTGTTTTTGTTTTTTTTTTGTTTCGGCTTCTAATTGTGCGATTTTTCCTCTTGATTTTGTTTACGATTTTTTGGTATTTTTTTACCCCACATCGACAATTATTATTGTGTGCGTTTGAACTTTGAAGCTACTACTGTGGTGTTTTGGTTTATTATTTTGTCTCCTGGGTTTTGCCCTTGTTTTCAATTGGGGTTTGAGGGTATGTTCTTGGTGTGAACACATAAAGGTGTAGGTCTTAAAGCTATATACATCAATGCTATATAAGACTCTCAAGAGTTAAGCTATATAGATATGCGATAAGTTCGGTGTACTCCATGCCCTCTGCTTCTTTTTTTCACCTACCAAAGAACACATTTGTTTTAGACTTACTAGCTAATAGCCTATTACTACTAAAGTTACTAGGCCAAAAATAATAATAAAGGACTGGAAAGATGCCGGTGAAATTAAGCTTCATTGAGATGGCTTTCTCTGTAAATATGTGCCTTCCAATTCAATAACTTTACAGCTCTATTTTTTTTTGCGGGTTTAGCAAGAGTTAAAGTGGACAGAAGGAAAACTTTCAATAACATGTGAAGAGCAACCATTTTCGTATATGGTATGTACCAAATGTTTGAAACCGATAAGCGCAATGAAGAAACCGTGTTTGACTACTTCTATTATGGTGCCAAAAAGTAGTAAAAAAGAACAGCCAAGGAAACATTCAGTCCCCAAGAACACCTTTACTCATAAAACAAAAACTGCAGCATGGATAAATTTATTGAGAGCAATGTTTAGTTCAGTGTACTTTTTAGATTCTGAGTTTTGTGATTTTTGATTGATGTTTATGCTTTTTTTGCTCTGTTGAGTTTAGTAGTATGTTGATTGCCGTTTATGTTCCACTGTTCTTTTTGGTTTGTGTTTATGCCCATGAGATTTAAAGGAGATGGGTCTATCAATTTTTATGGAGCGATGGTTCACTTCCACGGCTAATCCATATGGAAGGCTTTGATTTCTATGTCATTCCCACAACAAGCACTTCCTTGCATATTAGCTATCCATATTCCTCAATCCTCATTAAATCAAGAAGATAACTTAGTTTCGGAAGCTGCAAGGGACGATTATTTTATGTTAATTCATGCTTATGTTTTAGGCCTTGCAAAGATGTATCCTTATCAAAGTCAAAACTACGGCCGTCCATAATTGGAGTCATAATAAGACCCAAGCACAGTTTCTTACTTGAATGTACATGTCATATTGCACCAAACACCTACTGTTCATTTTGTTTGTAATGGCTGTCGATCTCTTGCAGGATATTCAGGGACGTTCCAAGTGCCATTACTATAGAAGTGACATGGGGAACATTTGCCTTGCACAAGGTAAGTTTAACCAGTCAAAGTAATGGGCTATATATGCTTCTGCCTTCTGCGTAGAGTCGTAGACTTAGTTTTGTGTGTGCGTGTTGAAGGGTCTGCTGTGTTTTTTTTGGGAGTGTGGGCGTTACTAAGAAAATGAGTTATTCCTTTTCTGGAATGCCAGTTTGTTCATCCTTCCCTTATTTTTGTTGGATTTTTTTTACTGAACTACAAAAATATTTTTGAATAAAAAAGCTATCACACTCGGTCTCATCTCTAAGAGAGCAATTTGAAAAGTTAAAAATAAGACCAAATTTGGAAAAAAGTCTACTAAATACCAACCTCTTGGTTTTAATGGTTGGCATGCAATTCTTTATACAGAAGAAAACAGTTTGTTTGTGCGATTTGTTGAGACATTGTATTCATTGTTTGATCACAACTTGTCAATTACTAACACAACAAATTTTGCATCCAGTTCCATCTTGTCTCCCAGAGTGGGCGAATCAGAAAGTTGGTAGCAGCACACAAAGATCCCATGACCCTCACATAAAGCCCTAGAGCCCAAAATACCCCGTGTAAAGAAAAACTCTACATAATGAATTTGGTCAAGGTAGCCCTAAATAGCGAGCTGGGTCTGAGTTGTGCAAGTCATCGAACCTAGCAACACCTTAACCCGATCGTGCAGGTCGAGAATGAGACTACGAGTTCATAAAGTTATTGCAGAAATGGTTTCCTCTTTTTGAAACTTTTGTGTCATAGGTGTTGTCATCTGTTTAATCTTGTAATATGAACCGAAATCATTCTACACGTGTGCTTGGGAATACGTAATTGATAACTTCATCTCAATTGTTAACAGTTCCACTTATTGCGATTCGTAAATTTTACTTTTCAAATGTGGGTCGTATTATCTACTTTTGAGATTTTTTGAGTTTCAGGTCAGGCTTTTTTTTCCAGATGCGACAATGTAGATTTGGAGCCCCTTGTTTGGTAAGATTTTTTCATCATCATTTTGATTTTGTAGAACTTAGGCATACGCATATGGTTTTTGAGAGAGTTGCAAAACAAATGTAAGGTATATGGGCGCTTCATCTACTTTTTTTGGTACTGAAATACCAAATTTTTGGGCCATGTTAATGTAAATATTTATGGACTAATGGAGAATTGGGTTGCTTTACTTTTGTTCTAATAGGGAATTGGATTGCTTTATGCATAGAAATAGTGTTTGGAAAAATGGGTTCTATTTTGTAATATCTGCCTCCTGTTACAATTTTTTTTGCCTCTTTTGTTTTGGTTTTGAATGAGATTATCTGATGGACTTAATTCGTTTGTGGCAGCCGAGTCCGTGGAAATCCGTATGGTTTGATCAGGATGTATGGCCTCATGTGTTGCAGGCAATGCTTTAGGAGCGATACCAAGGAATTAGTTTCATGAAGGTTAGTTTTCATAGGTGCAAAATACTACCTTGAACATAATAAATGATGTGTTTTACCATTATCATGAAAATTTTTGTGCCTGACTCTCGTTGGCAGAATCTAGGAACTTTTGTATTTTGCAACATTCATTAGATATATGGTTGCATAGCAAATGTCCACATGATTAAGCAGATTATGGGTATATGTAGAATCTTTGTAGCACAGACAGGTGACACAATATCAAATATATGCAACACGTTTGGGGAGACGTTGAAAAAGATGTTTTTGATAGAGCTATATGAACAAAATATCAAATATAAGCATTTAATTGCAAATATGTGCATTTGCGCCTGAATTTATTGTTACATAGAAAAACCATGCATAGATGCAGGCACCGATAGGTAAAATCCCAATAACATCTCACTCTATAGAAGTTCAACATAGACATTTATCAGTCAATTAGGTTATTGGTTTGATTAAAACCTTTCTAAAATCTGTACGGCGAGTGAATTTCCTATTGGTATGCTGGGCAACCTGTTGGTTTTGGTTGTCTTGGTCACAGTTTTAAGGAGGACCTCAAGGCAGATGGTATATTAAGGGGACTATTTTGTTGTTAATTTGAATCCCCCCGCTACATTTAGGTGACTATTCTAAACTCAGTACAAATGGTTTTAGTAGGTGCAATATGCTTTCCAATCTTTCGAAATAAAGAGTGGGTAAGGTTATTTGTGGGAAGGGTACTACATGTACATGGGGATTATTTGGACCAGCGGCAAATGATCTATGAAGTTTCTATGAGTCATGCATTTTTAATCAGTTTTTATTCCTCATTTGATAGTGGCAAAATGGGGACGTACCAACTTATTCTTGATTATGAGAGTTTCTTCTTTGCTTACGAGTGTCATTTCCTTGCACTGTGGCTTGTAAGAGGGTTCATTTTTTAATGGTGGGGCCCCTAACGGTCTATTTGGTCTTGGTATGGATAACATATCCGTTCCTAGCATTTTGGCAAAGGAAGGGCTTGTTGCAAATTCTTTTTCCTTGTGTTTTGGACCTGATAGAGTTGGGAGAATTGGTTTTGGAGATAAAATCACCACTGAGTAAGGCAAGACACCATTCAATCTTAACAAAACGCACTGTGTGATCCATTCTACAATTGTGAATCCTGATGAAAATGCTCCTAAATCTGAACTTATATGCTATGTCGTGTTTGTCTATGACCAAAAATCACGCACTTGTACTGACATTTTTACTATTCGTTGAAACTTTCTTGCCAGTCCAACTTATAATGTTAGCGTGACACAAGATAGTGTGGGAGATAATGTCACTGATATTAGTTTCAGTGCAATCTTTGACTCTGGTACCTCATTCACATACTTAAACGACCCTGCTTTGCGCTGTCTCGTAGTTCAATTCCCAGGCCCAAGAAAATAGCATCCATCTGATTATAGGATCCCTTTTGCGTATTGCTATGATCTAATGTCAATTTGAGTCAATCGTTACCTTATTTTTATGAACTTCTTTTAAAACCATCAAGGGCTGATTCTTTCCGTCATGCAGTACAGATCCGTCGTTGAATTTAACCATGAAAGGCAGAATTCAACCATGAATTCAATGTTTTACTCGTCCGATAGCAACAATTTCTATCGAGGTATAATTTCACTTTCTCCTCACAAACAAATAGGATTCCATTTACTTGTGGTTTATTATCCTATTGCCTTTTGAGGATGTTCTGAAATACTTGATTCACTATTCTTAGGGTGAAGGTAACTTATACAGCTTGGCTATCGTCAAAAGTGGAGACATAAATATCATTCGACTTGGGTGTCTGAACCTGGTTAAGTATTACATTGCATACTCCCAGTACCCGAGTGAAATTTTGTCTCCATTTATGTATGTATCTGTGCTGTTGGAATTTCTCTTCTACGGATTAGTGGGACATACTTCTATTTCACGAAGGACATGCTGGATCATGCATTTGCTTGTATGTTATTCATAGAAGGGGACACAGGCGTGGGGGTGGGTTAGGATGTTGGGAAAAGAAAGAACGAATCTCTCCGTTTCCCACTTCAGGATTTCTGAGCTTGTACAATCTAAGCTGAGAGGTCTTCTGTTCCATATGCAATCGAATTGTGCGTTATTACTGTGTTTAGGCTTTAGCACGACTTTTCCTTCATAACACAAACTGAAGTTTTATTGTTGAAAATGTTACCGTATATTTTTTTTATAATTTTATTTAAACCATGAAATTGCTTGTGGCTCCTTTTGCTTTTCAGCCCTTTATTGAGTGGAACCTCTTGCTTTGGCTGTGCCTCATGTATGTCTCTCAAGTCAGCTTTTTGTCAAAATTCAGTTGATTGGAGTCAATAAACCTACTGATGCAATTTCTGTGGGTCCAACCCAGCTCCATTTTGTGGCATGTCAAGCTTGGCTCGTGAGCTTTTGAAACAAAAATCAATCTGGAGAGCACAATTTCTGCTATGCTCATGCAAAAAAAATACTGACCTAAAATAGCTACATAACCATTGCAAAGTTACCCAAAAAATGCAGCGGGTGTAATTTCATCAAAGAAAGACCCCTGAGCCTTTAGGAGTAGACAAAGTAACCATTGATTTGGAAGGAATTGAAAAGAAGTGTCACAGTGCTCACATTTTCTAACACCATATCTGCATTGAGCTGGAAAGAAAGCTCCAATCTCTTGCAACACTGGAAGATTCAGCTGCTGTATCAAGGCTATAGTTTCATTGTTATTCCTTTTCTAGACGTAGGAGTCTCTCATGTATCTCTGTATTTCTCAATTAGTGTAGTATACATGGGACTTCTATCATATTGTTAGATGGTGTTGTCTTCTATTCTCACTACTTGATATGTCCTTCTATCCATAATTTCTCCCAAATTGGGTGACCATTTGTTTGTTCCTTCATGTGTGTTGATTCAAATTTTAACAGTTCTGTATACCCATCTCATCTTCATAGTTATATTTGAAGCAAAAAATCTACTGCAATAAACATGAGTCTTCAACCCCCTACCATACATCAATGCAGATTTCGCCCCTCGTTTGGTCAAATTAGTCTTGCTATGAAACCAAAATATTGGTGGTGTGTTTGTGCTGGATTTCTAGCAATAATGTACTCATATCCAACTGTTTTCTAAGTTTACAGGCCATACATGGAGACAACTCCGACACAGGGACACTACCTAAGACACCACGTAGAACTAAAGTTCCTGGGAGAGGCAGGCCTGGGAAGCAAAACCAAGTTAGGGGGAGCTGTTTTCGGGGCGCATAAGTTATTGTGTGCAAAATGTTCCAAGCATACGCTTGTGTTTTTGAATAGGAATGCAATTGTAGCTTCCTGTATTTCCATTGTCTTAACCAGCCCCCACCCCCCAACCCAACCGGAGTACTTGATTTTTTGTTTCTGATTTTGTGTATTATGTTGACAACTGATTACGTTAAGGGCGTAGCCCTGTGGGTTTTTTCCCTGATTTGAGCATGAACTAAATTCAATACCTATTATGACGGTTTAAGGTGGACCGACAAATCTTGCCAACCAGAAGCCTTGGATTTGCTCGTGTTACAAAATTGCGGTTCTTAACTGATTTAGAGTTGATGGCTTTCATGAAAGTGTCAAAATTGGAAGGTATATAGTTGGTCTGGATGTTGTGATTCAGTTTACATCTACAAATTGCAGAAGGGAGGGCAATAAAGTTTTCAGGAAGTATTCATAATTCGAAGTTTGTAGTTTAGCATGAGTATATCTTTCTTAGAATTAGTGCATGTTGTAATTGTTTTTGCCTTCACATCACAAGTTGATAGAACTGCTTTGCCAGTACTGGATGAACCAATTGAAAGGGCTTGCAGGTGGGACTGTGGCAGTCTTATCCAAACTTGATTGAATTTGCTTGATATTAGTTGAATTTGCTTAATAATGGGTCCAATCTAACTAGATAGTTATAGATATTTGTTGCTTATACGATAATAATCTCCATCCGTTACATCCATCTCAGGATTGCACATTCACGTCTGGGGAGTCTCAATCCAAAATAAAAAGATTACAGTGTGGGCTCCATCACAGGACTCTTCCCTTCATTCTTTGCATCTACAATGTCCGGCGTTAAAACTTAATGTAGTTCAATTCTTGTAATCTGCAAATCATAAACGAAGCAGCAGAATTTTCAGCACCCCGGACTCTCGACTTTTCATCTCCTTTCACACAAACATTAAATGACACATACTTTGCAATTTTAATCTCAACGAAACAAACAAATCTCCTCTCATGGAAAGGGCCAGACTCGGTCACAATTCTGCAAAGTAAAGAAGAAGAAAAAAATAATAAAGGGATCAATAAATTACATACTAGAGTGAACTAGGAACAAATGAACCACCCCTTACCTCCGAATAAGTAAACGACCTCTTAACAAAAATTAGAATTACAAACCTGCACAACGTAGGAATACCTACCAATCCAATCTTCTTTCAGACTCGACTAAAAGCAGCTTTGCTATCTTCTTCCTAAATAAGCCTCTCTATCTGCGCAGCATTCCTGAACCTTCTCAAGTGCCAAGATTACAATGGCCGTTAACAGTAAGTAACAAACTTCCTCCATTGGACCACACAATTGGCATTGGTCATCACTACAAAAAAAACACTTCCCCGTAAAAATTCGCTTAATGAGTACGCGAAAACGTGCGAAACACGGGCATTACACTAGTATTCTGACAAAGTGTTAAGTGTGGATTGCCCCACTAAAGGATATACTTTCTCCGTCTCAAATTAAATATTAATTTTTGATATCCGTGTTAATTTCAACTCTTCAATAATTTGTCTTTAATTTGAATTATTCAAAATACTCCTGGACGGCTTAGATTAGCCTTCCTAAACTTTATATACGGAGGCCAGTTTTGTTGTTTTGAACTAAGTAGACCTTTTTCTTAATCTGATTGTACCGAGAGAGAGAGAGAGAGAGAGAGAGAGAAGAAGAAGAAGAATAACCAAGAACGAAACAGATCTGGACGATGATCAGAAACGAACAACCAAGGTCTCTCTCTCTCGTCCCATACAAGAACCAGAAACCCTAACCCTTGTTTTCGAACACAGGAGAACGAGAACGAAATCGACAGATGACGAAGGACTGGACAAGAAGGTATCTTTTTCTCTCTCTCTCCCTAGCTGGTTCTCTTTCTCCCCGTGTCGAATAGGGCTTTTTCCATGTCAATTAGGGCTTCTTCTTTTTCCTTTCTTTTCTGTTACTCGAAATCTATGACTTAGGGTTCGAATCTCTCGTTCCATATCGACACGGGGTAATCTGTAATTCGTGCAGCTCTTGAACACATGGTTGATGCAGTTTTTTCTGAACACAAGGTCGATTAGGTTTTTTTTCTTTCTGTTAGTCAAATTGTTAGGGTTCGAATCTGGTTTTTTTTTTTGGTTGAACACATGGTCAATCAAGGGTATTCAATCAAGAGTACTGGTGGTAGTTCTGTTAGGGCTTTTTGATGATGTTAAATGAACTTTTTTTTTTTTTGCTTGGCATGTGAAAATGGTGAACTCGTGTAATGGATAACTTTAATCATTAATGGAATTTTATTTTTATATTGGATAACTTTAATCATTAATGGAATTTTATTTTTATATTCAACGCATCCCCCAACGTATCATATCCTACTTTTTGGAAAAATCACATATCCGCGTATCCATATCCGTGCTTCTTAGGATAGGAATGGTGCAACTGACGGTGGTAAGACTTGAGCCTGAACATCATATGCCTAGTAAGGGATTGCCTCATCCATAAGCCCAATCCCTTGGCCTCCTCAATATTGAGGAGAATATATTTCATTTGTTGGTCCAGTTGACCTTAGTTAGATGTTTGCTTGCTGGACTTTGTTCAGCTTTAAAAGCTTATTGATGTAGTTGTATACCCTATAAATTGTACATGAAAAGCACATATAAAGATAATACTTCAAGAAAATCACAAAATGGCACAGTTGTTTATTGTACAGACTTGATATGTGTTAATAGAAAACACTAATATCCTAGTTAATCATGTTTGTACCTAAATAAAGCTCTAGGCACTCGGTACAACCCTCTCATAGGTTGTTAGATCCACCCGATCGATGAACACTCAAACCGAACTTGCCCATCCTTTTTGGCACAGGGACACGAGAACCAATCCAAGTAATCCACCGCTTATCTCTGAAAATAAGTAATTTCGAAGATTGTATCTATAGAACCACAGTCCCATTGTACCGCAATTTAGGCATGTGCGTGTTGTTTTTTGTGTTTCGTTTTTGTTCCCTCCGTTGCTCGTATTGGAGCAATCTGCATCCCATGTGACATAGGAGTATAGGACCTGATACTTGCAATTAGCACAATGTCTCATTTCGCATGTGCATGGATACTTTCGAAGTAGGCAAGCCTTACGTTAGAGAAGATTTCTCCACTTTGATTTTATGTTTACTAATATAACCTCATAACCATTTTCGATACAATTTGCTACTTACAAAATTAGAGACAATTGTGTCCATATTTATGGTTGCAATTTTTTTCTTTGATACTTTGATTTATATTTTGGATCTTGTGCCAAAATAGCATCAAGGAAGAATAACTTTCAAGTTCAAACAAATAGTCATTTTTTTAAAAATTTGTCGTTTGCGTCTTCTTTTTGCAAGTAAAAAAAGAGAACCAGTTGGTTTTACTACAGTTAACATTCTTAATCTCCCACAGCTTGATAGGTCAAAAGATGCTGATGGGCCGAGGGAGAGAGTATGAGTGGGAGGGGGCGGGAAATGGTGCTTTACACTTCAACTTAGTTGCAGGTGTTTCAATTTACTGAACTTCACCCCACCTATTGGTTCATTTTTATCATTTTGTCCTTCAAATCCAACTATTGCCTCCATGATTCCATAGTGGAACACGTCTAGTTGTTCCAGGTGGACAAGCCCTCTTGCGGTGCATGGGGAGAAGAGATACTTAAACTTACACTTTACAACAGCTAACATATTTAATTTATTGAACGACCGTGAGACTTTGAACAAATGATTTTGGCTCACCAATAAGATATTATCTAACTTAGAGGTTTTTCAAGTCAATAAATCTATTTCCAACCCCTCTGTCATAAAACACCTCTTCAAACCCTTACTGTCATCGAGGTGTAGTGTATTAGCTTTGTCCACGAAAGGAAAGCTAATACGCTACACCTCGATGGCAGTAAGGGTTTGAAGAAGGTGTTTCATGACAGAGGGGTTGGAAATATAGATTTATTGACTTAAAAAACCTCTTAGTTATCATGTCATGATAACTTGGAATATCTTATTGGTGAGCTAAAATCATTTGTGCAAAGTCTTATAGTTTCATTAATTAAATGTGTAAGCTTTTGTAAAGTTTAAGTATGTTTTTCTCCTTATCCACCACAAGAGGGCTTATCCACCTGGAACAACTAAACGTACTACACTGTGAAACCATTGATGCAATAGTTGGATTTGAACGTCAAAATGATAAAAAAAAATTGAACTGAGAGGTGAAGTTCAATAAATTGAAGCACTTGCAATTGACAGGTCTACCAAATGTCAGAAGCTTCTATGCCGAAAAGGAGGAGATGCGAACAACCATGGGAAGTTCTTCTTCCCGTGCCAAGCCACTTTTTGTTGAAAAGGTAAGCTTTATTATTATCTATTTTTTTAATTTACTTGGGTATTTAAATTGAGGAAAGAGTTGAATATTTGGCTATATTGCCACATTGGCGGTAAGCCAATCCCACAAAGACTAGTTTAAAAGTTTGTATATCCCCATCTTTGTTCAAAGATAGTTAGTTGCCTTGCAATTGTAGGCATGTGATGTATCCCCATCTTTGTTCAAAGATGGTTAGTTGCCTTGCAATTCCGAGTATGCATGGGAAAATCTAGTTGACTGATAGTCATTGCCTATTTAATTTGTTCTCAAAGGAATGGTCGGCATTTATTAGTTAAGATAACATACTACATATTGAATATACGAAATTAAGTGATATGATGATTGAATCAATCTGATTTTTATTATAAATAAGATAGGCATATAGGCCTAAAAATTAAGAAGTCTTGATTGCTGAAAAAGTTAGGCGGTTGGAGAAGTTGAGTAATAGACAATGCCGTAATTGTACATTGGAGAAGCCAAGTTCTTGTTACTTGTTTATGAGAAACGCTACAACACATATGGCCTTTTATAGCATAATTTTATAGCGTTCTTTTACTTATGCTGTCATAGAGAAGCAAGTATAGCGTTCTGTAGTGAGGAAGGAAGGAAACCCCTCGCGCCCAAATACAATAGTGTTTCATTAAAAGCCTTCAACAGCGTTCCACCAAAATTATAGGCGCCAATATTTGTGCCCAAAATCGCACACCCCTTGTGAAAATTTCAATCGACATCTCAGTGGCGTCAAAACTCCCAATCGTTTCGTGCAAACTGGTGGAAGATTTCTCAAGTTGGGCGAATTGGTGTTGGCCAATAATGGATTGATCGTGGTATTCTAGGGTTAATCGTGAGTAGTTGGTAATCCCACCCAATTTTTTCTATTTCGTTTTCCCAACTTTGCTAGGGTTCTCCTACTACAGGTTTTCCTTCAACAAATCAAGTGGGTTCTCCTCATCGACAGATTTTGCCCGAAGAGGTAGTGACGTTCAGAAGTACGCCTTCCTTTGCTGCTTTCATCTTTGTGTTCAAGTAAGAGAAAACAAATAACTCTTGATTTCGATTCTAGGATTTTATGATTCATGGGCCCAGAAATAGTTTAGAACTAATTTATAGTTTCAGTTGTTTATGTATGTATATCTTGCCCCATTAGTTTTAGGGCTAATCTTAATTGTTTGATCTTCTAGTTTCTTCGTCTGACATCCATGCTATAAAAAATCAGTTGATTATTAATGTTCATTCGTCCTTCGTCAATGTATAAAACATCCGTGGGTTTATATCTTAATGATTTCTTGTTCTTGGGTTTTGATTTGTGCGGTGGAATTGAGGTTTACCATTCATGGGTTCAGATGCATTCGTCGGGATTACTTTGGTTTATATAGTCGTAGAGATTCCGTATTTCCCTAGTCTGCCAGGTGTCTTCAACCAGTTTCCATCCAAGGAATTCTTGATTGGATTGTGGGGTTAGTATGCAAGAGGGTTAGGGGACAAATTATCTTGTCCTCTCCCATAGGAATCAAGTGGGCTCTTCTCTTTCATCGAAGTATTCCACCAGGAGAGTTTTCATTTGTGTGGTGGAACTTGGGGTTTATGATTTTAACTTTTAAGGCTAATTAATTTGATGTTAGAATTTTGATTTCGAACCAGTCAGATTTGAACGGACGAATAGAACTTACAATCGCGAATGTGGTGTTGAGAACGAAGTTCATTGAAGTTTTGTGTTTGCAAGGCTAAGTTGAAAAATTAGATTTATGTCACTTTGTGGGTGACTCGTATAGGAAGGTTCTTTTTCTCTTGTTTATGTGAAGGCTTGATACTCTAACCTCGGGAGTCCAAGGAATCATCTAATGAGCATAAGGGAATTACTGTTTGATGGTCTCTTGTTTTGTGTGAATTATGTTGTTTGCTGGCCACTCGTGTAAAATTAACAGATGCTTGAAATGGTTAGTGAACTTAATAATAATATCCCTTTTATCTTGGCTGTTGATTTTGCCACTCCCTTTTTTGTTAAAGCCACTCCCCTGCAAGGGTATTTTTGGTGCAAAAATACACTTGCAGGGGAGTGGCGTTAACAAAAAAGGGAGGCAAAATCTTTTCCCTTTATCTTTCGGCCAAAAAAAGAAGAAGAAGAAGAGAGAAGTGTGTGGGACCTCGTCGTTGTTACCAATTGAAACATGAAAACCTTCCCTTTTTCAGCAGGGCTTCTGCATTTCACCTCAAATGAGTTTATGAGAGTCCGACCAGGCAACAACAATGCTCGATTGAGGAAGACGAGTGGTTAGGTGTCATAAAGTATTTGATTTAAACAATTAAACTCAGAAGCTTTGTATGGATTTTGATTTCTTTGCTATGATACACCTAATACATGTCATTTTGTTTACAACTAGAGGTAATAGAGACCTTTTCTTTTGTATGTTATAGTTTAGAAAGATTACAACTCCAGGTTACTGAAGTTTCTAACTCAGGTTTTGGGTAAGGATATTTATTCAAGGCCACCACCTGATATTTTTTTATTGTGACGTGCTTATATGTACTAAGTCATTGTATGTGCTGAATGATTATCTACATCTATGCTTATATATACATGAGATGAGTAATGGACTTTTCATCTCTGTCTATAGTCCTTGTTTGGTCTTGACAACATGGTTAATTGAATGATTTTTTTGGTTGAAAATTTGTTGCTGGAATTGTAAAATAAGTAGCGGAGACTATAAATTAAGTGCAGGAATTTGATGGTAAATGCTAAAAATGTTTTTGTTGCTTGAAATATGGGTGAACTGCTGGACTACGATATTCTAGTTGCTGGAACAGGGAAATTAGTTACTGAATTTGGTGCAGGGAAGTTGGAACGGTTATTTTGGGGAGCCTAAAGGTATTTACTTGTTAAAAGGTTAGAAAGATATATTCTAGGTTGGATTTGTAGAGCATGATATGAGTATGCCAAGTGCAAGATGATGGTGAAAGCTATCTTAACTCTGCTACCATATTGCGATGAACCCAATATTCTCGTGAATGGCATTGTGGAGCTAAATAACATGCTGTCTTTTGCAGGGCATTGCAATTTGACAGTTCAACTGTTGGCTTTTGCAGGGCACATTAATTCTATCCTCTCTTTTTTGGGCTATGTCAATCTTTGTTTATTCTACCATATATGGGTCAAACAATTGTAAGACCATGGCTTCTTGTTTATTCTACTATATATTGCGATAGTCACCTTAATCATTTAGTTTGGTGGTTGGTGATACAATTTCTAGAAGGAATTATTCATCTTCAACTAATTCTTTTTTTTTTTTTTTGTTGAGAGGAACTAATATGATAGAAGATGCTCTTCTAAAGCCCTTGGTCCCGAGAGGTGTGGACGTGTAAGAGGAGTGGAAAAGGAGTCGCAAAAATAAGACTAGGTAAGTGAAGAAACTGTTCAGTTCAAGTCCCAAATGGCACATGTGCTTAATGTAATCGACGAGTTAAATAAAAACCAAGTAGTTTATTGTTTTCAAGATTGAATTTTATTGTGGACTACTTCGAATAATGATGTTTTGCCTTCCTTTTTTTTGGAACTATCTAGATTCACAATCAGGCAACTAATGAAGGACTAACAACCACTGATCCTCCCTTGGTATGAAAGTTAATTGTTTTTTAAGCTTTCGAAAAGATAGCATAATTTCAGATTTTTGCATATGAAATGTTAAATGTGACGAATCTTGCTTTGTACTTTTCCAATTATTTGGAGATTGTAGTCTATGATTGTTGGAACTGGAAGTTCACTCATTGAATTCATTTAGCATTGAGATGCTACTATTGAAATGTGGTGAAACCATGAATTAGGGAATTGGAACTATGAAATTTGATGTTATTGTTGTAAATTAATTTGGTTTGCTTAAAAAGTGGACAAAACTGATGGGGATATTATAGGTTGCACATCTGTATCTATATCTTGTAGGATACTCTTGTCGTGGGGGCTGCAAATTTCTGTTTTTCCGGTTTGAATATGTTGTTTTCAGGTGGTGCTGTTTGTTGATGTTGTATTTTGGAAGTATTTCCTAGAGTGTTAGTTTGTAACTCCACTTAATTGTCTGTTTGTTTTGCGTCGCCTTGTTTACCTTTACATAATGGAAACGAACATATTTTTGTTTACTCTGTCTATAAGTTGATTGGTTTAAAATTCTAATTATTCACTCAAATTGAAATGTGTTCTTCTTGTGCATGATTTTTGTATCGTGATTTTTGTGCTTGCTGAAGATATGATGTTGCGCTAGTGCCAGTTGGATATGGTTGAAGCCTTCCCTTTGATATATATTCCTTTCTTTTTGCTAAATAGGCTTGTTTGGGATATAGATGTTTACGGTGGGAGTGGAGTCTATTGTACTCGATGTTGGATAAATATAAACAACAGCGTTACATACTACAGCGTTTTTTGCTTGTTGTGAAAAGCATTTTTTGTTGTAGTGAAATCTCAATTTTCCAATTTCCTATGGGTATTGATTGTCAATATTCTTTCCGAATTTGTGAAGATTTGTCGTAACAGTAATCTGTTTGGAAGGGGAAGTAACAAGGCGTGATTGTAAATTATCTAACTTTTGTTTTTCTCTTTAGTATATGTTGAGTAAACAGGGTTTTATGGCTAAATTGGATAGGATTCTACTTGAACAGAATTTTCATTTTTGAAATTATGAGCTAAGGATAAAGTCAATAGTTTTGATATGGTGGAGAGCAAATAGACATATTTAGGCTCCGATGAAATTCGCCTTAATCTTAGGGAAAATGACGGTTCAGGACGTATTTTGATAATTAATACCCGCCAAGGACATACTGAGAATATTTGTTAATGCTGAAAATGTCTTTGCATTGACGGGTATTTATATACAATACTGTAAGTTGGCATGCCTACAGACTATAGTACGGTTAGTTAAATTCTAACTTGATTAGCCTGAATTTTATTTGTCTAAATATGAGCTGGATGTTTTTGTTGATCATCTGATTCAACCGTGCTCATAAATAGATCTATCTGAAATAGCGGCATTCAGCTTTGGACCAAGGTATTGCATTCCGTTTGTAATAATAGCTCTCCATAGTTTGAGACTTGAAGCGGAGGTGGATTTTAGAGCTTTGATTGGACCACGTTATGATTCAACCTCAGTTGAAGGTATGGAGTTGCAATTTGGTGCTCTAAGAAACATCTTCTCTATTATAAAACACAAGGGTGTGGGCTTCATACACATAAGTTGTTAGAAGTGTTGAGATTCATTTGATTCAAAGGCTGATGTGTGTTCTCCAACTCTCTTAAGAAAGCATCTATATTCTTACAAATATATTACAAAAACGCCCCACTATCAAGATTCAAAGGAAAATTTCAATTCCAACCGGGGTGGGTAGTGCCGTAGACATGGGCAAGTACTTGTATATAACATAGTGGAATATCGAATGCTTATTTTGATGGATTTATTAGAGCTTTGATTGGACCTCATTGGTATTCAATCACTAAGGGCATCCATAGTGGTATAATCAAAAATGAATAATCAAAAATTGATACATCAGCTTTTGATTATTCACTTAAGAGATTGTTAAGTTTAACAATGTTTAGTTTCACAACGGTCACTTTTAGTTCATAACCAAAATAAGGGGTTTACTACAATTTCACTCTCTCTCCCCCTCTGTTTTCCGCTATTCACTTCTCTTCATTTACGTTTTTTTTTTGGCAAAATTTATTGATTCCCTCCTATTATGATTTTTTTTTTAGGGAAAAATAGAAACGGAAAAAAAGAGTGAAATATCTTAATCCGGCGACGATGGATTGAATATTGTAGATGATCAAAAGATATAGAGCAGGCGAAGAAGAAAAGAAGAAAATACCGAAATACGCGTGTATACAAATTTTGGAACTAGTTAACTTATGTGGTGTGGGGTTCACAGAAATTTGATTATTGAAAAAGGTTGCTAGTTTTGGTTGTCCAAAGTCCAAAATTTGATTATTTCTAAGGATGTTGCTAAGTTTGATTATACTATTGTGAGCCATTTTTTGCACCAACATTGTTAACTTTAAAAACAATTAACTTTTGATTATACCACTGTGGATGGCCTAATGAATGTATTGTAGTATTGTTTAAAAAATTTTGATGTGCCTATAATAGAGATTTGGGACAAACAACCACTCCCAGAACCAAAGAAAGAAGCTGAATTGTTCTGCAAACTTCAGCTGCTGAGGGTCTAGCGTTGTGTCCAATTGGTGTATCCATTGCCTTCCTATATGCTTCCTCAATTACAAGAATCTGCAAATCCTCGAGATGAAAGATTGTGTGGAGGTGGAGGTGGAGTTCCAAAAATGCCTGATAGTAGAACATTTTCAATATTTGACATTTAATGGCACCTATAATGGGTTTATTTTTTGGTTAAGTTGTTAGGCTTGGTTGTTTTGTGGACTCTTACAATTGATATATTGTCCCGGTTTGTTATTCGTACTTCATATATGATGTAAATGATCTCTCTTTTTTTTTATTGGGGATTAATTCACTTCTAGTAGTACTCCTAAAATGGCAACAAAAAATTGGAGGAGAAAGCGTAAACGCTTCAGGGTTGTTTCCCATTTGAACTACAAAAGTTTTTTTTTGAAATTTCAAAGGATTACCTGTCTCAACATAAACTTACTTAAGAGAATTGGCTCAAAAAGAATTTAATGAAGATCTTAATTAATTGTCCTCAATGCAATATCCTCTTTCGGTAACTTACAATTAGTCAAGGATAATTCAAACAACAGTCAGATATAGCTAGCAACACTGCCTCGAGCATGTTGTAGAAGTTATTCAGCAAAACTTCAGGAACAAATCCTAGTTTTGATTTGGACATGAACTGTTAATTAAATACAGCTTGGAAATTTTGTTAGCACCTTTCAAGTAAGGTTTTCAATCTCGTGTTGTACCGACCAACCGGTACATACTAGCATACATTGATACATATAAGTATGCATATTAACATACAAATTCGAAATGGTACCTAAAATTGTACTACTATGGGTATTTACTATACCACTAAAAAATACGGTACCCTTGTCGGTCTGACATTCAGAACCTTACTTCAAAGTACAAGAATATTTGGAAAATTTAGCAAAAATGATACGGAGTAGATGTTTGTTGTTAAAAGATGAGTTGGATGGTACCGCACATACTCTGTAAAGTGTAGGCACCTTCAAGTCGAATAATTAAATATTTACATTGGAGAGGTCAAGCCAACAAGGTCGTTGTAGTATAGTGGTAAGTATTCCCGCCTGTCACGCGGGTGACCCGGGTTCGATCCCCGGCAACGGCGCTTCTCTTTTTTCGAAACCCCTTTTCCACTTCTAATTTTTTTACGAGTGGAGGGAATGCATAAAACACCGAAAATTCGTTCCCGCCATTTAAGCCCTCTCCTCTCTCTCTCTCTCTCTCTCTCTCTCTCTCTCTCTCTCTCTCTCCTGATTTTTTGTTGAGCTCGCAGCGTTCGAGTGGGAGATAACGAGTCCTGAATCACTTCAATGGCGAAACCCGACGAAGACAAATCGGACGGCCTCGAAATCATCTCAATCGGAAAGCTGTACAGTGGCCCCTGGGACAAGAAATACTGGAGCTCCTCTAGGGTTTGTTTACACGCTCTTCTGCATTAATATAGTATACGCCTTTATATATCTGTGGACAAGCAATACAACTTGTGCTTTTGTTATCGTGTTCGAAGAGTGTTGTTTTGGTGTATCTGTGAAGATTTGAAGTTAGGTCGAAAATGTCATTTGGTACACACACGGCGATTTTCGATTAGGTTGACCTGTCGTTGAAGGATTGTTTGTAGCTATTGATTTTAGAGATTGACTTCCGTGAAAAACTTATTCATGGGGGCGCGCAATCTCACCCGTTCATTTCGGCAATCAATGATCCGGATTTAAAAAACACTATTCCGGCAAAGAGTTACTCCTCCGTAAATAAGTTTTTCTCTTGATTTTACTAGGCGCTTTGTCTTTTGGTGAATTGTTGTACAGATAGTTGCTTTTTTTTTTTCCTTTAACGGAAGAAGCATATCCATTTAAATAAGCCATACGACATCTACAGATTAGCCCCGAATAAAGATGAGGCCATACGACATGAAACGATTCCCTTGCAGATACGTTTGAAAGGGACAACAGGATAAGATTGACGCCTTACACAGTAGTGAACCTATAGTGTGAAGACTGCTGAAGAGAAAATCCACTAGGGATTGAAATTGGTTCGGAAGACGACAGTTGAAGTACCTGAACAGGTAGATCGATAGTGCTATGGCGAGTTAAACAAACGGTGAATATAGGGGCCTGATGCAGCGAGTGCATTTGATACTTTTGAGCTAACTCAAGTCTGTGGTAAAATATAAACGTGCTAAGTTGAACAGGGATCGACTTCGAAGTGAGAAAATTGTGTCTACACACTTGGTGTAGAGTAATAAACAACACCTTAAAGGAATATAGGACTTACTAGAGAAGTGGAGGGTAAAGAATAACCAACCTGGCAACCTCTATAGGTGTTTAGAAACATTAGGCATTGACAACTACAACTCGTATTTAGTCTCAGTGATGTTGGATATGGTGTGAGGAAGATTCAATTGCAGTATGTGCATATAACATAAATGAAGTTGAAACTTAAATGAACTTTAATGTATTGAGTGAGGTGGAATGCAGAACAGTATTGTCATCCCATTGACTAGAGAATGGTGCATCCTCCATGTATAACAGACGCTAAACTGAGAAAGTCCAATAGATTTGATGAATAGAAGTTTAGAACAATCAAATGTATACTGTTAAAACACTCATTCTAAATTGTCCATTTTAATATATGTTCGACTAATAGAATGCTGAGAAAAAGCTAGTTTCAGAAGTCTATAAAGCACTAGGCACTAGCATTTGAATGCTGTGCCATTGAATAAATTTTCAGCTGAAGGGACAAAATATTATGAAGCATGGTAACTTGGTAAGAATTCAGGAAGTGAGTGAGTTGTTTTGACATGAGCAGATGTGCTAACATTTTATCTTCACACTGGAGTAATTCAAAGGAAAAAAAGCATGTCCAAAGAGATTGCAATGCTCTCAGTGGTTTGATATATGGACATTGCATTATTCAAGGGCCAAGAGCAGCTTATTTGATTTATGGACATTGCATTATTAAAGGGCTAAGAGCAGCTTATTATTAATATGCTCCCAGTGGTTTGGTTAGCTATCCTGTCCTGTGTGGAGAAACCTACATAATGCTTGATTGTTGTTTTACATATGACATTGCTCTAAAGGTTGTATATGAAGATTGCTAATTTGTGCTTTCTTGCAGGGTAAAGATCGCTATCCTTACCCAGTTGGATACAAAGCTGTACGGACACATAATGGAATGACTTGTAAAATGGAAATTCATGAAGGTCTCAAAGGCCCTTTATTTTCGGTCTGTTACTATTCTCAACTGTTTTTGTTCAGCTTACATGCCTCTGGTCATTAGATTTGCTAAATCCTCAACCCCTCCCTCCTTTTAATAGTCTATGCATTTGGCAGATTGTTTCTGATGGACCGCCGTGTTCTGGGCAAACTCCAGATATTGCATGGGAAAGCTTTCAAAAGAAAGGCTGCCCTCGCTTAAAGTTGTGGCATGGAAAGAGATATTCATGTAATATCGATGGTATTGAGGTACATATTGGTGTTGGTGCAGTTTCCATTGGGCACATGTGCAGTCAATAGTTGTTCTCTGGATCCTATGATGTTTTTTTCTGCCTGTGTATTTTGTAATAAGGTTTTTTTTTTTTTTTGAAAAGAACTTTGTTCTGATGCCATGGTATGGGGTAATACAGAAGTTTCTTCTCTATGGTTGTTATATTGTGAATTAGTTGCGTCCAAGCATTGTCATGGCATAACATGGACATGCAAAATCCTATCACACTCGAGAAGGACTTCCATGGGTAAATTTGGTCTACATCGATTGTAACGTCCTTGAATATACCCGTTTAAATTGGTTCCGTTTTAGGTGCAATAAGTTAATAACTAATCGTTATTCGTAGAGTTTCATAGAGTTAGTGGATATCTCATCTGTTTTTTGAGCTCAATTTCTTAGCAAATGATTTGTACTCAATTGCATGTAACTGTTTCATTATTTTTCCATAGCCAAAGTGATGTCATTAGGTCTTTCTGCTTTCTTGATAGCCTTTTGTTTCAACTTGAACCACTTGGCTTCATCAGAGTGCCCTTACCAGGAAAATCCTCTTGTCCAACCGTAATGCCAGCATTAAGTTCTCACAAGTGCTGTAATTTCTTATTTCGGTCTTTAATATTCACCAATCATCCGTCAATGGATCCATAAAAGTGAAAGAAAATTAAATTTAGAAAAATGATGATGGCTTGCAAACACCTGAAGTGATCTTGGGACCCTCGGATACAGAAAATGGCAAGAACATTGGCAAAATGTTGTTGACCTGAAAACAAGTAAAGATATAACAAATCTTTTTCCTCACCGTTTCTAAGATTTAGTGCCTAGTGTCCTAGGCGCATTTAAGCAATGTAATTTGGCCATATATTAACTGATGACTGTCCATGTCCTAAAAAATGCCTCAATGTTGGGGTAGGCTTGTGCATATAAAGCACCATGCGTTGGCCTCACTAACATGCATTTGTGGACTATCGTTACCAATGCATTTCTTTTGAACCATCACTAGCTTGAATTTACATTCTCATGGGGTATTTCATAACTATAATAGTTTGGCTTACTAGAGGTGCCTTGATGTGTTAGTGATCTTTCTCTTTGCCCATAATGCTTAAACTTCAATTTCCTGTCCTTTTGTCTATTGTCTGTTGTACATTGTTTTGTGTCTTTTAACCTTATTGAATTTGAAGGACACAGAAATCTGATATAGCTTATTGTGCTAAGTATAGTTCCTTTTTTTGCATCCTATGCAGTTTTTTGGATTCAAAAACCCCTTTGTTCAGAGGTTACTTAGGGAATTGGTGGCAAATGTTGATGGAACTGCAGAGCAGAGTTTCTTACCATCCAGCTGTAGTAATGGGGATTTGGGAACAAAGCATCATTCTCAATCCACCGAATCATGTACATCTCCTGATGACCAATTGCACTCTGCAAAACCACAGATTAAAGGGAAGCGAAGCAGGAGGGGGAAAACCACAACTTTTAATTCAACATGTGAAGCTGGCTTTAAAAAACTCAGGCCTAAAGATCAGAATCATCAAATACATAATAATGATGACACTACCAATTCCAGAAAAGGGTTTCAGCATTATCTTAATGGCAGGAATTCCATCCCCTATGCTGATTCAAATCAAAAGCGTGACGGAGGTAATGATCCGGAAGCTATGGAAGCATCAACAAGCTTGGAAACTGCAGTTCAGAGAGAAAATGATTTGGTCAATGATAGTTTGCCTTTGGAATCATCTCAACGTTTTGGTCATCTTGGAAAGGAATTGCCTCCCCATAAAGAAAGCAATCATGTTAGTTCTGAAAATTGTATATCAACGGGAATAGCTGGCAACTTATCACCCCTTGATCAACATGTAAGCATCTTACCTAAAATTTAGCACTATGTACTTAACTTTTTCTTCCGATGCACGAGACCTGAATTTTGTATGCGTACATGATTATTGTTGCAATTTTTTTTCTTATAAACTTTGATTTATTTTTGTTAGATCTTTTGCCAAAATAGCATCAATGAAGAATTTTGGGTAAATTTGTTGTTTGCGTCTTCTTTTTGCAAGTAAAAAGAGAAACCGATTGGATTACTACAGGAAACATTCTTAATCTCTCACAGTTTGGTAGGTCAAAAGATGCTGAAATTCAAATGCTTCGTTCATCAATGCCGTCCAAAGATAAAGATGGTGAAGTGCCAATTCCAAAAGATACTCAAAATGTCAGTGATATGGATCTTTGTGCTCCTGATTCTTTGGATCCTCTGCAGGGTATTACTCAATCCTACACTGTTTTAATCTGGACACCCCGAAAAAGAAGCATATACCTTTTGACTATGACACTGTATCTTCTAATTGAGTTATTTGAATTTCTTCTTGTTTGTGACTTTGCGTCGACAATGTTTCATCATCTGCCCCACCTCTCCCCCTATTTTTCTACAAGTAAAGTGTTTTTTGGCAGATACTACTTCTGATCCTCAACCAAATAGACTAAAGGAAAGTCCTTGCAATGCGAGAAGTGAGTTGACTTATGAAAAACTTTTGGTTTCTGAGAGTCCGGCTCCTGAGTTGCATCCACTTGAAGAGATGGTCACGTTAACTGCAAGTTCTGAAAAGAGTGATTTTGATTCAGTTGATCAGGACATAGCCAATTCGATGATGACATTTCTGCTTCCTCGAGCACTCCCACTGCTCAAAACATTTTCGAGGAAGAAAAAGAAAATCAAGAATGGTTCACAAAATTCTCCTTGTAGGGAACAAAACCAGAAGAAAGCTAACAGAACAGACTACCATGCGGATCTCCCACCCCCCGGTAAACCATAACTTGCAAAGCATGGCATTTGTTGTTCATACCTGGCACAGTTCATTTATGTGTAATTGACATCCTTTTGCTTCTATTGCATTACGATTTCATTTGTTAAAATTGCAGCCGAAGCTCATACTCAGAGTTCCCTTTTAGACCAGCAGCAAAAGCAAAAGACGCAAATCTTAAATACAGAACCTGGTTTAGTTGTCCCAAGTTTTGAACTATATCCACCTGTGGTTCATGATAGCGTCAAGAATGGTAAATCTGGTTCTGATGCCGCTGAAGCTGGTGTAGCAGCCTTGGGTGAAAGCATACCTAGGTCTGACGATTCGGGACTGCCTGTGAATGTTGATACATCAGCTCAGTCATTAATTGGCCTTGCTGGTGGCAGTGACAGCAATGACATCTTCACTTTCAACAAAGCACCTATGTCCTCGATTGGCAGGCCTAAGAATGGTGATAATCTCATACCTGAATCTACCTTAGGTTGCATGCTTTCTAGTGAGCATGTTATCCTTGCAAGTAACAAGGATATCTGCAGACATTCAGATGAAAAGGTAGTGCACTGTGATATCCATTCCAAGGAAAAAGACCTAAATGAATCACCAAGTTGTGTTAAAGGTACTGTTCTGAGCCATTGATCTCTTTTGGTTTTTGCTTAGAAGTTAAAACCATGGGGCATGCTTCTCCAAAGTTGCTTAGTCAGATTCCTCTGGCGACATATTTTTCCACTAGCTTCTGGAAAACTAGTTATTTTATCATTCTTTGTTGTAGACTGATGTAATTAGTACGAAACTTTCTTCTGTCAAAAGATCAAGAGATACCACACAAGAATTTGGGATCTATTGATCTTGAAATTCATGAGCTATGGTTGCACCGAAATTGCCTGATAAACCATTTCAAGATTTGAAGTTTCTTAATTCCATTTTCCTTTAGGTCAAGTCAAATCCTGAAATCAATCATGAATCATGTTCCTACAATGATAGGTACAGTCGATGACAACTCAACAAGCATTGCGAGATCTGTTCAAGTATCACATAGGGAAATCATTGTTAAAGAAGGAGAAGCTGATACTAGCAATACTTCCTTTATCCATATCCAAAATGAAGCTTCGACTAGAAAACACAATGGTCCTCTCACAGAAAGTATCATAGTCAGAAACGTTAATGATGGTTATGGCCCTAACATGTATACTGCCACAAACTTGTTGCTTGCCTCAGATATTCAGCCAGCTAGCCCCTTCAATTCCTACCCACATACAAGTTATTCATCTGGTGTTGATGCCATAAATGACGGACAGACCAACGGTTTGCACGTGCAGAAATTTACCAATAATTGTAATGGTAGACTTCATAATGTGGCAGCTGTTTTACAAGGCCAATCATTTATGGGTCCCTCCAATTTCGCTACCAATTTGGAGGTTATTAATCAAACTTCTTCATGCAATGAAAAATCTCTGGCCGCAGTTGACAAGGAGCTGCATAGGTGCCAAAATATTGTTGATATGAGCAATCCTGTATCATGGTTTCATAAACAGGGAAGGGATATCTGTATGAATAACAGTGAAGTTGCAGATGATTCACGCTTAAAGCTTCCGATGGACATGGGGGATAATGACAAAATGGAGAAAATAATTGACTTAGTTGGATGTTATGTCCACCCCTTGCCAGTTTCATTGGTGTTATTGAGTACGAAAGAGAAGGAAATCTATATTTGTGTTCTATGCGGTGTTTCTGCGGATAAGAGAAGAACCCTGTTTATGTACAAGGTATCGCTAGAACAGCAAAGCTTAGGATGCCCTTCTTTTATTGGCCACACTCAAATACTCTTGCCAACTTCAAACGATGCATTTGGTAGAGAAGTAAGTTCTTATATGCTATAATTGTGTTTTCATAGTACCGTTCTTTGGGGTTGTTTCTTGTCTCCTCACTAATTTATGTGACCCTTGTTTTCTTTGGACTAGATTACACTAGAAAGATCTGGTTTGCAATTCACTCCAGATGGGCAGTGCCTTGTCTTACTGAAAAGTATGAAAGCTCCTCATTGCAGGTGGATTTTTTTTTTATGTTGTTTGCAATGTTACGTTCAGTTTATTTTGTCCTGAAATCATCAATCATGGAGCATTAATTTTTGGTCCATCTGTTAGGGAAGGGAAACTTCAGTGTCCATGCTCTGGTTGTAGATCGGAATGCTTTGAGAACTATGCAGTAAAGGTCGTGCAAGTAAAACATGGTTATATTTCTGTTGTGGCAACTTTAAAGACAGTTGACAATGTTCACTGTCTATTAGTTTGTGAACCTAATTATGTTGTCGGCGTTGAAGAGAGTGGGAAATTGCACCTATGGATCATGAACTCAACGTGGAGGTAATGTGTTTTTTTTTTCCAATTTAGATTATGCCTTTTCTTATAGTTCCTGCTTGTCCTTGGAATCATGGCCATACCGTTTTCTTTTGTTTTTAGTGGTCAAGGTTCCGTTTTCTCAATCATTTGTTTTTACTTGTCAATGCTCTGCTTTCCACCAGAAAAAATCCTCAGTGTTTGTTTATATAAAGTTTGCAAAAAATTTATGCTATTTACAATAAAGTTCTTTCTAAGTAGGATAATGGCAGCTTCATGAACTTAATTCGAGGCATGGGTAATTTTACATTTTAGTAGAGCCATTTTTTAAACCTGATAGTTCTTGGTAAATTGTTGCTGGTTGTTGGTTTACTTTATCAACACTTTTGTCTATCTTGATGTTGTCTTCTTTCATTATCTACTGGCATTTCAAAACGCTTCGGTTATATTCTAATTCACTGGTTGCAGTGCACAGATAGAGGAATGTGATTTATCAACTTCTGACTGCATATTTCCGTGCATAGTTGAGTTGAAGAGAGTCCTCCAATGTGCTGCTCTTGTTGTTGGTCATAATGGCTTCGGGGAATTTGGTTTATGGTATGGTATGCTGCTTTTTATGTTGCAGTTCCTACTTATATGTTGTATTACTTTTTCCTATATATGCACCTGTAGTTTCCTTCATGCACAAATCTACCCGTTCTAAGGTCTTTCAAGATACTCAAAAATTGGATGGCATGGTTAGATATTGAGAATTACACTTCTACTAAAAGCAGTCACATATAGGAGTTACTGCATTTGGACTCATTACCTCCAGGGACATAAAATAAACGTTATCTAGGTGGACCATTAATTTCTTCTAAAACAATTCTCAATTTTGTACTATTCCATTCTCTTGAATGTATTTCTTGTTGACATGAATGTTAACGTTGAATGCCTTTAGTTTCTGCTTGGGAAGGCTGAAGACAGCATTCTAAAACTTCTAAGTTCATCATATACTGGAAGATTTTGCACTAGGAAATGAATGATGCACTGTTCAAATTAGGCATGCTTTTGTAATGGAAAATAGAAATCAGGTTTTCATGAAATTTTACTGTAATTTGATATTTGTGTAAATGGACTAAATTGGCATTTGGCTATTCTAGAATCCTTTGACTGATTTACAAACTACAACCGTATCTCTTTTATCTTCTGGTAGTTTGGGAAGTTATTTGGTTCTTACCGAAGTCAGAATCTTGTGTACTCAAGTGGGAGTGAGGAATGGAGTATACTATGTTCTATTAATTTCCTTCTGCTTTCTTCTACTGCAACATTTTTGTTATTTGGTTATATCCCTGTCTATGTTGCATAGTTATGGTCTCAATACTGTTATGAAAAAGATGGTTACAATATTGATTGGTCATTTGGCAATGATTTTGATGCACAGCAGTTTCCATTATTCTCAGGGATATTTCCACGCGGACCTTTGTAGCAAGATTTTCTTCTCCAAGTACTTCAGTTTGTCAATTCCTTCCAATCGCTCTATTTAGATGGCAAAGTAAAGCTGATGGTCACATCAATGACCTAGCAGCTGCAAGAAAAGCATTGCTTCTGGAGCAGTGTGAGAATCGTATGTCTACGTCAATAGACGGGGAAGATGTTGCTGTTTGGCTTTTCATCTCAACTGTCTGCAAAACCGATGTTCAACAAGACTTTCAGTCTGCTGACAGCAAAACAAACCCAGTTGGATTCTGGAGGCTAGCTCTACTGGTGAAAAACAGGGTGATCTTGGGAAGTGCATTGGACTCAAGGTGCTTATAGTTTCATTATAAAGAAATGTGTCTCCATGTTTGAAACTAGAAAGTACAAGTCGACTCCCCAATTCTAAACTTGAGACGGAGTTTTGAATTTTCATAGCTGTTAAAAAAAAAGGAGTTTTAAATTTGCATGGATTTTAATTGCCATTTGCTTTAGAGTAATGATAAATGAACCGAATAATTATGGCACTGCAGTATAAACAGAATTTATGACCAGAAATTGTCAACAGAAAGATGTTGCTTATTTAAATCCTTTGATGGGACAACAGAAAGGCATCATTGTTGTTCTTTCTATATTGCAAAAATGCTTCTGCAATGTTATCCTACTTAGTTCCTGCACTAAAACTTTTTATCCATTGCATATTTTGATTAACGAGTGATAATTTCCACCCAGAATGACAAGGTTGATACGGTTGTACCACTTTCCAACAGAAGACCGTCAAAATGCCTTGCCACATATTTTAGCTGGAAATTGAGTACATAGTTCATTACTGCCTTCTGCATATTATGCCCACATTGAACATTCTGTGAAAGGAGAATCCTCTCTCTGTGTAACATGACAAGTGAAAGCATTTTCATGCAGTACTAGGATCACTTTGAATTTAAGAAATTGTGTCTCTCGTTGCTTTCTATAGGATTAGCAAGGGTGTACCTATTTACATTGTAAATTGAGTTCACCCTCGAGAGTCGAGGGTGGCTTCTTGCCTGACAATGCCAAGTTGCTGATGTGAACTTGCTAATTACTGGAAAAAGAAGTCTGAAATGTAGAATTCACTATTATGTAGGGCTGCTGCAATTGGTGCTTTGGCTGGCCATGGTATTATTGGAACAGGTGATGGACTTGTTTACATGTGGGAACTGTCTACAGGAAGCAAGCTTAAGGATCTCCAGTGTTTCGAAGGTATGTTTCACTTTCACCTCGTAACTAGTACCTGTTCTGATGCATCAGTTACAGACCTCGTTTACTTATCTTGTCTCAGCATTCAGCATCAGAAAATGATAATGTAAATCTTACTACCAAAGCTTCAACCAAGTACGTGCAGTATTTCACCCTTTCCTCCCTGGATATTCTAATTTTAATGGTCAGTGCATAGTAGAGGATCTATTTCCCAGGAGGCAATTAAAAACCTCCTTGATTACGGGAATTAAGTTTCCTTATAGGTTGTCGACATCCATTTTCTTGCAGTTGGTGGGAATTCCAGAACATGGTTAAATTTGATGTGCATAAATTTCATTTGTTTGTCCACCTGACCTATTTAGATATTTGCTGGACTTTGTTCAGCTTTAAAAGCATATTGATCTAGTCGGTTACCCTATAAATTGTACTTGTACCTTCGAAAAGCACATATAAAGCTGGAGTAATACTTTAAGAAAAGCACAAAATGCCGTGTTGTTTAATTTACAGACCTGATGTGTTTTACCAGAAAGCACTAATACCCTAGTTAATGGTGTTTGTACCTAAATAAAGCTCTACTGCTCTAGGCAGTAGGCACTCAGTACAACCTCTCATAGGGTTTTTATCTCTGAAAATAAGTAATTTCGAAGATCATAATCTATAGGACCAGTCCTATTGTACCACAATTTGGGCATGTGGCGCATTGTTATTGTGTTTCGCTTCCGTCCCTCGTATTGGAGCAATCTGCATCCCAGGCGACATAGGACCTGATACTTGCAATCAGCAATCAGCATCCTCCTTTTCTAAGCTTTGTTTGGCCTTCTGTACAATTGGAGTTTTTTGTGTCAAAGATGTATCAAACTGAGGCACACTTCATTTGCGCTTTCTTTCTAACTTTTAAAGTGATAACAGGTATTGGGGTCTCATGTATCGCTACGAGTAACTCAAAATCAGGTCCTCTGGCGGTTGCCGGTGGAAACCAGCTGAGGGTTTATTTGCACTCTCAAGGGGGCCTTTTCTGATCTACTTGGTGGCTTACGGGTAATTAAACAAGTTACTCATGCTCAAGGATGGTTGCATATATATATGGATCTGTGGGCCAGGCTGGATTTCTATTCGTTTTAAATTGTGGCACGTAAACTACCATCCAACGCATAGAGGACAGTTTTTGAGGTGTACAATTCACGTGAGAATTTGTAACTTTTGCCGTAAATGGCTTAGAAGTTCGAACTAGGCATGATGTAGCCCATGCGGTAAAGAAAGTACGAGTAAATCATAGCCGAACACCCGTGCATGTAAATTTGTTCATTTCCTTATCCATTTTATCGTATTCATGTACTCCTCACTTGCTAATCTTGTTGATCTGCTGAAAAATAATTCCAAAATATTATTCCAGTTCAAAAAAGAATTCCAGAATATGCTTTGATGACAGCAAAATCTGCTGAAATTTGGTTGAAATAATGTGCTTTCAGTATCGGGTTAAGCTTATTTTCAACTGACAGAATTACTTGCTCGGATCAGCTATTCAACTCGAACCTGGTAAAATTATGCTCCTCATACATTTGCAGTATTGTTAATAGAGAATTTTGAATCTTCACCGCGTGAACTTTGGCATTATATTAGACCATGTTATTGATACCCATTAAGGGATTGAACGGGGACGGACTGCATTACAGCTATCTCTAGACAAGTTTCAGGACGCCAAGTGAATTTGAATGTGTTGAACAGGAACATGAAATTTTAATTGTGTTCAATGACAAAATGTTCTTCAGTTCTGTTTAGGCTAAATTTCTGCATATTTCTACCGAGTTCAAAATGTTAGTACTTCGACACCCTCACATGCAATCCATTTGGTGCTTCAATTCTTGGGAATTTTAGAAGCTTCTCTTCCCCTACTTCTTCCCATCTGCCGATACAAACACAAAACGTTGCTATATTAGAACATATAATAGTAATTGAAGACTTGAAGTATATAGGTTGAATAGTGAGTAGTATCATTACCGGATTAGAACATTGAGTTTATTAGCCAATTCTCGTTCATGAGATGGACTAGGAAAGCTTAGCTGGGCAATTTTTACGCAACGGCAGGGTTACATTTTAGCCATCTTATACATCCATTATTCACCTACTGATAGGCGCGTAAATGTTCACATAAGTGCCCACTAATTTACACTTGCTAAGTCCATTTATATTGTTACTCAAAACTTAACGCTTGATTTCTATGTTTTAGGTTTCCAGAGGTTTGAACATTTAAATGGGCTTTAATATAGTTGCTCGTACTGTGCGGGAATTGGTTACAGAGGAACACAATTTGCATACATGTCTTGGTGGGCCCAAGGACTAGTTTTTCGTATTCTTATTTTGGCTAGACTTGGACTAAGAAAAGAAAAGGAATTAGAATTGGCTTGGGCCAATTCTCGGCAGTGGGCATGGCCCACAATGTTTTGAGAACTAGGGTGACTTGGGAGGCTAGCATGCAAGGCACGAGGAGAATTGGCCAAGTCGGCTACAGAAGCTTATATAAAGGGACACGAATTACAGCTACACGCAAGCATTACAGGGCAGAAAAGAAAGAAAGGCTGCCGCTTCGGAACAAGAGCCGAAAGCCGAGAACACTTGCAACGTGAAAACCATCACAGTTTTATGTCTACTGCCAGCCGAGCTTCAATGAGTACCACTCTGATGTCCGGCTAAACTCGTTTCTAGGATATAGATGAAACTCGAACTCTGAGTAATAATATTTATGTTTTGATTTAGTGTTTTATTATTCGAATCATGGTTGTATGACTTGAGGATTTGTTTGCGATATTAACTTTCTCTATCAAATCTTGTGTATGATTTTCTAGATTTTTATACACGTTCATACAACGGTTCTTAATTATTTGTGATAACTGAGTAAGATGGGTTATGCTCCGTAAGACGCGTCGTGCTATTAGACGATCTGTGCCATAGAGACGGGTCGTGCTAGTAGGACGGTTCGTGCTAGGCGGCGATAGCCCATGCTATTCGGTGATTCATAAATATTTTTAGGCAATACCGTGAGGGCCCGCGAACCCAAACGATATCCGGATTGATTTGAGTAATTAACCTTTATCATCGCATAAATATTGTTACAACGGGTCGAGTGGATTCGAAACCCTAGACCTTTTCTCTCATAAAGTCACTCACTTTTTATTGCTTATTTTTACTCACCTTTAAATATTTTCGAAATCCAACAATCAAATCTCTTTTTGAATTAAGTTAGAAATTAATTAGAACAATTGCAATTTAGCCTTCGTAATCCCTGAGGACGATACTCGGAGTACTTACCTCTATCTTTTTGGTAGTAGTAATTATTCTGTTTTATTATTTATTTTTGATACGGAAACGACACGATCAAATTTTGGCGCCGTTGCCGGGGATTACAAGCACGGTTGCATTGTTTTAGTTGATTTTTATTTTAATTCTTAGTTTAGATATTTTTAGTTTTTTTTTATTCCTCATATTTGTTTAATTGCATTCTTTCTTTGTTAGCATTCTATTGTGTTGAGCACAGGAGTTGAGAAATTGTTGCGCACAGGAGCAAGACGTAAGCGGCAACATTGCAGCTTAACAGTGCAATTCAATTGGCTTTTCTTGACGCTGTGAGTTTTCTTATTTTTCTAGGTTTTAGTGTTTATTTGTTTTTATTTTTATTTTTATTTGAGTTAGGGGCATTTTGCATTATATGTTTGGTCGTCGATCATTGGACCCATTACTTGATAATTTTGACCCCGAGATCGAACGGACCTTTAGAGCTAATCGAGCAGCGTCTCGTAACCCTTGGCCTTCACCCACTTTACTTGTTACAATGGCTGAAAGAGTAGAGGCTGAGGATCCACCTGCGATCGGGGAGTACTTTCTCCCATCCGCCTATACCTCACCATCATGCATAACATTGCCTACCACTGCCGCAACACAATTTGAAATCAAATCCAGTTTGTTACAAACACTCCCATCATTCTATGGACTTGATAACGAGGACCCATATCGGCATTTAGGGGACTTCGAAGAAATTTGCTCCACTGTTAAAATTCAGCACTTCACTGATAATGCCCTTAGGTTGAAGTTATTCCCGTTCTCGCTTAAAGATAAAGCCAAATACTGGCTTAATACTTTGACACCGAATAGCATCACCTCTTGGGATCAAATGAAAAATGAATTTTTGAAAAAGTACTTTTCCATAGGCAAAACAAAAGAAATTCGCCAAGAACTCACTAGTTTCTTTCAAAAAGAAGGCGAACAATTTCACCAAGCATGGGAGAGACTTAATGATATCATTAGGAGTTGTCCACACCATCAAGTTCCTAAATGGCAGTTAGTCCAATGTTTCTACGATGGACTATGCGAACAACACCGATATATGGTGGATGCCTCATGTGGAGGCACATTTATGCTTAAGAATGAGAATCAGGGGTGGGACTTGTTTGAGCAGTTAGCGGAGAATTCACGGCACCGAGCCGCATCATCCCGCACAAATAGGACGACTTCTACCTCTTCAAAACAGAGTGGCCTTTATGAGGTGGGCCACTCTGACGATCTTTCCTATAAGGTAGATGCATTGACCCGCAAGCTTGACACTTTCTTATCTTTGGGTCATGGTCCATCACATTCTTCACCTCCTGCTGCTGTTGCAGAGGTCTGTCAGTTGTGCTCCAGTCCGTGCCATCAAATAAATGAGTGCCACATGGCATCTCAATTTCTAGAATTTCTTCAAGAGCACGTGAACTCGGCCCAGGGGTTTGGTAGGCCAGTTAATGACCCATATTCTCATACTTACAACCCCGGCTGGAAGAAGCATCCCAACTTTGGATGGCGACAGCCAGACCATGGAAAATCATTTGCCCAACCTATGAGGCCTTCATTTCCTAATACTTCCAACACCCAGGCCTATTGTCCACCACTTGTACCACCCCAGTACCAACAACCTCCTGCTCCTCTTGTGTCCTCCCAAAGGACATCAAATTTTGAAGAGCAAATGTTGAAGGCCATGGCTGAAATGAGAGCCGATTGCCAACAAATGAAAGCTGACTCGCAATTGCTTCACTCCCACTCTCAATCCATTTCCAAGATGGAATCCCAAGTGGGTCAGCTAACTAATGCTCTTAACTGCCGGGATGAGGGTAGATTACCGAGTCAGCCAGTGGCTAACCCACGAGGGATGCACCACATTGACAATTCGCAAGGTCACGAACAAGCGAAATTAGTTGACACCCTCAGAAATGGGAGAGACGTAGAGACCCGACCGGAGGAGGTCAAAGCGAAGGAGACAGTATCTCCTCCTGTCGCTGAGAGGTCTAAGGTTGAGAAGAGGTCTAAGGCGAAAAAGACCGATCCAGTGTCCACAGTTGTTCCGGGGTCACCTGAGACCCCAACTTATATTCCTAAGGCACCTTTCCCGATTTGTCTGAATGCACCTTCACCCTTTCGCAAGAAGGGAGTATCCACTGATAATATCATGGAGGTGTTCAAGCAAGTTAAGATGAACATTCCATTGCTCGATGCCATTGAGCAGATCCCTTCTTATGCCAAGTTCCTCAAGGACTTGTGCACCCACAAGCGAAAGGCTCGAGCCAAGTTTTTAGAGCCTATCCCCATTCCTCACCAAGTTAGCTCTGTTCTTCAATCTAACACTGCCCCCAAGCTTGCTGATCCTAGTGTGCCCACAATCTCTTGTGTCATAGGCAATCACTTTATTAGTAGGGCACTCTTAGATTTAGGGGCAAGTGTCAATCTTTTACCATACTCTGTGTATGAGGAGTTGGGGCTTGGTGAGTTGAAGCCCACATCGGTTACTCTGCAGTTGGCCGATCGTTCTGTGAAAGCCCCACGGGGCATGTTAGAGGATGTCCTTGTCAAGGTGAATAATTTTTACTTTCCTGCTGATTTCATTGTCCTTGACACAAAGCCAGTCCACCCCACAGCCCTTAAATCTCAAACTCCTGTCATCTTGGGTCGTCCCTTTCTAGCCACGGCCAATGCACAGATTTCTGTGAGGAGTGGAGTGATGGAGGTAATATGAAATTGAGTCTGAATATGTATTCAGCCGCCCGACAGCCTCATGAGGAGGAAGACTGCTTTGCAGTCGACGTCGTTCACGAGTTAGTAGAAGAGGCGATGCCGTACATTTTGGCCAATGATCCTCTTGAGGCATGCCTTGCCCATTTTGGCTATGAGGAGTTTGATATTGACCAATCCATTGCTGAGGTCAATTCTTTGTTAGACCTCGCACCTTGTATGGCCAAACCTACCTGGCAAACTCCTTTCGAGCTCTTACCTCCTTTGTCTAGCACTCCAGCTCTTCCCTCCATAGAAGCCCCACCGAAGCTTGAGTTGAAGCCTCTCCCGGCTTCTTTGAAGTATGTTTTTCTTGGCCACGATGACACCTTGCCCGTGTGTTTGGGAATGAATTAGTTCAATCAAAGGAAAAGATTGTGTGCGGGCGTGCCAGAAAAGAACCAACTCCACAAATGAAATTATTCTTTTCAACGTGATTTGAAACAACTAATTTATATCAGGCAACTGTGTTATCTGTTCAATTACCTCAACTAAGAGGATTTTTCCTTAAAAATGTCGAACCAAGACTACGGGCTGGCTTTTCTCAAATCAAAAAAGATGAATGAACACAAACGAACCTGAATCTAATCGAAGGTAAGTTTGTATACAAACACTCTTAAGACCTTACTGAAACCAATGGAACAAATATAAGCACACTGAATTTAATCGAAGAGAGCCTACAACCAATTGAGATGATCGAGCACAAACAAACCTGAATCGAATCGAAGGCAAATTTGTGCACAAACACTCTTGGAATTTTTCTGAGACTAAGCAGAAATATAAGCACACTGAATTTAATCGAAGAGGGCTTATAAACGACTAATCTCTGGTAAGAGAAAGACTTAAAGGAATAAGAAACTTGAATTTAATCGAAAGTAGTCTTACATGCAAACAAATCTTCAACTTACAAAGTAAACTAAATTACGTCCTAAACTAAGATAAATCCCTGAGCAATCATATTGAGTATGAGTTGTCAGTGGATGAGTTTTTTTTGCCGGGGGCCTCTATCTTCAACTTCTTCTCTTATTTATAGACGCCGAGCTTGCCTTCGAACCCCACATTGTGGGCTCCCGCGCCCGAGAATGAGCGCTTCGCTCAAAGAGTCGCCACCCGGATTTTCGAGATGGATGATCCAAGAAACCGAGAGTTTGCTTGAAAAAGGCTTTAAGTCTAGCGAAAACGTTGAGATAATGGGTTCGGGAGCCACATTACAAATGAGGAAGGTTTTTCTTTACAAAGCACCCCATTCGCCCGGTAAGACCGGTCTCTACTTGATGTTTTCAAAAAGGGGAGATCTTCGGTATCATTCGGAATATCAAGCTCTTTAATAAAGCACGAAACGGGAAAGGGACATGGGAAATATATCACATTGACGTGCAGGTGGTGCTATCTGTACAGTCGTGCTAAAATGACATGAATAAATGGAAGTAAATAACATTCAACAGACTGTTTGACCCCAAAATACCGCTCACGGCACCCTGAGATGCCGCGGCGAGACATCTCAACATGCCGTGTGTGGCACCTACTCTTTGTCGGTTTGTTAGACCTCGAGAATACCATCACGGCACTGCTGAGATGCCGTGGCGAGGCATCTCAACATGCCGTGCGTGGCACTTGCTCGGCGTTACAGTCTTTTTAAAACATCATTTAGCTCACTAGTTCCTCTGTAGATCTTTTGAAAACTCGCGAGTAGCCTCACGGTGGTCGATCATCCCAAGAACGTCATTATCCTTCTCAAAACGTAGTTTTAAAGTAGCTTTCGACGTTTTGATCACCTGGGATGATCTTGAAAAGATTTTAGAAGAGCGGAACATGGCTTGTAGATATGGTCTTACTTTAAGAGCTACAGAAACAGAAAAACAAAAACAGGTAACCACAACAGAGGAAAACTCGAATCCAGACTGTTCACAATAGCACTAGTGTGCATCATGCCGCGGCGCCGAGAGTCGTGGTGCCGTCGCTCTGATCAATGCATCGCGGTTCTCGACCTCAAGACATGTTGGTTTTATTTTATGAAAATAGGTTTTGAGTCGAGGATCTAACCAAAGGGATTAGATCTGGCGACAGAAAAGTCCATAACGGAATCTAGTCCGAGGAAACTAGTTTATACCTTTGGTTTCGAGCTTGATCAAGGATCGTGGATGCAAGGATGTGGATGGATCGTCGCGGATGTGGATGGGGAGGTTAAATGAGACAAAGGGAGTATGGGTGTGAGTGAAGGTTAGGTGTTTTGGGTGATGGGGTCTTGAAGTTAATGAGTGATCAACTTCAATGATGAGAAGGGAGTGAGTGAAAGCTCTTAAAGAATGTCTTTTGGGAATGACATCCTTTAAGACTTGGAAATGGAAGATGTAATGGAAAGGGGGTTTGAGAACTTAGAGAGAGAAAGTAGAGTGAGAGAGCCAAGAGAAAGGCAAGAGAAAGGACTCAAAAGAAGGGCTAAGAGGGACCCCTTTCCCTTGAGTGGAGGGGTCAATTTATAGGCAAATGGCCAAGGATTTTGAATTCAAATGGTGGAGGTGTTTTCTGGGCGGGCGAAGTGCATTTTCGGTGAGCAGTCATGGTGTGGCTCATATCTTGGCGTGGCCGACAGCCTTTCTGAGCCGACCAACTTTTGCTCAAGGTGCCGTATGAGGAGTTTGGCTGCGCACGGTCCCTTGAATTCTCAAGGTGTCGTGCGCTTGAATATGCCTCCGCACGGTGCCTCCTCCTGTGGTCCAGAATCTTTTGGGCTTTTCATTGGGCTTGGCTGGACTTGTCAAGTTTCTTGGGTTTTTGGGTTTAAGGGTTTGTGGTTTTAAGGGAGATCCTTTTTCAAGTTCGCAAAGGTACCGTTTCCTCTATTTCATCATCGGGGCGGACAAAGGCTCTCCGAGGTCCGGATTGGGGTGTCTACACACGTCTTCAATTGATGCACATGTTCCCTTTCGAACTGCCCATGATTCCTTGAAATTCGGCTGAGTGGAGTCTTCGAATGGTTGCTGGACTGGTTCCTCTAGAGTTATTCTCTCTCCACGTTTGCTAATCTTGATCATGGCTGTTTCCTGGATCGTGGGCCTCCTCTTTTTATGCAACGTGAACACGATCACTCCTTCTGAATGATTCCCTGCTTGATTCCTCATGAGACGGAGATTCAACCACCGTTGGATGAGTTTTAGTCAGTAATCCATGGCTAAACCTAATCACCGTCTTAATTACCCTTAATTGGGACTCAAACGCTGCCGTTTCCCATCAAAACGATACCGTTTAGTACTAAAATAATATCGCCATTAACCTTATGATTCCATGTATCTCGGGCCAAAATGGGATATGTTCTGATAGGCCAAAGCACCGTTTGATGCCACGTGTAATTTTCTTATTGGGTGGCGTATCTTAGGATGTAAACACCGTGATCATTGCCTCTGACCTTACTTCTGGGCAAGAGGGTCAATTACTTGAGGTGCTTAAAGAGCACAAGGGCGCAATAGGGTGGTCAGTGGCAGACCTCAAGGGTATTGATCCCTCTGTTTGCATGCACCGCATTCATTGCGAGGAAAATGCAAAACCATCAAGAGAAATGCAAAGGAGGTTGAACCCGAACATGAAGGAGGTCGTTATGAAGGAGGTGGTTAAATTGTTGGATGCGGGTATCATTTACCCCATCTCTGATAGCAAGTGGGTGAGTCTCACTCAAGTAGTGCCTAAGAAGTCAGGCATTATTGTTGTTGAGAATGATCAGGGTGAGCTTGTACCCACACGCATGACGACTGGTTGGCGTGTGTGTATTGATTATAGAAAGCTCAATTCCATGACTAGGAAAGATCATTTTCCACTTTCATTTATTGATCAAATCCTAGAGAGGTTGGCGGGCCAGAGCTATTATTGTTTTCTGGATGGCTATTCCGGATATAACCAAGTGGCTGTCGACCCAGCGGATCAAGAGAAGACTACCTTCACCTGTCCTTATGGTACTTATGCTTATCGGCGCATGCCTTTTGGCTTGTGCAATGCACCCGCGACCTTTCAAAGGTGCATGATGGCTATCTTCTTTGATATGGTGGAGGACTTTCTAGAAGTATTCATGGATGACTTCTCGGTCTTTGGGGCCTCCTTTGATTCATGTCTCCAAAATCTTGCAAAGGTGCTTAAACGCTGCAAAGAGACTAACCTGGTCTTAAGTTGGGAAAAAAGCCATTTCATGGTCCAGGAGGGGATTGTTTTGGGCCACATAGTGTCCAAGAGGGGGATTGAAGTTGACAAGGCAAAAGTTGACTTAATTTCTCGACTTCCTCCCCCCTCATCAGTCAAGCAAATTCGCTCTTTCTTGGGACATGCAGGGTTCTATAGGCGTTTCATCAATGATTTTTCTAAAATCGCCAAGCCCTTGTGTGATCTGTTGGCTAAGGACGCCCCCTTTGTTTTTGATGAGGCTTGTATGAGAGCTTTTGTGAAGCTCCGTGAGGTGTTGTCCATAGCACCTATCATGCAGTCCCCTAACTGGTCTCTACCCTTTGAAATAATGTGTGATGCATCCGACTATGCAGTCGGTACTGTTTTGGGCCAGCGGGTTAACAAGGTCCCTCATGCCATTTATTATGCGAGTAAGACCCTCTCTGATGCGCAGTTGAACTATACCACTACGGAGAAGGAATTACTTGCTGTGGTCTTTTCCCTTGACAAGTTCCGGTTCTACCTTTTAGGGTCGAAGGTCATAGTATACACTGATCATGCCGCTTTGCGGCATTTGCTTTCTAAGAAGGAGACCAAACCTAGGTTGATTAGGTGGATTCTGCTCCTCCAAGAATTTGATGTGGAGATTCGAGACAAGAAAGGATCTGAAAATTCTGTAGCAGACCACTTATCGAGGATCCTAGTGGATGCCTCTGGTGACACCTTGCCCCTTAAGGACTCATTCCCCGATGAGCAACTCTTTGAGGTGTCACAGGTGCGACCCCCATGGTATGCACACATCGCCAATTACCTAGCCATAGGCGCGCTTCCCTCTCATTGGTCCAAGCAGGACAAGGACCGATTCTTTGCGCAGGTTAGGCACTATTTTTGGGAGGATCCGGAACTTTTTAAGTTGTGTTCGGACCAGGTGATTAGGAGGTGTGTTCCTGAGACTGAGCACCATAGCATTCTCACCTTCTGTCACTCGCTTGAGAGCGGAGGGCATTTTAGTGGGAAGAAGACGGCGGAGAAGGTCTTACAAAGCGGTTTTTACTGGCCCACTCTGTTTAAGGATGCATATATGTTTTGCAAGGCATGCCTTAAGTGCCAGAAAACCGGCAATATTTCGCGCCGTGATATGATGCCGTTGTCCTCCATCCTTGTTGTGGAGATGTTTGATGTTTGATGTTTGGGGGATAGATTTCATGGGTCTGTTTCCTTGTTCGCATGGGAACGAGTATATTCTTGTGACAGTGGACTACGTGTCCAAGTGGGTGGAAGCGGTAGCCACCAAGACCAATGACCACAAAGTTGTGGTCAAGTTTCTTCAAAGTAATATTTTTACTCGTTTGGGCTATCCGCGGGCAATTATTAGTGATGAGGGCACCCATTTTCTCAATAAACACTTCGCCGCCCTTGTGCGAAAGTATTCTATCACTCATAAGGTGGCGACACCTTATCATCCTCAGACTAGTGGGCAGGTTGAAGTGTCAAATAGGGAGATTAAACGTATACTTGAAAAGACGGTTAGGCCTAATCGAAAAGATTGGTCTTTAAGGCTCGATGATGCTTTATGGGCCTACCGTACAACTTATAAGACTCCTATTGGCATGTCTCCTTACCGATTAGTTTTTGGTAAGGCGTGTCGTTTGCCTGTTGAGTTGGAGCATAGAGCTATGTGGGCCATTAAGAAGTTTAACTTCGATATGGCCGCTGCCGGATTGAATCGTAAGCTCCAGCTTGCTGAATTGGAAGAGTTACGCAATGAAGCATATGAGAGTGCACGTATTTATAAGGATAGGACTAAGGCATTTCATGATAAACACATTGTTAGGAAGTCCTTTGAAGTTGGTCAAAAAGTGTGGCTCTTTAACTCTAGACTTAAACTTTTCCCGGAAAAGTTGAGGTCACGGTGGGATGGTCCATATGTTGTTACCCGTGTGTTCCCCCACGGGGCGATAGAGATTAAGGATCCACGTGTTGGTAATGTTTTCAAGGTCAATGGCCAAAGGCTTAAACCTTACGTGGAAGGAATTGGTGATGGCGTGGTGGATGGTGCCACGGTGGAGTTCATTACTTTGATGGACCCAATTTATATAGATTAGTGCTTTCACTGGAGTCTAGGAGACTTAAAATCCATGGAGTTTGTAATACCTCCAGTGTTTGCCGTGCTCGAACGGTTTCCAATGGTCTGGTATAGCCACCTGGTCAAAGCTATGTATGTAGTACCTAGGAGGTTGGGTCTGGCGACAGGCGCGTAGTTAGCAGCGAGAATTCTGCCTGAACCATCTGACTTTAGTGTCCAACTCTGTGGAGATTGCTTCACAAACAGAGTGGTGGGTAAGGGATCTGGCAGCCCCAGAGGGAGTGACAGCCTATTAGACGATGGTACCACTTCTCAAGATATCGTTGAATCCTATGCATACTGTTCTTCCAACAAATAGGGAACCACAGTTTTTGGCTAGGGAGAAAAGTAGTACCCGTGTCTTTCGCGTGAAGAAAGTGGATGACTTTATTTTTATTATTATTATTATTATTATTTTTACTTCTTGCCTTTGTTTATGTTCTTTAGTTGTTTTTCTTGTATATATTTTGTTGTTTTGGAGGCTAACCTTTTGCAGGTTGTTCAATCTAAGTTGGGGGGTCTTCTCCCCTCTCACATTACATCCTGCGTAGTTCTCCTTTTCGAGGTGCTACCTTTCCTCTCTTTTACGTTTATGTCCTATCTTTTCATGTTTATTCTATTCAATGAGGGCATCGAATGGTTCAAGTTGGGGGGAGGGACTACTTTGTAATTTGTTTAGTCTTTAAAATCCAAAAAAAATTAAAATTTTGAAAAGTTCAAAAATAGTGGGATCTTTCTTGCATGGAACTTGAAATTTGCGAGGTATTTACTGGTTGCTTGAGTTGAGGCATGTTGGCATTGTTTGGGTATTTTGTGGACTATTAGTTTTTTATGCTATCTTATTAATGCATGTAGCTATGGCACTTGCATCTCTGCACTTCACGTTTATTTGGACTTAGTTTGCTTGTGAGTGTCGTTTGAACGTTCTTGATGGCTAGATTAGTGGAGACTTATGCCCTAGTGAGCTTTCGTGCCTTACCTTTTTGTTGGAGTGGTGTCACGTAATTTCTCAGTTTGTCAATGAAAAGAATATATTTGTTGATGGTCTCATTATTCTTGATTACTGAGTGTTGGAACTTGAATGCATGATAATATCTCTTGGTTTTGGTTTGCCACATGGATGTTCACCCCTGGGAGAGGATTTTAGGCATTTTCTTGATGCTTGGGCCGGTTCGTTCCTTTATTTTCACATTTATCCTTTGCAAGCCGCTTTGAGCCTTTTGTGCTTAGCCTTTTTTGGTTAGCTCCACCTTCCATATTGTGTTTGGAGAAAGGCAAAAATATAAAGGTGAAATTTTTTGGTAGATTGTGAAATTTTGTGCTTGAATGGGTGGTATCCCTTAAAAAAAAAAGAAGTAAAAAAAGAGCAGAAGACAAAAATAAAAAGGGACACCAATATGTTGAAAAGGAGGAATTGTTGCTTTATGGTTGAAAAATGCTGAAAGGTTAGAAGGAGAGATAAAGTGGAGTTGAAAAGAGAAAAACAAATGGGCGCACATTGTTAAATTAGCCCTAAGTTGTTTGCCTATTCTCGGACACTTGATGTTTTACCCTAGCCTTTACACACTTCCCTTTACCCAACGTTATAACCAAATTAAAGTCCTATTTGATCCTTGGGGTGATGGAAAGTGGATTGATGGATATGAGAGAGAGTTCCAATGCTTAGTGTTCCATTCATGAGACCGTGTGTCCACCGCATAAAGCGTTCTTTTCGTGTCATAGTGTGCGAAGTATTTTGCTTTCATTTACATAACTTCCAAACCGCACACTTGAGAGTTCATAATGCACCTTGTTTCGAGCGATTTTATTTGTGAGTGCATGACACTGTGAGAATTGAAGTCGAAACTCGGTCCGGAGAGAACTTTGAGTGGCATTTCATCAGTGACTAAGTCCAAGTGTTCACACAAGCTAAATTAGGTGCCATGGTTTATATGCATGTCTTGATAGCATTTTGAACTAATGTTGCCTAATTCGAAATATACTTGTGCAATGACTTTGTGCCTTGGCTTGAGAGAATGATGAGTTACTTGCAGGTTGTGGGTTCCGTGTAAGGGGATTCACGGTGTTTTGTGGGTGATCGCTGCTGAAAACCCTCACGAGACTTCACTCATCCTACCGGGGCCGCCTGGGGGTTTAAAAGAACTATCGATTTTAATTTATTTTCTTTAGTTGCATTTTCTTTTCTTTGCTCGGGACTAGCAAAATGTAAGTTGAGGGGTGTGATAGGCGCGTAAATGTTCACATAAGTGCCCACTAATTTACACTTGCTAAGTCCATTTATATTGTTACTCAAAATTTAACGCTTGATTTCTATGTTTTAGGTTTCCAGAGGTTTGAACATTTAAATGGGCTTTAATATAGTTGCTCGTACTGTGCGGGAATTGGTTACAGAGGAACACAATTTGCATACATGTCTTGGTGGGCCCAAGGACTAGTTTTTCGTATTCTTATTTTGGCTAGACTTGGACTAAGAAAAGAAAAGGAATTAGAATTGGCTTGGGCCAATTCTCGGCAGTGGGCATGGCCCACAATGTTTTGAGAACTAGGGTGACTTGGGAGGCTAGCATGCAAGGCACGAGGAGAATTGGCCAAGTCGGCTACAGAAGCTTATATAAAGGGACACGATTTACAGCTACACGCAAGCATTACAGGGCAGAAAAGAAAGAAAGGCTGCCGCTTCGGAACAAGAGCCGAAAGCCGAGAACACTTGCAACGTGAAAACCATCACAGTTTTATGTCTACTGTCAGCCGAGCTTCAATGAGTACCACTCTGATGTCCGGCTAAACTCGTTTCTAGGATATTGATGAAACTCGAACTCTGAGTAATAATATTTATGTTTTGATTTAGTGTTTTATTATTCGAATCGTGGTTGTATGACTTGAGGATTTGTTTGCGATATTAACTTTCTCTATCAAATCTTGTGTATGATTTTCTAGATTTTTATACACGTTCATACAACGGTTCTTAATTGTTTGTGATAACTGAGTAAGATGGGTTATGCTCCGTAAGACGCGTCGTGCTATTAGACGATCCGTGCCATAGAGACGGGTCGTGCTAGTAAGACGGTTCGTGCTAGGCGGCGATAGCCCATGCTATTCGGTGATTCATAAATATTTTTAGGCGATACCGTGAGGGCCCGCGAACCCAAACGATATCCGGATTGATTTGAGTAATTAACCTTTATCATCGCATAAATATTGTTACAACGGGTCGAGTGGATTCAAAACCCTAGACCTTTTCTCTCATAAAGTCACTCACTTTTTATTGCTTATTTTTACTCACCTTTAAATATTTTCGAAATCCAACAATCAAATCTCTTTTTGAATTAAGTTAGAAATTAATTAGAACAATTGCAATTTAGCCTTCGTAATCCCTGAGGACGATACTCGGAGTACTTACCTCTATCTTTTTGGTAGTAGTAATTATTCTGTTTTATTATTTATTTTTGATACGGAAACGACACGATCACCTATCTCATGAAATTTCATAAAAAAACGTGTCCAAGATATAATCCCGCTGCTCTATGTTACATCGACTCAGGCGCGAGTGTGCCTAAGAATCAGACTCATCTAATACATACTCGTGAATATATGTATCTTCCCTTTTCTTGGGTATAGCTTGATGTCCTGTGGCATTTCATTCATTATGCTTGAGCTTTCTACATACAATTACCCAACAGTACACTCAAACCATTGCACATGGTTTTTAAAGTGAGCGTCCGGATATTTTTTCGGACACGTATCCTGCACCCTTATGCAAGTGTAGAGAGTATCTGACACGAGTACTTCAAACGTATAGAAGAGTCTGTGTAACATAGTTGCTGCCACCACAGGACTCGGATGAGTAATACAGAATTTGAGTACCTGTATCTAGTGACGAAGTAGTGAAGGAATATCGCGATTGTAACTATTCCCAACTCCTTTCCCGGGCAAAGCCTGCTTCCCCCTCCAAACAAGAAGCAGTAGTTGTGAGATTCCAAGCTCTTTTCCTGGCAGGTAAGCATTTAAGAACCATATCCTCAAGTTTTAGACTCATACGCAAACAGAAAACAAGAGCGAAAACCTTTACAGCTCATAAAGAAAAAGAGAATGATTATGGATTTTCTCGGTAGCTTACCAGCCATCTCCACGGATTAAATTTCTGAGGCTCTGGATATAGGAAAGGATCGTAGTTTATCTCCCTTGTATAAACGTAGATTCTCCATCCTCTTGGGATAAAATATCCTGAATAAGAGTGAACATGTCACTCTTTTGTCTTCAGGAAAACCCTGATAAACAAGCGGCGAAATAAAATTCTGCCCTGATTCGACCTAAGAGTTTCGTAGCATACCGTTCAATTCCATTCCTTCAGTTGTCTTTCTCAAAACCCCGTTGACAACTGTGGCCAATCTTGATGTTTCAAATATCACCTGCATTGAGAGACATACAGTTCCAATAAGTATATTAGGAGGGGAATTGGTACTGAGAGGTGCAAGATCCTTTATTCTCAAAATCTTTGTCCCCCTCTACCAATACACTTGCGAGTTGCAACCCCATGATGATGTCTCGGCATTTGGTACCCGGAGACTCTCCATGTTTCATTTAGTTTAGAGTACGTTAGGAGAGGACAGATTCATGGCGGCAGGATTCCTAGCCGTGTAGAGTGGGTTTGTCAATTCGCCTACCGCACGCGTAAAAACCATCGACTTGTAATCGTTCCAGTCAAGTGGCTCTTCTGGCTTTTTCCTTCCTCTTATTGCAAAATGCTCATCCTACAAACAATTGTATCGTAACAGAGTTATTGACCCTACAAGTTTTCACCAATGATCGATTTTCAACAATGTATAGACTGTTGCTCACTCTGATTTCTTGAAGAGCTGATGGATGATCATGAAGATACTTGATGGCCATCATTGAAGTAGTCGATACGGTTTCGAAACCCGAATATAGAATCATAACTACTTGATCGAGAATTTCCTCATCATTGAGTTTGTATCTTGGATCCTCTTCCTTCAGCAGATAGTCCAGCATGTCATAATTCTTCATCAAGGAATTTCTCCTCTCCTCCATGACATCTCTCAAAATTCCAAGGACACTCTTTCTTGCCTGCAAAAGAAAATCAACTTCAATAAGCCCACAGATTCATTACCACCATCAAAATCAGTAGGGGTGTAAACGAGCCGAGCTTCGGCGAGCGCTCGTTTACTTAACGAGCCTCTTTTAACGAGCCGAGCTTTTGTCGAACGAGCCGAGTACTCGAGCTCGGCTCGTTTACTAAACTAGCCGAGTCGAGTCGAGTCGAGCCTTAACGAGCCGAGCCGAGCTTGCGAGTAGCTCGGCTCACTTACAGCCCTAAAAATCAGTTGGCAGAATGCCTTTCACAAACTACATTTCGAAATATGAACACTTGTTTGTGTTTCTTATCCTATTCGTTTTCCAGCAACAATGTTTCTCGAAAATGTTAAACCAAAATTGTGATATTTTCATTTCATACGGTCTTTTTCACACACAAAATCCTAGAAAACCAAGTTGGCAAAAGCTGTCAAATATTTTCGTCCGCGATAAATTACCAGGAAACCACGATGGTAAGTTGTTCCGGGAATGTTGATTGGCAGCGAAAGTGTCCCCGCCATCAGCTTATCAAACTCCGCTTTGAAAGCCTCATAGATAGAATCTGATTCAGTTTCCATTATCTGCTTGAAGGCTATCAGCAATGCCATCTGATTGAATGAATACGTCCACCACATCAAACTTAACTCCTCGAAGACAAATATACACAACACATATCGGATTGTGATCATCTTAACTTACATCAGTAGTTATCGTTTGGATATCAATAGTTTTGCCTTGCAAATCACGGAGGTGGATTCTCATGTTCTTATCGATCTTGGGAAGGAGTTGGTCTTTGAGCATGGAAGGGTTGACGAGAGAGAGAAATGATCCTCGTATGCGCCTGTGATCGGATCTGTGTACAGCAGCAATGTTGGATTTCCCTAGTATGTCGAGCGCGGATTGAGGGTAGCCGGGAACAAGACCCTTTCCTTCATTCAGGAGGATGTATCTGTTGAGCTCTGGATCCATGGATACAATCGTAGGACTGCCTAGTATGTGGGACTTGAAAACACTTCCATATCTGTCAATTCAACAGTCATAAATTTTCTTGCCATTAATAGCTGTTTTAGCTAAATCTTGATTCACTACATACAGATATACAGACACAAATGTGTCAGAAATCCATAACCACAGAGAGCAACTCTAAGAAAGAATCAAGAACTCAATAGTCATTTCCCCCATTTTTTTGGGGTCTTTTAAGTCACTTCTTCCTTATTTTTCTTTCTTCTCTTCATTTGCCTTTATTTTGTGAATATTTCGTTAGAACTGGGGATGATGCTGTGCATGCCGTGCTTGGCACATCTGGGCCCCGGGTTCTTGGCAATAACCTATATATATAACATAAACTCTACTAAGTTTTTTGGGTAAGAAATAATGCTTCCCAATATCCAAGAATATTCGCGAGTCTTTAGCAACCACTCGATAAACCCTTGTTAAAATTTCGGAAAATTCTTACACACATTCATGTATTTAAGTTTTTTTTTCTTCTAACCGATGTGTTCGGGCGAGCATACGCGCACCTAATTAGTCCTGAGGAACCAATCCCTCCATCCGCTAAATTAACAAGTAAATAAGGCTAATAAGCTGTGTGTGCCACTAGCACAGCTCTTAAAACTTTTGAACAGGTTTGATAAAAGGGTTTTATAGCCGATCAGGACCATCTTGGAAAATACTCTTTCTTCGCATGCATTGATGCAATGATCGGCACCCGAAATTGATTCAATGATCACATCCAGGGGTGGACCAATATTTGGGGCACGTGACCCATGTGCCTGCCTCCACTCAAAATTATTTCTTTCTTCTTCTTTTTTTTTGTATAATTAGTAATAAATATTTGTAACAATAGTGGAGAAATACCCTGTAAGAAAGGTCATTTTCAGAAGCCTGTTGAGGTCCATTCTACTTTAAAAACTTGTTTAAAATTTTTCTACTATTTTTAAGAAACTTATGTAAAACAAAATGCGTTAGACATTTATGGAAAATACAAAAATGCTTATTCTGTAATGCTTGTTGTGATCAAATAGAAAATAAATTTTCATTAATCATAGTCAATGTTCCAAAAGTCGCTTGGCGCTGCCGAGGCGAAAAAGGGCAGCCTAGTTGGCTACCTAATTTAGACGTTGGACCACCACCTATCGCCTAGACGGGAAATAATCGGCATAGGTGGCCGACTTTTAGAACACTGATCATAGTTAGTAAAATACTCAAAAAAGTTTGATTCCTGACAGTGTCACTTATCACAAAAGAAAGTAGAATATTGGGAGCCCTGGTTGTCCAGAGAAGTGAGATTTTGAGACTCAGTTCACCAAAAAACTGAAGTCCTTCTGGAACTGGAACACACACACAGAGAGAGAGAGAGAGAGAGAGAGAGAGAGAGCGAGCTTCTTCTCAAACATGTAATGGGAACTGACCTTGCTCTCTTGTGTTTCATGAAATCTGGACCTTGCCTCAGAAACTCGGTTGTCTCTCCGAAGACAGGCCATCCCATAGTCCCTGGAGGCAACCCTTTCCTACTGTACCTTATCCCATTCCACTTCAGAAGACCAAAGCAAAGAAAGAACCCCACGGCCAACATGCAAACCCCCACCATCACAATCTCCATTTTTCGCTCCCAATTTAGAAGCTCTGAACAAAGATTGAACCCTCTTCAATTAATGGTTTTGCTGTGAGTTAATGATATGGGTTTGGCTCAGAATCATATGAATGAATGTTGAATCATTCATTGGACAGATATATATAGTGAGAGAAACAGAGGTTGCAAAAGCATTTATATTAGTGTTATTTATCTAGGCCAAAACCATGCACCCCCACTCATGCGGTCATGCCTTTACCAAGTATGGGAGAAGTCAGGTTTTAAATCTCGGTATCCGAAAACATAAAGTATTGGTGATGTGCTCATATTAGCTGATATCAAACTATATCGGGTTGATATCGTAATATATCTATCGATAAGCAAATAAATAACGGTATTTGAATGTCTAAAATCCGTAACTAGCGGCCGATACAATTAGTAATGATCTTTATTTAAACCTAGTGAGAAGCCACAAGTACATCATAACCTATGTTCCCTTACATTGAAAAAAAAAACCCAGTGATTAATTGAATTTTACCATTTCTGTCTGGATTTTGCAGTAAATGCTCACCTGGCTGAAGAATCTTTTTTTTCCTTTTATTAGGAATTTGAAATGAATGTTCCAAGGTAGAGATAAGTTTGACTGGTGCTTTTGGTAGGGTATGTAGCTCTGCACACATCCGGATAATTGACATTGACCTTTTTCCATTGATGTATGACCCTTTATTTTTTAAAATTTGGACTTTTTACCAGGGAAATATTTGGTCAATTTAAAGAAAATCTACAAAAGCATAGTTTTTCTACAAAAGATTGCAAAAATAAACGCAGAGATTCCACCTTTTATGGTATCATGAGAAGCGCTCTATGCTCTAATTTTCTGTGTCAATTTCTACGAATTCTAGCTTTGTCTAAATTTGAACATGTTCCATAACTCATTTACTTTCCAATTTCATGATGAAAACTAGTGCTATTGTGGCTACACCTCCTTTTTATGCAAATTAAAACTGCAAACTTCGTTCGGAAAACTCCAGCACAATCGAGGATCAACACCAGAGACGAATGTATGTTGGGGCTTGTTTCAGGGTTTTTTTTCAAAAAAAAAAAAAAAAGTTTAATGTTAGTTATTTTTTATTTGTTAAGAACACCAAGATATTGTATTTTGTATGGATTGTTGTTTAGACATTTAAATTCTTTAAGATTGTGTTCATTTTTGGTTCCAAAACTCAATTTCTCTCTTTGCATACGGTCTCTCATAAGTTTTTTTTCCATTATTAATCTCATTTTTCTTTCTCTCTCTCCTGATTACCCAAAAAAACCTCCCTCACCAAACAAACTATTAAATTTTCAAAACTTGAAATTTCAAAATCTTGTTGTTCATAGTTCAGTCTCTGCGTTTACGACATCTTGGTACACATGAGAGTGTAATGAATAGAGCCTCACTTTTGAATTAGATTCTTCTGGTGGGTTTTGTTTTGTACTCCTAAGTCCATTGGTTATTTCTCCAAATTTGCACCCAAAAGTTCCCCCAAAAAAGCATGCATACCATGATGATCATTTGGTAGGAGACCAAACACACCTAAGAGGAAGAGTACCCCCACATCTTGTCCATGTCAAAATAAAGAGAAAAGCTTTCAAAACTTTTGTCCAAATCTGTTTGTAACCCAGCCAGCAAGGTACACCCCATGCTCCTCCTGTGATTTGCTCATAATTCACCACTGTTTCCCCCTGGGCAAACCTAGGTCACCGAGAAACCAAACTCGTCAAGTCGGTTGTCTAATTTCTCTTTCCAGTGGTATCTGAGTTTGAGTCCTACGAGGTGCAGGTTTGGAGTTCAGAGTTATGGATAGCCTCTAAACCCTTTTATTGATTAACATACTAACACCCTGCTAACTCCCGCTGATGTATACCATATGAAAAAAAAAAAACCCAGGTCACCTGTACTACTCATTGTCTCAGACATTGGTTAATTAGGTAGTTGGTTGGTTTGTAATCACTCAACAGAAATTAATTAGCACAGCAAAGCATGGTTAACTGACCAACTCAATGTCATCATCATGCATGCACTTTTAAAGGTAACTCAGATCGTGAATTATGTGGGTTCATGTGGAATGACAACACATCAATTAGCCTAAAGAGTTAATTACCTCTAAGTACAGAAAAGTGACACTTAATTCCCATTAAGGAGAGATGAAGTACTTAATTACCACTAAGTCCACTTTTACAAAAATACATTTATCATTAATAGAAGTGTCACCCTAGGGTTTTAGGGTATGCTAGGGTTTTAGGGTACCCTAATGGGTACCCTAGTACCCTTGGGTACCCTAAAATCTTAGGGTACCCTAGGATTTTAGGGTTTTAGGGTACCCTAGGGTTTTAGGGTACTTTAAGATTTTAGATTTTAGAATACCCTAGGGTTTAAGGTACCCTAAAGTTTAGGTTTAGGTGGTTTCATAGAGCCCTAGGGCTTAGGTTTAGGCACTTTCATAGGAGTTTTAGGGTGCACTTTCCTATTATAGGGTTTTAGCGATTTAGGCACTTTTATTGGGTACCCTAGAGTTTTAGGCACTTTTATAGGGTACTCTGAGGTTTAGGCACTTTCATAGGGTGCCCTAGGGGTTAGGCACTTTCAATATTTGGGGTTTTAGGCACTTTCATAGGGTTTTAGTGTTTCGTTAATTAGAGGAGACTTGGTGGGAATTACTTTCTATTTTCTGGACCTAGAGGTAAATTGCCCTAGCCTAAACAGGAAAGGGTATATAGAGAAATTAGATTCGAACTAATTAATCATATTCCAGGCAAATTATTAGGTACACTTTTGTAACCACCGAAATGATGACGTTGGCGGCAATGATTATGTGGAGGATTTGGAAATGCAGAAATGAGGTTCGATTCAATGGAATAGATCCGGACCCGAGCCAGATGGTGGTAGTTGCTGTTAAGGAAGCTGAGGAATTTATCCTTGCAATGAGGGAACTGATTCTAGAGCCGAGACAGCCGAGAGTGGGAAGTGGGGAGTTGGATCAATGTCGGCAGAAACCGGCATGTGGAAAGCTGAAATTTAATGTGGATGGAGCTTGGGTAAGCAGATCAGATGGATTGGCGGAGGCGGGTGCGGGGATAGTGGTACGGGATTCTAATGGGTCTTTTGTGGCAGCACGTTCATTGAATCTGGGTATGGTGGGTTCTCCTCTATGTGCGGAAGCTTTGGCTTGGCGGGCAGCGTTTGATTTTGCCGGTTTGCTGGGATTGGTTTCGTTCGTCATGGAGGGGGATTCACAACAGTTGGTGAGGTGTATCCGTGGCGAGATAGCGAGTCCCACTGAAGTTGAGGTGGTAGTGGAAGATATCAGAAGATATAGAAATTTGGTTCGAGAGTGTGAGGTTGTGTTTTGTTCGAAGATCGGCTGAATGTGTAGCGGATGCTTTGGCGAAAGATGGTTTGCGAGGTCCTGGTCTTAGAACTTGGGAAGCTAGGCCTCCTGATTGGTTGTTATCTCCTTTGGGGAAAGATAACCGACTTATTTCTTATATTTGAGTTCTCTAAGTTATAATAAAAGTTTCCTATCGTTTTGGTTTTAAAAAAAATAATAATAATTTCATTTTTCTCTGTACTCTTGTGTGTATCTTGCTTCGAAGTGTTCATAGGATTTTTCAAGATATTACCAACGTAATAACGATTTATCTCTGTGGACCTTACGGACACTACATCTCGCAGTGCATTGACGCATTGTAAGGTCCCCGTTATTCAGTAGAGTATGGGAGCCCCGCTGCTGAGGGAAGCAAAAAATTCAGTTTTACGCCGCCTTAAAAAATGCCTAAATATAATGAGTGTAAATTCTCAAAATCGAAAATTACAATTGGTGGCAAACTTAGGGATGAGTAAAAGTTGATATAACATCATCCACAGTGGATGCATTGAAGGATTGGTTAAGTTCGTAGGTTAATGTCCTCTTGTGTCAATTAGGCGATGGTTTGGTTTGAAGCGTACCCGGCGCAGTTGGCTCTACGTTAATATTGTCGACGTCTATATATCAATGGCGTTGGAAAGGATGAGAGAGAGTGAAAAATGTGAGAAAATATATTACAGTAGCTAAATCGATAGAACACCTGATGCTCAAAAGAAAATTATCGTCGCATGACATTCCCTTTTTAACACAAAATGTTTTACATCTCCATGAAGAACTTTGGAAATTGACGAATATGCAAATCAAAAGCTCTCTCCAACGCTACTTGCACACTTGTGCACTTCGATAGATCAGGTCGGGGGTGGACTCCACTTCTCTCCGCCTATCAAACAAAAAAGCTCTTTTGGCAAAATTGAGGTTTGATCGATTAATAACTTTAGGATCCCGAGATTAGTCACGGACCTCATGGTGCACGTAAAATTCACCCAAATCCCCGATTACCAAATTAAAATAAATAATCAGGAGTGAATATTGCAGCAATATGTAATTAAGCAAGGTAACCTGGTACCTGATGATAGTTGATGGGAGGCAATCTGTAATTCCCTTCTTTTTCCTTTATTTCTTTGTCCCAGACGAATGTCGAACAATAGTATTTTAATATGAGATTAAATTCTTTTCCACCGGCGGTGAAAAACTTCACTTTTCCACCATCTCCTTTTTTCAGTTCTATCATGTATTTATTGTTGATCTAAACCATTCATCTCATAAACCCCACATAGTAGTGTATCTTGCAAAAAATAAACTTAATCGAACATCGATAAGAGTATCAAAATTTAAATTTTGCTTTGTAAAATGGATAGTTTATCTTTATTATTATTGACAGAAATCAGATCGTCAATTTTATAAACGAAAATCCAAATTTCGATATATCTATCGACTTCCGATCAAGTTTATTTTTCTGCATGGTAATACTATATTACGTGTCTTAAAATATGAACGGTTCAAATCACAATAATAGACACTCAATAGGACCCATAATAAACAGTGGTAAAAAAATAAAATTTAATACCGGCAACGAATAGAATTTATTCTCTTTTAGATTACTGCAAGGGTCAACGTCCATGCAAGTCGAACCCCCTCACGCTCCAAAGCACTGCCCTACGTAACCATTGAGCCAAACCCGAAGGTCGGTAAGAATTTGGTTGGGTTGGTTCAAGCCGACAATGGAATGCTGCAGACCCGCCCAACGGCAGGCCCAGCCCACCTGGGGAAGTTTTGACCCCTCTCTCACGCAAACAGACCCAGGTTCTAGGGTTTAGATTCTCCCTGTGGAATCTGGTGTGGGATTGGCTTAATTGGAATCCCAGACCGAATAAAATAGAATAGAATGACATGTATGTTCAATTGTACTTACCTACTACCTACATAAACCCTTAGAGAGAGAGAGAGACTCACGGAGTAAACATGCCGACGTTAACGAAGCTATACTCAATGGAAGAAGCTTCTCAGCACAACACCAACGGCGACTGCTGGGTCGTCATAGACGGCAAGGTATGTTTCAATTGGGTTCCTGTTGGATTGCTTTGAATTGCTTTTGTGTGGATTTCGAATTTTTCGGTACACTAGCATCTGTCGAATGCTTAAAGCTCCTTTTTTTTTTTTCCTCTCTTTGGCTGCTGGTTGTAATGTTGTTAGAGTTAACTGCGCGTTCGCGAGAATTGGAGTTGAATTGAGCTTATCAAAGATGGCACAGGCTCATGAATACTCCTCCTATAACACTGTCCCTTCCTGAAATCTTACATCCTTGACTGTTCAACCCTGGCAAAATTAAATCATTGGTCATTCATCAATCTGTCCTCTACGAGATGCTTCCATTGTAAGGTTAAAAGTAGTATGCAAATTTTGAGACAACTTAATGGAACATATCGACCTATGTCTTACGTGATGTGATTTGTGTCTGAAGTTTGAATTAGAAGGTGTTTTGATGTGCAGGATAATGGGTACGTAGGTATTAGCTACTCTACCTTCTGTTATCTTTGATGTGGCTTGTAACTTTGTGATTAACTACCTTTTTGGGCGGAAGGCTTTTCTGTGCACCAGATTCTGTCTTTTGGTATACTATCAACCATTAGCTGTTTTGGATGACCCAATTTTCTTGCATATGCCCTGTTTTCTCCGGTGGAAACAATAATCTTCCAACTGAAACTTGAAGGGTTATCACCATGGGAGGAAGCACCCTATCACAGGGGCTTTGCTGGATCCGGCCCCCAAGCAAGGAATTGAATTGAGATCTTCCTGCTTTAGACTTTCCCATTCCAGGGTGACCCATTTGCGCGTGCCCTAGTCGAGGGATGGCAATATTGTTTCGGCCTGGCCTTTTTATCAATTACTCAAACATGTAGGCTGTTCTACACGGCATGGTTGGTTGTACACAGCAGCATAGAGTACTTCTAGTATGCACAAATCCGTTCTTCAAGAGTTAAATTCTGACTAATTTCCTGGTTATCACTTATCAGAACTAAATCAACTGATTCCACAGTATAACTAGGTGCTTATTTTCCCAGTTTCCATGCTGTTTTCCCCCGCCAAAGTCATTCTTGAGTTTCTCCCAAATAGGTGTGTTTAAATTTTTGTGATTTTAGATGCATGTTGCTACGTAATAGTAGGAGATTGGTATTACCAGTTTACCACATATAGCTTTGGTGTTGGTCGTCCAACGGGAGTATTAGTGTGTGCTTTAGGTTATACAATCACTAAATGCCAGTAAATGGTGAAGGTGTCTAAAGCCGGAGCATGTGCTGCAGTAGTAGGATGCAAACATGATGCTGAAGATGTGGCATCATAGAGATATGAAAAAGAAGTCTCGTGTTTTAATTCCTTTCATACTTTCAGGAATTTGGTTGCTCAGTCAGCTCATATCATGTTTCCAGTCCATCAACTTTATTGACCATCTAGCATATAAAGATCCGAGGGAGTGTTCGTTTTGATTGAATAGGCCTTTCTTTTTGGTACACGTGGACATGGTTTGATGTTTTCGTATTAGCTGGCATCCCGACACAAAATTGATGTTTCCAGTCAATCAACTCCTTTATCAATCTTTTCCCAAAGTAGTGATGCCTTTCAGATCCTTACATTTTGCGTCTTCTACCATGTCTCAGGTTTATGATGTGTCAACTTATTTGGATGAGCACCCGGGTGGAGATGATGTTATCATTGCTGCAACTGGTACATATTCCAATGCATTGTAGTGGAAAGCCGATTTACTATAAATGCACCATCAAGTGGCACCTTAAAAACGTACTTAATTGATTTGAAGATGTAGGTTTCTGTTGTCTGACTTGGGATTGTGTTTTTTCAATCAAGGGAAAGATGCCACCGATGATTTTGAAGATGCAGGGCATAGCAAAACCGCAAGAGAGCTAATGGAAACCTTCTGCATTGGGGAGCTTGATCCAACCTCTCCTGCCATCCCAGAACTTGAAATTTGCTCCAAGAAGCAGCCATCAGAAATCGCCCAGAAGCTCAAAGACTTGACAAAGCAATACTGGGCCGTTCCGGTCGCAGCTGCTGGTGTATCTGTGGTCGTTGGCTTCTTGTACTTGCGAAGGAAGTGAAGGGACGACAATTTTTATTACTACGGTCACCAATTTTGATCGATTTAAACTGTAATCAGTATTATTCATACCGATTTCAGGAGTTGGATATTGAATTTGATGGTGATGTTTCTTTATTCTTATAAGAGATTGAGGAACTACTAGTATCTTGATTAGCTAAAGCTTTGCACCTGGTCCAAACCACATGAGAGTTGTGTGCTCAATTTTAAGCATACAATCCTCTCTGGCTCCATCTATATTCACAAGGCCTTTTCGAAACATACTCCGCTGAAAAAAAAAAATTCGACAGTTGTATAGGAGTTGCGTATGCTCTTACATTATGCGTTTACGTCAACGATGACGAAGCGAGAGGCGTGAAAGAGCCTTCCGAATAGAATAGCTCAGTGGTTGAGCTTGCTCCTTCGGAGCTCCTCCATCTACCATATCGGGAGTTCACCTCCCCCGCCCCCCACCTTTTAGAATAGAATTGAGAGCAAAAATGGAAGATCCTACCGAAAATAAACGCCGACTAATCATGCCGACCTGACCCATCATATTGGCCCATGTATTATGGGGGCAAACCTAGGAAATATCATTCAATGCTCTTAGGGCACTGTCACGTGGTGTCCCAGACCGATTTTACAACACATATTAGTGTGGGGCCTAAAGAAATTACATAGATCCTACTCACTGTGTGGTGAAAAAGGGCCTGAGGCACCACACAGGGCCGGCTCAGGCCCAAGAGACCTCCGCTTCCCAAAAATCTCAAATTTTTTAGGGATACTCAAATATTTTTAATACTTGGGTTTGAGTAGAACTCGTTTTAAGACCAATAGAATGGGGAAAAAAAATGCCCACTTGAAGGTAATGAGTTAACTCAACCCACCATTCCATTAGCATGTAGGCTTGTTAACGGGCCGGATCCGATTCGGACCCGAATCCGATAAGACCCAATCCGATAGTGGTAATTCGGATCCGATCCGAAAATCCGAATCCGATCCGAAAACTTTTTTACTTCAAAGATTTTAGAAAAAAAATTATTTTCCAAAACATAAAAAATAAAAAATTGAAAATAAAAATACAACTTCTTAAACATTTTTTTTTTCCAAAATAAAAAATTTACTTTTTTTTTAAAAAAAAATTCAAAATTTTATTAAAAAATTTTAAAAAATAAAATTCGGATTCGGATTCATAACGGATTTAATCCGATCCAATCCAGATTACCGAGCGGGTATATCCTACGTGGTCTCCGCTCGGCACATTCGAGCCGTCCGTTACACTTTTAAACAGCTCGGATCGAAACTATTTCTCTCCTCTCACCCCAACACTTTCTCTATCTTTTTTCTCTCTCTGAATCTGAGCCGTTCAAACACATAATGGACGGCTCGGATGTGCTAGCGGGCATCACATGGTACCCGCTCGGCACTGAAAAATTTTCCCGGTGGCCCAATTTCAGTGGACCCACGTAAGACAGAGATCAGATCCCCTGTCCGGCCTCCGGATAGGGTCCTGTCTGACTCCTCGGAGCTGTTGTTCTCACAAAATCAACAGCTGAAATGTGCCGAACACTTTCTGTTTCAAAACAATATCGTTTTGACTCGGCACATATCAACCGTGGATTTGCGAAATCAACAAGTGGTACAGACCCTGTCCGGATTGGACTTGGACAGGGGATCTCGGTGCGCAAGACCATATATAAAGTTCTTCATTCTTCGTTCTCTTTAGAGCCCAGAAGAAAGAGGATTCGTAGAACTCCAGTACAGTACTCACTCCTCCTTTCCAATGATGAATCAACCTGTTCAGAAGAACACTCTCTACGTAGGTAATCACCCAATTCCTCTCACTCCTTTCAATGCACAAACATCAATCAATCAATCTGTATCAGTACATATCAACGCGTGTGTTATGTGTGTGTGTGTTTTGTATTCAGGGGGTCTAGCGGAGGACGTGAACGAGTCGATACTGCACGCGGCGTTCATACCGTTCGGGGACATTAAAGACGTCAAGACGCCGCTGGACCAGGCCACCCAGAAGCACAGGTCCTTTGGCTTCGTTACCTTCTTGGAGAAAGAGGACGCCGTCGCCGCCATGGACAACATGGATGGCGCAGAGCTCTACGGCCGTGTTCTCACCGTCAATTACGCCCTGCCCGAGAAAATCAAGGGTGGGGAGCAGGGTTGGGCCGCTCAGCCCCGTAAGTTTTTTACCCAAAACCCTAACTCTACTCCTCTTACATATCTCTTGCTACAATTAGGGCTGATAATCGCAAAGTTACGAGTTCAAGCTTGTGTTTGTTCGTTAAAAGCTCATTCAAGATTACTTTGTTGCGTAAATAAACCAAGCTTGAACAATTCGTCGATGCTCGTTAAGCTTTTAAACCAAGCTCGAACGAGCTACTAATGGGCTCGTTCAGCTTACGAGGTACAAGAAGTCAAGTTACCCGAGAATGGATTGTGTTTGGCTTGATTAAAGCTCAAGATCATCTCGTTGAACATGTTTTGAAGCTTGTTAAGTTTACAAACCAAGTTTGAACAAATAATTGCTCGGCTCGTTTGATTCGTTTATCACCCCGATAGACTACAATTGGATATACGTCTAGTAGTCTACTAATCTACATACTCATGTATGAATACTGTTTTTTTGGGGTAATGTTTGTTTGCTTAGTGATATTTATGTCTTAATTCTGGGTTGTCTTTGGTGTTCGACGGTTTAGGGTTTTTATAGTTAGCAATGGGGCTTCTATTATCAGTTAGCACACTAGGGTCATATGTACCTGTTTGTCCTTGTACCAGTATATCTATTCCCCTGGATTTTAAGACGCACAGTCGCACAAAAGATACCAGTCATAGTCATTGTGCGATCACGTTGCTGAAATTTCACAGGAACAGAGGTACAAAGGCATTTTCGATACAAATGATTTGATTTCATCAGTTAGAAGATGAAAAGTTTCTGTTTGTAGTAAATGAGAGAATTTGCCACTTTGTTATGAATATATTTGTATCTGTATGTACATTCATTCCTTTTACGCCTCTAAATGCTGGCCGTAGTTTTCTTAAGTCTACAGCTGTGTATTAGCATATGTACGGATATCTGGTTAGGCTTGCATTGTATATTACTATGATGTATATCCCTTAGCTGTTCGAGTTCTGGATTGTGATTGGTTTTTAGGGTTAAAAGGGTGAAAAGATTTAGTTTGTACTTTGAACCAAAAGATGGAATTCAGATTACCTAGAGATAGTGTGAAGACTCTGGAGATAAAAAAGAATGGAACTTTTACCATACAGACATGCTAAAAGGATAATGATACGTTTCTCATGAACCATCTGTGAAAAACTGTAGAAGTGACAATTGGGGACAAATACGACATCCTCAATAGCTTGAAGTCGATCTTGACATTGTTCAGGAGACTGTCTTCTAAATTGTTCTCATGTAATAAAATGCCACACTCTTAATGCTATTATAATTTGTTATGTAGGGTGTGTGTATGCATGTTTGTTGAAATAATTACAACATTCCATAGTATCTCGTGATCTTGGATTAAATAAATACCGCCTTCCATAGTATCATGAATCTTGAATAAATAATGATAAGTATAAAGCATAGGAGCCTACAAGGCTTGACATACGGGGACTTTTAATAGGATTATACATTTCATTCCTTAGTCAGTGTGTTCAATCATTTAAATGGGTGATCAAGATATTTAATGGGTTATGGTTAAGGTGTTTTTGGGACAGAGGTTTCTTTGATTTTCTCGTCTTGTTTCCAGTTGTTATCGATATTAAAGTATCTGGCCTAGTAAGAGACGCTGAATACGAATGGTTGAAGTGCTTTGTTAAATATAGTCTGCTGGTGCTTATGAGGTTTGGGCTTGCTGTTGGATACTTGCATTGTGAGCAAAACTTCTTGTGTGGTAGAAAATACTTTCCAATTTACCCCTCAGCTATTGTGCTAACTATGCTGAAATATGTGCCAGGTGTGAGTTACAGCATTAGGGTTAGTATTCTTCCTGTTGTAACGGTTTCTTTTTTGTTTTCTGTATGTCTCAGTTTGGGCGGATGCTGACACATGGTTTGAGCGGCAGCAACAAGAAGAGGAAATGCAGCGTATTCAGGCAGAGAATAAAGCTGCGATGGAGGAAGCCGAGGAACTTCATAGAAAGAAAATGGCCCAGGAGCGAGAAGGTGAAAAAGAAGAAGAGACAGAGAGCAGGGTCGACCCAATGGCGATGGCTGAAGCTGAGGTTTTGAAAGTTGGAGCAGATTAGCTCTTAGTGGGGCAACGCTAGAAAAACCATTAGGGTTTCATTTCCTACGATTGCTTTTTCAGCTCCAATGGATTCATACTATTGGAACAAAATGTTATAGATGTTGGAGATTCAATAGGTTACAGTCGTATTGAGTTCAACCGGAAAAGATATAGGCTATTGGAAGTATTGCGGCTGAAAACCAGTGTGGTTTTTGTGTGAATGATCCAGTGGTATTATACTTTAATCTGCATTTTTGAAAAGGCATGTTCCAATTTCCACAGGTTCTTAATTTCAAATAATTATATGGTAGTACTTGTTAGCAGATGGCCGAGGGTGGTGTAATCTTGTGGGAAATGGCATTTTTGGCGATCCTTGACTTGCATATGTTGTTTACCTGTTTGATTATGTTACTCAGATAAAGATAATGGAAAACACGTGCCATCTCCATGCACCTCAGCTGCTTTTGCGCGCGCACAGTTTTATCTTAAGGGAAATGTTACCAGCACATCACTGTTTTTGGCTTCCTATGGTGAAAAACAACCCCTTGAATCCCAATCATTGTAGTGATACAAGACTGCTAAAAAAGATCCAGAATACATGTTGAATCATTGGTAAATGCTCATTTCTGGCCTCAATATCTCTCTTGATGCATCCAGCCGAAAAAGCCTCCTAACGCAGCCTTTGCTTTGGCCATATGGGCAGTTGCAGCATAGAAAGAGAAGGCATTCTCACAGCTTTTCAAACGATGCCCCATTGAAAACAACACAAGCCGAAGCTAAGAGATTCAAGTTACCTTGCACCATCAGACGAGAGGCCTAAAACAGGTTAGCATCAAAATAAGAAGCATGACCACCAGGAATGCCGTAGTCTGGATCATCGCCTACACGAAATCCCACAGGTTCCATCCGATAATGGTTATGTATCAAGGTTTTTTTTTTTTTTTTCCGGCACTTCGAAAATTTTATCAAAAGGTCATGTATCAAGGTGAGAAAGGCTCACTTCAATGAAACGAGAACTGTTCTATGAAGCCAAATAGCCCAACGAATAGCCATGTCAGTGGGAAAGGCCAAATACTCGTCAAAGAAACTAACAGGTGATCCTCATCAAAATTCAACCTCTGATTTTCTCCACGCATTTAGAGGGGACACACTAAAAAATAAATAAATCAACAGAAGGAAATGTCTCATTACGTGCATGGAAATAAGCAGATCTTGAGGGAAACTTGGATATGTAGCAATCGCCAGTGGGAGCGTCATGTAATGGACAGTTGGGATTCCACAACACCAGCTGAAAAAAGCATCAAACTAAAGATGTTGTCAAGGAGTTGGTTGATTTGTCAATCATGCTAAGTCTTGTTGGAATGTTCCTCAAACACCATCAGTAAGCAACTCGCAACCCCATAAAATTCTTATGACAGGCTTTTCCAAGGAGAATCCGACAAAGAGAATCAAGTGGTATTATCTGATGTAGTAGTTCTTATCATCAAATTGACCTCCTCCTTTTCAGCATCGCATCACAAAGCTTCACAGCATCAAGACAATCTCTAACGTTATGCACTCTAACAATATTTGCACCACCAAGAACCCCAGCGGTAACAGAAGCAACACTTGCCGGATCTCTATCAACTGCAGCAGGCCGACCACAAACATCACCTAAAAATCTCTTCCTAGAAGGTCCGATCAACATAGGAGCACGAGACAAACCTAAACTCCTCTTTCCAATCTCTGCACGAATGTTCGATAAGCCATTGAGAAGGTCCAAATTACTTTCAGTATTCTTCGAGAATCCAATTCCTGGGTCAATAATGATCCTCCAAGCCGGAACACCTGATAATTCTGCATCTCTAACCCGCGAGTACAACTCAGATGCAACTTGTTCGCAAACATTTTCATACTTCAAGTTCTCACTATTCTGCATCGTAGAAGGGTCCCCCCTCATGTGCATGGCAATGTAAGGTACCTTAAGGCCAGCGACAACACTAAGCATTTTAGAGTCTAATTGTCCACTTGAAACGTCATTTACAATATGAGCCCCTTTTCCGACTGCTTCTGAAGCAACCTCTGAATAAAAGGTATCCACGGATAAAAATTTCCCCTCAACCTCAGGCATTTTCATAACAGCTTCTAGGACTGGAATTAGTCTATCTAATTCTTCTTCGGCAGATACCCTAGTTGCCATTGGCCGGGTCGATTGTGCACCAAGATCGATTATATCAGCTCCGTCTGATACCATCGAACGAACCTGAGAAACTGCAGCTTTGACAGATTGAAACTTCCCACCGTCGCTGAAACTATCTGGGGTGAGATTAAGGATGCCCATGACAGAGGTCCTTTGTGACCAGTCCCACAAGTGATTTCCAATGGGCAAAACGCGTTTTAATCCATCTTTCCCTATGAGGGATTCACCGCCAAGTTTTTCCCATGATTTAAAAAGTCCACCAGAATGGATAGATAAAGCATTCCAACATGCAACATTATCACTATCCACATATGATCCGAGTAAATCCATCAATGGAGCCATTACAAATGGCCTCTCCCATATTCTTTCATGTGGGACTGTAAGAATCTCAGATTGTATTTTGAATTTCCCATAGAACAATATATCCAAGTCAATTGGTCTAGGGCCATAACGTATGCCATCAGAACGTCCCAAGTCCTTCTCGATTTTCTTAAGCACACCCAATAGTTCATGAGGTCCAAGTTTTGTAATGCCTCGAACAGCAGAGTTGAGGAAGAGAGGTTGATCTGTCACATAAGCAGGTTCTGTCTCGTATAAGCAGGCATGCCTTGTGATGTGTATGGCTGACTTGTTCATCAACTGCAATGCTTCGTTGAAATTGTGAAGTCTATTCCCCACATTGCTTCCTAAAGCGATTACTACTTCCTCTTCTTGCGCATGAACTTCCACCGATGTATGTAGAGAGGAATGAAATAAAGAAAAGCATGCTGCGACACAGAAAATACAAGTATCAAGAAAGCAGCTGAACCCTCCATTCATTAAGAACATATGACATGCAATAAATTACGGCTGTTACATTTCCGTTATATGACATGGACTTTTCAAATTTGTGTAAACTAGTCATGTTGGATCCTCTGAAACTTGGATAATACTATGGGATATGCGTTGGATTATTTTACTTTGACATTCACTTAAGAAACATATCCAGTATCCATGTTTGAGTCAGACTAAAGTGTACAGCTCTCTTACTATTCTCAGGAATTATACTATTCGTAGTGCCCTCTTATGCAAATCAGAATTAGATGAAGGGATAAAATTATTTCCACCAGTGGTGGAAACCAAGGGTTTTCCACCACGGCCCATTATGGGCTCCACAAGACATCTTTTGTTATAATCTGAACCGTCTATTTTGTAGGGTCCGTAGAATAGTATATCCACGCAAAAATTAAGATTTATCGGACGTCAATAGGTATATTAAAAATCTACTTTCGATTTAGAAAATGGACAGTCATGGATAGTTTAACTTCAAAATCTATGACCATCCATTCTACAAACCAAAATTCAATTTTTGATATATCTATCGATATCCAATCAAGCTGATTTTTTTCATGGATGTACTACTCTATGTACCCTACAAGATGAACGGTTCAGATTAGAACAAAAAAAAATTTACGGGACCCATAGGCAGTGGTGGATATCCCATGATTTCCACCAGAGGTGGAGAGAACATACTCTCTTAGATGAATCCGACATTTGGACACATGTAACGCGAGTCTATGTAACATAAGGTATCGAAAACTTCTGTTCTTCGACATTGGTGTTGGATACTTTTACTGCTCGAAACGTTTGTTGGTCGCCAATATCTATCCTACAATGATGACCCCTATTCTGATGCTACAATGTCATTTATCATCTAAGGCCCCATTCTGTCAATTTATAATCTATCCTACTTATTTATTGAATTAAAGGTGATGTATTGTGAGAAAATCACGTCTCGTAAAGTGGGAAATAAGTACTTAAAAAATAAGAACCTTAGCGGAACGGGGCTAACCCCAAATTGGGAAACCCAATTATACAACCAGATCAAATGGATGAATAATGAACAGGAGCGCCACATTTTCTTGCTTCCTTACAGTGCAATTAGAAAATGAATATACACTGCAATCGTGAACGAGCAAACTAGTGAGTTTAGACTACCTCTACAAGATTCAATGGCAGCCCCTCTAGACCCATGTTTGGTGAGTGCCAGCTGTTTGAAAATGTTCATCTGAGGACTTCAGCACTGCAAATACAGTCAGAAACACATATAAATATTGACTCAACATGAGCTAGAGATTAAACTGCTTGCAATTTACAAAAACAGGTGCATAAGTTGATAAAATCGCCAAATGGACAAAATCCAGTTGTCTAATTCGTTGAAATCGTATGAAAAGGACATAACCCAGTTGTCTAATTCGTTGAAATCGTATGAAAAGGACATAACCCAGTTGTCTAATTCGTTGAAATCGTATGAAAAAACACCTGGGTAATGCTAAAATTGCACAAATATACAGAATTGCATTCTGGGTTTGACGTCTCGCATACAGCGGATCGACAAAATTCATAGGCGCACATACAAATCCATATATGTATATTCTGGGAAGAATACGTTATGGGTGGATGGATATATCCCAGCTGTATGTCTTCTATCGGCTTCGGAGAATGAAGGGTTTCATTCGACTGGTAGCTATCAATGGTGTTTTATCCAGTTGAAGTTGTTGAACTGTGGGCTTGGATCCTGTCAAGTTACCTTAAAACCTGTTTGGTCCATTTTGTGGCCAAGATTAAGCCACAAAACCTTCTCCTAAATCAAGGGCTGAGATCCTTCCAAACCAATTTCAGGGGCGACAATTATAGCTTCTCCATGTGCGTGATTAGTGCGGTAAACAAGCCGAGCTTAATCGGGCTCAACTCGTCTCATTTATTAAACAAACTAAGGTTGAGCTCAGCTCGAGACTTAACGAGTTTAGCTTAATCATTTACTAAATGAGCCATTTTAATCGAGCCGAGTCTCTTTTAATGAGCCGAGCTTTTGTCAAACGACATTAATTAAACGAGCCAAAAAACTCGAGCTCGAATCATGAGACGAGCAGAGCAGAGCAGAGCTCGCGAACTGCTCGATTCATTTAGAGCCCTATGTGTGACGAATGTGGTTTCCACCCACTATGGGATCGATGTTCAGTTGTGTGTCGGGATTAGAGGTGGCAAATGGGCGGGTTCGGGCGGGTTGAAATGGATCACGGGTCAAATATGGGTGGGTCAAATAGTAAACGGGTTGAAACGGGTCGGGTCGAATATGGGTCAAGTCAAATCCAAGCCCGCCCGACCCGTTGTCCTCTTTTTTTTTTAATAATTATTTTAAACCCCCCCCGCCTCTTCGCCCAACTTATCCGTGATATCTTTTTTTACTTCTTTTGTTTTTTTTAATTAGTTTAGCACTTTTGAATTCGGGACGTTCGTTATTTCAAGGAAAGCCGGCTCCGTTTGTTCCAAATTTTCCATTTTACTGCACGTTGTATGCATCAATGTTTTGAATACCATACCGGCCAAGGAGAGGTCTCGTGCGCTCGGAAAAATGGGCCGTGGCCGAAGGCAATTTGGAAAATTGATTTAGAACCAATTAATCGGGTGCGCGTCACGGATTATTCGTCCGTAGGGGGGATGCAAATCCGGGATTTGAGTCTCGTGCACGTACTTTAGTTAAGCCCACGTTTTTGCTAAAATTCTGAAACGGACTTTTTTTTTGAAGAAAACGTGTATTCCTCCACCAGCGAAAAAAATGTTTTCTGTTGACAACGTTTTTTTAAAAAGAAATCGTGTATTCCTCCACCAGGAAAGGGAAAAAAATTAAGATCGAAAAAATAAATAAAAAATGAAACATAGTCCCATAAGTTTTTGAATAAAACGAAAATAAGTCAAAAAGACAGAAATTTTGACTTATTTTTTCTGTTATTTAAATTTAAATTAATTTTGAATTTTGATCATAACTTTTTATTTTTGGATTCCTCTCAACAAGACAAATCAAAAAAATATAAAAATTTGACGTAAAATTAACAAATGCACAATTTTTTTGGGAATGCGAAGAGAATAACTGAATAAGCGTGTGTGCCTGTGTGATTTGTAAAAGTTTTGCTGGTTTCTTTTCGTTTGACAGTCAAGAGGCTATTCTTGCGAAATACTGTAAGCATTGCTCGGACTCGGAGACGGACAGCCCATCACCGGGCGAGTGGGCCCAAGGTCCCTCCATACAATATCTTGTTCAAGAGTCCTGCTAGTACCCGCTAACTAAAGCAGGATTCAAATCCAAAATCGTGTGGGCGGGAGAGAATTTCACCCTTAGCTCCTTGGTCATCTCAGCCAAAATCGTGTTAAGTGGTATCTGTTCTACACTGAAGCCATGTGCATAGTGATTCTTTATCAAGGTATGATATGATATGATATGAGATCAGGAGAGATTTTTTGCTAGGTTGAATTCTGATTTTACGTTTTCATGTTTATGGTACTTTTCTCTATAGCGACTGGAAAATTTGATTTTTTTCAGTTCCCTAGATGTTTATATAGCCTGTGTGGATTTTTTGCAGATGTTATCGAGGTTACCAAGCAGGCAAGCAAGCTCGAGTTTTAGTCCAAATTGTAAGATGTCTTGATGTTATCGAGGTTACCAAGTAGAGAAAAACGTTTTCACGGAGCAACCCGTAAAGTTTGTTTACGGCGCTCAATCGCACGCGTCCAAAACTATTTTGGACGGTCCAGATTTTAAAAAAACTATTCGAGTAAATAGTTAAATTATTCTACGGAATAGTTTTTTTAAAATCCGAACCATTAATTGCCGAAATAGACGGCTGAAATTGTTCAGTTCCGTAAAAAGCAACGAATCCGTAAATAAATTTCTCACTATCAAGTAAGTTCAAGTTTTAACACAGGATAAACATCAAGACCTCTTACAATTTTGACACTAAAGATCACAACAGATCTTACTTTGTTCATCGCACCTATCAAGGAGGCAGCCCAAGCCTAGGCCAGTGAGACCACGGCTTATGGCCTCCAATTTGGAAAAGCCTCAACTTTTAGTCCATATGCATATACTAGTAATGGCACGACGCAATACTTTCCAGACATAATCTAAATAAAGTATCAAACTCTACTTTTTAAAAATTTTTTGTGTGGATACAACGGTTCTTTTTAATGTCATCTCAATTCTCACATAAGACGAATCTCGGATATGCGTATGGTCCCACCTAATGCGAGAGGAGCATTACAAATAATCGTGAATAAGAAAAAAAAAATCCCTTCTAACAAATTCAACCAAGTTCATAAAATTGTTTAACACAACAAATGTTACCAAATCTGTTTAATTCCGATATGTGCATTCAGGGATAGCATCAGAGATATTAAAAATGTATAATCATACGGGATTCCAACTCAAATTCAATTTTTTGAACGCCCACTCACTCAAAAGTGACACCCCTATCGCACTTGTTTTTTTAACTGACCTAGAAAAATAGAAAAGCAAAATAGTTCCAAGATTACATACAACCAAGTAAGGAGTAGAGTTTGAAACTCTGCCTACCCAAAAGGCTCCAACAAAAAACCTACAATTTTCGATCCCAAACAGATCATGAAACTCCAAATCATCCAAACCAACAGCTCAAGTTGTATCAAACAATTTTGTTCTCTTACCTAATAGTTAAAAAGAAAAAGAATCTGATGCGAAGAATTCCTATTGGCCACAAAAAATTACTCCTGGCTGCGAAAAATTACTCCTGCCACGAAGAATTACTCTTGGCCACAAAGAATTACTCCTGAAGAATTACTATTGGCCGTAAAGACTTATTCCTGGCCTCAAAATTTTACTCATGGCCGCTAAGAATAACTCCTGGCTGCACTCTTAGCTGCAAAAAATTACTCTTGGCCATGACGAATTACTATTGGCCGCAAACAATTACTCCTGGCCGCAAACAATTGCACTTGGCCGCATCGAATTACTTTTGTCCGCGCCGAATTGCACTTGGCCACATCGAATTGCTCTTGGCCACGTCTAATTGCACTTGGCCGCATTGCAATTTGATGCGGCCAAGTGCAATTCGTAGCAGCTAAGAGTAATTCTTTGCGACCAAGTGTAATTCGTTGCGGTCAAGTGCAATTTGATGCGGCTAAAAGTAATTCTCGCCGTTGCCTTCGTTCTTCTCTATATCATGTTTGTGACAAATGTGGCTTCCAAGATAAGCTCAAGGAGCACAACGGTGCTAGAGTTCCTCATAGGCCTTAACTAATCCACCACATCCCTTAATTTCTTTTCTCTGATGCTCTGGTAGATTTCGCAATGGTTTCCTCGTGAAACAAAACCTCCCCTTGTGCTAATTTGGCCTTGCTACACCCATGCAGAATGTTGGAAATTATTAACAGACTGCCGAATATGCCCTTCACTGTTGCGTACGTAATCGACTAATGGCTGACGATAACGACACGTGCCTTCCCTCCAAAAGGAGTCGAAGAAAATGTTGAACCCGGTGGTAAATTACTGAGACACAATACCGGACGCTGGAGCCTATAATTCAATCGTAGTATCCCTTAGACAGGCCGGGATTTCGCAATTCTTGTACAGGGAACTTATTTCCCATTTTTTTACATATAGTTTTTCGTTATTCTTTCTTGGGATATCAGCTAACTTGTACGACACCAATTATGAGCTGTATGGATAATGGCAGATTTTAGACGAGTCATTTTTCAAAGATTCCCTGGCTTCTTTTTTCTTCTCTCTGCTTGTCATGGTGATCTGGTACTGATAAAGAATTCCAACAGTTATAGTAATATTTCAACTCCATAATATAAACTATCAGGTTGGTGAGGATCCGGCGGCCGGTTGCAGATATTCTGCAGTTGTGGATCCAATCTGACCTGACTTTGGAGATTCCTTTTTGGAGGGAAAAATAAAAAATAAAAAATTCTTCTGTGCTGATCTCATTCATGTAAGAAGTATGCATCCCATTGGACAACTAGAGGGCATCTTAAAGTAGAGTAGGTGAAGTAGCTAAAACTTTGATTTTGAGGAAGGATTTTCAACTGGTACATCTGACATGTCTTTCCATTTGCGGAAGGGTTACTTACGGAATCTCAAATCTCTCGACATAAAGAACTTTTCATGTGTTAGAGGTCGACCAGAGGTTCGGCTTCCTTCTCCCCCGCCTTTTGAGCATTCTAGGCCCCTGATGAGATAAGAACCCCGGAATTGAAAAGAAAGACCGGAATGGAAAAGAAAGAAGAGAAATTGGGCCATGGTTACCGAGAGAGACCGCCTTCTCTTAGGCCAGCAGTCTTGTACCTCTCCTGTTTCCCGGGGCTCTTGTCGCTCGTCTACGCTCCGAACCAAAAAGTACTAAGTGAAAAAGAATGTTTCCTTGCGTGCATTAGTGATGAAGTATTTTCAAATGCTATTGGTTCCAGAAAGTGGCTTAGAGCAACTTATTAGAGTAAAGTCTATTACTATACCTTTTTTTTTTCATTTGTGGAACATGTGTTTTCAATTTCAATATTTCAGTTTTTAGTTCCTTAAATCCTTGTATCTAAGAAGTAGCAGGCACAGAGGACATGAATCCCAGAATGGCCTCCAAAATATGCATTCTGCTCAAGAATCTCCACAGATTCTGTGTTTTATACTCATGATCCTAGCTAGAACCCTCGCTCTCCGTCTTGAGAGAAAAACAATAAATGAATCAAAAGAGAAGATATTGATGAGTGTTTTTCTTCTTTTTCATCGTCGAAAGGGAAAAGATGAATCAGTAAGAACCTGGAATTGAGACATAAGAGAATTCGAGACCAAAATGAGAAGAGCATTTTGTATTGAAGCCTTGAAACTTATTCACCTCTTCTTCCAAAAGTATTCTCACACTTCCTCAATTAACCTCCTCCAAAAGAGAGGAACAAATGCCAAAAAGGACATATAACCCAACTCAAAAAAGGAAAGGAAACCAACGGAAGAGGAGATTCACAAATATAAACCTCTGCTCGGCCCTACTCGGAAAATTGAGCACTGTCAAGTTTAGAACTAGCCACCTTCTCCAGAAACCAAACCAACTTACCCTTGGTAGGCCGAACCATCCTCGCTGGCAATGACGGGCAGGCAGGACCCACATCATCAATCGCCAAGTGTACGGCCTCCGACTTGCTGCCACCTGTCACAACCACGGCCACGTTGGACGCGGAGTTGATGACAGGGAGAGTGAAAGTGATTCTCTCAGGCGGAGGTTTGGGTGAATCGGTGAGGAAAGTTACCCATTCGTTGTTTTCATCCAGCACGGGGTGGTTAGGGAATAATGAAGCAACGTGACCGTCAGGACCCATTCCGAGAAGGATTAGGTCAAACTTAGGGCAGTCGTTGATCTCGGATACATTGATCACACGTGTTCTTACGAGCTGTCTGATTACAAATTCGTAGTCATTGGCAGCTTGTTCAGCTGAAACCGAGTCGTTGATTGAGTGTACGTGACTGGGAACAATTGGAACCTGAAATTACGAATGCGTAGCATCTTCAATATATTGTCTAATAGATAGAGTAACAATATGAGAACATATAAACATCCACATGTACATAAACACAGGATCGACGTTGAATTAGTTGTTTAAAGACGTGGAATATGGAGTAGATGGCTAAATTGCAACTATCTTAATCCAGTTGATAGCAATGTTGAAAAGATGTATGTAATGTAACTATATATTCATGTCTGAGAAGTATAAATGTCCTTGAAAATGCATCAAAGCATAAAGCTTAGAAATTGGGACCTGAATTGAGCTGAGTATTCTCTCAATCATATACCTCATCAAATACTTGGTTAAACAACAGACATTTTGTGATCCTAGCAAACTTAGAAGTTAGAACTATACATAACCTCTCTCAACCTTCAAATCATCGTCGATTCATATTATGAAGACGCCCGAACCATACAGACTACTCTGGCAGAAGTTCAAGAGCAAGGGAGTTTTCCAATGGTATGAACACTAAGTACTTCTCCTTAAAAGCTAAAATACACAGGGTAGCAAGAGAGTCATCCAGAAAATCTTAAGGCTCTAATCATGAGCCAAAAAGTCTATAGGACTTAGTTGCAAATGTTCCATCAGGTTCTTTTGGCCACTGGTACCGTATGTCGAGTTGAGTAAGGAAAGGCTACTTGGGAAAGGTCTAGCTGGAACTGCTGAAGTAGATTAACAGCTGCATCAACAACTCTCGAGGGAAGAAATAGGCCAACTACCACTGTATAACCTCCTAATGTTACACTAACGTGTTATTACGTGTCATACCCCAGCATGTCCGACTAAAACACATATATGAAAAGACCATATATATGTTCAAGCATCTCTGACTCGTGTCCGCAGCGTGTCCCATTTCTGACACAGCAAAACGTGTCAACATCCGAAATGTGAGGATGGGATTTTGTCGGTGCTTATTTGGCCCTCGCAACAATGGAAACAGCAAAGGTGCAAACAAAAAGGTAAACAGGGAAGGTACTACTCCAAGGAATCCCAATCTAAGTATTTAGCACAAAGGTTTAGTTTCTCCACATCACACATCCTTTTGTAGTCTTTTGTAGTTCAGAAAGAGAAAATGTGGCAAGGAAAACAAAATCCACCCTTTCAAAAAAAAAAATTCATTTACTCCACCAATTAAGTAGAAATATTTATGCTGGAATCAATTCTAAGTTTTCACCAAAAAAATGTGCTACAAAGTTGAAAACAAGATGTGGAAGAAACAAGGAAAAATGGAGAAATGTTCAAGATGATAGTAGTTGGATGCCATGGATACTGTACCATACAGCACTCAAAATGGCAAAATAAAAATGACAGAAAGAACCCCAAATTTGACCAATCCCTTCCTTCTCATTACCAAATGCCACTCCTTTATGAAAAGAGGTAGAAAAAACACAAAACAGGACATTTATAAGGTTCCCTTTGTGGCAATCTTTCATCTTTCTTCTGTTTTTCAATTCCGTTATGTTATGAACATTCCCGTAGTTTTCCATGTCGTCTCTGTTCGATAAAAACTTGGCATAGAGACTTCATAAATTGTTTACATTCATAAATCTGGCAACTAATGAATACGAAAGATAAGACAAAATAATTAGTGAAGTATTACCCAAAATCAGTCTACCTATAAAGAATCAGAAGCCAAAATCACTATGAGAAATATACGTTGAGTACTTTCTTGAAAGTTCATTCCATCTTTGACATGAATCACTTACATAAAAAACAAAACTTCCCAGGGGAAACAATTCCCTACTCAACTAATTTTCCGAGGTTACTGTGGCTCATGACGCACTTCTTACTTTTGGTGCGAGTAAAAGGGAGCATGAACAAAGTAATGACTACTATCCACAAGCCAAAGCTATATGGTTGGCAGGAAATTTAAGAGAAGATATGTCCATTGAACTGCTTTAACAGGCCATGGAAGTCAAAGCATGTCAGCAACACAAACTGCTGCATTGATGCTTCCTCAACAAAATTTATTACCCCCATCGTGAAATATGTGGAAGATAGGCTAGAAATAGGACGTTAAGGTATCACAAAAGGTTGGAACTATTAAATTGAGAACTTGCAATTACTTTCCCCAACATAGATACTTGCCACTGGAAAGATCATTCCTCAATGCTGGTCTCTGAAATTGAGGGAGCCTACAAATAACTATATGTTTAGTGAAATGACACAACGTGCAAGCTTCAGTGGTTCATTGAGTAATAGTTGAACTTAGAAAATCGTAGTTTGATATGCAACCTATCCATCATGTCTAGTTCTTGGACTGACAGTTATTTTTCTAACACAATCAAGAAACTAGGGACTTTCTACTAGAGGGGAACTTGCAAGACCTGTACTCCTTATCTGACCAACCTACCAATTACGTACTCAAAATAGGAGAAGATAATAATATAACACAGATCAGACCAAAGAACATTCTTCGCAAAGTGGTTTTGAACTATTTGGTATTGATTACTGGGATTAGCAACACTGAATAAGATAAGGATAGAAACTGTATTAGAAGAGGTGGCTTTCACTCAAATAGCTCATTAATTCTCTAAGGGCGGCAAATTAGATGTATGAGCGTACATTAAACTAGATTCAATCAGCCAATACCTTTGATAGAAGGCCATCCTTTGCCAGCTTATAATTGCTATCAGCATGACTTTTACCCACGACACGCTCATCGGCCCAAAATATGTACCACTTGGCCCAATCAACAGTCTTGTTATAAGGAGCTTCACACAGTTTCCTGATTTCAACCAGAATTCAAGCAAAATGCATAGGATCACTTAAAAGAAAAAAGGAAAACAAATAAACATTGGAAAAGGAAAGTATTGGTACCCCATCAAGCCAATGAGAGAACCACCAGATAAAGCAATGGCAAAAACACCGCGCTCCTTCACCGACATTTCTGATAATTGTGCTATATAGTCTGCCAAATCTGTTCTTAGCTCATCCAAACTCTCATGAATCCTCTTCTCTCCTGTATCTTTATGTGCCACAAAAAGAGCCATGGCTCTAATCTAAAGGACAGCTCTGATTAGAGACTACCAACAATACAATGGATCAAGTGTCAGTCCAAAATGTTCCGTTAGAAATGCATTAGCTGCAAATTTGTTAGGAATTATGAATCTCAAAACAGCAAACATGGAAAAAAAACAAAAAACAAAAAAACAAGGGAAGACAATCAGGAAAGAGAGTCCAGTATTTCTTAAGAATTAACCAGAATTAGGAGGTTCATGCAAAGATAACTGGCAGACACCAGGTTGCACAACTCAGCACTCATAATTCAGAAATTCAAGACAATATTATCATCAGCAAAAACAAAACAAAAAAACCACTGCGGTAAAGCCAACCAAAAAAATAAAATCACTGCATTGATGGTGCACAAATTATGAACAAGGCAATACAATTCCAACTAAGGAAATGACAGTGATTAACTAAAGATCCAGGCAAAAACCCACATCCAACAGGCATATCAAAGGTCAATCACAACTGCAACTTTAGACCAAACTCAGATCACAAAACATTGTCCCTCCAAAACCCATTTGAGCAAAAGTCTGTAATCCAACAAAATTACCATATCAAAGGTCAATACATGCAATTTTGGACAAAACCCAGATCATAATATGTTTCTCATTGACATCCCATTTCTGTACTAAACTAAAATTCAACAAAAATAAAAATAAAAATTAAAACTTAAAAACAAAATATTTCGAAGATTCTTCAACGGATAGAAGAACATTCGAATACAACAATAGAACTTACGATGGAGGAGGAGAAGAAGAAAAAGAAGAGAGATGGTTGGCAGAGAAGGAAGGAACTGAAGAGGGTGGGAAGATGGGTATCAACGGATTATAAAATATATATACCGATATAGAGATAGATACATATAAAAATGTAGATACGCAATCATCTAATCCAAATTTACTGATTATTAAACCACCTGCCAACTAGGAAGAGCAAAGAATTTACCCTCTGAGCTTCCACGTGCATCCAATGACCTTGACCAAACACACAGAGGGAGGGAAAACTCTCTCTCTCTCTCTCTCTCCCCAAAGTAAACGCGGATAAAACTAGATAGAGAAAGAAAACGAAAATAGAAGGCCCATCTCTATCTTCTTCTTTTTCAAGAGAGAGATGGGAGAATGAGAAAAATCTCTCCCTAAGTCCCTATACATCCTAGATACTCTCTGCTATATCGTGTCAAGCCGGAGAAAACAACATGCAATAAAGTAGTACTAGTCTACAAGCAATTGCATCATTGAGGGGTATAGACAATTATGAGATACATGCACATTCCAAAATTTAGAGCGTCTAATAAAAATTACACTACAAAGTTTTTCAATAACTGAATATCTAGGCCAATTTACGCATACCTCGATTAACGATCGGGTGAACCGTAAACTCTCTATTGTTGGAGGAAATCAAAATTTTCTTTTTAAGTTATAAAACAAATGGCAAATAAGAACGATGACTTGTCGCAGAAAATTGGACATGAGATAACTACTTGAAATTCTTGGTTCAATACTTGATTTCATGTGTTTTGAAGTCGTTTGGTAGAACTAAATATACTCCCGTAACACGCGATGTGATTTCAACTTCAATCGAGATAAGTTCAACGAGATATACTCATTTAAATATTGCACGGAAAAATATCAAAAAAGATTTTCAAAAAAGTTGTTAGGTAACAATTGAAATATTGCGTTTTTGATAGAATATATGTGCCCTTGTATAATTAATTATTGAATCTCATATACACATGTAATTATTGTGAATCTGAAGTTATACAAGTGGTATTATTTTATTAGGTTGTGCTAGGGACAAAAAAAATACTTTTAAAGTGTATATGAACGGTTCTGATTCACTGTGCAGTGAATCTGAACCATTTATGTATACTTTAAGAGTATTTTTTTTTTTTGCCTATTTTCTTTGCACTTAGCAATTCTCTATTTTATTAGACACAAATGTACAAAAAAATCATTAATTATGTCACGGTGCTCCACGAGCACGAAATAATCACTTCAAATGGACATTGGGAAAAAAAAGTAGTGGGTTGAAAAAAAAAAATTTCAGAAGATTACATACTCAACCAAACAGCTGTCCCAATAAGACGGCGACAAGTGTGCCAATGTGGTAGTGACTTGCAAATCTGAAATTGAATTATTAAATCTAAGGTGGTGGTTTTTAGTATTTTACATTATCTTAATATATCTACAACACACATAATAGAGTTTTCTTTTACTCAAACTTTCTTTTGTGTTTTTTGGCACACAACTTTCTTTTACTTTCAGGGGAAAAGAATGTTTTCTATTTCTTTCTTTTACTTTTACTTTTTCTATTTTTCTTTTGATTGTCTCCCCAAAAACAGCTAATTGTCACTTTTTATGCATCTCTGTATGTATTTTACATCTTACCCTTTACCCATCCCCCTCTCGTCTTTTTTTCTTTCTGAACATTCACGTTTTACCCTTCTTTTCTTTAAAAATAAAGTCAAATTTCTGGGCTAATTTATCCGCATCTCGACTGACTCTAACTCCCCAATTCTACCGCCCGCTTGCCACATTTTCACCCTTCTTGACCCCTCTGTGTCCCACTAGGTTTTTTTTTTTTCTTTTTTTAAAACATATGTTTCACTAGTGGGAGACCTATTAAATGTTTTGAAAGGAAAAAAATTGTACGTACCACCTTATGGGTACGCCCATCATATATATATTTAGCAAAGCCATAAAGCAAACAAATGGGACCACTGAATTAATTTGGTTCTGAATGTTCAATTCCCACTTGAATAGACATAGGTATTTTTCACTCAAGTAGAGGTTTTTGACAGTTTGCCCCCGCAAAGTTTTGAAAGGAGTACTAATTTGCCTCTTATGTATCAGTTGGAGCAAATTACCCCACAATGACTACCTCGTAAGTATTGTTAAACCCCCCCTCTTTCCGATTAGGAGTAGGAGTTATATAAACACTCATTCTTCTATTTTCATTAATCAGAAATTCTTTGACATCCGCGCGAGGCGGTATAATAACGTCTTCCTAATTTAACCCACAAATTTGACAGATATTTGATTGTTCTGATCATTGTTGAGAGTGTGATTACGTAACTTCTTTTCGTGGAGAAATTTATTTTTTGATGAGTCTCACATCATCAATACATGTTCCAGAAGGCTTTTGCACATGCATTGCTCTCTCCTCCATGGACCCTCCAATTCCATTTTGAACCAACTTTCCTCTACGTAGTATTTTTGTATTGAAATTAACATATCATTATCAACCATCATTTTCTTTAGTCTCTCCCCAATATCCACCACCTTGGATGTATGAAATTATGTGCCATCAACAAAAAGAAAGATAGATGATGATCATATCAGTGAGGGTCATTTTGGTCTTTATGTGTCACATACCATGCACTATGACACAGAACAATAGAGAACTTCTATTTGCAAACCCTTTTTTCATTTCAATTGACATGCCATGATATATTGTACTAACCCTTATTCATTTTAATATTTTTGACTTCAATCAGAAAGTTCAATAAGAACACCCACTCACCTTATCCCACTTCAATCCTTTGCATTACCTTAGCTAGCTCCATTGCTAGTTTGTACCACCATTCCAACTACGTATGTTACACTACAAGAAACATGGGCTTTTATTGCGTTAGGGTATAGCGTTTTTACATTCACGCTATAAAAGAGGAGTAGTTATAGCGTTCCTGGCCTGTTCAGAAACAAGGAAACGCTCCATCGGATCCTCCGCTCATAAAATTATAGCGTTTCATTAACGTAGGAGAGTGTTCCGCGAAAATCTTTGAGCGTGAAAATCTTCAGGCGCCAATCCTTTGCCACCCAAAGTCACCAAAAATTCCAATCGCTCCATCAAAATCAGAGGTGCCAGATCTCCCAATCACTTCGCTCGAACTGGAGCTTGATATCTCAAGCATTGCGAACTGATTTTGCTCGTTTATGGATTGATTTCTCGTGTCCTAGGGCTTCAATCGTGCGCACCAGGTTTGTTCCCCTCTCTATCTCTCTTCCATCAGCCAGCAGATAATTGAACCATTGCAACCATTGCACAGACCTAACCACTTCAAAATTGGAGTGAGAAGCTTTCGATCATGTATGATTAAGCAAACCCAGCCACAAATCCAGACATCAGAGTGAGAAGCTTTCGAACATGCACAAACCCAACTACTTTGAAAATAATTATCTTATATATACTAACGTATATGTAATGTTAAGCATTTTTAGGGTTTGATTTTGGGGGTTTGTGATTTTGCATTGTTTATTAGAAATTACAGGTTATTTTTTAGGGTCTATGTGCTTAAAAGTTCTAGTTTGTATAAATCTTCATTTTATATACATAGTTTGTAGAGAATAGACCAGAATTTATTTTAAATAATATGGTCTCCTACCCTAGGTTTTATGAAACAACTATAAAGAAAGCGTTTGAAGAGGTCCACTGGTCGTGGCACTAAAATAAATCTTCGTGGCATTAGCTGCACCCTTTGTTATACTCCATTGTTTATAAATTTGGTTTAGTAGAAATTGTTATAACTCCATCAATTGAAATGTTTGCTTCTACCATATGTAGGTTTATGGGTTGACAAAGAAGAGAGAAGGTTTTTTTGTGACTTTTTGTTGAAGATCGATATAGGTATGATCTGCTAGTGCGCTGGTTGTCATGATCGCTCGGAAGAATTGTTTTGGTTTGAAGCCTTTTTGTTAATATTTTGGTGCCAAGGCTTATACTCCGCTTTTGGGATACATAGATCTGTCAGAAGGCCTCTTTTTGTTGATATTTTGGTGTCAAGGCTTAAACTCTACTTTTGGGATGCATAGATGTTTCGGAAGGTTTTTTTGTTGATATTTTGGTGCCAAGGCTTACACTCCACTTTTTTCGGAAGCCCTTTTTGTTAATATTTTGGTGCCAAGGCTTAAACTCCACTTTTGGGATACATAGATGTTTCGGAAGGTCTTTTTGTTGATAATTGGTGCAAAGCTTGTACTCCACTTTTGGAATAGCTAGAAATGTGGAAAAGACATGTACCATACTGATGTATGGAGGCATATTTTGTTGGTTTTTATGTAAATTGCAAATATATTGCCAAGGAAGTTATTGGAGCCAACTTGTTTTTTTTTTTTTGTATGTTAGTGTTGTTCTATGAGCTTGCTATTTAGATTATTGGGTTGCAGTGTTGTATAAAATAAGGAAAACTTCTACAGGAAAGTGTGGCATAAAGTTAAAACCACGCTACCCCAAAAAAAAAAAAAAAAGCACTAGACAGCGGTCCAAAAACGCTATCAAAACTACAAAACATAGACAGCAGTCCAAAAACGCTATATTAGGTCTCCAACATACAACATCCAGAAACCGCTATTAAAAAACTTTAAATTGTACAACATTCGAAAAACGTTATAAAAACTATAAATCATACAGCGGCACAAAAACGCTATAACAACTTGGAAAAATAGACAGCAGCTAAAAAACGCTATATAAAGTCTCCAACATACAACGTTTATAAAACGCTATAACAAAACTTAAAATTATACAGCATTCGGACAACGCTATAAAAAGTATGTGCTACACAGCGGCCCAAAAACGCTATCAAAACTAAAAAATAGACAGCAGTCCAAAAACGCTATGTTATGTCTCAGACTTTTTATAACGTCGGCTAATACAGCGTTTCAAAAAACGCTATCTATACCTTTCAATAGCGTTTTTCGAACGCTATTAAAGGTGATTTTTCTTGTAGTGTTACCATGCACCCGATCTCCCGCCACCCAAGTTCCATAACTTGCGCCACCACTCCTAAAAGTCCCACCGTGCCATCTCCACCTCTACCCAAACTATCTCGACAATCTCATTAATTCCCTCTCCAACCCCATTGTCAGCTCCTGACTTCCTTTTCCCTCCTCCCGTTGTGAAGAAAACAGTCATCTTGTTTTTAATCAAAACAAAACGGATATAGAAAACACAAGAGAAAGTAGCTTAATTGGTTAAAAAGGGCAGCTCGAGGGCGGGGTTGGAGAATCGGCTTGGGGCCTAAAATAGTGTCATGTAGTAATGTCACATGCAAGCGCGCCCCGGCCCGTGCCCGCTATTTAGAATGTTAAAAAGGTATGTGTACTGAGATAATTAAAAAAGTGTGTGGAAATAGAAGCTCTCAAACAGTACGTACTGTCGAGAGAGAGAAAGGGAGGTTCAAAGTGCAAAGAGATATAAAGGCCCTCCAACTAATCAAAGGAACCACATCATTACAAATCAAAGACTTCCTACCCCAGTTCAAGAATCTAAATCATCAAAAAGCCGAAATGACTTTGCATGAGGCATCTCTAAAGTCGAGCGATCACGGATGGCTATGCCCCCATGCTGTGACATTTATGGCACAAAATTCATTCCAGCAGTTACATTGTATTTAATTCCCCTATGCAACTCAAAGGTCCTCCTTTCGATATATATTGGATCTATGTCAGATTTCTTTGTTCAAAATACGTTTTCCACCATATTCCGATATTATTTTTTGCGTGCGAGAGAGGCAGACGTTGAGTCATTTCGCCAAGGCTGCTCACAGTGGTGTTCTGCGGGTAGTGGTTCGAACTGAATAACTCCAGGGAGACAGACACCGGTTCAACCTCAACACCCACGGATAAGCGGCGAATCTGTTATTCAGTTTCTATTATTTTATGATGGAATTGTATTTTGGAAATTGCCGATTAAATTTTTTTCCAACAAATTCTTGGTTAATTCACCAATTCTGCATTCAACAAGTTCAAGAGGAAAAGTATCCAAATATGGCACTTTCTTTTCTCGTCTTTCTTTAATCAGTCTTGTCAGTCCACTGGGCTGACGATAAGCACATTAGAAGACAAGAAAAACACATATTTTGTGTACCTTTTACACCCTTTAATACACATTCACACACATATTTTTGTCAGTCCATTAGACTAATTTTAGAATTTTCCTTCTTTAATTATCACTCAAATCTCAATGAAGTTAACTAGAGAAAAGGGACCAACTTTGCAATTTCTTTCACTTATTAATTACACGAATGAAATCAACTAATTATAATTGCAAATAGCTCCACATGTTTGATACTCAAAAGACCGGCCTATATGTTTTTGCCTTCATAAGTCATTCATCTTTTTTATTGGAGGAAAAAACTCTTCCCACGCGAGTCTTTAGATGCTTAATGATTAATCTTCTTTTTTTTGCTCCCATCGATCTACGCAGTTAAATTATATTAAAAAGCATAAATAAAAAATTACTGACAACTACAATCTTTACAAGGTAACGCAACGTTCCGGTACAGTGACTGGGTGTGTCCCAACTTATCCCATCAAATGCTTGTGAGTTGCTCCAACCCCATTGTTTGGCCGAAAAGAGAACTTTTAAAATGGAAGTTTTGAAAAGATGAATGCAATGCTTTCATTATTTTTTCCCAAAAAAAAAGGGGACAAGAATGAACAATTAATAAATCAACCCCCCTATTAGTGCTTGGAGCACGAATGGAGTAGGCACTAATTGGTCCCCAACCCCACCCAATTTCCTTGGATGCTAATTCTTGTCTCGTTGCACATTTTATTCCACTTTGTCCCGACTTTAATTGCATCCCGTCAAGGAATAGCGGAATAGACTCCCAAGAAAGATCGAGATGTGCGTAAACTGGGCTGGCGGCCATACGGACCCTGAGTTATAATTAGATCAACTTAATCTTCATGCCAATGTTTTTGATCCCGCGACCTAATTTTTGTACTTTGTAATGAAATAGGAGAGACAAGTCTACTAAATTTAGTTGCCATATTCTCAAGTAACAAAAGCATCACAATCAAGCGACAACGTCTAGCATAAGCTATTACTACTATTTTTAATAATTGCGTAAATAAAATAATGAGTGGACTTAAATTAAGGAAATTGATATTCGAGCTCCTAAAATTACTAATGGCGCTCTACTTATAACGTGAAGTTACTAGAAACTTCATAAATAAAGTGGTGCGTCATAAGTAATTTTAAGAGCGCGAATATTAATTTCCTAAATTAAAGCCAGATTACTTGGGTAGAGAAAAAATAATCAAATAACACCTGCTGTATTAAAATAGTGGCCCAGGTACATTATCAAGTGAGAGTTGACTTCAATGGATTCTATAATTTTTTTTTCCTTTTCTTTTTCTTTTTCTTTACTCCTAGATTTGCAAAAATCCGTTTGTTTTGTGGGAAATTTCGATACGAAAAAAAGAATGGCAAAATTAAATGACCACCCGATAGTTCAAACTATACTTTGACTTGTAATAATGTGCTTAAAAAAGAAGCGATTATCGTCGTGTGAGCAAACTCATGCGCATATATGTACCACTTGCACTTGAATTGACGTACGATTGAACCCTTGTGACCTTTCGCTAGGTTCTCCCGTCTCACGGAAGCCTGGTTTCCCACTTGGCCCTACACAGCTTGAACGAAAAGCTCTTTTCATGATGATCGATATCGATGGAGATAAAACGTAAGCCGATTTTTAATAGTCGTCTCTCAACACTTAACAAGTTTTGTAAAACTCTTTTAGTGTGCAAGCTTTGGCTACCTCCTTTAATTGTCAACCAAACCATTGATTAGATCATGATGAGAAGTTTATTCCATTCGTTCTCTACTTTCTTGCCAATCGTTTCTTATATAATCAGGCATCTGGGGCGAGTTTACGCACACCTCAACTAATTATGGAGGATCATAAATTCATTGTCCACTAGCGGGGCCCACTTTGAAGCTAGAACAAATTCTTCGTCTGGACGAACTCCGAAGGATCCTTTCTCGCCATTTTCTTGAACTTGAGATTTGACGCGCCTCACATGACACTAATTCTCGTTTTGGGGCAATACATTTTTAATTGTTTTAAGCAATTACAATCACATCCATAGCCTAACACCCTGTGCATATTCTGTGGGTAATCCAAAATCTGAGAAAACTCTTTTAAACGTGATATTAAAAGTTGTCCCACCCCATACTGAGCTTTCCAGCACTGTTGGAGACGACAACAATAACAAACCAATGTAAAGCTTTTTTGGCTGTTAAAAAAACCCATCTAGTGGTGGAGGGAATCTTCCCTTCTTTTGGGGGCTCAATCATTAGGCTACTAAATGATTTTTTTTTTTTTTTTTTAAACTGGGAAAAGTAAGTTTGTTCTTCTCCATCTTTTTTCTCGGGGGTGATTTTCGCACTCCCTTTGGATGTGCGGTTAGCAATTTGGAAAGTGCAAAAATCGCTGCACTTCCTCTTCTACATTGTCGTCAGAGATTTTTTTTATATGTTTTTATCCCTCAAACTATCACTTATATTTTTCTATTTCGTTCTTAAACCACCAAAACCACTCATTTCGCCCTTAAAATATCCAAATCCCATCCATTGGGTCCAATTAGTTCTTTTAAGGAGCTAATTAGCCCTTCAATGAGTCGTTTAATGAGTCCAAATCCCATTCTTTGGACTCGATAGGTGAAATTAGAACAGTTTAAGGACGAAATAGTAGGTGGTTTATACATACACCGGGTACATCGAAAATTCAAATGAAGTTCAACACCCAGACAGAGTCATAAAATACAAACACAGAGTTCATGGAAACTAGCCAAAAAGAAAGGCAAACTAACATCTAAACGGCCTTAACAGCTGGGCTCTGGGGCGGAGGGGATTGTGGGGGGGGGGGGGCGAGGGGTCACGTGTCCCCCCCCCCAGATTTCACAAAATTAAAAAAAAAAATTGGGGAAATTATATTAACCCCTCTCACGTACACCCTCCGCATCAGTTCAACATGTGAGGTTCTACTCTATATCGGGAAAGAGGGAGCTACTTTGTAAGATCAGGGAGTAGGCAAAGGAGCTCATAAAAAATTAACTTCGTTTGCCTTTGTCTTCATCTTGCATGTTGTAAATGAAATCATTAATATGTTAAGACATGTGTCTTTTTTGGATATTATGTAATGGTTAATCGTAGGATTTATGTACTTATTGTTTATATCGAATGTATTAGCGTATTTGGGTGCCCCCAGGGCGGGCTCATAAGTTTTGGAGGCTGAAAGCGAACCTCTTGAATGAGGCCACCTTATATTTTTCATACAAAATGGTCAACAAAGAGTCAATTAAAAAAAAAAAACCAATACAAAAGATTTACCATTACAAAATAGAAGCATATAATTATGCCAAAAAAATGCAACTATTACAATACCTCAAAATCCATCATTTGAAAATTATTCTTCTCGCACTTTTTGCTGCAAACGTATTGATTAAGTCTCCATAGTCAAGCTGCTTCACCAACTCCTGCTCGATAGACAACATAGCAGTCCTTGTGATCAGCTATATCTTCTTCTTTTTCTTTTTTGATGATCTTCTTTTTTGATTGGCTATATCTTCCTAGTTCTTGCCGACACTTATGTTATTTTCTTTTTTAACGCATTAGTGTTTCTAATGAATAATTTCACAATTTTAGCTTATTTTGTGGCTCCTAAATTTCAATTGGGCCTATTTTTGTGTAAAGGAGGATAGTGCAATTTTTTTTTGGACCATATATACATGCATATATTATATAGGAATCTTAAAAATTTGGGGCCCTCGTTTTTAATTTTTTTCGGGGGTCGAAAGCGCAAGCTTCCCTCGCCTTAGCTATAAACTGGCTCTGGATGCCCCCTCCCACTACAATTCCTGGCTCCGCCACTGGCTGGGCTGTTTTCTCGCACGAAATGTCTTGTGGATGGAGGCATGCATCTCTGCTGAGACCACGAGGTCTTCCGCTTGTCTCGCCGAATGTTCAGCTAGCGCAATGACTCGCTTCACAGTTCGCGTACGGTAAATACCATGATTCAAAGTTCTGCACCAGTGCGGTACAAGAGGATTCTGGAGTCTTTAACAATATACTCCTTGAGCCTTGAGGAGTAATTTTTCGATGCCGGGTGGGTACCGCGTGGTGCCCGCTAAGGACATCCGGACCGTCCATTTTGGTTTTGGAAGGCTCAAATTTGGAGAGGGAGAGAGAGAAGAGAGAGTGGTGGGTGAAAGGAGAGAGATGGTTTTAATCTGGGTCGTCCAATACACTGTTGGACTTGTTGGACGGCCTGGATGGACTGCTCGGGCACCACGTGGGCTTGGCCACGTGGTACCCACCCGGGTATCGAAAAAATTTCCCCTCCATAGATAGTAATTGTGAAAAGTTAAATTCTTTGAAGTGTAATAATTGGATCTCCATAAAAAGTTAGATTTACAAAGTCGAACACTAAGAGTATAAGATATTTTCCCGGAAAGATTGATTTTGTGGAACCCATACTTGCGAGATTATTCACCGATTCGGGACAGTAACCGGAGAGGATCGAATTCCAAAAAAAAACCCGACTTCAATGATGACATGGGCAGTTGGGCAGGCATAAAGGAAGATATTATGTATATCCATGTACGTATTTGTTGATAAGATTAGTGGGCCACAAAAACTTGGTATTTTCCAGTGGTTTTGCTGCATGGGATCCTATTTCAATACCCTCCAAATTCCCAAATGTTACTTTCCTTCTGGATGCCAACAGAATTTTGTTGTGACACAAGAGCTAATGGGTATAGACCCATACTCAGGAAAGGGACTCTATAATGCACCAAGTACTGTGAAGCACCCATTTCAAATAATGGGGTAGAGGCACCTAATTATTTTCTTTGTCAATTAGCAATGAAAGAAATGTGTGAAGTGGGCCAGGATTATCTCTGGTTAACCTGTTCCACAGCTTGAGGGAAGGGACCTCTCCCAAATATGGACATTTTCTCTTTTTGTTGAAACAGATATTTTGTCCAATCTGATTCTTTGTACATATTGATAGTGAAAAAACACGAACGACAACGTAAGGATAAATCGAGCCGAATTACAGAAAGTTGAGGTTAAAAAATCATACTGCGATACATTTCTGAACTTGTTTTCTTTGAGCTTGTTTCGAATCCGGTTGAATAAACCTACAAGGTTGAATAAACCTACAAGCACAACGCGACCATTTAAAAAGATGGTGAAATGATATTCATGGTGAAAACATAACCCAAAGTGACTCTTATTTCAAGCTGATTGGTATGTTCCATGTGCTAGCCAATCAATACCAAACATGTAGGATAGGAGATTTTCACGATGAACTCAACACTCGAAATAAGCTAATCACTTCCCAGCTCGACTCGGCTCCTTTACAGCCCTTCGCTTTACAATCAATATGGAACTGGCTTCAGGTGCCATTTCTTGGTACAATGCTCACAATTAAATAGCAACAGGTAAGTAATTAAAACACCACCACCAACTCATGATAGGCCAAATTGGCACTTTGATTTTGTCATTCATAGCAAGTCCAAGAAGCATAGAGAGGGGTCCTATCAAGGCCCAACCTAAAGCTGATCAAATATTCATTCTATTCAACCATTTCAGCTACTATCCATTTAATGCATTACGACGAAAATTTAATCTTCATAAAATCAGTAATCAAGGTACAAAGTTACCCTTTTAAACATAGCATAGGGAAGATCTAATCTCCAATCCTTCAGCTTACGGCTTAATGGTCTTCCTTTTGCCGATGGGTCTCTGTTTTCCTTCACGTCCGCCAGCCTCCATACACATCTCCCTGTTTCAGTTTCAATCGATTCCAGGTAAAATACCCCAAACTTTTCTGGGGATCTAGCGTCTTGGTCTTCTATATAATCTACTCTCATAGGCATGTCTTTGAACCTATACAAGTCATCTGGTACTTTCAGCAGCCGCTCTGCACCGGGAGACGACACCTTCAAAATCCATAAAAACGGGGGAAATTTGTCATCTTTTAAATAGCTGAGCTCTTTTCACATATTGTACAATATGAATGCACACATGTCTTGGTAATATTGAAGCAGCAATGATAAACTTAAAATAGGTTACCTCAAGAGCCAAATCGTCGGGTATTTCTCCAGATGCTCCAACTTCGTCCAATCTTTTTTTGTATTGGCGGCTGTAACTCTCAATCTCGTCCATACTCGGACACCCATATCTAATAAAATAATTGAGTTTAGAGTGAAAATATTTACGAATCATTCATAACTCCAAAGTCAAAGATGGAAAATCAAAATTGCTGCAGTAAGAGGTGGTGCAGTAAAAGGTAAAGGAGTAAGGTTATAGCTTAAAACACACAAATTTCCCGTTGGATTTTCCATGACTAGCCTCAATGATGTCATTTATGAGGCATTTCCAGAGGCAGAAATCATAATTGGTGCCAGGGATGTAGTTGATGACCACTAATAATAGGTCTTTTCAGAAAAGAAAAAAAAAAACAGCAATCAGATTCAATCTCGTTTAGTCAGTCGAGTATATAACATGACACGGTTGAACCAAACATCTGACAAGTTCACCAGCACATAATGTTTGATGTCCAAAAGTTACTTCATATGCTTGACGGAAATTAATGAATATAACAAGTAGGATACATTTTTTATGGCAATACATATAAAAACCAAATTACCAACGGAAATAAGACTTCTCAGATGATGGTCCCCATAATCCCATGCTGCAGACCGTACAAGAATGTGAGGGCCCATGCTAATTATAGGATTATAGGTACTTCTGGAGAGAAGTGTTATTTTCACTTTATAAACCAACATGATTCACATGAAGCGCGGGAGAGACATAGGAGGAAGAGAGAGGAAAACAAAAAGAAGTACTCAAAGGAAGTCAATAATCTTGACCAATGGTTTCGTTTTTCTTTAAGGGACAAAGTTGATTGGGGAAACACAGCATTGGCAAGGAAACTACACAACCAAAATCAAGGAAGGATGAAACTAGAAGACAACTGGAACTTTCTTTATAGTTGTTGGACCCCAATTCCATATGATCAGTATTCAGTACAAGCCTGCAATGCAACAAATCTTGAAGGTTCTACGGCAGCACAGAAAATTAAGCTCCCTAATCCCCAAACATAAATGAAACAAAAACAAAATGCATAGAAAACCCTTACTCATGTGCAAGTTTGTCTAGTCTCACGTAGATGTATCCCCGAGGAGTCGTCTTAAAAGAAAAGAGTTCCATGCCATCCCCAAACTGTAGGAGGACCTCATGGGCTAGTGATAGAACACGTTCACCCCAATGGCAATTTTGTAAAACAACTCCACCACCATCCCCTCCATCGCCAATCTAAACTTTTTGGAACAACTGGTATCACTAGAAAGGAAATGAAGATACCAAGGCTCAAATTGAGCAGCTGAGGTGATTGTTGTAAAACTGCATACCTCAGGCTCAGCATCATCTTCTTCTTCCCATGAATCAATGGGTTCTACCTCTTCATCCGTCTCATCTGAAAATCACACAGCATAACTCAGGTGAAGATTATATCTATCTAATACAAATCTCTGTATAATAACTAACAAATGAGAACCAATAAATTGACAAATTTGAAATCCATACTCTTAACCGGTCAAACTAACAAAGATCCATTTCCTAATTTCCATCTCCATATGGAAGAGGAAAAATTAAACACACTTGAGGTCCTACTCTGCAGTTCACTCGAACATGAAGAACAACTTTCAAAATTGCATCTGCTACTGCTGCTGCAGAACAGGTTGGGTGACCAACTAACAATACACCAAGTGATGACAACAATTCCAAACTCTCCTACAATGAAAAGAAAAAAAAGAAGAAGAAGAAGAAGACAAAAAATTTAAAAAAAAAAAATCGACAACTTTAGAGCACATAGACAATGTAATCTATGGTTAACAATCTTATTAGTGAGACTTTTAACCACTTCTTAGTTGATGTGTTTATTATTGGGAAAGCAACAACTGCTCGGATGAATTGTTGAAAGCCGCTAGTCAAGCGGGTATCCTTAAATATGTAAGTTCAAACCCTAAGAAGTCCTCTCTTAAGACTGTGAGGTCTCTCCTACGAAGTCGCTGTACAATGCTTTCGAGCTCCTACCTTTCCAGAAATTCATCAGCCACTTGCTGGCTTCCTACTAATGGTGGGGCTGGTTGCATCTTGGTGTTCTTTCTAACAAATCTTGAACAGTGTCTTGTCACCTTGTTTTTCCCATAATTTTCTTTAGCAGGTAATCTCTTGGTCCGCTTTTCTCCAACATGAATCACCCATCGCTTTGCCTCTCCTTACAGAGGTTTAATTTGTTCTTTTGCCCAATGCTCACGTCATTGGTTGATTGATCTTCACGGCACTGGTTGATTGATCTTCTAGGGGTGCATGAGTTAATGTGAGTTGACAACAAAATCATAACTTAAAGCACTACAATTAGCAAAGAGAACAGTTCAAACTTCAAACATTCCATGTTATATGTGTTTGAAATACTAAAGATGGGTAACTCAGGTTAATTTTGGATGATGACATTACCGATGCAGCTAATGATTTGATTAACAGATCAAATTTCTTTCTTCTCCATTTCGATAAACATCTATTATAAGTCCGAATAAAAGTGATTGGCGACATTTGTCACCAGTTCGGTCTCTACAAACAAGCATGGGAGTCAACAAATGATTTCATGAGAATAGTCGCCACAAATCCAGGAAGATGGTTTTGATGACGAGTATTAGGGTGGAAAGAAAAGTTAGATCAAGTAAAAATGCCAACCCTTTCTACTACACTTGTAAACAGAACCACAGGCAGCATCTTGATCTTGGTTCATAGACCACATCTTCATCTTAACCTAATAATTACTGATAACTCGAACAGAAGAATTGCTCAAAATGTTCTAAACTGGCAACTTTAGCACCATTTTTCACATCAAAAAAAAAATTTCCCCTAAACACAGCTTTCCCCTTACTCTAACTTCACAATATTAGCTACTTCACGAAAAAAATGGACATATGTGTTCACAATCTCCTTTTATCTTCTAAAAGCCATATTTATCCACAGCCACACGCTTTTCTAACCCGCGGGTATGCCCACAGGGCTTAACCCTGATCACCCCCTCCAAAATAGGAGGCAATAACAGAGCATATCACGGCTCTTTTATCATTAACTATAAGTATACACCAAACTAACATACTGGACTGTTAGTCTATTATAAATACTCAAAATTCAAATCAGCAAAGAAGACCACATAGGCTCCCCAAACATTAAGAAGAGCTACGCTGGCAACTTGCCAATAACATCGATTTCAAAACCAAGTCAACAATTGGGCTAACCGCTAATGTATACGTCATTACGCACTCAATTACGAATAACGTGAACTGATGAGTGTTCATATTATAGGACTGAGTGTTCAAACAAAGCCTGAAATAAATTTCTCAACAGAATAAACAGCTCTGGAAACTAGAGAAAATTCTGAAATCTCAATCAATGAAAACATGTGCACGAAATCCGAAAACGATGGGCAACCATAGGAAAAAGCTGAGCTTACCCTCAGCTGGGGTTTCTTGAATTTCACCAGTATCTTCAGATGTAGTTGTACTGATCAACCGAAGAGTCGAAGGACAAAAGGATGAAGTGGGTTTTGAAGGAACGAGTCTTAAACGGAAAGGGTTGTGGCTGTAATTAGAACCAGAAGAAGGGAAAGGAGAGTTAGGGTTTAGGAGGGTTAATGGCAGTTGATGGGTTGAGACTGAAGAAGCGACGGCGGCCGAAGGCGGTGGAGTAGAGAAGAGGGACGTCCGACGAGGGCCTCTGTATGTTCTGTAGAGTAGCAAAGTGTGCATTCTACTTGCTTTGCCCATCCTCTTTCTGAAGCTCTCTTTTTCTCTGTATTTGCTAGGGTTTTAGACTGATAGACTTGGGAGCCGTTCCGGTTCCTAAAAAACAGTAATTTTTGAAAAAGAAAGTAATTTTAAACTTAAAAATTATATGTTTACGTAAATAATTTTTCTATCAATATAGATCTTATTTAATAGATCTCATTAAGATCTTTTAAATAGTGCAAAAAAATTAAAAAAATATTTTTTATTTTCATTATATTTGAGTTTAAAATTCAAATATTTCGAAAAAAAAATACTCCGTACTTTTTTTTAATGTGGAACACCACCTTGCATTTGCATGGCTACTTGCTCGTCTTCTGTAGAATTTTCGGAGAACCCTTTTTTTTTTTCTTCATTTTTTTACCCTTCTTGGAACAGCTGAGAGCTTTCTGCCTAGGCTTGTATATGAGTAAGCCGAGTTTTGTCGAACTCGAGCCTTCACAAGCTAAACTTAATCATTTACAAAATGAGTCTCTTTAATCAAGTCAAATCTTCCTTAATGAGCTGAGTTCTTGTCGAACGAGCCCGAAAACTCGTATTTGAGCTCAATTCATTTACTAAAATGAGCCAATCCGAGCTAAGCTTGCAACTTGCTCGGTTAGTTTACCGTCCTACTTCTGCTTTTTTCCTGGGATGTTTAGAAAATAATTTAGGGGGCATTTCTGTTAAGCTAGAAGTTTTGCACTACTTCTTACCGCTATTTCTAGTCAAGTTTTTTCCACTAAATTAAAAGTTGTACAAAATGCGTTGGATTAGCGAAAGAAAATGTGTTGGATATTTTAGTTTACTAAAAACAACCTAACTTTTGACAAAAAGTTTTAGTTCAGGATAAACAACTTAACTAAAGCCAAAAAATTGTTGTAAAAAAATTTAGTGGAAACGTGGCCTTTTTTTTTCTCGGCTTCGTGAACAAGAAATTAAATAATTTCAAATTTGACAAGAAGAAGTGAAAAAGAAATAAAGGAAAATTCAAAATTAATTTTTTTGAATACTAAAGACAAAAAATGGATAGTGAAGAATGGAATCCTATTTTTCAGACAAATATTCGGTTATTCATTCAGTTTTAGTACAGTAATATTCTCCCTCCAGCACACAGAGAGAACATACCTGTATCTATAGTCTAATACCAATCCTCGAACCCATGAGCCGTGGCTTTCTAGGCTAATCTAGATAGAACATACCTGAGCCTCAGCATCATTTGTAAATGAAGATGTAGAAACGAACATACGGATGAGTTCCTGGCATTGCTCATTCGTAAAATGAAAATGTAAAAACGAACATACGAATGGGTTCCTATAGCATTGCTCGTTTTCCGTGCCGGGCGATTCACCACCCTTTCAAATAATCCCAGTAGATTGATAAAATTCGAACTACTTGCTGTGGAATCCTAGTTTGACCCCCAAAAAAACACATTTTTGGCAAACCAGGAATCTGAAAGAGGGAAATATCAGTGCCATTTAACAGGAACTTCGGTTTGGAACTCCAAATCCAAAATTTTGGAAAAAATAACTTTTTTACTTTTTCTCTCTCTAACTTTTCAATCATTACTCTCATTTTTCACTCTATCTCTCTCTACTTTTACCTCTCTCCACAATCATTACTATCATTTCTCTCTCTACCTTTATTCAAAAACACTACTCAAAACCTATAACCGAACAAGGATTAGTGAATTACTGACCAAAAAAAGATTTGAAGATAGGGATAACGCCCCATCGTATTAAAGTCTCTATATTCAAAAACACTACTACAAGTCGGAGCCTCGCCTCGCCTTGCCTCTACAACAGATAAAAGTGATGAATTTACAAGCAAAAACACAAATGATCCTACAACACGGGTTTACAAAACAAGAGCCGCAGGAAATTATAATTGATTACCCCAAGTATTGTTTTTCAGGTACTCGGACAAAATTTAAATAGGTACAACATACACAATAACACATACAAAACTAGCGTAACGAGGGGGAAATGTCGTAACGAAGAGTCCCCTCAACATGACTGATTACAGTCGTAGAATAGTTCGAAGAGTATCACAGAGGTTCTGAATGGTTTGTTGTTCTTGTGCTGCTTGCAGTTCCTGGAGTGGCATCTCTTCGTAACACCTGCAACAATCCACATGCATAAAAACAAGGAAAAATGACTTAAACCATAAGAGCAGCGTCGCAAAATTCTGAATTTAGGGCTCACACACAAAAAATGAAGGCCTGTTCACTGGAATACATTTTATAACAGGAAGAAACCAGGCAATTTTCAAGAACATGAAGGGAGGGGCAAAAGAACAGCATAGAAAATGTGTTCAGTGAGGTGGGGAACCTCTCACCAAATTTTGGAATTCGACATCAGGAAGTGTTTTCACACCATCGACCGACATCAACTCATCTGAGATCTACGAATTATGAGGAACTGAACGAGCTGTCCGACTAGCAACTGGCAGGGGTACCTCAATCAATGAGAGTCAAAGTTCTTGCATGTGGAATGAATGAAATCGAATTTTCTTAATAATCGTATGATTTACAAGTTCGGTGCCCCAACTATTGGTTTGAAGGGGACCCCGCTCATTGACATACCGAGCTCCCATGAGGAAGACATTCTATCTTGGTCCAATCCGAAAAGTTCCATCTTTGCAGTGGGACCATCAACATAGAGGAACTCGCGGCTTGGGGTGCAAGGTGGGCTGCCTCCCATTGTTCTCAAATAACTGGGAGAAACCAGACGATTTTCAAGAAAGTACTTTGAATAGTTATCCAGAGCTTTAAAAAGTCAAGTAAAACATAAAAGTGTGCAATTTACTGCATTCTCAATTTCTGAAACTCCAAAAACAAAACCATGAACAGCTTCATGATTTTCTGCTTGTTCCTAGTACAAGCCTTTTTTTTTTCTTTTTTTTTTTTTGATCAGCAGTTCCCAGTACGAGCTTACTCATAAGAGAATCAAAGGCACAAGCTTTACTTATGACTATTGGCCTTGTATTGAATAAAGAGAAAACACAAAGAGATTGCGCAAAAGAAGCCATACATTTTGTGGTAAGCTAAAGCCTGGGTGAGATTCATTAGTGTAGAACTTGATGTAAGCCTTTGGTAAACACTTGGAGGAAGTGGCACCTGTTGCACATTAAGTAACAAGAGTAAGCTCAATTAAATAGCTCAGAGAGAGAGAGAGAGAGAGAGAGAGAACCTCATTCTGTCCCCTCCTGCCTTTTTTCCACTGTCCATCGCCACAAAAAAGCTCCTGCACTGCTTCCTCAGCTATGTTTCCACTTCCACCACTGCCTTGCTGCAAACCTCCAAGTACATTGTCCGATAACAGTGCAATTGGTGATATATCCGTTGCTCTTAAGAACGGGATAGGAACTGTATTACCAGCCGCATATATAGACCAAAGCTACATTGAAAATATACACTTAGTAACGAGTAATGCCTTAAGTACGGGAATTTTTTTGTTTCAATGAATGATTCATAAAAGTTGATAAGCTGATTTAATGAAGGATTGCATTTTCAAGCACTTCAAGGGATGCATAACCTCCATACTATTACCCAACTTGGTAATCAAAATATTCGAAACTTCGGCGCAGTTCAACAGCTTGAAATTGTATTTTCCTCTAATTTCATTTTGGTTTTAGTTTAAACATTGGTAAAAAAAAAATAAGGAAATCGGGCCAGATATGACCTAATACCAGATTACCACCACCGGAGCAGAAGCTAAGAGTTTAAACTGTTGTCAACCGACACAACATGGGAGATGTAAAGGGGCTTACGAGTTAGAGAATAGAGTGTACCTTATCCAACGCTTTCCGACTGGCAGTCTCACTTTTAAATGTGTCACTGCTAATGCCACCACCACTTCCAATCAAAGCTTGAGATATGCTATTTTTCTGGTCAGGAGTTGTAAAAACTGAGGGAGAGGATGCTTGGATGGTCTGTGCAACAGATTGAGATCTAATCTGAGAGTTATCTGCATCAACCCCTTCTGCATTCCGACCCCTGACAGTACATCCATCTGAAGTTAACGCCCGAACAAAAGTTGAGAGAGAAGTATCTTTCCATACTGGAAACTAAAGTATGGAATGTTGAAGGGTATTATACAGAGTTGTTCCCACCAATGTAGGATGATGGGAATGGTTACCATTCTCAGAAGTTACTAACTACCCGGAAAAACGTGTTCAAATATCTACTATTTTTCTCACTCACCTCACCACCTTGGCAACTAGAAAGAATTTCAGGAACTGAGATTCACAACTAACTTTAGTAAAGATACACCTCATGAAGCTTTAAATGAGATATATATGTTGTGTGCCCCATGGGGCTACCAGTACGCAAGTGTTGAATTGGACTGAAAATTTGTTTCTAGAATAGCGTGTTAAGAAGAAAGTGGCTGATTAACAGATGACAGTGAGGTGAATGAGAAGATGGTCCACTCATTTTCTCCTTGCACACTCAGAGCTCCTGAGTGGAATTGCTTGGATCCTACTAATAAAGTGATCAAACAGTTAAAAAGAGGTCCTTTCCTCCTGTCAAAGCTAAAAAAGCCACTTGAAATAGAGCACACGCCTAACAAGCGAAAGGATGAAGAAGATTCAAGGATCTCAAAGGCCATCCGAATTTTAGGAGCACATAGTAAAGAAAGTACCACGGGTCAGGTGATTTATCTCCTGCACCGCTGACGGTACGAGCTTCGGCATGCCAGGGACCCGGTGAGGCTTCTATTGCATTGGACGCCGATGTTTGAGTAGGTTTTTTATCTTTCTCATCTCCAGCATGAACTATTACAGTCCCAAAGTCTCCTGATAAACACAAGTAATCAACAAATCAAGAATTGTGTAATACTCTGATAACAAGGAACAAAAGCAGCTAAACACAAAATTAATGCCGATGCCACACTTTAGTGAACATTTGGTACCACACTTTAGTGAACATTTGGTACCATGTTTAAGCCACCTACATGGTTCAACTACAAGTCGATGACATTTTTACTCTATCAAACTGAGTCAAGTACTATCTTCTCGATGTTTTCGCTTTTCTACATCTTTTTTAAGTCACTTTTCCGATGGCACATGTCAAGGTCACATCATGGTTTAATTTGAGAATATAAGTCAGATGATGCAAGAGAACAATGATCAAGACATGAGTACCTTCCCCAGCAAGTTCCACAGCACCAGGAACGCTCTGCTTTAGTGTACCTTGAAGTCCATCATGAGGCCTTGACGGAACAGTGTCCCCGTAATCTTCATTCACTTTAGGACCTCCCAGTGCCTGTTTATATTAGAAACAAGCACAGAAAGATGAGAGAATACTACACACACACGCACACACAGAGGATGAATTTTGAAAATTGACATACAGTATTTCCTGGTATAAACGTCCCTGAAGGAATATTTTGTGCTTCTAAAGCCATAGAGGCTCTACTTTGCCTTGCCTTCTCAATCTTCAGCAACATTACCGAAGGTCCAGATTTGCACCTCTCTATGAATTTGTGCTAATTTTAACACCAGAAACAACAAGTTAGATTCAAATCATGGTTAAGTGCATCCGAGGTAAGAAAACCATAGACAACAGACGCATGAGATAGTGCTTCATGCAGTTGCCTGTTTTGGTGGCTACTCAAGGAACTCATGCATTTGCCTGTTTTTGGTGGCTACTCGAGGAACTCGTCTAACCATGCCTATGCAACAAAATGAATAATCAACATTACAAAATCCATCCAGAACTAACAACGAGCAACTCAACAAGTGCCCCTCCTCTTTCAACAAGTAACTTCTACTTGCATGTTTTAAGTCTTTCTTTGATTGGATCTCAAGGCCACAAACCAGGCATTCAACACCGGCATGGTAGTTATGCTCTCTGAATACCATAATATTCATGCCCTATTTCGTACCTGGTTCTTGTGAACTTCAGGACAACTTTCTTCTCTTTTTATATGTGAACTTAATTACCCATGACATTCAAAGATGCATATTGCATGTAAGTGGAGAACTCTCAAAAAATACGAAAACGAAAGTGAGGGTGTGGTGGGGGACAAGAAAGTAAAACAATGAACTTTACAAGAGAGAGGCCATTGAAGAATTGGTACCAACTACCAACGGATACCATGAGCAAGATAAAATATCCATAGACCATTAAAAAAAAAAAAAGAAAGAAAGAAAGAAAAGACCAATAAACTTGAACATGCTACATGGGCACAGGTAAATTTTCCACATAAAATGTCCTTGACAAGTACTAATTCTGACTCCAGTCTTAAAGTCTCCTTCTTGTTCTCGTAGATGCAAGGTTCAAATAGGACCAAAATACAAATATTGCTTTTAAATTTCAGTAAGTGAAGACAAATCATTGATGACCGAAATACATACAACCGCCAAGGATGTTAATTTCTTCAATATCCAACAGCTTACAGAATAGAAGAGAAGAGCAGCTAAAGGAGGGAACTATCAAACGAAGGCATACATTTGGAAAGGCTGCCCTTACGAAAAAAATCACTCATAGTTGTTACGCAAGCAGTCTAATAAAAAACAGTTCAATTTATTACTTCGTACAACAATGGGAGAGCTCTAGAGACGATTAAGTGGGAAATAACAATGTAATTGTTAGAGCTTGTCCCACATTGGTTAATTATAACCTCCAAAACTAGTATATGAGCATGGGCGGCCTCTCCACTCATTGGTAATTGGCTTTGAGTTGGATGATTTAACATGGTATCAAAGCTAGCCTTCGGAGGCTCATGGACAAGACTCTCTTGATTGTTTGCGCCATAAGTGCACCTTGTTTTGTTGTTTGTTGTGGTCCCTAAGTTATGGATTTGTTGTTTACCTCTCCACGTGTGGGTTAGGGGTTGCACATGCAAGGGAGTGTTAGAACTTGTCCCACATTGGTTAATTACAACCTCCAAAACTAGTATATGAGCCTGGGCAACCTCTCCACTCATTGCCAATTGGCTTTGAGTCTGATGTTTAACAGTAATCATTCCTCAATGTAAAGTGCCAAATTACAGAATTGTAGAATCTTAGTATCTATCGAAACTAGTCTTCCATATACCTTGAGCAGTTCAGATGCCGTAGGACGTGGGCGGGGTTCTTTTGTGAGGCACTTTGCAATAAAGTCATGGAACACAAGGGACCTGCAGAAGTAGACCAGATCATTAGCCAAGACACCACTCAGTATAAGGGTGAAGGCAAGAGGCTAAGACCATTAAGAGCAATGGTGGGGCATCACAGCCACCAAAGGGAGAGAGTTAAAGAGGTTTGTAATGTTCAATTATTCATGATGAGAAAATTGTGGAGGCCAACAATAGATATGAAGTGTTCCTTAAGTTTTTTGCAGTTGTTAGGCTCTAAATTTGTATTGATCTATCTCATTTTCCTCTTTGTGTGCTTCTGGTCTACTCTTTTCTTCTTATTTCTTTTCCTTTTCCTTCTTGATTTGGGTGGTGCCCCCTTGGCACCTTTTCCTGAAGCAATTCTTTTGATTACCTATAAAATCAGCCAAGACACCATAGCATACAATGCAACAAGCATAAGCTGTATATGTATGATAGACGGCAAAGTGGGAATCCGGCAAACAATTCCATGTACACTATCAGAGACTTTTGGCACATTGACACTAGGAAAGTTCTGCTTCTGGAGGGTGGATTCATTGATCACAGGTATACCAACCACAATGAGGCAATAGCGGACTGCTCAGCACGTACTCTCTGCCATGGAAAATTCTTCCATGCATTGATGCATAGTGACTCCATTTCATAAACAACAGTGAGCTGCATTCATTTAGTTATGTACTTGATTTTGTTGCCTTGAGGATATGAGTTTGCATTGGGTCCTTCATGTTGTAATCTGGAGTAACTTTAAAAAAGAAACAAAAAAGAGCATAGAATTGTGGAGCAGCAATTTGTCAAATAAATTTACTTAGTTACCATTTTGTTTGGGCCTTTCCAGAAGGGACTGGAGGAAGCTATTCACCTCTATTCTAATTTCGTCCCTCCAGAAAACCCTACCTTGAAAACCTAACCAAAACTCGCCACATTTCAGCTGCGTTCGACCCTTTTCTCTCAACATCTCTTCAGCATTTCCTTCCACGTGGCAGACGATCCGAAACGAAGTAAATGCAAGAAGATATGTAGAGAGAAAGGGGGCGGACGATCTGAAATGAAGTAAATGCAAGAAGATTTGTAGAGAGAAAAGGGTCGAACACAGCTGAAATGAGGCGAGTTTTGGTTAGGTTGTCAAGGTAGGGTTTTCCGGAGGGGTGAAATTAGAATATACTTTAGTATTCGGCTCAAGTGCTCATGTTAAAGCACTACAAGGGGAAGATTATGCTATATGACCGAATAGGGATTGAAGTTATGTAACAAAGAAAGAAGATAAGATCTAGAACGCAACCAGACAAATGTTGCCGATCAAAAAAACCTACAAATGTTCATGAATTTGCCTCACAGTAGTAGCCATTGACGGAGTGATTAGTTGAAATTTAAATCTTCATGCAAAATAAACGACAGCATTCCCAAATATGAAAAGTCAATTGAGAAAGGTGAACTTTTCGAAAGTAAATATTAATAGGTAAGTGATGAAGATCAAAGACAAACCATTTCTCTTTATCCTCAAGCATTGGAGCTGGTTCAATGGATATCATGAACAATACCTGTCACCGACATTAAATTCGTGAGGTCTTTCCTTCACATAAATCTACTCCTACCAACAAAAAAACACAAATCAATAGATTCTTAAACAATACAAAAGTAATGGGGCGGAGTATCTACTGAGTTATGTGCTGTAAATAGAGATGGCATATTCCAATTTATACATCAATGGTTACTCTTCCCGAATTTCAGAACTAGGAAATAGGTTTGGTTATTCGCACATCCGTTTTCTCGCTAGAAAAACTAAAAGGTATGCCAAAATAAACATTGAGTAGTTCGGAGATAGTGAATACCACGAACAGTAATTAACAATCGAAAGTACAAGGTCAAGTACACCTCAAAGTATGCAGAACAGAAGCCTAAACAGAAAATGATTGAAGGAGCTAATGCCAAGTGGTCATATAACACACATCCAGTGACCAAAGGATTTTTTAACACGATAAGATGAATTAAATTGGCTGAGAACTCAGAAACTACGAATAGAAGCTAAGAGTACTAATCTAAATCACATTAAAAGATGATTATTCCAGAAATGACTTACGAATTTATGAAAACACGGTTAAAACTCACATAACAGCAGAGGGCAATTCAGTTAAGCAATCACCTACAGGAGGCACGACTTGGGCTGGAGGAGCCAGGCGCTAAGCAAGTGCTTCGGAACATAGGTTTATTGAAAAGGAAATTAATTTTGGTCCCTACAATGAGAGAGATTTTACAAACAGGTATGACAACAAGTTTGGGCTTCCTACAACACAACTTATGAGATACAGCAAAGATTAATCAGGTTTCCCCCGGTAAGTTTACAACTTCTAGCCCTACCTATGTACTACATTTGTTAACAAATTGCTACCTAATCCCTATTCAGGGCTGGGTATCTGAATATAAATCATTAGCATTTGTAAGTACATGCCCTATAAAAGAGGGGGATTGTACAAGTGATCACCCAAACATAGCATTCAGAGCTAGGGACTGCAATAATGCTGTAACGAAGCAGTATAAAGGTGCAAAAGGTTTCACAGCTATGACCTTCGGAGAAGAGAACAGTAAGTTCATGGCCTGATTGTTCAATATACAAGCGGACAGGAATTCCAAGGCTGGGCCTAGTTGTAAATTACTTAGTTTGTTTAGATCAACATCCTTTATCCCTCACATGCTCCCCCTCGTAGTTATAAGATGAAGTTCATAACCAAGTAACATCTGTGCAACTACTTATATCATGCTTTGGAAGGATATACTTTTAGGTGTTTCCACCTTGAAATGTTATGCCTTGATCCATTGGTATGCAATTGTTTCCCGTGAATAAGATTGCATGAATGAAGACTAAATTCCCCATCCTAATTAGACCACAAAATTCCAAGGACAGATTGTTTCATTTGAATAAGATAAAAGCATACCAATAACAATACTACAAATCTTTAATCTATGGATGCTACTGAGTGTGGGGCGGAGTGAATATGTAGAGTTATATCACTATGAATTTCAATCAGAAAAGATTAGGCGGTATATCAGAAGTTCCACAAGCAGTGTAGCACTTACTCTCATAGGATGTACTGTTGACCTTGGAGGAAGTCCCTGGAAAAGAGAGAGAGAGAGAGAGCTCTTTTACAATGTGAGGAATCATATATTCACCAGATTTCAATATCTTGCACATGCAAAAAACAACTTAAGACTTTCTTCCTTTCACCTTCTACTCTCTTTCATTCAACTTTATGACAGGAGTTCACACAAATTATATTCGAAGAGAACTAGCTTTTGTCTGATACATCAGTTCATCAACTGACTGCACCAAGTGATTTTTTGAGTTCATGTAACCCCTATTAACCTCAGGATTTTGAATGGTCAAACTGGTCTGGCACAAGCCAAAAAGAACAAAACGAGTAGATAGGTGGAGACTGCAAGAGCCAAGCCTCCTAGTTTCCCTGAACAATGTAGACTGATACACATACCTCTGCCATTTCTATAGCCGACACTCCAAGAGCCCACACATCCACCTAAGAAAATAAGGTCAGCGGCTTAGTGCAAAGAAGTTAGTACAAGCAAAGACTTCCACCATGGCAATAGTAATATTTCAGAAACATGAAAGCTTAGGAAACTCATCCCATAAAGAAATTAATCATGATTCAATTGAAGTTCATTACACTTAGATGCTTAGTATTCCTTCTACCATTAACACTTCATGATTACTATCATACAGCATTGAGTCACATTGTTGAATGTAATGGGGTATATTCATATAGGGAAAGTACATTCACTACTTTGAGATTGTTCAGCTTCTGATTCGTTGTCAATGTAAAGTCAATAATTAGAATTTTTCTGTGGATATGAGCGTCAGTCAATTTTTGCCTTACGTAGTTTGTTGACTCTTTAGAAGAATCGCAGAGGCCTGTTACTAAAGCCCTTAAGTTTCTCGATCCATACTCTATAAAAGGTACTTACCCTGATTTACTCACCCCTTGATGGATTTTTGCTTATCAAAAAAACAAAAGCCTTGATATCACTAACTAATGAGTTTTGTGTCCTAGCTGGCCTCAATAATCCTCAACCATCTATGGCTTTTAGTAGCAACTGGATAAAACCATGGTATATATTCCCACGTGAAACTATATTTATCACCAAACTCCTCACATTCTAATGCTGAATTGTCTCCTCTCAGAACCACCTAATCCAGCTCGGCAGAACTCACTTCCAAATTGAAATCGACTACCGCCATAGCACCTATGTACTTAGGTATCAGAACTAATTAAATTGTATGTCAAGCCCCAAAGTACTGGGAAGGGTTCAATTTTTGGATTCAGCTTGCCCAAGTCGCAGCCCTACAATGAAGAAAGAGTAAGAGGGAAAACAATTTAAAAAATATTCCATGCTGGCCTACCTTTCCATCGTAACGGCTTTCCTGAATAACTTCTGGAGCCATCCAATGGGGAGTGCCAATGAACTGAAATAAAGTCAAACATAAGCTACAAGAACTTCACAAAACATGTCACCAGAAGTCAAAGAAAAAAGCAGAGGAGGACAAAAGATGACGCATGATTTAGTAGCTACCAACAAAAAATGGAGGGACAAAGATGCAATTATGTTGTGCCAACCAACAGCAAGCAATTATGTGACACACTACTGTGAAGGTTGCTTCCTATTATGAAGGTAGACGGCATCATGCCCAACTTTTCCATAAAGAAAACATTTGTTGAACATGCTCACAAACTTATTCATGTATCTACCATATTTAGGTTTAGACTGATTTTAGAAGTTAAAATTTTAGAAAATTCCTTATTTAAATTAGGAAGTCTCTAGTCCGTATGTAAGTATGTTATGCCTAAAAAATAAGGGAGTTGAATATTACGAAAAAATTTAGAGCTTTTGAACCCTCTTTTAAACTGCTAAGCTCACCGTGTTACGCTTGGACATTGTTCTTGTCAGTTGCGCAGCAACGCCAAAATCACCTGCTCGAAAGGTCATGGTGATTACACCAAAAGTTTGAATCAACATCCCACTAAGAGCGAAATAAATGTTAATCACTTGCTGAAAACAAGCCTAGAGAAGAAAATCCTCAGAGATCTAATTAGATCAATTCCTACACCAGTAAACAAATAGGAAAAAAATGAAAAGCACTAACCCAATTTGACCTCCCCTTGTTCAGTCAACAAGATATTACCGCCTTTAATATCTCTATGTACCTTAAAAATCGAGTGCAAATAAGATAAACCCTGCATCATATGGAACAAATATTTAGGACAATAAGCACAATACAAAAGCAAAGGATAGCCAAAAATCTTTTAAACGTTTGCAAATCAAGGCCTTTGATGACTAAGAGAAGGAGGTCCACACTACCACTAGGTTTACAGTCTTCTATACTAGATAAAAGCAGTAGTTAAAACAAATGAAACAAACTTGTCTTCCATATGAGATTGGACGAACACTTTTAGCTTCTGTTCAAAAGATATTAACAGTATTTTTGTCAGCTGTACAACAACATTCTATAAGAAAAAGATTTCAAACCATATCCTTAGGTTACCTTCAATGCTTCTCTACAAATATATGCTATTTGGATCTCCTCTAAAGGCTCATCGGTATTGTTCATCAAGTCAGCAACACTTCCACCCCCACAGTACTCCATTACTATCTGGCATCACATCGGAAATTGTAATACATTCGAGTCCAATAAAATGATCAAGCAAAATCTCCACGCCAGAAAAAAAGGATATCATAAAAACAAAAGAGTGAGACTTCTTAAACAAACCAAAAGACAAACATTAAACTAATAATTCAGTTCCCACCCAAAGGTACTCTTCTCCCTGGTAGCTTCCAAGGTAGCGGACAACATTTGGGTGACTACATTGCTGCAACATCTCAATTTCTCCACGAATTTCCTCGTACCCCTCCTCCTGAATGCATCCAACATTGCATCTCGATTAGTCTACCCAATTAGTTCAGTTATCAAACTCAATTACTCGAACATGACAGAAGAAACTTACCCCTTCACTCAACGATATAACTTTAATAGCGACCAATTCTGAAGTCTTTATGTCTCTAGCTTTATAAACAGCCCCATAAGAGCCTTTCCCTGCCATTACCCAACACCAAACTCTCTCACCATTCTTACTCAAAACTCCAGTCAAGTTCATATACAAGAGCTAAATTGCACAAGGCTATGTGCAAAGATGGAGATTTCAACCGAAGGGATTTGATGTTCAGTCTAGGTGGCTTGTAAAACAACAGTAGAAGGTGTAAGTAGAAGAGATGTATTGACTCTTGGGGGAGCGGGCGCATACTGTTTCAGTGAAATTCTGAGAGTAACCACTTTGTGCATATATTGTTAAAGGCTGTCTCCAATCATCTCCCACCCATAACCCCAATGATTGGGGGCTGCATGGTTTATGTTGTAGTGTACGACTACAATCTTTTCCGGATTACTCGTACTAAATGGGAGAAGTTACTTAAACTTACTGATACAGCTCCAAATCCCTAATCAGTAAACTATCAAGCATAAATTTCAGGCAAAATCCCATCGAATTCAAACGTCAAATCCCTTCAGTTATAAAATCCACAGCTACACAAACCTAACCTGAAAGCATACGCTAATTCACCAACCATAGCACTAAAAACCCAAACTGGACTGGGGCTTAGCATATAGGAAAGCAAAGAATAACAGAGTCAATCATATAACAATGCATAATATTTACCGAGTTCGTTAAGCAATTCGTACTTGGTACTAGGATCTTCCCTGGTAATGCAATACTCCGGGATCGAACTCGACGACACTTTACTCCCCTTCTGCTGCCCATACCTACAACTACTCTCATCGGGAAACGAACTAGAAGAACCGCTGCTCGTTCCTTTCCCCTGCTGCTGCTTCTTCCCAAACCCTAGCTCCCCCATCGCCTGCATGCTTGCCACCGCCATACTCATCGTCGATCCACCGCCACTCTCTCTCCTCACCACCGTCCCCGTGACCGTCTCTCTCTCTCCAGATCTCACCACAAACGTCGAGAAATCCCCCTCCCCCTCCTCCTTCTCGTCCTCGTCCTCTTCCGCCTCGATCCTCTTCCTCGGACTCGCGGCCGAGTTGCGATCGAAGAGCGGCGCGCTGCGCGGCTTCCAGGCGGGGGAGGAGTAGGAGGAGGAGGATCGGCCGCTGCGGTCGGTCTTGACGATCATGGTGCCGGAGATGTTGCCGGCGGAGGAGGAGTCTTCGCCGGAGTCGAGGATGGTGCCGAAGTCTTTGGGGAGGCGTTTGAGGAGGGGAGGGAGGGAGGAGTCTTCGTCGTCATAGTCGTAGTAGTCGTCGATTGGATCGTCCATTGTTGTTGGGGACACGACGTCGTCGTGGATGACGACGGTGGAGTAGAGGTCGGAGGTTGGCGGGGCTTTGCGAGTCCGGCGAGAGGTCGGGGAGGAAGACGCCATTATAAGAGAGTGACAGCTGTTATAACATAGTTGTGCACTATGGAGTACAGAATTTTTAGACGAATAGTAAATTGTTTCTGTCTTCTTTTTTTTTTTTTTTAAATCAAAAAGTTACTTTTGTGAATTTTTAAATGAGAAAATATCGTTATGTAGTTTTTTATTTTGAAAGTTTTGTATATTCCTATCATTTATAGATTTTAATTTAATTAGATGTTTTGGTTGAAGCAAAAAAAAATCATTACTAAAGAATAATATATAACACAGGCCTACGTTCCACATATGTTATCGTTAACAAACAAGAGTTGATTGCGTTAAAATTTCATGTATAAGCATGCGAGTCTTTTCTAGCATTTTGAAAAAACTTACGGCGATTTTTTCTAAAATTTTGAGAAATTTATGGTATTAATTTCTTTGTTGGGGTAAAGTGAAAAATCTAAAAGTAGTTTGGAGGCCCAAATTTTATCTACTTTATAAATATCTTATCCAAATTAAATAGGAGTAAATCGTCAATAAGAGAGTGGCAATTTCATCCCAAATTCAATAACAAATCCGACTCCTTTATTAGTTGAGTTACATAATTAACTTAAACCCATCGAACCCATTTTTGGAGTGACTCTTAATTTGGGAATTGATTTCGTCACTCAAATTTTTTTAATATTATTCTCTTCCCACCAAATAAATCATCTACACAAAAAAAAAAAGTTCTATTAATTAAAAAAAAAAGCGGCAAAATCACTCCTCTTTAAATTGGGTCTTAAATGGGAAAATATCCATTCTTATTATAGAACGTGTTTTTTATAATTAATCCCCGTAAAGAACTTGGTTCCTTGTACTTCTCTTCGTAACGACAAGGTTTCTTCTCTCTCTCTCTCTCTCTCTCTCCTGACCAACAGCATAGACAACCTCCGATCAAAGAAAACGAAGGGGAACAGAATAGACGACCTCTCAAGGCAGTGGAGGAAACTGGGCTTACCCCAATTGGTATGTACTCGGAACAATTCTTCCTGCTTTCCGTCTTTGGATTTTATTAGTTTGGTACTTTGGTGAAATGGGTTTTTTCTCCTCAGTGCTCAACTGCGTGCTTATTTTTGTCGGGGTGTAATTTTCGGCTGCGTATTCGCTAATTGGTGCTCCTCGATCTATTTGCTCCCCTTCATTTCCTTTCATTGAAACGACTTGTTTTCCGAAGATCTTGTGGTGGTTTATTCATTTGCACCGAAATTGTTCGATGAAATGCTTAATCATAGGACTTCTGTTGGTAATCCTTCCTAAAGTCTCAAATTCGATTCCCCTTGCGAGCAACTCTTGGGAACACCTCACCCCATGCGTAAACGTATGAAATGGCTGTGGGAGGGGCTAAAGGATTAGTCTAAGATGCGCGTGCTAGGTGGCCCGGAACAACCTGCATTACCCAAAAAAGTAAAAAATTGGTGTATTGATATGAGAATTGCTTACTTTGATTCATGCACTCTCTATTGTTTTTATTCACTCCAATCCATCGATAATTCCAATTCTGTCGATTTGTTGACAAATAACAACGGTATTGACATTGTTTAAAAAGGTTTGATTGTTTAAATGGTATTGGTTTATAAGAATTTACCCAACTTCTTAACCTACATATTGGGGAATATTGGGAGGAGGTTCCTTGGAGAACAAATAAGGAGAAGGTAAAGATTTCCCCCTCTTACAGAATTGGAAATCAAACAACAAAGAAGTCTTCCCTCTTCTCTTCTTTCCCTTACAGCTTGTTTGGATTGAGAGATTTCGAGAGAAAGGAAAAGAAATGGAGGTAGAAGTGATTCTTTCGCACGTTTGGATGATGAAAATGGAAAGAGAGGGTGAGAAATGGGGAGAATGAGAAACCCCTTACTTCCCCATTTCGTTTCTCACCAATTGTGGCCAGATTCCGTGAAAAAGGACCGAGTTGCCAATTTTGACCACCCTCGTCTGCTTCGTCTGAAAACCCTAGGCTTCAAATCTTCTTCGTCTGAACAGAGTTGCAAATCTCAGACGACCCAGTTGCAAATCTTCTTCATCTAACAGAGTTGCAAATCTTCTTTGTCTTTCTTCAAAAGTCTGGTTTTGTGTGTGGATTTGGGTCAACAAACCCTAGCTACAAACGTTTTGGGTATGGAAAAGAAATGGTTATTTTGGTAAAAATATACATGACATCCTCTTTTCTTTTCTCTCCTTTTTTTTGTCCATCCAAACAAGATGGTGAGAAACTACACTCCTTTCTTTTCTCACCTAGGTAGCCAAAGGGGCTGTTATTTCCAAACAAACTGTAAATCATACAGGCACTCTCTCTCTCTCTCTCTCTCTCTCTCTCTCTCTCTCTCTCTCTATATATATATATATATATATATATATATAAAATATAAATAGGGAATGGTTCAATGAACACCCTAATAAAACACCCAACGAGGACACCCAAAATCTCAATTTGATAGTTCGATTGAATTTTATGATCGAACCGCTCAATGTGTGCGAGAATGTGATTTTCGAGGTGTCCGAGAAATTAGCAAAAAATGACCGGAAAGGGCTTGATTTGAGCAGTGTTTATTTGAACCGTTCAATAAATAATTGTTCAAAGCTGTTCGAGATCAAGCCCTTCCGGTCATTTTTTCTGATTTTTAGCATGTACCTTTAAAATCACATTCGATCACATTGAGCGCCTCGGATCATCAAAATTTGATCGGGAACCATGGGGTGTTTTTTAGGTGTCCGTTGGGTGTTCCCGGAACCGCCCCATATATATATATATATATATATATATATATATATATATATATATATATATATATATATATATATATATATATATATATATATATATATATATATATATATATCGCTCTGTAATTGCCGTTGTTCATGGGTAATTTAGAAGCTTAAACAAAATTTGTCTGGGGTCTAGCAGTAACTAGTAAGTATTGGGATGTTCGATCACCTCACCAGGAGTGAATCACTTCAACGCATATGCAGCTGCACGAGTACCAGACATTTTGGGGTTTCTCCACCTAGGGTTAAATTGGTTTTAGCCTTTTAGGGTGTATGCTTCCAAATTTAATATGGGCGAGTTTGGACTAAATTAGTTTTAAAGACAGTGGGAATTATTTAATATAACTTTTAGTTACTGTTTTCTAATTGGTGCTCTAATTTGCTACCCTTCATTTCCTTAAATGAAGCGTACTACTATTATTTTTCAATGATCTTGAAGCGGTACATTCATTTGCACCAAACTTGTACGATGAAATGCTTAGCCATAGGACTTCCCTTGGTAATTGGTGTACTATTGATAGGAGCATTACTTACGTCATGCACTCTCTAAGTCTATTGTTTTCATTTACTCCAATCCATATAGAATCCCAATTCCGTCGATTTGTTGACAAATAACACTGGTATTGGCATTGTTTACAAAGGTTTGATTGTTTTAATGGTATTGGTTTATTAGAATTTACCTGACTTCTTAACCTGCACATAGATGCAATGATAGAGGGAGCACGTCTGCAGCTTAATGGGTGGCAGCGGGCTGCAGTTGCGGTTGGTTCAGCCGCGGGTGCATTGCTAGACCCACGAAGAGCAGATTTAATAGCTGCTTTGGGAGAGACAACTGGGAAGCCTGCTTTTGAAAGGGTTCTTGAAAGGATGAAGAGAAGTCCTGAAGGCAGAGTAAGGCTTCTTTATTAATTTGTTATATTCTGTGGTTTCTAATAGTCACTGGTAGTGTTAGGTTCATTGGAATGGTCGTTCCTGGCATCCCAGTAAAAAAATAGATGAGTGATGATGCCCTTTGTTATATATGTTCTCTTATTTCTTACGAATATCATGATGAGCATTCCAAGGGAATGACTGTAACATTCCAGTGAATGAAGTGCTACGTCTACGTTAGTGTCTACAAGTGTTTTCCGTGTGGTGTTGGTAGAGGTAAATTTGTGTGTTTTATTCTGTTACATCATTATAGAAAAATTTATGTGGCATATTGACAGAGCAAAAGGCTGTGGTTAATAGTTTGGAAATGTTTATCATAAAAGATTGTTTTCCTTAATGCAGTCAATTCTGTTGGCTTGATTTGATGCCTACTACGTGTGTCCAAAACAGGCTGCATAATTTAACTGTTTAGATAGCATTGTCTTTATGACATAGGGTGCCATATAGTTATCTGCTTGTAAAAGCTGCTAGGATTAGAAATCATGTCCTGTTGTCATATCCATATAATTGATTCTTTGGGCTTGGAGAAGTTTAAATGTAAGCACTTAGTATCATTGCTATTTGACTTGGACATATTCTATAAATAGTTCTTAAACAACATTGAAGTAAATATTTGAGGCTACAGGATTTTTAAGCTGCGGTTTCAGTCGTGTTTCATCAAGTAACCATATATGTTTTGGGGGGTAATTAGAAGAAAGTTAAGGCTGCCGAGTAAGGGTTGTCATGTTTCTATGGTCTCTGTACCAGCAAAACGATCAGAATCGACACCAATCTTCCAATACTTTTTTTTTTCCTGAACGGAAGAAACTTTCACTACTCAATACTTTCGGAGTCAGTTATTTTTTTGGCAGCTATCAATGCTAGAGTGGAAAAATGTGTTTTACTACCTGCATCGTGAACTACGGGCGTCTTATTCATATGCTAGATTAATTTTCTTATTTAGCTAACTAGTGATGCATCTCTCTCTCTCTCTCTCTCTCTCTCTCTCTCTCTCTCTCTCTCTCTCTCTCTCTCTCAGGCAGTGCTATTGGAACGACCTCGTGTCATCTCTTCAAATGTGGGGCATGCGTGGGACCTACCGGCTAACACATTTGGCGCGGCCTACGCAAGGTTCATGGGATCCAGGAACTTCTCCCCGGATGATAGGCCACCAGTCCGGTTCATGGAAACAGAAGAGCTGGCCTACGTTGCCATGCGTGCACGGGAGGTGCACGATTTCTGGCACACCCTATTTGACCTTCCCACCAACTTGATTGGAGAATCAGCACTTAAGGTGATAGAGTTTGAGCAAATGTTGCTTCCCATGTGCCTATTGTCCGTGGTTGGTGGCACCGCAAGATTCAGTGGAAAACAAAGGGCATTGTTCTACCAGCATTACTTTCCGTGGGCCATCCGGGCCGGCATGCGATGCACTGACCTCATATCTATTTACTATGAGCAGCACTTTCATGAGGATTTGCAAGATGTTCGGAGGAGATGGGGTATAATTCCTGCTCCTGCTCCTCCCAGCTGAAATTTGGGCAGATTTACTTGACCAGAAGCACCTTCTACATCGAGGATGAACCTAAAGATTGGTATATGAGGCACGGCCCTTCCTGAAGCAAAAAAGTCGCCGTGTATTAAGAAGTTCATATATGCTTAGGAGTTGCAATAGCTTTTTGGTCACTTACGCGTGAACAAACTTTAGAATAGACTCTTTGCTTCTTTATGTCGCGATGGGTATTATTTTGGGCCTTAGCACAAACTCGATGATAGATTATTTTTCAAGTTTTAGAAGTATGTTGAATGTCAGAGTGATAACATAAATGAATCGATGTTTAGACTTAATAATATCCTGAGTGTTGAGTGTTGGGAAACGAATCCCAGAACCCAGTAATTATGCGTACAGATTAAACAATAAAAATAAGTAAAACCCTACAAGGCGGAATTAGGGTTTCACCTCAACTCCCTGCGACACGAACGCTGGTTGAACTTGTTATAGCACGTCTTGCTATAAACCACGAATACTGCTCTGCCGTACCTTACGATCTTCTATCGTATTCCCTGCACGTCTAGAACACGAACCGAGTGTGGACTCTCTCGCGATCTGTTTGCTCTCTCTAAGCCTGCCTCTATTTCGTGAATAATAGAAAACGTGAAAACGTACCTATGACCTAGAGAGCATAACGTGTATATATAGGGCTACGATAGGGACCTAAGGAGTAATAAGTCTGGGCTCCCAGTGTAAATAAGAAAATCTAATCCCACCAGGATTCTATTTCTTATTTCACTAATTATAATTCACCCCACTACAGAATTATAATTGCACTTCCGTCCTTATCTCAATTATATTACGAGCTCCATAATATTAAATACTTATTAATCTCCCCATGTTAAGATTACAACTACCCGTTGATTAAATTAAATTACTAACAATCTCCCACTTAATCAACATCTTAACTTGAGACTATCCGCTTAACTTATTCGATATGTCGGATACAAATATCCACCTGCAGGGTCGAAACTTATAAGTTTACTCAAGGGGTATCATCAATCCCTATCGAGACGTGGATTCCATTAATAATTAATAGTTGTCATATACATAATATTGCGACCCAACTCACCGAAACGATTGACTGTATAAAGATCTCACTCTTTAATGAATCAAAGTCAACAACATTAAATATATACCTCTAATAATTATCTTTGGATTAAGAGCATAAGCATTCATAATAACCATGAGGTTTCAACTGTCTTATAAAGTTAGTATAAAGACAATTACCTCAGTGCGGTCCCTTTCAATACACACAAAGTGTACTAGCACAATGAGTTAGAACTAAATTGTTCCCTGTAGTCAAGACAGACCTACAAAACATTGTACTACAGTCCTACCGATGGTGTGTCCAGTTCCATCTAAGACTGTGAACTATATCTTATATTTTACAAGAACCGATGATCCAATCTTCTGTGTGTAAGCCGTACTCTACACACTGGATTATCTACTATGTAGAATAAAAGACACACATGCACAACATAAAAAAATATGCAAATATTGCCCAGAAAAGATTCTCATCAAAAATGGATAAACCTGATTAATAATTAAATATTAATCCATCATATAAAAAGCATAATTTTTACATAACCTCCTAACAAACTCCCACTAAGACTCAAAACCGTACTGCCATGCATCTTACTCCTATTCCCTCTACGTGACTATTAAAAGTCTTAGCCGGTAAGCTCTTCGTAAAAGGATCTGCTAGGTTGTTTGCCGATGCAATCTTGGTTACAACAACATCACCTCTCTGTACGATCTCTCGAATCAGATGATACTTACGCTCGATGTGTTTGCCCTTCTTGTGAGTCCTTGGTTCCTTCGAATTAGTAACTGCACCACTATTGTCACAATAGAGTGTAATGGCTGATTGCACTGAAGGGACAATTTTCAGATCCAACAAAAAGTTTCTGAGCCAAACGGCCTCCTTGGCTGCTTCAGAAGCTGCCACATACTCTGCCTCCATGGTAGAATCAACAATACAAGATTGTTTGACACTCTTCCAACTTATGGCTCCACCTCCCAAGGTAAACACATATCCCGAGGTAGACTTTCTGGAATCCCTATCTGACATAAAGTCTGAGTCTGTGTACCCATGAGGTACCATACTATCTGACTGGAACACCAACATATGATCTCTAGTTCTTTTCAGATACTTGAGTATATGTTTCACTGCAGTCCAATATTCTTTCCCCGGATTAAACTGAAATCTGCTAACCATGCCAACGGCAAAGCAAATATCAGGTCTAGTACACAACATAGCATACATCAGGCTTCCTACTGCCGAGGCATAAGGAACTGTCTTCATTTTCTCCATCTCCTCAGGTGTTTTAGGACACTGATCCTTGGAAAGGTAGATCCTCTTAGAGTCTTGCATGCTAAAACGGGCAAGAATGGCATCGATATAAGTAGCTTGTGATAAGCCCAACATACTATTCTTGCGATCTCGTATAAATTTAATCCCTAGGATGTGACCGGCTTCTCCCAAATCTTTCATTTCGAATTGGCTGGATAACCACTCTTTCACTGAAGACAACACTCCCACATCGTTTCCAATGAGCAGGATATCATCGACATACAGTACTAAAAACACCACAACTTTTCCGTTGCGCTTCTTGTACACACATGACTCATCCGGACGTTGATCAAAACCAAAAGACTTGATTACTTGATCAAAACGGATGTTCCAAGATCTAGATGCCTGCTTAAGCCCATAAATGGACTTCTTGAGCTTGCACAACATGTGCTCTTGACCTTTTGCTATGAATCCATTTGGTTGCACCATATAGATACACTCATCCAGATTTCCATTAAGAAACGCGGTCTTGACATCCATTTGCCAAATCTCGTAATCGAGATGAGCCGCAATGGATAAGAGAATCTGGATGGACTTAAGCATGGCTACTGGCGAAAAAGTTTTCTCATAGTCGATCCCTTCTTTCTGAGTATACCCTTTCGCAACAAGCCTAGCTTTGAAGGTATGAACCTTCCCGTCCGCCCCTCTTTTCTTCTTGTAGATCCACTTGCATCCAATGGTTTAATCCCTTCAGGTGGTTCTACAAGATCCCAGACCTGATTAGAGTACATGGACTCCATCTCTGATTTCATAGCCTTTTGCCAAAGTTCCACATCTTTATCTTAAAGTGCCTCATTGTAGTTACAAGGTTCGGCACGTTGATCATCAGGGATCATTTCAAAAGACTCTCCCAACAACGTATACCGACTGGGTGGAACAATATCCCTCCCACTACGACGAGGTACCGGTGTGTGAATAGGTGCCTCTACAGATATCCCTTGTGCCGTTTCCTCTTGCACTATTGGTGGTAAAGAAGTTTGTGTCGGTCTCTCTCCTCTCAGTTCCTCTAGAACAATTTTACTTCTAGGCTTGTGGTTTATCACATAATCCTCTTCTAAGAACCGGGCATTAGTGCTAACAATGACCTTCTTATCTGTAGGACTATAAAACAGTCCACCTTTCGTTCCTCTAGGGTACCCCACGAACAAGCAAACTTCTGTCCTTGATTCCAATTTATCTGCTTTCCCATTCAGCACATGTGCTGGACTACCCCAAATCCGAACATGCTGCAGACTAGGTTTGCGCCCAGTCCATAGTTCTGTGGGTGTAGATGGTACTGAGTACTGACTTAGATGGTACCAAGTTAAGAATGTACGCTGCTGTTTCTAGTGCATGTTCCCAAAACGAAATTGGTAATTCTGAATAACTCATCATTGATCTTACCATATCCATAAGAGTCCTATTTCTTCTCTCTGCTACACCATTTTGTTGTGGCATACCTGGAGCTGACAACTGGGATGTAATCCCTTCAGCTGACAAGTAGTCCCTAAACTCTCCCAAGAGATATTCGCCACCACGATCAGATCGTAGTGTCTTGAGACATTTACCCAAACGCTTTTCCGTTTCCGTCCTATACTCCCTGAATTTCTTAAAGCATTCGGACTTACGGTGCATCAAATAAATGTATCCATACCTTAAGTAATCGTCAATAAAAGTGACAAAGTACTCAAAACCACCTCTAGCTTGGACATTCATAGGCCCACACAAATCAGAGTGAACCAATTCCAACGGCTCTTTGGCTCTATATCCTTTTGCTAAAAAAGGCCTTTTGGTCATCTTACCTTCCAAACAGGATTCACAAACTGGAAGTTTCTCAACTTGTAATGAACTTAAAGGTCCATCTCTAACCAGTCTAGAAATCCTATTCTGATTAATATGACCAAGACGTAAGTGCCAAAGATACGTTTGGTTCAATTTAGAAGGCTCTTTTCTCTTACATGGTAAATTATTAGTATTATTCAATTCATGCAGTTGCACTGTAGGAAACATAGGATTAATAATGTAGAGATCATCCACCAATGAACCAGAACAGATAAAACGTTTATTTAACTTAATAACCACAGAGTTACTAAAATAAACCAAATATCCATCCTTAATTAACTTAGAAACTGAAACCAAGTTTCTTCTAATAGTAGGAACATAAAGACAATCTCTTAAAATTAAACTCCTATTACTACTAAAATTTAAGAAAACATTTCCTACTGCAACTGCTGCCACTCTCGTACCATTTCCCATATGTAGATAAATCTCCTCATCACTGAATTTTCTGGTTTCTTGGAACCCCTGCAATGAATTGCAAACATGATTAGTGGCTTCCGTATCTACACACCAGGTACCGGTAGATAACACCGCTAAACATGTTTCAACAACTAGTAAATAAGATTTACCTTATTTGTTCACTTTATTGAGAAAAATCGGACATTCCTTTTTTCAGTGTCTTTTCTGCTTGCAATGAAAACACTTGCCCGCAGGTTTTTTCACTCCACCTTGAGGCACATGAACTGTCTCCACAATCTTTTTCTGAGACTTGTTCTGCTTCTTCTTGCCTTTCGGCTTAGAAGTAGAAGCCTTCTCTGCCACTAACACTGATGGTGATTTCTTCCCAGCCAAAAGACCCTCAGCTGCTTGGAGTTCCTTAAGAAGTTCCGCCAAAGATAAATGCATTTTGTTCATAGAATAAGTCAGGCGAAACTGCTTAAAACTCTCAGATTGCAGTGAGTTAAGAACAAAATCAACCTGGGTTTCCCCATCAATTTCAGCTCCTAGGATCTCTAGTTCATTAAGAAGAGCTATCATCTTCAGAACATGATCCCTAATCGGGGTCCCTTCAACATGGGTGATACTCACCAATTCTTTCATAGCAACTAGCATTACTGCCCGATTCTGATCCTCAAACATTTCTCTGAGGTTCAGCATCATATCGGAAGCAGTTTCCATAGCTTGATGCTGATGTTGCAATATATTTGACATAGAAGCCAGAATATAACACCGCGCCATCTCATCAACCTTAACCCAATCTTTATAAGGCTTTGCTTCTTGTTCGGTGGCATTCTGTTCAGGTACAGGAGGGCACGCCGTAGATAGCACATATTTGTGGCCCTCAGCAGTTAATACAATATCCAAGTTTCTTTTCCAATCAACATAGTTTGGTCCAGTAAATTTATTTTCTTTGAGAATAATGGCAAGTGGATTGAAAGAGCCCATTTTTGAATCTGAGAATCAAATAACAACAATTACGAAGGGCAATAAAAAAAACCTTGAATTTCATTTTAAAATTGGTTCCCTCAACCATATGTTAAAAGAAAAACATTGGCAACCCTACACACCGTGAAGAGCATGCCTCGATGGGAAAGTCGTCTACTCTTCATCATTCGTGTAGATAGGCACAACCTTTTAATTTTACTATCCAGACACTATACCATGCCAAGCAAAACTAAATAGCCAATATAGCTCCGGTCCTGTAAATAATAATAGTGACTCAGATGGTGAGGATACTATTATTTACAGCTAAGTGTATACCATTACCTAGCCCCATGACCCATTGTTCCGTTATGAATTACCTCAGATGGAGAAGTAATTCACACAACAATTATCACAGACCTATCCATTTGAGGAAGTCTGTACCGATGATACCATAATTAATTTTGCCCGATGGGGGGGAAGGTTCTAAAATCATCACACAAAACTAATTACACCATCTACATACTAGTAATGGAGACCGTGGGATTTATAAAAATAAACTCCCTCTCCCACTTAGTTATTTAAAAAAAAATTTGTAAGGGTTATCAAAATTTTTCGAGATTGCAAAACCATGATCTAGGTCAAAACCAAATATTACCATGTTGTCCAATATGGTAAAACTATCACAATTGCAAACACTCATGGAAACATTATGCATAAACATAAATAAGGAAACATAATAAAATATGCATCCCAACTATTATGGTCAATATCCTTGTTTCCAAAAAACAGCCAAGATTGCAGCCGCATCTTCCACACCAAGTTAGAGGTTGATGCAGGCACAGGGGGTCGAAGGGGGTTTAAAAAATTGATATTCGACCTCCAAACAGCAACTTCGGCCACCATACAGAAACTATGATTTTATACATCAATCCTATGCCTCCTTTACAGAGTTCACATAATCTGGATCTAAAATACATACTGCATGACTTGTAATCTTACAACAGTTCTAGATATCAAATAATGATACAACTGGAGGAACAAAAATTACATCAAAAACTTATGCCTCCCACATACTACTATTACAGATTACAAAACTAAACTTGTAATCAAAAAACAGTAATAGTAACCACGCATAAAACAATTACAAAGCGTGGGATCCAATCACACAATCAAAAACATGCGTGACCATAATAGTGGGATAATCGATTCTGCAAAACAGACGTTAGAACAAGCTTTAGCACAGTTCTATATCTATGTTCTACGGACAACATGGCTTGCTTAATCCATACGCATGATTACAGTCCGCTCTGATACCACTGTTGGGAAACGAATCCCAGAACCCAGTAATTATGCGTATAGATTAAACAATAAAAATAAGTAAAACCCTACAAGGCGGAATTAGGGTTCCACCTCAACTCCCTGCGACACGAACGCTGGTTGAACTTGTTATAGCACGTCTTGCTATAAACCACAAATACTGCTCGGCCGTACCTTACGATCTTCTATCGTATTCCCTGCACGTCTAGAACACGAACCGAGTGTGGACTCTCTCGCGATCTGTTTGCTCTCTCTAAGCCTGCCTCTATTTCGTGAATAATAGAAAACGTGAAAACGTTTTTTTTCGACCTAGAGAGCATAACGTGTATATATAGGGCTACGATAGGGACTTAAGGAGTAATAAGTCTGGGCTCTCAGTGTAAATAAGAAAACCTAATCCCACCAGGATTCTATTTCTTATTTCACTAATTATAATTCACCCCACTACAGAATTATAATTGCACTCCCGTCCTTATCTCAATTATATTACGAGCTTCATGATATTAAATACTTATTAATCTCCCCACGTTAAGATTACAGCTACCCGTTGATTAAATTAAATTACTAACATTGAGAATGTAGTTCATGTTATGGCTCCCTTGAATGCAAAATCCCCGTTCCTTCCCTCTTTGGATGTTTTGGTAATGAGAAAATTCACCGGAAAAAGTGCACTTGTTTGGCCATTCTGATGTAAGTAAGGTAAATGTAAATGCACAAACGGAATTTGGGTTTGAACTTAGAACCACCAGGGTAAGGATTGGATTTGGAGTAATGGCCTTCTCCTTTCACCTGGATTGTATCTTTTCCAGTGAAGTTTTTAAGTCATCGATAACCGCATTGGTATCTGTTTTTGTAGTTGATGTTGGATCATGTTGGATCTTGGTAGATATGCAAAGACAAGGAGAGAGATGGAGATTGAGAGAAAGTACAAGCAACTCTAACCACACCAAAAGAAAAACAGTTGCTGGAGGGGCAATCATGCTGTTCGGAGATCCATATCCGAATCGAAGATGGTTGGTTGGGATCGTTAACCAAACAAGTGAATAATGTTCGAACTCAATTTGCCCCCCTCCAAAAAATTAAATAAAAAACAATTGCAAAAACGTCACCCTTCAAAGTGGTGCTGCCGAACCATTTGGTTCCTGAACTCAGGACAACGGTTATCTCTTCAACCCTACAAATCTGAGACAATGAACATTTTGTTCAACCTTGAAAGTCTGATCAACGCGGGGGTGAAGATGAATAGTGGCGGTTGATTGGCAGCTAAGGAGAATGGGAAGTTTTTGGATCGGGTCGGGGAGGGAATGTCAGGTAAGGGAAGGTTGGTGAAGGCCCAGCTTGGAGAAGCTGAGATAGTGGGAATGTGCTACTGGGAGGTGAATTTGGTGAGAGGTAGAAAGTGATGGCGGCAGCCGTGCGGCTGGTGCTGGATGGTGGGCTATGCCTAGGCTGGTGGGGCTTACCAAGAGCTGGGAATACGTTGAAGATTTATGGGATCTTTTCAGTGATAAAGAGTGTTTGATTGTTTTTTTTTTATTTTATGTCAAGAATTTCATTCAAGAATGTCGAAGGGCACGTACAAGAAGATTTTCTTACGAAAATTTAGAAGAACCCAAGCCATCATATGCAAGCATCATACTCTATTAACAAATACTGCTGAGCAAAACAAAATCGAGTTCGGGCGCATTGTCAATTGAAAAGTGAGGTGGAAGAGAATCCAGAAGATGAAAAACTCTTGACAGAAACACTACAAGACAAGTGCACAATGTTTTCGAAAGACAATCCCTAAGGATTCAAAAGATCCATAAATGAGAGAAACACTCCATAAACAGAGGGAAAAAAAACAACAAAACAGAAGAACGCAAAAACCGCCCCATATTTGGTATTCCCCATCGAGTGGTTACTACATCTACCGCTTTAGTCATATGATCCGACTCCGAAGTTGCCAAAGCTGAAATATTGTCACCAGAGTCTAGGCTGGAAATCACCAGATCCGACTCTGTTGACGCCGAGATGAAGAGTTTTTTGGGAGGAAATGGACAAGGGAGTTGGGACAGTGAGTGTCAATAGACTAGTAATGAGAAGATCCTCATCAATTTGGCTTTGTTCCTGTCAAACACAAGTACAAAACCTAAACAACCCTACCGGCTACAATCCAAATCTTCACTACAGGCATTAGAGAAGTGTAGTCAGAAAAAAGAAAATACAACCATGATAGAGAACATAGAACGAGCAAAGTATTACAAGATGATACTTAATAGTCAACAACCCCCAAGTTAATCGATACAATTGATACAGTAAGCTTCACATCACATGTTCTTGAATTGAGTATTCTCAACCACAACCAGCTCCACCACCATCCCACCTCAATATTACAATACATGATAAAGCAAGTTCCCAATCCATGAAACCAAAAAAAAATAAACCTTCCAAAATGCAAGTTCAACATAAAATCGATTGGCAATACTTCCATTGTGGTAGAACGGCAATTTTCAGTTGCCACCACCACCGAATAGGTAACCTAGAGAAGACCCACCTCCAGGGGCAGCATGGACCTTAGTCGAGGGCCGATCCTGCAAAAGGGGAAGTAAGCCATAGTGGGACACAGGTAATTTGATACAGCACGAGGAGAACAGTGAAGATTGAAAAAATTGGAATGAAATGCATTGTTAGACTAGCAAGTAGTAATGTTAATAACATTATCACATGATAAAGGGGAGGTAGTTTCTGAAATTGCATCAAAAACAGATATTTCCCTCAATCCATCATGGATCACGATCACACCCTGCTAAGAAAAGAAATTAGATAAAAGTGTACATAAACTTCCAGAAGATTGGAGTCGCAAGCGTAAGATCTTTTATTCCCACAGCTCAATGATGTGTGCTGAATCTTTCAACCTAATCATTCCAGCTTTGAATGGATGTAGCACAATCCTATGTCTTGGCACTGATTGTGGGAATATAAAAAACGACAAAAAACAGATAAACATCCAAGACAACGGAGTTGCCAGCCTACTATTTCAAGAAATAATCTTTGTTCAAATGGAAGGGTTGAACTTCTATTACTAATGATGAAGATATATCTTTTCAATCTCCTTTATTATGAAAGTCAACTACTTCCACCAAAATATCATGTCATGAACCCAAGCACACTGAAGTAACTGCATGCAGAACTGATGTAAATGTTACTCTGTTAGAAAAAAGTTTTTTTTTTTTTTTTTTATAAGTTTGAAAAAAGTTAGTAGTAATTTACCAACTCTTTTTAAAACAGAGATTATAGGGACTATAGACATACTGTAATAAAATTTCCACTGTTCTGACCATCTGCAGCATTGCTATTTATACCCGCAGGAATCTGCTTGGCTACATCTACTGGTTGAGAAGGTGCAGCTGTCTTGGAGGGAGGCCCCTTATTTACAGCTTGCCCCTCGCTAGGAGCAGGTTGTGGGTTGTTTGAAGCTGTCTTTGAAGCCTCCCCACTCCCAAATAAGTAGCCAAGTGAACTCTGTCCACCGCCACTGCTGACACCACGCCCCATTTCTCAGACTCTTTCTTAGACAAGAAACTTTACCCTGCTCACAGTATAAAGTAGGTTACACAAACATAATGTATAGTACACAGAATCAACAAAGGAAGGAGTACAAGTAGGGAAATAAAAGTTGAAAGAAGTCAATTGAGAAGCTAGAAACTAGAATCAGGAACAACAGACAAGTATGATCACGAGAACTAGGTTAGGATTCACTTCAACGAACTCATTTTGCAAAAATAGAACATTAGCATTCTTGCTTATTGACATCAGTTCATCATTTCTTGGCGTTTTGACAACCCAACCATGGCATGTATATTTGCAGGCCTCACACAAAGGGGCGACAGACAACAGCTTGGTCTTTGGCTCAGACAGATTGGTTGCATGACAAATAACCCAGCCTCTATGGCTTCTCGTAGGTAGTGCCAGCAAACCCTAGTTGAAAGCAGTGCTAACAGTACTAAGGTTACCAGTTGACAGACCAGTCCAAGTAAACCTAAAGGAAGTTGGGATACAAACTGCCGGACTGCATATACAAACCATACCAGTGTTTGCAATAGCAGAGATTGAGGATTGCAATCCACAGGATAGTGGTACGTGAAACACCATCACACTGGCACATTAAGAACTCTATTTCCTGTTTGAGAGAAAACTTATGTCAACCTAGCCTGTCCAGCCGTATAGGAAACTTGATTCCCAAACCTTACAAAGCTCCTTTAATTGATTCAAGTGCCATAATTGACTCCGGAAAAAAGCTACTAAAAAGAAAGGAAAGACTCAACATAAGGCACAACATTTCCGCATCTCACTTTTGATTCTAAGACATGAAAACTGTGTTAGATATGATCCACCATAACCGTCAAGTTCAAGCCTCACCAAGAGCGAACAAAGCTCAAAATGTCCAATTTCTCTAGCCTTGAATTTCTACCGTGAAAATGTGAGCTGCTAATATAGGTTGATAGCTTTTCCTTCTTTCAATGAACCAACTACGTACAACGTTTCTCCCTCCATTGAATACAATCAAATTTTGGTAAAATGCTCGTTGATCCTGTATTTCATTAATAGGTCCATGTTGTATCCTTTCACAAAACATCCCTTCGCCTTACATTTTTGAAGTTGCGATCATATCTACTCCCTAAAAACAACCAATCTGATACATTTCTCAAGCACCCGTAGATGATATAGGGGACATCAAAACAAGTCTACTACGAAAGAAACATAATCTACAATCTAAAGATACCCAATTGAACCCATCCCTTCCCCTAGAGAACAAAAACGATGCTAAGGGAAAACACTTCCAAGGAAAAAGTTGAATTTCCACATCGACCTCTACAACATGTAGATGCACAATTACGAGCATCTCCAGACTTCACCTATACTTTAGCTCAAAACCCGAATCTAACCATAAATTTGAGTAAAAGCTTCATTAATGGCACAGTTGTAAATTTGAGAGGCAAAAATAGCCATCTAAAATATGAGTAAGGACTTGAGTCTCCCTCGACTCGAGTACGAACTCAAGCAAAACTCTCTTTGATATAAGTTCGATTCGAGGGGTGGAGTTGAGAATATGAAAGTGTTCTCACTTGAATTTTGAGTTTAAGTGAGAAAACGATAAAAGGGTTGGAGACACGTATATACATTCACAAAATTTGTTGGGTTTTTTTTTCACAGATTAAGCAATGAAAAGCCAGAAGAATTTAAGAAAACGGGAAATGCACTGGCATCGAAAATCATCGGTAGCACCAGAGATAGTTTATAGAGAGAAATAAACAACTTAGCTTGAAAATGAAACCCCAAATGTGAGAGGCGAGCAATCACACATTCCATAAATCGAGCATGTAATAAGAGATCTAGGTCTAGGGCTTCGTTACCTTAGCTTCTACTGGATCGGGATCTGGTGAACAAGAGAGAGAGAGAGAGAGATAGAGAGAGAGAGGGGTGGGTAGAGTGAGGATGTGAAAGCTGATGATTGATAGTACTCCCACTATGAACAAATGCGCTATTGCCACGCCAACTTTACAATTTCCAGGTACGTACCTAGTAGTGGTATTTTATAGGGGCAGAATTTATGGGTTTTTCTTTCCTTTTCCCTAAGGGAGAACGAGTGATTTACTTATATATCACTTCGATTTTGTACAAAAAAGTTTAATTTAATTCTTTAAATTTGAATATCAACCAATTTAACCTTTAGTTTGCAAAATTAGTTTTAATGTCATCCCTCAATTGACTACCGTTAATTATTTAGACGAAAAATGGCATGTGCTCATCATGTGAGCCTTTCCCAGAGGAAATTTGCCCATTCCCCTCCCTTCTTCTACCCCATCATCATCATCACCACCACCACCATCTTCTCTCGCCACTTTCTCTTCCACCGTCCCAATCTTCACCAAACCCATTCCCCTCCCTTCCTAACCAATGCATTCCAATTAGCACTCCAATCACCACGGGCCAAAGTGAATCGTTCAAAAAATCCCAAAATCCCCCGTGGTGGCGGCTCAAACAATGACGGAGAACTCAGCGATCCCGGCCACCCGCGGCCTAGTTTTGCGGCGAACGATTTTCTACTGCATGATCGTGATTTCTATTATTCATGGCAAAAAACTGGTAAGTGGTAACTAAAGTGTCTCTCTCTCTCTCTCTCTCTCTCTCTCTCTCTCTAATTGAATATTTGTCGATTGGATTTAACTTTTTTCACATCTGTTTTCTTTTGGGTTTTTCAGTTAGTGCCTAAAGCCCTATTCTTTAAGCAAAAAAATGAGAATACCCTAAACTGTGAGAACCTGGGCCAGGAAATTGAACTATTTTTCTGGGTTTTTTTTGTTATTGTTGTTTCTAAATCATTTATCGTGATACCCCATATGAATTAGATAGAAAAAAATTGGAATTTTGGTTGTGGGGATTAGTTTTTAGTTGCTGTTAATTGGACGGCGATTGGAGGGGATTGAGGCGGAGGCGATGGGGGAATGGGTTTGGCAAGAATTGGGACGGTGGAGGAGAAAGGGGAGAGTATGGTGTGGGGGTGGTGGTGGTGGTGATGATGAGGGTAGAGGAAAGGAGCGAATGGGCAAATTTGCCCTTAGGGAAGGCTCACGTGATGGGAACATGCCCACTTTCCGTCTTAATAATTAATGGAAGCTAACTAAGGGATGACATTGAAACCAATTTGTAAATCGAAGATTAAATTGGTTGAAATTAAAACTTGAAGACTAAGTTGAACTTTTGTGCAAAGTTGAAGGGACATATAAGTAAATCACTTTACTTTATTATTTTGTGGACTTATGCATTTGCATTGTGAGAGATACTGGGAAGAAGAAGGAAGAAGAATATTACTCCTTGAATAATTATTGTAGAAGGGTGAAATAAATAAATAAAGAAGGCTTACTGATTCATTTTTAGATCTTACCGGATAATGTATTCAATCTTTTTCGACTCGTTTGTCACCATGGGGTGAAATAAATTAATGAAGAAGGTTTATTGGTTCATTTTTAGATCTTACCAAATCTTATATTCAATCTTTTTCGGTTCACTTGTCACCATCTTAAGGGCCTGAAAAGGACTAGAAGAATTTTAAAATAATAATCGCAATTATATTGTCCTCATCACATATGATCTCAACCATAACTCTTTCTTTTCGTGTAACATATTCAAAATATCATTTGCTGTCTCATGGATTTGTTTAAAATGTTCTTTTACCGGTTAAAATACTTCGGTAACTTGCTTCCGAAATTGATATTGAAAGAATAGAAGATTAACATAAAAATTGAAAATTGAGAAAAAAAAAAAAATCCCAAGCATCTGTTTTGAGTACATTTTTCATTTAAGTGAACCAGATTTAATTAAATTCTTCGTAAACACTTTGTTTAATTTATCTATCTATCAATACAACATTAAAGGTATTGAGCCTCCGCAGACCTCCCCCATTCTGAACTCTTAACATCGTACTTTCGTATTTACTAAAATTGAGGGAGAGGGATAACATGGGGAGGGGTGGAGAGAGAACATGGGGAGGGGTGGAGAGAGAACATGGGAGGGGGTGTGGAGATTTTTAGACAGATTCCTCCAATGTGGAGAGTGGAAAGTTGGGCATTATTAGATGAAAAAGAATTGTTCACATTTTTCCATTTGACTCAATTTCACTCGACTTCAAATTTTAATTTCGTACACATTTTTGTGTAGGGCTGTAAATGAGCCGCGCAGCTCGCGAGCTCGCCTCGGTCCGTTAATGCTCAATTTGGACTCGGTTCGTTTAGTAAACGAGCCGAGCTCGAGCTCGACGAAACTCAGCTCACATCGACTCGTTTACAGCCCTATTCCCGTGCATAGATCACAAACAAAGCTGACGAGATGATAAAAATAAAAGAGGCAAATGATGAGGAATTACTGGAGACAGCAAACGGGGCGTGGAAATAGAATCTTCCATACTGTGTAGTCGGTGACTCGATGGAGCATGTCGGACGGAAATGAATTCACGTTTCACGTGTTGCTTGCATTCTGAGCAACTGCTATTAAATTTTATAACTCCGTTGTTCGGGCCAGCTTATAAGCATCTCGACAAATCTTATGACCAATCGAGCAATTCCACCAGTTCACTAGCGGGAGTCTTGAAGAACGACCTATAATGCATGAGAAGTTTTGAACTTGATACCTTAAGAAGAAACAAACTCCAAAGGCTCCTGATACCTGTTCGGTTAAAGCATAAATCCAATATTACCACTTCACATTCTTCTTTCATTACACAAATCAATGGTCTAGAAGGTAAATACAAAGCCCAAAAGAATCCAAATACGAGAAATACGGAAATCCCCTTAAGTTAAACATTGCTTATTTGTTACTCAAATTTCGTATGGATAAACAACAAACAAATTACCTTTAAGCAATGTAACCAAACAGGCCCTAACCTTTCCCTCCCCTTCATCCTCCTCCACTTCCCTAACATTGTGAAAGACTAAAAGAGCTTGCCAAAGACTCTGAAGCAACTAAAGAACTCAAAGAACAGCGCCACCGCAAGCACAATTGACCATACCTAACTAGAGTTCATTATCAAATCAAAAGTGCATTGCCGTACACATATTTGTACACATAAATACCGTTGAAGAGACACTGCCAACACAGAAAAATGGCTGCCATAACCCCACTCCAGCTTTGTTTTCAGATTGAAATAGAGCCTTTCAATAAATAGGGCTAAGAATGTTGGATTGAGAACAGATCACCTTTCCTGGAAACTCCTTGACAGAAAACAAACATGCACCTGCAAATACTTGGCAGGCTTATCAACCTTTTAGACCCCTTTCCAAGAATCAGATGCAGTTGAAGAAGCTCCCTCCACCAAAGCAATCGATATCTGCATCAACCTGAAGATATAAAGATTTGAAGGAGACGAGACAAGAAAAATTTACAAACAAACACTCATCTATAGTGTACTTATTTTAGTGCGAAGTTGGTTTTTGAGAATTAGAAAACATCTTTTTCGTGTTTTCGTAAAAGTAGGTTCTTTTCCAAAACTGTTCTTGTTAAGAGTTTTAAACCCCTTCAACCAAACAAGTTTTCTGAATAATTGCTCAAAAGACTGATTCTGAAAACAGAACCACACCAAGTCGCCTCACACAATCAGGGAAACCTGAATAAAACGATTAGGGACTATCCATCAAAGTCCGTATCTTTATGCTCAGAGAGCCAAAATAGTACATGCTACCCCATGCCTGCAATTTCTTATGCAGGTAACTTGAGACAACGTGAATGGCCTCATTGTAGCAAAGAAGACACGAAATTGCAACCTCGAAAATACAGAACGACAAAAACAAGTCATTCTCACCTTCAATATTGATGCCATGACTTTCTACTCCTTCAATGTGTAGTATTGAGGAGCCAGCTCAGGTAACCACAAGTAGTCAACTCTAGACACATTCCGAATGTAATTATGATTTGTACGTACTAGTTCATCAAAAATTAAGCAGTCTGGTTTTGTCCTGAATAACACAGAAGAAGGGTGGATCTGCACCGACTGACCACTTGACAAAACCCTGCCATTTGAAGTGAAATGTGAGATGTCTTACAAAGGGGAGAGGAAGACCATTTCCAAATAAATAGCAAAAGCAAGATACAAATATAAAATTGAGGACATTATTTTTGGGAGAATAATTGATTCTCCCACATACATTTTCAGATGTTTGGCATAGATTTTTGAAGGGATTATCCAAAACCAAAAGTGATTCTCCGAATGTAAATGATTTTTGCACTCTACTTTTTTATAAGTGCACTCATAATTTTGTCTTTTAGCTATTTTATTGTGGGTAATTGAAGCACTAAAAGACAACTTTTGAGTGCATTTACAAAAAATGTGGAGAGCAAAAATCATTCCCCTTCTCCGATTCCTTTACGCACTTTGGAAAACTTTTAATGAAATTACTGCCACCGCCACCCACCACATAATTTCTGTTTTCTCACAGTTCCACACAAACCAGGAAGGGCACTTTGCAGAAATCCACATCAAAAATCTATTTCTCAGATGATACTCCCCTACGCTAATGTGATGCAGAATCTATTTGCCAAATCTCTCCCAAAAAAATTTAGCATCTGATTAAATCCCAAATATAGAATCCTAAACCACCTTGGATTTCATCTCCAAAACAACCTCGAGGTTTGCTACTAAAGGTGGGCAAGGGAATCAGCATTTGGAAATAACAGGAAAGAATATACGCTATCCTTTTGAAAGTAGTTCTAGCAGGAACCCAGAAGCACCTGCTATAAGAAAAGTATTGCACTAGGTACCTGTATGTACCATCAGGCTGCTTCAAAGCTGCATTGAGGAAAAATGCAGCAGCAAGGCAACGACGAAATTGAAGCATATCGTCTCCACAAGAAGCAACATGCAGACCCATCTGTTCAACATTTTCCCGAATTTGCCTGAAACAAAGCAAAAGGGATTAATTTTAGGAATGCACATCTGAGAGACTATCATATATCAGAAAGTCTCTCATGGATTAAATCCGAGCTCTCCAATGCAAAACGCCTAAAATAACATGTCAAACTAAATCTTGGAATGCTACAGCTACAGAACTTAAATTGCCAAATTTTAGGAACCTTACTCCAGGGCTAGAAATGCAATTCATTTAGTTTCTTCAAGAAATCCCCAATTCAAACAGCATGTGAGCCCCATTACGTGAGAAAGAGAGGAAAGTTGGTATGCCACATTTTATATGTCATAAACGGCACAAAGTATAGCATTGCCAAAAGCTGGCAACTCATTTCACAAGTACATTGAAGCAACTAAAGATAAAGAATTGACCCTTCTGCATCTGCATTGGAGATACTCTCAAGGTGACAACGTTTAGGCGATGGGCGAGTGCATCAAGAGTCAAATTAATAACTTTAAAATTGAAACAAACAGGAAACCAGTCATATTTTGGCTTTAAACCCAAAAAAGAGGATGTAGCCTGCCTGTGAATGTCTCGAGCTTGCCTTACGGAGCGGCTATTGATGAAATTTTCTTTGCACCATTTTCTCATGTCTTTTTCAGCTTTTTCTCTGTTGTTTCCTATCTTGCTCTTCTCAAATAAATCATCAGAAGCACGGTATACGTTAATCAATGTCACATGGTCTCCCTCCAGACTTGAGAAGCACTTTGCTGCAGTCCGAGCCTGGCCAAAAGGGGGCAAACCAGTTGGAAAGGCTTGATTTCCAAATTAAGCTCTCTCTCTCTCTCTCTCTCTCTCTCTCTCTCTCTCTCTCTCTCTCTCTCTCTCTCACACACACACATACACGCACACACTTTATGTAAAACCTAACAGCTGCAAGAACACAAGCGACATGCATTTGAAACAAATTATCAACTGCTACCTCCTCTAGCTTCTCACGAGGCACATAGAAAATAGATTCCACTGAGAGCATTGCGACAGTTATTAACATTTCTTCCAAGCAATTAAACTGACTAGCCAAGATCAGTGCCTTGGCATGAGTTGGATCTAACGGCAGCCGGGCCATTTGATGTCCAACTGGTTTTGACAATCTGGATTCTTCTGTTAGAGCACCTAGCAAGGCCAGTAACTCCAATGATTTGATAACAGCTTCCCTGCTCAAAGATAAAATTAATGGTGATAAATTTCTCCAAGGGATACAATAATCAAATTCAGCAAGAATAGCTTATAAAATTCAGAAAATGTTAAACGCCAATAGTTTTCTGGTACATAGTGCAGAGCAGTTTTTCGAGTATTGAAGATTGTGTAACGCATAACTCTCAGGCTAATGCCAAAGTGATTTTTCTCTCATTTTCTTGTGGTACGGACGGACGCAAAATTCAGCTCTCTCTCTCTCTCTCTCTCTCTCTCTCTCACTACTATAAGGAGTTTGCCACCGCCCCTACACGCCATACTAAACTAGACGTGCCTCCATACACTGATAGAATATTGGGGGGAGGAGAACCTTGCTCCAAATCGGGATTGACACTTCAGGGAGGTGGTCGTACCAAGTACAGGTGGGCCCCTATAATGATAGTATGAAGATCTCTCTCCCACTCTCTCTCTCTCTCTCACAGAGAGACACACGTGCTCACGAATGCTTTATAACCTTAAAAGCTAATTTTCTGCACTAATTTTTAGGCACCAAAACCCCATTCTAATAACCCCAGAAGAGCTTCCTACAGTAAAGAATAGAGGGTTCTACTCGTATTTGTCATTTCTTTCTTGGAAAAAAGAGAGAGGTGGACAATCAAGGATACAAAGATATAGAGTGAATAAGCAAATATGATGAGGACCCATAAAAATTAAATTGGGCTCAGCAAAGTAAACACAATCAGGAGTCATTAAAGTACATGAACCAATGGCCAAACCTGCAACGCTGAGCAAAGTGATAAACAAACACAGTATCTTATTTTTCTCTACCTTAATGGTTTTTCCATGAAGTCGAAGCCAATAATATCATCAACACCAAGAGCCTTAAGTTGCAAAACAACTTTTGAGAGGTTGCAACGCTTGATCTCTGGAACTGTGGAATCACTGAGTTTCTCGAATTCCCTCTCTGGATAGAGGCGGAAGCACTTGCCAGGTCCTTCACGGCCTGCACGTCCACTGTGATAAAACATTGCAGGCAGAAGATGAAAAACCCATTTGTCGTTTGTCTATAAATAAAAAAAAAGCATGTAAGAAAAAACAGGGAAGGAATAACAAAATAACTAACACTAATAAATGAAATAAGAACAAAAACTGGTGGATTTAGCCATGCATATAGAACCCAGCGTGCTGTGCTCCCCACCTCCTTTGAAGAGCCTGTGCTTTTGAAGTTGGAACAACAACCAACGATTCCATTCCTGTATGAGCAGAGTAGGTGCGTGCTTTCACCAATCCAGGATCGATCACATACTTAATTCCAGGTATAGTTACAGATGTCTCAGCAATATTGGTTGCTAGTATTACCTAAACAGAAAATATGAGGATATTAATATTGGTAGAACAGTGCATAAGCACAATAAAATGATGGACCAAAATGCAAGTGCACTCAGCACCTTTAAGTGAATAATAAAAGGGAATGCATAGCCTCTTCAAAATTACTGCCAAAAGAACTACGAAAATCGAAAAGCAAAGGCGGTCCAATACTAAACAGCAGAACATAATGATGCGAACCAATTCAATTGTTAGAATCAATAAGAGAGAGATAATCCCAATACTACGGAATAAAGAGCTCCAGCTCTATAATCAATATATTAATTCATCAAAAACTACCACATGAAGGACTCACACACCTATTTTTATAGACTCAAGACTTTTCTACCACTAGATGATGCCAGAACGACACAAATACTCTATATCTACTCCATCACATTGAACAGGACTGCAGCAATATATCTAAACAGAAACATCAATCATACACATGAATCGACATCTTAGAGGATTAATTGAACCGTGAAGTACATGACAGCATCTCCAGGGACATCATATAACAACAGTCAGTGATCTATCCAGTAGATACACCTGTTAAACTTCCACAGAATTCAACAGAAACCATGTTTCTGATGCACTTGCCTGTACCTTTTTAACTCTTTATTAAGCTTCAAATAGCATACAAGCTAACCACAGGAGTGAGGTAAGTAGATTGTAGCACTCAACAAAGTCATAGTCCAGTATAACTCTTGTCAGTTCACTTCACGTGCATCAGCTAATTAAGGGTATTGCCGCTGTTGATATTCACGTGCTTCGGTTCGGAATAATGTTTTATATCTCATTCTTTTTTCATCAACCACATTCGTATATATAGCTTCAGACAAGAATAATAGGCATGCTCTACAAAATTTCAAATCATATGGCACATAACAATATGTCAATTTGGACAACATTGTGCAGCATTTCTCATGAAAGTGTGGACCTCAGCAGCCTAAGTAAAGTCATTCTTAAATAATCTGCTTCAACCAAGAGAGGACACTCCTGGAACAAATATTCATGTCCCAAAAACATTTTCAATCAGGACAGCCATAAAAAATAGTCATTACAAGTTTTTTATCGAAAATCACAGTGTAAAAGGAACCAAATATTAATGTCAATAATACATGTCCGAAAACATACATAACCAAAAGCATCCAGATCATACACGACTGAAAAGAACTCAAACATGAATGAAAAATCTACCTTGCGAAATCCAATTGGAGCTGGCATGAAGACCTGCATCTGCTTTTCAGATGGAAGAGATGAGTATATAGGCAAAACTTTTAACTTCCGTTTTTCTTCAGGTAACTGTTTAAGTTTTTCTAGGACAAGCCTCTCAACAGATTCAATCTCCTCTTGGCCAGTAAGGAACACAAGTACATCACCAGCACCCTCTTCCAAATGTATCTACCAATATGAAAATTGAGCAAATAAAGTTATAACATTGAATTTAATGATGACAAACAATGTCTAGTAACAAAACAATTGCACAGCCAACTTGATTTAAGTCAAGACCAAGATATATATAGTTTTCAAAAGGCCCTTGTATTTGGCCTCTCTTGTATTTGGGTGGCATTCCCTTAATGCCCTTTTGTTAATAAATTACTTATCAAAATGCCTTTTGTTAATACATTACTTATCAAAAAAACAAAGAAGGCCCTTGAGACGTACTTGAAGAATAACTGGAAAATTGAATCCTCCCATGTCAAAAGAAAGGGGATGGTGAAAATAAAAAGGAATAGCAGGAACAAAATATCCAAAAGAGCCTTTAAAGAAACCACCACACAGAGAGCAAAGAAGAAGGGACCAAACCTCCGTAGTGTATTCAGCTCAAGATAGGACTCACGCAAGATCAAGATAGCTATATACCATATTCCACTGTCCTAGACAAGATCTGTTTGATATTCGTATTAGGAGTTTCTGATTCTCTTCTGTAAAACAAACTCCGCTAAACATCATGATTTGTAGCCTCTGCCAAATCCCGCATAAGATTTGGCCTTATTAGATTGTTAACCACCAACTCATCTATAAACTTAAGCTATTAGAGAGATAAGAAACTTTATTATTTAAATTCTCCACACGCCCCCTCGCGTGTAGCCAGGCTATCCCCCATAAGCGGGCTAAACACAAGTAAATTTTAATCATCAGGTAGGCGGTGAGGTTCGAACACATGATGAATTGCCTCTGATACCATATTAGATTTCTTGAAGGGTTGCAACCTAAAAGCAATTGGTAATGAGTGGAGAAGCCGCCCAGGCTCATATACTAGGTTTGAAGGTTATATTTAACCAATGGGGGACAAGATCTAACACTCTCCCGTACGTGCAACCCCTCACTCGCAGGTGGTGAGGTAAACAAACGATTCAACACATACGACAACAATCAACGACAACAAAGGGGAACCAACCATCAACGACATAGAGTCTTATCCAAAAGACTCCGAAAACCTAGCTCTGATACCATGTTAGATTGTTAACCACCAACTCATCTAAAAGCTTAAGCTGTTAGAGAGATGAGCAACTTTATTATTTATATTCTCAAAAGGCCTCAGCTCCTTAGCAGAGACATTGTTTACAGAAGGTATGCTTGCATTGGCTTATTTAAGACGGTTTTTTTCAATAAATTTACAATTCACCCAAAATGAAATATAATACTGGGTTACTAGAGAGGCTCAATGAGCAACCTGAAATATAGTTATTAAAGTGGCATCAAGGTAATCTGTCTCAGGAGCTTTAGTGTAGAATATATCAACAGGAAACTGTCGCCCTTGAACATGAACAGCTCTTGCACCACCAAAGTACTCAAAAAAACCACGTGCATCCAGACTGGCAGACATGATGATTAACTTCAATGGACTGAGCTTTAGGCCTTGGTATCGATTGAGACTACCAGCACGTTGAGAATCATTTTCTTTGTCTATCACCACTCCATTTTTTGCCTTTGTGTGATCGATATTAGGGAGTTGATTGATGGGTCCCGACCTAGCTTTCTGTACACTTTTCAGTATGCCCAGCAAGACATCAGTGTCAACAGTTCTCTCATGAGCCTCATCAACAATAATAACAGAGTACTTAGATAGATATTTGTCCAATAATGCTTCCCTGCAAGCATAGTGAACCTTACATTAGTTTTTTACCAAAATGATATCATGAAAAGCTCCAGTTAGTAAGCAACCCTATAATCAGTTCACGACTGCTTTAAAACAAAATCTGAAATTCCGACACCATAATTGGAAGACATGAAGATCCCTATGCAAACTGCGTCATGGGACTAAACACACCACGGGGGCTATGTTGTCACATCACACACCACCATTGCTCTAATTGTACTAAAATCCCCTGTTCCTCTTACATTGTTAAACTTGCTCTCCTTAGTGGTGAAATCCATTTCACCGAAAGTGGCTAATTGATCATGAAGTCCTTTAGTTATGCACTCACACTGGACCCAAAATCTCCTACATAATCGTACCAGCTTGGACAATGTAGGCACATACTTTTGCTGCCATTTAAAAGCACCTCCGAAGTGAAGAGACAAATTAAGAAGCCAAAAAAAAGTATGAAACACTTTTCCAAAACATGCAACCATTGAACTAAAACAAACTAATGCGATGAAGTCGTGGATTTTTACCTCAATAACAACCCATCTGTCATGTATTTGATCCGTGTGGAACTGGAAGTCATGTCATCAAATCTAATGGAATACCCAACTCTTTGGCCCATTTCAACACCACATTCCTCAGCTACCCGTTTTGCAACACTAACAGCGGCAACACGTCTAGGTTGAGTGATCCCGATGATTTTCCCATCACGGCAGAATCCCGCATTAAATAGATATTGTGGCAACTCTACCCAAAGTAATAGCCAACATATAAAAGAAGAAGATTAGATGAAGATAAGGTGTGCAGAGGCAAAATACAAGGTGAGTAGAGTTAACATTTTTTCCCTTTTGTCCAGCGTATGGGGGGAATCTAGAATAGAGAAGAGCTTCATGGTAGTTTTGGATAGATCCTTTCATCACCCAATTTTATTTTAGTGAGCAAATTTACCATTTGGAGGAGTCGAAGGTCATTGCGTAGAAACTAAATCAAAGCAAAGGGGAAATATAAGTCCCACGTGACGTAAAATATGAGACATAAACTAGAGCGGAATTATGAACATGTTACCGAGTATACATGTCTATGAATTGGATTAGATCACTAGGCAGTCAAGTTAGGATCAACACGATTCTTTCTTCAAAACAAAAGGCTAACAGTATCTCGAAGGAGCCATTCCTCAGCTGTCTTCACTTTCTCAAGTGAATGCACTTCTACAGTCTACACGGAGAGGTCTATTAATGACCTAGTCTTTTTCCTTGTCTTACTCTGAATAATGCCTGAACTGTTTTCTCTTTTTATTAATGCTCATTTACCAGTTACCACTAAAAAAACAAACTATTACATGAAGACACCTACTAACTATTGCATACAACAACTTAATCACACATTCACAGTGCGTTGTTGGCATTTGAAGAAATATGCAATAATTTAGGACAGGAATACGCCAAAAAAAAAAAATACATATTTCAATCTACCAAGCACCAAAGAACATATATGATGCATAACAATATGAAACACCATACATATACTCCACTGGAAACTTTCTTCAAACCCTCAGAGCCCATAAGACCAAATAGCCCAAACAGAAAGTAAATAAAAACTAATAACCACAAATTCATAGAGACAAAAAACAAGAACTTACGTGTTGTTTTTCCACTACCAGTTTCACCAACAATTATAAGAATGTCGTGACTCCTGACCTCATCCATGAGTCGTTTTTCAACTAGGAAATCAGCAAGATTAGAAACCATAAGAAAGACGACAAATTTACAAGCATGCAACATGTACAAACTATACAAGCATGCAACACGTACAATCCATTATTCCTTTTGTATTCCATTGCCAATGTCAGCAAAAGTATGAATAATAGATTAAATGAAGGTTTCTAAAATATAAATTCCAGGAACTTGAATTACATTAAAAGACCATAAGATAGAATCTTGAATAAATGTTATGGGAAATGAGATCCTTCTCACAGGATGTCTTTGATTTTGTTCAACCAAAAATGGCCAGCATATCATGTGATTACATATTTGACGGTACCCACATTTCATTTATATGTTCCTCCATTAAGTAAAGAGGTTGTACTCAATCTGAGTGAAACAAGAAAAGCTAAAGATTATTATCAGTTCCAAGGAGTGCTGGGAGATGATATGGCATCACAGGAACCAGCCTTTCGTCAAGTATTATATTACCTATGTAGAATGACACTTCAATACTCATGCTTCCTGGTATTATTAAGGCAGTTGCATATTAGAGACAGGTGCAATGACATCCCTCCGATGTCTCGACTACAAACAAAAAAATGCACCACTGTGTTAAGAAATTGGCCGGCCTAGTTTTTGCCAGGGAAAACTATGCAATGACAAAAACACCACAAAAATCTTACCATTGACAATTTGATTCGAAGGCGGAGAATCATTGTAAATTGGTGTTGTATGTGCAAAAGGGATGCAGAGACGGTTGATCACCTCCTTATTCATTGTCCGGTGGCTTGGGAGCTTTGGACTTTGGTGTTCTCTTGGTTTGGATTGCAATGGGTAATGTCGAGGAATGTTGTGGAACTCTTGATTGTGTGGAAAGCCGCTAGAGTGGGGAAGCAGAGGAAGCGAGTTTGGGCCATGGTTCCACTATGTGTGATGTGGATTATTTGGCGTGAAAGAAATTCGAGATGCTTCGAAGGGGTTGAAAAGCCGTTGTTTAAAGTTAAAAGTTTTTTGTTGCATAGTTTGTATAGTTGGGATAAAGGAGAGTGTTATCCTTCTCTTGATCATTTTCTAGATTGGTTTGAGCTCTTCCATTCCAATATGAGTGTATAGGGCCTTTTTGTCTTGTGGCCTTTTTGGACATGGGGCAGCATTCCCTTAATGCCTTGTTATTAATATTATATCTTACTTATCAAAAAAAAAAACACCACAAAGATCCAATAGGAGGGAACGACTATCAGTCCACAGCAGGTCAATAGAGATGCCCTCGAAACTTTTTCCAAGCCTTTGCTTTTTGCTAAAATAAAACATCTGTGAGCAGATTTTGGAAATTAATCGTTAAAAGATTAAAAACCACGGCCTGAATCTCCTCTAATTCCCCCGAAAAAATGCCTCAACCACAAGGAAACACCTCAGACTAACTTCTTTCAAAACTGGGTATGCAACTTCGAATTCAGAGCGATTAGCATATGTATAGCCCTTACTCAAATCTTGAACTATTTTCCATTTGACCAAAAAAAAAATCTTTAACCCTTTTTTAATTCTCGTAAAACCTCCCAAATCCTTCTCTATGATTACTCAAGCTCATATAGAAATCAGTTTAACTCTTCCATTTTTGTTACCCACATCATGAGACACTTAGTCAAAATTTCCAAGACTACTTTGTGGTTTTCAAGTTTACTGCTCTGCCAGATTTGAAGCTTTTACTCGAGCTTTATGCCTGAATCTGGCTTGCCTAGTGCTTCATATCAAATAAAGCTTCTATTCTAAGTGAAATTTGGAGTAAAAGGCTGTAGATGATCTAAACAAAAAATTGAGCACAAAAGGGGTTGATACGTTGTATTTAATCACATGAAAAATATATATAAAAACAAACTAGAATAACAACTGAAAGGAACAGTGGAATTGGAAAGACGACGATAACTAGAGCAGTAACAAATACAAGTGTTCACCAGCATCAAATCAAAACATTAGGAGAAAGAAGTACCTGAAGCAATAGGTAGGGATTTTCTCTGCTGCGCAATCCTTTGCTTCCTGTGAGTGTATTAAAATACGTATTAGTAATAGTACTATAATGCATACACACGCAGAAATAGAATGACAAAAATCAGATATGGATGGAAAGTGTATGAGACCTGGCGAAGAAGTCGGCTTTGGGGCCGCCATTGGAATCTTTGCTTCCGGCAGGGTCCATTGATGGCATCTTACGAGGAAGATTGTCGCTGTGTGAGTATTACGTATTATGTATGTATGTATGTATGTGAACCGAGAGAGAGAGACAGAAAGAGAAGGTCTTAAAGGAACTACAAGCGACCGATAGGGCAAATTTCACTAACCTCCCCCCCGGGGTTCCTGACACAAGCACTAGCACTGACCTCCCCTGAGGTTTCTGAAATTTCACTGCCCTCCCTTGGTTTTTCTGAAACTGTTAAGATTCCCCATCTGTTAATTTCTCCTGAAACGGTGTTAACTTTCTTTATAAAATGACTGACATACCCTTGCCCTTCCTGCTCTTTGCCTCCAAACACTCTCCCGGCCATTAAAACCCATGCATTTCTTCTCCAGTTCTTTTTTTTTTTTGTCATACTTCGAAAATTCACTTCTTCTTTTTCTCACTGTTACCATTGTCGTCTTTTTCTTCTTCTTTTTCTCACTAGTAAAAATAGTAAACATTTGGATGGGTTAAAAAATTAAGTGCTCAAATTTTCAATCCGTTTGAACCCATGTGAAAATCTTATTTTTTGATTATTTTATTCTAAAGGGTCATAATTAATTTTTGAATCTATGACTTTCCTATGAGAGCCCTAAGAGCATCTCCAGGAGCCTCGCTCCAGAGAAAAATTGAAAAAAAATGGCTAGAAAACCGTGAAATCCCAAACCCAGGAGGCTCGTTCCAACCTCGCCACTTTGAAGGGGAGCTACTTTAGCTCGCTCAATCCAGCGAGGTTTCAGAGCTCGCTTGCTCTAACTTCGTCTCGTCTCTCTCTCTTGCTTTCCTATCTCATGCCTCTTGCACAACATTCATTTTCAGCTTCAAAAGGGAAAAAAGCCATACCAAAGCTAAATACGTCGTCATCTTCATGGAAGCCGGTGAAGATCCGGCATGAACGGAATGGAGAAGGAGGCAACGGGTGTGGAGATCAGGTGGGTTTGCAGATTTCGGAGGGATAGAGATGGATTTTATTTTTGTGCATTTTTGGTTTTCTAGGTTTGCAGAAAATATCAGGGAGAGAGAGATAGGTTAAAATCTGGTACAGGTGGAGTTTAGATAACTTCAAAAGCCTAGGCTATTGGGTACCCATATGTTAAATGGCTAGCTAATGGGACTTTTCCTAAGCATTTTGGCTAGAATTTCCTTGAGGCTCCTGGAGATGCTCTAAGAGAGTTGTAAAACAAAATAAAGAGCAAATACTTAATTATGAGAGCCCTAACGAGAAATATTAATTATGACCCTTTAGGATAAAATGATCATAAAAATATGATTTACGCACCTATTCAAACAAATTGAAATTTTGAGATTGTTTATATATAAATTTGAGATTTACGCACTTAATTTTTTAGATTGTTTATATATTAAAAAATAAGATTAAAAAATTAAATACTCTAATTTTTAATCCGTTTGAATCAATGCGAAAATCTTATTTTTTGATCATTTTATCCTAAAGGATCATAATTAATTTTTAGTTATAGAGCTCTCATATGAGAGCCTTAAGAGAGTCGTAGAACCAAATAAATTAAAAAGAAGAAGAAAAGGTCATAAGTTCTGCTGTTGTACCATTTGTCGTGTTGTACTTGACTGGCTACAAGTGACTAGCGAGAGTGGCCTGAGGTATTTTGCTTAGTTGATTGCCATGTGGGTTGGATGGAAAATAAAACAAAGGCTTGTTACTATTACCAACAAGGGCTCAATTATATTGTTGAGCCTGTACCAAAAAGCAGTTTAAGGATATTACATGGTCTATATTAATACATTAATAGTGATTTGCAAAATCTAAAATAAGGTTATTTACCCAAAAAAAATCTAAAATAAGGGAATTAAAAATAAATTTAAGAAAAAAATAAAAATGCAAACCCAATTCACAAGGCTCCCCCGCCATTGCAGTGTCTGGAAAAGGATTAGTGGAACTCTACCTTATAATATAATTATCATATCAAATTTAAAAAAAATAGTCATCATCGTCAAGTTTTTTTTTTTTTTTGTGGATACATAGTCTTATTTGAAATTGGAATCTCAAATATTAGTTTACTCAAATTTTTATGTTACAAGAACGACCAATAAATTTTATTATGGCAGAATAAAAAATCTTAACTGCATCATGGTTTGGGAAAAAAGAGGTCCACAATAACGAGAGAGGCCAAAAGGGTGTTTTGGACACTTTAAAATCATAAAAACATGACATCGGCATTAATCATCTAATTTGTGAAAATATTTAACAGCCATGTAACAGAAGCGGGCATCTTGATAAAGTCAGAAAAAGCAAGGTAGAGCAGTGAAATTTCAGAAACCTCAGGGGAGGTTAGTGCTTGTGTGAGAAACCTCAGGGGAGGTCAGTGAAATTTACCCTTATTTTTTTTGTAAACGATTACGCCCCCGGTAAAAAAGCAAGCAACGGAACTTATAGCCGATGAAATTTGGTGGTTCTGATTGGAGACCCACTTGGACCTCACTAGTCGAGCCGAAACGATAGTCTCCAAAGTATAAAGAAAGACTGTGCTCCGTTTTACTGGTATGGTGGTAACGATTTTATTTTGAGAGAGAGAGAGAGAGGGAGAGAGAGTAGTCTTGCTGTCGAAATACCAGAGCTTTCAAACAGGGCACCGCCGTCTGCGGCGGTGGTTAAAAGGGAAGGGGTGGCTCGTTTGGCTAGGGAACGGGGGACCTCCTCAAACTGGGTGGCGCCGCTTTTGGGCCAGTGAGAACTGCATAAAATTTGGAAGAGAAAAAAGAGACCAAAAAAACCTAAATTGCGAGTATATATAAAACTGAAAATTGAAACTGAAAACTAAAAAATTAAATACTGAATGCTGCATTTTTTAAATTGAAAAGCTGTTTGATAAATATATTAAGCACTGAATTAAAAAATTTACGAATTAATTTTGTTCTAATTCTCTCCTAATTTACTAATAATTACAATATATTTATAGTAATGGTGGAGTGGTGGTGGAGGTGATGGTGATGTAATAATGGTAGTGGTGGTGGGTGGAGTGGTGGTGGTGGTGGTGGAGTAGCAGTGATGGTGGAGTGGTGGAGCTGGTGGTGGTGGAGTGGTGGAGCTGGTTGTGGTGATGCGGTGGTGGAGCGGTGGTGGTGGTGGAGTGGTGGTGGTAGTGTGGGGTGGTGGTGGAAGTGTTGGTGGGAGTGGTTGTGGTGGTGGTATAGTGGTTGATTGCAAGTACACAATTCAGCAAGAATTAAGTAGCTTAAAGTTACTTAATTTTTTCAACTTTTTAGCATATATTTTAAGTGATACTTAATTTGTTAAACAATGTAAAATACAGTTATCAAACCTACTGAATCACTTTTAAGTGCTGAATGGACTAGAAATACTTACACACAAAATCACTTACATCAAGTGTGGAATTTTCTCAATTTTTTTATTCATTATTCTACCCTTGTTTGAAAAGAAAGCTAAGTTCAATCAATAACAAAAACAAACATATACTCATTTATTTTGCCTGAAACCTACTATCTTTTTTCTTTGTTTTTTTGGTCAAAGTTTCGGAATTTTCCTAACTTTTTGAGTGAGAAAAGAAAATAAATTCAAGAGCCATACTTGCCGACCCATTAATGCACATTGATATTTTTTCCCGTCCCGGTATATTGAACAGGCAAGACGCTAGTTTTAAATTATTTCCTTGTATGATGAGTCACATATTTTGGGCACAACAATTATTTCCTCGTTCCCGTCAAAACGTTCAATCTAAGTAAAATTTCCCATCTAACGTTCAATCTAAGTAGAACTTAGAAAAATAAAAAAATAAAAACTAAGATTCTAGTACTAAATAAAATGATTTGCCGGAAAAAATAAGTTGTATACTAGAAAAATAAAAAATAAAAAGTGAGAAATTAAGCCGAATAGGAAAAATTTCTTTGGTAATGGAAAATGAATCTGGTAGAAAACTCAATGGAAGTCATGTCTTTGGCAATGGAAAATCTTATCCTTTTCAAATTGTATATTAGTAGCAACTCAAGTTTAATTGTATTAGTACTAATTCAAGTTTTATTCCTAATTCCTATAGCAAGTCAAGTACTAGAAAGTCAGATTCCAATTGCTTGGACAGCCTCAAGTCTTTGCCCAAGGCCCAACTCAATAGTAATTGGAGCTGTAGAACTTTTCCTTCCCCAACACTTACGGTTAAATTAAGCAAATCTTCTCTTGAGAATAAGAATGTAAGCAGTGTAACGATTCCCTATTTGTTCAACCAGTAGCTCTAGATCCCCCGGGCGAAAGTAGTTGTTGAACCAGTAGCTCTAGATCGAGGGCCGGATGCATATTTTTCCAGCACTCCCCATAGGCGAAAGGATCTAATTCGATTGTTTAACCCGTGATGATTATTACACGACATTGAGCAAAAACCAAAAGTCATAAAAAGTAAAAACCATAGATCAATTTCTGATAACCTTGATTTTTTTTGCAGAGACACATGGAGAACTACAACATGAATGACTCAGGCTGTCGATGGGATGGCCGTGGATTCCTTTTTACGTCACATGAGGGACACCAGGAACGATCACAGTGAAAGAATCCTGATTTGTAATCCTTATTACACAATCAAGCAAAATCTTGGACTTTAACAAGGCAAGGTAAACATCTTCTGCTTCCCAGAAACTTTCCATAGGAATGTATTAAAAAATGAGAAGATCTAGGCTAAACAAATAAATATCAAAAAACACGGATCTATGTCAGAGGTTCTTTCACAGTGCAGCAACTAGGAGTTCCAGGAGGATTTTCAACAAGGAACCTTTTGGTTGAATGATGGAAAGCGCCAAACGGGAACAGGATTTGAAATGGATCGGCTAGGACATCCGTTTACAGTGTGGGTGGAATGAGATTCAACCCTGCAAATTCAATGCAAAGAGTGGTCCATCAAGAGTGATCCAAATCCAGGAGCTTTCCTCTCGATATTGATAATTCAGAAACTACCGACTTAATAGTTCTCTATGCCATTGTAAAACAGTTTCAGTTCTCGGTTATGTCGAGCAGAAAACTGATATGGAAAACTTGTTTAACAAACAGTGTTCTGGAAAGTTTTCTGAAAATGCTCTGCTGCTAAGGGAACACTTGCGCATTTCCGGATTAACAAAAACTGGTTTTCAGGCTATTGAAGACTCTATGAAATCCATGGGCCTTTTCAAACTTCTCATCATTTTTGTTCTCGAAAACAGAAAAATCAAGCATGAAAAGAATACCAATTAGACTAAATTTCCCCAGAGAATAGCTCTGCTTGGTGTAAAACTCTCAGAGAACAAAAGCTCCAAATAGTGGAGCTTCTACATAGAGTTATGGTAGTTGTGCTTTATGCAACACATCATATTTTCTGATCAGGCAAACAAATTGTGACAAGATGATGGTGAGAGAGATTTAGCCAAAAATAAAAAGATAACGGGGGGAGAGAGAGAGAGAGAGAGGAGGGGGGAGGGGGGGGGGGGGGGGCGCTCACCAGTCATGGAGGGCAGCATTAGTAAATTCTTCACGTTGTGGCTAGTTCATCTTGTAAACGACTAGTGTGCATGAAAAAGTACTTGGCACCAGCAAGCAAAAGAAAGCTTACTAAGCTCATCGAAACGGGAACCACCAAACCCACCATCAAACTCTTACTGTGTTTGCTGCTGTCTTTACCACTGGATCTGAATGAGCCGGAGGAAATTAGAGACGGGTTCTTCATGAACGAAGAATACGCATTGACTTCTTCTACAGTTAGAGCTGGCTTCAATGACTTCCTCACAGTCTGGAAGTGACGATTACAGACGACAGTGGCGGATATGTCCTCTCTCAGAGCCACAATTCCAGCTTCCCTACATAATCCCTCAAGCTCCGCCCCTGTGAAAAGCTCGGTATCGTCTGCTATTTGTTTGAGATCAACATCATTGTCCACTTTCATTTCACGAGTATGTACATTAAGTATCTCATATCGAGCTTCTAAATCAGGTGGTGGCACATAAAGAACCTAAAATTTCATTGGAGAGAAATTAGCAACACTCTGGGCGGGAATCAAACTATTGCTCTGCTTTGCTCACTTGGACGCAAAAATAAACAAGAATAAAAAGGACAGAAAATGAAGGTTATTGGCTTTCAAAAAAATGATGCCACAAATTCAAGAATTCTACAACTACCAACCTAGTTGGAGGGAAATTATTGCTTGAAGCCACCACAATATTAGTTAATAAAAAAAGACACCAGAAAAGGAAAACCTTGAACAAACCACAGTCATATCCAAGAATCCTACAAATACCGACATAGTTCGAGGGAAACTATTGCTTTAAGTCGCCACAATATTAGTTAAAAAAAAAATAATACTATGTAATTGTGCTTGGGCATGTCAAGATTCTCCTTGGGTAACCAATTTTTGGAAAGGCAAGTGGTAGAGAAGGTTGCATGACAATTGCAGCCGATTCATTTTCTCTCTTCGGGAATTAACAGGATCTTATATCACTAAGGAATCAACGTTGGAATGAAATAGTCATTCCATGAATTACTTATTCCCATGGTTGGTTCACCATTAAATGGTGGAATGATCATTCCAAATGAAATCACTATTCACCTTAGTAAAGGAATTGTCATTCCACTCAAAAAATTAAGATACGGTCATTTCATTTCTTTGCCACACCAAAATTATTAGTGCCACACCAAGATTCATTATTGTCACTCCAAAAATTACTATAGCCACACCAAAAATTACTATTGCCACTCCAAAAAATGCTATTGCCAATCCAAAAACTACTATTGCCGCACCATTCCATTGCGGATAAGAATGGCTATTCCTAAGTACAACCAAACGTGGGAATGGAAATGATATTCCAATCTCATTTCCTCCAATTCCATTCCATCGAACCAAACACACCCTAAAAGGAAAAGAAACCACGGACGAGTTATGAGAAAAAATTCTTACAAGATCAAAGCGTCCAGGTCTCATAAGTGCGGCATCAATAGCATGAGGGCGATTTGTGGCTGCCAAAACAAGAATTCCCTACGGAAGAAATCAGCAAAAATTAAGTTTAGTTTGTTAATTCTCACCTGTAATTTCCAAAAGGTGATGGTTTGAAATCAATTGGGATCAAAATCATTTACGAAGTTCGATGCTTACTTTTGCTTGTTCTAAACCATCCATTTCAGTTAGTAGAGTAGATAGAAGCCTCTCTCCCACTGCGATGTTAGTGCTTGATTTCCCTCCTCTGCCAAAGGAAAGAGAGTGACAAAAGGAAACAATGAAACCAATATGAAATAAACCCCCCGTTCAAACAAGTAGAGGAAGACAACTAGACAAGCGTCAACAATAGCATAAATGAATTTGCCTACCAACAGATTTTAACATACCATGCTGTTTGTCATTTTTTCAGAAAGCGAAGTAAAAGGAGGAAAGACTTGCGAAGCAAGAGTAGTTATTAGGTCGCACATGCACGCAACTATTGAACTATCACTGTACGTGATGACATCATAAAACCTCCATTTATTTACACATAACAAAATCGACACTTATATGAACCTAAAAGTTGAATTAAAAGAAGGAAGGTTATCCTTGTGTAAAGACAAGTCATGTTCAGTTTTAATTGACAATAAAAAGTGCCCAACCAAATGAAGACAGAATGCTAACCTTTTGGCAGCAACAACATCTGCCTCATCAAAGAATATTATGCTTGGTGCTGCAAGGCGAGCTCTCCGAAACGTATTCCGCAACAAAGCTTCACCCTCTCCAACATACATTGAGTATAATTCTGCACCACTGATTCATCATTCATGAATTTTCATGACATCCAACTATAAAAAATACTGATCAGAAATTTTAAAAAAGGCCCTAGCTAAAGCAGGTCATATTCCAAATTCACATGGATGGATATTTACGATTATCCTGCTGCTTATGTACCAACAAACAAAGTATTTTAAGGGTGATAAGAGGGGCCAGGAACAGTAGAGGATGATAACACAATTTCTCAATGGAATGTAATGTTTCCAAAATCTAAAGTTCGGGAGAGGAAAAGCTAATGTCTCGAAGACATGGAAGGTGTTGACAAACAATGAAATCAAAGCTAATATCCAATTATGAAGCAAACTTGGACAACAAAGAGAGGCAACGCATTCATGCCCAAAAAAGCTACTGCCAACTGATCTCACTCTATTGCCAGCCATATCAACTGTATGCCTACCCTCAAGTTGACATTGACCTTCTCCTGACTATACCCACCCCCACCCAAAAATGAAAATGTCAAGCTATTACAATGTAATATTTGCCAGTTCATCATTTGAACCATCCCAAATCTATTTATCAAGCTGAAGAGAATAAAAGACGATCAAACCTCAAGGAAAAAAAAGAAGCTTGGGCAGCATGAGCTGCAGCTTTGGCAAGGGTAGTTTTTGAGCAGCCTGGAGGTCCATGAAGAAGGATCCCACGGACAGGTGATACTCCCAGCCTTGAAAAAGCAGCAGAATGTTTTATAGGCCACTCAACAGCTTGCTGCAGCTTTTTCTGTTCCACATACGGAGACGTCGTCAGAGGTCAGTTAGAGTTTCACATCAAATACATAATTCATTATTTGTTGATTGGCATCTCACATTTTACAGTTTCTTTTTTCTGTCTGACTTTGGTTTTTTTCATACCTTCTTATTAAGGTCAAAATTTCTTACTTCTCTATTTCGTCTCAAAACAAAATAAAAACCAAATGGACAAGGGTTCACTAAAGACAAAAATAAAGCAATTTGGACTGGCTTATTTTCAGATTTGGTCCATAAGTGTTGACTCTCTCAGTTTCTCTTGTCCAAACGAGTTGATAACCATAATATGTTGACTCGAAGCGAAGATAAGTTCACTAAAAACAGAAATAAGGCTAAGAGAGGGTAAAAAAAGCCAAGGCATCCCACACATTTGACGGTCACGTACCTTTAAATCTTTCAGTCCTCCAATATCCTCCCAAGAAACCTTGGGAATTTCTACAGTGACACCCCTCGTTATGCTCGGGCCCACAACAGATCTTGCATGCTTCCAGTCCTCCATTGTTAAGCTAGGCATACCAGCTTCCTCATTTGTTTCTGAAGATTTTTGCACTGCACGCATGGCAGCCTCACGACACAAAGCTTCCAAATCAGCCCCAACGTAGCCATTGCAAGAGGCAGCTATGGCTCGCAAGTCAACACTGGTATCCAAAGGAATCTTCTTTGTATAAAGCTGCAAAATGCATTAGATGGGAACAAACTATCGCCTTCAGTTCCATAAGAACCTTATTCAGCATTAGGTTGAGTAACAGTTGAGTTTTCGAGATGAGCAACCATTGGTCATGCGGCTGGTGGGCAACACAGAATAATTTCCACAAACAAAGTCCTAAAATGTTAAAATCTCACCTTAAGTATCTGAAAGCGTTCTTCTTCATTAGGTGTAGTAACTTCTATTTCGGCATCAAAACGCCCTGACCTTCTGAGAGCAGGGTCAATTGAATCCACTCTTTGTACATGAAAACCAGATACCAATAATAAACTTTATGGTATATGTGAAACTGAAATCCAAAGAAATAAAATTAAGGATCTAATGAACGATGCATAAGCAATAATACCTACAATGACACCAGTAAAGGAGTTAGCTATGGTCTCTCTCCAAATTAGCTTGGAAATTCAAATAAACATGGAAGTAAGCAACTATGTGTGGGAATTTTATCCAGACTAAACATTCTTCAAGTGATTTTAGATGCTTCACCAACGCAGTAATAAGCAAGAGAAAAACTGGTTTTTACTTTGTCATGTCATTCCTTTTAAGCCCTCTACTGATGCATTGGCTGAGCTTCAGTACAACTATGTACCAGATACATCCAAAAAACTATGAAAAGGGTTTTTTTTTTTTCTATTTATCACAGTTAGCTACAACCTCGGGGGCAGCGTAAAAAGACAAAGGATAAATACTGCGGGAAGAACCTGTAATCAGAGAGAGATTAAATTGGGAGACAAAAAACAAAATGGTATTTCTTAAGTTACCAATTGTCCCAAAAGCTTAAGACATTAGGAAATGGACACAACAACATATATATTGAACACCATTCCTCACGTGCAACCCCATCTTGCACATGGAGATGCAAACGTCCATACATAACGCGAAAGAATGCAAAGGAGAGAAGCATAATGCAAACGGGGAACAAATGCTACCAGAGAGAGTTAAACTCAAGACCTCTCGCAACTGGAGGAGCTCTAATACCATGTTAAGTTATCAATTGTCCCAAAAGCTTAAGCTGTTAGGAAATGGGCCCAACAATATATATCAAGCTATTCAGTATTATCGCACTGACTAATTTTTTAGGGAAGAAATCCACCCCTGGAGACTCAAATTTATGGCATTGTAGGACATCATACAGACAATTCTAACATTTAACCATGAGTCCATCAGCTTGCCCATTTAACCAAAATCGTTCAACGGAAACTACTTGGTCTCAGACAATTAGGCCAACCTCTTATTAGATATCAAATTGGTAATGTTGCACAAACCTTTTTGTGGTGGGATAATTGGCACCCAATTGGTCCCTTGTATGCTAGACTTGGTGATAGGGTGGTGAAAAATGTGGGCAGATCTCTTAGAGCTAAGGTGGCTTCCATAATCGACAATGGGGCTTGGAAATGGCCCAGATTACGGAACCCCCTTATCCAAACTATTATCACTCGAACTCCTCAGAATCTGATCCCTCATCCTGGCAGAGAGGATTTTTTGCTCTGGTTGCCTCACCCTAGTGGTGTTTTCAACACTAAATCTGCATGGGAAGCTATAAGGGAGAAATTTCCAGTCCAACCATAGCATAAGATTGTGTGGGGCTGTCATATTGTTCCTCGTTGGTCTTTTATTCTTTGGCTGGCTGTGCTTCGTAGACTCAATACTAAAGACAGGTTGAAAAGCTGGGGTATGTTGTTTCTGTCAGAATGAAGAGGAATCTCACCAACATCTATTCTTTGCATGCTCGTATTCTGTAGCAGTTTGGCAGCAATTGATGGCTAAGGGCAGAGTCTTGATCATGCCTAACCAACTAGAAGATGTTCTTGATTGGTAACGAACTTCTTTATATGGGGGAGATCTCAACTTCATAAGTTTGAAGCGTACTCTGCTGCAACAGTTTATGGGTTATGGCAGGAGAGAAATTCTCGTATCTTTCGTGCTGTGACTAAGGGACATGCTCAGGTAGCTGAAGGGATTATGGCATCTGGGATTTCCTTAGTTCAAGAAGGAAGATGAAAAACTCCACTCAAAACAAATACATTTGTGAGCTGTGGGGGCTATCAGATAGGATTCTACAATCTGTATAGATAGGGTAGGATTGTTGTTCTTGTTTCCTGCTTTGTAGTAGCTACTGTAATTTGTGTCTTGTCAGGGAGCCCATCCCTAGTTCTTTGTTCTTGGTTGGAGCTTAATAAAAGATTGAGCACTTATCAAAAAAAAAAAACCCCGTTCAACGAATACGATAAAAAACATAGATATAAATAACAAAGGAAGTTCTCAAAAATTGATGCATTGATTGATGAATAAAATCATCTGATAATTTTGACGAAAAAGTCTAGTCAAGTAACATAGAATGAAGATGTTTCCCATGATACAAAACAATTTACAAAGTATCCGTTATTGGCTAACAAAATTGAATCCTGGGCCAACCTTTACCAATTTAAAATGCAAGACTACAATGGAACCCTTAGCCACAGTACTTCAAAGAAACATTCGTACACTCTTTGAGGTTTCTAAATAAAATGAAAGAATGGCCAAATGCAACTATCCAGCAACAAGGTGGGCCTTCAGCACAAATGAGTAGAGCATTAACCTGTTTGTAGATGCCACCACAACCACTTGCAGCTTAGATTTTGTTGATGGCTTGTTCGAGTCCATCAGCATAAAAAGCTGAGATGCTACACGAATATCTTGCTCTCTTCTGCATTTCAAGAGCAAACAAATTGTGTAAGCAGGTGCATATAGATGATGGCATGTTTCTCTACTCTGAATACTTTTGTTTTCTCACTTTTCTCAGTAGTTTCGCCAAGATAGCAAGAGAACAAAGAAATGGTCTGTTAATCAAGAGAAAGTACTTTGTTACCAAACTCATCATCATTAGCAAGTACAACCAATAGAATGTACATCAATCAAAAAGAAAATTCAAAGTTGGCTTGAGCTCAGTCAGTTGTCACATGCCTAGAATCACGGCGAGGACAAAGTGCATCAATTTCATCAATGAAGATAACCGATGGCTTGCCCAACTTTGCATGAGATGATGCTTCAGCGAAAGCGTCTCGCAAGATTCTCTCACTTTCTCCAGCATGTGCCCTGTGAACAGAATGGGGACTGCAAGATACACCCCACAAACCATAATAACACAAATTACCACACCTCACAAAATAACTTATCGGAGAGCCGACATTCCAAATCGAATTTAGAGCTCCATTTTATTTTCTAGCACTTCAAGGCCTGAAGGGCCCATCTGAATGATGTCATTGTTGAAAAGGCAAGAATGGTAACTGTAGTAATTGCTCGTAAAGTGACCATTTTGACAAATACTCAATACTTACTTCCCATCAAACACCATTTCATGTAGGTTATGTTTCATTTCCGGATTAGAAATTGGATTGGAAACAAATCCGAAGAGACTGCATTCTCATCATTAAAACATACAACAAACAGAGGATAGATAACATATCCGTACATAACCAATCCCGCAAAACATGGAATACACTAACCTTGGGTAACCAGCTCAATATAATCCCATGTGATTACTCACGTATCCTCCTACATATCCTTACATAACCAATCCACAAAAAATGGAATACAGTACCTTTGTCTAATCCGCTCACCAGTCACCATAGTCCAGTATAATTACTTAGTTAGGGCTCACTTTAAGAACTTTTTTGTGACTTTTTGGCACGGTCTTTTTTGTTGTGTTCTCTTAAGTTGTAATAGATTTGGGTATAATTTTATGTCACATCATTCGGCTCAACGAAGGGAATCAGAAAGAAAGTCTTTTAGTGTCTTTTTGGTTATTTATACTTTCCCATTCTCCTATTTGGAAGGAATGCTCTGCTCTGGCCTAGCTTTTTTGTGACTTTTTGGCACAGCCTTTTAGGTTGAATGTCTCCTAGTTTCTACTATATTTGGGTATAATTATTACATTACGTCGTTCCATCAAACATTAACTTAATTTCCATATTCAGAATGATCTGAGGCTCTGGAAGATTTGATACACAACACCATCAGATGACCTAACCTTCATGGTCCAAACAAATAAGCCCTAAGCAACCCAAGATATCGAACAACGTGAAAGGAATGAAGCAATAGCAACTGCACATACCATTCTATAATTACCAGAGCATCTCAGAGCTGGTGTTGTGTGAAAGTCAAAGGTAACAAAATGTGCAAACACAAAGAATCCAGTACCTTATAACAATTAAATGTGCTCCGCATTCGCGAACCACCGCTCTAACCAAGCTCGTCTGAGACAATTCAAAAAAATAGGGGAGGCCCAATAAAGAAAAGAAAAAAAAATTCAAAAATCGACTACAGAGAGATTCAAAACTAATCATTAAGCTGATATTTTCACCAGTTAGCAAGAGATGGAGATAAAAATTGAATACAAAGATGGTACCTTTCCGGTGCCAGGGGGGCCGTAGAGCAGCAAACCTCGAGGCCACTGAAGAAAGTATGTCAATTTAGAAGTTATACTATCATCAATTGATAATCTCGAAGAGAGAAAGAGAGAGAGAGAGAGAAAGAGAGAGAGATGTACTCTTAGGCCGAGCTTCCGGGACTGCCGCGAGTAGAGGAGAGGGTAGGTGATGAGTTCCCTAAGGGCTTGAAGCGCTTCGGCGTTGCCGCCAACGGCCTCTTCTGCTCTAAACTCGTCGCCGGTGGTGGTGCTGTTGCTGCTACTAGCTTCCATGTTTGTGCGCATGTGTGCGTGTGTATGAATGTATAAAATGTGTGTGATTTTGCAACGTACGGAGAGGGAGAAAAGTGAGTGAGAGAAGGGAAAAAAAATAGCGATGTTTATCAAAAAAAAAAAAAAAAAGGAAATTTACTTCTACACTCCTTTTTTGGACACCTACACTCCTTTTTTTGTCTTTTAGCAAAAAAATTACATACAATTTCAACACTAAAATCCAAAAAAGAAGTGTAGGTGTCCAAAAAGGAAGTGTAGAAATAAATTTCCAAAAAATATATTGCACGAGTAGGACCAACACTATTTCAACCAATAAGTATATTAGCGGGAAAAAAAAAAACCAATAAGTGTATTGCACCTAATTTTTTTAATAAAGATGGAAAATGTTGTTTTTTAGATTTCTCTGGCTATGAAGAATACAACAACATAATAACATAAAATAACTTATTTAGTCTCCAATTATTAGGGGTATGGGCGGGAATGATTGGAGACAGATATAATCTTTGACAATATATGCACAAAGTGACTGCTCTCAAAATACCACTGAAACAATGGCCCTCCTAAATCTCCAAGAACTAAGGAGCTACATGACGTTTTGTTGTAGAATCATGCCCCTAAATCAAAGCCACATGGCATTAGAGAGGACATGCCTAAAGACCCAAATCAATTTATGTGCACATACCATGCTTTCTTCATTGATAGTCCAGAGTATCAGTATGTACACAAAGGCCATGAAAAATCAATAATCTAAAAAAAATCGAACCAAAACTAACAAATTCCAAAAGAAATATAAATAAGAACCCAAAAAAAAAAACAAAAAATACTCCTCCATTTGGATTATTTGGCCAAAATAGGCCAAGTGACAATTTTCCAAAATCTTTTTTCATTTTTGTGGGCTTTACATACTTTGCAGTAAGAATGTGTGGTGAAGAATGAGATTGAAACACCACGTGGCAGTGCGCGTGAACATTGAATATTTTTTGGAAAATTGGGCTACACCCTAAACTAGACTGTGGGCTTTAATACGCGAAATAGGGACCAAAAAAAGTGCAGTGACCATAAGTTGAAAGAGAATAATGATAAGATAAATGAAACTGAGTAAAAAAAAAGGAAATGCTAGTATGAAGAAGGAAAATGTGAGAAAAATAAAGCTTAAGATTTCCTATTCCTAATGCTCTATTTGGTCATTTCCTCTTCTTTTTTTCTCCCTAACCAAACAAGAGAGGAAATTTTTTAAACTTTCCATTCCTTTCCCTAGGTTACCTTCATTTTTGGGATTCTTCTTGAATATTATAAAAAATACTTGTGTAAAAGTCAAAAATTTTTATTTTTCCAATTTCTCTTATCGAGGCAAACTAATAATATACAAAAATTTGACGCGAAACTAACAAACGTGAAAAAAATTGAATAAGGACAAAACCATAAACTTGTGGTCTACAATTATGGTGCTAAGGAAGATATTCTATGATAGTTATGTGAAGTAGCCTATTTACACAACTATTTTGTGTATAGAAATGTATTTAATACACGATGTTAAAAAAAAAAAATGATATTAACAATCATCATTAACAACATTTGTCACTCAATGGATTATGCTCCAAAAAATTGGACAATTAGCCCTAGAGAGTAGCATCAGAGCAACAATGCAAGACCCACATCGTATGAGAATCTAAGATACATCTCGTTTAACTTCGAAGTCTTTAGGCTGCTATGGGCGTGAAAATTAAATATCTGTCAAAATGGATGTCTCTAATTAAGAGGTGCAAATGTTGCTTAACACCGGCTTCAATGTTCACGGCCCCATATCGCACATACATCCAGCTCCAGATACAACCAAGATTTTACTGGTAAACTTTTCGAAACGAATCTGATGCAATTGTTGCAGACATACTCCAAAAAGTGTCATCGTTGTTTTATGGCCTTGAAATTTCTGCACTTCCTGCAGAAGCTAGGTTTGCTGCACGATTACTGCCAAAATTCTTTCGGTTTGATTCCCTTGCGATTCTCGAACCAAACTAAAAACAAGAAAGCAGCAAAGGTTAGACCGTTTAATAGAGAAAGTCCAGTACGAGGAGAAAGCATAAAGAGCAAATTGTAAATTCAGATGCTCCCTTGTGATTCTTTTTTTTTCTCCTTTTGGAGCCTCCCAGAAAATTGTAAATTCAGGTGTCCTTAGACCCACCACGAATCTGGATTTGGGTTGTATTTCTTCTTGTTGTTTTCTTATTACAACTATATCATGACTATAACCTTCATTGTCACCGAGCAAAGGATGAAGCAATGCACATGCTGGCTGCTTATGCAGGAGAAGAAAAAAAAAACAAGGGTATCCTACACGCAAGATAGAATTTCCTCTTTTTTTATGCCATTTTCCACTGGGTAAAATGGGAGATCACAATAAGTAAATATATTTTGTATCACGCAATGAAAATAAAATGCAAACCTGGATTGCTCTTTTAGGAAGAACAGCTGCTTCATGCAGACCAAGTAATTGGGCAACCTTCAAGAATATCAGACAATATTAATGCATACTCAGGAAACATCAATTGAAGGAGAAAATTCAATTAATCCCACAGAAATGGGGGAATGCACAAACGACTCTTTAACAGTTTTGGGAGTTTCAATTTTTTGGCGTTTCGAAATTTAACACCAAGAAATTGGATTCCAGTGATTTTCTAGATATTTATCTTATAGTTTCACACTGGGTCCCTGAGTCCATATCACAGTATAGAAACAGTGTGTATCACACCATGGCACCAATAGATGTAAACAGAGATCGTAAGAAAATATCACAAACCGCTCTCAGTATCTTTTTATCTCCCTTTCCACTTGGTTGATCAAGGTCAGCAATCTCCCACAAAGGAAATCCGAGCAGAGTCCTTATAACATCCTCATCCAAGAAAGGAAATCTAGCCTAGTGAACCAAATAATGGAATAATTAATATACCAAACCAAAAAAAAAAGAAATCATATTTTCTTTCTCATCAGCAATACCTCCTTGCCATTATCGGCAATGCATCTATCATCTCTCCCTAGGTTTCTCTTCCAAATTCTCTGCATGTCCAATTTCATTTCCTCATGCAGCCCAATCCAACTAATGAGTTTATTGAACCACGACATAAGCAGGACGAAATGAAAAGAAAAGGGAATACACAAACAAAATGTCAGAAAGAGGCAGGGAGGGGGGGAAAACAAGAAAGTGCAAATAAAAACAAGGATACGAACAGGTACACCGACGCAACACTCAAGCGGACAAGTTTGATTTAGACACTAGAATACTAAACGCTCTAATTTTCGAGGTAATATCAGTATACCTTCCATTTCTGTATTTTGTTCTATGCCGCCCATAGCCAGCACATTGCTCATCCGCACCAGAACCAACTAGGAGGATCCTGGCCTCAGACTTGTACTTTATGCTCTGACAGTTCTCACTGTCATAATTACTATTAACATTGCCAATACTTTCTTCATAAACCCAACCACTGCCCGAAGATGCCAACCATAATGCTAATCCGATATTGAGGTCCTGAAGAAGAAAACTATAATTACACTTGAACTTGAGATATAAAGAAGAAATGTAGTCACACAAAGAAGCTGGATAGTTTGAAACCCAAAAATAGTACACTTCCATAACAGGCCCTTGTAAATTACACCGTATGTGAAAATAGAGTAAGAAGTAAATTGATATACATATATCCTATTCCATGAAACTGGGACCCGTTACTTAATAAGTAATATTGGACAACAACATATTAGAAAAGGTATGTGCTTACATATTCTAGAAGTACAATATACTGGCGATATAATTAACAATGCATATTTAGCAAGTTAATACTTATACCATATACGTCCTTGCAGGATTTAGAAGTGACATGACATGCCTTGTCTCTAAGGTCAAATTTGATAGGTCGGCATCAATCTCTACAAGTTTCCATCTGCATTGACATCCAATTCAAGTTCAATGTAGCCAAACTAAGAGATTCAAACTTTTCATGGTTCATATACAAAATCAAGAGAAAATCATCCCATCAATCACGTATCCATCTGACCAAAGCATGCAAACAGTTCGCCAATATTCATTTTGGTATATCCATGGCCTCCAATGTTTGGAGTCTCAAGAGATATAATTATCTTGTTTTCTTTCCTGTCGTATAAATCATACTATTTGTACCCAATGGTTCTAGAAATCAAAATGTGGTATATGAAGCTTGAATAGATCCAGAGCAATGGCACTGAAACAACTAGAAAACGAAATAGCAACATGACAGCATACCTTCTCAATGGTGAGAATCTTTGTAGCTCTTTCAAACCACCCCGGGAAGATATTCTGTCAGGAGCAAGCTCCTTGTCAAAGCTTACGTTAAGCAGATCAATTTCATCTGTGATTACAAGTTTGAGAGGTGTCATAAGCTTGCTGCAAAAGTTCCAGAGAAAGAAACCATAGCACTATTTTGGAGTTATCATCTAGCTTTCAACTATGAAATGAAAGGAGATCGTTTACATATCACAGTTCAATCAATGCAACCTCTAATTCTCAAGAACACTAGCACGGAGTATTATTTATTTATTTATTCCTCTTGATGGCTTCTTCCTTATCTGACCACTCATTCATCTATACTTCCTCTTTGTAAACAACCATACACACACGTGAAGGAATAGTTATGGCCTTTTGGCATATAATACCTTGTTGAGTTATGCCTTCAATAGAAATTTCATGCCACACTACTTCGAGTTAAATTGAATAGTTGTAGTCCGATGTATTTTCACACCCCCAAAAAATAAAAATTACCCAGCAAATTCCACCCTAGCAAGAAACATGCCACAATGGACTACAAGATCAAACAGAGCGAATGATAAAAGACCTTGATCCCTTGAACACCCACACCCGCCAAAACACGTGCACAACAGAAAATCAGCAATTATAAAAAGGAATGAACATTAAACCCATTTTCTGTAGCAACACTTACACTTGGGATCCAGGCAATTATCCAGTAATGCGGCAAGTATCATTGAATCCAGTCCACCAGAAAAAAGTACAGCCACAGGAGCATGTCCCTGTTGTATGTTGTCACAATTAGCAGCCAACATATGTCATCCAAAGACTACTAGTAAGTACTATCAACAAAGGGAAAAACACTACAAGGAGAAGAATTTAACTTTATAGGCCTAAAATGGGAATACATTCTCCAATATTATATGGCTAATAAATTTACGACTGTCGTTACCGTAAAGCAATCGCAGCTACTGCATTCTCTAATGAATTATTACAGACCTCAAACATGCTATTGATTGTACTGCGCCGCTTCACAGCTTCTCTCAAAGTAATTAAAACTGCCTCTGAAGGCAATAGAACTTGTGCTTCTATCAGCCCTACAACAATCAAAACAAGAGATAGAGCTCCCTTTCAGATCCACATGACCTAAAAATCTAAAATTTGGAACTTCGGTCATCTTTATTCTTCGTAATTAAACTTAAATTTATTCAGCTACCTCCAACACGACTTGTAGTTTTCATATACAAAAGTTGATAGCATTTACCTAATTCATGGGGTACGGTAGTTGAATTCACCGAGTGCATATCATGTTGACGGCTACGAAACTTCATACAGGAAATATTTAACTCCTCAGGTTCGGGTTGAACAGATGTTCTCTCCCAGTTGATCAGTTCATATAGCATGGGATCAGTCCATTCATGCCTTTCAACTTCACCGACCATATCTCCGTCCAATTTTGAATCATCTACTGACACGCTGTATATCCCACACGGAAGCTCTTCCCAAAAATTACTTCCACTCTGTCCACATTCTTCTCCAAGATCTGCCTCAAATTTAAGGAAACCACTCACTAACATTGAACATGGCTAAGTTTAATTTACCCAAAAAAAAAACATGGCTAAGTTTCATTATAGAAACAGAATCACAGACAAGTTACAAGTCATAAATTGCTGAAGTAAAACCATCCAACTTGAAGGGTCTTACTAGTAACTAGAAGCACTTAGATTAGAAGAATCAAATTAGCTGACCAATTGCTATCACCATGCACATATGAAGAAAGTGCCTCGCTAAGAAGAGGGTAGTTGTCATGATGTTTCAATACAGAAGTATTTGTATGTGTTGCTGTCTAACCTGGTAAGATGATCATACCAGAACTCGAGTCAAATGTGCAAAGAAAAAGTAGTTCTACCCAGTAAAATATTTTTTTTACTAGGATAAACATTGTTCTTATTTACTTGCAAGCAATAATCTATGCCTCTGCTCAACATACTACTGATCTTTTCTGCCATGAATCGTACCCTCAACTAAAAATAAGGTAAATTAAGTCAATAGGAAAAGGAAAAAGAAAAAAAAAAGATCAAGAAAGAGATGAATAGGCTCTACTGACTACTGAGCACCATATACCAGAACTCTTACCAATGGAACTCGGTGGTGATACAGAAGATAGCAGAAGGCGAGAGTCCTTGGAAGTTGGCCAATGAACAAGAAGGCTCCGCCTTCCAAAAGCATCTCGACCAAACCACGTGGTTCTTGAACTAGCCTACATATGACAACCCAAGTAAAACTTCAAAAGCCAGACTCCTGGAAATCAAATCATTTCACCAAGTCGAGTAGTACAACGAAAACTTACCACTCAAAGTTACCTGCAAATAGATTAAAGCCCATGGCCCCTTAATTGCTGAAAGAATTTCAGGAACTGAAGTTTTCTCCTTCCCGATCTCATGGCATGTTCTTGTATGCTCATGAGAACTGCAGGAACAACATTTTCCAAGAGATTCCATAAGAACTTCAGCATCATTGCTATCAATACTAACATCAATTCCTCCAAATATTTCACCTATAAGCAATAAATAATAGAGAAAAATAACTTAATATATTTCAAATTATAAATATCGTTCTGCTAACCACAGCCAACTGGGCATTGAATAAAGCACACATAATGCCATATAAGATAGAGTTTCAATGCACTTGCACAGATATCAATGCACTTCCACAGATATCTATATACATTTTACGGATTAACCGTTGCCCACTGGGCATTGGATAAAAACACACATAATGCCATAAAAGATAGAGTTCCAATGCACTTGCACAGATATCACTTCCACAAATGTCTACATACATGTTTTTTTTTTTATAGGCAATGTCTATATACATGTTACGGATATCAATACATTATTAGCGGATTAACCGCTGCCCACTGGGCTGTGGTTAGCATCTTCATTGCAAATATACTTCAATAATACATCATCAGGAGTAAAGCATCACAAAGAAGGGCATCCCAATTGTTATTTTACAACAGATAAACACATGTATTAATTATTCATCTTAAAACTGACAAGGAAGAAATCTGGCTCTTGTTTTCCCAAGACAACATTAATGAATCAAAGATTAGTGTTTTATGGGAAGTTGCCTTCAGATTAGAATAAAATACATTCTCCCACAGTTGAGACAAAGCCCCAAAATCTAAATTCCAAGTTCAAGTAACCTGGGATGAATAATTGGAATTGAGCATAGCGTAATAGAATAGCATACAGGTAAGGTCTCTTCTATCACAAAGCATGACAAATAAAGATAGCTCTCATAGCGATCAAAATCATACCATTGTAAACAAGGATATTCCCGGATGCATCCACCAGCGGCTGAACGATAGGTTTTACACCCCTAAGTTGCAACGTGGCGCCAATGAAGTACAACTCGGCGACACATTCACTTTCTTTCCAACAAAGTTCTTCGCTTTCAGAAGTGATGCATTGGCATGCATTTGTACTGCAAAGAAAATCATTCTTTGTTGCCTCTTCTCCCCCTGCACAGGATAACACATCCCGTCCCCCGACAGAAGATGAAATCTTCGAATGAAGAAAAACCTTCTTGCTTCCCAAACTATCAGGACCTCTTCTCTTTAAAGCTTCTTTGATATCATCTATAGAAAACAGTGACTGGTGTGTCCAAAAACGTTACCATTCAAAATCTCAATATCCAACAGAAACCAAGTCTAGATACATAAAACTGCTTTCTGACAAAAGCAATCAACACAAACCAAATTTAACCAAGGACCCATATGGTCCACAAAACACGCAAACCAAACCGAGCCTCGTACATCTCAATCGATTGCGGTTGGCTACATAAATCCGCTTTCTCCAAAGAAAAACACGTAATTGAATAATTATTCTGTGTTTTGAATACTAGGATATCCATACACGCGCATTCATACATAAATATATATATCCTTGAAAAGTTAATAGCTTACTTGTTCAGATTGAGCCGAAGAAGTAATGGAACTCAGAAACAAGGATGATAAATCGATGCGAACACCGGAGACAATCAAAGCTATTCCGCACATCTCTCTCTCTCTCTCTCTCCCTCTCTCTCTCTCTCCTGTGCAGTTTAGGGTTTCCAGGGTTTTTGACACTTGACTTCCTCGTCAACAGAAAAAGAGAACTAGTATTTTGTAAATGGAAAACCCGCACAAAGCGAGCCTCCGTAGCATAGTGGTAGTGCGTTCGCTTCGTAAGCGAAAGGTCGCGAGTTCGATCCTCGCCGGGGGCTGCTACGCAACTTTTTGGTTTCGGTTACCCTCCTTTAAAAGGAATACTCCGTACTATGCATTAGTGACAACCAACCTCTAATGTTTCCATTGACGGGTTTTAGGGTTTGGGTGAATATTTCTCACCGTCCATAGGTCGTCGAGCTACCCAACCACAGCCACAAACACACGCAACCACGATCACGCCACAAAACACACAGCAAAACCGGATCCTATTTTATATGACAGGAAATCAAAGAGAGTGTCAGCCTTAGTGAGTTGTTGTAGCAATCCATAGATTGCCGAGTCTCTTGGGTCTGCAAATTAAGGCTTAGCTAAAAGTTAGGTTTGCTCAAGCCGTTGGAGATGATCTAACATAGACACAGAATTTGACTACAAAATTACCAGTAGTGCGGAAAATAGCCACCAAACAATAGAGTAGAAAGCAATCCAGGTGTTCGGCCGTCCCACCCTTAACCACGCATCCAGGGGCAGATCCAGGATTTTAGTGGCACTGGAGTCAAATATCTACAACACATATAATTTGTTTTTCGTACATAAAAAAATTGGATAAGGAATTGAATTATACAAAAATGAAAAACAAATACTCCGCAGCAGAAATTATTCATATTAGTATATTACTCCGTACTAGTTCATAACTCATCTCCCGTTGCTAAGGAAATTTGTTATTTGTAGAAATTGATAATTCTTACGACACTTGTTTTTTTTTCCAAACATTCACAACTGTAGAAAAGAAAAGGTTGAAACGTAACGCATTATAAATTAAAAGATATAAACAATTAAAAAATGACACAACAGACTATAGAGTCTATGCTCTCTTTTTTTAATCTTTGTAGAAGCCTATGCTTTTTTTTTTTTTGTCTTTAGGGAGAGAGAGAAAAGAGAAAAGAAGAACAGATTATAGAGTCTATACGCTCGTAGACTTTGCAGAGAAAAATAAACGATCCAATTTTTTTGCGTAACAGATATTTTAAAATTCAACGGGATCAAGTGACCCACCTTGCCATAGCGTGAGTCCGCCTATGTTCACATGAATCACGTGCTCTCGGCAAGTTTTACTGTAGTAGTAGGTCATAAAATGTGTGTTGAAAAATACGGGCCCGCGCCCACCCACTCGCTCGGTGACTTATGTCCCACGTAGGTTGAACACTTGTTCGATTAAGCTCCATCGGTTTCCTTTCCTTTATAGTAATTCTCTTGCCTTCGATCTAACCAGCACGTGGCTCCAACTCCGTGTCCGAGAATCTCTCAAACTCCCACATCTAATCAATGACCTGTCCCTACCGTATCTTCCTAAGATTTCGTTTGCTTTTTACTGAATGTCACTCTCTCTATCCGTGCCAGCCAAACATTGGACATCTCCCATCCAGTTGTTCATTGCAAAATTATTGGCTTTGTTCGGTTGTGGATTTTGGGTTGTGTTTTTGAATAAAGGTAGAGAGAGAAATGAGAGTAATGATTGTGGAGAGAGGTAAAAAGTAGAGAGAGATAGAATGATGAATGTCACTCTCTCTATCCGTGCCAGCCAAACATTGGACATCTCCCATCCAGTTGTTCATTGCAAAATTATTGACCCGTTCGTCTAATAAGTTTTGAATCTTGCTCCTTCCGTCCCATAAAGTCATGGCATTTTCATGAAGAGTGCTGCTATTGGCACCGATGCGTTTTGAAAAAAGGTTGCCTAGATCAAGTACCCTACACGCATCGGATGTAGATTATTCCTGCGTTAACCCCCCTCGGGTTTTTTTTTTTTATAGAATTTTTGGACGGCTCATATCGGCCGTCCGATGGCCGGAGACGGCCCGCCGGAGCCCTCTTATACTCCCTCCGTTCCATAAAGTTTGGCATTTTTCAGGAATGCGTGCCATTTTTAAATTAAATTGCACATATCTTTCGATCTATAATGTTTTAGGCGATTTTTTGAATTTTGTTTTATAGAACAAATTAAAATCTATCAAACAAGATCCATATTGCTTATAAAAAAACATTACGGATTAAAAGATATAGTTAATTTTTTCATAGGACTGGAATAGTGAAAGTGCCAAACTTTATGGGACGGAAGGAGTAATTATTATTTTATTTTTTTAAAATTATTCATTTTATTTTTTTCTTTATCTCTCTTCAATTATTATTTCTATTTTTAATAATTAGTATTTTATCCTCTTTACACTGATTACTTATTTTAATTTCAAAATTCTAAATTGAACGGGGTCAAATTGATCTTATCCCACAAACGAACGAAGTACTGTTTATTGATTTTATTCCCACACTACATGTAATAATGCTCCATATCTCTCCAAACTCTTATTTTTCCAACCTTGTAACGATACTTTGTACTGCTAATTCTGCAAGTTTTACAAAAGAATGGCATCCGTATAAAATACTATTTCGACATACATCAATAGATGTATGAATGGACCTTATGTTTTTGCAATCACAAAATGAAAACGGCCAATATGCCTTTTTACTTAAACCACACACTTTAAAATGAGTTGTTTATGAACCAATTAATGTCGAATAACTTTGAATTTTTTTTTTTTTGCAATATCTACAGCATGCTCAATCTGAACCACTATTGTGTGTTCGGATTATAATGATAAAACAAGAGATTGGAGGGGTACCAGCGGATTAGAGAAAACGGGGATTTCATCCCATGTCATGCGATATTTCGAAGTGTATTGCATATTGTGATTAATAAGTATAGCAAATTTTGTAACTTTTGTAACCGATTTCAAAAAAACAAGTAGACAAGTGATGTAGTATTATTAAGGGTGTAAAGTAGTATGTGCTCCAAGGGTGTCATGTAGTATTATTTTAGTCCGCAATTGAGTAATTTCTTGTTGTGGCAGGAAGATAGAAAAGAGAACAACATATTTTATTTTGCTCAGCCAAAGGCTTTTTCTGTTTATATTTTGAGTTTACTACGTTTAGAAGTGGGAAAATCTAAAAAAAATAAAAAAATTAAAAAAAAAACTAGATTGAAGGTTTTGATGATAAAAAAAAAAAAAAAAAAGATTGAAGGTTTTGGCATTGACCATTGACGTTAACATTTTATTTAAGTTTGGATGACAAAAAAAAAAAAGGTTACAAATGTCCGAATTTTATTTGACTATCATTAATATAGACTTTAACTTAATCCCCAATAGCAAATTTGTAATTTTACTAATTTCGAAAGAAATGAGTACTTTGTCAAGTGGCGTGTGTTTTGTGACCAACTCTTGACTAATGATTATTGAGAGACTTTGCCGGAATAAATTACAACAATTTTGGTGTTGAGTTTTAGTTTATTTTGGTGAAATTGGCAGTTCTAGTTTTACTTAAATCAAACAATTATTGCTTGTTATTAAGTTGAGCCAACCAGCTCGCACAACTACAAACATATTAAAAATATTGTGTTCAAAAATTGAAAATAGGGTGAACGTACATTATCTAATTTATTTAGGATTCATAGAAGATCCCACTTCAATCAAAGCCATTTTTTTTTTTTAACATTTTAACCTTTTATACGTTTGTGTAAAATATATCTCAATTAGACATCCATAAGTGCTTCGTCAAGTTATCTAATTTTTGTGTTGCAAGGCCATGTTATTCGATCAAGTACTTATCAAAATGAGAATGAACTACTTACCCAAAAAAATAAATGAGATGAACTTGCTGGAATTGTTACAAAAATTAATGAATCCCACAAAATGAGTATTTTTTTATCATCGAAGTAAAAATCCGGCGTAATTTTTAAGAAAGCCGAGTAATTTTCAACAATTATATGGATAGTGAGAGTATGGTTACCAATTAAGGTCTTGTACCGGTAAGAGAAATAAATACTTATTTTTTGAATTAAAGATGATATATTGTAAAAGAATGACTTATTTCGTAAAATGAAAAATAAGTACTTCAAAAATAAGATTCTCAGCAGAACGGGGCCTAATTAGGTGAGTGAACAAAAATAGTACTTTCGGACTTGAAAACTCTCCTTCGTTTTTCCAATAGTTAACAACTAGTAACATGCATGTCAGTATTGCATCGCTAACAACCATCAAGTTATCGGTCAATGGACCTTCATCAGAGGTTTGCTGTCGTCGGAGTTATTATTTCCATAGTGCCCCCGGTGATACATATTTTTGGCTACTCCCCTGATCCTGTGTGAATATGCTATGGCGAAGGGCTCCTGAAGCACCGCCACTCGACACTCTACACTCTAGTGGCGGTGCCCCCGGGAGCATCACCGAATAATTATCACTCTCTCAAACCCTGTCGATTGGCGATTGGAGGCAGGCATTATTTTAGTAGTAGTAACTATTTTAAGGGGACAAGTGGCGATTAGACCAACGGCAAAGTGTACTCAATCATTACTGGGTGCTTAGTCAGTACTGGGCCCCATTGCATTGAATAATTTTCCCCATCACAAGCGGCTCCTATTCCGTGGGACCACCTCCGTCGCGGTAATTTGATCCGCAGCCTGTGTCGCTCGTTCATTGGATCCGGAAAAAAAGACAGTGGTCTCGCTCACTGTCTCCCCTTTGTGAAGTTTTTGAAGGAATCACTTTTGACTTTGTTCGGTTGTGGGTTTTGAGTAGTGTTTTTAAATAACGATAGAGAGAGAAATGAGAGTAATGATTGTGGAAAGAGGTAAAAAGTAGAGAGAGATAGAGTGAAAAATGAAAGTAATGATTGAAAAGTTAGAGAGAGAAAAAGTAAAAAAATTACTTTATCCAAAATCCTGGGTTTGGAATTCCAAACCGAACAAGGGCTTTATTTAAAGTCTGTCTATCCTATAAAAGGAAAGAAAAAAAAGAGAAGCTAATTTTAGGCTCCGTTTGTTTCGATTCGATGTAAAATGTTTTTTCAGAAAATAAATCTCAAAATTTTATTTTTCGGTGTTTAGTTGGCACTTGAAAATATTTTCAGAAAACGAAAAAAATAGTGTAAAGAGAGAGAATGAGGGCTTAAACGGTAGAGAGATTTGAAAATATTGGAATTGAACGTGAGTCAGGACTGACGATTGAGTAAACTGAGCAGTGAGAATTGTGGTAGAAGGTAGCACGTTCATTTTGAAAAATAACTTACGGAAGATTAAAGGGTAAGTCATTTTCATCCAATTAATGGAAAAATGTTTTACATGTAAAATATTTTCCTCATTTTTTACACAACCAAACATCAAAAACAAAAATGAAACTCACACAACAATCCAAACACAACAACTTACATGGGATTTATCAGGCTGCCCTTGGGTGGTTTTGACAAGGAAAAATCATCAACTCCTCCTATAGTATACGTTGTTAATAGGTAAAACATTTTACTGGAAAACATTTTACTCCCAAACAAACGGAGCCTTAGTTCTTAATTTCTGGTCAAATCTTTTATGCCGTGCTTGGATCAAAATTTTGGAAATTTTTTTTCAACTCAAAAAATACTCATTACTCTTCTTTCATTACCCATATCTCCAATCATTATTCTCATTTCTCTTTCTATCTATTTCCACTCATTAGCTCTACTTCTAATCATTACTCTCATAAAAAAAAATTCTCAATTTTTTTTCAAAAACTCATCCAAAGACGACATTAAACTCGGTAATCATTTCAAAAGTAAGAGAGGATAGTGTAGTTTCACAAAACCTAAAGAAAGGTTTCTACATTTGTCAGAAACCTCAGCGTCGGTAACTGAAATCTCGGAGTTGATAACTGAAATTTACCCAAGTTTAAAAGATCGAATATCAACATGAAACACCCAAAAAAAAAAAAAAGAAAAAAAGAAAAATGAAGACACCAAGATTAGGATTTCTCAACCTTTTTTTCTTTTTTTCTTTTTAATCTTCTTTGGGGGCGTTTTCACTAAACTGAATAGACTAAAAAACACATGTTTTCACGATAGACGGGTCATTCTCCTCACATTCACCAACTACAATATTATTTAGCGAAAACAACTTGACTATTGTAATTAGCCTGTAGTGTAATAATTTAGTGAAAACGTGCCTTCTAAATTCTAATTATGGTGTGTTCTTGTTTTTGGAAATGGTAGTATCTATTTTTAAGTTCTTCAAAAAAAAAAAATCAAAAGAAACTGACACGAAGTGTTTTTTTTTATTATCAAAATGTAATAATAATACAATAAAACCAAAGAATTTAGGGGAAAAATTGTTCCTCAAACAAAGCTATCGTAAAGGAAAAGTAATTCAAAAGCGAAGTGCTACCAAGGGTTAGGAGGTTAGGTAAGGTAGTCGAGACTTATAATTGGGAGTTTGTTTGTTTTAATGTATATTTAGGTTTTAATTTCTCAGATACTATCAATTTTTACGAGACTATCTCATAAAAAATTTTGTCCTAATTTTATTTTTTTACTCTGTACTTTTAGGCGCAGAAACTGTGAATTATCTCCCCCATGAAGCTGACGAATTGGCACGCAGGAGGAGGCTGGAGGGACCTTGTGGTTGTGGAACGGATGTAGACGGAAATGGATACGGATCATTCAAAATTCAGATATCAATAGACTTGCACGTAAATTGATCCGAACCATTTGATTTATGTGTAAAAAAAGGAAGTTAGGTGGCTTATTCACTACTACTACTTCGGCCTAAACAGTTCGGTTACCCAACTGATGGCCTTCGATGTTTGATGGCTCGACAATCCCAAGTTTACAAGTACTACCCACGTGTCAGTGTCAGAAACCCTCCACCCACCTATATATATAGCTCCAAGCCTCGAACTAACTGTTTCCATAATGAGGATTAGGGCTGTCCATCGGGCGGGTTTGGTCGGGTTCGGGTCGGGTTGGACCCGACCCGACTTTTGTCGGATTAGTTAAATGGCCACCCGAGCCCGACCGAAACACTGGTCGGGTCACAACCGAACCGAGTGCTAATGAGTTCGGTCGAATTTGGTCGGGTTTGGTCACCCGAAAATTCCATACACAACAAAAAAAAAAACCAGATCAAATTGTGCAACATCATCAGACATCAACCTTCTCCAGATCAACATTTCCACATACTTAGATCGACCATAAAAAAAAAAAAAAAAAAAAAAAAAAAACCAAGCAACTACTCCCTTGTTTTCCAGAAATCAAGCTCTCTCCTCCCCTTTTTTCATGGCTTCTGACTGCTGTTGCTGTAATTTGGGCAGCCACCATTGTCCATTGCCCCAATTTTTTTGTTCCTATTCCGGAACACAGAGAGAGAGAGAGCGAGAGAGAAACGGTATCATGAGCTCTCGATCTGAGAGAGAGAGAGAGAGAGAGACGTACCACTGTAGACGGAGGTCCAGAGTCACTGAGACCTAGAGTGGACTGTGGGGAGCAGGAGAGGAGAGGACTTGCCGGAGATCTGGTTGCCGGTCGGAGAGAATGAGAGAATGGAGTGGGGTGGGGTGGGGTGGGGTGGGGTGGGGCTGGGTGGGAGTGGGAGTGGGAGTGGGCTGGGCTGGGCTGGGCGTCGGCGGAGAGACCGAGAGTTGAGAGGAGAAGAGACTGAAGACTGAAACCTAAATGGGAAAATCCCTAATTTTTTTGCTTTTATAGGGGTAAACTTCGGTCGGGTCGGGTGACCCGACTTCACATATTCGTAACCCGAAACCCGACCGACAAGTTGTCGGGTCTTAACCAGTCAACCCGAACCCGACCGACTGTCTGTTTCGAAACCGTCCGAGGCCAAATTTTCAGGTCGGGTCGGGCGGGCGGGTTTTTTGGACAGCCCTAATGAGGATCAATAGCTATGGTGGTGGATGAAAAAAGAAACAAGAAAAATAAAGGGCTTATGTTTCATTTTTTCAAAAATGTTAGTACCAATGCGCAAACGCACTCACATTCACCATAAGACCGGTGAGTGTACACCGGCCGTTAATCTGCTCAGCTTAACCAACCGAGCCATCTTTTATCAGGGTTTGAGATTGGTATATAAATCCACGAGATTGGATTTGTTTGAGTTCTTGAGCTTATTCAATAAAACGAGATCGTTTTCTATTGAAACCCATTTTTCTTATTTTGTGTAATACTAGTAAACTTTAAGTTTGAAAAGTTTCAAAATTTATATGTGAAATTTGGTAAGAGGTTACGTAAAATAAATTGATTAAATGGACGGACATGACAAATACTATTCAATGGGACTGGACCTGTGAATATCAAGCAAAACCATTTATTTATTAGACGAGCTTGGGTAGTGGGTACACACGAAGTCCAATATTATACGGTGCAAGTTCGGCCCGACCAGCCCGATCCGATGAATGTGCACCCTAGAGGTGTACAAAAAACGACCGAACCGAACCGAACTGAAGAACCGAACCGAACCGGGCCCGAACCGAACCGAATTGAACCGAACCGATTCGGTTCGGTTCTTAGAGGTAAAAAATTTCTGAAACCGGTTCGGTTCTCGGTTTTTGAAATTTTTCGGCGAACCGAACCGAACCGTACCGGTTTTTAATATATATATATATTAAATATTTTTAAAATATAATATATACCTCACTAACCCTATTTCCTATTTCCTAACCCTAACTCGGTAACTCCTCACTCTCTCTCACACCACAGATAGAATACTAATTTTTTGTAATTATCTACTAATTAATAAATAAGGAAATCAATATTATCATAAATAATAAATTCTTTTGAATATTTTTATTAGTTAAATTTTCGGGTTATTACAACCTGAGCCGAACCGAACCGAACCGGGATCAATATAACCGGTTTCGGTTCAGTGAACCCCCCGAACCGAGTTTTTCCGGTTCACACAAAAATGTCCAAGAACCGAACCGAACCGAACCGGTTTCAGCCCTAGTGCACCCCTACCACACTCAATAAGGATTTTTTTCTTTCCTTTTTTCTATTTGACAAGATTGTTTGGAGTTTTGCCTAGACTTAATCATTAAGGCTCCGTTCCAGAAACCTTCTTAAAAAATAAGCAGCTTATTTCACATTTTCAAACTCAAAAATAATGTAAATGAAAAATAATTTTTCAATTTTTTTTTGTATCGTATTAAAGATCTCAATGAGATCTATCAAATAAGATCCATAGTGGTTGGAAAATTATTTGCGTAAGCACATGATTTTTGAATTTGAAATTGCCTTCTTAAAAAATAAGCAGCTTATTTACGTTCCGGAACGGAGCCTAAGTATGGATCAAATATTATGTACTCGTCATAATATTTCTCATGCTGTAAGTGTTCTTAGTTGGTATATGAAAATTTTGAAGAATACACATTGGGAGGCAGTGAAATGCATACTTCGGTATTTGCAAGAGATTACGGATATTGATTTGATGTATGATGAAGGCACCGATGCGGGCATTACAATTTTAGGAAAAATAGATTAGTTTAAAAATGTAGAGTTTGATGTTAGTACTTCCTCCGTCTACCAATTTTCGGCTTATTGGGAAATCCAATTCTTCAAGGAACACATCATTACAACTTACAAGCTAGAAATAATTCAATTTTCTCAAAATATTTTTGATCTGACATCTTACATGAAATCAAACGAGTGTTCAATGTTGTTTGGGAGTTAAAACGGGAAGGCAAAATAATAGTAATATGTACTCGGTTATGCCCATTGAAAAATCCAAAAGGACATACATTTTGTGATTGTAAAAAATGGAATCATGGGCCTAGAAAATAGGACATTAATTTTACAAATTCACGTCACAAGATATAAGAAAGGTCAATTTTATAAATTCACATCGCTATAAGAAGGGGATGTGAAAATCAATTACCTAATAGATTCGGGATAGTTTTTTTTCTTTTATTTCCAGGCGATATATATCAACAGGAGTTAGTGGGAAGTGTTAGGGTTAATACGAAAGGTCCAGAGACTATTTATAGCCCTGACCCCCAAAGAACTTGCCCTTGTGAGGCTCGAATCCAATATTTTCAGTGACTTACCAACTACACTAAGCAGTCAAGGTGGCTTATTTAGCTAAAATAGCCCTAATTATCCACGGGGGGACAAGACAAGTGGGGGAGAGGGGTCCCGAACAGGGCAACGCCACGTGTTGATCCTACGGAATCTCGAAGGGGCACAAACACGTGGCGACCCGTCCATTTGCTCTCCCTTTGGTTTTTTTCTCCTCGGATGTCGACACGCGTCCGCGGACAAGAAGGGCACACATAAACAAAACTCGGCGTTTTTATTTTATTAGCCTTTCGCTGACAGCTCCTCCGACTACGGATCAGCTGACGACAGCGAGACTGTCTCAGTCCGACCCACTCAAGTCAGACCACGTGTTCCCCGCCCACGACCCCTCCACTTGTCCCCCTTTCCACGCACCCGCCCCCTCCCTTGTCCCCATTCTCTCTCTCTCTCTCTCTCTCTCACATAAACAGAGTGTCCTGACAAGCTTACATACACTTCAATTAATTCTCTTCTCGATTCGGTCGAAGCCATGCAATTCTTGTCGAAATTAGAAAATTCACAAGCGTCAAAATATTATTTTCTTACGGCATGAACCTAATGATCAAACACTGATAAATTATGTGAGGAGCAATGACAGAGCCACAGTAGGACTGATGGGGGCAGAAGTTTCCATTGCAATTTTCAATAATTTTGATTTTTCCACAAACTATAAAGGCTATGACAATTTGTATAAAAAATTATACATATATTTTTTTTCTCTTATAACACTTATTGCATCCCTAGTATCTTTTACGTGTTTTTTTTTATTTTATTTCAAAGACTCTATATGTATATTATGGAATAGGAGATGTCCGTGATTGGTAGCGATGTCGAGCGGCTCATTCGGTCGTTTATTTCGACGCAGACAGCTTGGTTCTAATCCGAGTGCATAAAAATTTGAATCGTCTGTTACTTGGATTAAGATCCGAGCCGTTGATTGTCGAGATGAACTGCTGGATGGACCGCTCGGCACTGCTGCCAAACGGGGTGCTCGGCAGCATCCATAATGTAGCAAATTTTATATTTAAATTTATTTTTTTATATTATGATTGTTTGCTATAGATAAAAGATAAACAAAAATTTAAGACCGTGTTTAATGGTGCCCTCAACCAACTTAAAATTTTGGCTACACCACTTGTTAGGAGCAAACTAGGGGTGATCATGGTCCGGATTGGTTCGATTTTATAGTAACTAAAGAACCAAATCAATATCTACGGATTATAATTTTATAAAACCAAACCAACCCACATAGGCATATAACCAAACCAATCCAATCCATTAAACTACAGTTCGGTTTCGGTTTTGACCACTGCATACTTTGAACTAAGCTACCATCTTCAAAAAATATTTGAAGTACTTAAAATTATTACAAAGATAAATTTTAAGAAAACTTATATTAAAATCAATTTATTCAAATTACCAAATCAAACTAACATCAACCAACTAATTTAAGACTAGAGTACTAACATTTGCCTCAAACTAATAAAATGAAATACTGGTAAGTCACTGAAATGAACCAACTAAGAATACCACTTACTAAGCATTTAAGATAGTTTAACAAATAAAGGCCAAAGATAATTCCTAAAACTTTAGAATTGAAATGAGGCAATAAAATGACAGCAGCAATATAGTAGCAACTAATTTATTTTATATATATTATATGGTTCGGATCGATTTGAAACCATAACTGTGAACATAAATCTACAAACCAAACCATATAATGCGGATTTTAATTTTTTTAAATTATGATCAAATCACACTACTAAAAAATCGAACCAAATCTTTCGGTTTAGATTGGTTTGAACTGAATTCACGATTTGACAAATTATTTGCTCACCATGGAGCAAACCCAGCAACCAAAAACCGAACCAAATCTTTCGGTTTGAATCGATTTGGATTGGTTTGAACTGAATTCTCGATTTGACGAATTATTTGCTCACCATAGTGCAAACCCAGTAACCCGCGGGGCCACCCGTCTCCCTCTGCCCGCTCCCTTTTCCCCTTTCCCTCTTCTTCCTCTCCCTTCTGGATTTGTTTCATTATTCCTCTCTCTCTCTCGCGTGTGAATTGGGCCTGGTCTTCATCTCCATTCTCCAAGGGCATTTTCGTCACATTGTCAACACAATAATCTCTCCCCTTCCATTACTCTCTCTCTCTCTCCCTCTCCCTTTTCCCTTTCTTCTTCTCTTCTTTCTGGCTTTCTAGATTTGATTCATTATTCCTCTCTCTCTCTCTCTCTCTCTCTCTCGTGTGTGAATTGGCCTTGTCTTCGTCTCCGAGGGCATTCTGGTCACGTTGTCAACACAAAAACTCCTTCTATATCTTCTGCTCTCGTTTTCCTTTCTCATCTGACTTCCTGGGTTTGATTCATCACTGTCTCTCAGTAGTTTTTCTGCTCTATGTTTTCCCCATTTTTTTAAAATTATTGCCTTGGTAATTGCCCTTTTTATCTTTCATTCTATTCAATACGATCCTTTTCTGAGTCTGTTTTGGACCTTGAGTCTTTAAATTCTCAACACAAGTTTCGATCTTTCTGCGTTCCTGAGTAAGCATGAAGATACTTTCCAAGTATTGGGACATGGGTATCCGTGAATCAGAACACAGAGTGGTTAAATCCGCCTACACATAGAAAAAACCGAGCACTTAATCTGATTGTATCATAGACTCAATAATTTTGATTTTATTCCGAGATGGGGGATGCCAGTGAGGGCAAAAGAGGAATTGGGAGCATGGAAAAACTCTCTCTTGAACCGAACAGAAACCCCAGGGATTTGCTGCAGAGGTTCTTGGCTACTAACCAGAGCCGATTGATCTGCATGAGTAAAGAAGAGGAGGAAGAAGAAGAGGAAATCGAGTTGAATCTTGGGTTATCGCTGGGAGGAAGATTTGGCGTGGACAAGACTAATAAGAAGAAGTTGCTGATGAGATCTGCTTCCATTGCTGGGATTTTACCGGTAGTTAGAGACGACGGCGACGCGGTGGCGCCGCCGCCGGTGTCTTATCCGGCGGCGCTGATAAGGACATCCTCGCTGCCGGTGGAGACGGAGGAGGAGTGGCGGAAGAGGAAGGAGTTGCAGTCGCTTAGGAGGATGGAGGCCAAGCGGCGGAGGTCGGAGAAGCAGAGGAATTCGAGGGGTGAGAGAGACGGCGGCAGCGGAGGAGAGATTGAGGGGAATTTGAGAGGGAGGAGTGAGAGGGAGCAGTATATGGCGGTCGGTCGGGTGGGTTTGGCGGTGGTGCCGCCATTTGGGTTGCCTACTTGGGCGGCTCGGCACGGCGGAGGTGGTGGTGCTGCTGCTGGTGGGCTGGGGTTTGTGCAACCATCAGGGTCTATAGAGTCACAAGGTGGAAGCTCTTCAGGGATGTCCGAATCAGATAGTAGACCTGCTCAAGGTACTACATTATCTTTTGATTGACTTTATTAGTTGTGTGTTTGTCTAACTGTTCACAGTATCCATGCTTCTTGCTAATTGACATGGCTTCTTGAAATTACGTGTGTGTTTGTAATAGTTGTAGATACAGATTTTAGATTCTACCTTCAGATTCTCGATATTAGATTTTAGTAAAAGAAGATAAATATGTTTACTATAGCTGTGAAATCATCATTAAGTTCGACTAGTAAAAGCTAGTTGTACTAGTAAAAGCTGTTTGCTGAAAAATCAGCTTTTATAAACCTTAAGACCTAACACCTTATCCGAAAAGCTCCAAAAGCTACCCAAATTCCGCTTTGGGATTTCTAGAATTTCCTTCCCTTTTTAGTTTTTCAAAATCGTAGAATCTAAGAACCTATTTTTTAGAATTTTGGTAAACACTCTAAACTGATTTTGCAAAGCTAGAATCTCAGAATCTGCAAAAATAATTTTTCCTAAACACCTGCTATGTGTTGGTTGAGTTTGGTAGATAGTTAGTTGATGTTGTGTGCATAATTAGTTGCATCTTTTCTCCTACTTGATGTGGCTTAATTTGATGATGAATCTTTGATGTTTTTGTAAGTTAACACTCGACCTGACATATGAGGATTTTGTACTGTATTTGTGCGTGTTGATTTTACAGTTGGATTGTGTTTAGTTGATTGTACATTCATATCCGCGTGTCGCTAGTGATTCGTCGGATTCTTTTTTTTACTTTCTTTTGTGGGTTTTTATTTCGATACTGCTCATTAGTTTTTTTTGCCAGTTAGATTTTCGATTTTGGCTCAGGAAAAGTAGGATTTTCATGCATGCTTTTATGTGATGTGTGATTACATCTTGTTATCCATAATACTTCTGAGAACCGTCACCAGTTAATGTGAAATTTTTCTCAAGTGGTGCTCATTGCTGGACATTGTATTGGGTTGGTATTGAAGGAGATGTTTTCCATTTCTGCTCAATGATTTTTGCAATTTGCTTGGAATGTCTCTACAATGTCTCCATTAATGGAGACAAAACTGGGCATTTCTTTTCTCTTTTAACAATTTCTATTGCAGAGGACAAAAAAAGAAGATTTTAGAAAAATAGGTTGAGGGAGGGAGGGAATGAGGGAAGTGGTAGTTATTATAGTTGTCGGAAAACGTAAAAGTTTGAGCTAGGAATTCAGGAGGCTTAAAATTGTAAAGGCAGAGAAGTTTTGGAGGTGAACTGTTAATCTAATGTCTAAAATCACCATCCGCATCGCCTACTTTCTGTAATAAGAGGTGCACATTTACTTGGAGTCTTGCACAAGATTTGTGTTATTGGGTACATAAGTGAAACGGATCAAAAAAAAAATGTACATAAGTTAAAGATAAAGGGGAAGGTAGTAACTCAACTTTAAAGTCTTAAATTTGCGTACCAACGAGAGATGTTACACTACATCCATCTACATGAAGTTGAACTGTAAATTTTCTTTTCGAGCTGGCAACTTGACTTAAAGGATTTGGTATTAGAGTGTCCTGAATACGACCTTGTAGGGTTTTGATGGATTTGGTTTCATACTGTAACAACTTCCTTCACCTTATGGAGTTGGGATTGACAAATAACTCTATCCAAGAAAAGATGCAGTGTTGTGGCCGAGGATTGGAATCACCTCGTTCTTATAAATGGAAGGATACAATGATTAGGTGCATTGAGTGCTCTCTGTTGGACATCCTCTGTTAGTTTGGTTCAAGCAATTTTGCTGCGCCTCTCTCCTTTGCGTGTGGCAATTTGTTTGGAACACATGAAATCAAGTTACACGTTTGTATTTCTTTTCCTGGTTGTTTAAAAAACATTACTAGTAATCTTCTTATGTTGCCAAAACATTTCTGTTACTTTTTTTCCTCATCTTCTTGCGGGGGAAAGGAAGGGAATTGGATTGTGCCCATGGTTGAAATGGTGTAGGCGCGAGCAACTAATTACGACTTTTGGCATTTTGTAGAAGATAAGTATAATTTTTAGATTGGTTTGAGTTTTATTATTCTCTCGGCATTGTATAGGGCCTTTCTGTCTTGTGGCCTTATCTTGTTTTCGGTTGGCATTCCCTTTATGCCTTCTTCTTAATATAACTATTTATTTATCAAATATATATATATATATATATATATATATATATATATATATATATATATATATATTTTGTAGAAGATATAGTTTACCGTGTAAGATGCATTCAATAACGTAGGACTAACTACTCATAGTAAAGAATGTAATTTACCATGCTTGAGAAGGTTTTATTCACAAAATTTCTCAAGTCTGTTTCTCTACTTCTAATGACTGCATTGCATGTGATGGAAACAATATCAAAAGGTTCATGTGTAATTGCTCTGCAGAAATTCCTAATTCTTAGATGCTTGTGTTGGACCGTGAAGGATCTTAAGGAAATTTGCGCACACCTTATTCTGTGATTTGGTTTTGAATGTTGAGTCTTCCTCCTTTTAAAAGCAAACACTTGTATGGTGTACATTTGATGCACCGCACCACGGAACTCGACATTGAGAATCTACTATTCGTGTGGTTCTCTTTGTGATTTTGCGCTATTGGAGCCTCAGCATTGAGAATCTTCTTTTATTGGAGACTCAGCGTTTCTTTTTGGGATGGTTTATTTTGCGATATCTTTGACTTGAACTCTTGGTGACAAACCATCATTCCACCTGCAATCCAGTGTCAGGTTCTGGGGGTTCGTACTCTTTAAGACTTCAATTTATTCTTTGATTTCAAGTAGTGCAACTAATTTACGGGAGGCACTCATGTGATTTCCGTCCCGTTAGATTTCGTGGACCTTACATAAATGAGAGGAAAAACAAAACAGCAGTTTCGTCAACAATGATTTAGGCAAAAGCTAATTCTCTTTATTTTGTTTTGTGGAATTGCAAGCAGAAGATTCTTTCCGTTGCCTCCTCTTTTAACATCCAAATAAGTGCCTAATAGTAGTCATACCACTCCTTTCGTCTTCCTCTTGGAGTTGGTATTATGGTTATCAATATATTATATCACGCATTGTGCATGCCTTTCAATAGATGGAGAGAGAGAGAGATGAGAGGGGGAGATGTTGTATATGGGGCATCAATGGTTCTTCCACTCAGGTACATGAGCGCCTGCCAGGTTGCATTCCCGGTTAAAGGATTTCGAGGGTCAAGACTTTTTTTTTTTGTTTGCTGAAGGAACTCAATTTAACCGTATGAATGACACGTCATTAAATCCTCCCCAGAACATTTCTCACAACCCGCATTACACTTGCCTCGTTGTGATGGTCGGAGGTCCTCAGATGAACTGTTACGCTCAGCTGCTTGAATGACATTGGAATACGCAATGCTTGTCATGAAAATGCCAATACCCTACGGAAATCATTGGCTGGTTGTGGTTCAACTGCATCTCTGTATACCCTAAGCAGAATGATACAGTACAAATAGGTATAAGATCTTGTAAGTTTTGGTAATTTCCGCATGTATTGAGTTTTAAAAACTAATGACCTCTCCTGCTTCCAGATCATTCTCTTTCTTGCGCCTTTTTTTGCTCTTCTGAGTGCTTTTTCGTGTATTGAGGAATTGCGGGGACACAACCAGAGTGACTGTTGTGAATTTCCTAACTATACTTCCAAATTGAGACCTTGAGTTGGAATTCTTATCTAACAAGGGCTTACTCGAGAGAACAAGTAGGATTCGTTTCGTTGACCCAAGCCTTACATTTCATCTCATTTTTTAACATCACAGGATCCAGCAGCTGCGGCGAAGCAAGCCCCTCTAGCATCCAGTCGTTTCAGCAGCGAACCAACCGGGAGAGGGAAAACACATGCAAATCCAGTACTGAAATGGAAACTCCATCTAAAAGACCGGAGGCCTTTCCAGAAAGACGAGGCAAGGAAACAGGGTCCAACTCGACAGACAACATGCCTTGCGTTTTCACACAAGGAGACGGTCCTAACGGGAGAAGAATCGACGGAATCCTGTACAGATATGGGAAAGGAGAGGAAGTGAGGATAATGTGTGTGTGTCACGGTAGCTTCCACTCTCCTGCTGAGTTTGTCAAGCACGCGGGCGGCAGCGATGTGGCTCACCCTCTTAAGCATATAGTTGTTAACCCTACTTCTTCTATTTCCTTTTAGTAATGGTGATGTCTCCTTTAAAAGAACAAATGGATAGCATCATTCAGGAAGGGTAGCTTATTTTTGTGTAAGGTTTTCTTGTCCCTTTCAATTCTGGAAGGAAACTATGATATGCTTTATTGAGGAATTGATCATGTTTTGGAAGGGAGAAGAGATTTGATTGGATCAATATTGCATGTCTATCTAGTTATATCGCAACCCGAGCTTGAAATATTTGGTTGTTTTCACTCTATCCTAGTAAATTTTTTTTTGCTCACGGTGTGTAGGTAGCGTATGGGCACCACAACTAACCTCGGAAGTATTGACACATTCTTTTGACAAAAAAAATAAAATTGCATGCTCATATTTGGACCCAGTCTATATTTGTAGGACCATTATTAGTTCGAGTTGGATATGGTCTCAACCAATAAGGATCCATATAAACCAGTTATCCAATCATTCCCTTGACTTTTTGGTTTATCTTTTTTTAAGGTCTAAAATCTAAATTTCCAAAGAAGCTGGATTTAGGGATTTGAGGTACATTTTCAAATCAGATTTTAGATTCCAAGCTAACATCTCCAAGTGGAAAGCAAAGTTCTAAACCAAATTTAACATTGATGACACATGTGACAAAGAGAAGAGCCACATGCAACAAATACACTCCAAAGGACTCTTCAAAGTTGTTATTACTACTGTTGTTTAGGAAGGAAAAGTGTGTAGGGTGTTAATAACCATAGCACATAACAATCTTATTTATATAGACGACTCACATATTAAATAAATAAACTAAGCAATGTGGGACTACTATTAATACTATATTCTAACATTCCCCCTCAAGCTGGAGACTCTCCAGCTTGTTACATAGCTACCAACGAAACAATTACCTCAGCTACTAACAGCAATAAGGAAAAACAACCAACTTGTTAAAACAATGGAATAACTTTCAATAGCAATGACCAACGAACAACTTCAACCAACGAAACGACTTCAACGAACGAAACGACGTCAACAAACGAAACGATTTCAACGAACGAAACGACTTCAATGATTTCAACAACTTCAACGAACAAAACGACTTCAACGACTTCAACGAACGAAACGATTTCAACGACTTCAACGAACGAAACGACTTTAACGACCAACCAACTTCAACGATTTCAACGACCAATGAACGATTTCAACGATTTCTACGAATCAACGAACGAATTCAATGACCAACGACCAACGAACCATTTCAACGACCAACAAATCAACGAACGAATTCAACAACCAATGAACAACGAGCGAATTTAACGACCAACGAACGATTTCAATAACCAACGAACGACCAACAAACCAATTTCAACTACCAACTTCAACGAAATAGACGACAAAACAAGATATGTTACCATGCTTACCAAAAGCATGGCTAAAAATCCGACCACGATACCCAGAATCACGGCTGGGACCATGACCATGGCTGAATGAAGAACCAAACCCATCAAAGACAGCGGAAGCAGAATCAGAATCAGAATCAGATTTCATTGTAAATATGTCATCGTGCAATGAGAGGCAACCAACCAACTAGAATATCCAACCCTCATTAGATCAATATACCACGAACCAACAACTGAATCACAAACGTGTTGCGCAGAGACCCAGATGAACAGTGCGCGTGAACAGTGATTATGACGATAGATTTCAATGGAAGGGATTAGGGTTAGGACAGAGGCTAAGATTAGGGTTGTGATTTTAGGGTTGTGGTGGTTTGGGATTATTGGCAGTAGATTTAGGGTTTCGTGGTGAGATGATGACGGCGGTAGAGGGTGGCTGCTAGGGTTTTGTATATCTAAGGTGGATGGTGAACCCGCTCTGATACCATGTTGTTTAGGAAGGAAAAGTGTGTAGAGTGTTAATAACCCTAACACATAACAATCTTATTTATATAGACGATTCACATATTAAATAAATAAACTAATCAATGTGGAACTACTATTAATACTATATTCTAACAATTACCTTTGATTTTAGGGGGTCATTTTGCCAAAGAAATTAATTGAATCACCAATCATTACCAGATTTGATGGTTTGGCAAATTGAAAGTCATAGACCTACGTTTGCTACTTTCCTTGGAGTGCCTTTTGCCCTTGTTATAGTGCAATTAAAACACAATTTTGTTGATCTAGGAGTATTTTGGATTCAAAGTAGAAAGAAACATGTACTATTATCAAATTTTAGTCTATTTCACTCATCACACAATGAAAGATAACATTACCATTTGATTAAGAAAATAAGATCTCAACTTGTATTTATATTAACATTTCATTATCAAGTTATTGTCAATCATCTGATCTTTGGAGATTGAGGATCTATTTGGATCTAGAAAGATTTGCTCACTGGAAGAAAAAAAAAGACAGAAATCCGCAATAAATAGATCACACTCTTTATCACTATCTTGCCTTCTTTTCCTTGACAATTTTCTTTCATTCAGAGAGCCCTCATCAAAATCCATGACCCAGATACTGAGACACATCATATGATGATATCACAAAGAACCCGGTGCTCAAACCGTGATCACCACCCGTAGTGTTGCTCATCGATAAACAAACAGAAAAGAATAGATCGGAATCCAATGCTGCTAATTTCTACTGTATCAAGTGTATAGCTTTACATCAAGTGATATAGATCTGTATTTATAGGTTTGGGACTCTTTAAGTCTCTTCCCAAACTAAACCTGCCATTACAGGAATTCCTCAAGCATGACCTCCCTTTTAACATTTTTTTTTCCTCCTTGGGACTTGCAAGGAAGGTGCACTAACTAGAGGAATTAGTTTAGAAAAAGATGCACAAAAAACCTTATCTGAATCTGAGGTAAGGTAAACCAACGAAGAAGATATCAGGGCCGTGGATTGTTGAATCTATATGAAGAATATGTGTGTTAGTCCCATGCCATGTTTAAAGTCTGCCGATCTTAAGCCCAGATAGAGGAGGACGGTTGTCCTTTAAGTAGCTGACAACCAACACGTAAAAGACTTCGTTAGATCTTAATGACATGATCCCGTCGTTTTCTTGGTTCTAAATGATCTGATGGATGATTGAGGCGGGCACTCTGATAAACAGACCAAGCCAGAGAGAACGAGGCTTTGAAGGTTTGAAGCACTCAATGTCACACTAACAAGGGCTGGAGCAACATAAGAAGCAAGAATACCATCTTTTGGAAGATTTCATCTCTGCATGCCGCCCCTCTGTCAAGCTGCATCCAATTGATATGAATGATCCAGTATTTTGTATAACAGGAGTAACATCAAAAAAAACATTGACAGATGAATAATGAAATCATAGGCAACAAATATAGGAACGGAAACGAACAATGATGCTTGTTTGGTTGACAGTCTTCAAAAACTTGTTCCAACAAAATTTTCGCAAAAAATTTAAGTTCTCGAATATTAAAAAATGAATATGATAAGACAATGGTGCATGATTCTGTTTCCAAAACTAGGTTAAACCCGTAGGCAACGAATATAGAGATGTCAAAGAATCATTCATGCAGAATACTATTCGAATTTGTTGCACAAGAGAGAGCGAGAGAGAGAGAGAGAGAGAGAGAGAGAGAGAGAGACTTACGTTGTTCTTTTTCGTTGAGAGTTCCAACAGCAGCAGAACGCCCAACTACAACCAGAACAGCTTGGACAGGAAGAGAAACTGCAGCTCGGCCACTTACAACAGTTGCAGCTTGGCCACTTACAACAGCTACAGCTCGGCTTACAACAACCACTGCAGCTTGGCCATTTACAACAACTACAACTCGACCAATTACAACAGCTGCAACTCGGCCGACTACAGCCACTGCAGCTCGGCCACTTACAACAGCTGCTGCAGCTCGGCCACTTAAAACAGCTGCAGCTCGGGTTTCTACAACAGCTGTTGCAGCTTGGTAGCTTACAGCACCTACAGCTTGGCCACTTGCAGCAATTGCAGCTTGGCCACGCACAACAATTGCAGCTTGGCCACTTACAGAGACAACAACTTGGCAGTGTAGGGCAGCAGAATCCACAGCCGCAATTTGAACAGGACAACGATGACCTTTCATGCTTCTTCTTTCTACATCACAACGGTTATGTTCGTCATACACCAAATAATAGATTCAGGTACTTCCTAATAAAGATGCATACATGAATACCATAGACGTGGACGAAGTCCATATCCTTTTCACATTAGCACATGGATATGTAGATATGCAAAATCATTTTTTTCCACTTCCAAGATAGACAAGTCTGAAACGGGAAGGTGTGTATTATATGTTTATTTGGATTTTGTTGTGTGGAAATATGAAGGGATTTACCAAGAGAAAAGAAATGATAGATCAACTAAAGAATTAAGGCTGTATTTGAACGTTTAATTTGTGGAGGGATCTGTGGAAGGAGCAGAAAAGGGACTGCACAAGAGCTCGAATTTGTTGAAGGAATTCCCTTTACCTTTTCGTTCATTCAAATAAAATCCTCCACAAATCAAAGATACTAACATAGCCTAAAATATAGCTTCTTGACTTATTATCTTTCCCATATTTCATTTTACCTCCATAAATCTCACAATTCACGATGCAAACACAACATTAGGAGCCGAGTGCGAGTGATTGTTTTTTTGTTTTTTGTTTTTGGCAATCTCCTGTATACTTAAAGATGCATAATGTAGTCAATGTCCATGAACCACGCAAGATTCTGAACATTTATGTGATCAAGATTACGAACATTAAGAATTGCATATGCTATAATACAGAACGATGGAGAATGGAACTGACTGTGGAAAGACAACGGTTTCGATGCGCAGCTCACTCCCTTCTGGATGGTGGTTGAAGGTCATCTCTTGAGCAGGATAAATTTTTTTGCTTTGGTCACCAGCAATTTTCACTGGTGTCTCTGTCATTGGGTTTTCTGTTTCTTCAAAAACCCTTCCAAGATTGCCTTTTCTTCTGTCGTTTTCCTTTCGTCGTGCAACCGGAGACGGACTGAAAGTGATATCGGATTTGTGTGAATTTTTGGATTTTTCCAATTCTCCAGATTTGTGGAGTTCTCCACTCGACTTAAGAACACGATCCCTCGAGAAACTATTGTTCCCAATATGAATGCTGAATAACGACTCATTCGAAGCAACGCTCCACTCCATTGGTGATGGGGATTTGCTCGCAAAGACAGAAGGCGGAATTCTGTTAGGGTCAAAACCGGAAAGTCTTTCCATCACTTGGATTGGAGGAGATTCTGTCGCTGATGGGCTCTGGGATAGAGATTCGTGAGTAATTCCAGAAACTTGTGAATAGTCACCTGTTGACAGTCTGCTATCTTGTTCCGATTTAGAAGAGGTGTTACTGGACAAATCAGTTTTGTAATATATAGGCAAAGGACGAACATGATTAGGCGAAGGAGCAGTAGCAGATGCCCTAGGGTTAATTAATTTTGGATCAACTTGAATGAAATCTTCTGATGAACTGTCTGATGTGGAAGAAGAACCAGAAGAGACAGACTTCAACCTTTTGGCTGGAGCATCTATACCTTCACTTACAGGAATCCCTTGATGTATTTTTGGATGCCAACCGTTTCCCCTCTCATCTTTAGAGTCAGCATGTGGATTTCGCACTTCACCTATATTTCCATTTGCCTTTGTATTTCTTCTTGGATGCTTAACATTGGTCCCAGTCCCACATTCAGAGTCCATAGCTGAATCAGTTGACAAGAAAAAAAATCGTAAATTGTCTAATATGCAAACTTAAGCTAAAAACTACACAAAGGAGGCAGAGGGATAACTTTTTATATTTGGGTTTCAAGGATAAAGAAGTGCAATATTCCACTGATTCCCTGTTTTCCAACCAATGATAACATAGGTGGTCATCAACCATGGAAAACTTCTATAGTATCTTCAGATGATCATGGAACAAATGCATGCAGCAGGTCTAAGAAAACTATCATCAAACCAACACTGGAAAACACACAGATTTTGTAAATGGCTTCAATATGCCGCTATTGCAATTTATGAATCTCAGGATTGTCAGTCAATATCGATGGAAAATTTTTCCTTCTATCAAGAGACCGAAATAATAACCCCAAAAGAATTGAAATTCACAAACAGGACTGTTGAACATGTCCTTCATATCAAGCATTTAGGGATGTATTAGCTTAGTTTCACAAATTCTTTTTCATAAATATATCAGAGGATTTTGTGGATGCGCAGTAACATTAGAGTAATACGCATGCCGAATAAATAAAGAAAAAAAGGTAACTTTCTAACCCGTGAAGGATTTATTCGGTTTAGAACAAATTATGTTTCTGACTTGATGCCCATTAGGGATATATTAGCTAAGTTTCACAAGTTTCTCTTCATTACTACATCAAAGCAAATCTTGAGGATAGGCAGAAACATTTAGAGTAATAAACATGCCCAATTGAAAAAGGACCCCATTTTTTTGCCAGCTTACACACACCTCGATTAATCATTGGAACCAATCCCACCGTCTACTAGTGGGTTCCCATTTGAAACGAGAGCAAATCGTCATATGGATTGGCTCCGTAAGAGTTGATAGCACCTAGGGGGTGTCCAACCTAAGATCCTGGATGCGAATTAGGGTTTTAAATAAAGGCCGGTACGGAATGGGATTTCAAACGTCCGATACCGTTCTTTACTTGCGTATCGACCAATAGGGTTCGATACGGTTCGACATATAAAAAATATATGATAAGGATGCCGTTACATTACACAATACCGCGATTTAAAACCCTGTTACATCCCCTAAGTCTCAAGCCTTTACCACCCGGCCAATCCTCGGGATTTCTGACTTCATACCATATACGTATCCATTAGCTTAGTTTCACAAAATTCTTTTAACCCACGACATTACAAAATTTTGGGACCTAGCAGAAACATTGAAGGACCATATGCATGATGATTCAATGTAGAAAAGGAAAAAGAATTACCAAACTCATTAGACACCCTCTCAAATTCGTTTTCAGGCCGCCATAATATGAATCTGCCGGAAGCGGCACCGGCATTGGCCGCCAACCCTTTTCTTCCAAGTCAATCTGCAGCGTTTCAACCTAAAAAATAATAATAAAATTCCAAGAAAATGGGGAAAAAACCAACAAATTAAACTCGCATGTGGTAAAATAAAACCAGAAAAAGGGTATTAAACACAAAAACTTACAACAAAATGGGGTTGAAACTGGGCATTACCCAGAGAAGAAATTCGCTGTTCTTCAAGGGGTGGGGGAAAAGGGTTAGTCAAAACTAGGGTTTGGGTGTGATAGATTTTGGGAAAATCTACCTGATAACGGAAGGCATAGCGGTTTTTCCGATTGTATTCTTATCTATTTGCCGAATTTAACTGTTTTTATTTTCTTTCGCGCCAACCTCTTCATCACGTGCTGTGCACGTACATGATACTACTAGTAATTTGCATATTCTTCTTCTCCTTCCCCCTTTTCTGATTAGAAAATAAATTCTTTCTAGCGACGGTAAAAAAGCGGGGCTTTTTACCGCCGCCTTTTTCGATCCTATTGTGTGTTAATTGTTAATTTGAATCGTTCATCTTATAGATCCCACATAGAAATGTATCCACGCAGAAAATCAACTTGATCGAAAGTCGATAGATATATAAAAAAATTAAAATTTGCTTTGCAAAATGGACAATTTATCTTTATTATTATTAGCAAAATCAAATCGTCCATTTTATAAACCAAAATTCAAATTTTGATATATCTATCGACTTCCGACCAAGTTGATTTTTTGCATGGCAATATTAGACTATGGGTCTTAAAATATGAACGGTTCAGATTATAACAATAGACACTCGGTGGGGCCTAGAATAAACAGTGATGGACAAGTGAGATTTTATACCGGTGGTGGATAGAATTTATTTTCGATTGATTAACATGGTGATTTACTTGTGACTACTGAAAGAAGCAGCAAGACACCATCAGGGGTGATGGCCTAGTTGGTCAAGCCCATCAAGGCTTACTACCTTTGGATTTGGGTGGAGTAGGAGGTACCAAGTTTGAGTTGTATCAGCAGCGCCCCTCTCGAATTTAATCCTTTTTTTTTGTTCGGCTTCAGACTGCTAGTCTTTGGTGGGGAAGTAGTTGCTATGACTATTTGATCTCTTTCGGAATCCGTTGCAGTGTTGGAGTCCTTATGGTCATGCGTATGGGAGGGATTGTTATGCCCGGTTGCCCCTTCTCCTTCACCCTTTTTAGCTTAATGAAAAAAATAGCAGCACCAAGACAAGACTATCCAAATTTATGCACATTTCGGTTCCAAAATACTCCGTCTTCATTAATGATGCGGACTTTAAGATCTTACACGGTCTTCGCTCTTTGGTTCGAATCCCGCTTGTGGATAGCGGGGCGATGCTGGGTTAGAGCTTAGACGGTCTTTGGTTCCACTCACATCTTAGTAGGGTCATGGTGACAAATTGTCCTTCTTCGAGCAGTGGTTAATTTACAAGAATATACCATATAGTGACAACCCCAAATAGGAACATGTAACCACAGCTGAACATTCCATAGTAAAGCGGGAACCCGTTGGTTACGCCCTTTCCCATCCTTTTGGCTTAGGAATAAAAAAACAACAACAAAGATCTTTACTACATTATTTGGACGAATAGGAACAACAACACTCAACTAAATTGTATTGTTATATCTCGCCGAGTTTGGAAAACGAAATTCCACTATGAATTTCGATAAGTAGTTCAATAACAACTTAGAAGAGATAAGTACACAAAATAATTATACAAAGCGAGCAAATATATAGATTCCGAGGTTAGAAGCATAAAGTGTGTTTAAATATGCAGTTCTGTCTGAGGTTGTAGGTTGGGGTTTCCGCTGGGTATCGCTTACGTGAGAATACGTGTGAGCTGGAAAGGTGCGATTGGTCGATGATTAGTAAGGGGAAAAGAGGAAGTAATCTTGTGGGGTGAGGGAAGAAGCAAGAGGTACAGAAGAGCCAAAGACAGCGCGTCCCTTTGTTTTCTTCCGCGGGGAGTGTCTGGCTCTTTCCGGATTTGAATGGGTGAGGTCATTCTTTCTCTGGAGAAGAATGTTTCATTTCCTCAATTTAGTGCTCACATATTCTCTCTACAGAAAAAGTCAGCTCTGTCTAATCAGAGGGAATGTTAGGGGTATTTATAGGGCACCCGGGCCTACGTTAGGCCCAGGACGACGCTCCTATATGATCCCGACACGTGTCCCTACTGTACCTCCTGACTTTGGAGAAACTCGTCCTCTCGGAGAACTCGAATTTCTACGGCGCAACCTTCGTCCCAAGCCACATGAAATTTCCCTATTCCCGTTGGAGTAAGGTTGCGACCTGTGGCGATCGTATTCTCATCGCGGAGCTCCTCCCGAACCCTGCCCTGCGGTTCGGGCGAAACTCTAGAGACTCTTTAATTATATTCTTTCTTATAATTGTTAAGTTTCAGTGACTCGCGGAACTTCACCCGTAGTCTTCTGCTGCTAAAAGCTGTCTTGGGCCCACTTTACCCTTTCCAAGGAGCAGGCGGACTTCCGTGGGGACTACTCCTTCCGCGGACATTTTTCGCAGGTGCTTCCTTCTATTTTTATGCATGTGTTCTTTCCCAATTGGATAGTCAACCCTCCTTTTGCGGGTCAAGTTTTGACCAGGGCCTCCTTCCGCGGGACACCTGTTGCCACGTGTTCATTGCTGATTTGTGTGTCAAGCAGTCTCTCTTGGTCAAGGATTAATAATTTTGACCGCATCTACAAAGGTAAAAATATATATATATATATTTGGCCTTATAAGCTAAATGACTTTAGTTTTTTTGTTCTTATTCAAATTTTCATCACATTTGTCAATTTTTTATGGATTATTTCATCGTTATGACGAGAGGAATCTAAAAAGTAAAAAATTACGATCAAAATCTAATTTTTTTGAATAAAGAAAAATAAGCCAATAAGCCAATTTTTTCATCTTTATTGAAAAAAACTTGGGTTTCGGTCGTAATTTTTTATTTTTTCGATTCCTCTCATGATAAAACAATAATCCACAAAAAAATCAACGAAAAACTAATAAATAAGGACAAAAATAAGTCATTTGGCATTATAAGCCGAATGGCTTATTTTTGTTCTTATTTAATTTTTTCCGCATTTGTTAGTTTTTCATCAATTTTTTGAGAATTATTGTTTCGTCATAACGAGAGGAATCTGATCGAAATCTTATTTTTTATGAATAAAGATGAAAATAAAGCCAATAAGCCAATTTTTTCGTATTTATTCAAAAAAATATTGAGTGACCTTTAGTTCGGGATTTTTACCTCTAGATCCAGAAAATAGAAAGTAATTTCCACCAGATGTCCTCTAATTAATGAAACACTGAAACCCTATTAAAGTGTCTAAAACCCTAAATCCTGAAAATGCCTAAACCCTAGAGTACCCTATGAAAGTGCCTAAATCCTATGGTATCCTATAAAAATGCAAAGATCCCTAGGGTACCCTACGAAATTGCATAAACCACTAAAATCTTATAATAGGAAAATGTACCCTAAAACCCATATAAAAGTGCTTAAATCAAAACCCTAGTGCTTTATAAAAAGTGCTTAAACCTAAACTCTAGGATATCCTAAACCCTAGAGTATTTTAAACCCTAATAGCCTTGGGTACCATAAAATCCTAAAACCCTAGGGTTCCCTAGTAGATAACCTAAAAATCCTAGGATATCCTGAAACTCTAGGTTGACACTTTCATTAATGATAAATATTTTCTTATAAAAATGAATCTAGTGATAATTAAATATTTAATCTCTCCTTGCTGTAAATTAAATTAAATTTCACTTTTCTGTACTCGTAAAAATCTCAGATGGTTAATGCGTGGGCCAGTGGCAAGAGATTCTGCATCAAGTGCTCCACAAAGGGGTCTCTTCACAGGCAGCTTTCCTAGAAAGTCAGATGGGAACATGAAAAGAAATATCCTAAATATTCAAATAGTGAGAGTGCAATGCATGTTATTATTATTAAAATGAAGAAGTGGAAATCTTCGCATGAAAAATGACTGTTTGTAAGAATGACGGGGTTTTTTTTTTTTTTTTTTTGGGAGTCTTCCAAATGTACGACAAAATCTTGCTTAATTTTGATTTCTTGAACTTAAAGTATATGCAAGTGGAGTGGATTACAATTTAGCGTCTCCCTTATACATTATAGGCTTTACAATTCATCACACTGATGATAATTCTAATTTTTAAGTCTCCATTCTGCTAAAGTTCTTAATTTTTAGGTACTAATTTTTCGTTTTTGCAGTGGCAGAGCTAGGATTTTGAATCCAGTGGGGCCCGGGGATCTGCTTAATAGACATACTATATTTTTTTTTTTTATTGAAACACATACTTATTATATCACAAGATTTTTGCTTTCCAATACATTATGTTTATATATTTCAATAATTCTACCCTAATGCAGTTAAAGTACACTAATCATTTTGTTTTTGTATTTTTTCTTTAGGCTATTTCAGCTGTCATGTGCTTATTTTTTATTTATGAAAGAAATTAAGAAATGAGAATATAAAATAATCGATTTTTTATCAAATCAAACCAAAATTATTAAGACTATAAGTAGTTATACATGAATAATTATTAATAATATTTAAATTCAGGTATATGCAAAATAAATTTTTTAAAATTCGGACGATCGAGAGCCGGGGCCCTAGAGGCCTGGCCCCCAACATAGCTTCACAACACATGTCATTCTCCCATAATACATCGCCTTTAATAGTTAATTGTTCAAGTTTGATTTAAAAAAATGAGATTAAATTGTGTCCAGATGAGGTGGAAACCTCGTGTTTTCCGCCATCAACTGTGGGTCTTACTGAGCATTCACTGCAGCAATCTGAACCATTCATCTGATAGGGTCCGAAAAGTTATACATCCACGAAAAAAATTAGCTTGATCGGACATCAAGAACCATATCAAAATTTAAATTCTAGTTTATAAAATCGACGGTCATGGATAGTTTAACTTAAAATACTAGTGACAGAATCAGGCCGTCCGTTTTATAAACCAAAATACAATTTCTGACAAAGCTATCGATGTCCGATCAAGCTGATTTTTTGTGTAGACATATTAATTTGCGGGCCTTACCCCTACGAGATGAACGGTTCACATTATTACAGAAAATACTCGGTAGAACCCACAATGAGCGGTGGGGTTTCTGCTCCGGACATAACACATCCTCTTAAAAAATTAAACTGAGATTTAAAATTGTGTTGGAACTTGTCATTTTTTTAATATTTAGGTGCACATTATGCAGTTATGTGACGGTTGCAATAATTGCAGCATCGCGCGAGACCCAGAAACAGACAGATCAGGATTAATAAATCAAGAAAGAAGATCAAAGGGTGCCAGAAGCTGAAAAGTGTTCAAATCAATCTCCCCCTAGCTTCGAATAATTGAGAAATTATCGCGACATCACCTAGCTTCGAATCACGGCTACGCTCCTCGGATCACACCTGAAATGTAAAACTCACAGCTCCCTCTGCAAAGGTTTGATTGCTCTCCCCTCGTCACTGTTTGCTCAATCTGGGTTCCACGTGCAATACGTATTATTGAATTGGTGGGTTTTTGTTTTTTTGTTTTTTTTCATTTGAATTGGTGGGTTTTACCTGCATGAATGATTGAGTTGGTGGGTTTTTCGTTTAATGCTTTATTGATGGGTTTCTGGTGTTGTAAGACATTGAATCTGTTGACACATCCAAGTTACTGCCTTTGGTTTCCATCAATTCGGATTCTAGGGTTTTCTTTGTGACTTGTGAGAGAAAGATTGTCACCGTGCAATTCCAAGTTTTTGGACTAAATTCGCGTTTATTTTGTTCTTTGGTGGGTAATCTGTGCTGTATTTATCTTAATGTCAGTGGGGTGATCAGAAACTCCACTTCTTTGGTCTTTTTATAATAGAAGTGTTGGATTTGTCTAGTTCACTTGCTCTATCTATGTGGATTGCAATTTTCCATGTGCATGCCTGTGGTGGCTTTGATCTTATAAATGAAAGGAAAGTTGAGCATTAAATGAAGATCTTTGAATTTCAACATAAGTGGTACTCGGATTAGATTCAACCAAATGTGACCTAAAGTATTGCTTCTTCTTCTTCTTAACTCTGAACTGAACATGTTTTAGCATTGGGTTTTACACTAAGCCCTTGGGCTTGATAGATAGGTTATCTATTGATTTGTCTTCTGGCAAGACTAAAGGTTTGCAATGTTGTCCAGGAGCTTGTTATTGTCCTCATACATCAACGTTTGCTTTGCGGTCTTACAGATTGACAATTACACAAGTATGGTCTTATTACTGGAAAAGCCTATTACTTATCTTTTTGTGTCTCTTCAGGAATGTACAAAGCTCATTAGGAGCACGAATCGAAAGCGCTTTGAGTTGGAGTAGATATCTCTCAGCATGTGCTCGGTAGGGTCCAGTCGACACTGTGTTAGAACCCATTTTTTCCCTGCGGATGTGGACATCTCTTCACTGCTCATTTCTCAGAGCTGAAATTGGAGGGGAAGTGGAAGAACTGAAAGCCAATGAAAGGATCCGTGTCCCCATCTCTACCTTCTGGTCTTATGGGAAATCCCAGTTCTCATAATGCTGGAAGGGTGATTTTAGATGGATACAGTAATAATCACATTCCTGTATCTGGTTTTCCCGGCTTGAAAAAGAGAAGTCATGCACATATAAATCGCTCTTGGATAAAGATTGATCAGGGTGGGAACTCGAAGATTTTGGAGCTTGACAAAGCTGCTATCATGAGGCATTGTTCTTTACCAGCCAGAGATCTCCGTCTTTTGGATCCATTGTTTATTTACCCTTCCACGATATTAGGTCGAGAAAATGCTATTGTGGTTAGTCTTGAGCAGATTAGATGCATAATCACAGCTGACGAGGTAATATTGATGAATTCCTTGGATGCAAATGTTGTTCTATACAAGTCCGAATTGTGCAAACGCCTGCAGACAAATAAAGAACAGTCTGGTAATATTTTGTTTGTGCGCAGTTTAAATACTTGTATTGTTTTGTCTTACTCTCCGCCATTTTGCCGATGCTTTATATAAGTTGTTTCATGTTGGTTCGTCTAGAATTGAGAAATTTTAAGAAATACTTTTCTAAAAAATTTGATAGAAGATTTTTGGAGGGTTCAACACATATGGAGAACAAGCCTTATATTCAAGAAGGGAGTACAGCTGTGTGAATAATTTCTTATGTTAGTCCTAGGACTTTAACTTTCAGTTGATAGAGCCCTTGCATTGAAGAACGCAGAAACTTTGATTTTCATTAAGCAAAACACTCCGCAGTCCATATATTTGAGGGAGCACTCGTTGAGCGGTGCAATTCTTTTTATATGCAAAATAACGTTGGACCTGGATCCGATGCTTCTATATGCATGGAAAAAGTGGTCATGTCAGTGTTTGCCTCATACAAATTTTGTTGAAATTTAATGAGCCCTACTAAAATACCTAGTAGCCAGATGTTTTTTGTAGAGGGGCTAATGTGGAGGGAAATTATAGGGTGCATTGCCTGAGTTCAAGTGAAAACATAGGGTAATGTTCGGGAATTTTTATTCATATTGGTGGTTTGGGAAATTCGTCAATTGTTTCTTAATATTTTCATTTTCCCAATCCCAATGCTCACCTGTTTGCTAATTTGACTCAGATGATCTGCCTTTCGAATTCAGGGCGCTGGAGCTCGCTTTGGAATTAACATGTATGTCTCTTGATGCTCAGGTATACATAACTGGCTTATGGGGACTGCTTTCTCGACCATATATATGTGTCCTTATCTCTCTCAGAATCATAATTAGGAGTTGTTCAGTAAATATATTTGTTTGATGTGGTGGATCCTTGTAGTACCATAAAAGAAGCATTGTGGGAAACAGATTGGTTGTGGGAAGTTAGGAGTTCTTAATAGTAGTATATTACTTTTCAAAAAAAAGAAAAAGAAAGGAAATCAGATTTTTAAGGTTCTAGAAAACACAAAATTGCTGTCGGTAGCTTCTGACTCGTTGCCATTTGGTGCAATTCCATCTTAAGGTGTTGCCTGTTTGGATAAAGGCCTCTACTAAGAATTGCAGTGACTACACCTGAACTGATATGTCATTAAAAAGGTGGTATGCAATTGGTTTTAGAACTGTTGAGCGTGGCTGTCCATTAGGAAGATTCAACATGGGGCACTGCTAGTCACAAAATTTGCTGAAATCCTGATTGCATTCTTTTCTATGCACTGACTAAGATATAAAATTATCTTAAATTCTAGGAATCAACATGATTGCCTTCAAACATACAAATCAATGATTATTCGTTTTGGTGAGAATATCTTTTATTCTAATGAGCACAATTATTTCTTTGGGACATAAGTATTGATGACCATTCATTTTATGCATGCAACTTAGTTTAGTCCATGTTGATCCTTACATTGTGGGCTTATATGGTGAAATTTAACAAAATGTTAGCCTCATTATGACATTGAGAAGTTCTTGAATTTAATAGGTGAAAGAGTTGGAAATGGAGATACATCCGGTGCTTGATGAACTAGCATCATCTATCAGCACTCTTAATCTAGAACGTGTCCGTAGGTTCAAAGGCCAGCTCCTTGCCTTGACTCAGCGAGTGCAGAAGGTAGAAAAGACCAGATCATTTTGTTTGAGTTTTTCACTTGTATTGACCCTTTTTCCAATTAGCTTTCAAACTGAATTTTCAGGTCTGTGATGAAATAGAACATCTTATGGATGACGACGGTGACATGGCTGAGATGTACCTGACGGAGAAGAAGCTGAGAAAGGAGGCTTTCACATCGAGCGAATTATACAGCCAAACTGAAGAATCTGGTGGGGCTGGAGTGGTGTCAAAATCTGCACCGGTTTCACCTGTGGGTTCCACCAGTGGAGTGCGAAAGTTACAAAGAGCTTTCAGCTGCTTGAGCTCAAGCAAACATGGAAGCTTAAGTAGTTCATCCAGTAGCAGGGAAAACATTGATCAACTTGAAATGTTACTTGAAGCCTATTTTGTTGTCTCCGATAATACTCTCAACAAGTCGTCATCAGTAAGTGCCTTTAAAGACCCTTTGCAGAAAACATGTATGCGACTGTGTGAGCCTCTTGTACTAGGGTACTTTTTTTGGATGTGAGTTAGAATGCCATTATTACGACTTTTTTGGGTTGACATATAGGAGTAGAACGTAAATCCTAATTGAGGCTACGGAAACTCAAGCTTAGATTTTGAAGCATATTAAGTAAATAGGGGTAGAAAGGATAACGTTGCCTTCACAAGGGAAGACTTAAAGTTCATGTGTCATCTATTTTGAGTTATCTGAAATTAAATTCGTACACGATTATAACGCATTTGCGACTGCACGAAGCAATTAATGGGCAAATAGCCCATTTGCTATTCCTGGGTGTTTTTACCCTATCGTTCAGTTAAGATATTCCTATATTTGAGGGGAGTTGGGGGATGTAGAATTTTGTGTGACTTACACAGATATAGTCAGCTGTTATATTCCCCTCTTGCATAGAGAGATTCCTTTCGCTGATCTTCGGCTGTAAATGAAAGCTAGGCTGAACCAGATGAATCCTTTACTTTAGCATGTTTTTGTATTTACCTTTCATATTCCAATGAAACTTTGAACCTAAAAAATTGCATGCGTTACAAGAACCAATTTGAAATTTTCTAATTGTGTTCTTAATCTGTGGGTGATGCAGCTTAAAGAGTACATTGATGATACTGAGGATTTGATCAACATTAAACTGGTAACTGTTAACGAGCATCTAACTTTCCAACTAACTGTACAGTTGTTTGAGAAAGATGATAATTTTATGGTTGTGTATCCAAACAGGGCAATGTGCAGAACCAGCTGATACAATTTGAGTTGCTTTTGACGGCAGCTACCTTTGTGGCGACTATATTTGCTGTTGTGGCTGGGGTCTTTGGAATGAACTTTGAGGATTCAATATTTGACTACCCATTTGCATTCCACTGGGTTCTGATTACAACCGGAGTTTTCTGTGGGATGTTATACATTTCTTTCTTGTTTTATTTTAGGCACAAGAAAGTCTTCCCTTTGTAAATCGGATAGCAGGGAAACCTGGTTCGTAGGAGCCGATAATTGAATTCTTTGATTGATATGGTACTTTATTGAGCTTTCAGTGATTAGAATAAGCTTTTCGGCATCAATTTACTTTCCTTTTGCCCATGTCTTTGTTTGACTTGCACTTTCACGGAAGCGGAAATGATGCAATGGTAATTAATTCTCAGCTTTTCCTTTTTGACCTTACTTTGCTCTTAACCAGTGTTCTTTTGGGGCCTGCTTAGACTCTCATTGCCAAGCAAAATCCATGCAGTTAAACCGTGTACAGTGAAAAGATATGTAGGATGAAAAAGTAGCAGAAAATGTTCTCCCGAGCAGGTTTGCCGTTCATGCTTCCAGAGTCTTTCTTCCTCATCCACTCGGGGTACGGACACACCTGCATGGATTACAGGTGACAGTTACAAGATTGGCGGGGAGGCAAGGAGAGACTTCCCACGCCCTGAAGATGATAAATTCACTGAATGGGGTCCTTTTTTGAAGTAAATTTAGTGTCTGAAGTTATTTTGCTCAAGCGTTTGGAGTAATTCAGGTATCTTTTTCGGACATTTTTAGTATTTTCAGAAAATTCATTAATTTTGCCTTTCATATGATAAGAGAAAACTCAAGTTCCTTATTAGTTTGAAAATCTAATTCCAGTTTCTCATTCTTTTATTTTTGAATGGCGAAGCAAACAATATATTTAAGGAGAAAGAGGAATCCAATCAAAAGTTAAAAAAAATATCCAAAGGGCCGAAGTCCAAACATCTAAGGGCCAAAAGCCCAGATAATACAATGAAGCACAAAACACCCAAGGAGCCCAAAAGCCCTGATAAAACATTACAGACCATTCCGAAAGAAAACCAAAACCTGCCCTAGATCTCAGCCGCCCCCACCGCCGGTCAGCCACTCCGCCAACCACCGAACCACCACTGGCAACCTGACGGAGTTGCAAACCGCGCCCGAACACAACCATAGCAGATCAGACCACCTCCCACTACCGCCCATCCAAGTAGGATGCACAACACCCACCACCCGTCAGCCACCATCATCCACCACCAAACCACCACTGGTCACCCAACGACGGAGCAAAATGGACCCCAACAAACCCTTGCAACTGCGGAAGCTACAACCAAGCCGTTAAGCAAACCTATGTCCACCGACAAAGACCCAGGCGGGAGCCACGCCGGACGCAAAAACCCCCTGTAGCTAGGCAAAAGTCAGCAAGTCCAGAAACCTGCCAATCGGAGAACCGAAGAGGAGAATTGCAACCGAGAACGAAATAGGTGAACAGCGGGAACGGAGGGTAGGGGTTCGAAAAAACCGAGGAGAGAGAGGAGGAGAAGTCATACCAGCCGCCATGAACGCCAGATCCGGGACCCAACCGCCGTGAAGCAATGCCAAAGGACTCCCAAAAACGATTGGAAGAATCAGACGCCAAGAAACAAACACAACATCACCCAACCGCCACCATCGCCGCCCACTCGTTTGCGACGCCGATTGTTTTGTGAATAAAAGAAAGGGAATAGATTAGAGGGGAATGGGGAAGGAAGAAAGATGGACAGAGAGAGAGAGGTGAGAGAAGAAAAGGGAGAGAGAGGCGGGGGGGAGCGGCTAGCGGCGGTCGCCGCCCCCCCAAACAGAAGCCCTATTTGCAGATGGTAGAGAGAGAAGACTGGTTTTAGAGAGAGAGTTTCCTTACTAACCTTTTTAGTTTTTTCCAGTTTCTCATTCTCCTTCCGTCATCAAAACTTGGGGCCTGCTTGCCTGCCCCTTTAATACATTTTGCATTTTCGGATTTTGACAATTTGGGAACTGATTATGAAACGGATTCTATCAAAATGCACGCAGAATTCAAAAATCACCTGGATCGATGTTAAACACGATGGTACACTTAACAATTCTCACAATCTCTCATTCGATGGCTAAGAGATCTATGTTTAAATTCTCAAATTGCAATAGACATGAAAATAATCAGTGTAATTACCAGTCTTTAATTTAGTGTTACATTTGCACGGTAAAACAGCACCTGTAAATCGTCAAAAAAATGGGATGGTAACGAAACAGGACTACCAGATGCATGGAAAAACTCGAAAAGCAAATATCTCTATCCGCATTAAAATCAAGATGCTAGAGTCATACTCGGGCAACTGTCAAAAGTGCAAGCCAAGATGTCTCTATAATCCCGTGAAATTGTGAAGGAATCATAAACTTTACCATCCCTGCTTTTCTTGTACTCGAACAACAGATTCGAATGGTCAAACGCCGTGAGTTTCACAAACCCATAATCATAGTCTTTGAAAATACTCCAAGTGGTTTGTAGGGGAGTAAAATTGGCAAGGCTTGATCCTCCTCCACCAGCAACTACATGAATTGTCCCATTCAAGATGCCCTTATAGTTGTGCTTCTCTTGATTTGTGCAAATGTTCTGTAGGGAAAAAAAAGGAAACAGAAAATGACCAACAAAATGTTATGATAGACACCAAAGGTCAGACTTTTACTTCGGTATGCCTTAGTTTGATTTGTTAACATTACTCTTTTTCCTTATAAAGAGAACCATTTTCGTGGTTCTCAAAAGTCATTCTTCCAAGAAAGCAGTTAAGAGCTGTAGCAAGCTTTTGCGAGCAACTTAAAAATGCTCCAAAAGCATCTTCACTTTCAGTGTTCTAAAGAATGTATGGTGAAGGCCGACTTATTTGGCAGAAGTCCAATACATGTCAGGTGAGAAATGTAGCTAATACATTATATCAACGGATCATTCGTAATAGAATGTAGTTAAGAATACCTGGTAAATGGGGCATGTCCTTTCATAGTTGTGCACATGGCCATATAAGGCTATGTCAACCTTGTACTTCTGCCAAAGTTTCTGAAGACTCTCTCTTCCCATTGGTTCCTCAAAGGATCCTTCAGCAGCATACCAATCAGCAGAAGAATAACCCAATACTCTATGTGCGAGGAATATCAGCCACGGTTGTTTTTGTCTGTCAACGGACGCTAGACAGTGCTCAATGAAGTTATATTGCTCAGTTCCCTCTCTCCAATCATGTTCTGTGTCAGCTATGCAGAATCGAAACATGCCATAGTCAGTGGCATACCTGGCAGGAGATCATCATACTTATCATTAAATCTTATGCTTAGCATAGAGTGTGTTTGCAATCGGTAACAAAAGCTGATTCTGAAAATTGCATTGTAAAAACGTAAAGAATATGTCTCTCAGAATCGGATTTTATGCACTCTTGGGCCCAAAAGAAAAAGTCGAAGCAAAAAAAAATTACTGTCCCAGCTTTCAAGGTACCAGAATCTATAATTACCGCCCATAAGCTACCGCAAACAAATAGCATTGACTGCACCATTTTTCAAGTGGCAGTTGGCTAAAGATTACCGCTGGTTCAATGGTAAAAAATTAAGCCTGCTAACAACAGGTTGTTGGTTCAATTATGAGGATAGCCACTTTGCGCATTGAATAGTATTATAGTAAAGGTTAGGTTTGTGCCTTATCAACCCGTTCCAGAGGTACTAACTGGGCATACCCTCTCTAAAGAAAATAAACATATATGCCTCTTTGTGTGCATATCAGATCAAGTATAGGAACAAACTATATCCAGCTGATTATTATCAGTCATCACAATGTTAGCATACCAGAATTTAGCCCTGTTCTCAGCAGGTACATAGAACATAGTCTCAGCTAACACACCACATTCTCCTCCAGAATCCCTGTTCCCATAGAAGGAACCTGTTCCAGGCCAATCACGCTCATGATTACCACTGCAAGAATAAATCCTCAATTACCATATTAATATTCTAGAAGTCAGGTATATGCTCCAATAATGTTTTTGTAAAGGAGTAGCAACAAACCTCGCAACCATGTAAGGCATGGTTGAGGTGATAGGCTCAACCTGTGCAGTAAATTGATCCCACTGTGAAATATATCCGTTTGCATAACAGATATCCCCAATGTGGAAAACTATGTCAATGTTATCCAAGTCTCTAATAAGCTGCTTCGTGGTGTTAAGAGAGCCACGCTGGTAATTATTGTATTCATTAGAGCCATCAGCCTCATCCTGCATGGTGGAAATAGCAAAGCGTGATATGCTTGATTTTGATATATCCATGATGACATCCATTAGGTTGAGAAAATGGGTTCGAATGAGTTCAAACCTTTCCCATATCTCCAAAGATCACTACACGTTGTAGAGAGTTTTGACCAGGGTAAGGAGATGCCCTAAACTGGTAAGGTGAACTCCAAATGACTGTACCGTTGAACAATCTATGCCCCAGCTTGTACGTATATCTGTGTATTTGATGTGAAGCACAAATCGTGTTAAGTTTCAAGCAAATGGTAGAACTGATAGAAAAACTCCTTGGAAATCCAATAAGTTGCACTTCTCTCCGGATTTTGTCACAGTATGAAAATCTAAACTTGCTAAAACTACAACAACTTTGTTAATGTACACAGCTCCAAAATTAATAGCAAAACACTACACCTATTAAGATGCTTCAACGAGGATCATAACCGAGTCACTTCTACCAGAAAACACAAGATGAAATTTACTGGGGCAATATTGGGTCGGGTTTGAGTGTGGGTTAAGATTTGGTGAGAAAAATGGTTGAAAGGGTGAGGTGAGTGAGATGGAGGGATTGATCTGAGAATTCTTAAAGCAATAAAAATTGTCGTGCGAGTATCTTTCTTTTTTTCTGGGAAAGGTAAAAAACTTGAGGAAGTCGAAACTATCCTTTTAAGAAACTCTACACGTCAGCAATGGTGACATGCTTTTGTTTTTTGAAACAAATAAAGCACGTAGCTAAACCAGTTTGCTGTTCCCTTGTTCCAACTTTAGATGGCTGAAACTTCAATTCTGTCTGTGAGATATAAACTACCAAGGTTTCAGTGAATAAAGACCGGAAACTTGCAATGTCTTTGGAAATTAAGGTAGACTAGTAGAGGAAAGGATTCCAAAAGATTTGGATGACAAAACCAAGAGAGCTAAACATTATAATATAAGAGAATGAGACACAACGTACACTGAGTTAGGCCACAACTCTTTTAGAAAACTAGTGTGTATGAATCCAGGGTCACGCCAACCCACTGTTCTCGCTGGAGCACCTGCATACAGAATCTAAAAAATCAATTATTTGCCCAAAAAGTCTCTGAGGAGGGTGGACAAGTCCCAGAATGCCTATTACGAACTGCAAATCTTAGAGAGTTAGGTTCAGATAGTAAACTTTCTCATTTGAAGCCGGCAATGATATGCACTTGCTATAGTAATATTCAGATATTCTAAGCCAACTGATGTTACTAATTTTTACAAGAAGCTTTTAATACAGATACCAGCAGAACATAATAAATCTCATTTCTTTTACAAACACTCAAATGAAAACCGCTTAATCTTTTAAATTTTGGTCAAAATACACCTAATGGAACACCAATATTAGCATTCCACTGGGAACCAGGTATTGGGAATAATACATTGTCCTCCAAATACATTTTTTGATGTTTCTATTGACATCCATGATTTGTAGACACAGAACAAGTGTCGAGTTCAGCATGGGCATAGATCAAATAAAAGACTTAAGATTCACAATGAGCACTAAATTACATATCTAAATAGATTGAGAGAGGGCAGTCGATCAAGTCTCTTGTATTGTTTACCCCTGCACATAAGAGGTTATTTTCGTGTTTTGAATGTTGCTAAATATACGAAGTTAGTGTCTTAGTTAATACATAAACGGAGATGTACTGAGAAACAATTGACATTTTCAAAATTTAGAAATGCGGTATTCACATTTCCCTATCCAGCAGAAGGGTAGAGATGCTAAGTTAAAGGACTTCATTGCCTGCCTATGATCACTTCTTATTCATGTCCAGGGGTCAACCTGGATATCTTAATATTCCTTATTTAGAGTTATGATCATGGCTTCACAGCCTAGTCATACAGACCAACAAGAACCTTCATTTTCCAGGACATTTCCGTACAAATTAAACTTGTCTTTAATTCATTATAAGCAAGTCTTTTTCTTTTTTTTTTGTGTGTGTGTCAAAGTCTGACTGTTCTAAAGACATAATATTTTACAAAAAAAAAAAAGTCTTCCAAGAAAAGTTTTACACACCACACATGCTCCTGCGATCAAAAGTCAGTGTTCCAGCTGGGGACCGCTTTTGTTCTCCTCCTTTTAGACCCCATTCAACAAAAGGTTCAGCTTCCTTGAGTCCATATCCGCTTGTCCAAGTAACAGTCATCTGAGTATCCAGTAAAATGATCATCACAACCAGCCTTAAGGAATAACTCAGACATATATTGGCATGTCACGATAATTACCGCCATTGTGTGAGTTTGTTTATTTTTTTACAGAAGGAGGTCCACTGATGACACCTCACATCTTATGTACTCAAAACATCGTTTGTGACACCAGAGTTGTTGATCTATGCAATAATAGCATGCACACATAGGAGAAAGGGGAAGTAGGATAAAATAACTACTCAACTATCTGACACATATTCTCCCTTGCTTTCCCTGTGTGCATATAAAGAAGCTTCAGGAGCTAAACTAACAGCAAAAGTATACTTACTTCATTCCAGATCTTGCCTTGAGCCAAACGTGGGTAAACTGGTGCCTTTGGATTTGCAAAGGCAATCGTATTTGATACTGCAACCAGCTTTGGCTGTTTTGTAAAGAAGAAAGAAGCAGAAGTTTAAATTTCCACGGAAGTCGCACATTGTCAACAGGCAAATGGGAACATGAATGTTCTAAAATCCTTAAAGGATAAAATAAACAAAAAAGGAAATTGGGGCATCATAAATCTCCTTATGGTTGTGGGAGAAATAAGACATAACATAAATTGCATCACAGAAATCAACTATAAACCATTTGGGGTTAGAAGAGTTCAATTTAATCAACTTGGTAGGATCTTAAAAAATATTATCACCGTGGATATTGTTGTAAATGTTTTCCAAATGGTACTCACGGAGAAGTTTGGTGTCGATCACAATTCCAAGCAGCAGGTAGAAATATAACTTGAACAAAAAAGTTTGTGAGCAAGCGAAGATCAACCCCATACCAATCAGTTTGGAAAGTGCATGAGGAGGAAAGAATGAACAGGCAAAATAAAGGGGTTCTCTAACCTTTGCTACATTAGTGAAAAAACATAAAGGCCAAAAGAACTATGCAGAGTTTGGGGCGACAAAAAAAGCAAGCATACGTCTGATAAGCCGCCTGTAAATAGAGCAAATGAGAAGTCTGATCTTTGGTTGATTAACTGAAGCTTCAGAAGCCCTTTCCCGTTGTTTGTGTACTTGGGATTTGTATAATTGGCATATTGATACTGCAAAATATGTCAGAGAGTTAATTTCATAATTGCAGCCTCTTCGTTGTCTTGAGCAAAAAAAAGTCAAGGAGTTCATTGTCTAAATCGATACAAAAGCAGCAGAGCATAAACCTTAATAGGCGCTGTACATAAGAATGGAGGAGAAACACTTGGATTTTCTGGAAGACATGTGGAAGCACTGAAAACATGAAATACAAATGTTGCATATGAGATCACATCAAATAAACAACAACAAAAAAAGGACATTATTGGCGAAAAATGACGCACAAGTAGAAATTTAGCTGGAGCAACATTTTAAGGCAAATTATAGAGTACAAATGCATCTGTACCTGAAATTGGCTGGCGAAAAAACACCAATCCAGTCATCAATTGTTGGGTTCGGAAAGCTATATTCTAAGGTCACCCATTCTGTGTTCTGGCCCTAGAATGGAGAAGAATCTTATTAGTCAAAAAATTTGCCGAAAATCCACTAGCTTTCCTTCGTGTGAAGCTTATCAATTAGTCCTAGGCAGGAAATAAACAAGACACATTTAGCTGCATACAATTAATAAATCGACCTTTTCTGACTCCAGTTAGGGCTGATAGCAAAACAAGCTACTCGAGTTCGAGCTAGTGTTCGCTCGTTCAAGATCAGATTGTTATGTAAACAATCCAACCTTGAACATTATTTTGTAGCTCGCTAAGCTTTCCAGCCAAGCTCGAACAAGCTACTACTTGACTTGTTCAGTTTTTGATATACAAAGGTTAAATTTACTGTTCGGCTCGTCTATCATCCAGTTGGACTAGTATTACGGAAATCGCAATGGACGAAAACAGCATAGTTTAACCCTGATAGGACAGAGACTCATTCTTTTTTCGCTTTAAAACTAAGACTTGCAGTGGTATTCAGCTTGTAAGGGACCTAATCTCTGCATCACCAAGAGAGTACAAACTTCAATGAATGAAGATGACAATCAGAAGGCATTGGAAGCTTACCGTTGATCCAAGAACCGAAGGCGAGGCTTTAACATAAGCACCATTATCTAAAGCAACAAGTGCCCTATCAATGGCAATTCTTGAAAGGGGTTGATCACCATGAGAACTTGCTCCTTCTAGGCTCCCAAAAGCCCAGAAAATTGCCAAGAGAATTAAACCCAAAATTCTCATCTCCATCGAAATCTGAAACACAATTGGGAATAAAGGAATAAAGATTCAGAGACCATCACAACTGGGTATGCCAATGCAGTGTCCATACAACAAAAGCAAATCAAAGAAATAATTAGGACTGAAATTAGAAACCAAATATGCCCAGCACTGGGAATATTTTTATGAAATATTGCCGCTGACCCACAAAAATTTACTCCATCCAGCAATAAGAAACTATATTCTTTTATTGGGTGAAAAAAAAAATAGCAAAAAAAGAAACCGAATGAGTGGAAGATGAACAAATCGTAACCTAAGGGCCAAGTGAAGTAGAATGCGCATGAAACAGTGACTTGAGAGCACTTGCACAAACAGCAACAGGGCAACTAGAGAGAGAGAGAGAGAGTTGGATTGAGAGGATTTGGAGACAGAATTTTAAGAGTACGAAGTCCAACTAATTGAAGTTCACGATTACCAGGAGGGAAAACAAAGTCCAGACTTTGCCGTTTCTCAACACCTCCTTACAAAATAAATATTTATTTTATATTTTTAACTTTAAAAATAATATAAATAAAAAAATAATAGAAAAATTATTTACACAAACACATAATTTTTGAATTTAAAATTATATTTTTAAAAAATAAATACTTTAAATTTTAAATTACATTCTTAAAAAATAAATATTTATTTCTCTTTAAAAAACGGCGCCTTAGATTCTATGGAATATTTAAGGAAGATTCCTACGAATAATTGCGTTTTTACAGGATTAGAGGAATATGGTGCGCTTGGGGATCAGCTCCCGTCGAGTTTGGGCCATTTGTTCCGAGCCAACAACAATAATCCAACCAATTCACATTTAAGATCTGGCCAAGAGTATCGACTACGTCAAAAATCGTGTTGATCGAATACGGTTTGATAATTTTGAAATGCATTAATCTTGTTTAAAAAAATGTGTGCAATATTGGATTACAACCCATTTGACACAATTGTCTGAAACCTAATGCATTTCGAAATCATATCAACCGATATACGATCAACGTGATTTTCGACAGGGTCATGGTTGATCAGGGTGGTTTTCGCTTAGCACTTATATGGGTTCGCTCTCTCCTAAATGTGTCAAGTTCGATTCTCCTTTTTTTTGATCCGCTAAGTTTGGTTATCCTTATTAGCCATTTTTTGAACCATATCACCTCACGCGTAATCATGTGAAACAACTGTGGGTCCCGGAACACCATCATTACTGTAAGAAAAACCTCCAACCAATTGGGCCAACTCATTAGTTTGGGGAGGCTACCACCTATGATTATTTCTTCCAATGAGCTTTTTCTATTGTACCAGCAGACTGCACGTGTTTAAAGACACTTTCCACAGTTTATTATTATTATTTTTGATTTTTTTTCCTAACCCGATTGTATGGGGTTTAGACATTTTGACCTTGTCTAGATAGGCACAAATTGGCACACACACAAAAAAAAAAAAAAAAGGTCACAAAATTAATCTCTGACATTTTAAATTCAGAATCAAATTCACATCAACTTCTCCATACTGAATGAAAAAATTACCATATTCAAAAAAAATAATAATTGAAAAAATTACTACATAAAAGACACGCACAGAGAATAAAATGTACTAAATCATTAAAAATCAATCATAACCCCTCAAATTTACATGAGCAAAAGTTATTTGTTTTGATGGATATTACAAAAAAGGAGAGGGAGAGAGTGAAGTATAATGCATAGTAACGTGTGTTTGGTGGATAGATTTGAAATGTGTAGAGTTTTCTTTTTTATTTTTATGGAAAAAAGTGTAGAAAATGGCAAAATAAAAATATTGCAGAGAGAGACTTGGTAAAGAAATGGGTGATTATATATATTTTTTAAAGTTTTTCAATTACAACTTTAATAAACAAAAAAAATCATATACGCCTGAAAGATTGCTCTCGCTTATATGTCTAAATATTTTAAAATATGCCTCTCCCTTTCGTTATGAAAATATAGAACTACTATCCCAAGGAGAGTCCTGAGCTCATTATGTAGCACCTAATTAGAGTTATGATTTAATATTAAAAATATTCTAAATGATAGGACAGATAATTATCCTATTAGGGAAAAAAAATCTAATTAACCAAGAAAACCACGCATTTAGATTTGTCATGGATTCATGATATATTGTAATATTTATTTCAACTACCATGCTTTTGTAATGTTTTTCTTTTATCACTCGATAGATGTCTAACCTACCGAGTGTTAAATTAGAAACTCTCAAAAATAGTAGGATAAAAAACATCATTCGATAGATGTTTTTGTGATGTTTAGAACTTAACTTCAAATCACACAAATTTTATCGTATATCTTCAAGCCCTTAAAACTCGGATCCAGATCCTTTGTGAAGATTCATAATATCTTTTTCAGGGGTGCATAATAGCTTTTTCACTGGCTAGTAACTTTTATACTGTAAAATTCCAAAGTTCAACATACCCTTGAATCTCCAGAAACTGACTACACTATTAAATTTCAAAGTTCCATTACTAGCCAAAATGACCATATACATACATATACACACCCCTTTACTCAGTTTCATAAAATGACAACAAAAACAAGAACTTTTTACATTATTAATTGTCTTGCATTTTCTTTTTTCCCTTTAAATTCTTTCCTACAGAAACTCAAGATGCCAGAGTTGAACTTGGGCAACTATCTACAGTGCAGGCCAAGATGTCCCTGTAATCGCGAGATATCCTGAAAGAATCATAAACTTTCCCGTCCCTGCTTTTCTTGTACTCAAATAGCAGGTTTGAATGATCAAATGCTGTGAGTTTAGTGAAGCCATAATCATAGTCCCTGAAAATACTCCACTGTGTTTGCGTTGTGGTGAATTCTGAAAGGCTTGCTCCTGCACCTCCGGCAACCACATGTATTGTCCCATTAAGCGTTCCCTTGTAGTAGTTCTTCTCCTTATTTGTGCAAACATTCTGCGCCAAGAAAATGAAAACACACATTGTGTTAGATAGTACCGTAGCATAATGTAAGCATCCATGTTCCCAGTCGTAAAGAAGTAGTAGCAGAATGCTTTCATCTGAAACATGGAAAAATGCTGATGAAATATGTGTTTTGGGAACACCAACCAAGACAATTTGTCAATACTTGTACTAAGTTAACATGAAACCCATGAACCCTGTCGAATCGCAAATCGTAATGTCCAATTGATGAAATCCAAAAGATATAAGAATGTGCATTTCCAAAGGGCCTATAAAGGAACCAAGTTCCAAAATGTGGCTTACACTTTGGCCAACTTCCGACGAAAATGCCCTTGGGTTCGGAAACTGACTGGTTGAATTTACTTCTTTTGGATTTTGGACATTTTGGTAATTTCACACCAAAAAGTGGTGGGCCAAAGACACTATTTAGGTTATTTACAAATTACTTTAACGGGTTTTCGGACTTTCTATGTTTTCCGTCTGTATCCCAAATTTTATACACTATTTTGTCTCTTAGTGCTGTTGGGCTAGAGGACTTTTTGGTAAAATTGTATTCCCATACCACTTTTCCTACGAAAATCCCGGCTGGAATTAAGGCTCCTTGTCTCTCGAAATCAAACAGGTGCCATTCTGGAGCACGCAGCAAAACAGAGGCGTTAAGCTTATGATCGGCGATCGACAATCGGCGAGAAAGAGAGAGGACGCAGGGGAGAAGGCCGGCGACCAGCAAGAGAGAGAGAGAGAGCAGTGAGCGGTGGCCGGAGATGGCGATGGAGGGAAAGAGAGAGGTTGCAAAGATCTGAGGAGTAGAAACCCCCAATGTTGAACGTCAAGAGGGGGAAGAAAATGGGGATGGAAAGCAAGGAGCAGCGATGGTGGCGGAGATGCCAAAAAGGTTGCGAATTACAGCGTCGTATTGGGTTTGTTGTGATTGAGGAGCTCTTGAAGCTGTTCTTTGGGAACATTGGTTTGGACTCCAAGGTAAAGTAATTATTGCCTACGTAGAAGTATGTGTGTAGTTGTCAAGTAGGTATTTGATGAAATGACTAGGAGGATTAGTTTAATTTTTAGAAGAGGGTTTTGTTTCTGATTGTGATCATGGGTTTGATTTGATTGGGCGTTTTTGTTGTTGTTGATATTTTGATGTGATTTATATTGGACTTATGATGTTGTGAGTCGAGTCCAAGAATGGCCAGTCTAGGTCCAGCTTCAATTGGGGATTCCGGAGGCCTACAAAACTTGAACTTCATGTGTGAATGTTTACCACTTAATCAGAACAATTTCCTTTACTTTGCTGTATTGCTTTCATTTAGAGAAGAGGGCTTTTATCTGATTATGGTTAATAGGGCCTATCTATCAAGTAGATGCAATTCGTGGAAAGAGTAAGAGTGTCAAACCAGAAGTTAAAAGGCTTGAAGAGATAATAGATGCAGAAGAGATTAAAATGGAAGTTGACCTAGAGAATAGTGTCCTTTCTGGTGCTTCAAGTCTGCGGGGCCTGAATGACGTGGCTGACGAGTTCTTTGATGTTCCTGAACCATCGGATGACAACAACGAACATGAATGGCTGGCCGATTTGAGTCCAAAATTGCATTATCCAGTACATACTACTCACCACACTTGTCTCATGCATGTAAAAGTAGCATAACCAACTTTACAAACATGGGATTGGCTTTTATTGGTTATTGATTCCAAGTATTGCCAATTTATGAGTCGAATCTTGATGCAGAGTCATTGGAGCCCACATGTAGATATTAGCAAGAATCAAGCATCTATTAATTTCTTTTCACTATATCTCTCTCAAGTCTCATCATTCCCATCATTTGATTCGGAGCCAAAAGGACCTCGATGAGATGTAAAGAATCTATTGTGTTTCACATAGATTTTAAGGAGAACCTGTCAACACATTGTGTTATTTGTTGCATTTTGAACTCTATATTTTCTTTCAGCCTTGAAAAGGGTTCACTTTTTGGGTTCATGTGCTGTCCCATTTATTATTTACATAGTTTTGCTGACTATAGCTGCAAATGTATCTAACATGGTACCTTCCTAACTCCACATAAACACCTTGTTAGCGGTTTTGATGTAACACTGAAAATCGAAGTTGTTCATTATGTTTTCACTGGAATTTGAAAGAACCCTTTTTGTCTCTCGAAATCTGTCTTTGTTTCTTTTATATTTTTTCTTCAATACTTGCTTAAAATAGGTGTCAACTTCAGGTTGTACTGCTGACTTTCTGTAATCATTTGATGGTTTATGGTGGTGGTTTTGCCTAATGTGACCTATTAGTGTATTCAACTTTTAAAGTGAATTGAAGTAATTGAACTCTTGACCATCGACCTTTTGAATTTCTGATTGCTATTGTTTTTGAGAAGTTTCTATGCTGACACATTTTATCTCCTATGGTTTTAGGTTGCATACCAACCTCGACTATCATCCGCAGTTGGTTTTGCAAAAAGTTACATGGTCTTACTGGTGGGTGCTATTAACACAACTAAAGCTATCATAGTTGATACTTTAATAAAATATGGAATCCTTTTGATTGTTTTGTTATTGATGCAGCTTAGAACAAGGGTTATGTGGACTTACATGAAGTGGCTTGGGAAGAAAATGTTTCTTGTTGCTATGGGGCCACTCTTGCAAAAGACCCCAGTTGTGATTTACCCTGCAATTGGACAACTGCCGATCCTTCAACATTTCTAATTCGAGGACCATCAAAATTAAGGTACTTCTCCAATTCCATTTGTACATTTGGAAAGAGTAGAAATTTTATAAATCTACATTGGACATTACAAAGTGAAATATGGAAGGTTGATACCATGTGGCATACATGGTAATTCTAATTTTTGGCTTATGCCTTGTGCTAAATTATATAACTCACAACTCATTTAGAAAGTGCTACTACTTCATATGGGTATATTCATCTGTAAACTGACCTTATTTGTAATGCATTTTTATTCGATTTATCGTTTGTATTTCCCTGTCAAAAAAGTTTGGCAAAATGTTGTTGGGAGGAATTGGGAATGAACATTGGTGAATCCTGTATTTCTTGTCAGGGTGGCAAGATGCAAAAAATTTATAGACAAAAGAGGACATGCTCTTTTTTTTTTCCTGAATAAGTGGCCTCCTGATCATTTACACAATCAAATATGTACAAAATTCAGTAGTTCTTGACACTCTATTTAACCAACACACGGATACAAATATAACAGAATGAAGTATATAGTACCAATAAAACAAGGAAAAGTGGGGAATGCAAGTGGAGGGTGTTCAACATGGAAGCAAGAGAGTGTTCAAAAGTTGTGCCATCTATTAAGAGTATGAAACATGCAGTACTAGAGTTCTAAATTCAGGTTATTCAACTGGCCAAGCTTCATGTGGCGCCGCCGCCACCTATGGGAATGAATGACTTGATATGTATTGCAATCAATCCAAAGAAGAAAATTAGTATTTTTTTTCTTTTGATTTTTGAAGCTTCTTCAATTTCTGAATGGAAGTTGACACTCCTACCTTCTACATTTGGCAAAGAGGTTATTGGCAGTGAATTGATCATTTTATGTTTGTCTGAGTATGTTTCACGTGATTTCTGAAGTTTCATAGGTGATATTGGTTTCAGTAGTTATCATCTTCAAAGTTGACTCGTATGATTGATTTATTGAGATGGATCCTTCTGGGTTAAGATACTTACGAAATGATCTACTCATAAATTTCTGATAACATGACTTTTATGCTTTTCTATTCTGATTTGGAGATTATCTTTTTCTTTGACCAGGTTAAGGGAAAACGTCATTGATGCAAATGGTTGCCGGAGACTGGATAAGATCTGACAAACACGAAGACGATCTGGTCATGCCCCCAGCAAAGCCAACCCTCTGAAAGCTTCCAGATCCGGTAAGTTGTGAATAGGCTCTCTCTCTTTTGTTCTTATCATCTGTGTTGTGCTTATGTCATGATTAGCTTACAGAGCAGGAGACAAAGCAGACTATAACAACATGATTCCTGACCAGTTTTTTGTTCTAACGTTCAAGTAAGATAGGAAATCATATCTGGTGTTGGTTGTTCGCTGTCACAGGATCAATTTCACTAGATTACCTTGCGCATTCTTCATTGTTTTTTCCCTAATGCAGACAGGTATGTTAGCTACTTAGGATGAGTGATCCTACCAGATTATATGTGAGACAATTGTCAATATTCTCATCCCCTAAAGATCATATGATTCAGTCCAATGGCCAATTAAGCAAGCCCCAAGTGATTTAAGTCCCCAATAGAGGAGAGTTGATAGTTTTATCATGCACTTTTTTTCCTGGTGAGGACATATACTTTGTGGGTAGAGATTCTCACACTCTCCCTTTCTATAGTGGCATTCCTTTTTTCTCATCTTGCATGTGAGTAATTATAAGGATGCTGTTTTATGTTTTATCTTTTTTGTTTTATATGTATCCAGTGAAGTCCGAATTTTAGTCTCCTCTACAAATTTAATTGTTCACCAAAATGGATTATCTTTGAGAGAGCCTACAAAAATCATAGGCCATTGTAGCCGTCCAGCACTCCCCCACATGCATGACCTCGTCTCGTTGGAGGTGAATAAACTGAACTAACCCTTGCACAATCACAAATAAGCCGTACCAAATATAGCAGGGGAACAAACACAGTCACAAGACTCAAACCAAAGACTTTATGAGAACAGACCTCTTAAAACATCTTAAGTTACCAACTCTTTCAAATGCTTAAACTATTAGGAACGGTGCCCAACAATGTATATCAAGGTATCCTGCGCTTACCATTGGAGAATAAATTGATGTTTAAGAGCTTATGGATCTCTCGTTTTTAATTTAAAGTTTGGCTATTGTAACGCAGTTTAGTGGAGAGTTCTTTCATTTTCATTATCTTCCTTTCTTCCCCGCTATCTGATTAGGGGAGCAGACTGCAGTGTCATGTTCTTATAATATTTTCATAATAATATGTACCTTTTTTGGACCAATGTAATAGGTGTTCGATTATGAATTACTTGAATTGATGGGTGTTCATAATATAAGGTTAAGTGTTCGAATGCATTGATTTGTGGGCTAATATTTTGGGTGAGTGTTCGTTTAATTTGGATTGGGTGTTCATTTAAGGTTAGGGGTTCAAATAATGAACTAACCTACAGTAGTACAATTTTTTCAAGTATTTTATGAAGGGAAAAAAGAAAAATTGGGGTGGTCATGTGACCATCTCCCCTTCTATGTAGAGCCGCCAGTGCCTACATTTGATTTCTGCGATTCCAGCAGTCACGACAATAAAGCTGATCGATCAGATCTCGATTGGGCTGGGGTTCTCATTGCCTTCATCTTGAGAGGGTTGTTGGATTTGACTTTGATTTGATAGTCTTTAGCCCGAGAGAGAGAGAGAGAGAGGTTTGAACTTTTGTGATTTCTCTTGATAGATTTCTGCATAGATGTTTGATTTTGGTCTATTGGAGTGATGTGGTATTCGGTTTTGAGGTTTTCATGGTTGTGTTCAGTTATCGAAATCCTAATAATTTGGGAAACCAGTTAGAGAGTTGGAATAGTTGCTATACTGATTATATAAATAAATCTTAGCCACTATGCCAATCTAATAATTTTGTATAACCACACAGGAAAGAAATATGAAACATGACTCCGGGAAATTTTCTCACTCATCTAACTACGTAGGCCAAATCATGGTTAGAACCATCGAATTAATTGGACTGTTGTTATTTTTATACTTTATGCCATGCATGATAATCTAATTGGTTACAGAGTCTGCTATAAATTTAATTGGTTGGATTTCTTTTGAAAGACTCTCTGTGTGGTAAAAGTCTCTTTGTGTACGTCAATCATCCATGGAATTGTTTGTTGATTTCGTTGGTCAAGAATTGCACTCTAATAGAGCATAAGTTGTTGTCATACTTTTAACATGTTAGGTAAATATTAGCGAGACAGTTTAAGCTGGAGTTTTGAAGAGTTCTTTGAGTTCGCAGTCAGTTATAGTTGAAAGATGTTGGGCGGATGCTTGCCATTGTAATGATGTTTTACGTTATATGACTAGATGTAATATCATAAGCCTAGCTGCCTTTCAGACATTATGGTATACAAACAAGGACAGGTGAACGGAAATATTGCCTGTTAAGCTGGTAAGCAAAGCAAGAACACGAGCAATACACTGAGGTCTTCGGTTGGACTTAGTTCAAACCAGATGAATGACTTAAAAATGGCAGGCAGCAAGAAAGAAACTAATGTCAAGAATGCAAGCAAATCTAGGGAGAAAACCAGAAGAAAATTGACATATGTTACTAAGTTTCCTGAAATCCTATTGGTTTTCTTGATGAGTATACGTTCTTTGGACGCATAGGGTATGCACATTGGCAAAGGATGTTTTCCTCTGCCAAGTACTTTTAGGCTGTGTTTGGAGATTGGAAGGATTTTATGAGGGAAAGCAAAAGGTGAAAGGAAAAAAGAACAAGATAATGAATGAAGTGAAGCGGCTTAGCCCTTGTATTAATTTCATTATATCTTCTTCTTGACTGTTTCCTTTACCCCCAAAAATATTTTCATGTCTATGTAGAATTGAAATCTTCTGTTGGCCAAAAAAAAAAAAAAAAAAGGAAATCTTCTGTTGAGTATTATCTTCAACCGCTGTCAATGTTGAATGCAAAATTTATAGAGAGTGTAGCTTAAAGAAGAGTTTAAGCTACAAAAATTTTTGGCATTTAGGTTATTGTTGTGTCTGATTTAGTCAAGGCCAGTATTCTTTGCTCTATCAGGCTCCCCTTGTGACTAACGTCAATTATTCTTATTTCTAAGTTTGAGAGAGGAAGGACATGCCCTTTGTGCAGGACCTTGGTTAGACCCGCGGATCTTCTTTCATTCGGGGACGGATCAACAAGTTTGTTCTTCCAATTGTTCTGAAATTCCGCGCTGTCGCAAGGCATGTATATTCTTCCCCATCAAACTGCTATTTCCCCAAAATTTTCTTCTCTTTGCATAGTCTTAGTTTTGACTTATTACATTATCTCATTCTTGAGTTGCCCTTAAAAATTGTTGGTTCGAAGGTATCACCAGAATTAACAGATGGATTTACAATATGTTCTTATGTTGTATTCTTGGAAATTAATGTACATTTGGCCTCGGGGTGAGTTGATTTTCATGAAAGTGATCATCACTATTGCTTTAATTACCTTAGTGCTATGATTGAATGTACTAGGCTATGTAGCACCGACACTCCAACAGGGCGCTATGTCCACGTATTGGAGTCGAGGACACGGCGAGGAGTCGGGGACACACAGGGACACGTATTGTGGTGTGTCCAATAATTTTTATTATTTTTTGATAGGGGACACGGTTGGGGACATGCTGGAGACCGTCGAATACGCTAGCGGATTCTTCACTGGAGTCGGGTGGAAATCATTTGTTCATGCATACAAGCTATCAACCTACCACACATTAGTACTCAATCCTAATGTACATGTAGAATTACATACCATGGTGTTTGATGCGAACAACTACAAACGCATCTACTCTTGGTATTGATATCATTATATAAGGACTGAGAACTTCTACCTAATGAATGCATGTATAAAAACTGATCGACCTTCATTTCGCAGTAAAAATCACCATATTTTGATCCTCAAAACATCGCTTCGAACTTTTTTACTGAGCACGCGATTCGTGCGGAGCACGTAGCCCAACACTAGTAGTGTTGAAATAAAAATAGTCGGTCTAAATTGATGGGCATATCCATGCAAAACCATACATATCCCTATAGCCAACACTATCCTTTTTCCCAGTTGATGTAGAGGCAAAAAAGAATAGTATCACTCATTATGCAAATGGAAACAGAAACAGTAATGAATTACAGTACTTCATATTTCATAATGTCATCGGACTAAATCGTCATAAATCTTGAATTAAATCGCCGGATTCATTTCAGCTCCCGATTTGATAGATGATTTGATTCAAGTTGGTTGAATTTGCACTAGCTGGAGGTATCCAATCGTGAATTGCACTAATTTCCAATTCCCAAACAAAAAAAATCGCACTATTCTAAGAACCATCCCTATGTCAGTATCACAATAGTCAATGAACTAGAGAACTAATCCTTGTGATGAATGAAATTTCTTTGCCAATCAAAAAAAAAAAAAAAAAAAGAACTAGAGAACTAAAATTCATTAACTGCTCAAAATTCCAGATTTAGTCTATGTTGCTGTGTTCATTGAGTTGTGGAGGATTTACCGAGTAAAAGAAGAATGACAGGGAAAGGTAACAAAAGTTACAAAATATTTACCTTATTCACTCCAATATCTTTCCATATTTTCCTATCTCTCCTAAATCCCTCAACAGATCTATGCTATGATCCAACAAAGCTTAACGACAACTATTAGACTGTTACCACCAACTCATCTCAGCAACTTCTTTTTTTTATCTTCTGAACATGGCCCCTCACATGTGGCCATGCATTCCTCTATAAGTTGGCCAAATACGTGCAAGTATTTGGATATTAGGTAGGAGGTGAGTTTCAAATACACGGATCAATTGCTTGCTCTCATACCATATAAGATTATTAGCCACCCGGTCATGTAAAAGCTTCATCTTTTAGAGGAAGGGGCAACTGTAATATTTTACTATCAGCACTTACCTATCAACTCAAGAGGGACTAAAATCACAATGTTACTCACTTTTGCACAAAACATTCAACAGACATTTAGACAGGCAAATGCAGCCGATAGTTTTCATTATCCTGATATTAAAGTGAGGATGTACCTGGTAAATGGGACATGTTCTTTCATAGTTGTGTACATGTCCAAACATGGCTATGTCAACCTTGTACTTCTGCCAAAGCTTCTGAAGACTCTCCCTACCCATGGGTTCTGCGGATGTTCCTTCCATAGCATAATAAGCACAAGATGAATATCCCAATACCCGATGCGCAAGGAAGATCAGCCACGGCTGTTTTTGTCTATCAACAGATGCAAGACAGTGCTCAATGAAGTTATATTGCTCGGTTCCCTCTCTCCAATCATGTTCTGTATCAGCTATGCAGAATCGAAACATGCTATAGTCGGTGGCATACCTGTAAGAAGAAGATCCAACACTCATAAACGATTCCTCTTGGACTCGTGTTGCATGTGTCAAAAAAAGTCAACACGGCACTCTCTCTCTCTCTCTCTCTCACACACACACACACACACACACCATTCAATGTCGAATTACCACCTTTAAAAATGCAAGAAAAGCAATGGTGGCTGTTGGATCTACGGAGATCTCGTTGTGGCCCACGTTGGACTAGTCTTATTACTCAAGTAATAAGTGATAAATGAACCCAAACCTATTTGGAGTGTTTTGTGAATAGGTATCCCTAGAGTTAAGGTTCTTAATTGCCACAGTATTATTGTTTGTACCGATTCCTGTTCAGCCATCAATGCCGTTCAAGATCAACATCAAACAGGCTCACATCCTTTGAGCAATTTGATATCTGATTGCAGGTACCTAATGGACAGGTTCACAATTGTGCAGCTCAAGCATGAATACCGTGAGGCAAACATATGTGCAGACATGTTAGCAACGAATGCCCTCACCCAGGCGTTGGGTTTTACGTCTTTTAATGTTGTTCCTTCAGTATTGTCATTTTAATTCCATCGACTCTTTTAATGTCGGGTTTTATTACTATACCGTAATCTATGCTACTCCTTTTATGGCCCAAAAAAAAAAAAGAGTTACGGATATGTCCATGTTGAATAGACGTTCCCTTTGGAACAGTCACCAGACTCACCAGTCACCACAAAACAACATTTATTTTCTGATGGAAGACATACATTGTCTCTATGTACAGTGGGTTCCTGATCTAGCCCTAACAAGAACAAGCTTTCTGTTTCCATTGATACAGTACATCCGGAGGGCCATAAGATCAAAGATTTCTATGGGTATTACAAGTTTCTCGCTCAAAAAACTTGGACAACCATGGCTAAAAGGAAACTTTCATGTTCCGCTATGTACACATGTTTATAGATTTCTTTCAGCAGCAACAAACATTACCGAAAAACGTAGATATTTGAAGAATGATACTTGGAGAATAGACAGAGAAAGACAACATTCCAAATGCTCAAGACCTTTATATAATTTACAAGCCTTCGGATCTACATGGTGTATATGATTGCATACGCTTTACAGACATTGAGTATATTGAGCTAGGTTCACAAGACAACAAATGAAGGAGATGAAAGGTGAGAACATATAACAACCCAAAACATTAAATAACCGAATAATTACATGTTTATTCATACATGACACATAAGGTTCACGTAATGAGTCATACCAGAACTTCACTCTGTTCTCTGTAGGTACATAAAACATAGTCTCTGCCAACACACCACATTCTCCTCCAGAATCCATGCTCCCATAGAAAGATCCTGTTCCAGGCCAGTCACGTTCGTGGTTACCACTGCAAAGGAAGAACAATTAATTTCCACGAAACACAGAGAAGATTGACCAAATGGAAACAAACTTGCAAAATACCTAGCAATCATGTAAGGCACAGTTGAGGCAATTGGCTCAATCTGGGAAGTAAACTGATCCCATTGTGAAAGATACCCATTCGCATAACAAATATCTCCAATGTGGAAGACGATATCAATGTTCTTTAAGTCCCTAATAATCTGCTTAGTAGTATTGAGAGAGCCACGCTGAAAATTATTGTACTCATTGGAGCCATCAGCCTCGTCCTTCATGTTTTAAACAACAAAACATACTTTAGAAACAGAAGTATACTGGGTAAATTTAATTGTGCTTCGCGCAGTGTTTGAATTTTGGATTCGTGGAAGGATTAGAGTAAAAACACATCAACTGTGTCATGCCTGAAAATTATGGTGAAGACTAGAGTAACAGATTCACAATGAACAAGAGTGAGCTAGTGGAGAATAGATAGATACACTACAACATGATATGGGTCTATTTAACATAAGTCAAATAGACAATGACTGATTGATGAATCATCATGACTAAGCAGGAACAAGTAGTATAGAAATTAAGGCCAATGTTCAATTGGAAATATGAAGTTTGCAAGGGAGTTCAGACCTTTCCCATGTCACCATAAATGACCACGCGTTGAACAGAATTTTGGCCAGGATAAGGAGATGCCTTGAACTGGTATATCTGACTCCATATATATGTACCATTGAACAACCTATGCCCCAGCTTGTAGGTATACCTGCATAATGGTATTCAATAACTGTTCATCTTAAAGCAGCATGTTAACTACTATTATACCCTTTTTCCCTTACGTCACTGACTGCACCACTCTTTAGCGACAATGTAACGACTTTTGAAACTCGAAATAGAATTAACACTTCCTTGTAAGAAAGCCATCTTCGGAAGATAAAACATACTCTGAGTTGGGCCACAATTCCTTCAGGAAACTGGTGTGTATGAATCCAGGATCACGCCATCCCACTGTTCTTGCTGGTGCACCTGCACTAGGGAAATGGTATGAAGAGTCTATCATAAAGAGTTTGCTATCGAAACCTTGGCCGGTTCAACCAAATGAATTACAATCCAAGTAACACTAAATGAGGCTGGCAAAGAATAATCAAAATAGATGCGGCAAACATGACAGTAAATGCTGCTCAAAAAGGCATGAGTCATGACTACTATTATTTGATCTTATTCCAGGATCGGTAATTAGCATTAAATATATTAATTAACTTTCCAAGTACTGTTGAAAAGTATTTATGTTGCCACTGCATACGTAAATCTCCATAAACGATTCACGTCAGTAGAATACATTGTGTACAAAAAGCATTATCCAAAAGAAAACAGTATGATAAAACTAAAAGACCTTTAATGTAATCACTAAAGATTGCTGCATTAAACTATGGAGGCCAGGCATGTCTGGGGGGGTTAAAATCTCTCCATGTACAGGACATGAACTTTGTATTATTCAGTACAAAAAGTTCCAGAACTATCATAGTGGAGATGTTGACGTCAGAGTGCTATTAGTATCCATCATTCCATGCTCAAGAATGCACTATACACATCCGATTCCACGGTATTTCTACACATATATTTAATTACATACCACACATACTGCTGCGATCAAAAGTCAGTGTTCCCGCTGGGGAACGATGTTCCCTTCCTCTGGGACCCCATTCAACAAAAGGTTCTGCTTCATCAATCCCATATCCACTTGTCCATGTCACCGTCATCTGAGTTTCAAGTTAAACTGTACCATCTCCTTAATTTGTAAAACCTCAAAAAAGGATAAATAGAATTAAGGTTACTAGGTCACGGGAAAGACGATCCTTCCCCATCCAGAAACTCACAAGGCATTAGGCTATGATCTGCACCAATTCATGGTTTTCTTCTACCTTTTTCATACAATACGCATAAGATCTGAACTAAAGTGACAAGAGTTAAACTTACTTCATTCCATGTCCTTCCTTGCGCTAGACGCGGGTACACTGGTGCATTTGGATTTGCAAAAGTTACAATATTTGACACCGCCACCAGCTTTGGCTGTTATTCAAAGGAAAGCCATTAAATAACCAAAGATTGTTCATGGCAAACACGAAAGACAACATAATCCTCATATACAAGTTCAGCCAAAAAAAAAACAGCAGGGGAGCAAAGAAGACAAAAACTGCAAAAAAGCAATAAGCACTTCTCAAAGTTTGTTCACGCAAGACAACTTGATTCCCACAAAAATATGGTAATTATAGGGGAAGATTGGACAATTAAGAGCTCACAGTTAAAAACCCTCCGGAAAACAATGCGAAAGAGAAGTCGGATCTCTGCTTGATCAATTGAAGCCTTAATGATCCATTGCCTGTATTTGCATACTCGGGATTTATAAAATTTGCATATTGATACTGCAAGATAAGAGTAAAAAATAGTATATGATTGAGAAGCCCCTTCTCGCATTTGAAAACCGACCAATAAATCATAGAACAAATCTAAGGCAACATATCCTCAACCTTAATTGGTGCAGTACACAAAAGGGGAGGATAAGTTCTCGGAGTTTCAGGGAGGCAGATGGAAGCGCTGGAAAGAAAATAGTAGAACGACCTATATCAGTCAATGCATAAAGAAAATCAATTAAGGTAAGATGAAAAGACATTTCTACCTGAAATTTGCGGGTGAAAATACTCCAATCCAGTCATCAACTGACGGGTTTGAAATGCTATATTCCACGGTTAACCATTCAGTATTTTGCCCCTGGAAAAGATAAGGAATCGCGCATCAGTTAGTCATAATCTTGTTTGAGCTTTCCATGAGTGTGTGCTAGTTCCCTAAGGACAGCTAACTGATAGTGGCATCAAATTGTAAATTACATAAATGTAGGGCTAATATTACAGCATAAAGCAATCAAACTACCCTTTCCATACGTGCCAACCTATGTTTGGATCATGGGTTTGTGAAAGTGTTTGTGGAGGGAAATCAAATGGTAAAGGAAAAGATTTAAGTAGACTACGAAGGGAAGAAGCCATATTAATATCTGAGGCATCTCTTATCATTTTGCTTTTCCTTTGTGAATCGCCCTACAAATCTATATCCAAAAAATTACCTTCAACCCAAGAACTGGAGGATAGGCTTTAATATAAGCAAGGTCGTCAAGAGCGAAAACTGTCTTGTGAATAGCAATCCTTGAGAGAGGCTGAACTCCATCCGATGTTGCCCCTCTGAGGCTCGCGATAGCTCCCAAAATCACAAGCAAAATTAACCCAAAGACTCTCATTCTGCCAAAGGTCTGAACTCAAATCAAGAGGGAGATAACTAAGTACCCCAATTCGCCTAGCACAAATGCAAACTCCAAAAAATTAACTTTCCGTTCCAACCTAAGCACATAATCACTTTTGCTGAATAACGTAAATATGCATTGCTATTATGACCATTTAAACAAACCAAAATAGGTTTTTTGAAGTTTTTCTCTGGCAGTACTAATAGACAGCAATCAGAATCAGAAGCACAGTTTCACGAAAATGGAATTCCCTTAACAAATAGCATTGCCAGTCGACACTCGCCGGAATTATCTCACAAACTGAGACTCTAATCAATAAGAGACAACAATTGTCCCATGTATTAAACTATAGATGCACACCAATCGACGGGCTGAAGCACTATTACCGATCAAAGTTAACTATTACCGGTAGAGTTAACAAACATATCTAAACCATTGATTGCCGTGGTTTGGATGCCGCAGTGCCCTACAGGTCTGCACTACAGGACCCGTTTCCGTTCATAGGCAGTATCCCAAGTCTGAACATAAGCTAAAAACGGTAATAGTTGACCCAATCATCATAATCTAAATTTTGTAACTGATCATTATCTAAATTAACTAAAACAATTACCACCTGGGTACAAAAAATAAACAGAAATGAGCTCAAGATTTATCTTTCTTTTTTTGGTCAAACGGAAATACAGCTCATGATTTATCAGCTATCAGCCCAAGTAAAAGCACTCCCGGAGAGAGAGAGAGGGAGAGAGAGAGTAAACTGACCTGCAGGAGAGTATTTCTGAAGATAGTGGAGGGATAGAACGCAGCAATTTGGAATATTAATTTCTGTTTAATGTGCAGACAATTTTTGGAATATTTTGAGGAACATTCGATGGAAAGGTCCACCGTGATTGGCCTTCAAAAGTGTGGTAGGAATTGGCTGCGCACGGCAACGACGGGCTCCTGTCCAGTTTTTTGTGTTCAGTTCGGGGTACAGTCGAGTTTGTTGTTCACGTAAAAAATAAATAAAAAATACTAGTTTGATCTAATATCTTTAGACACATGAGATGTAAACAAATTTGTAAATAAAAAAAAATGTAAATTATAAGTTTCGAATTGTTCTTTTTCTTCTCATTTTTCTTGTACAAAAAATATGTATCAATCATGTATTTTATCGGTATTTGATCAATCTAATTTCTTATTAGAAAAATAAACTTGATGAGCTCTATACAATGAATGATTCCGATCACAACTAGGTCCATAAAGGCTCAAACTAGATCCCAAAGTGGGAAAAACAACTAGAATGTTAGAGAACTAAGAAAAATTCTAGAGGATTCTGGGATATTTTGAGATTGTAGAAAACTCTACTTCATATTAGACTTGTGTGGTGAATTTTGAAATATCGTAGGATGTGAAAAATGAAAATATGAAATAGTTTTCTAGGAAGTTCCTAGAAGAAGAATGTGGACAGTTGGATTATTTTATTTTATTTTATTGAAATCGTAGCCGTTCCACTGAGAAGGTGAATTGCTATAAAAAGAACTAGAAGGAGAATGTGGAAAGTCTTGCTTACCCAACATTAGTATTGTTACCTTTTCACATCACGTTTTTGAGTTTTCACTTTCTTTCTCAAAGCCTCAGTTGCAATATTGTCCAACAAGGGCCTCTGTAACATGTCCTTGACAGTAGGTGTAGTGGGCCGAACCCGCCTTTGTCATTGGGCTGAACCCAATTTACATGGGCTCACTAGTACAGGTAGAGCAAGAACGTTGGTGATTCTCGAACCACCAACCCACAATTGGCATGCCCGATGGAACTAAATGCCACAGTTGGTTCTAGACAAAGCTTTTTTATTGTAACACTGTAGAGATGGCTTTGAATCGAGAAATGAAAGAAACAAAAAAGAAATGGAGAAACAAACAATATTTGAAGGCGGCCACAATGGTATCATTGCCTCCAAGTCGAAATAGCCACTTGAAGTAGGTCATGGAGATTACAACTCTTTGGCTGTCGCTTCATACACATTGTTCCAGGCGTGCTACTCCAAGACACTTACCATTACATAACTCATACGCCGGGCCGTGAACAAGGTTTTTGAATGTCATGGATGTAAAAGTTGGTCAACATTTTGTTCTTCGATATCGTAAGTCTATTGGGATTGATACTCTGAGTCAAATGAGTTTTGCTTCTGATTTGAAGCTAAAAACAGTTTTAATATGAAAGCTGTTCTAAATTTTGATTTTTCTGATAGGAGAACAAGTTATTTGACTCATTCAAGAAGTGTACTATTTCTAGAGAGATGTCACACTTGATTCCAGATCTAGTTCGGATATAGCATTCCTGCCAAGATTTGTTTCCTACTATTAGACTTAGATTCTTTCACTGGTTCAGATTCTCCATGACCCCGTTCGTTTTGGAATTTTGGTCCTTTTTTTTTTTTGCGCACGGTCTCCAATAAATTTTTTCTCAATTATTTCTCTCATTTATCTCCATCCACTCATTACCCAAAATTCAAATCCTAAAACGAACATGACGCAACAACAGAAGAATAGATTGTTCTGATTACAGTTTTTTTAGTAACCTCTGTCCTAATGGCTGTGGTTTTCCTTTTTTGGTATTCGTTTTCTCTTTTCTTTTTCTTTTTTTAAATGTGGTGGTATAGGTGGTGGAAGTGGTGCTGATGGGGGCACTGCCAGAGGTGTTGGTGGGGAAACAGGTGATGGGGCTAACAGAGGGATTGGGGGAGGCGTTGGAGAGGGACCCGAAGGAGGAATTGGTGGTGGAAGTGGCGGAGGTGGGGGATTTGGAGGGGGCATCAACAGTGGCATCGGTGGAAGAGTTGGTAGCAGAGCAGGTGCTTGTTTTGGGGAGGTGTAGGCAAAGGAATTGGTGGTAGCGGTGGAGGATTTGGAGGAGGTTCTGGGAAAGGATTTGACAAAGGTTTTGGGTCAGGTGGTGGTGTAGGCAATGGCGTTGGCAGAGGTGGAGGAGGGGGAGGTGGCAGAGGAGCTGGCATTGCTGGGAGAGGAAAAGGAAGGCAGTGGTGGCGGCGAGTAATCAGAGAGAGAGAGAGGGTGCTCCAGATCTAGAAATATTTCTAGGGCTACTCTCTCTTATGAGTGGTTATATAGTATGAGTATTTTTGACATAGGATTTTTGCGGGGGCCCGCTTGGGTTTTTTTTTTTAAAATTATTGAGCAGCTCGGATCATCCGTGCGGGGTCCAGAGTGGGCCCCACACTCGTCGGTGGACGTGCTGTGGTTGGTTGTTCGATGGGTGTATCATTAACGTTATATAATAGGAACTTTTTATTTTGTTGAGCTTCTAAAGTTAATTTGCATGCAAAAAGGTCTCATTACCTATTCGCTTAGTTTAGACTATCAGAGGCGGACCCAGAATTTAGTTGCAGTGGGGTAAAATATCTATAACATATGTAATTTATTTTTTGTATGTAAAAATCGGATAAGAAATTGAATTAAATACGAAAACAAAAAAACAAAGAGTAGAAACTATCATATCCAAGCTTTTTTTACATTAATTGGTAATTGTCTGACATAGCTTTCATCTAGAAAGATTGCTTGCTTTTGCCTTTGTTTGCTTTTGTCTTCATAGAAGCCTATGCTTGCTTTTGTCTTTAGAGAGATACAAGAACAGACTATAAAGTAGTCTATAGACTTTGTGGAGAGAGAAAAAAATATTGAGTTCTTTGCATAACGTCATAATTAAATAAGGCAAGAATTATGAATTTTGTGGGATCTTCAGGGCAAGAATGTGATCCTTTTGGAGCAAAATTATAAAATACTCCTCAAAATTATACCTGCTCTAGGGGTATTTTGGAACACAGTGGGGTCAAGTGACCCCGCTTGCCCTATACTGGGTTTGCCCATGAACAATAGGTTTCTTGCTGTAGTCAAGAAAAAATTGCGAGACAAATGTGTCATGATCAGCTATTTCGAACTTGGAACTGGTGGAGGATTTGGACGAGGTTCTGGGAAAGGTTTTGGCGGAGGTTTTGGGTTAGGTGGTGGTGTAGGCAGCGGCGTTGGCGGAAAGGGAGGTGGCAGAGGAGTTGGCATTACTGGGAGAGGAGGAAGAGGGCCGTGGCGGTGGTGAGTAATCAGAGAGAGAGAGGGGGGTTGTTCTAGATCTAGAAATATTTCTAGGGTTACTCTCTCTTATGAGTAGTTATATAGTATGAGTATTTTTTACATAGGATTTTTGTGGGGGCCCACTCGGTTTTTTTTTTATATTAAATTATTGAGAGGCTCGGATCATTCATGTGAGATCCAGAATAGGCCGCACACTCGAGTGCGGTGGTTGGTTGTTCGGTGGGTGTATCATTAACGTTATATAATAGGAACTTTTCATTTTGTTGAGCTTCTAAAGTTAATTTGCATGCAAAAAGGTCTCATTACTTATTTTCTTAGCCTACAATAGGTTTCTTGCTGTACTCAAGAAAAAATTGTGAGAAAAATGTGTCATGATCGGCTGTTTCGAACTTGAAACCTTAGAAGATACACTAAATTCCTATCAGGCATTGTCATTGACCGCCCGGCCAATATCCCAACATTATTCCTAAGGTTAAATTGATTGAAGGAATTAGGGATTAGAACATCTTGAGTGCTCAATTGGTAGACAATTTTGCGTTGGATTTCTTTCTTTGATTAGGGCACTTGTTGGGGTTTGATCTGGTCCTAATCTGAACCCGAGTTCGTATAATGTTCCAGGCGTGCTACTCCAAGACTGGTTTGTATTTTTCCTGACATTTTGAGTTAGTTTCCACTTCTTTGTCAAAGCCCCAGTAAAAGAACATTTTTTTATTGTGAAGCCACCTTCCCATCTTTCTCAGTTCCATTTTAATTGGCATCCCATGCTAAACCAATTTCTTGACTTGCGTACGTAGGGCCCCAAAGTCGACAAAAGTTTCAAAGCAATATCGAATAGAATTTTTTTCGCTTAGATTTTCCCTGGCTAATACGGATCTGTTTGTTCCTCTATCTCATGGTAGATGATGGAGAGATAGCTAAGGTACAAAAGTAGTAGAAACAGATACGAACATGAAAGATAGGGAGGAAAAAAATACGAGCTCATGACATTTACTACACTTCTCGGATTTTCTCTCACCCACCAAAGAATCAATTCCGACTCACCGGTAAGAAAGCGTCCGCAGATCCGGACCATTGAAAATACAATTCAATGGCTGAGAGTAAAAGTCCGGACCTAAACAAAATTCGAACGTCCTGACTTGAACACGCCTGTATATATATATACTTCTAATAAGGACCTTAAATGAGGACCTAATTAGTTAAGAACCTCATAATTTGAAGCTTTGCAGATCATGTTTTTGGTGTTAATTTGAGTTTAGTCATTTGCATACTTTTACGTGTGTTCAAATCTTTCCCTTCCCTTGTTTTGTTTGAGAGAGAGAAAATAAGGGGAAATGACAAAATAGTGTTGTAAGAATAGTAAAAAAATTTCTCTTTTCTTTTGGTTTCTTTTCCCTCTTAATTATTTTTCCTTCTCTCCCCAATTTCCAAACAGATTCAAATTCAAAGAAACTAACCCAACATGCCCATCAAATCCTCGCAAATCCCTTTCTTTCCTAGTAGTATTTTTTAAGCCACCACCTTTCATTAACACTCTTTAAAAATTATGAAATTAAATAACAAAAACATAAATTAAAGACAAAATCAAAAAGTGAAAATGCTTAATTTATGCACTCCATATTTTGATAACGACACTCTCACTCTAATGTTTGTCAGGTCCGTTGGTTTGGCGGGTACAAACCGCGGAAACATTTCAACTCAAAACTAGTTTCCATGTTTTTCTTCTTTTTCCTCCACTTTCTTTGCGACCAAACAAGCTGTTGGTCAGATACTACGACTGGAATATGATTGAATTAGGCCATGAATTCAATAAAATAAATATTCCAACCATCTTAAAAAATACAATAATGTGTCTCGAACGTGACAGAGTTACAATACCCGAAACCGGATAATTCTTCAACAGCTAGCTAGAAATTCATTCAAGAAGCATGAGCAACAAACTACACTTTCACCAAGTATACGCGTAACAAGCTTTCCTGCAACTCCTGAAGCATCATTTTCTGCCTCAGATGAATAGCGTGATCAACGAGACCAAAAAACCTATAAAGAATCCGTAAAAGAACACAGTTACTGTCGTTTTCATGGCAGGTTTGAATCCTTCTTAACGTTGTCCTGAAACAGCAATACATATCGTAAAGAACATCCCAAATGTTTCAAGTACTCGTGTCGCCATGACGGACACTCTTGTAAGGATAAAGGAACACGCGTCTAAATTCATCCAACGTTGTCTTCTGGAAATCTCTTTTTATCACATAGACATGAGTCAAACCCCATACTACGTGCAAAGGGCGGCTCTACATCACCTTGTAAACACCAATTTTCCCAGAGAATAAAAGAAAAAATAATTAGGAAAAAAAAAAAACAATTAGATGACTTTGACGCTTAGACACTTACCCGCACCTAATACCGGTACCTATGTCGGGTAACATAGTTCATAAAATGGAAGGAACACAATGCAACCCCTAGATTAAAACTTTTGTTACCAAGGTTCTCAGGTTACGATTAATCAACTCCTTCAGACATAATTTCGGTTATTGTATGGAGAAATACCCAACAGGTCTTGTCATAATTGCAACACAATACAAAACCTACCTCCCTGTGGTTTTTAGGCTATTGGCACTTCACCTGACCAGCTTGGCACCTTGTGTTTATGACTAAAGTGTCATGAGGTGCCGAGTTGGCCATTTTTAAAAGTCAGGGAGTGAGGCACCAAAAGCCTAATCACATGGAGGTAAAACGCATTTTACCCTTAACCTTTTCTCTGAGAAACCTAGCAGCAAGGATTTTGTTACCACATTGTTATCCATTTCAAAACACATTCTTCGAACTTTTTTTCTTTTGGTTCGGCGGTTAGGATGTCCGGACTAACCGCCGAACCAGCTTACGTGCATCTCTTGACTAATCCCCTTTCCGGTTCGGTCAATGGCAGGCCATCCTCACACCGGGACTTATTTATAAGAAATTTCTTTCTTGTGGTCTGATTCAAAGAATCGAATCTTAATTAATTATGTGAAAAGCAAACCTACCAACCAACCGGAACAACTCTTGGCGCTTAGTTTATCATTCTTTCAAACTTTAACTTCACTCATTTGTCATCCAGCTTTCATTTGAAAATTTCAAGTGAGAGAGCACACCACGAAAACATTGACAAAAAGTAAAAAGCAGTGGAAAAGCATGACACCCACTACAGGAAATCTCCAGCAAAAAGAGGGCTGCTTTTTCCCCCGACACACCCCCGGCCCCACCTCTCTTTTCCCCGGATTACCCCGCCTCTCTCTCTCTCCTTTTTCTTTCTTTCTTTCTTTCTTTACAGTTTGCTTCTTTCTTTCTTTTTTTCCTTTTCTTTCCGGTTTATTTTTTTTTCATTTTATTTCCTTTTCTTTCTTTCCGGTTTGAATTTTTTTTCTTTTTTTTTCTCTTTAATAATAGGTTCAAGTCTAATTCTAAAAACTGTTTTATTATTTTTTTTTGTCCTTTATAGATTAAAAAATATGGTTACAAAAATAAGTGTTTCAATTTTCAATAGTGATTCAATCTGTTTGAACCAGTGCAAAGATGTTATTTTTCTGATCATTTCATCATAAATGGTCGTAATAAATTTTTTGGCTCCAAGGCCTTTCAATGGACACCCTAAGAGAGTCCTGAAACTAAATAATGAGTCTTAGGATGCTCGTTGAAAGACCTTAGAGCAAAAAATTCATTAAGATTACAATTAGTATTCGGGAACTAATTACGAAATGTATTTTACAAACGACATACTAATCCAGAATACAAATGTTATATTTAGGATTATTATTTTTAACTATAGTACAATTTAATAAATTTGTTAACCGTTTTTTAGCATAGATCCTCTTAACTGATTCAGCAGTATGTTGCTTCAAAACAACGGGCACAAAAATCCTCGTTCTAGCACGAGCCGTCCACCTGGTGTTACTAGAAAATCCTAATAACCGTCTGGAAAAAAGTTGTTAATCTCAGCATGGGTTAAGTGTTTCAATTTTCAATTCGTTTGAACCGGTACAAAGGTTTTTGGCTCTAAAGCCTTTCAACCAGTAATTTTAGTAGAACAAGTTTGGTAGTTATTTTCAGTACTTTAACTTAACATGCATTTTTAAACACAAAAAGAAAATATAACTAAAATTTTTACTAGAAAAAATGAGTAGAAATATTCTACCATTCTTCTTGGCGGATGGTATAGCTACGGAAAAGAAAATGTGTTGGCTTACCGAAGGTGAATGTGGCTATTGAACGAAGTAACTTCTTATGGTAAGCTTACGGTAGTTTTGAAAAAGAAAAGAAAAAACTTTTTTTTTCTCTCGAAACTAAAGAGGTTGGAAAATTGAAAAAACTATGGCTTTGTTCGTTTCCATACTTTGGGTATTTTAGTTTTGGTAGTGGGTGGAGAGAGAAATAGGGTAATGATTGGAGAGAGGGGTAATGATTGGAGAGAGATAGAAAGAGAAATGAAATTAATAATTAGAGAAATAGGGTAATGATTGGAGAAATATATAGGGTAATGATTGGAAAACAAAGTTAAAACAAAGTAAAGTATGGAAACGAACAAGGCCTATATATTTTTGTGGTAGTTTAAACTGTATAAACAAGTTGAAAAATTAAGTATTCCAAAATTCAATCCGTTTGAACGGGTGGAAAGATTTTAGTTTTCTGATTATTTTATTCTAAATGATCATAGTTAAATTTTGACTGTAGGGCTCTCGTTGATTAATCCTAAGAGATATTTGATTCTACGATTTTTTTAGAGTTAATCAACGAGAGTCCTATAGTCAAAATTTAATTATGATCATTTAGAATAAAATGATCAAAAAACTAAAATCTTTCCACCAGTTCAAACGGATTGAATTTTGAAACACTTCTTTTCTAACTTCTTTATACGGTTTAAACTACCATAAAAATATATAGTTTTTCCATTTTCCATTATTTCACCATTAATATTAGGCTCATTTGATAGGTTTCGTTGAGTAGATTTTAAAAATATATAATTTATTTTAAATAAATACGTCAAGAAAAAGTTATTACCATTTCAAATTTTATAACAAAAAAAAAATAAAATGAGAGAGAGAAAGAGAGGGGACGGGATAACGTGGAAAAACTGGGGTGGAGTCGGGGGTGGGGTGTCAGGGGATTAGCAATTTACCAGCAAAAAAGACTTTTTGAAAGGCAAGCATGGCACAAAGTAAAGAATGACAAAAGGCTGCCTTTTATGTACCTCCAACACCCATCTTGATTTGAATTTTGGGTCTCCAGGTCCCGCTCCAAGCATATCCTAATCGTAACAAAACAATGATTCAGACACATTAATCAACAAACAAATAAAAATGAAGCAAGCAAAGGTCTTGTTCGTTTAGCATATTTACTTTGTTTTAACTTTATTTTTCAATCATTATCCTATATCTTTTTCCAATCATTACCCTATTTCTCCAATTATCAATTTCATTTATCTCTCTATCTCTCTCCACTCACTACCCCTCTCTCCAATCATTACCCTATTTCGCTTTTCACCCACTTCCAAAACTAAAATACCCAAATATGCTAAACGAACAAGGCCAGTAAATTCAGAGTAGCAAACAGATGACTTAGGGCCTGTTCCAGAATTCATTTGAGTTCTTATTTTTTGATGAATAAGAAGTCCCATTCCACAACTTCTCCCTTCTTATTACTTGAAACAAGAAAGACCAAAACAGTGGATCAAGCACCCCACGGCCGGAGAGGGCGGCGGCCGCGCTGGGCCGTCTCCGGCCACCGGACGGCCGATCCGAACCGTCCAAAAATTCTAAAAAAAAAAACAAGGGGGCCTACGCGAGAATCAATGGCATCCGAGGTGTGTAGGGTGCTTGATCCGAGCAATCCTTATTCGTGTATGTATCAAAACATATTGTTACTCATATATACATGGAAAAAGATTGCTCGATCTGAGCACCTTACACACCTCGGATGTCATTAATTCTCGCAAAAGCCTCCTTGTTTTTAATTTTTAGAATTTTTGGACGGCTCGGATCGGCCGTCCGGCGGCCGGAGACGGCCCGGCGCCGCTGCCGGTCGGAAATTTTTTTTTTGCACCAACATTCCTTTTCTTTATATAGGGCAACTTCCATGTCAAAAAAAATAGGATTACGCAAAAAAATTTCTTACCACTATGGATCTTATTTGATAGATCTCATTGAGATCTTTAATACGGTGCAAAAAAAAAAATCTGTTTTGTTATATTTAAGTTTGAAAATGTGAAAGAAATTTTTTGATTGGAAAAAATAAGAAGGTGGAATAAGAAGTATGAGAAATAAGTATTTATTTTTTAAGAAAATTTTCGAAACGGGCCCTTATTGAAACGAGGGAACAAACGCGCTCATAGCGATGTCACTGGGAGCACACAAAGAGGTGACATCAGCATACGAGGACATGGGGGAAGGACCCTAAGAAAGAGAGAGGGCAACGCTCGGGGAGTGGTGCGCTCTCGTCCTCTTCGTTGTCCAAGTTCACGTTGGAAAGAAAAAAAGAAAGAAATTGTAGAAAAACTAACCACGGCCAAAGCAATTGTTGGAGGTGTTCACCCCATTTCGACAAATACAGGCGAAGGACTCATTCAACCCGGCAAAACCACACAACCCCCCACTGTCTTCGCAGTTCCTGCATGCTTCAGTGTAATACGAGTCATTGTATTGCAAAGAGATCCCGAACTGCCACTTCATCGGGTTGCCTTCATCGCCTCCGTACCCGTAAATCGCAGTGTAAGATGAGCACTGGAGTTTTGGAAGATCCAACATGAAACCCGACCCAAGCACAATCTGCGGATCATAAACACAGCATGTAGAAATGGGCGCATTTGGTGTCAACCCAATTCCAGTGACTCCTGTACAAGAATACATCCCTCTGCATATGTGTAAACCCGAACCAGTGTTGCATAACTCTTCGTTTTGGTCAAACACGGGAGAGGTGGTGGAGCAACCTAGCAAAACAAAGGTGTCTTCCGCCACTAAGCGGAATGGGCTGGAGCTATCCAAGCTGAAGCTCCCGGAATTCTGCATCGAAGAACAGTTTGACATCAAGGGGTCCGTTAAAATTAACGTGTTGCTGGGGTAGTCGATTGAGGAGATGGTGTAAACGCCAGTCCCGGTGGAGAACTGGAGCGTCCCTGAGCTGCACCTTATGTATCTGGCAAAATCAGCGTGCCCGCATCCGAACCCTGTACCGAAGGGGAATTTCACAGGGAGCGTGCCACAAGTGCTGTGACATGTTGCATTCTTTGGGGTGGTATGAGTGGCAGCAAAGAGGGGGTGAAATAGGGGAAGAAAGAGCAGAATGTGGGTTAGCAGCCATGAGTCTGTAGAAAAGGGCATTGTTGATGGAGTTTTTAGACAAAATGGAGCAAATTAAAAAGAGTTCAGCCTTTTATATAAACTGGTACTTGAAAAGGAGGCGGAGGGAGAGTGTTCTTTTCGGTGGAGGTGATTTTTTTCAACATTCCTAAAAAGTAGAGCGCGGAGGGAGAGTGTTCTTTTCGGTGGAGGTGATTTTTTTCAACATTCCTAAAAAGTAGAGCCAGTGCATATCATGGGTTCTAGCTAACAGGCACTATGGATATTTAAGGACCAGGGAAAAGGCAGGCAAATTACCAGTTATAGGGGTCAATACGGTTGTAGTGCACTAGTCAAATAAAAATCCAAAAAGTCGTCCTCATTTTCTGCAACTGCACAAGTAAAGGTCGACTTTGTCGCACTAAAGTTACACTGCCAATATGCTGCTCTTTCAAGTCATTTTTAGGGGAGCCTAAAGGGACGGTAAGTTTATGGTCTCAAAGAATTAATCGAGATACGCGTAATTTGGTCCGGACACCTAGTTATAAAGAGAGAGAGAGAGAGTCATTTTAAGGGATAGTAAAACTCGCCCCCGCTGCTGCAGATGAAGTCTAGTATGTTGAGCATCTAATAAAGTAACAATTGTTAGCAATAAAAATACCAAAAAAGTTAATAATAATAAAAAGAGGAAATGGTGACATACCATTAATTTCTTAAAAACTGAACCTGCCATTTCTCTATATACCAAGAGGAAGTAAGTAGTATATCCAACATTCACTACTGAAACTGTCAAGAAACTAAATGGAGCTTGTTTCACTGAAAGATTTATTGGCTAAGTTCGGTTGCAATTTCTGGGTAATGATCCGGAAAAAAAATTTTGAGTTAGTGATTGGTTTGGTTTTTAGAAATGGTTGTTGGAGTAATGATTTGATAGAAAAATAGGGATAATGATTGAAAATAGGGTAATGATTGGAGATAGATAGAGAGAGAAATAGGGGTAATTATTGGAAGAGAATAGGGGTAATGATTGGATGAAAGAGTAATGATTGAAATGAGAGAAAAGTGAATAGGGGTAATGATTACACTTTTTCCGGAAATATTTTCTGGAAATTGCCGGAAATTGCAACTGAACACAGCCATTGTATTTTGCAGATGTAATTCGGTCATCCTGAGCGGTGTTCTCTTTGTATGTTTGTGAAAGATGCAGAGTGCAATGAGCTTGGCAGTTTTCAAGCATGAAGAAATGAAGCGGTTATTCAAACATGAAGTGAAGATACAACTCAAAAACTAATCCCATGAGACACAAGAAGCGATGCGTTAATGATCAATTTTGTGCAAGTTTTATTAAATTCGAGATGTTTTCTATCCAAATTATAAATCAGAAACGTCTGAATTGGAAATTTATCGCTCACAAACCGGATACAATCACCAAAATCTTATCAGTCAAGCGATTTAAGATTTCTATAGCAGTTGGCACTTGGCAGCTATCATGCGTAACATTAATTTCTCTTCGCACACTCTCATGGAAGGCAAAATAATAGCGACTACAAAACAAGAAACGGAGAATACAAGACAAGTATCAAACCATACAGTAAAGAAGACAAGCCGGGTAAGAAATAGCTAATCTACATGAAGTCAAGCCTAAATTTGTTAAAAGGGGATGCAGAAAATACAGTTCCTGCCATTCTCTACATTTGATGTGTAAGGCACACCGAGCCATTAGTACATTTGTTGTCCAAAACAATCATTTAATTCAGCAACTGCACAGAGTAATCTCAGAGAAACCATCAAGCGTGACACCTGTTTGCAGCTCTAACAGATCAAACAACTTCCAGCAACTAAGTGTTGAAACAATGATCTCATAATGGCTGACAAACCCTCTAGCTTTATTGAACCCCAAAATTTACGGTGTAGTTGCAATGAAGTATGAAATTGGACCAAGCACCAAGCCTAGTATTTACGCGTAGAAGTGGCCGCTTAACTTTTGTCTACTAGTACCCCAGTGCTCCACGGAGGAGAATCTTTCAATAAAAAAGAGTATATTAGACACAATTCACATATCGAAGGGACAAAAAAATAAAATGAGCCCAAACAATCCAAGAAGGGATGACCGGGCAATCATCTAAAGGGAAATTCCTTTGTGGCATAGGAATCTAGCTGGTGACTGATGAACAGATGCACACAGATCCTCTGCCTTATCATCTCTATGTGACACTCTCTTTATGCCTTCTCTTATGAGGCACAACAAAACCAAACAGAGACCATAGAGAGACATCAGCCTCATCGGAATTTATTGATGTGCTTTCACATTCTCAGATACTGTGCAGAAATGTGCAGTGCATTTATCTAACATTATATTCTCAGCCCAGCAACTCGAAGCCTTTGAGTGTCTAAATTACTGCACATCGGCTCAAGTATCTAGAAACAACATGCCAACTGAATCCCTGTTTCTCAACTTCAATTAGGAGCTGTCACTCAGATACCAATAATATCTCAAAAAGGCATTGTGTGAGCAAAATAAGCAACAGACAGAGGTGAGGTTCACTCCGCGCTCAGACCGGCCCAAGGCATTGTGTGAACAAAATAAGCAACAGACAGAGGTGAGGTTCACTCTGCACTCAGACCGGCCCAATTCTTGAAGGCAACAAGTGATTCCATTTTCTTCAAGTTTCTCTTTCTTAACTTTGCCACTTTGAGTTTCTTATGGTTCTCCATAAAAGCTTGTTTGTACCTCCACTTATCAACGAAAATTTTCATCTCCTGAGATTTCTCCACAACTTGCATCACAGCATCAAAGAAGCCTCCCTTAACCAGAGCATAAAGGAATGCATCAACCAAATTGTGGTCTAATTTGAACCTCTTCTCTCCATCAATAGATAGCCTTCTCTTAACCTCGTTCCACAACATCATAACATTAAAGTATTTCTCTGCATTTGCATAACCATTAATGAGGGACAAATATGTCTGCTCATTTGGCTCAAACTGCAGGAATACCATCCTTCTGAAAGTTCTCCTTGCATCATCTAACCGCCCAGCTTTGCAAAAGGCATGAAGAATTGAATTCCAGTCATGGGTACCCACTACAATTCGAGGATCCTCAACAACCTCATCTAAAAAGGCTGCCATTAGCTCAGGCCGGTGATTCTCAGTTAAACCTGTCATTATCGTCAAGTAACTTCCATTCAGATCAGGTATTCTTGCTTCCCTCATGTCCCTAAACAGAGAGAATGCTGACTGAAAATCTTGACTTGACATTGATGCGTCTATTAGAGCATCATATGTAGTAGCATCCAACTGAAGTCCTGAATTACTTATCTCCGTAACCAATTCAGTCGCTTCAGCTGTTCTTTTCTCTTGGCAATAAGCCTTCAAGATCGGCACATAAACCCCAAGCCCAACACTACAACCCTGAGCATTCATTTCATCAAGAATGCTATGTGCCTTATCCAAAAAGCCAAGATCAACACAAGCACTGATAATGCCATAACCAATGGATTTCTCGATTGTGATTGATTGTGTTTCCAACTTTTGAGCTTCAATTATTAAATTCGCTAAATCCTTGAAACTTCCATGCTGAAGAAATCCTCTTACTACTTGACAAAAAGTTTCTTCAGTAAAATATGAGTCCTCTCCATTAGCTCTTAAATTACGTAAAATATTAACTGAAACAGATTCTAAGCTACCAGATTTCACATACCCACTAATCACGTTACCAAGAAATGTCCTCTTATTAGCAAAACCAAACCCACCCATCAAACTTTCTAACTCAACTATCTTTTCTTCAAGCCCCTTCAATGCATACAAATAAGCTAGAAACCCAAAACTCAATTCATCCGGCCTAACCCCCAACACTGACATTGTCTCCACAACATTCTCGGCATCAACAATAGATTCAAGATCACGACAACAACCCTCCAAAGCCGCATTACACGCGACCAAATTTGGCTTCATAAAATCCAGCTTCTCATCCAAAGCAATCCTACAGTTCTCATTAAAAACGCGCAAAAAAGCCGCAAAGCTGCCATTTTTCCTACAAATTTCCACGAAAGCATTGCCCCAGATTCCAAAAGGCACAAAATACCTATTCTTGAACATGCACTTCACCAATGCAAAGGCAGGGGCAGCAGTGCCACCATCTTTCATAGAATTCAAAAGGGTTTCGACAGTTTCATACTCTACCAAACTCGAGTTCTTCTCCAACAAGAAAACCACAGAGGCAAAAGCCCTTTTCAGGTTGTGGGTGTCCCTGAGCGAAGACAAGTGGGTGATCATGGAATTGGTGAGAGGCTTACTTGGGAATGAAGAGCAGTTGGTGAGGGTCTTGAATGACTTCCATGCCTCGTCAGTGTTGTTGGCGTTGAGGGATGCTCGGAGGGTGGCCTCTAGGGTGGATTGGCGCTCTAGGGTTAGGGTTTGTGGAGTTGGGTCCTGTTGGGGCTTGGGGGGGAGTGGCGGGTCCCTCTTCAGGGCAAAGATTGATGGTTGGAGGAAAGAGTAGAGGCTGGGGACTTCAGGCTCGGAGGAGAAGTGCCTGTGTGATAGCAAATACAGAGCCCTTCTCCACATTCTCTCCCTCTCTCTCTCCACTTGCAGCTTTCGATGTTTCAGAATCACAGACGTGAAACAAAATCGAGAAGAAGCATGTTTATTTGGCTTAATTACGTTATTGTAAACACCCCAGCATCAAGAAGCTGGAGTAGCTCAGTTGGTTAGAGCGTGTGGCTGTTAACCACAAGGTCGGAGGTTCGAGCCCTCCTTCTAGCGACTTTTGTTTTTTATTTGTATCTCCGTAAGTTACTAACCAATCCAAAACTTATTTTTTGGGGATTTTTTTTCCCGGAAATTGACTTCTATACTCTCATTTTTACCACATATATATATATTTTTTGTTTTTATTCATGTGAATTTACCTTTTTACCTTTTCATAAGTTTTCTTTTTTATACATTTAAGGGCAATAGATTAAATTCACACTAAATAAAAAAAAAATTTAGTGTATATGATAAAAAAGGAGTGTAGAAGTCAATTTCGTTTTCCCCCTTATTTTGTCTTTATTTAAATATTTTTCGTTTTTGTTAATTTTGCGTCTGATTTTACAAATTATTGATTCGACTTGAAAAGAGAAATCAAAAAAGTAAAAATTTAGTTTTGAAATCTTGGATATTTTTGAAAAGTAAAAGTTATAAATGTTTTGTTTTTTTGTCTGATTGGTATTTACAAAAATTTGGTTTAAAATTAATAAATGTAAAAAAAATTCATTTTTTTCGTTTTACGGGACAGATCACCCATGACAATACATCACTTTTAATTTAATTCAAAAAATAATGCTTATTTTTCTTAACGGAATTGGGTCAGTGTAGTATACGGAGGATTCAACTTGAAACAACAGCAGAGGAGAGGAGGAGGAGGAGGAGGAGCCCATGGAGTTGGTAGTGGAAGAGTGGAGTGGGTCTTCGTCAACGAAGCTCACTAGAACCGCCATCATCACCGCTTCTCCTTCTTCGATCGCTATTCGACGCTCCGGAAGCCGATTCAACCAAATCTCGAGACGGTTTCTTCAAGCATTCGTGCCCGAGGCAATCTCTCTCCTCTCTATTCTCTATATACAGATGTCTTGTCGTATGAATATCTCGATAAGACATCTACAAACGCAGTTACTAGTAAAATTTATATATTCTTTTGTGCGCGTTCATTTCCTTAACTTGATTATTGAAGATCGAAGCTGTCATTAGCTGGTTCAGAGATTGGAATCAATCAAAACGGCTTAATTTGCAACATTTTTTTATTACTCAGGTGTCTAGGCTGGGGTGGGGTGGGCGGTGGGATTAGGCCCCGGAGTAGTTGAGGTGCGCTTAAGCGGCCTAGACACCTGAGTTATAAAAAAAAGATATGGTTGTAAATTCAGCCGTTTTGATTGAATTCAACATTACATAGCACAGGACACAACTACAGGGAGGAAATAAAAAGACTTTGCTCCCAAATAATTCATTTGAATTTCCATTAAAATTCAGGAAATAAGGTAATGTGAAATCTGCCACACTACGTTGCTGTAAAGCACTTCCAGTTATTCTATTTATTGATGATTCAATGCTAAAATCGTGCATTTCATGTCATCGTGACAACCAAATGGACCCCATTTTAAATTGGGCAATTTAAATTGAAGATGAGATGTGGAGTCGGGATTAACCAAAGGAGATAATGTGAATTCAGAACCAATTGGTGACAGGAACTGATACAAGACAACTTTGCAAAGGCAAGAACAAAGAGAATAAAATGTACTTGAAAAAGGAATAGAAATTGAAATGAGGAAGTGGAATACAGCAAGACAGACCTCTAGTTTTCCGTTTCAAATTTTTTGTCATGCTGTTGTGTATGACACGTTTGATTCCGTACTTGTGTAAATTCAGGGTTATCCAAGCAGTGTGACTCCGGATTATGCTCCTTTTCAAATGTGGGACTTAATGCAGGTTAAGAGCCAACACACCCTGTCTTTATTTATCGACGCAAGGACTGAAAACTTAACTCTCAAACAATGGTTTCTGTTTGCAACTTGTGGCAGGGCCTTTCCACTTACATTCGGACCATGCTTTCTACCCAGGTAAAGTATTTGTTTTCTATCTGTGTTTTTAAAATGCCTTACAGACACTAGTTTGACTGCTCCGAATTTAATCATTGTTAGGCTCTCTTGAGTGCCATTGGAGTTGGTGAAAAATCAGCTACGGTCATTGGGGCCACATTTCAGGTAAGTTTTATCATTGTCTTCTATGTCAATGTTGTTTGATATGTTCGTATTGACTACTGTTTCTGCATGTTGCTGCTGCAGTGGTTTTTGAGGGATTTAACTGGCATGCTCGGAGGGATTTTGTTCACCTTCTACCAAGTATGTTGTTCTGATTGTTCACCAAAATAAAAGTAATAATTGTCCTGAATTAACAATGGGCAACCACACAAAATGCATATGTGTGCCTTGCCCTCCATGTTTTTTTCATCTCCAGAGCGAGATTGTGTGGCGGGATTGATCCTGTCCTGTCTCTCCTCCTTAAGCCATTAGCTTTTCACATTTTTTTTGGCCTGTGGGAAGATATCCATAGAGGATTATAAATGTGTTGAGACAAAAGTCCCAAAAATGCATTAAATTTTGTCAAACCAACAAAGGGGTGAAACTGCAGGTCTGTTTGTTATGGTAATTGAAACATGTGGTCTACCTACGTTTGAATCTAGAAGACAATGAACCCTGATTTGCAATGAACCATGGGGTTATAGCAGCAAATCTTCTTGGGCTTTTTTTTTTGTTTTGTTTGTACATAGCTTGTTTTGAGCAACTTAATTTTTTATCTAAAGAGTTGGCTTATTGTTTTCATAGTGTCAAGTGTCAACACAATAACCCTTTGATTGTTTCTCTTTCAGGGTTCAAACCTGGATAGCAATGCCAAAATGTGGCGTTTAATTGCAGATTTCATGAATGATCTTGGTACTATTCAACTCATTTTCCGTTGGTTAATTCTTCAAGAGAGTTGTTTGAGAACACCCCTTCCTCTTCTTCTCCTTTTCGCCAGTGCACCTCTCTTTGTGGCTGGGTAAGTCAAGGTTTAGTTGGGGAAGAAAGAAATCACCTAGGTGCTTTATTATATAAATCATAGATAGCAACCTCTGCTTGAAATCTCACTCAGCAAATTGGCAAAGTTCAACTTTCCTCTGATTTTCTTATTAACTAGGTCTAGTGATGCCGACTTTCATATCAAAATTCCTGTTATGTCGAGAGACCTCTATTATTTACTTGGGTAAAATTGAATTCAGATTTTTACTTTTACCAGTGATTAATTTGGAATACTGCAGCTACTAACTACTGTAGTGGGGCTCACTTTTTCGAAGAAACTAAATGGGTCATGTATGTCTTAATGACAGAACTCATAATGCTACACTTATGAGAGGCTGTTTATCAAGCATTGGTGATATGTTCTCGACTGGAACACTAGTTTCATCTATCCAGTTTTTATGTCATTCCCAATGTCCTGCTCTACTGTTTAAAATCTTGATAGACGTCCAATTATCCAATGCCCCGGGATGATATGACAGCATATAATTTTTGGTTGCAGGGATGTTGATGGACCTTGTTTCTCCTTTATTTCCTTCAGCATTTGTGTTCATAGTTTGTTTGGGGAGCTTGTCAAGATCATTCAGTAAGTTCTTGTTCCCATTGCTTTCATCCAATTGCAAGATCAACTAAATCAGCTGACTAGCTGAAACCTCTAACTGAATTTTGTTGACGCTACCATAGTAGGTTTACTGGTTCATATTGGATCCATTTTTTTCACTGTTAAAGATGGAGGATAACCTGCGACCTCTCTCCCCATTTTGCTTCACTTTAATTCCATGCAAAATACATTAAATACCCAAAACAGTTTTTGAATTAAGTTGCTAGGTTAAACCACACATGCTTAAGCGTGCACAGTTAGTAATGACTGACAGGATCACATATTACAACTAAGTTGGTACTGCTGCTCTATTGTTGTCACTCTTTATTATGCTTCCTTGCAGCTGGTGTTGCTAGTGGAGCAACTAGGGCTGCTCTGACACAGCATTTTGCCCTTCAGAATAATGCAGCAGATATATCTGCCAAGGTACTGAAGAATTTGGCAAAGGCTACAGTTTTCACCACTGTCAATCATCTGGCATATGATAAACATAGCTCGTATTGGCGTGATCTTATACCTATAGTTTGACAGGAAGGAAGCCAAGAGACAGTGGCCACAATGATTGGGATGGCCTTGGGAATGCTGCTCGCACATGTTACTATGGGATACCCTCTAGCCATATGGTTTTCTTTTTTGTCTCTGACCATGTTCCATATGTATGGTTAGTTCCGCTTCTGAGTATATCAAAATGTACATTTTGTCTTGAATGCAGTGTTACACCATCTACATTCTTGGGAGCCAGGTGCCCGGAATATCATGTGTGTCTTAATAGATTTGACTGTTTTGGCTTTTTCCAGCAAACTACAAGGCTGTTCGGTGTCTCTCATTAACTACTTTGAATTGTGAACGAAGCTCAATTCTTCTGCTGCATTTTCTGAAGACTGGCCAAGGTGTGGCATGTGATTTTTCCTTGTACTTGTTTTCCCCTTCTTTTTTTAACACAAATGTGACACTTGGCTGTTGTCATCATTCCTTCTGGTCATGTGTATTTTCTAAACTACTTCTGTTTCCTCTTGTTATTAATTATCTCACCCACTACCATGTGTAGTGAAGGTTATTGATACTTGATAACACTTCCGGGAAGAGCACACAATGGGCCTTACGCAGGCCCAGCAATATTCAACTTTTGGGGATACAGAACTTAATAGAACAAATTCTCTGCTTTCTGTTGTGCAAAGATTAACTCCAATTGTATAAACAGAAACTGGTATAGTTATGAAGCACATTGGTTTTAGAGGTACATAGACGGGGTTTGACTAATCATCATTAATCTAGATGCAAAATATGATTTTGCGTACACTATGCTATATGATACTGAAAGTATCTGCATTTCTTGGCTGCCAGTTCTCTCTCCAGAGCAAGTCTCTGTCATGGAGCACGTGTTACCATTGTGGATCACTTCATGGAGCTCAAAGAATACGAAATTTTTGCATACATGGGTACGCTTAGGTGTGAGGGTTTCCTCACTTAACCACCAGGAAATGTGAGTTCTCGAGTTTATTTAATTTTCTTGACAAAATCAAACTTAGGGCTCTCTTTTTTGTGCAAACAGCTTCGTCCTGTTTGAAGTCTATCTTTTGATACTATGATCCTATGCTTGCACTTCTGTGACTAATTATGCTGTTTTAATTATTTTGGCATATAACAATGCATCTTCAATTTAAAGTCCTTGGAGCAATTCCTAAGTTGATTGATCTTATAGTGACTATCACTACACCCATTGCGTGCATATTTGCATGTCAAGTTGCATAAATACAATTATTAAAGTGACATTTCTATTCTGGCAAACAGGGTGAGCCTCATGGAATCTTCTGGATCTCATTACAAGAAAGGTTGAGATATATTTGATACTTCTCTATTCAGGAATATTCAACTCAATTTCTTGGCTGACTTTAGTTGTTCATTTTTGTCCTTATAGCGAAGTATTTGCTGCTTGAGCGAAAGGGAACAGTCAGTATTGTTATGCATAAGGATTCAATAGCTACAGATGTCTTGCAGGCATTCTTGCATGCTCTTGTCATGGCAAATCTTTTTGATGAGCACCAGTCTGCGCATTCGGAGAGCCAGTCATGGATGGACAAACACTATCAAAACCTTGTTGTGAAGGTAAGGTATTATCTAGGTGTCCATTTAACTTTCATATACATGACTCGCCAACAGACAAGTGAATACGGAATAACCTTTGCTCAGGGCCGGCCTTGAGAACTCAGAGGCTTAAAGCGACTTTTAAAATTGAGGCCTTAGGTTTTCTAACCAAAAAAAAATCAATATAGGTGGTTAATACAAGGTAAAAATATTAAACAAGTATTTTAGTTTCGTAATTTAACTAAAATAAAATTTTAAATTTTTTTATATCATTAGAAAAAAAAATCGAACATAACAAAATATTGCTCATACACTGCATTTCTTTAACTAATCATGTTATTAACTTTAACCATAAGAATGCTATTTTTAGCAATGAGAAAATTGTTTACTTTAAATATTTTTTTTTATCAAAGTTTGTTGAGTGAAAATGAATTATTTTGATTTATATATAGTCAAAAGTGTTTTATTTTTGAATTTGATATTAGAAGTTGAAAATAAAATTGAAATAAATGAAGGCAAAAAAAACTTGTCAAAACATTTATCATGTTCTTTGAGTAATATCTACAATCACTTAAGCATAACTAATTTAGAATAAGTGATGCGAGAATTGTCATTATCTACCTATATTAACTACAGAAAATAAGAAAAAGGAAGAAAAAAGACTTAGTTTGCCAATATAAGGCTTCCTGGAAGTCGAACACAGGAAGTCCAGATTTAGAAGCCATTCTCGGACCATCAGCGCTACAACTCCTCATTTGAAAGATTAGGAACAACTTAAATATATATAAAATTTCTCGTCTGGAAAATGAGGCCTAGTTTTGGGTCAATTTTCGAAGGCCTAAAGCGGCCAAACCCCGGGGCCGGCCCTGGGCCTTTGCTGGCAATCATGTGACTAAGGGGATAATGTCAACAAATATAGCATGTTTGGTGCCATTTTTGAATACTGTTTTGCTTAACATTGTTTAGTAACTTGCTGAGCAAAAAAAAAAAACACTGTTCAGTAACTGTGTTTGAAGGCAAAAACATCCACCATTTTACTATTCTTTTGGGATTTACTTTTCGAGAATACGAATACAAGTTTCGAATATTTTTCGCCAAACAGGTACCTGTGTTTTTCAGAAAATGAGAATAAGAAAGGAAAGCAATAGTTATTCAACTGAAGGTCAGATATAGGATTGTTGTTCTTTGGAGTATAACTGTAAAAAGTGTAAAAATATAGGAGTGGTCTGTCGTTTTCGTACCAAAAATATAATTTATTAAACAGGGAATTAACTAATATTCCGAAGAATAGCGGTCAAGTCCGGGATCGTCCACGAAGAGTAAAAAGCTGAGTTGCGGTAATTTCAAGTAATTTCTAATTTAATTCGGAAAGTAAAGCGAAGTTGGATTTTGATTTGGATTGATTAAACTAAAACTAAACTAAAAAGCAGATTAAAGAATTTGTAAACAAATGAGAGAAAGGACTAGAGTTTCCGATTCAGTCTCCCCTTTATAACACAATTATTTCGAAACCTAGGGTTCATATTTAACATTCAATCAGATCACCGTAGGGTAGCAATTCCTATCGATAATCCCCAAAAATATAATCAAGATTCGTACTCCGTATAGGCTATCTCAACACGGCATGGATTGTCTCATTGGATTTAACCACAGCACGAACCGTTTCACGTCGTATAGTCCATCTCAAAGCCTATCTCGAAGCATTCAAAACCATTGTATGACAGTGCTTGAAACCATGGATACAAACACATTCGATTATTGGAAAAATATAAAACTTCATAAAAAGTTATGAATCGATCGAGTTACACAATCAAGTTGAATATAAAATTCTAGAAATCTAACAACTACACTACTTGGAGAGACCTTCTCATTACCCTAGCCGAATAGTTTAGCCACTCATGGAGTTCGAACAAATAATCATGCAACAAATAAACTCCATTGAACAATAAACTAAAAGCTTTGCAGAGAATAAAAAGATTAAACCCTGGAGCTTGTTTTCTTCTTCCGTCGTTTGCTACTGCTTTGGCCGAGGCGTGATAAACAGCCGCCCCACTCAATTCCTTTTCGTATGCGTGAGAAAAAGATCCCTGATGGCAGCCAATGTTTTCGGTTTCTGCCGTGAGAATAATATCCCCCAAAACCCTTTTTCTCTTTCTTTTATATTGCAGCCCGTAGTCGGTTCCTAACTCGCTCATTTATTTTTTTCCCGAAAACCAGTCATTAGTGGGCCGCACTCTTTTTTCTCTTGTAAACTACCAAAATTTCTTCTTGTAATTGGGGGGCCAAATTACCATTGCAGCTGGGAATTTGATCTAGTGCTTCTCTTTTCTATTTCTCTTTCACTGGCACCAGCTTTGCTTTCACACAAAATAAAATTCGACTTTGCGCTTTAGCTCCAAATGTTATTCATCGGCTCAAAGAGTTCTGAAACATAACTAACAAGTATCAAACTCCAAATAGCGTATTAAACGGACATAACAAACTCAAGTTAGGGGGCGTAAATAGGCATATTTACGCACCTATCAAGGAGTTAACTTTATTTAGCTTATTTGAGTTTTGTAAGCCTTATCCTAACTAAATTGGAATCCAGAATAGAAACAAAGAGGGCCATCTTACGTTTTGTGGCTCGAATCCTGCATCTTTGCAATACCTAATATATACCTATGATCGATTTGTTTTGCAGCTGCAGTCATCAGGGTGGAAAACAGAACGCCTTTTGTCACCCTCAATCATTTGGAGGGCCAATTGGGTGCTTTCAAGTGACAAGATCGACTAGTGAATTCTAGTATCACATGAAATTCAGCTGGTGCTGGAAAATGGAGAAAGTGAAAACAACTGCCGTGCTGTTTGAAAGGAAAACCCGTCACTTTGAAGTTACTAAAGATTCTTGAGTTGCAGTTATGTGGAATGGCGACATTGATTCAGGGAAACAATATCTGAGATAGCTATGCAAATCTGGCTAGATTACCATTACGCGATGAGAGCCAGTCCCTTTCTCGCGACTCAGAACAAGTAGAGCAAGTGTTTCTGACATTTTAACTACTGTATTGAAATTTAACTTAGATGTCACTTAATTAATTTGACCTCTGTATTTTTATTTTTATTTTTGTTTTGAAGTTGCTGACAGTGTAAACTTGTTCCTCTTAGAATGATTTCCAGTCCGAGGCGAGCATTGAGCTTTACTTATACAATAACCTGCATTGTTTGAACTGGATTTCTGTGTTCACGCGTGGCTTGTGTGGTCTGGTTGGGATTGTTTTCTTGTATCATAGGCTTGCATAATCCTGCCAGGATCGTTTTTCCTTGTTCTTGACCTGCACAGTACGGCCTAGTTCCATGATAGAAGGGGATTGTAATAGTGTATACTCATCCTTGGCTTAAGTATTCTTGTCAGGCTCGCTTTCATTGGTTCTTGGCCCGTGTAATTCGGGCCATGTTCCATCACAGGTGAAAGTATTTTTCATGTAACGGGTGCACATTCTTTCCTCTCATAAGGTAGTGATCCCCACTGCATTGTGAGAAAAAGGGATATATCCGTTACATGAAATACCCCCGTCCATCACAGAGGCATGCTTATCCACGTCCTTGTTTGATGTAAAGTCAAAACGAAGAGATAGTTAATGTATCCATAGGGCAACATCTTAGGACAATAAATGACCAAAAAAAGGGTAGGACAATAAAGATAGACACTGACATTAGCTATGGTATCCAGTGGTAATAGAGTAATTTATCCTTGGCTTGATCCTGGTTCATGCTCCTTTTTCATCTCTCTATCATCTTCATATTTGAAATTTTCTTTTTGTGAGTCGGGGTAACATAAAAGACTCTAACCGAATTGAACGGTTTTTTTTTTTTAATATATATTTATAAAAAAGACATCTCTTCCAAAATTTAATTATCGGACATACATAGAAACGTGTTGATGTTTTTTTCTATTTTACTAGATGGTTTGAGATTAAAATATAATTACCGTACCTAAAAATAAGTGTCATTCACGTAACAATTGCTGTACGATCAAATTGATTGTTTAGCGGTTCGAATTATCAATGCAAATCCAGTTTTTGAATTCATAGAAAAGAGTTTTGAAGAATAAAATGTCAAGGGGAGCTTGACCTCTGTCTCCTACATGCATGTAAGGAGTTATTCAATGGTCCATAACCACCCCGTTTTAAAAATACGCTGTTATGCTCTCGCTTTCATTTTCGCTCGTGCTCCTGCACGCCCATTGTGTGAGTCAGAGTTTGCATACTTGACTGTTTGTAAAGGACTTTGTGCCGTGCTGTAGTTGAGAGCACAACATGATGCTATGCTCTTCCGTTTGGGGCTGCGAATAGGGTTCAAATCGACTATTTTATTCAGCCCGTCGAACTTTTGGCAACACAAAGAGCGAGATTGATTGGACCTCAACATCCACATGAATGAACACATTTTGCTAGACAAAAACTAATGGCTGCGATTATAAATCATTTTAACTTATAGAAAATTGTGTTTTTTTCCCGCGGGGTGTAGTCCGGCCAATCTCTCTCTCTCTTTTATTTTTTATTTTTTATAGACAATGTAAACTCATCTAGCTGAACAAAATGAACAATTGTTGTAAATAAAAAATAAAAATATGAACAATTAAGATATTTTCATTGAGTTTGAAATGGACACATTTTCAGCACACCACTCCGTACATAAAAGGACACCCGATGGCGACGGTGGACCCAAAGCACTGAATAATTCTTCATCCCTACACATACGTGCTATCGCCATATACCTTCAGCCAATCGGACTTGTTTGGTTGGTTGGTTGGTTACGGATAAAAGAGGGGTTGGTTTTGTGGCTTGTGCCCTGTTAGTTTTTGATAATATAAATCCATTCACGTTATAGAGTCCGTTGACAACTTTAATCATACCAATTATCATGTTCATCGAACATTGATTAATAACTTTTTAGAACACATTTGTCTTGAAAAAAGTTGGCTTAGGCCCCTGAATTAAACTCCGTTTTTATACTCTATGTTAAGAAAATGTGCATTTAAAAGACATTTTTCAATATTCGATAAACATAATTCTTTAGATAACTCGTAATTGTTATCAAATCTTACAAACTCAACGGTTCAGATGATAAAAAAAAAAAAACAGCGCAAGCCCCCAAATATATTTTTTTTTCCTTTTCTAGCTAATATATTTGGCCATAAACGAACCGAGCTGCTCCCGAGCAGTTTGTGACTTGGCTCGTTAAGACTCAGATAGATTTGTTTAGTACAATTGAGTTGAGCTCGACGGCTCATTTACTAAATAAGCTGAGCTTAACAATCAAAAGTTCGACTCATTTAAAAATACTCGTTTAATCTGAACTCGAACTTAAGCTCAAGCTCAAGCTCTAGTCGTAGGCTCGGTCGGTAAACATGATGAGGTCCTTCGCACACCCTAACCCGAACGCGGACAAGCCAACTCCGTTTGAATATGGTCAAACTTTGATTTCGAAGTGAAAAGTAAATCTGAACCTATCCAAGGTCATATTCGTCCGTTGCGCTTCACCAGTTTCTGTTGTCAAGCCTGGGATCATAAAATAGAACCTGGATTATCAGCTCCTCCCGAAAAACTCCCCGAGCTCAGGTCCTTCTTCTCTGCTGCGTAACCCCTCGACCTTCAAATTCCCACCAGGGTTCGCTCGACTCCACAAATTCTCTCTCCCGCAGATCAAGTTCGACTTCCTCCGAGTCCGAATTTCACGCTTCCGTTCGAATTAGGGTTTTTGGTGGCGATTTGGGAACGATTCTAGGGTTTGGAAGCTCGTATGAGGTGAGAGACGGATTTTTGGAAGGAAGATGTTCTACTCGCAGTTTATACTCGCGAAAAAGGGCACGCTTGGGACGATATGGATTGCTGCTCACTTGGAGCGGAAGCTGCGCAAGAACCAGGTCGCTGATACCGATATTGGTGTCTCCGTTGGTCAGTACTGTACTTTTACCCAATTAGTACTTTTCTTGTTTTTTTGTCTTTATCGAATTGTGAGAGGTGAAGAGAAAAGAGAAGAAAAGATTGTGCTTTCTCGTGGGTTTTGATTGAAAGTGATGAGATTTGATTTGGTGAGGAACAGAATGAACCCGTGAAGATTCTTGAGTTTTTTTATTTATTTCTCGCCATTTCTCGGCTCTTCTAGCTATCTAAATGAGTGAAATTGCTCTCCTTTCTTTCCTTTCGTTTGAAAAGATTTTGCTTTCTGACAAGTTTCATTTGAAGTGGTGAGATTTGTTGAGAAACGAAAAGAAAACCTGCAATGATTTGTATCTTTTTCCGTTTATTTCTCATACTTCCTCACCATTTATCGGCTATTTGAGGTATCCAAATAAGTGAAAGTACTCTCTCTTTCACACACACACACACACACACTCCTTTTCACCATCCAAAGCTCAAATTAACAAGAATCAAGGGCCGTTCTTCAGATTACAAACCCACCCTTGATGAATTCTTTTACATGTTAGATATTTTCGGCTCTTTTGTACATGGGTGGCATCTTTTGATGCCGTTTCAATTGGTCTATTACTTTATTTTAAAAAATCTCAGATTAAGAACGGTGCCCACATTCAGGGCTCCCTAACTAGGCAAACACATACTTCGGTTACATCAAACAAGTAGGGTTGCTGACAAGAACAGCTAACAGAGGATAATGTTAACCACCGTGCATCTAGCTTAGTAGTATAACCTGCTCATCTAATCTCCAGTTCGATTGAGAAGGCTTCACCTTTCTCTTAGAGCTCGGAAAGTCTCTGAAATTGTTTGTAGTGTTAAGAGTGACCTGCTCCTTTGTTGTTGTTTTTGTTTGAAATTGTGATGGCCTGAATTTTTACATTGCCCAAATATACAATTCACCTCATATAAGCCTCAAAATTACAACCAATACGTAGTGGGCTCTACAACCTCAAAATAATTACACCAAAAATTTCTCCCATAATCTCTAAAGAGAATGAACCCATCCATTATATTTATTCCAACTTGGGTCCCCACTTCTGTGCTTTGCACCTGAAAAATATAAAAGGGTCAGGTAGTATATGCAATACGAGGACAATAAACATGGCTAACAATAAGAATATGCTTAATAAACGAGGATAACAAATCATACTGTTCATTCTGAACAACATTTCATCTATAGCCTAGCACCCAACTTATTTCGGTAACATGTCAAACACCATTCAGGTCAAAATATGTATAGGCCATTTGGGCCCCATAAGTTCTCTATGTAGGGCAACCAATCATACATTTCTCTTACTTCTCTGACCCGGTGAGCTCGGACATGTACCAATTTGTTCCATGGCTTTCAACCAAATATTTTATGTGGCATGATACAAAAGGTGACAATAATCGAATCAATAAGCTTAGAGATCAAATGAGTACAAATACGTGTGAATCAAAAGAATACTATTTGCAAAGAGATTTAGCTAGGAATGTATTGCACACTATCCAGTGCCTTGAATTATGATCAGTCTTTTAATATGTGACGCGAAGATCACGGCCAAGCTCACTGTCCAAAACCATACATCATTTCTATCAACAAATGTCACCACCACCCAAGGCTAGAAACGCCACTTGGCTAAAAACACACATAACCAGTTGAATTTCCTAACGTTCTTAGCATAGCACCTTGGTGATCTCCTTTGGCGTAATAAAATTCCATGCTCTACGTATATATATGGACAAGGACCAAAACTCTTAAGTGACGAGTCACTCCCTCTCTCCACCTAAAATCTCTACATGGCAATACAAGCCTCCTCCCATGCAAAACAAAGCTCTAGAAATCAGAAAACTACAAACACCAAATTGTTGATAACTCCACCACTATTAAATTCGTTATTTTTTTAAATTTTGTTTGTAATTTATTCCTAACTCTCACCTTAAATCAGGTAGAATAACTAATGAAAATTACGGGATGTTACAAAAACTAGTCTTCGATTTCTTTCCACCCCTAAGCTATACATAGTGGCTGCTCAGGAGCATGTCATTATTAGGCATCCAAATGCTGCCCCTTTAACTAGTGGTTGGTTCTAGAAGCTTTTGTTAGGATATTAATTAAGAAATTTAAATTCACCTAATTCGACTCAAGTTATCCTTGGTTCTGTTGAGGCTTTGGGCCAGACATCAGATTGAGCCTAATATATTGGTATCATTGTTGTAACGAATTGAAGTAGTTTACAATCATCCTTGATGAAGTATATATTGAAGTAGTATCATTCTACTAGGGGCGGAGCCAGAATTTCAATCTGAGGGGTCAGAGGAAGAGACACATTTTTATTTGGAAAAATATAATCTTTATATTAATATTTTGGGGTCTAGTATTATACAATAGTAACACTATATATACAGAAAATTTTGGCCCGGTGCATCGATAAGTATGTGAATTTATTTTACATTTCTTTGGTAACTAAAAAAGGATTCATGTAGCCGATCCCAAGTGATTGGGACATAAGGCTTGGTTTGGTTTGGTTCACTAACTAAAAAACATAGGTATGTACTTCTTGGCATAAAATATTCACAAAATTTTGTAAGGTGATGTAATATGATTTAAAATTAACCCAGATTATACCATATACTAAAAGATATTAATACACAAATTTATACCAAAAAGTAGACTTACCCTAGTATTAGATTTAAAAGAATGGGTGGGGCCTGGCCTCTGCCAGCCCTGCATACTATCATTACTACTTTGTGTTATCAAATACATTCTCATTTATTTTCCTAACCAAAGAATCATTCTTGTCGAACAAATAGTTGTACAGGGAGTTAGATTGAAGTGAAGTTGGTGTCGGATTTATAAATTCAGTTAAGATATAAACATCTTTATGATTTTCTTGGCATTCATTTATTTGAAGAAAAAGAAGACGATATTATTACTATTTATTCTTAATAAGGTTCCTAAAAGGACAATTTTGTTAATCGTCTTCGAACATCCTTTGCCCCATAGAGAGATTGAGTCAAACGGAGTAGGATAGTCAAAGTACTTGATAAATTAGTAAATCATCGTATTTAGTAATTTTCCGTTTGCTTTTCCTTGTTGAGGGTGTTCACGTGACCAACCAATCATATATGTGCAGCCGCCTCTGCCTTTGACATTACGAATAAACCAACTCATTTCTTCAGTTAACTTCCAAGGGGACACTTTGTACCCTGTTCTTGCCCCAGACTTCCTGCTGAACTTATTTTGAGTAAGTGCACTCAAAGAAAAGGTGTTGACGAGTCTCCCTAGCGTTACTAGACATAAGACAAGTCTCTGTATCCATCATGCATCAATGAGTCAGTCTGGCACTGGTATTAGCCTTTGGTAGACAGCCAGCCATTTGTCAGCTCAGGGGGCGGCAACCCAGAAATATTTGTAGGTAAGGACTTAAACGATGCTCCCAGTAGTAGATAGACATAGTTTTGGTTTCCTTCTATGTGGTGAGGCATGCAAATCCTTTTGTCATTGTAAGGATACTTTGATGGTTTTACCAGTCTCAGAATTTCTTTTTTGTATATCTTTATAAACAGTATTAAACTGGGGAGAACAGAAATGGTGTCAGTCTTAGTCAAGGGGCAGAGAAAGGCAAAGCTTCTGTTCACTGCCTTTTGTTTTGTTCCAACCCGGTGCTTTTGTTTTCTTTTCTTGTTGAGTACTCTGTTGGGCTCATCTAACCTCTTCTACTTGCATTTGACAGATTCGATTCTTTTTCCTGATGTACCAATTGCACTGCGGTTGTCGAGCCATCTTTTGCTTGGTGTGGTGAGAATATATTCCAGAAAGGTGAATTACCTTTTTGATGATTGCAGTGAGGCCTTGCTCAAGGTAAAGCAAGCTTTTCGCTCAACTGCTGTCGATTTACCACCTGAAGAATCTACTGCACCATATCACTCGATAACGTTGCCTGAGACTTTCGATCTCGATGATTTTGAGCTGCCGGATAGTGACGTTCTTCAGGGGTTGGTTCCAAATTATCCACTTTGTGTTTTTAAGCGCATCTGGTGTCATGCATAAGAATATCTCTTGATACTTAATGTCTTAATGTGATTCTGTGAAAAGGTCCAATACTCTTCTGATATTAACTGCCACCTTTACTATGGGCCATCCTTCATACATGCCTGATATGCCAAGTGTGTAAGAAAATTGTCGGTGGTGATCGCCACCTTGTTAAGTTGAGATCATAAGTTGGAGGACGCCTCTGTTTAAACATCCATCCTCTGTTTTTTTCCATTGTATTCGATTCCTTAGATAATGGCTGGTGAATTCTTTGTAAGTTGCTTGGCAAGGGAATATTATTGAGTGATTAAAGCATTAACACTTTTCTCCCGATTAGTCTTGACATTTGTGTACTTGTGCAGCAATTATGTTGATCATCATGTCAGTACGAGGGAGCAGATTACATTGCAAGATACGATGGAAGGGGTGGTTTACTCCACATCCAAGTTTGGATTAGATGGTTAGTTTTTACGTTTGCTTGACATGGCATGATGGCGTGATTATGAACTTATTTGATAGTCGCTTTTTTCTAAATCTGTTTCGCCTTCTACTTTTCCCTTCCTGTTTGTTGTGGTTTCTGCAGAGCGATTTGGTGACGGTGATGCTTCCGGGTTAGACCTTGATGAGGTAATGTATAATAACCATCAGTACAGTGTGTCAAAATAGTTGTGGTGTAGTGCTGTATATGGAAGATTTGTACATTGTGCCTTGTTATCTGAATTGGACTAGACTATTGAGACTTTTTGAGTCTGGATATGCTATTTATGGTTTAAATGTTTCGTTTAGGTTTCCTATGCAGAATGCATGAAAATAAACCTTTATTGAAACGTAAATACTCATGTTGGGCACAGCTTGTATATCTTGACCAGCTTGTATGTCTTGTATATCTTGTAAATACACATGTTATGTTGCCATGGAGTTTTTGTTATTTTAATGGAGGGATACAGAGGGAAACATGTGAGGGGGAAAATCACCCAAGGTAGTGAGCTTCTTTTATTTGATAGGCGGAAGTCATTATTGTTAGAATAGTTAGATTAGCAATTTAGCACCTTGGAAGTGAACTCCTGACCTCCTTACTTTGGCGCCTAAGTGCACCCCTGATGCCGTTGGGCCAACGGCCTCTTGGCCACCCAAGGTAGTGAGCTACTGTTCGCATCAGCTACCAAACCTACATTTGATTAATCTTCTTCATTTCTCTTACCTTTTGACTGTAGGTTATAACTTCTAAGCCTTCAAACTAGTTGGTATCTAAAACTTCCTTTACAATTTTCTTTTGAATCGTGGAACTCCCTGTTTGAAATTCAAAGCAATAGCTATCCCTTTTGGGGCTAATCCTTGAATCCTTCATCTACTGTTTCAAACCTACGGCCTACGATGACCTTTGAACCCATCCCAGCATAGGAAGGTTTATCTATGGTCCTCCAAGCTAGGTCTTACAAGTTTGATATTGAAGCCTCATGAACCTTCTTGTGTTTTCCACAGACACTTAGATCCTCTGGAAACAGCTAGGCGAATCAAAGTTGAAATCCCTGAGGGGAACAGTACCTATCCCAACACCCCTCACATAGATGATTGGGTCTCGAAAGTGTTTTATCAGTCACCCTCAAAGAACCTAGGATACCTGCCTTGTTGGATTAACCTCCTGTAGTGCTTGGTGCTTTCTCCAATAGCTCTCTAACTACTACTTGCCAAGCCATATTGCTTTTTTTTTTTTTTTAACTTGTTCTTCATTTGTTTGGCCCTTTATTTTTTACAATGAAATGAAGGAAAAAGGGCAAGAAACTTGGGAAAGAAAGGAAGATGCCGGCATGTGCCTGAAATGGTCTAAGGAAGTTAAATTATGTACTATGCAAAAGGCACAAACATGTCAAACATAAGAAGTAAAAGTTCATGCGGATCAGCATAAAAGAATGATGCAAGTTTCAGAAGGATGAACACACAAATAAATTTGACTGCTAAATGAATTCCCAAATAGAGGAACAGATATGTATTTAATGAAGGATCTCATCCTAGTGTTTCCTCTTGTTTTAACGAAGGTTGATGCGTTAGTTAAAAGGAGTGAAGTGGTTACGATAGATGCTAGCACTAAGAGAAGGGGTGGACCAAAATCAACTTTCGAGGCGGTAGTTTGAAAAGACCTTTGGTTTCTTGGATATCTCAGAATACGATTCCTTGAGTCTCAGCAGATCTCAATGGACAAAAACAGATTGATTTAGCCTACCCCATTTGGTTGGAACTTAAGGCTTGGTTTGGTTTGGTTTAGTTACAAGTACAAAAATATTACTATGATTCTTTAGTTTTGGTCATCTATTTTTTGAATGCTGTAGGAAGTCTCCTGTGATGGTTGAAAAGGAAATCACTTATGAGGTTAAGAAGCATAACGAGAGACCACTTGAAGGGCCTCTCTTTAATCCCCTCGCTCCTCATTTGGACGTTTACTGTTACACTGTAAATGCTGTAGGCTTGATAGGCGTAATGTCACCCTTTCTTGTCAAGTGATAAAGCAACATATCAGTTCTGGATGAACAAGTATGCTTAATGTTGACAGGGGTTTGGAGTTATACTTCCTTTATCTCTTATTAGTAACTGAATTGGCCAAGCATCAAGGGATGGTGTCACTCTACAAGTGAAATGAAGCAAACAAAATTAAATAAAACTGAACAGCCTATCCGCTATAGCTGTGAAGAAAATAGATTTAAAAAGTGTGCTTTTAGAAATAGAGTTTTGAGCTTAAAAACATTAAACACAATTTCTCCTAGGATTGTTGATGGGTATCCTATTAGACACAATTTCTTCAATTAACATAAAATAAAATAATCATATTAGACACAATGGTGATTATTCTTTTATCTACGTCAATGAGTGTACTCTTCCTTAGAATATGTGGATTTGATAGCTTGATCGTGTAATTTTGATTCACATGGTTAAGTCCTTCTCTTATGTAGACACTTTGCGTGTTTGTTCTTTTCTTAACCGTGCTTTTAACTCCAAATGCACTCCTGAACTTCCAGCATAGTATTTCATGCAAATCGAACCTGTTCCTACTGCAAATCAAATACTAACATACGATCCATTTTTCTCTTGCAATCTCGTAATCCTACTTCTACCTTTATAAACCTCGACCAAAGAACCTTTCCCTACCATCACCCCAGTAAGAGTCCAACTCTAGGCTGCTTTGTCATTAGGTTTGTTTTGCTACCCTGTACTGTATTACAAAATTGCATCTATAGAAATTATCCACAATCATATTCCTTAGTTCTTCTTCGTAACCTTTAACCATAGTTTGTTGTTTGCAGGAAATATTTCTGAACAAGGTTGCAGCTTCTGGACATGCTGGAGTTATGCTGGCTTCAGAGTATGCTTTTCCTTTTAGGGCACTAGAATCTTGTTACTTCCATTCTTTTGCCCTATATTTTCTTGGTTTATTTCTATTATGTGGCTGTTGTAGTAGATGTGCTTTTACTCCTTTATCGAGTGGAAGACAATAGCATAATGTAGTCAATTTCTTTGTTCAGCAATCGATCATGGAATGTTAAGTTTAGAGGGGAAAAAGGCAGGTTAAAACTTTTAAAGTGATTTGGAGTTGATAGATCATGTCCTTTCCTTAGTGTCTTGGTGACAGAGTGATGCATGGTACATTTCTTCTAATTTATGTTTTATGGACTTGGGTGCTCGTTTGGGGTGTCTGTTTCCAACTCAGAATTCTCCACTCTTTAGAATTATAATACAGGCATGCATGTTAAGGTTTGTATTGTTTGTATTCTTGTATTTTTGGAGTAACATGGACTTAGTCTGGGCCCCCACTCCATAGTGTAATCAAAGGAAGATACTGCGGGACTTGAGGTTATATTTTATAGAAGACACTAATACTTGGAAATGGTTGTTGTTAATCCAATTTGACATGTCACATTTTGTTATACCACTACGTTACCCAAACCTGTTTTGTTCTGATGGACATGGGCTGTTCATGCATGTAGAAGAATCTACATATTAAACTTCCTTCAAAGTGGTAACTTGTCAATCTTCACAAAAGTTTTACCCGGTGCTAGTTATTGGGGAGCAATTTGGAAATGAAGGAAAATAATAAAAATGCTGTGTGTGTGCATGAGAGGGAGGGAGGGAGGGCATTTTATGTGCTGTTAGTGGCATCTAGTCTGGTTATTTCTTCCAAACATGCAGATTCTCATCATACAGGAGGTTATCTTCCTGTAGTCAGTATTGGTGGTTGATCTGTATAATGGCCCAATGTGTTAGTAGCTTCTTACACACTCCACTTGTCTTGTCTGATACCAGTGCTGTGCCTTGTGCATCTGCTCAATCAATGAGCCCTCTTGAGGAAGACGAAATCGATGGGGGAATCAATGGAAACTCTAAGGTGATGGTCGCTACTAGAGTAAATACTGAGAATTTTACCTCTAAATAGTAGACGACGAGTCTATTTGAGGTTGAAATGACTAAAGTTGTATTGACAAACATGAATTAATGAATTGGTTTCTCTTGTGAGCAGATTGATGGTCTTGCTGAGAATACTGATGGCATCGAGTATGCTCAGGCTCCGTGCACTCCAGGATTGGTGGAAGAGCCAAACTTGTCCAAAACTCAAGAGGCTTCAGCAGGTGATGATCAACTGGAATTGGTGGAAGAGCTAAATTTCTCCAATGTTCAGGAGGCTTCAGTATGTGATTATGATCCGGAATCAGAAGATCACCATATAACCAACTTTGCAGGTAAAGAGGACATGACAAGCATTACCAGTAACCCAGATAACCAATTAAAGTCACGCGGAGATTCGCCGTCTACTGCTGGGAATTCTGTTTTGGCTGAAGCAGTTAGAGCCAGTTCTCCAGGTGCTGAATTTTCATATAGGAACCATACTGCATCTGACAGTGTAAAGGGGTTGCAACAGAATGGAGTTGACAGCAACAATGAGCTTGGTAGTCGCTCCAATGATGGGACCCAAACAGACCTTGTAGAACTCCGAGTTAGTTTGGATGAAATGTCGTGTCCTAATTTGTCTAATGAAGTGCATGTTGTGGAGAATAATTGCAGGAAGTCTTGCATATCCACTACCTGCGAGCCTGTGTCAGAATATGTTACAAAAACTAATCAAGCGGTAGTTAGGCCAGAAGTTCCGAATAATGAGGTGAATGCAGGAAACATGGAAGAACAATGCCCCACTAACATTGATGAAAAACTGGCAGCTGCTGATATTGATGTTCTTCAGCCGTGCAAGCATCTGAACCAATTGAGTACGTTAAATTCTGAAAGTGATGTCTCAGCTGGTCCTCTCTTGCCATCTGATGTTTTGGGGCTATGCTCATCGGAGCTATCTGGAGGGAAGGAGGCACCTCATGCTTCTGGAGTTTCCACTGATGTTGAAGGTTTGTTTGACAGGCTCATGAGAATCTAATATATATACAGTTTTCTTGGTAGCTGGAAATGTGGATACAAGGTGTAGGTCAATCTCTGTTTTTGACACATTTCATTTTCCAGGTGAAGGGTGTTTCACGAAACATCACTTGGAGGAAAACAAAACAACGGAACCTGCTTCAAGTGTAGAGATTCAGGCGGACATTAACAAACGTACTGATCAAGAAGTGGACGTGGTTTTAGGTGATGGTAAAATAGATAATATAGCTGGGTCTGAGAAATTTGAATTACCTGCGCCGGAAAAGTTGCTATCTGTCCCGGAAGGGTTTGCTGATCTACAGGATAATTTCATGGAGTCCACACCTGACGGAGCACGCTTGTTGTCTGGTGGTGGTGATGATGCTGGGATCAACATAAATTCCCAAAAAAAGCGCAGTTTCACTGAAAGTACTCTGACTGTGCAGAGTCTAGATTCAGTTGAATCTTTGGCGGGTGCCCGATCTAAAAGAACCAAGGAATATATCCCTGATGACGACGATTTATTGGCCTCCATTCTAGGTATTGAAGGTTTTTTTTTATGGAATTCTTGCACATTAATTTTCTTCCCAAGCGTAACTAGTGAAGTGAATTAGTGCATCTTTTCATATGCACCCTCATCCTTGAATCTTTGACTAAGCAGTATGCATTCCACCTCGTGACGTTAATACAACACAATATGGGCAATGCCAACTTGACAAATTTCAAAACATTAGGTCATTGACATGGGGGAACACCTTAATATTAGATCTGTCTTTTTTTACGGAGGATAAATCTTTGTTATGCATTTGTGATGATATAAATCCTAGTCATTCTCTACTTTAGATGGACAGAAAGCGGAATAGAAAGCTGTAATGTATAATCTTGAGAATCACGAGCACATATGAACTTGTTAGGATTTAGAGTTTGAAACATTTATGCCTTGCTCGGTTCCCTCTTTGAATTTTTTTTTCCAATTCAAAAAATACTCATTACCCCTACTTTCAATCATACTCTCATTTCTCTCTCCACTCATAACCCCAAAAAATTTTCAAAAATTTCTCAAAAACTCATCTAAACACAGCATAAATGCCTTAAGATTGATTAGTAACTGGAAATTCATTCTTTTTCTTCCGATGGGGGTTAAATGCGTGGCCTCTAACTTAGAGTCTACAAGCTTTTGCCAATATTCTACAAGTGTCTCGTGGCTGTAAATGTACACACGTGTCCATTCTTGTTTTCACATTAAAGGATATCAAACAAGAGGATGCGTTGGTATGTTTCAGTGTATCAAACTAGTGTTGATGTCAAACGCGTGTTGGACACAGGTGTCATGTTGGGAGACATTGCTGTCTTTATTAGAATTTTATCTTTTAGAATTTATTTGGCTTGTCAGTTTATGCTTCAAGGTTCCTGCTTCCAATTAAGCTAGGTCTTTTATTGTTGCAGTTGGAAGAAGATCTTCAGTTCTGAAAATTATGCCCACACCTACTCCTCAACCGCAGGTAACACGAATGAAACGCCAGCAGTCTGCACCCCGGGTTTCTGCTTCAAAGAGGAAGATTCTTATGGATGATGCCATGATTTTGCATGGAGAGTATGTTCTTTTTCTACTTGTGCTACTTAGCATATACTCAAATACTTGCTATTCCAAGTGTTCTAGTGTTTTATGGTTGCTTAAAATGGAAATAATTGTTTGCAATTTTGTGCAAAGTAGGCCTGAATAGAAGCTTGTGTGTATCCTAGTACCCTTCTGATATTCCATTTAGAATGGTCTTATTTGCATTTTGCATCTTTCTGGTTAAACAGTACTTTGAGAATCTAGTTTACTCTTCACTGTTCCTATAGATCCGCTCTTTCTGATTAAGCAGTACTTTGAGAAATTTAGTCCTTACTGTCCCATTTATCGCTATTCTCAAAAGACACCTGCGGTTCTAGTCAAGCTTAGCCTTATTGGTTTTCTAGTATGCATATGTTGAATAAGCTGCTTATACTTGTATCCATGTTGTTTTCCCTATGTTCCATAACTGGTTTAAGTGTCATATTTGGCATACTGTATTACCTCTTACATTCTATTATTGCTTACAATCTCAACTTTTGCTCTACCAAAGTGTTATACGGCAACAGTTGACTAGTACTGAGGACATACGTCGCACACGAAAGAAAGCTCCTTGCACGCGTCCTGAAATTTGGATGATTCAGAAAGAGTTTTTGGAAGATGAAATATTCAGTGAACCTATATTCACAGGTGAGATCATGGTGTAGAAGTTCAGCATTTCTGTGAGTCATATTTATTTCCTTCTCATTCTTTTCCTCCCCTGAGAGGAAGTATTTACTTGCAATGAGATTGGACTTGATTGATGAGAATGTTGTTTTCCGGGTGCTTTGTAGCTTAAAATGTGGCTAGATTGCTAATCTAGTTTTCTTCGCCAAAGAAGACTCCAACGAAATTGATTTTACATTATTCTAGTGCATTTTATATATTTCTGCCACATATAAGCATACGCCATAGGTAACGTGGCTTCTCTCAGTCCATTTGCATCAGCACCTTTCTTAGTTTCTTGGGCTTTCGATTTTGGGGAGGTTGTGTACAGGAGGCACCCACTAGCCCCCCTAGAGAGTACACCAACTGAAGTCGTGTAAGACATCACACTTTTTTTATTCAAGTCAGCAACCTCTCTTAAAACACATTGTCAAAAATCCAAATGTTTATATATCATCCTTCAGGAGATCAGCAGCTATTCCTCCAACAGATGGAGGACGATTTATTCTATCAAACTGTTTGGGCTCCTGGAATATGGCGCCATAGGGCTTTCCATTCGATTGGGTCGAAAGGCCCAGTGAATTTGGATTTCCATATCTTTGGCCTTTAGACTTGCTTCCTCGACTTCTCCTTTTGTGAGAGAGGGCATATCATCCATTTAACTTCTGGATTGTCCATTCTTGTTTTCCACCACCTCTGTGAACTTCTGAGTGAGGTAAAAAATTCTAGAAAATATTTTTTGTCTGCTTGAAGGCACAAATACCGAAAATGGACCAGCAGTTGGGCCGAATGGAATATTATTATTTGTTTAGCGTAAAAGCTGTGAAACCACTTCTGGGAAACTGTGGAATTGCATTCTTGCAAGTTACCTGAGTTCTGTTATTTGTTTTCCAGGTTTTTGTGGAGGATTGGCATTGTTGCACAGTCAAACATACGATCTGAGTGAAGTCGTGGTATCCCAAATTGATGCACATAATCCTTATCTCGAAGCTGCAACAAAAGAACACGTGGCTGTACTAGAAGATGTAACTAATCCCTTCAAAGTAGCAACTAATATGGGGTTCTCAGTGGGGCCGAACGTCCACAATGATACTGGAATGGAAGGGACCAATGAGTATCTTGTAGGCGGAAATCATGTGCAAGCAGCGCATCCTGAGAATCAACAGGCTGAAGACCACGTCTTACGATTGCATGGTTATGACACACCATTGCAGATGGAGGCTATTTGTGATGTTTCAGTTCCTGATGCTGTAAATCCTGGCATTGATATTGTCTTTGAGTCAGCTTCCTCTCCCAATTTTGGTTTTGGTGACGAAAATAACGTTTTAGCCGACTCTGCGCTTCGATCAGCTTTGTTTGACAAGGGAGAGGAAAATAATGACTCTGCTGTCGTTGGAACAGCAGAGGTGAGAGTGAGGGATGAATTGTTGGAAGGAGCTGAAGTTGGTTTAGGAAGTAGCGTCGACATGCAAACTGCCTGTGGAGCAAATCCTTCTCTTGCAACTTCTCCAGAGACTGGTTTGCCTAGTGACCAGGTGACTGTAACTATTGGCGCCGTCGAGGAAGTCGGTCAAAACGAGCACAGAGGTCTTCCAAATGAAGATGAGGTTCTTGTTCCAGAGTTGGGCTATGACATGGGCAAGAACCTGACCTCTTATGGTTCTAATGAAGAACTAAAACTTGCTTCTTCATATCCGGTGGAACTCAATGTAGATGTGAATAATATCTCCTCAAATGACGGTGAATATCCTGGGCCTCCTCCTGGCTATTGGGAAGCTGATCCACACTGCACAATGGAAGCAGATATTTCTGTTGCTACCCATACTGCCACTGTTGATTGCAGTGTAAGTTTTAGTCTTAAACTTTTTAATGAAGGACCCAGTTTGGCCTTGAATCATGTTTGTATTATCCTTTTGGCTTTGTTTTCACCGTCAATTTCCTGGGCAATCATACAAATTATTTCTTCCTAGTAATGTACTACCATATGGAATTTTTTGTATCTGTTCGCTGGAGTTCTTTTTTTAGGAGTTGGATTATGAGACAAGACTAGGCAGAGTAAGTTTCTCTACGAACTTGTTTACTAGTCATGGCACTTGAACTTATTTTCATGTGATCCTGTCAGATGAGGGATAAGATATGGAGAACGTACATGAATCCTTTTTCGTGATCCTGTTCGATCAAATTTCATAAATTCATAGCCCTCTCTTAGTAGGAGTCTCGACGAAGGAATAATGTCTCTCTTCATTATACTAGAACTTCAGTGATTCAATCTTCGTCATATGAGTTCTTATGTTTGGTAGCAGTATCTTGAGAAGGTAACCATGCATTTCTAGGCCGTGTAGGGTGATTAATTGGCTGGAATGACTTACAACAGTATTAAGAAGTGTGTCATGTGTGGATAAGAGAAGTGTGTCATGTTTGGTAGCCTAGCTTCATCACTGGATGAAAACTTTAAGAAACTAAGAGAAGGTTTGTGTTAAAGCATCCAACTCAAGACCAATTGGCAATGAGTGGAGAAGATAATTAACCGATGTGGGAAAAACTCCAACACTCTCCTGCACGTGTGACCCCCGACTCGCATGTGGAGAGGTAAACAAACGATCCATAACACATGGATCACAACAAACAACGGTGCACTTATGGCACAAACCCTAGCTTTGATACTATGTTAAAGCATCAAACTCAAGACCAATTGGCAATGAGTGGAGAGGCTGCCCATGCTCATATACAAGTTTTTGGAGGAGACAATTAACCGATGTCTCCAACAATTTGCAAACTCAAGCTTGCTAGGGAGAAGCAAATTTTATTTTATTGTAATTGTTACCCTTATTCTAAATTATTGTTTTCTCATAGGGAGTTGTTTTATGCTTTGAACTTCATTGTAAGTTTTTGTGATAGTAATAAAATGTGCTTAATTGCGAAAGTAAATTATTCTCTTGCATTTGATCCAAGAAGAGCATACGCTTATGGATCGTAACGAATTCTCGTAGTCTCTTTTTTTCCTCTTCTTATCTTGTTCTTGTGTTTCAACTTCTGAACTTCTTGTTTTCTGTTAACACCTTAACCATAATGCTTCTGAATCCTGAAATGCCTATTTTTGTTTGCTGAATTCTTTCCTCCATAGAAGTTCAACCCTTGCAACCTATGCAAGGTTTTTTTCCCTTGAATGTTTGCCGCCCCAGAATGTGCCCCATTCAATTGACGAAGCTCTTTGCGTGCCCGAGCCCCAATCTATGCTAACCATTTCTCCTAGCAGTGGCGTGTTTCATAACACCTAAAACCGTGCTATCACTTGCTAGCCATAGATAATTGGAATTTTCTGGAACGCAGGACTCTATTGTATAGTATGGTATCTGGTTCAAAATTTGGGCACCCTGTGTTTTTTAGAATATGTTGATTCCTGATTTGGTAATCAGTCTGCTACTAGCAGCTTCTGCCAAGAATCCAATGCTCACATGATGGTTGCATTCTTTGCCTTTCACAGTTCTACAACTGCTATGGGATTATTGTCTTTTATTTGTCAGTAGAAAGTTTTTTTCCCCCTCCTTGTGAGGCATGGCTAAGGTTTAAACACACTCTTTTGCATTACATGCAGGATATGGAATACGCAGTAGATTGGCATGATACAGGTGTGTTTACTTGTCTTTTCTTCAATGAGTATGTGCTACTTGCATGAAAGTTAGATATGCCGTGTAAATTTCCATGGATTTCAACTGCCTATTGGTTGAAGTATCCAGAAGATCCGTGACTGGGAAGCTTTATCTAGTTGGATTAGCTATGGATCTCTTTTGAGTAAGGTCTTTATGTGCAGGGTTTCTAAATGCTGATGATGAGGACTACGCTGAGGACGAAGAGTGTATGCCAAGTGCAGAGCAAACCAGCTTCCTGGAGAACAGCGGATGGTCTTCCCGCAGCAGGTCTGTATTTCTCATGTGGTTCTTTATTCCATGGGGGGATGCAACAGTGTTTACCGTGGGGTTTTTAAGTGCTGTTTTTTACTGTCGCAACCTCATTGATTTAGTAAGAGACCATGACATATTTCCGGTCAAATATGTTGTTTCATGTTGGCCAATTCTTAGTATTTGCTGCATGCGCAGCATGACTACGGTGAGGATAAGGGTTTCTTCTCCTTGGTACTGTTGTGACCATCTTCACTGTTATCTACATCTTATCCTTTTTATCGGTTCCTTTTTGTCCTCTCATTGATGTTTGAAATCTCATCATTTACCTTCAGGAGTTTTGGTCTGCAGAAGTTTCACCCTCTTTTTTGGTTGCAGGGCGGTTGCCAAGTACCTTCAACTCTTGTTTGAGAAGGAAGCAGAGCATGGAAGGAAGGTTCTTCCCATGGACAACCTGTTGGTAGGAAAAACTCGCAAGGAGGCATCGAGGATGTTTTTTGAAGCATTGGTACGTTTTATACCAATTTTCTAGTTGTGGAAGAACTGAAAGCAGACTCGTTATATTTCGTCTTTAGCATTTGTTTTTGGTTCACTTTATTTAATTACAACAACTCACCAAATTGTTGTTGGTGTTAATATGAACTCTTTGCAGGTTCTTAAAACTAGAGATTACATCCATGTAGAGCAGGAAGCCCCTTTCGGAGACATAAATATAAAGCCTCGAGTAATGCTCATGAAATCGGACTTGTGATCCTTAGATAGATAAAGACGACACACCCTTGCAAAGAATCATAAGTACTAATTAGCAGAAAGTTCAGTAAGTTATGGGGTTTATTCTTCCTTGTATCAATTCTTTTCTAACGTATCCGCTGTGATGTATCCTGTAATTGGTAGTTTTTGCTTAGTCTAGTGGTGGATCCAAGTGTCTCATGTATCCCTATAGCGATCGTATAAAGTGATGTAATATGAACCTTGTTTTATGTGTATATAATCTGTCATTTGCAGTTGGGTGCTAATTTTAGCTGTTTAGCTATTCGAATAACTGTATTTGTTCCATTGTGATCTCGCACTCTCGTACCCGTGTTAGGAGTACATCCGAAGCATATAAGGTTTTCCCTCGAGGGTTGCTGTAAAAAAAACCTTAATTTATTTCCCTTCAGTCTTGTTCTCCCTGTTTTATGGTGCTAAAGTTCACTTGGGCACAAAATAATTTCTTGCTTTACAATTACCTTTTCGCTGCATTTGGTCCACCCCTTGCCGAATCCTTGATCCCAATGCAATCAAATTAAAAAAGAAAAGGAACAAAAAGAAAGAAAAAGGCATTAATTAAATAGTAGTCCTAAGTGGGGATATAAAGTACTCCCTCCGTCCTCTTTTTAAAGTTCGGTATTTCATTTTGGGTTGTCTCTTAATAAGTGTCCATTTTGTAAAAGAAATTAGTGGGTAAAAGTTGGTACGTTTACCATTTTGTTCCTAAAAATAGATTCTATTTTGAAAAGTTAGGAAGTAAAAGTGTAATGATGATGTCTCCATAGAGGGTAAATAAAGAAAGTGGAGGTAAAAGTTGATGTGAAAGGTATAATGATGATATTTTTTTAATAAGTTATAGTTACGAAGCGGGACATTTAAAAATGGACTGTGAGAGTAACACTGACTGTTCTATGTTTTAGTCCTATGTTTTCATCTTTTTACCAGTGAGAACATGTGTAACACAATGACTGTTCTCCGAATGTGTCAAACTTTGGATACTTTCTGTCAATAGTGTTTGCAATCCTACCTTTTTTCGAGAAAAGGGAAAACTTTATAGATACCAAATGGAGTAATATAGTCCGACCAAACACACAACCGTACAAAACGACCCCAACAATACAAACAACCCAGCAAACTACTCCGTAAGCAAAATGACCCAATAAAAAATGAGCAATACAAGACCAATCAAAAACCCCATCAAGGTTCAACACACGCGAGCATCATGCGGTGAAATGGTTACTTGTAACATGGTGCATCTTATAAGTAATTTTTATTCATGCTGTGAAATGCACAATCAACCACCAGTTCATTACACGAGCTGCTTAATTTACTTTTTTCATTAAGGAGCTTGTCGTTTTTGTTGGAATTTCGCCTAGGGTTTGTTGGACAAGATTTTGTGGCTATAAGGGGTTGTTCGGACAAAGAATTGAGCTGGCTATCCCGCAAAAAATGAGCCAAATAAGCCACGGTGGGGTCGGGGGAGGGTGAGTGTGTAAGAAGGGGTAAAAGCAAATGGCTCTTTGGGAATAAGCCAATAAGCCTTAGCTTTTGGCGGGAAAGCTAGGTAGGATTTTTTGTCCGAACAACCCCTAGATGTAGACTTATTCTCTTCATTAGGTTTTGGACTTCTTGAGTGAATCCCTTAGGAGAGGCCCTAGGGGGAGATTAGATATTAAGGTTTTGGTTTATGCTCTATTGGGTTCCACCTAGGGTTTTAGTATCCCTATCGCGTTCCGCCAGAGATTTGTCCCTAAATATTTGTAATTCTATGCTTCAACGAGAGTTATGGATATAACCGGCTCTTTGTTTCTCTCCCCGTTTATAGTGGATCCTCTTGCTCTTCTCCTACAGACGTATCCAATTTGGGAAACCACGTAAATTCTTGTGTTTCGTTTATCACTTGTTGATTTGTTATATTCTCAATTTCGTTTTCGGCACAACAGTTTTGCGTTATTATCACTATTGTTTTCTGAACCGGCCATTTTGCTTAAGTCATGACCTCTTGTTATATAAACACATTAACATTTAATTTCTCAGAAGAAAACCCAATGGATTGCTGAATGCTGAGGCAGAGATGACAAACATTAGAGCCCATAGGAGATCGGACAAGGTCAATCATTCTTTTCATTGATGAAGAAAAATTATCCAAAGACAACATCGAAATTTCCCAATCAAATTAGAAAGGGTATCCGGTAGGTTTTTTATTGCATGTAGCAGGAACCTGGCTCGGGTGGGGCACCTCGACCGGGTGCGGCCAATGGGGCAGCAGCTATTCCTCTCTGATTCAACAAACACCTGAAGTGTGCTAACCTTCCAGTGACTTGCCTAGGATCCTTGGCTAGCTTGTCATAAGGTGTCCACAGCCTCTCTTCATCCATGAGGAGCCAAAACAGAAATGAAGGCAAATTATCAGTTAAAATCTGAACATCATAAAGAAAATAAAATTTTGAGCAGATAATCATGCCATATTGTTTGTCTATTTTCAAAAGTTGCGCCATAAATCAGAATAAAAAATAATGCAATTCTGTTCATTAAGTTTTTTTTTTGAATTTTTTTGCCTCAATCAAAAGAACAAATCCAATTAGGGTGGAAAATTAGTCGGGCATAAGTTTTTGTCCGCTTGATGATACGTCATTTGAATATGTATGGACAAGGTGATGTATAAGATATTGATCTTAAAAACAACTAATGTTGAGGACCCGCTGGTTTGATAGGACTAATAATGAAGCAATACATTGATCGATGGGATAGACTAGGTGATAAAGTCATCGGATTAATGACACCACAACTTCCATGGTATTGTAAGTGGGAATAATGGTACCACACCCTTCATGGTATTTATAATTTAACGTAAAACCGAATATGGGTCACCTTGCATATATAACCCAATCTGGCACTCATATTCGGTCAAACAAATGGACCCTGAGATTTGTTGGCACATGGGAAGAATAGAATTGCAACAAATGATCGATTACCTGCAGCAGCAGCAGCACGCGGCCATATGGTTTGTTCGATATTGGAACCATCAACTGTTTCACCCCACAGGCATACCTCTCCCCCAATAACCAATTCTTGTTGCTTGGGGTTTGTGATGTTAGTGAGTGGTTCGTTTGAATAGAATTCAGACCATGAGGTACCCAAGTGGTCCAAATACCATTTATCTTGGTTGCTTACAATGCATCTCAACCCTGCTGCAACCACTCGCTTTGCAACACCACCCCCGAGCCTGCACCGCCGCCACCACCAACAACAACAAAACAAAACACAACACAGCTTAAGCATATCACCATGCACAATAAAATGAAAAACCAGCCTCATGGACTTCAACCCAAGTTTACCTTGACTACTTAGTTTCTATTCTTTCTAATAACAAAGCTAGAAAACAGCAACAAGCTCAGGATAGCTTCTACTAGCAAGTTTAAAACTAATTTAATACCCATTTGGTTTCTGTGTGTCCAAGTGGAATCACCTTATAGGGTGAACAACAGCACTATGACCATCATCAGAATTCACAGACAACAATAGGAACCATAGTTGGGCAAACTCAAAATTAATTTTTTTTCCAGTCAAAAGTTTCCCTTGCTGATTGCTTCTTGTGATGCGATTGGCAAACACAAAAACTCGTTAAAAGCAAATGAGAAGACAAGCACAGCCACTTGCGAATTCCCAAGCCAAAAGCAGCTGTTGTCTAATCTTTATCACTCCTATGAACAACATGCTCCGTTCTAAGCATACTTTCTCAAGTCCACATTGGTTAATCACTAAAAGCGAAATGAGTTAAGGCAATTTTTATCTCTATTTGAACCTAAATCAAGAACACACAGGATTTTTTAATTTATATATCAGCCAAAGAACACTAAAAAGGTGCTGCAATTAATGCACTTCATAGATACGTATTGTCAGAGAAGTAGGAAAGCCAACTATTAAGTCCAACCCTTATTCTGAATGCAACCGCATAGTTTAACAACAATAGTTAGATGGCATAAGTATCTTGAAGGCATACCAGTTGTGCACCACAGTTTTTCGGTTTAACTTGTCGCCAAAGTTGTTGAAGGTCTCTTCCCTGCAATTTTATCATGAGCATTACACGCGAAACGCAAAAGGAATACAAAATGCTCAAGCATAAAATTCTGTACCAGTTAACGCATTCGTATCCATGTGATAATGCTATTTTCTGAGCTCGTAGGACAAAGTATTCATAGGCTTGGGATGCATTCATTCCTTGCTTCTTCAACCTGAAAATGAGAGTATCAATTTTGTGGACATGTGAAAATAGCTTTCGAGTAATCCTCAAGGAAACAATTTTCCCAGCTAAATTTCACAACCAAAGTTGTTAAAACTAGATACATGTGTAGCGTTTCCCAATTTTTGTCTCGTACAGGGATATACATCATAAGATACATAATACATTACCAATAGTAAATATAAGTTGAAAAAACAGTTACAGCTCTTGTATTATAAAAATTCAGTTGGGTTGCAATTTAAAATTTCCAAATCTTTGATCCCAACGAGGTCATGACCACCCATCTATGTGACTAGAGCCTTTAGCAGCTAACTCTTTATTCTTGTAATTTTACAGGATTGTATTACTATCATGGTTGTCTGACTAGATCTCTCAAGTCTCAATGCTGTGGACAAATCTACAAGCTGAAACGAATATTTGTGTCCTTTTCATGTAAGTCAATATTGGAGATGGCGAACTTCCATTGAATTACTTCGTGATTTTCGGAGTAAGATTAAGGTAACATGAATGGATGCATTGGTTCTTCAATTTTATTCTGCATTGCATGTAGACTGCAACACTGTATCACCTCTGGAAGCATTTTTGAATAAAATTTAGCTATAGTAATAATACCAAACAGTATAACAAAAGCAACAGAAATTGTCCTGGGAAAAAAGAAAAGAAAAAGAAGAGTTCACTAATTGGACCAACCCATAAGGCAACCTCTGGGTGACCGAAACAAACCACCGCCCCGACTGCCTGGTACATCATGGTACCACCCTGGGGAGGAGTCGAACCTTGCCCAACTCTAGTCAAAGGCATCCCCTTCCTCTGGGGCAACCCCAAGGGTGGCTAGAAGAGTTCCAAGATATCAAGAGAATAAATCAAAGTTGTTGAAAGAAAACCGATATAAAATTATGCTAGCATGTGATCATTCCACATAAATATATGAATTCTCATCAAGGAATATGCAGACAACATGCATTGATCATATAAATAGACAATTCTAATTAACAATGCAGGGACTAAGATTTTGTGATCGTTACCAGTTCCTCACATGAGGAGTTGTTACCCAGCAACCTGAAATTAATAGTTCAAATTTATGTTTCAATGAGTGTCATCATTAAAATTACCCAGTGCCATCTGATAAAGCTTAAGATGAACAGCCATACAAGTCAAAGATTTTTTTCAATGCACTCGTCTTGATGCAGAAACAAAATACGTAAATAGCAACATAGGAGAGAGAACATATACTGCTGTGACACATTAATCATCTAAAATTTGTAAACATTGACATGCTCGAACGTTTACACGGTGAACAGAATGCACCCTTCTACAACGAAGCATATTCTATAAGCTATAGTTTCACTACTTAATGGTTCAGGTGACAATAATGACCGAGTAGAATTTCTCCCAATTGATGCGTCATCCACTCATATGACTGAAGCTTACATGGTCATATAGGTCTAGAAAAAAGAACAGTCGCCTATGTAGCGGTGAGCCCAAAATTAATATAGAGTTAGAAGGCTTTGCTTAAGGCTGGTGATAGTTGCTATCCAGTGCATGGAATGTCAGCAAAACAAAGGGTTACTAGGGGTTTATAAGGACCAGCATATAAGCAGGGTACTGAACCAGCAAATACAAGGATTGAGCCCCCTTTGGCTGGTCTGGTACGATGAACTGTACCCGCAAACAATGACATGGGCTGGTTTAGGGTTAAGTTATGTTCTATGATTGTCAGGTTTAAGAAAGTATGGCATCAAATCGAGTGGAGCAGTAAAATGCTTGAAATTGCAAGAGAAAATGAAACTCCAGGCATCACACCTCGATTTCAAAGGCATCATTCCTAGGGTCAGAGTTGGATCAGAGTTTCAGACACCACAGCTTCAACAGCTCTAGAAATGTTCTAAACATGTTCTCTGCTAGAAGCAACCCATCACTATATAAGCTTTAAAGAATTCCTCATAGGAGACTGAACTCCTAGAAACTATACTTCTAAAGACCATATAAACCCAAACAAGAAGGGTCCACTATAAAGACTTAAAGAGGAAGTCTCTTTGGCAGATGAGTTTGCCTCAAGATTCTTCTTAGACTATCTGTAAGCTTTTTAAACTTAGAGAGGTAGTGCAGCCCCAAATGGGAACACTAATTTCCTTTGGCTGGATTACTGGCATGATGCATGCAGGTCCTCTCTACAAAGTGTTTGGTGATATAGTTAGCAATGTTGGAAGCTCCCTTCTGGCCAAAGTTTCATCCACAATTCCAAATGGGGGTTGGCACTGGCCCGTGCAGAGCAGGACAATCATGCAAATTATTAGGAGCACATCTTCAACTCTTAGACCTAATATAGTTGTGGAAAATTCTGTGACTTGGCTGTCTGCCCCTAATGGTATTTTCTCAGTAAAAACTGCTTGAGAACCCTCAAGAATCCTCCCCCTAAAGTTCCATGGCCTCATATTGTATGGATTAAGCAAGGTATTCCTAGATGGGCTATAATCATGTGGCTTGTTTGTTGAGGTAGGTTCTCTACAAAGGATAGGCTTCTCTCATGGGGGATGAGGGTGGACCCTCAATGTGTTCTATGTCGTAGTGTGAATGAGTCCCACATGCATCTCTTTTTTAACTGTTCGTTCTCAGCTTGTATCTGGGGCAGAATCCTCCATTTGTTTGGCATGACCAAATGTCCAGGGGAGTGGGAGCATGAAATTAACTGGGTTGTTCAACACCTTAAGAAGAAAGGGTTCTCATTTGCTTTCTATGAGCTAGCTATGGCTGGGAGGGTATTACATTTGGAAGGCTAGGAATGACTCAGTTTTTTGGTAACAAACAATACATTCTGGATACCATTTTTGAGCAAATTGTAAAGGACGTGCGGGATAGAGTGTTCTCTTGGAGAAACTGTAGATGTAGCCCTGTTAATAGAGTCTTATGTAGAGCTTGGAACATATCGGAGAAAGTTTTGTAGCTAGCAGTAGTTAGGCCAGTTCCTTGGTGAATATTGTTTCCTGTTCTTTTTGTTTCCAAGTTTTCTGGACAGTTTGCTGGGGAATGCCCCTTATTTCCTTTGCATTTTGATTCTTTTTTGGTAATAAATTCCCTCTTTACCCAAAAAAAAAAAAAAAACCCGAACAAGAACCCTTACCAATCAAACATTGATATAACTTGACCCATATGATCCATAGGCGATCCTCAGAAAAATTCAGAGCTTACCAAAACCCCTTAAACTTCAATTTAAACATACCTAAACTCTGCTGCTTATAGAAACTAAAACTACATATAACAAGTTTCCTATTGCCAATAAACTCAACTATAGAAGGTCACAAATGGGTCCCATCCTGATAGCACTGTTTGATTTCTGCCATCTATTTATGTCTAGATTTTCTAGAACTATGTATGGCTGGCATAGGTAGTATTTAAGCAATGTGATTCGTTACTCTATGTTGAGTTGCACTAATAGCTTTAAATCTATTCTAGAAACTCCCAGCACCCGTATCAGCAGCACCAGTAATGCGTATTAGCCTTTTCGATGTCATGCATTTGTAAAGCAAAGTCCCGCATTACCTGGGAAGTATATAAGCGTTAGGCTACCCTCACTACCGAGCTTTTGTGGTTGAGTTCTACCCAAGACCATATAACATGGTATTAGAGCTAGGAACCAGGGATGGTTTTGTGAGTGTCTCCGGCCTGCATTCAGCAAGTCCTGCCGAGTAATCATCCGGCGAGTGAGGAAGTGTGAAGTGATGTCTCTACCAAAGTAATATGAATTGTATAAGCATGAAGGCACCCTCAAGATCGTGTAACAGCATTCTATATAAAACAAGAATAGATTTTATAGTCCTTCAAACATGTGTAGTATTTCAAAGATTAAACTCACTGGTATTAACTTCATCTCCGCCCAAGTGGACAAATTTAAATTTGAAGACCTTACTGAAATCTGAAACATGAGAAGCGTGAAGAATGTTGATTATTTTGTTAATCCAAAATTGAAAAAAAAAATCGTAAGTAAATAGTAATACCTGAAAGAATCCCATCTATTACTTGGAAGGCAAATTCATTGCTGACATCAAGTGGCTGCTGACAATCCTTTGATGGCCAAAGGGTAGGATAATCGGCCCCCCTACAGATTGAAGTAATATAGCCACCCGTATTAAATATAAGACAAAGATAGTGGACTTTGCCGAAGAATACAAGGAAATGAGAAATTGCCGGTTGGAACTCATACCCATTTAAGATTCCAATTGTCTAGATGAAAAAGCTATGCTTGGGCCTTCTTTAATATATGCTTAATGTGCTTTAATTAAAACCTCCAAGCAGTAAAAACCATCAACAAGGCGTCACTAACAGGTCCTACCCTCAACATGATAGACATCTGTAATCAGTTTTCCTGGTCCTATGAATTTCATCACATGAACTCTTAGGGTAACAAACCTTTTCCAAGAGTATGTAAACCATTTTTCTAAGCTTATCCGGCAGACCAGAAAAAGAAATGTTATCATCGGACAAGAAAATTAACTTTTCGAAAGATTTTTTGGGAAACAAAAGTAAAACAGAACAAATCTTGGTAGCAACATATCTGAGGTTCTTTCCGAAGTGCTTAGCACAAGTAGATACCTTCACAGTTTGAGAAGCCACATAAATACAATAAATAAGCAAGGATTATGTGCAATGTGCATGTCAAAAAGGATAGATTTTTTCCCTCTTTGCCGTTGATCATGAAGAAAACTTCAATATTCATACATATCATCATGGCCTTCTATATCACATACAAAGCTTATTAAGAAGCTTATCGATTATTTATTAGCGTACCATTGGTTTTTACTAACAACAAAAAAACTGAAAACAGACAAACAACAAAGAGAAAGCAAACAAACAAAAGATAAAGAAAAGATTTGCAAGGTAATCTCTTTGTAAAAATGATGCCACCAACATCAAAAGTCTAATATAGGTTTTGGTCAATCTTGGACAGGTGTTTCCTTTAATAGCAGAGTGAAAATACGTCGAATAAATGATGAGAATAGTATCGATCAAACTACCAGGATTGAGCATGTCCTGGGACGTCAATTTCAGCCAATACATTAATCCCTCGTCTCTGAGCATAACTGCAGAGAAGAAGATTTAAAATCAGGTATGACCTTAGAAGCACAAGTTAGGGATCATATATCCATTTAGCCTGCAAAAGAATGTGGAAATCACTTGCCTCACAACCTCAGCAGCATCAGCCATTGTATATCTTTCTGAAATAGAATAAGCTCCATTCCATAGTTTGGGATATGAAGGTATCTCCAGGGGGAAAGACTGTGAATCTACAATGTGCCAATGTAGTACATTCTGCATAAAATCAATTAGGAATTACCGATATTAGTCGACTAAGCAAACTTAGAATGTCGAGTCCTTTTAAGTACTTGAAATTCATGCACACCACTTGCAGGGAACTAAATGTCAACTCAACCAAGATAATACCCATATGGAACCACCTTAACAAACAGGATTACGCTAAGCTGGTATTTTTTGATTGACTTAATTCACTTAAAAGGTGCCAAACAGGGCACAAACTCTGTGCACAGGAAGTATGCAAAAGAGGACTAAAACAGATTCTCATTATTCATCTATATAGCAAAGTCTGCCAATGAAAGAGAAGATACTCAAAAATACCAGTAATACTGGCAAAACATAAGCATATTGTGAAACTGAGTTGGGATCCGAGTCATCCGACTTCCTTAATCAAAGAAATCATCCGAGTCATCCGACTTCCTTAATCAAAGAAATCTCAGTCTATAGTTTGCCTCTTTACTACATCAAAATAAGTTGCCACAACTCAAATAGAATGGCAAGATTTTGTCTGTTTCTGTTACCACAAGCACTGTTAGGCGCTACACGCCAGAAATGCCCCAAAATTGTCGCATCAACAAAATTAATACAAACCATGTGTTGAACTGTTGAAGTTAGCAAGTTTTGACTACCAAGTTTTCTGATAATTAAAACTGCTAGCAAATTAAACAGTCCACATTTAGTGTCCCTCACATACCAATTTCGCGTATGACATAGAATCAACAACTTTCTTTATCATTGGAAGTGGCTGGTAGTGTCGGGCTGTATCTGCACCATTCCCACTCACAAGTTAGAACGACCAATTTGCATGTTTGAGAAGATTCTCTTCCCTACTACTAAAGAAAATGAATATTCTTCCAATCTCAATAATTGCCACAGTTATTCATAACCATTTTCGCATTTGGGACACATCATACATAGGATCAGTACCTCATATCAATATCTGACCAAAGTAATAGCTTAAAGCTTTTGGTAAGCTAGTAATATATAGAGAAGATATCTTCCAGAAGAAAAAGGAAACTGTACATGTTAAATAAAAGGAAAAATACTTCTCCTAAACCAAATCAAACCTAACCTAAATTCAAGTATCAAAATAAAATGATTCGCATTATATGGACTTAGACTAGTGATAGAGAAGCACAATTAGGTACAGTGAGTAGATAGCAGACAGAATTGAGGCCACAGCCAACGCAAATGCAAGAGGAGTTAAGGTCAATTAGTGCAGAACAACTACAAATCCTTGTGTGTTCGTCTAGCGAAGTCATTCAACCACTTAATTGTTCCAGTTAAATACTCTCTCCATCCCATTTTCTCGGCCCATGGTTCCATTTTTCTGCTGTCCCAAAATGTACGTCCATGTTGACTTTTCAATACATTTCTTATTTTGCCCATTATTTAAGTAACAATCAACATTGAAACACTCTTTTGACTTCATATAAGATGTCAAATCAAGGGTATTTGGGGGAATTGAATAATTTTTAGCTTGTAATGATGACGTTCCTTAAAGAGTTGGATTCCCCCAAAAGCCCAAACATAGTGGGACAGAGGGAGTATTTAATAGCAGTTATGAGACGTATGATAATTTGTTATTGAGATAAGCTGAACAAGTTGATTGAATGTGTCTCCACAATATTTTCGAATCAGTAAAAATTCAATTAGGACATAGCCTCAAGTGATCAGTTGCAAGCACGTAAATATCGTTACAGGCAAATCACGGGCCCCATGCATTGCACGGGTTCACTGCTAGTTTGTAATTGAGCTGAACAAGACATTGAGCAACCCTTGAGGCAAAATAAAATTCACAAAAACAAGTTTGTCCTATTCCTCAACAGCTAAAAAGTCCATACATTTGAATCAAGAAGTGACCATACTAACATAAAAGGAAAAATATATAATTGAGATTCAGTCCAAAAAACATTAACATATCAAAAACACCCACTCGAAAATTATTTTGCATCAAAGACCCACTGACTTCAGTCTAATCCAGGAAACCCCATACAAAGGAATCTACATAATACTTCAATTGATACTCAACATGTGATAAGAGGAATACAAGAGAATACCAATTAAGAGCCCTCGATAAGAGAACCTTGGCTGATCACTAATGTCCCATGGGGCTTGACGTACTTCAATCAGCCTGGTAGTGAAGTTAAAATGGCAAACTTGGCTGAATGTCTGCAAGATTTATCGTCACACTTTTTAAGATGTAAACATCTCTTTCACAACTTCAAATATCTGCAACTTTTATGAGGTATCATATGAGACAAAACATAAAACCTGCAGCCCATGCAGAGCCCCATAAACTGTTTGTGCCTGCAATATAGAGTTGTGGTAATGAGTAAACCAGAGAAAATGAAATAACTGAAAGCTGCAGATGTAAATTTGATAAATCTTGATGTCTCAACAGATGGGCATTTTTATGACCTCTCAATCAAGTAAAGATGCCAAAACACATTGAGGGGAATGCTGATGTTATTATCATTTTGACATCTTGTTTATATCTTTCACCTTGTAAATACGATTTTATCCTCAAAATTAGAAGGCTACTATGAAAAATGTGACATGTCCCATTACCTTGGACAGGATTTGTATTTCCTTGCTGATAATACCAAACAACTAGGAGGAAAGACGCCTCTGGAAATCAGCTTACCTATGATTCTTTAGCTCAAATCCTACAGATTAATTTGGGTTGGTTTTTCGAAAAACATGAGCTGATAATGTTCGCCTTTAACCACTTTAGTGGGCCAAGGCTTAGAGTTCCTTGTGCGTTGAGGTTCTGAAATAAGGAAGTGAGGCCTCATGGTCTTAAGTTGCTATTTCAGAAGAAACAAAACAATTAAATATCTCACTATTAGGTACTTGATAGTTTAGCAAACTATGGTTCTCAAAACTAACTTTGACTCTCTTTTTTCATCATTATTATAAAAGCTCTACATCATTCCCATCAAATTCGCTGAATCTTTGAGCTTAAGAAATTACAAGCAAAATAATATATTTAATTGAAAGGATATCTGTACAGTATTCAATAACTCCATTTCGTGATAACAAGCTTCGCAGCATGATAATCGATAATGATGATTGCAAAATAGACAAAATTATCGAGAGTAGATGCTTAATGGACTATGTCCTAAAATGGAACATAAACTATAATCATAACCACCTCAAGATGTGCATAAACTGGATCTCCACTTGAAGCGACAGATAACTTGTATGACTCATCAATCCCGTATTGTAACTGCAAACATGGATTAACTTTCAGCAACAGAGTTGTATTTTCGTATACTAACCAACTTAGATATGGCGTGGTAGGGAAAATGACTATCCTACAGAAGATAGTTTTATTGCTGTAACAATATGGAGTTTTTTTCCCAAAAAATTTCATCAAAAGTTGTGTTGTTGCTACTAAGAACATAAATTCACAAGGGATAATTCAGCAAAACAAAACACAACTACCCATGTTGTTGTTCAGGTGAGCAATAATAGTAAACCACAACTACCATACTAAGCAATTACTTCAATTGCTACATTACTACAAAACATCTTGCAAAACAGAAAGAAGCATATTGCTCAGAGTCAGAGAGAAGATTAAAAGTTCAAAAAATTTGTGGCTTGTGGGTGGTTGCAGGTATCGGAGTTTGCCCTGCATATGAGTCCAAAGTGGCCGTACTTTAGAGGGTGTCTCTTGGCACCAAAAAGATGCATATAAGCAACCCCAGTGATGCATACAATTGCAAATGGAGGACGTAACAGAAGCATTTTTGCCCCCAATGACAAAGTTCACAGATTCCTTTTACTTTTCCTAGTTTTTGGGCTTGGGTCCTTCGATTATAAAGATGCAGCCACTAAAGCACTGCAATATTCATTAAGGCCAGCACCCATATAGAATTCATATTAACCCCTAAGAAAGTTCACTAGACATACAAGAAACAACTACAAATCCTTAACAATATAAAGGAGGTGGAAAACTGTTACAAATCATAATCCATGACAACTTCACCTCATCATTGGTAGAGGAAATGAGCACATTAATTCCCTGAATCACAAGGGACTGCTGAGAATGGGAAATGTTACCATCAGCAACGTCAGGGGCATTGATGACATAAAGCAATCTGGAAAACCCATCCTTCAATATACCGGAAGCATCAGGATACTTGCTTCCTTCAGTTCTAAGCTCAAAGTCCTTACTCATGTATAAAACTTTATGCCCATAGCTCACTGATTGTGGCATCGGCCATATGTTTAGGCGGTCAACATCCACAGCAGACGCCACTAACTGGGAAACAAGGCCAAGAAAAAGGACTCCGATCACCAGCTTCACCATCGCAAAATTTAAACCCCTGACATGAAAAATGGGAGGAGAATCAAGGCACCCAGAATGCAAGTGTGTGTACGTAGAAACATGTATGTATATATCTATTCATGTACTCCCTCCGTCCCATGTTGTTTTTCCCACTTTTTAAACTACGTGTTGTTAATCGGACTAAAAAAATAAAGCACGAGAAGCGTAAATCTTGACCTTTTTAACGCAGTCTAAAGATCTCAATTAGGAGTAGTTGTTTTGGTTGGAACATAAAACGTTTTAAAAAAACTATAAGAAATTGTGTACTGCTCTATTCTTTTATTCTACAGCAGCCTACTTCACACCAAGCCTACCATCCTTTGTTTATTGGTTCGTGCCAGCTCTCCCCGAGAAGAGAGTCTTTGTTGGTTGAGTTGAGTTACGGTAGTTCAATCTCTAATGGAAGGACCACCTAACGCTGGCTGAACAAATCACTTGTGCCGGCAAAAGAAAATCAAATGTGCGGCGAGTGTTGTCCGAGGCTGGTGGGCGGAAACGGATTATGCTAATTAAATAACAAACACTTAGAGTTCTTCATGTATTTTATATACTAATTAAATAACTAACACTTCGAATTTTTATGTTCAACAAACAACAACTTGTAACATTTAGAGCAATTGTAACTGTGGGGCCGCATGTTTGAATCCCACCACGTCGAAACAACTTTGGGGCCGCCTGGAATTAGTCGAGGTGCGCGCAAGCTAGTCAGTATCGGATGATAAAAAAAAAAAAAAAAACATTCAGAACAATTGTAAAAGACAATGCGCGATGAAAAAAGCAAATGACTGAAAAGAAACGATAAACACAAAAACAGATGAAGCACGTACGTCATAGAGCATCTGTACATGCATACAGATATATAGACATATAAATATATAATGATCAAGTGATTGGAGAGTGTCGAAAAGACGGGAATTCTTCAACATACCTGAAATTTGCAGAGAGAGAGAGAGAGAGAGAGAGAGAGAGAGAGAGTGAGTGAGTGTGTGGAAGAGAGAGAGAGAGAATGAGTGTGTGGTCGGAAAGAGAGAGAGTGAGTGTGTGGAACACTGTCGGAATTTTGTAAATGGAGTGGAAGCCGCTAATGCCACCGACAGTTTTTTATTGTGCCACCCAGAATTGTTTGCTCTGGCAATGTTTAATTGAGTAAGGGTTTGTTAATTTGGTATACATCAACGGGGTTTGTTAATTTGGTATACATCAACGGGGTTCGTTAATTTGAGTAAGGGTTTGTTAATTTTTTTTCCTTTTAAATATTGTATACATCAGCGGGGTGAGTTAGCAGAGTATTAGTAATAAGGGGTCCTGAAATTGTCCATAATCCTAAACTCCAAATTCGCCTCCCGTGAGGCTCGGACCTCTGCCTCAATTGTTGGTTCTCCCTTGCTTGCGTCATTGAGGTGCCAGGCTAGGAAAAGAAAGTGAGAAATTTTTCAGTGTCGGGCGGGTACCACGTCACCCGGTTGACGTGGTGCCCGAGCGGGCACATCCGAGCCGTCCAAAAGTATATTGGATGGCCTAAATTGAAATACTCTATCCTCTCACACCCACACTCTCTCTCCTTTTTCTGTCTCCAAATGTGGTGCCCGCTCGGCACTGAAAAATTTCTCTGAATAATAGGAATGTGTATTTTCTTAAAAAAAAATTTACTTTCTAAAAAAAGAAGAATGTGTATTTTCATTGGAATAGTAATTTTCGCATTCCATTTTTCTTATGAATGCAATTCAAAAGTTGTTATTGAGTGCTTAAAATTACACGCAATAAAGGCACTATAAGACCTACTTTGGATAGCATTTATGAAAATATGGAGTGCAAAAGTCATTTTCTATTTTAATGTACTCCGTGGTCCCAATTTATATGCCCATTTTAAAAATCCAACTTAATATGGAAATACAATTATTATACTTTATAGTTTTGAATTTTACAACAAAAGGCCCTTCCATTCGAATTCGACAAGTCATTTAATTCTTGAGAGAATGGTAAAAGAGAAAATTCCTAGTATTTTAATTTTCTAAAATGGACAAATGATTACAGATCAAAAAAAAATGGACAAATGATTTGAGACATGAAAATATTTAAAAGGGAACAAACGAAATGGGAAATGGGACTGAGGAAGTATTAGTTAGCAAGATAGTTTTTTACTAGTCGGTAAAAGTCAACATTATTAATTGTAATTAGTCAAGTTTGAACCTTTAACAAATGCATAGGAATGTATGATGCCTTCTGCTTAACTGCCACTACTCCACTGTAGTTGGCAAGAAAGTTGGGGAAGTCTTTAAAATATCTCCGAATTTATAAGAGATTTGGTTTTACGACAGTACCTTGTATAATTATAAAGCAAGAGAAATGATTTTGAAATGAATTTAAAAATTAAAAGAGAATCGCCATCGTGAAGCTGACCTGATATTCGGAAGCAAGACTAAAAAGCAAGTAACTCTGAAACTCGACTTTGTTTGCACGATCTGCACAAACCCTTATAAGCTTATACTTCTATTACCCAGATTTATCTGTCTCTTTCCATTCATTACACTGGTAACAAAGGAGTGTTGGTGCAGGCTGTGCAGCTGAGGATTGGAAAAAATGTGTTGGTGAGCAAACGAGGATAAGGGTAAATTTGGAATTTTATGGCAAGAGACAGAAATGACGTAGTAAATGATGGTGCACAGGGATGACAGAACATTGCACGTGCTTTGGCTTAGGACTCGTCTGTTCTCGACATAATAACTACTACTAGTATTAGGTGAAAACGGACACGGGGCTGCTGTCCCGGCGAGCGGGACTCGCTTCGGTCTCATTCCAATGATTAAAAATGTTCACTTTGTAAACCTCGTTGAGCAGAATAAATGTATCAAAAATTAGCTCGATCAGATATCACTAAGTGCCTTATTGAAACATTTTTATCTTGAAAAGAATAGAAACACTTGATCAAATCCACTAGAATCTATCATTGACAAGTTATATGTGTTTCGATCAGGCACTTAATGATATCTGATCGAGCTAATTTTGGGGACACTTGTTCTATCTGACGAGCTCTACTAAGTGAACGTTACTGATCATCGAATCAAGACCGGAGCGAGCCCCGATCGGCCGGGACAGCAAGCTCCGCCTACGTTGAAAACACTTGTGGACAATCATGATTGTGCCCATCAAGGTGCACTACAGGAAGTGCCCTGCAGGATTCCCAAACTCGGAAGTAAATACTCCATGTTACTCCTTCCGTCCGAATGGGGGATGCATCCCGCAGAGCGTTCGATCCGACCGCTCATCTCGGCAACCAACGAATTGGATCTTAACTGAGCAATGGACAATCTAGATTTACATGCGATTTGTATGCGCTCAAATTCAGTTTGAATTATCCGTGCCGAGATGAACGGTCGGATCGGCCACTCTGCACCCGCGGCAGGAGGGACTACAATTTATTATTATTTGCAATTGCTTAAGAAAACATAAAGAAAAATAAAATCAGTATCGTTTGGCCTCCATATTGTATATATATCTCTCCCAATTTAGAAAACTCACAGATAAAAGCTACACAGTACTAATATTCTTAGAATTAGCTGTACTAGTATGAATTAAAGTTTCTATCATGGCACAAAACATTCTTTGATTCATCCTCAACGTAGAATTGCATGTTTCAATTCAATTCAAAATAAAGTATAATCTCAATGTTACCATTTAAAATTCGTGCGTATACACATGAGCGCACACACAATGGTTGTTAGATAAGCAACAACACGCTGCGGCCGCTACCGTCGCCGCTTCCCAACTCTTCCTCCATCCAGCAAAACCTTTTAGGAATCCAATCTGCTCCCCATTCTTGAAAATCGTCTGATTTTATTAGAAAGCCCAACACCTCTGACCAAAAGCTTCATCCTTCTGTCTCAGGCCGTGTACGGAGCGAATCAAGCCAAAGCGCGGGAATAAGCCATCTGCAATCCCTCGCCAACGAACGCACTACCATCTTCCATTTTCCGTTCATCTCTATAATTGGATCTTAGGGGCTAGTACTATAGTTCGGTGATGCATCGAAGAGATTGGTGATGTGGGGTGTAAAGCTTCACTGGTGATGGAATGTAATACTTGTGATGGAACTGACCTCTTTCTCTCAAGCATGTTAATCAAGATTTCTATTAATTAAACAAGATAATTAGAGTAGCAAAACATAATTTAGTGCGGAAGTTTGACTTCTCAGGATTCTCTATCTCAGCTACTGCGTCTTCTTCCTGCGGGTACTGCTCCTCCAGCCTGCCTCAGTACCTGGCATGAAACGCCATGGGCCAAAAAGTAGGACATTGAGTGATCGACTCTCACAGTAGATAAACCATATCCCACTAACCCCAATCGATTTACAGAGCTGGCCCTGACTTTTCGGGAAACTAAAGCGAAGATTAAAGGTGATGTTTGTCTTTCGTTGGACTATTGTTAAGTAGTACCAAAGTAGGTAGGGCCCTAACATTTGTAAATTTTCGAGGCCTAAAGCGGCCGCACCTCAAGCTTTAGCACCTCAAATTTTAACTCAGAGCCGGCTCTGATCAATTAGAAGGGGTATCCGGTTGATTTTTATTGCATGTAGCAGGAACCTGGCTCGCGTGGGGCACCTCGACCGAAACCGGTCAATGGGGCAGCAGCTACTCCTCTCTGATTCAGCAAACACCTGAATTGTGTCAACCTTCCAATGACTTGGGCAGGATCCTTGGCTAGCTTCTCATAAGGTGTCCACAGCCTCTCTTCATCCATGAGCAACCACGACAGAAACAAAGGCAATATTACAGCATAAAAAGAATAATAAACAGAATAAAATTTTGAGCAGATAATCACGCAAATACTTCTATTCTCCCTGATCCTTATTGTTTGTCTATTTTCAAATGTTTTTTTTATTTATTTATAATTGAGGTGTTTGGGTCACCATACTTCCTTTTTTTATAATTAAGCGAACACCGAATACGGATCACCTTGCATATATCATCCGATCTGACGTTCATATTCGGTTAAACAAACGACCCTGAAATTTGTTGGATCACAGGGCACATGGGAAGAAGAGAATCGCAACCAATGAAAGATTTACCTGCAGCAGCAGCAGCACGCGGCCATATGGTTTGCTCGATATCGGAACCGTCAACTGTTTCACCCCACATGCATACCTCTCCCCCAATAACCAATTCTTGTTGCTTGGGGTCTGTGATGTTAGTGAGTGGTTCATATGAATAGAATTCAGGCCAAAAGGTATTCAAGTGGTCCAAATACCATTTATCTTGGCGGCTTACAATGCACCTCAACCCTGCTGCAACCACTTGCGCCGCAACACCAACATCGAGCCTGCACCACCGCCGCGGCCACCACCACCAGTAAGTAAAACACAGCTTAAGCATATCACCATGCACAATAAACAGAAAAACCAGCCTCCCTCATGCACTTCAACCCGAGATTACCTTGATTACTTAGCTTCTAAACTATTACGAGTTCACTACTATCTAATATTTATTTGGGTTTCTGTGTGTGCAAGTGGAATCGCCGTATTGGGTGAACACTGGCACTGTGACCATTGCTAGAGTTTGCAGCCAATAAGGGAACCATCATTGGGTAAACTCAAGATTTAACTGTTTTTTTTCCCAGTCGAAAGTTCCCCCTGCTGCAATACAATTGCTTCTTGTGATGCGATTGGCAAACACTAAAACTCATTAAAAGGAAATGAAAGCAGCTGTTGCCTCATCTTTATTACTCCTATATGAACACACCATGCCACATTCTAAACATACTTTCTCAGGTCCACATTGGTAAGTTACAAAAAGTGAGATGAGATTAGATGGCATAAGTATCATTAACGCATACCAGTTGTGCACCACAGTTTTCCGGTTTAATTTATCGCCAAAGGTTCTGAAGGTCTCTTCCCTGCAATTTTATCATGAGCATTACACGTGAAAAAAAAAATTGGAAAACAAAATCATCATGCATAAAATTCTGTACCAGTTAATGCATTCGTATCCATGTGATAATGCTATTTCCTGAGCCCGTAGGACAAAGTATTCATAGCCTTGGGATGCATTCATTCCTTGCTTCTTCAACCTGAAAACCAGAGTTATCAATTTTGCGGATATGCGAAAATAGCTTTCGAGTAATCCCCATCGTAACAATTTTCCCGGGTAAATTTAGCACCAAACGTATCACAACCAAAGTTGTGAAAACAGGATACATGTGTATTGTTTCCCAATTATATGTCTTGTATAGGGACATGCATCGTAAGATACATTACCAAAAGTAAATATAAGTAGAAAAAATAGTTATTTAATAGAATATTTGTGTCCTTTTCATGTAAGTCAATATTGGAGACGGCGAACTTCCATTGAATTACTTTTGTGATTTCTGGAGTTGGATTCACAGAAGATGAATGGATGCTCTGGTTCTTCGATAGTATTCTGCATTGGATGTAGACTGCAACAATGAAACGCCTCTGGAAGTTTATGTGAATAAAATTTTGCTCATACTACTAATATCGAACAGTATAACAAATGCAACAGCAATTGTCCTGGAAAAATCCAGAACAGTGCAAAGATTTCCAGAGAATAAATCAACGCTGAAAGTGAAAGCTAATGATTCTCACTCGACCTCCAAAAGAAAAGAGAACTGACAAAAATAAAATGCTAGCATGTGACCATTCCATATATATAAATAAACATGATTTGAGCTCTGCAACTTCCTGGAGGGTTCTCATCCAGGAAATTGCATACGACATGCATAAGCCAAATAAATAGACAATTTTAGTTAACAATGCAGAGAGGACTAAGATTTTGCGATCATTACCAGTCGTTTACGTGAGGAGTTGTTACCCAGCACTCTGAAATTAATAGTTCAATTTTATGTTTCAGTGAGTGTCAGCATTAAAATTACAAAGTGCTAGCTGATAAAGCTTAACGGGAACAGCCATACAAGTTAAAGAATTTTTTCAATGCACTCAGCTTGACGCAGAAACAAAATGCACAAATAGCAAAATAGGAGAGAAAACATATATTGCTGTGGCACATCAATCATCTAAAATTTGTAAACATTGACATGCTCGAACGTAGGAGTGTTGCTTTCTGGTGCCTGGAATGTCGGTAAAATAAAGGGTTACTAGGGGTTTATAAGGACCAACTTAAGCAGGGTACTGATCCTGAAAATACAAGGTTTGGGCCCCCTTTGGTTGGTCTGGTACAATGAACTGTACCCACAAGAAATAACGTGGGCTGGTTTAGGGTTATGTTATGTTCTATGATCGACAGCTTTAAGAAAAAATGTCATCAAATAGTAAAATAGGGCCAAAGTAGGGAAATGAAGCCTAGGTCAATCTAGTTGACCATTAAAATTCTTGAAATTGCAAGATAAAATGAAACTCGAGGCTCTATTCTCAAAGGCATCATACCTAGGGTCAGAGTTGCATCAGAGTCTCAGACCCCACAGCTTCAGCAGGTCTAGAAATGTTCTGAACATTTTCTCTGCTAAAAGCTTAAAGAATTCTTCACAGGAAATTGAACTCCTACCCAAACAAGAACCGTCACCAATAAAACATTGATATAACTTGACCCATGTGATCCATAGTCGATTCTTAAAAAAAATATAACTAAACTCTCTGCAGCGCCTAAAATCTCAAACTACACATAACATCTCTCCCATTGCTAATGAACTCAACTAAACAAGGTCTGAAATGTGTCCCAAACCAGAAGTAAGCACTCTCAGATTTTTGCCATCTCTTTGTGTTCAAATTTTCTCGAGCTATGCATGGCCTGCATCGTTAGTATTTAAGCAATGTGTTACGTTAGTTTATGTTGAGTTGCACTACTAGCTTTAAATCTTATTCTAGAAACTCCCAGCACCCATATCAGCAGCACCAGTAATGCGTATTAGCCTTTTCAATGTTTTTGATGTCATGCATATGTAAAGCGAAGTCCCACATTGCCTAGGAAGTATATAAGCGTGAGGGTACCCTTACTTCAATACCGAGCTTTTGGGGTTGAATTTTATCCAAGACCATATAACAAGGTATTGGAGTTAGGAACCAAGGCTCGTAGTCTATGGGTCTCTGGCTTGCATGTGGCGGGTGCCGCCGAGTAAGCACATTGCGAGTGAGGAAGTGTGTGAAGTGAAGTCTCTACCAAAGTAATACGAATTCTATAAGCATGAAGGATCCCTCACTTTCATAGCTAATTTTTGGGTTGATTTCTGCTCAAGATAGCGTAACAGCATTCAAAATAAAACAACAATAGATTGTATACTCCTTGAAAACATAAATATTATTCAAAACATTCAACTCACTGGTATTAACTTCATCTCCTCCCAAGTGGATGTATTTAAATTTGAAGACCTTACTGAGATCTGAAACATGAGAAGCGTGACGAATGTTGATTATTTTGTTATTCCAAAATTGAAATGAAAAAAAGATTTCGTAAGTAAATAGCCAATACCTGAAAGAATCCCATCTATTACTTGGAAGGTAAATTCATTGCTGACATCAAGTGGCTGCTGACAATCCTGTGATGGCCAAAGGGTAGGATAACCGGTCCCCCTACAGATTGGAAGAAAAATAGCCACCTGTGTTAATTTGTGCAACACCATCAAGGAAACTTTTTCTTGATCTCATCTACAAGAGCACCTTTAGACTTATGACAGAGATAGTGGACTTTGTTGATGAATACATGGTAACAAGAAATTGCCCTTTGGAACTCATAGCCATTTAAGATTCCAATTGTCATGATGAAAAAGCTACGCTTGGGCGTTCTTTAACATACTGTGCTAATGCGCTTTAGTCAAAAACCCCAGGCAGTAAACACCATCAACAAGATTTCACTAACAGGTCCTACCCCCAATGTTCAACATGATAGACGTTTGTAATCAGTTTTCATGGTCCTATAAACTTCATCGCATAAACTCTTAGGGTAACAAACCTTTTTTAAGAGTATGGAAACCATTTTCTAAGCTCATCCAGCAGACCAGAAAAAGAATTGGTATCATCTGAGAAAAACATTATCTTTTTGACATACAATTTTTGTTAAACAAAAGTAAAACAGAACCATTGTTGCAACATATCTGCGGTTCTTTCTGAGGTCCTTAGCACAAGAAGATACCTTCACAGTTTGACAAGCCACATAGGCAAGGATAATGTGCAAGAGTACGTCAAAAAGGATGGAATTTTTTCCTCTTGCCCTGATGTTCATGAAGAGAACTTCAAGATTCATCCAAATCGTCATGGCCTTCTATATCCCATGCAAAGTTTATTAAGAAAGTCGTTATTTTTTCTAGAGGTGTCCCATTGGTTTAATGTACAAGATACAGCAGGAAAAAATAATAACCCACAAACATCATTTTCATGTGAAGTATACTACATGCAATAGGTATGAGTAAAGTTACAGGTACAAGAGAAAAATCTAGGTAAGACAAATCTATAATGGTCTTCCCGCAATCCCTGATCCCCCAAAAACAAAGGAAAAGAAAGATAATAAAGCAACAACAAAACTGAAAACAGACAAATAACAAACAGGACGCAAACAAACAAAAGATAAAGAAAGATTTGCAAGGTAATCTCTTTGTTAAGTGATGCCATCAACAACAAAAGTCTAACATAGGTTTAGGTCGATCATGAACAGGTGTTTCCTTTAATATCAGAGTGAAAATACGTCGAATAAATGATGAGAATAGTATCAATCAAACTACCAGGATTGAGCATGTCCTGGGACGTCGATCTCAGCCAATACATTAATCCCTCGTCTCTGAGCATAACTGCAAAAAGAAAAATTATTGGAGGAAAGATCAGGTATGACCTTAGAATACAAGAAGTCAATAAAGCACAAGTTAGGGATCATATATGCATTTAGCCTGCAAAAGAAGGCAGAAATCACTTGCCTCACAACCTCAGCAGCATCAGCCATTGTATATCTTTCTGGAATAGAATAAGCTCCATTCCATAGTTTTGGATATGAGGGTATCTCTAGAGGGAAAGACTGTGAATCTACGATGTGCCAATGAAGTACATTCTGTATGAAATCAAATAGGAAATACCGATGTTAGTTAACTAAGCAAACTGTAGAAAGTCGAGTCTTGTTAGGTACTTGAAATTCACGCGCACCACTTGCAGGGAACTAAATGTCAACTCAACCTACATAATACCAGTACGGAATCACCTTAACAAACAGGATTAAGATTACTTGGTATTTTTTGATAGACTTGTTTCAATTAAGAGGTGCCAAACATGGCACAAACTCTGTGCACAGGAAGTATGCAAAAGAGGACTAAAACCGATCCTCATTATTCATCTAAGTAGCAACCTCTGTCAATGAAAGAGAAGATACCCAAAAATCCCAGCAACCGCTGGCAAAACATAAGCATATTGCGAAACTGAGATTTCCTTAATCAAAGCAATCTCAGGCAGTATAGTTTGCCTCTTCACTACATCAACCTAAAATTGCCACAACTCAAATAGCATGGCAAGATTTTGTCCATTTCCGTTAGGATAAGCACTGTTAGGCACAAGAAATGCCCCAAAACTGTCTCATCAACAAAATTAAAATACAAGGGACAAAATATGTATCGAAGTTGACAAGTTCTTACTACAAGTTTTCTGAAAATTAAAACTGCTAGAAGATTAAACAGCCCAAAAATAATGTGCCTTACATACCAATTTTGTGTATGTCATAGAATCAACGACTTTCTTTATAATTGGAAGCGGCAGGTAGTGTCGAGAGGTATCTGCAACATTCCCATTCACAAGTTAGAACGATCAATTTGCATGTTTGAAAAGATTCTCTTTCCTACTAACTACTAAAGAAAATGAATATTCTTCCAATCTCAATAATCGCCACAATTATTAACCATTTCCGCATTTGCGACACATTATGCATAGGATCAGGACCTTACATCAATATCTCAGCAAAGTAATAGCCCAACGTTTCTGTAATCTAAAATATATAGAGAAGGCATCTTCGAGAAGAAAAAGGAAACTGTACATGTTAACTCAAAGGAAGAATAGTTATCCTAATTTTAATTACTCACCATAAAAATGAATGTATATAATACTTCAATTGATACTCAACATGTAAGAAGAGGAATACGAGAGTACCGATTAAGAGCCCTCGATAAGGGAACCTTGGCTGATCACTAATGTCCCATGGGGTTTGACGTACTTCAATCAGCCTGGTATGGAAGTTAAACTGGCAAAGTTGGCTGAATGTCTGCAAGATTTATTGTCACATATTTTGAGATGCAAACATGTCTTTCACAAACTCAAATATCTGCAACTTTTAGGTATCATATAAGACAAAACATGAAACCTGCAGCCCATGCAGAGCCCCATAAACTGTTTGCGCCTGCAATATGTAGTTGTGGCTTTGAGTAAACCAGCGAAAATTAAGTAACTGAAAAGCTGCAGATGTAAATTAGATCAATCTCAACAACTTATGGGCATTTTTATGACCTTTCAACAAAGTAAAGACGTCAAACACATTGAGCGGAAAACTGACGTTATTATCATTTTGACATCTTGTTTATCTTTTTCAACTTGTAAGTACCATTGTATCCTCAAAAATAGAAAAAGGCTACGACGAAAAATGAGAACCTTGTTGTGTCCCAATTTTCTTGGACAGGATTTGTATTTCCTTGGTAATAATACCAATTACCAAACAACTGGGAGGAAAGAAGCCTCTCTAAATGAGTTACCTATGATTCTTTAGCTCTCCTACAGATTAATTTGGGTCGGGTTTCCAAAAAAAAAAAAAACCTAGGCTGACAATGTTCTTACTTAACCACTTTAGTAGTACTTTGAGGTTCTGAAATAAGGAGGTGAGGCCTCATGGCGTTAAGTTGCTATTTCAGAAGAACGAAGACTTCTAAATATCTCACTATTAGGTATTTGATAGTTTAGCAACTATTGTACTCCAAACTACCTTTGACCTTTTCTCTCTTTCTCTTGATAAAAGCTCTACTTGATTCCCGTAAAATTCGCTAAATCTTTGAGCTTAACAAATTACACGCAAAATGATATATTTAATTGAAAGGATATCCGTAACGAATTCAATAACTCTATATCTTGATAAGAAGCTTCGCTGCATGATCGTCAATAATGATGGATTGCAAAGTAGACTAAATTATCGAGAGTAGATGGTGAATGTACTACGTCCTGCACAAACTTAAAATGGAACACAAGCTATAATCATACACACCTCAAGATGTGCATAAACTGGATCTCCACTTGAAGCAATGGATAACTTGTATGACTCATCAATCCCGTATTGTAACTGCAAACATCAAATAACTTTCTGTCACAGAGTTGTGTTTTCGTAGACTAACCGTTACCAACTCTAGTATGGTATGGTAGGGGAAATGACTATCCTACAGACGATAGGTTTTTTATTGCTGCAGCAATACGGAATTTTTTTACTTCTTCCATTGTTGCCGCTAAGAAGATAAATTCACTGGGGGATGATAATTCAGTAAATCAAAACACAACTACCATATTCACAGGAATCGACTTTGCCTGCATATGAGTCCAAAGTGGCCCTACTTCGGAGGGGTCTCTTGGCACCAAAAAGATACATAAATAAGCAACCACTATGACATATACATTGGCAAACGGAGGAGGCAGCAAGAAGCGTCTTTGCCCCCTATGGCAAAGTTCACAGTTTCCTAGTTTTTGGGCTTGGGTCCTTCGATTATAGAGAGGCAGCCACTAAAGCACTGCGATATCCATTAAGGCCAGCACCCATATAGAATTCAAATTCCTCCCTAAGCATGATCGCTAGACATACAAGAAACGACTGAAAATCCTTAATAATTAACACGACAACATCACCTCATCATCGGCTGAGGAAACGAGCACGTTGATTCCCTGAAGCACAAGAGACTGCTGAGAATCGGAAACGTTACCATCAACAACGTGAGAGGCACGGATGACATAAAGTAATCTGGAAAAGCCATCCTTCAATATGCCCGACGCATCAGGATACTTGCTCCCTTCAGTTCTTAGCTCAAAGTCCTTGCTCATGTATAAAACTTGATGCCCATAGCTCACTGAATGTGGCATCGGCCATATGTTTAGGCTATCGATATCCACAGTAGACACCACTAGCTGGAAGACGATGCCAAGAAAAAGGACTCCCACCACCAGCTTCACCATCACAAAGTTTGAACTCTAGCAATCAAGATGGGAGGAGGATTTAAGGCAGACAGAAATCAGAATGCACCATGGAGATGTATATATTATTTTTTTTCCCGTTTTTGAAAGCTGTGTCATAAATCAGATAAAAAAAATGTAGCATGAGAAGCATAGGTTTTAAAAAATTTACACAAATATAAAGATTTCAAATAGACGGAATAATTTAAGAAATAGTGTAGTGCTTTATTTTTCTATTCTATTAATGCCATTGACTTTCCGAAATGAACGGATCATATGGTCTGGCAGAAGTAAATGAATTATAGTAACTACATATGTCCATATCTGTTTGAATGTTTACACACACACATTATGAGAGAGAGAGAGAAGAAGAAGAAGAAGAAGAAGAAGCAACTATTGAAGTTCATTTAACGTAATATTTAAGTATCTTTTTTGTTTATCTGTTAAAAAAGATGAGACAGTATTCTGAAAAAAGATCAGAATGGGTAAGAACTGAGCAACCAATTTAGTAGTATTTCTTAACAAATCAACTTGAACACACATCTCATGGTAAGTCTGACATCTCTCTCTCTCTCTCTCTCTCTCTCTCTCTCTATATATATATATATATATACACACACACACACACACACACACAAACACATGTATGCATACACACACATATACCAAGTGAATAACTAATTAACGCTTTGAATCTCTATGCTCAAAAAACAGCCAACATTTCGGAAAAATTCAAACTCTGAGCCTTTTTCACATATATGGAGTGATGTCGATGAGCACATTTACTGGGAATTTAAAAGACAACTGCTCAAACGATAAACACGAAAACAGAGGAAGCATGTACGTACATGGCAGAGCCGCTTATGTATGTATGTATGTATATATGATCAAGTGAGATTGAGGGTACTGTTCATTCTGCAAATTTCTCAACGCAGGCGGAGGCTGGGAGGAGCAAATCAATGGCCAAGGGGGTAACGTATTTTTCACTACTATTATACACGAGAGAGAGAGAGAGAGAGAGAGAGAGAGAGAGAGAGGGAACAGTAGGATGGCCAAGGGGGTAACGTATCTCAATTATAAAACACAAGGTGTGGCCTCGTACAAACACAAACATAAGTTGTTAGAATGACTGAGATTCATTTGATCTTGATATGTGCTCTCTTATTCTCTTAAGAAAGCACCCGCATGTTTAAAAATATATTACAAAAACACCATCAATTTGAGCCACTATCTAGATTCAAAGGGTAATTCCAATTCTAATATAAGTGGGTAGTGCCATAAACACGGGCAAACACTAGTTTTTCACTATTACAAGGGAGAGAGAGGAACAATAGGATTTTCTTTTCCCTGACGGATAGGGGTACGGGGTGCTGTAGTGCACCCGTGTCGTGCACGTGTAGGGCGGCACACAGTCGTCGATCTCATCAATCAACGGTCCACATTAAAAATCAATTATGACCAGCAATAAATGATTCTTACTGGTCATAATTAAAAATTATATCTCAACTATTCATTATCAAAAAAAAAAAACTATTCATTGTCAAGATCGATGACTCATGTCCCTCTACGAGGTGCCTTGCATCACAAGATTTCCCAATCCATTTTTCACATATGATCAGCTGGATTATCGTGCATGTAGCATAATTGTTTCTTCAAATGGTCAAAAAGATTTCTCTCTCTCGGCCTACCACCAAGAGATTATCAAACAAAAATGTTAGGATACATGGCACTTAAAATATGAAAATGTCTATGAAAGAAAACAAACGGTCTAGATTCACAGTGTGCTACTCGTTATTGGGTGTTTTGGATTTTCATATTCTAAATGTTATTGGATTTGTTATTGGATTTTCATATTCTAAATGTCTATGAAAGAAAACAAAAAAGTTATTGGATTTGTCCTTGATGATTTTTATTTTTTTTGCAATTGTTTTTTTTTTTTGTAGATTATTGTTTCGTTAGGACGAAAGGAATCTAAAAAGTAAAAATTTAATATCGAAACCCCTTTTGTTTTTGAAAAAAGACCAAAAAATAAAAAACAATAAGCCATTTTTTCCGTCTTTAAAAAATTTTGATTTTGACCGTAATTTTTAATTTTTCCGATTTCTCTCGTCGAGTTGAACCAAATTCACAAAAATTTAAGACGAAATCAACAAATGCAAAAAAAAATTCGACATTTAAAAAAAAAATCCTTTTTAGTGCATTTTTAGGATCCAGATAGTTCGCTTGAACCCTCTTATAGTATTCCAGCTGCCCCCGCCCCTGCTTTTTGAAGAACAAATTTCAAAAACTTGTATTCCACGTCCTTCTGTTTCTAACTGAAGGAATAAAAATATGTAACTATAATATTATCTCCTCCAAACTAATTAAACACTTTTGCGGGGCACAATAAAAACCTGTTGGCCGGTGCCTTAACCAGGAAGGAAATGAGCTTTGAGTTCAAAATTTGATGGGTCTTTCTCCCTGCATTTCTTGTGTGTTTTTCTGGGTCACGTTGATTACAGTCTCTCTTTCATTATTTTCGGTTGGATTCGCTGTAAGTGCCGTTTGGCATTTTAATGAAATGTATTTCGGATTAAAAAAAAAGGGGCTTATTTTTATGTCCATTGTATCAATCAAAAAATTTCTAGCATTAAGTCGGAACTGGATCATTCGTACGGAGTTAAAATAAAAATTGTGAAATCATACACAAACAAACAGTTGTCGTGCATATCCACACACAATAGAATGTGTTTAAGTAATTTGCGTCCACAACGTGAGTGTCTACTTTAAGTGCTTGCATGTATGCACCGAGGATCCCTGTCCGAGTGAAATCCGGACAGGGGCCTGTCCCAGTGTTTCGAACCGTTGATCTCGCAAATCAACGGCTGAGATCTGCCGAGCCAAAACGACGTCGTTTTGGACCAGAAAGTGTTCGGCAGATCTCAGCCGTTGATTTGCGAGATCAACGGTTCGGAGCACTGGGACAAGCCCTTGTCCGGATTTCATTGGAACAGGGGATTTGGTCTCGCATGTATGGGCGGGTATACACTGTACACTGCAAGTGCTTGTGGATGTGGCCTGTGGGGTGGTGGTAGTATAAAATTGCAGACTATTCAAGAGCCAAATTAATTTTGGATAACAATCCAAACCAAACCAAAATAAGCTCCCCAATAAAACTTTTGAAACCTAAAAAATAGATTGGTATACAAATTAGAAGTTTTTAAATGATCATCCCCTTTAGTCATGTAATATAAGTATTCATCTTACCTTTTTTTCATGCTTATTTTTTTTTCCTTCTAACATGTGAATTAGCATTATTATAAAATGAGGACCTCCCTTTCCCGATTGAATTTTGATGATCCGAGCCGCTCAATGTATTCAGAACGTGATTTTAAGGGTACTCACGTGAAATCAACAAAAAAAAAAGAGACCGGGAATGGCTTCATCCGAGCAGTTTTTGTTTATTTTTCATTGAACGGTTTAAATAAAAATTGCTCAAATCAAGCCCTTCCCGGTAATTTTTTTTTGCCAATTTCTCGAGAGTATCCGTAAAATCACGTTCTGAACACATTGAGCGGTTCGGATCATCAAAATTCAATCAGGAAAGGAAAGAAATGGGATGGTCCGCATTTTAGGTCCTTATTTTAAGGTTCTTATCTGAAGATTTTTGTATATTATATATATATAGAGAGAGAGAGAGAGAGAGAGAGAGAGAGAGAGAGAGGGAGGGAGAGAGAGAGACTTTACTATTTCATGAATGTAGGGGATTAGGATGAATATGAAAGCATCAATTAAGGGAGATATAATATGAGGATTTTCAAACTTTCAAATTAAAGGGAAATATTTGTATACGCTTTCCGTTTCCTTATAGCATATCTTGTCTTTAGAGTTTATTTTTTGTATAGGGTTTTTCGTCATTTTTGTCACACCTAGCTCTCTAGATGAAAATCCTGAAGCCGCTCCAATGCAAGATTAGCTAGTCAATGGGAGACAGGACACCCCCAATTTTCTAGTTTAATGTCTAATAGGGAATCGCTCGCCAACAGATGAGCTACCATATTACAAGAACGATTAATATGCACGAAACTACGAGAAGAAAATAAAACCAGATGTACTAAGCAATCCAAGAGAATATGACAACAATCCGCAAAAGGTTTTCCTGCTTGAGTAATCTATACTATATTTAAAGTAACGTTTCGTGGCTTACCATCATGAAGAAGGGCTATGAATATTTTGCGACAGATGTTTCTTGATTTTTGACACTTTTTAATACCATTAACTCCGGAAAATATCTAATGGTATCTTCTCCTTTCTATATAAGAAATGATTTGTTCGATAATTTTATTCGATTGCCACCCAAGTCATGAAACACGAGAGTCAGATTGCCAGCAGGAAATAAGTTGATTAACTTACAAATTAAATCAGATAAAATAAACTAGCTAGCAACCAAAATACATGTGATAGGAGCATGTATTTTATTATACCTCTCCGCGGTTGACATTTTAGGCCATTATTTAACGGAGCCAGAATCCCGTAGTGAGCAATTCTGTAGCGCCCTTGTAGTGCGCAATCCGAGTCGTTCATCTAACCAATCAATGTTTTTAATATTTATATTATCTTTTACCGATAAAAAATAACTTTGACCGGTAAAAATTAAAAATGAATCTGAACCATCGACTGGGAAAATGGACGGTCCGAATGATCACTACACTCCTGTAGTGACTTGCTCACCACAGGGTCCCGGGTCCCATTATTTAAGTATTTTACTTGAAAAGTGTTCGTAACCTCCACTTCTTAAATCCCTTCCTAGGAGTATAAAAAGTACACATACCCTTCTTTTGTGGAAAGAAAAATGATAATAAATCCACAGATATTACGCCAGTGGAGACAAGGTTGGGTTCCCCAACGTATGGATCCAAAGAAGTCATGGACTCATGGCCAAGTTGATAACTAAAATACAATATCAAACAAAATAAGAGAACTACAACAATTAAATTTTTTTGAGAATAAAAGTAGGTAATTTAATTAATTGTTCGGTAAAAGAGAAAAGCTTAATGATGTAAAATAGTGTCATATCTTGTGCTCAACGCGCATGGGTTTTATAGTGTTGAGATAGACACTAGCATTAAACCTGTTCGCACTATGCGCGGTTCTTTGCATGTAACCTTAATGATAGAATTATTTGACTAAGAAATGTAACTGGATTTCATACTTTGTATTTACTTATTATTATTACGCATGTTTACAAAAATATAGGAAGATGTCATGCACTACACTTTTAAAGAAAGAAATAAAAACATTCATATGAAAAATACTTTACCGGAGACACAATAAGATGTGGCAATTTTCAAAGTTTAATCAAAAACCTCGAAATGCTATCAATTTTCGTTGGGCTAGTCTATACATCTGCTTCAATAGGACTTCTCAATAGTGGAATGTGAGATTGGGTTGGTGGGTCCTCAACAATTGAATTAAACAGAATTTCGTATATCAAATCAAGATATTATTCTTTTTTTTTTCCCTTTTCTTTTTGGGTAATTCGGAAATGACACTAGTAATTCTGCAATAACTATGACAGTTCACGTTAGAGAAATTTGTTATCATTCCCATTATCAGTCAACACTGCAAGACACCAACATAGAAAGCGACCGCAGTTAAATATCCAACAAGGTAGTGAAACAACCGCGACTGAAAAATCCAAGAGATAGTTGCATTGTTCCGAGTTTTCGACTCAAACCCATCTAACCACACAGATCCATTGAACTGAAAAACAGAATTCTTGAGCACGACGAAGGAGTTGTCCCCACCAATATGAAAACGCAGGGCAGAACTCAACCAATCCTACGAAAAGGTTCTTGGATGTCTAGCAGATCTCAATTGAGCTGCATTTCGTCGATAGGGAGCCTTGAGTTTACAAATGCTTGCTATTCGTAGATATTACTCCAACCGCAGTTGCAAACCACACGTTCAACAGCAAACTTGAACAGAAATCTCACTAGATCAGTTTACACCATGCAAGAATTACTTGTGGGCTACACACACCACCTGCTTACCAACATTTTTTCCGGCATAGAGGCCAACAAGTGCAGCTGGAGCACTTTCCAGGCCGGCCTTCATATCCTCAACGTAAACAATCTTGCCTTGTTTGTAATACCTAATGACATCTTCCAGAAAGCGCGGGTACAAATGCAAGTAATCACTCTGCAGGAATCCCTGCATCCTTACACGCTTTGATATGAGATTGAACAGGTTGTGAATCCCTTTGGGATTGGACAAACTTTGCTCAGAAACCATTCCACAAATGGCAATCCTGCCATGTAGGCTCATGTTCATAAGGGCAGCATCGAGCATGGCTCCTCCCACGTTATCAAAGTAAATGTCAATGCCTTGTGGAAAGTACCTGTCAATTATAAACAACTAAGAAGACTGTGAAATTAGATTGTACAACACCACAGAAAGAGAATTCGAACCATAAACAGAGTCAAGAATAGTGGTCAGCCATTAAACACTGTGCAGCAAATGAGAAAGGAAAGAGTAAACTAAAAAGATCCTTGACACAGATAGTCACAAGTCTTGTCAAGATTATCCTGTTAGTATATTCATTCTTCATGTGGTCACCCAAGATGTCCTACATTTAACTATGTACATTTGCGGGCTTATATAGACATTAGACACCACTCAAATAAGTTATGGAAAGGACAACAGATGTTATGAGGCTTGACTAAGATGATTTTGTGGGGAAATGAAAATAAAAACAGCCAACTGAAGCATTTGGCTACACCGAAGGAAACACATCATCTAAAGCTCTCTGCAACTGCATTTCAATGTCTAGTGTCCCGAACAATTTATATAACTTTAGTCCGCATAACTCTCATACTTCCTTGAAAGAAGGCTAGTAGGCTACAAACCTTTTCAATGCTGCATCTAGATCTAGCTCTTCTTTGTAGTTGAAAGCTTCATCAAACCCAAACTTATTCTTCAGAAGATCAACCTACCCCATTCAAGAAAATTATGTTTCTAGTCAGTTCAAACAGCAATCAAACGTGAAACAGGCTACTCAAAGATCTACAGAAAGAAACTTACTTTCTGGTTTGTGCCAGCACTTCCAACTACATAGCATCCATAAAGCTTAGCCAGCTGGCCAACAAGCTGACCAACTGCCCCAGATGCAGCAGAAACAAAAACGCAATCCCCCTTTTTAGGGGCACACACCTCATAAAATCCAGCATAAGCCGTAAAACCAGGCATACCTGTGGCAAAATTATAGTTACATAACTCCTTCCGGTAACAAAGCTTGAGACATAAACCCGTACTGTATCTGAGAAACTAAACTTTTTGCAGTCAACTGCTTAAAAATGGTCGTGGAAAGCTGCAGAAAGAAATCGAATGGTCTGGAATGAACAGGCTAGTTTTTTCAGTTAAAGGGTTCCCTCGATCGTCAGCCGGAGAAAAGGAACATGAAAAAGATGGTCTAACGCAGAACAATCATTGAAAAAGAACATTGGAGGAAGAACCCTAGGAAGTAGGAACCCTTCAGATAAGACAGATGATGAAGATGTAGACAAAGATAAAGCTTAAGTAACAATATTCCTTGGGAGTTAAGAACAAGATACATCTTCAAATAACAAACAAACATCCGATAAAATCCTGAAATCTATTCCTCATCATGGTCTTATTTGGAAAAAAAAAAAAATAATCATCCCATTAGAAGAACCATGCCTAAGAATTACATCTATAACTATATCACTGTCGAGGTTCGCCATCGGCCATACCATGGTCTATTACTAAAGCACTCTGATGAGTTGATATCAACGAATGACAAGCACCTTAGGTTCCACAAGAAGAAGAATTATTATTTACTTAGCAAACACACCATTGGAATTAATTATTTTCATGCCGCTTCTTTGCTGTTCTGACTTCTGATTGTGTGCTTTAGATATGATGGACAATAACATCTTGACGTATTTTAACTAACATAATGTAGGCCGCAAATATCAGTCCTTGTGCGAAAAGAACATAAGAATGTGTACATTTGTGTCTTGCCTAGAGGGCAAAGCCTTCCAATGTTGTGTGTTTATGGAAAGATTCAGAAACGGAAAGGTATAAGGTATTATACCGAGAAGACCCACGTAATACGAAAGAGGGATATCATCTTGCTGGATCTTTCTCAACTGTTCGGTTTTGTGAATCAAGCTGTATTCTTCCCAACCTGTTATTCCTGTAACTAAATCTCCAGTCTTGAAATTCGGGTTATCAGAATCCACAACTCTGGAAACACCGAATCCTTCGATAACCTTCGCAAAAAATACCAGCAGGTAAGCAATTATGAAGGGTGGAGCAGACTGATATACAAAATTTGTGGAGGCCTACATCCTTAGATTAGGGCTGATAAACGAACCATGCTGCTCAAGTTCAAGCAAGTGTTTTGCTGTGTAGAAACTCGTTTAAGATCGCCTTGTCACATAAAACCAAGATTTAACATTTTTTTCTAACTCATTAAGCTTTCAAACCAAGTTTCAACAAGCTACTAATTGGCTCGTTAAGTTTACGGTGTTTATAACATTCAAGCTACTCGAGATTGGCTCGTGATCAACTACATTAAAGCTCATTTGGGACTGACTTTCCTGATTAGAAAGCCAAGCTTCATCATATTTTTCAAGCACGTTCAATTTTCAAGCAGAGCTTAAAAAATCCACTGCTCGGTGCGTTTTGCTAGTTTATCAGCCCTTGCTAAGATGGAAAGGGAAAACAACATTTTGGGCTTCCCCTCTTTTATAAGCCATCTCAGGGCTATGGCTATTTTCCCAAGAGTCTTTCAGTATCTTACCCTATGGAAAAGAAAGGAAGGGAAGAGAAAATTGTTAAGAAAGAAAGTGAGGAAAATATAGGAGAAAATGTACTGATCAAAACTTTGCATTCCTATCTTCTTCTCACTTTCTTTTCAAACCAAACAAGGAGAGGGAATTTTTGTTTAATTTTCACAATCTTCCCTTTTTTCCCCCAATGATCCAATTCTCCTAAAAAAAAAAAAAAATTAAAAAAAACAAATAAATAAATAAATAAATATATATATATATACACACACACACACATACACACACACATTGTGCTCCAGAATTCCTTCTTTCTTTTACTTTTTGAACTTCATCTCCTCCCAAGTCCCAGCTACTACAATTTTGTTTGTAAACAATTAGGGTTTTTACACTTGAGAAGTAAAAAAAGGAAAGTAGTTCTGGGTTCAGAATTCTTCAACATAATCAAGCAATACATGTATACATACATACATACATACATAGAGAGAGAGAGAGAGAGAGAGAGAGAGAGAGAGATATGTTTGGATAGGAGCAATACCGAACCGGGGACGAAAGGAGGGATGTAGGAGCCGTAGAATTGGCGCATGCGGCCCCTCATGTAAGGATCGCACGAGAGGTATAGGTTCTTGACCAGCAATGCGCCTGAACCCTTGACAACCTCGAGCTCTACTGTACTACCCATTTTCACTTCCATGTCCGTCTCCTTCGGTACTCCATCGATGTACCCTTTGAATATCACCTGCCTGTTCTCCGCGGTTTCCATTGATTTATACTTTCTTGATATTGTATTAGCCTACCCTTTCCTGCTCTGCTCTGCTCTGTTCTGGGTTTTGAAGGAGGTGAACTGAACTTGGTTATAAACTCTGCTAATTTCAGCTTTGGTTATTAGCTTCCCTTTCCTGTTCTCGGTTTTGAAGGAGTAACCGTTCGAGTAGGTGGCAACGGCATCGACTAAACGACGGGTAGCTTATTTCCACCTACCTCTCACAACAACCCGACTATTGGAACCGCGAGAGATGCTACCTGCACTATCATCGATTTACTATATTATTTATTATATTTTTTGTGAGTCTTATCTTGAGTCCAAAAAAAAGATTATAAATTTTAGAATAATATTTTATGGGGTTTTGCAAAAAATCAAATTCAACGGATATCGATAAATATTATTTCTTGATTCATGAGGGCGAAATTGCTCAATTGCATAATTTTGTCTCTTTGAATCCAGAAATAATACTTACCGATATTTGTTGGAGCTAATTTTTTATAGGGCCGCATAATATATTATTTTAAAATTTATAAACATTTTTCTATATTTTTTAGGACTTAAGATGGGCTCTACAAAAAATATAGTGGGTAGATGTAATGTATCAAACTTACTGCGGACCAAATGGGTACAGACCAGTGTACAAGGAGGGCAGGTGGGGCGTGGTAGCGGGTCCTGAACGAATGATATGATCCGTTGATAATTTTTAGAATAAATTTTTTGAGTAGCCTTGCGGATACACAATCCTGCATTTTGAGAAAAAAATTAAAAGATTGGATCGAATACTTTCGATTATCGAATTGAGTTGATTTTTCACAAATTTGTTAAAAAATTTATCTTTAAATTTATCAACAAATCGAATCATTTTGTGTGGGCCTGCTCACGACCCCACACGCCGTCTGTATATTGTTTGTATTAGTCGGTGTCTTTAGCATTTGTGCTCTCCCAAATGGAACATGTAAAATCCCACCTACTCCTAACTTTGTCCCGGAAGAAGATCTTAAGGCCATGTTTGGAACTTGTGCTAAGAAGTGTGAAAAGGAAAGGAAAATTTTAAAATTTCCCTTTTCTTGATGAAGAAAGAGAAGGAAAAATCTCAAAGACAGTTCAGCTTCTCTCTAAAGTTCTCCCTAACTTTCTCTCTCATTTCCCTCTTAATCATTTTTCCATCTTTTCCTTTTTCTTTCCAAAGTTCCAAACATAGCCTAACTCCGTGTGTGCGAGGAGATAATACGGGGTGATAAAGAAGGTATCAAAAGCCCATTTTAGATAGAGCTTAGGTATGTACGTCAGTTTATACACATTTCGACTAATTTTGAAATAGTTGGAGAAATAATTATATAGAAACTTTGGAAACAATTCAGAAGATAAAATTATGTTGAGTAAAAAGTTACTCTTTTTATTTAGCAAATTAGAATTGTCAAAATCATACATGCTCAACCTATCGACGTTATCGAGTTCTTAAGGGTCTGTTTGAAAATTGAGAAAAGAAAGGAAAAATGATTAAACGAAAAGGTGGGAGAAAAAATTTACGTTGGTTTTTCTTTTCTACTTTTTCATGTTTCTTCCCAAACAAAAGAAGGTAATTCTTTTTAATCTTCTCTATTTTTGACAAAAAAGAAGAAAAGAAAAATTGTCAAGGTTAAAGTAAAGAAATTGATATTCACACACCTTCTTTGTTATTTACATTTTATTTATTTTTATTTTTTTTAGTGTTGAAAGCATATGCATTTTTTTGCTAAAAGACAAAAAAATGTACTCCACTAGTAGTTGTAAACGACCTTTAAATTTACAAACTGTAACTTTGTACCACTAATAAAATTGACAACACATAATCGTAGTTTGAGCAAATAACCGAAAGGAAATATGATTTTTTTTTTTTTTTTTTTAGCCATGCATCCGCAGTTTACTTCTACCGTTAAACACAAGTTTGGTTGCAATTCTAAAGTTGTTTGTCTATTACGTAAAAGAATATATGCTTGTCTACAGTTAGAAGTTATGCTTGTCTTGATACCTCTTCTCCTCATGCCTGGAGAAACCCTGATATTTGTATTCAGACTTGTTTGAAATAATAGAACTCGTGTATTTGCATTTTGGGGTAGCTTGGAAGCACAACTCTGGGTCATTTGTTGAGGCCTGACTATCCTATCATATACAGTATATATAGAGGATAAAAGGAATGAGCCAAGATTGAGGCTGACTCCGGCCGACAAGCTCAATTAACTTAATTAGACATGTGTAGCCGGTTATGAAAAATTTAAAGATTGGATCAACCAATTACACATATCCAATCGAGCTAATCTTTTGGAAGGTCACTCGAGAAATTATTTTTAAAATTAATGATCGATTTGGATGATTCGTTACCCAGCATGTCGTACATTTTCAGCACTCCAATATTCGGTACCCATGATCGGACTCTAGATTTAGCACGCAGGAGAAAATGTAAAAAAAACAAAAAAAATATTATTTCAAAAGGGGGAAAGCAAACATTTTTTTAGTTTAGAATATTGCATCAAGTAATGTGCAATAGTTAAATGGCTTACTCCGGGAGCTTGCAATTTTGTATCTCTCGATCGTTTCAAAATTTGGGGCCATCAGATATTTGACTGTCCGTTAACATCGGAATTCGTGGTTAATCGAGGTACGTGAAAACGGTCCCGGACACACTCAAGATTATAAAAGGAGAAGTGCAATCTTGCCATACTTATCGTTTCTCAGATATTTACGTCCCCACTTGCTATAGTTTTCCCTGATTCTTCTTCCATATATTCCGATCGAGTTTTAAAAATTAGTACTATGAAAACATGACATTCTAACCTAGTACTATTTGGTTGCACTTCTCCATCTCCCTCTCGCTCCCTCGCTCCCTCCTGGGGTACGCTCTCTCTCTCTCTCTCTCTCTCTACAATTGTGTATATACGCCATATTTCAGTTTCGGTTATGGATGATAATTTAGGGTTTCTTAGTCAACTGGACCCAAATATCTTGACTCGTAAACACATTTTCTGGAAATACGTGGGCGTAGTTATGTATGAATGCCTGTACCTATAGTTTCGATGAACGCGTTCACTCCTTTTGCTTTAATTGAGGGGCTCAGAGACTGGCTTACTTGGTTATTGTGATTTCTGGCTCCTTTATGTGGTCGGTGTTTTGATTTTTTCGGATAGTGATCTTAAATTCAGTGATAGATGGAGATTATTTAGATCCCCTGCGATTTTGAGTGATTCACTTTTTCTAAATAGCATGCCAATGCCAAATTCTGCCTGATCTCTTGCTTAATTCCATTTCTAGAAAACCTAAATCCATTGTAGTTTTGACGGCGCGGGAGCAGGGGCCCGCTCTACTATGTTCTGCTTGGACCCCCTGGATTCCAAAAATGCATTTAAATTTGGTTTTTTCTTATAATTTAATTTTCCTTTAATATTGTCGACACTGATTCAACCATGCGTCAAAGTAAGTGAAAATTCCCGCAAGTTTGTGAGCAAGTAGGTAATATACTCAACAAAACAAAATAAACTAGGCGCAATAAAATTACAACCAAATGTAACTATTTTCGCTTTACATAGAGCTTTGTATAAAAATAGCGCGGGAGTATGGTGAAGTTCCCCATGTATTGAATGCGGATAAGTAAACATGTCGATTCAAATTTAAGGGAATTAATCGAAGCAAACGTTTTCTAGTAGTTAAATCACAGGGTCAATGTGAACTGTGAAGTATTCCAGTGGAAAGGCTTTTTGCGTACATAGATATAGATATGTATATAATGGATAATTGTGATGGTGGAATAGACTAAAAAACACAAAGTAGAATATGCTCGACTCAGCAAACCGTAGTCCTCAATGCTTATGTTTTGACCATACGATCTATATTATTTGGTTCGCCTTCCATCAAGAGTCAAGACATTTCATCGTTAATATGCAAGCGAATAGTGTCCATATTTCTTTATTTGGTGGCTCCTTTTGATTTGGCTGTTTGGCCCGCTTCAACTCATTGATTTGGTTGTATTCATAACTGAAGTTATTTCTTATTCACATCTGCCATAATGTCAAATTCTTAAATTGTGTTTTGGAGTTAGTAGGTAAAATCAATTACAAAACAGAATCGTTTTCTTGGACAATTTCCAGTTGAATGAAAAACTAAGTAGTTGGATTTGAAGTTTTGTTGGTTTAGGTTATCTCACTGCTTTGGATTCAATTTCGTGGCCTGTTATCAGTCGGTAGGACTACTTTTCTTTAGTAACTAAAATTTATTTGTGGTGTTCAAGAAAATTGTAGCTCTTGAGATGTGAACCATTTGTTATCAAATACAGCTGTAGCTGAGTTCTGTGTAAAGAAGATAAGTTCAAGTCAGATACAATTAGTTTCTATACTATGCACAGCTTGGTCAGTCGTCTGTTGACTAATCTGGCTAAATAGATAAGTTTGTTTTTGAATGTTTGAAGATAATGTCAACACTGAAAACTTTTGAGCATTTAATTTTCCAATTTTACAGGCATAATGTTATTAGAGATTGTTCCCTCCTTCCTAGAAGATTTATTTTCCTTCTGAACTTAAAACTCTTCTTTCTTAATTGAAGTTAGGCTTCTTTGCATACGCGAAACTAACAGTTGAATTCACTAAAACTTAGGAGTAACCGGAGATTCACCCCCTCTTTCTGTCCCGTTACTGAACAGGTTGTTGGTATATGTTAAAGCAATCCCTTTTATGTAATCAAATTCCATTCAAGTAAGATCGTACAAGCACAGGACTGGTCTGGTGTAATTAGGAGAGAATTAGAGATGCAGAATCAGGATGGGCTTCTGGCCGACGCAGAAGTAGAAGGAATAACCTCCATTCAGGCATCCAATGTTGATGATTGGGAAAATTTCAGGGACGATGCTATTATGCAGCAGCAATCGTCAATTTGGGCTGAGGAAGCTGAGAAAATTCCTTTCGTAGGTGATAAGGCAAGAGTTAACCATGAATATAAAGCTCAAGTTCTGTTTAATTTTGCTGCCTATTTCTAGTTCTGTATTTTCAAGATTTATCCAGGTTTTGGTATTTAATATTTTAATCATCTCCAGCAAGAGCTAGGGGCAAAAATGTGGGTTAGGAGATTCAGATTAATAAAAAAAGTAGCTTCGCTTGCTATTGTCCCTCCTTTGTTACCCGGGTGGGAAGTGGTTTCGTAGAAGTAGTCCACACAGGTCTCATGTTGCATCACTCACTTGCCGACCCCGGCATCCTTACGTTCGTTCACCCAAAGAAAACTTCCCCTCCTGTAAGGGGGAAATTTTCTCATAAGTAATGGCCGCAGTCCTTATAGGAGACTTGACCAGATCTGTTACCCATTCTCATTTCAAGAGGAATGAACTTCAACTACACCAGCTTGCGGACAGAGGGATTCACTAACTTCTGCGAGTTCTGCGAAAAGCAAGCCGCTCGCACCTGAAGGCACTTTCCTTCCTTAGAAACAAAGGGCATCCCTTAATCCATTCCTGACCCGAGGAAGGCCCTAAGTGCTCTGCCTCAATTGGAAAGATAGATGGTGAACCGGTCAAGCTCAGCAACGACTCTGGCTTCAGATGTTAGAACCAGCGAGGGACACTTTGACAGTGCAATTCATTGTTCTTTCCAAGATGCTATGGCTGGCGTACTACTTTAAAACCTTCTTTGTACAATATTAACTTCTTCGCTTATTCGTAGTTCCACCCCTCCACAACCATCTCTCAGCCAGTCTTGCCACCACTGCCATAGCCACCACCATTGTGCCACTATTGCCATCACCACCGTTGTGCCACTATTGCCACCACCACCACCACCACCACCACCACCACCACCACCACAATCAGAAAACTACTAGATTTTAGCTTTGTTGATATATCAAAGTGCTTGTTTTAGTTCAACACTTGTTTTCATATCGTCAAACTGGTTCCAGCTTTTAAAAATTCTGCGTTAAGTAATCTACATTTTTGTAAAAAGTTTGAAGTTTTCATTTCTGTTTTATCAAACACCATGTAAGAGAGACTGGTAATTTAACTGCAGGAACCTCTCTCTTCATTAGCAGCTGAGTATCAGTCAGGAAGCCCTATTTTACTGGAGAAGATAAAGGTCTGTTTTCAATCATGTTTGCTTTGTGGTTTGCATTCTCATTCCTTATGTAGTTTTGAATTATTAACATCAATGTAGTTGCTTACCGAAGAGTTCGCTGCCATTAGACGAACACGTGGAGATGGTAACTGCTTCTTTCGAAGCTTTATGTTCTCCTACCTGGTATGTCTTCTATTGTGTCCCGAGAAGTTCTCCTAAATTTCTTACTTAGTGTTTTGCTCTAGGGGAAATGAGTTGATCTGTAAATTTGAAGCTGCTAAGAGTTTGTGGGTTGCCAAAATAGGAGCGTATTTTGGAATCACAAGACCAAGAAGAAGTTCATCGCATTACAGGCAATGTGGAAAATTGCAGGAGGACACTTCAGAGTTTGGGTTATGCAGACTTTACCTTCGAAGACTTTTTCGCGGTAAATTTATTCCTTCCTACCTATTGAGTACCTCTTTTTTATTGTTTTATTCTTAGCACAGCGGATGTGTTTTATGTAACCTACAAGTCTTTAGTTTCACCAACAGCAGTCTCGTTTGAATCCATTAGTGTTGTGGTCTGGTACTCCGGTGCGAGGAACTATCTGCATTCCATAATCTAGATACATAGATAATCTAGGTGGTAGAAAATGGAACGGGATTTTGGCAATGCTTTTGGTTCTGGAATGGCTGTGGGATAGGATAAGAGTAGTGTTGGTATATATTTCTGGTTTGAGTTTTTAGCACTGGATACGCTTGAATTTTGCAATCCATTATTCTGTTTATTTAGTCCATTTTGTCAATTTCCAGTTATCTAATCTTTGATTATTTCTTTTCCTTTAATATTTCTTTTTTATTATCGGTTCTTTTTAAGAGTTGTTGGTGCAATAGTTTTTCCTCCTCTGCTTTTGTTCTCTTTTTGCTAATCCTACTTTTAATCCTCCATGCTCTCAAATTTCAGCTATTTCTCGAGCAGCTGGAAAGTGTTCTTCAAGGAAATAAGGAATCAATTAGGTATTAAGACTTTCTCTTTCATCTGTTGTATTTCGTTTGGTATTCATACTTATCAAAAAACATAAATTTCGTTTGGTAATCATGATTTGAAATGTTTCTCGATCAAAGCCAAACTTTCACTTGTTTCCACAAATGCAAATGAATTAACCCCTGGATTTCTGGTTTCAGTCATGATGAACTTATACAGAGGAGTCGAGATCAGTCAGTATCGGATTACAGTGAGTGGCATATTACACATGTTTCTACCTATGTTACATGGACGCTGGTACGAGTGTCTTGTGTTGGTGCGTGTTATTACGTAGGGGTCGGACCGCTCAAATCTAATATGAAAGATACATGGATACCTTTAATTGGGAAGGCCAAGAACAAAATTTATGTATAGGTGCAAAAATTCAAGTATAGTGCATGAATCTGACCAAAGAAAATGGGCATAACGGTCCAACAGCATTTCCAAAATGAATAGCCCGCCACAAATTGGGCTTGTCTCGGCATGGCCCAAAGCTAAATTTTCTGCATTTCTCGCTATCGATAACAGCAGACATATCAACCCATGCTCTCCCTCTAATATGCAACAACTTCTATGGACTCTCTCTCCCCCCCACTTCGACCAAAATAGGCTTCAATTTCAACTCTCTGTCTTCATCAGCCTACAAGCATCCAATAGCAATATGTTTCATCAACCAGTTTCTTTTATTGCCTGTAAAGCCCAAGACACAACAATACTTAAGCCTCACCTAGTTTTACGCAGTCTTGTGGGGAACACATCTTATTTCCCTCTTGACATCGTGCTGACACAATACAGGTACCTCATCAGTTTTGGTGAGTCCGCGTGACATAGGTTTCCACCATAAAAGAAAGAGGACGTTAAGCGCATGAAGTTTTTATGTGCTGCTTTTCTTTCTGCTTCTCCTTACAATGTTTCTTCTTTAGTTGTGATGTTCTTCAGATTTGTTACTTCTGGTGAAATTCGCAAGCGCTCTGAGTTCTTTGAGCCATTTATTCTGGGATTAACAAATGCAACAGTGGAGCAGGTTTGTTTGATATATAGAACTCTAGTGGTTATAGTTACAAAAGCCAGTATTCCTTTATATTAATGTTGTAGAACCAAAGGGTATGCTTCCATAGAATTTTTTCGCGAACTGTTACATATTGTGATTTGGAGGAATGATGTTAGGATGTATTTTACGCTGCTGATATGTTATCATTACAAATGACATTTACTTCCCAGTTAGGACGTTGGCAGTATCTACAACATAGTATCGGTGTAGCAGAACTATCATATATCATTTGGTTTAGTGAAGTCTTTGCACATTCACACTTTTACAGTTCTAGCAACTTTATTGAATTTAAACTCCAGTAGGTACGGTTAGACGCATATGGTTTGAGATTAGGTTCAGAATTCATCATTCCTCGAACCTTTTCCAAAGCTTATCTAGTCTGTCTCACTGTCTGACATGTTTCAATATTCGTGTAGTTTTGCAAGTCATCAGTGGAACCAATGGGTGAAGAGAGTGATCATGTGCACATTACTGCTCTGTCGGATGCACTGGGTGTGCCAATCCGTGTTGTATATCTTGACCGCAGCTCGTGTGATGCTGGTGGTGTCAGCGTAAATCATCACGATTTCATTCCTAATCCTCCTAGTGGTGGTGATCTACCCCTTGCCGCTGCTACAGCTACAGCTGCAGGTGGTAGCGGCGGTTCTGAAACCATCAAACCGTTCATCACCTTGCTATACAGACCCGGTCACTACGACATTCTCTATCCGAAGTGACTCTTGCCTTTTCTGGTAAGCTGATGCTGCTTATTTTGTCGACTTCTTTGCCCCTCGGTGGTTGTGTTTGGGTGGTAAACTTGTTTCCGCGACATTGGCTGATTGGCAGGCTGACAATAAGTAGCTGGGAAAGAGGCCTAGTCTCCCGAGCGAGTTTGATAAATTCACAGGATAGCTGGGGGATTTCAGGGTCAACTTTAGCTTTTCCGATTAAGGATTGTAACAATCCATAGACTTGAACAATAATGTTTTTCAGACGAATGCGTGCTTGCTGAGCTTACTTCTCTTCTAAAGCTTACTTCTCTTCTAATTATCTATTTCATTTTTTAAGGAGAAGGGAAAAGAGTTATCTGTATTTGCTGAGGAGGCAAAGGGGCAACATCCACACAACTGCCCCCATTATCCAATGATGCCCAGCTGACTTAAACCCAAACAACTGGGTTTTTCCCGTACTCTCTGGAAGCATAGAGTTTTGAGGTTTTAACCCATTAAACTTTAGACCGATTTTGATTTTGGAAGTGCTTTTATTCAATCGTTGGCAGAGATTCGTACGAAATGTTACGTGAACGTAAAGAATGCTAAATAAAACACATCCAAACTCTATGCAATCAATCCCAAATCTAGACGAGGATTCCATATTGGAATTAAGAAATGTATTTTGCCAGTTGATTGAATTCTCATTTTAAGTTTAGATATCGACAAAAGGTTTGGAATGTCCTTATGAACATCTCCCTGGTGTAGAAGACATAAAAGGCTGCATAGTGTTTTCATCTCTTTGGATTGCCTTCTAAAAACTGCTTTACCCTAGCAGACATGATAAGGCCCTGTCGGAAGGAACCAAGCTAGTGACTCAAAAGTAGAGATCGCAACGGGTCGGTTCGGCCTGGGCTTTTGACAAACCCAAATCAAATCTCAATGTTTTCAACCACAACTGAACGCGAACCAAAACCCGTCGGCTTTTCTTTCACGAAGATCATAACTGTACCTGCCCGTTGGATTTTCTTGCACCTCGATCGTAACTGTTCCCCATGGGGATCACTTCGGTTAGATTTTATTCGTGAACCTAGTTTTTATGTTTGATTGTATATGTGCGGGCGTTTTTGTGTGTGTATATATATATATATATATGGGGGCGGTTCCGGAGACAACAAATTTGACAAAAAAAAAAACAACACATAGTTCTTGATCAAATTTTAATGATCTGAGCCGCTCAATGTGATCAGAAAGTGATTTTAAGGATACCCACGAAAAATCAGCAAAAAAAAAAGACCGGAAGGGCTTGATCTAAGCAGTTTTTAGCTTAGATTTATGAACGGTTCAATTAAAAACTGTTCAAAACAAACACTTTCCGGTCATATTTTTTGCTAATTTCTTGTGGGTACCTTTAAAATCACATTCTGCACACATTGAACGGTTCGGATCATAAAAAATTTGATCGGGAACTATGAGATTGAGATTTGTGTTGTTTTTTTTGTTGTCAAATTTGTTGTCACGAACCGCCTATATATAGTGGCGGTTCCGAACACCCAGGACACCTAAAAACACCCCATGGTTCCCGATAAAATTTTGATGATCCGAACCACTCAATGTGATCAGAATGTGATTTTAAGGGTACACGCTAAAAATCAGCAAAAAAAAATGACCGGGAAGGGCTTGATCCAAAATTTTGAACAATTATTTATTGAGCGGTTCAAATAAAAACTGCTTCAGATCAAGTCTTTCCGGTCATTTTTTGCTAATTTCTTGACACCCTTAAAATCACATTCTCGCACACATTGAGCGGTTCGGATCATAAAAATTCAATCGAAAACTATCAGATTTTTTAGGTGTCCTCGTTGGGTGTTTTATTAGGGTGTTCATTGAACCATTCCCATATATATATATATATATCAATAAATGTGTCTTAAATCCAATAACCTATATATATATGTGTGTGTGTGTGTGTGTGTGTTTTGACAAGTGTGAAAAGGAGAGGAAGTGAAGAAAGTATTTGGAGAGTATACACAGATAGGGTTTTTATTTGAACCGTTCGATAAAATACAAACAAAAAATGTTCAAATCAAGTCATTTTCGGTCCTTTTTTTTTTGCTGATTTCTTATTTGTACCCTTAAAATCACTTTGTGAACACATTGAGCGGGTCAGATCATCTCAAATTGATCGGAAAAGGGGAGTCCTTACATAATACGATAAGAGCGCCGTTATAAGAAGTTTTTTTGTGTGTGTATACAGTATGTATTTGCATCAAATGTTGGGAGAACTTACATTAGTCTATTCCTATAATCCTATTTCCTAGGGCCCATGGTAGGGGAAGGGAAAGGGAAAGGGGACGTAGAGTATAAACTATCACTGCAACACTACCTCTCGCCTGTAGCGAGGTTTGAACTCAAGACATCCCAATTGAAAGGGTCAAGGAAGTGTCATCTGGGATGGAGCTCAATGGTATTTTCTTTAAATAAATAATGAGGGCATATTATACGTGTGTGTATATACTTGAGTATATATTACGGTTTGGTTCGAATTGGGGTTGAGTTTTAGTGTTGATATTGTACAAAACCAAATCCGAACCGCAGTCTGCCTTTTTGTTTCAAATTAAAAATCAAAACCATATCAAAGGTTAAAGAATCGAGTTAAAACTTCCAAAAAATGTAAATGGGTTCAAGTATCCATCGATTCGGAAAAACTGTCATCCCTACTCGAAGTTTATAGAGTTGTTTGATAAAACTGAAAACTGAAACTGAAAGCTGAATGCTGAATTTTTTAAGCTAAAAAGCTGTTTGATAAATATATTAAGCACTGAATTAAAAAATTATGAATTAATTTTGTTCTAATTCCTTCTTAATTTACTAATAGTCGCAATATATTTATGGTAATGGTGGAGTGGTGGTAGAGTGTAGTGATGGTAGTGGTGGTGAGTGGAGTGGTGGTGGTGTAGTGATGGTACTGGTGGTAGTGGTGGAGTAGTGGTGATAGTGGAGTGGTAGTGGTGGAACTGGTGGCAGTGGAGGGTGGTGGAGGTGGTAATGTTGGTGGAGTGGTAGAGCTGGTGGTGGTGATGTGGTGTAAGAGTGGTGATAGTGGAGTGGTAGTGGTGGAGCTGGTGGCGGTGGAGGGTGGTAGAGGTGGTAGTGTTGGTGGAGTGGTAGAGCTGGTGGTGGTGATGTGGTGGAGGGTGGTGGTAGGAGTGGTGGCAGTGTTGATGGTGGAGCTGGAGCTGCTGGTGTTGGAGTGGTGGCGGTGGAGGGTGGTGGTAGGAGCGGTGGCGGTGTTGATGGTGGAGGTGGTGGAGCTGGAGTGGTGGTGGTGGAGGTGGCAGTGGTGTAGTGGTGGTGGTGTAGTGGTGATAGTGGTGGTGGTAGTGGTGGTGGTAGTTGAGTGGTGGAGGTGGAACTGGTGGTGGTGGAATGATGTAGGTGGTGGAAGTGGTGGTGGTGGTGGAGTGGTAGAGCTGGAGTGGTGGTGGTGTGGTGGAGGAATGGTGGAGATGTGGTGGAGGAGTGGTGGTGGTGGAGTGGTATAGCTGGTGGAAGTGGTGGTGGTGGTGTAGTGGTGGTAGTGGATTAATAGAGGTGGTGGTGGAGTGGTGGAAGTGTTCGTGGGAGTGGTTGTGGACTTGTGGTGGTGGTGGGGTGGTAGAGGTGTTGGTGGAAGTGGTTGTTGTGGTGCTATAGTAGTGGAATGCAAGTACACAAAATTCAGCCAGAATTAAGTAGCTCAAAGCTACTTAATTTTTTTCAACTTTTTACCTTACATTTTAAGTGACACTTAATTTGTTAAGTAATGCAAAATGTGGTTATTAGACTTACTGAATTACTTATTACTTAATTGATTCAGTTTTAAGTATTGAATTTAGGTTATCAAACAACCCTTATGTCCCTCACTTAAAGAGCTCTCATAGGAACCGAGTTAAGGCCAGCCTTGTTGCCAACCCAAAGAGGTACAGTCCCGAAGACCCCTAGTATGGATATTTGGGCTCGCTTGGATGAGGTATTAGATTTGGAGGTATTATGTAAGAAGGGGGGATTGGATAGTAGGGGGTATTATGTAAGAAGGGTGGATCCACATTGATGTGACGGGGGGATTAAATAATACTTGATTTGGATGAGGTATAAAATGGATGGATAAGGTTGTTTTGTAGTTGAATGGAAGAGGGAGGAGATATTATAAAGGGGGATTACACATAACCGACTCTCACCCTAGCCATGTGTAATCCCCCCTTATGGGATATTGGGGGGGATTAAGTATGGATCGTGTAAAGATATACACCCTCGTTTTGAACTTGCCAAATCATGTCATAGTCTTGGCCCCACGTATTAGGAGGGGGATATCCTAATCCCTCTTCATACTACTGCTTCCAAACAGGCCCTTTAGACTTTGTTTGGGTGTCAGTTTTACTTTTTGAATAGACGTATGCTATGTATATCCAATAAGTAAAAAATTTGATAAAAATTTACTAAAGACGAAAAAACAGGAATGACGATACAATAAATTTTTTTTGGAGAGAATATTTTTGAAAGGGGACCAAACAAAGAATTAGTTATTTTCAACAAAAAATAATACATAGGAGTGGATTTCCGTACTCTTCTATTTGATAAATGAACTCATTTTATTGTCGTTTAATGAAAAATTACACACAATTTTACTAGTAAAAGGCAAGAAATTGGGTGTATTTATAAAAAAAAAATTAAAAAAAAAATAGAGTGAAAATCATTTGACTTTAATTTGATAAAATACGAACATCAAATTAGACTATATAATCAGCAGGACTATAAAGTTAGTACTTGCATAAAAACTTTCATCATTAATTAGGAGTAGATAACACGAGTCTCTGTCTAATCGAAAAATTATTCAATGCCCCATGGGACACTGCTACGTGGTGCTCCAAATTCATCCTTCGCTACGAGAAATTTTTCAGTGCCGAGTGGGTATTGCCGACGTGGTACCCGCTCGGCGCATCTGAGCCGTCCGATTCACTTTTGGACGGCTCGGATTGAAATTCTCTCTCCCCTCTCACCCAAACACTCTCTCTCCTTTTTCTCTCTCTAAATTTGAGCCGTTTAAACAAGAAATGGACGGCTCGGATGCGCGAGCGGGCATCACGTGGTACCCGCTCGGCACTAAAACTTTTTCCCTTCACTACACAACTTTTGTGGTCCCCACTGCAAAGTTTGTAGAGCCTACTGTGGAAGAGAAGAGTTTGGGACACCGCCACGTGATGTCCCAGAGGCGTGGAATTAATACTCCTTTCTAATCATGTTCATAACAACGTGATTAGATATAAACAATTGTACCCTTCTATAGATCATCGGGTATAATTGAAACATCGTCAAATAATCCTTTATTTTCATTTTCTTGGATCGATCATCGAGAACAGTGTAAGAAAAGGATGATTGATCATCCTCTTTATTATCAAAAAAAAATCATCCTCTTTATTTTTCGTAATCTTTGGTATTCCCTATTAGAAAATTCTGATTCCGCCACTAGATATAGCTAGACATGAAATGACGAGATTGATGATACGCCGATCATGGCCGTCTTCGGCCTCCGGAGCCGGTCTCCCTTTGGCAGTTGAAGTAGGTAGCAGCAACAGGGTCACCCAGATTGTAAAGCTCGGCAAACTCCCTCGTATTGAAATTCTGGCGCCACCCGGGAGCGAACACCGTCTCTCTCCCCAGCTGCCGGAACAACACGAACACGAACCGATGGATGCCGACCGACGGCCTCGGGCTCTCGTAACACACCAACTCTTGTCCTGTACACATAAACACATACAGTCCAAACATAAATTTCGGATCCAACTTAAAAAAATTTAAGTTATTAAACAAAGAGGTCGTAACATTATATTCAAGGGAAAGGCATTCAGCACATGCACACCCCCATATACGAATTTTGCGGCTCATTTTACGAACTTTTGTGGTTCATTTTATCAATTTTTGTGGCTTGTTTTATTTTTGGGTCTTGCACCCCCATCTTACAAATTTTGTGCATGGTGGTTTATTTTATGAATTTTGCGGTAATAAAAAATGGCACAAGCTCAAAAAAAGATGTACAGCGCGAAGTTATGAATTTTTGTGGTTTTGTTTACGAATTTCTTTGGATTAGTCATTCCTCTCGTCAAGAGACACATGATTAATCTTGAAAAATTTAACAAAAAGCTAAATAAATTATATCACTAAACCTCAATAAAGCCCACTATCTTTGATCGATGAATAACTAATTTGAGAAATAAAAAAAATAGTGTAAGTATGAAGTGCTATGGTGGTATTTGGCCGAACTCTATTGTTAGATTATTTTTTTATATACATTTTTGGTATTTTATGAAATTTTGATAATTTTGCGTCAAAGTTTTGTGAATTATTGATTTCTCTTGAAGAGAAGAATTGAAAGAGTAAAAAATCACGATTGTTTTTTTTAAAAAAAGTTCAGTAATGGAAAAAGTAATTAAAAAAGCTGTCTGTTTATTCTAAAATGAAGTGAATATTTTTTTTTAAAAAACAATTGTAAATATGCACCATATGCATTCTGCCTTTATACTAGAGTGAGTATTACTTTTTTTATCAGAGCTCAACTATTTGGATTCAAAATATTCTCTAAGGGCGCTCGGTGGTTGGCTGAATGGGATGGTCGACGTTGTGCTGGTGGGTAGTCAGAGGTGGTGGCGGCGTGGCTGAAGGCTTGTTGTGAAAATGTACTGTGTTAGGGTTAGGGTTTTGGGTTTTCTTTGGCCGGACTGGGTTACATTGTTTTATTTGGGCATTTAGGCCTTTTTCTAGGGCTTTGTCCCCTTTTTTTGGGAGTGTTTGGGTTTCATTGTTGTATTTGGGTTCTTTGGCCTTTGGGTATTATGGGCTTTGTTCCCATTTTGGCTGTATTCCAACTTTTGATTGGAAGTCCCTTCCCTAATAAAATGTTACTTTTGTCTATAATAAAAAAAAAATAATAATAAAAACTTCAAGAATAGAACTGGAGAAAAAAATTACTGACCATAGCTTGCTCCTGTGGTTGCCGGAATATCAGCCACCAACCTTATATGGAATTCCATTAAGAGAAACATGTTAGGAGCAAAGCCACATAAAGCAAAGTCCTGAGCGGGGAGCACGAGCATAAGTGTAAAAGTACCGTCTTTTTGAAAATATTCCATACTACTAAAATTGGCGAGAGAGAAGATTGAGAAAGTGAACTTAGAGCGAGGATTAATTGAAAGCTCGATTGATATATATATATATATATATATATTAAGAGTAATTTTAGGATCTTAGATTATTTTAGAGGGACTTATCGTGAAAAGAAGATAGAATTAGCTTTAATCCCTTCCCTCTTAATCGTTTCCTCTTCACAAGCCCAAGACCCCTATGTAGCACGGATACGGATGTAAATACGGGACAGAGAATTTCTTAAGAAATGGAGACATTGTAGAGGACACGACATAAATAAATAAATAGTATTTATTTTATATCAATGGAAATTATAGTTAAATGTACAAGCATGAAGCTTCAATATATATAAAAATAAGCATCATATATATATATATATATATATCATATTACACTTATATTCAAAATATTTGAAGTAATACGCATTTTTCTTTGCCAGTAAAGAGCAGATCGTTGCATATATGCATTGCGAGAACATAAAATTTTCATGTAAAATTTAAAGAAGTAGTTGGAAAAATGTAAAGCAATACTTAATTCACAGGTAATTAATATTGTTCCTAAGACACGGGCAAAATCCCTTTTGATGATACATCGTTTTGTTAGAAGTCATATATATGAAAGATAAAGTTTTATTTTTGACGATGTCATGCCCTCTGTCGTAGAATCATAGCTAGCTGGTGTCATTTATATGAGATTCACGACTTTGAAACGATCGAAAAAAAGATAAATTCGTGCCCGTATAAGCATTCCAAAATGGGGTGTGTATTGTAGCATTTGGTTGCTCTTCGTGGACATGTGCACGCAGGGTAACCATGCGTGAAAAGGGAGTTTTGTCTGGACTGTTAACTTATTCTCTCTTTTTATGTGGCGTACGTTTGTTTTTTCTGAATCTTTTTTTGAAACTTTTGCTCAAAATATAATTGATGTTCTAGATTCTCGATCGAGAAATGTAAAAGGTGAATTAGACAGCCACAACAAAAAGGAAAATGATACAGTAGTACTTTTTCTTTTTTACCATACATACATACATACAGTAGTACTTGGGCTAGGTTATGCTTAACCTAATTATCATTTTGCTCAAACCTATCTGTACTTATCTTCTGGAAAAAGTGAAAACATCCCCTGAAACAGAACAATGCACCACCTCCACTCTTTTGTAGTTTTGATGGTTATACACACCCAACTTGAGAGAGAGAGAGAGAGAGAGAGAGAGAGAGAGAGAGCGCACCAGTGCAAGTATTCCCTGAGGTTAGGATCACTTGGGCTTGGAGCATCAGGGTCCACCATAACCTTCAGCAGGAATGGAAGCGATCAGAACCCTCCCAATATCCAGTAAAAAAAGAGCTTGTTAAACAGCACACGAAATAAAAACCAGTCCCGATACGAAAGACGACGATCACCATGTAAACCGACGACGACGACGATCATGCACCATGTAAATCGACGTATAAACATATACGTATACACACATATATAGCTATATATAGATATAGAAACAGATAGATAGATAAGGATCAAATATGCATGTGAATATCTGGGTTTTAATATTAAACTTACGAGAGTGTAAAAGGTTCTAAGATCACGGCCGCCAATGTCAACCCTCGGCTGGTTTACAACCAGCGAAGGCTTGAGCTCACCCCCGATCGTCACTTCCCTGCCATTACTACTACTGCCGCTGCTACTGCTCGCGTCGTACGTTATCCTAAGGTTTACGGACCTTTCGAAATGATCCAGCACATCTCCTATGACTCGCCCCAGGACTAGTGAATCCCTCTGATCCCTGCTGCCCCGCATGATCCAAACTCTCTCTCTCTTTCTCTCTCTCTCTCTCTGGAATAAAACAGTAGCGGTATATATAGACTATATAGAGCAGTGTAATAGGGTTAGTGGGACGTGGTGGTTTTGGGATATTGTTGAAGATGTATTCAAAGAGAGGAGGGGAAACGGGTATTTATATGCCGTGATGAGTCGTGTACTTGTAAAGTTTCCATAAAAAGAAAGAGAAAGAGAAAAAAAAAAGATGACATGTATTTTTGTTTTGTCTTTATTTAATTTATTTCTCCTTTTTTTTTTTTTAAAGTTTTGTGTCAAGTTTTTGTGGATTGTCGGTTCGTCTCGAAGAGAAAAATTAGAAAAGTAAAAAAAATAAAATATGACTTTGACCCAGATATTTTTGAAAATATCTCAAAAAAAGTACAAAGAGCTGGACTTTTTGTAAATACAATTTTTTTCGGAAATTGATTTCAACTTATACTCTCCAAATTGATGCAAACACCTTTTTTTTTTTTGGTCTTTTAGCAGATGAATTTGCAAAACAGTTTCTAAAATTTGCAAAAGGTGTGCGCATGCCAGGACTGTTTCCTAAATTCAACCGCTAAAAGAGGAAAAAAAAATGTTTGCATCAATTAGGGAAGTATAGAAATCAATTCCCCCTTTTTTTAAAAAAAATAAGGACAAATAGTAAATCTAGGTACAAAATTTTTTTTTTACCTTGAAAGTGTCAAAAAAAAAAAAAATCAGTTGTTAAGATTCACTTTGATAATTGGGTCCCACATATCAAAGTGAATTTCAACCACTAGTTATTCTTTTCGGAACAAATTTTTTTTGTCCCTAGCATTTTCGTTTTATCTTTTCTTTATTAGTAGATCAGCCCATTCCACTAAGTACTAAAAGGACGTTGAGGACTTCTTTTTTTTTTTTTTGTTCTTATTTAAATTTTTTTTCATTTGGAAATTTTGCACCAAATTTTCTCGACGAGACGAATCGAAAAAGTATTTTTATTTTTTTTTTACTTTTACCTAAATATTTTGAGAAATAACCACTTTTAAGTAAAAAAAAAATTAACTTTTTCAAATTTTTTTTACTTAAAAGTAGTTATTTCTCAAAATATTTGGATAAAAGTAATTTTTTTAACTTTTTTTTTACTTTTTTACTTAATTTTTTTTTTTTCATATCAACAAAATATTTTAAAGAAAAAGTTCTTGACAGAACGGAGTCTCAGTACTGCTACTACTAGAATATTTTCCCTACTATAATCCACCTTTTTCACCCACGGTGTCTTTTTTCTGGAGGCGGGGGGGCTGCTCCCCCCAGCCTGCTCCCCTTCCTGCTCCCCCCGAGTGGGGCCCACTCCGGGTCTCACTCCGATGATCGGGATCGTTCACTTTGTAGAGCTCGTCGAGTAGAACAACCATGCAAAAAATCAGCTTAATTGGATATCATTAACTGCTTGATCGGAACCCATATAATTGCAAAAAATCCGCCCGGAACTGTTCAAGTGGATTTGATCCAGTGTTTTGGATCCATTCTTTTCAAGATAAAAAGGTTCCGATCAGGTGCTTAATGATATCCAATTAAGCTGATTTTTTGTATGGTTGTTCTACTCGACGAGCTCTACAAAGTGAACGATCCCGATCATCGGAGTGAGACCCGGAGTGGGCCCCACTCGAGGGGGAGCAGGAAGGGGAGCAGGCTGGGGGGGAGCAGCCCCCCGCCTCCCTTTTTTCTTCTCCCTCTTCTGGTGGGTCTTTTGGTTTTACCCAAAAACCATAGGTGCTTTTTTCATCTTTTTTTGAGATTGACTTATCCGTGGAGGAGGGGTCATGATTCTCTTATTCATGGAGTCGCGCGATTTCAGCCATCCGTTTCATATTTGGATAGTTCAGATTTAAATGAAACTTTTTCAGGAAAGAGAACTCTTTTCCAGAAAAGTTTCTTTTAACTTCGAACCGTTTAAAGCCGAAACGAACACGCGCGATTCACTTCGATAAACAACTATTCACGGAAAGCTCCGTTATTTTTTTTTTCCCCTAAATCCTTTTCCATTCATGACGGCTGCTCTAAGTAACATAATTTGCATGTACTATAACCTTTTTATGTGTATATTTCATGATAAATTTGTGAATGCATGACCTAATTTTTGTACATAATGAAAATATTATTCGTAGTTCTAGACGTGTGTGTGAGTATAATTAGTCCACTTCTTATAAGGGATTCCTCATTTTGCTTATATCGACCTCTTGTTTCCGAATCATATTTTGATGATCCAAATCATTCAACTTATTTAAAACATGTTTTTAAGAAAACTTAAGAGAATCAGCTCAAAAAAATATTGGACAAATTTTGAGTTGATTTCTGGAAGTAGCCTTAAAAACATATTTTAAATAAGTTAAGTGGTTTGGATTATCGAAATATGATCCGAAAATGGGAGGTCTGCATATAAGCAAAATAAGGAATCCCTCATAGAATGTGAAGTGTGTGTGTGAATTTCTTTGGCTCATTGACTTGTGAACAAGGTCATGCTCGACTCAAGCGTAGGCCAGTTCGATTAGAGCTCGGCTTGTCAAATTTTTGTTTGACAAGAGTTCAAGCTCGAGTTCACTAAAAACTTAACACAAATCTGAACATTCTAAAACGCAACTTGATTCGACTTCTTTGCAGCTCTATTAGCCCGTAGCCCAATACCCAAAACTCAAAGGTGGCTATCAAAAAAAAAAAGTTGGCACTTTTTCCCCTTTTCATTACTACTTTACTTTACTTTTTTTTTTTTGGGGGGTCAATGGGAATAACATTACCACTTTACTCCTACTGGAAGTGCTCACAGTCTCACAAATAGGGGGGGAAAAAAAAAACCCTTATAAATACCCCTTTTTTCAAAAAGTATTTTAAAGATTTCGTACAGGCCGGTCAGGGTCATTACCTTCGACAATGACTAGATGGCGAAAATGAAACACAAACTATCGTGTACGTTTTCGTGTCGATCTCATTAGACAAATATAATCACCCACTATTGTATATGCCGATTAAATTTTATCTGTCAGCAGTAAAAGTCAGTATTGTGGGATTTTCACCACGGTCGTTGTGGGTTTTACCGTGCAATTACTATTTTAATATGAGCTGTTAATTCATCTTGTATGGCTTGCATACTTAAATATTCACACGACAAATTAGAATAGTATATACGTGATTGAATATACTTTATTAAAATAAAATAAAAAATTGATTAGACATCTATAGATATATCAAAAATTGAATATACTATTCTTAGGGCGAGATAAAGAAACCATGATATGCCATTGCTGATGCATACGTGAAGATGGAATACTAGCTAGCTACCAAAACTCGTTACTGACTTCCAATCATCAGTGTGATCCATCATCACAAGTTTAAATAGTAAAGGAGTCAGCTCATGTTGATAGGCGCGAAGTGTGTACACGAGCTCGGCTCGTTTAGTATGTATTTTGAATTGAGCTCGAGTTCTCATATCCTAATCAACCAAGCTTGATCTCGAACTCAAACATTGGGGCTAAACTCACACTCGTTGGATTTTCAACGAGCAAAACTCAAACACTCCAAAACTCGACCCGACCCATCCCATTTGTACCCCTGCTAATCCTAAGCCATGGAACTAAAGGAGTGGACCCAGTTGAATGACGAAGACATCAAATCGATAGGCATGATATGTAATGGGAGAAAGGGGGAATAAGATATATTTTTTTTTGTGGAATAAGAAGGGGCTGGAAGTAGAACCAATGACCAACTGAGGACTTGACAGATTTAAGTATCAATGAGTGCTTATTCTCCACGAGATCGCGAGTTCGAATTTCACGGAGGTCAAACATTTCAGACTCTGGAGCCACCGGTGCGTATGTCCGGTCGTCAGCTCCAGGGATCCGGAATCAGACGAGGCAGCGCGAGCCAGCTCGGATATCCGGCTATAAAAAAAAAAAAAAAAAAAAGTGATGCCATTACGGATGGAGAGAATCTTACACATCCTTTGTTTTTTTGAGCCATATGCTCCTTTTCATTGGCTGTCTTTGACTTTTTGTTATCCCCGGGGTGTGAAAAAGAGCTAATTGGGGGCTACAAAGAACCTTCCATATTTGGAAACTAATTAGCTTCGTGAGCAAGCCTTCTATCAGTCTCGCTCATATAATCATTCATTCTCATATAAAAAGAAGACGTGTGTAACCAGAATAATGCATCTTCACAGACATATATCGGCATCACATTTCTCTTTTGTTTTTGTTTTGTTTTTCCCCCTTTGTACGTGGGGCCCCCTCTCATCAACTGGGGATTACAATTTGTATCTCATTTATTGGCTCTCTTTAATTTCCAAAGAACCTCTTATAAGGTCAAGTCAAGTTCGTATGGTTGGATGACTTGAAACATCTGGAAGCTTGTTTTTTTTGTTTTTTCTTTTTTTATCAATCAATTCATTTTATAATACCCGAAGGTAAAAGTCAAAGACTACAAAGATTTCATCAGAAAATACAGGAAAGAATCAAAACTAATGAAACCTAGACACGGAGCACATCCACTAGGAGGCTCCTAATTAAGCACATCCTGCCGAAGACAGACCATACATAAATGCAGGGCAATGAATCCGTCTCCGATTTTAGTAGTTGAGCTCAAAAGGGCGTCCAGCTCAAACCATAGCCCTAAGCACGGAAGAAATCTGCTCCAAAACCGGAACCGCCGCCAACCGCACCACTATAGGAGACCGCACCACGCCGGCGCAACCCAGAGCAGAAAACAAGAAAACTAACCTAGGCTTATTCGCCTGCCACCGCACCCTCCAGATCTTGGGGAAACCAGATTGCAAACAGAGCCGGACTGGGGAAACCAGCCGGTAGAACCGGAACAAGCCGGAGACAAAACTAAAAGAAAAACCCCAAACTCATCCTTCCTTCATCCTTAATTGACTTGCGGTTTTTGACAAGATCACTCGCCATCAACTACAATATGGGCTTGTGCATCACACACGTCATGAAAAATTATAGAGTTCACCGAAAAGATGAGAGTGATATCACTCAAACACATACTTAACTCTCTCAGGGCCAGCTTGCACGAACTTCAACTAATTTCCTCCTCGGTCCGATTAAAAGTAGGCTTTTCATGCCAGAACTTAGGAATTCATAAAAAATTTCTTCCTTGCGGCCTAACCCCAAAAGTCGAACCCTGATCGATTGCGTGGAGAGCACACCAACCAACTAACCGGACTAACTTAACTTGTCGATCTATATATATACTAACACTTAACATTCTCATATGTAAGTTTTTACCGAGAATCCTCTCTTAAATGGGAACCCTGGTGTGGAAAGAGAAACTCGACGTTTTCCGTAGATAGATTGGAAGCCCTTGTTCGACCCACTACTCCTCTTTGCGAAATTCTTGACGATTTGATGCCCAAAATGCGATCTACACAAGGGTATGTTTGTCATTTAATTGTATACATACAGGGGTAGGAGATACTAGAATAGTATTTCCTTGCTTTTTCACTTTCGGCCTATTTTTCGGCGCCGATTTGGGCCCGTTCCGTTAAGGGGTATTTATTTGCAATTTTCAAACTTAAAAATAATATTTTTATGAAAATAATTTTTCGATTTTTTTTGCACCGTTCAAAAGATTTCATCGAGAGCTATCAAACAAGATTCATATTGCACAAAAAAATATTTCGGTAAGTCCAATATTTTGAGTTTGAAAATTACAAAATAAGTACTTATTTTTTAAAAACTGGAACACAACCTTAGGCCTTTGAGATGAGTGAGTTTTTGTTGTACATTTGGGTCTTCAAAAGGATCAGAATTTAGGCCTTTTGGGCTGACTTCAAAAGGCAAGTGATTGAGCCATCATCTTTAGGGCTTTACGAAGGACACCAAATGGGGCCTCCATACATCAATGGGTTTTATGGGCCAATAACTTTGCAATGATATATATAAGGAAAAATAACGGCCCAAGACGTGTTTTGATAATTAATACCCTCTAAGGACATGTTAAGAACATTTGTTAAAACTGAAAATGTCCTTGGTGGGTTTTAATTATTAAAACAAGTCTTTGGCTCTTTCACAATTATTATTATTTTATTTGGGTACAAAGGAAAGAAGAGACAGAAACTAAAACCTCTTGAACGCCACTCCTCTCGTATCCGTCTCAAGAAGCGGGATAAGGTCATCCGGTGGGATGACATGCGATACCATCTTATCCTCTTGCTCCACTCGCATATTCGCAAGTCAATCTGCCACTTGATTCCATTCTTGTTAAGTATGCTGCAACGTACACAACCGTACTTGCCGGCGGTGCCTTGCATCCTTGAATCAAAACTTTATGGGGAGAGTGCTCGGGAGACTCTCAGTTTTTCATATGTAAGGAAAGAGTTAGCTTTTAGCATCTCAAATAAGCAGATTTTGATCTCAACACCTTGACTCGATTTGGGGATGAATTTCTGAGTGGACCAAATCCGAATTGGGATCCGCTTTTTTTTTTTCAAATTAAAACTCAAAATAGAACACACAATTAAAAAAAATGAAGTAAACACTTTCAAGCAATTCTTATCGGTTCAGGTATTCATCAGCTCTGAAGAAATTGTCATCCTTCCTCGGAAGTCAGAATGCCCCCAACTTAAAGAGCACATAGGAGTCTAGTGAGACCAGCCTTGTTGCAAACCCCGAGAGGTGTAGTGCATAACCTTGCTAACCACACATACATTTGTGCACAGATTTTATTATGGGACCCACCACGGATCTAATACAAACGATCGAAGTCATTCATTAAATGTAAAATATTTTTTCGAGGGTCCCCACTTAAAATCAGCTTAATCTAAAACCTATAGGTGCTCAATCCGATTATCTAAATTTTTATTCATGTTTTTGGATAATGAAAAGTTAGATGATTAGATCAAGTACCTATAGGTATCGGATTGAGCTGATTTTTCATAGAGACTCTTGAAAAAATATTTTACATTTAATGAATGACTCAGATTATTTGTATGAGACCCAAGATAGGCCCCACAATAAAATTTGTGCACAATCTATGCACAGATTGTCTCTGTGTACAGATTTATTGTATAGTGCATAGTGCCGAAGACCCCAAGTGTGGAACTTTTAGGCTGTGTTTGGTTGCAATTTCCGGAAAACATTTCCGGAAAAAGTGTAAAAGATTCCACTTTTCACTTTTCTCTCATTCCAATCATTACTCTTTCATCCAATCATTACCCCTATTCTCTTCCAATCATTACCCCTATTTCTCTCTCTATCTCTCTCCAATCATTACCCTATTTCCAATCATTATCCCTATTTTTCTATCAAATCATTACTCCAACAACCATTTCTAAAAACCAAACCAAACACTAACTCAAAATTTTTTTTCCGGAAATGTTTTCAAGAAATTGCAACCGAACACAGCCTTAGTTTTTTACAACGAAAAACAACAGATCTTTTTGTCTGATCAAATACGAACATCGAATTAGGTTATCAAATATTCTAGAATCATAAACACTTGCACACAAACATATACACGAACTCTTTTCACATTCACTATGGGTCCCGCACACGCCATATACCGACACATATCCATAGGAAGCATAAAATCACCGATACAGGCCGGGCACACCCGGTTTACATATATGTAAATTGCACACCGACAACGCCCAACCCCTATATAAACACTAGCGCAGTAAGATTCCTGGTTGAACTTCTTAAGATTGATCAGCACCCTAGATCAGAATGTTTAG